>OY856411.1:405124338-407524338 GCA_963693085.1 Alisma plantago-aquatica
TTATTAAACGAAAAATAAGATCAATGTAAATGAAGCATGAAATGTCAGAAAAACCTAGGTGCGCGTGACAAGATAGTCAAACATGCGGGGGCATTTTAGTCATTTTGATACAAAATGAGGCTCGCGGTTAATAGATCAGCAGCGCGCGTGAAATCTCAAAAATACCCATACTGATTAAATCACTCGATCAAAGCAGTGTGGATATTAGGGTCATTTGTTGACCAAGGATCTTCCCCCCTTCGTCCATGGTGTAAGAAACCGTCTGCTCTGGACTTCAGGGGTTCAGATCGTGAATCAATACATGCCGATGCAAACTGAGAGCATCACACTCATCCTCATCACTCAACAAACTCATTGAGCCCAAGATTGGGCCTCATGGTGGCCAGGAGCTCAGAAAAGCTCCACCGCAGGGAAGGAACAGAGGACAACAAATTCGGGAAAAATCATCACAAATCCACAACAAAAACAGTGACTAAGGCTTCATAAGCACTCGTGGAGTTGAGTCAAGGTTGAGGGAGGCCTTTACTTGGAGGAGGAGCAATTGAATAAACACAGCGGTGACCGTCGGCAAACACCAAGAAGACAAGATATAGGATACATCAACTAGGGTGACCTGGTGTCCGATGATGCTCACTTGAGTCCCAATTTAATGAGAGGTGGTGCAGGGCATCGTGGAGAGGTCGAAGATGTAAACTGTAAAGTACGAGTAGGTTGGGGCTCTTTGAGGTATTGGAGGGTGAATTGAGTGAGGAGGAGGAACTTGAGATCTCCAAAGATCATTTTTAACCTCTTATATAGCCATGGGATGGCTCGTAGCTCCCTCTGCAAGTTGGGGGTGGAAAGAGGAGGAAAGCCCTAAATGGGCATTTCATGTACGAAGCAAGAGAGAAGGTGAGCAAAGGCTTGTTTGAATTAGGAAGATCTCACAAACTTGGGGCAAAAGAAATCTTTGAAAAAGATTGAGAGATGACTGAGAAACAAATCGGGGAAGGCCAGTATGTGTAGCTGTTGCTGTTTCGTGGATTGATCGGGGGTAGATGACGACTTTTTGTCCATTGGATCAGATTTTGATGAAGCCCTAGCCATCAGATGTGCGTGAGGGAAGGGAATCGGAATAAGGAGCATGTGACAACATAAATAAAATGATCCATAGGGTCAATTGCTCGCATTAAATGAAATAATATTCAAACTTAGGTCAAACTTTATTCAAACCTCTCCTAAATAAATTGGAGGGTCAAACATGGGTCAAAGGAGCCCAAATTTGAACCATAGGAAAGTTAGAAGGTCTATAACATTCCTTTCCAATTATCTTTAGGATTTGTAAATGGTTGGTCCATAATTTATATAATAGTCATTAATCTCAATTATAATACATTTAAAGGATACAAATAGTTTGAAAATGCTTCTCTTATTGAATCCTTAAGTCAAAACTCAAAATATACATTATCACCCTTTCAAGAGTCATATTAAACCTTTTCATCCCCTTTTTGAGTAATTCCCTTGGAGGAGAGAGAAAATGAACATTAGTGACTTCAAAGCTATAAAGAGGAAAACAAAAGTTATTGCCCAAGTCTTTAATTCAAAATTTCAAACTCTTTGCCTCTTATCTTTCTCTTTCTTCTCTTTTTAATTTCTTTGATAATAATAAAGGAAAAAATCAATTAATATTACTTCTCAAATAAATACAACGCATTATAAATGAAAAAGGTGTTTTTGAGTTCCTTTTTATTTTCCCTTGACTTGTTATTCTAAAAGAAATATTACTTTAGCCTTTTTGCATTAAGGCCTCAAAGAAATTTTATTTAGGGAAAACCAAATTAAAATTTTAAATTAACCCTAAAAATTCTATGGTGTTACAATCTTCCACTCCATCTCCATACCATCAGACAAGACCCCAAGATAGACCATGGTCTTCCTGTCAAAGTGTTGAGACAATCTTGTTCACAAGACATTTGAAAAAAAATGATTCAGGCTGATCTCATATGCTTTCCAAGTACCCGTAGGTTTCCATAACAGTCTGATGCAGTCACATAGGGTTAGGTATCCAATGGTGTTCCCCACCAACTTTAAGATAACAACATACTTCCATGGTCGATGAAGTATTGCATAAGCCTCCTACTCTATAAGTAACTCTGGAAACCCATGTCCATTAATAACTAAAATGTCATTCAGATCAATAGACTTAGGATCTTCATTGAATATAAATGAACTTGATGGTATTGTAGTTGTTCCGGCAATGGCTTCTCTGTAAGATCTTCTGTGAACCATTGTAACTATCGACATCGCTTTGTTCAAAGGCATCTTTGAGATTTCTAAAAAAGTGGCATACTTTGATAACGTAGTTTCATCCTACAAATAAGTTGTGGATGACAAAAACACACCCTGCATCCCACTATAGATAAAATTCTTGTTCATATATTAAAAACTCCAAAAAGAGGGATGCAGCGAGGTTTTCTCGATGCTCTGGGGGGTGATGGCGGTTACTGATTCCAAGAAGGGACTGGTTTCAGTGATCGATCTAGTGGAATGCAAGGAGAGAAAGATAAAGAAATAGTTAGGATTGATAGTAATGCTACATACGATCGGGGTGGAACATGATCTAAAAGTGATGGGGTTATGGAAAACTCAGAGATGTTGAAGTTCGTGAATGAGGGGTTCATCAGGATGCTTCTCCTGATGGAGATGGCCAATGAAATACAAGTTTCAAAGGTAGAATCCATTCAGAATGCTTAGAAGATAATCATAATAATCGACTACAAGTTGCTAAGACATATCTCCTCAGGTGGCCTAACCATGAAAACTCCTCCACAAGAAGTGTCCACTGTGTCTTGGTCCTTTAGAGACAAACCGGAGTAGAATTATTGAACTAGCTCCCACAAAGGGATCTCATGGTGCGGACACTCTCTCAAAAGCTTCTTAAATCTCTCCCATGCATTATGAAACTGCTCATTGCCCATTTGACTAAAACTTGTCACGGCACGCCGCATTTGTGTCAACCTTGCTATAGAGTAGAATTGTCTCAAAAAGGCATTCTTCATTATTTCCCAACTCATGATATCCCTTCTTGAGTCATACCAATCTTTAGCTCTATCTTTGAGGGAAAAAGAGAACAAGATCAACCAGATTATATCATCACTAGCTATCAGCGTCCTGAAGGTGGAGCATACTTCAAGAAAGGAGTCCAAGTGCTTGTAAGGGTTCTCACTCTCTGAGCCGTAGAAGATGGGTAGGAGCCTAAGAAGACCTGGAGGAATAGAGAATTGCTCCCCTGACATTTGATCAACCCTGCTAGAAATTGGCGATTTATAGTTGCTAGGCATGAAGTAGTCTTGAAGCGGCTTGTGGGGTGCATTTTGACCTTCCATCTTTTTTCCTCATGAGTGGCTTGTCACATGCACAAAGAACAAATAAAGATTATGCTAAGGCAAGTGTAACATCCCAAAATTTCAAGAATAATTTAAACTTTAGAATTTGGTTTTAATTAAAATAAAATAGTTGAGAGTCTTGATGCAAAGAGACCATGAAATGAAATTTCTTAAAAGATAATGAAGAGAGAAGAGTAAAATAGGACTCAAAATACAATTTTTCTTCATATGGGCATTATGTGTTATAATTAACTTAAAGATATAAATGTTGGTTTCTTTTCTCTCTCCTCCAAAGAAGTTACTCTAAATAGAAAATTAGATGAAATAACTTTTGAGTCGACAATATGCTATTATCTCAAATTTTTGACTCAATGGATCACAAAGGAAACCTTTTTCACAATATCTAATCAATTCATGAATTAAAGTTAAAGTAAATCAATTAATAAGGATTTGTGTGGAAATTTCTAGAAAAGGTAGGTTGAGAGTAACGAGGGGGCATAATTTGACCCTAACTTGCACCCAAGAGAACTTTACACTTAAATAGGATTCCTTACCAATTTTGGATGGAAAAAGAAGTAACTTAATGTATTAAATAAATCAAATATGTCTTTTTCTTAAGGGACAAGAAAAGGATATCTAAATTTTGTATTTTGGCCCCAAATGTTTCCCACACTTAGGTAAAGTCATTAAGAAATTTCCTTTAAAATTTGGGACCAATCAGAATTAAGGAGAAAAATATATGAATTAAATAAGGTTTCCTAAAGTGAAGAGGATTATGGAAATATGCATTAAAATGTCACATATCCTATTCACATTCAGACTGTACCTAGATCTGTTGATTTTGTCACGCGGATCTCAGCCGTTCGATTAAAGATCTGACGATGGAGAACTCATCCTCTAGCTTGTGATAAACAAGAAAGTTAGGAACAATACCAATGGATTTCTGATTTCAGTTTCCTCAGATCCTATTGCATATGCACATCTAGAAGTTCCTCCAACAAATTTAGGGGGAGTTTCCACATTGAAATATCCTAAGTTTATTCCCCTTTGGAAGTGTATGCAAGAATCCCCTAATCTCCAGACTGCTCGCCGACCATCCTCCATGGATAATGCTATATATATGGGGTAATAATCCCCTGTGAGACCCAAGTTTTGTTTGCGGGTCTCCACGAGACCATAATCTGCTATTTCCTACCCCCAATTCCTTCACTAGAACCCTCCTTCTCCTCCTGTCATCTCTCAGAAACCCGTCGGTGATCTACCTTGTAACCCACACCACTCTGACGACTCTCAGACAAAATTGGGGCCATGGTCATATCCAGTGACATGTGGAAGTTGGCCCAGTACCCTCGTCTGCCGCCGAGAGGCCCCATAGCCTGGAGTCAACTCTCAGGTTGACTCGCTCAGGGTGCCTACTCAAAGAGAAGGCAGCCGCGAGGTAGAAGATGAGTTGCGGTAAAAAGACCAAATCACCCCCGCCTCCTCTGCAGAACAACTAAGGGCAAAACGGTCTTTAGACCCTATTTTTGCCTACCCATGCGAGCACAAGCCGCCAACCTGGTGTAAGCCAATTGCCTGCACTATGCCCCACGATGCATGGCCTTACCCACAAAGACGCCCATGTGGCGAGATCCTATTGGCCCAAAGGTATTTATTTTATAAAAATGCTAGTAAATCATTGGTAGATCCAAATATAACAAAAGTATATATATATTTGATCAAAAGAATGTAAGGAATGCAATAAAAATATAATCAAAGCCAAGTTCTATCTCTAGTTCTAAAAGTACCTACAACTATCAACTTTGATGTGCTAAATGTATAAAAACACTAATTCCTTGGTTTTAATGATTATGATATTTTTAAATGATCTTAATAGTCAATGTCTAACCTTTTTGGATATAAAGATCATCATGGATCTAATTCAAGATTAATAATTCATATATTATCAAAATTAGGGTGTAAGGTGATGAATGTAATACAAATTGATATGTTGAATGTTATGAATAGGGTGTTTAGGGTTTTCAAACCCCAAGGACATGATTAAGATTTATTGAACCTAATAAGGAAGATAAGATCTCCTATAAGTGCAAGGTAAGCGGTCCATGCTAATTGAACATAAGTAATGTTTGCTTTTATGTATGTATGGAATGAATGTTATGAATGTGTTATCTATTTCAATTACTTACAGTCACATAATTTATGATGAATTGAATGTAATGTTCTAGTATCCATATTATGGCATCATCTTCATGCACATTAAGAGTAAAATCAATATTAAGATTTAAGAGAAATTTAAGAGAAAGTTAAGAGTTTTAAGAGAAAGATAATGTTAAAAGACACTTATATACGATCCTCATAAAGAAGCTCCTTGGAGTAAAACTAAGAGGCACTTTGGTACATAAGAGAAGAGGCACTTCAGTGCAACCTAAGAGGCACTTCAATGCATAAGAGAAGAGGCACTTCGGTGCAATCCAAGAGGCACTTCGATGCATAAGAGAAGAGGCACTTAGGTGCAAAACCTGAGGATTCTTATATAAGTCAAGATAAAAGAAGTAATTTAAAAGAAATTGTGTCCCTTTTTAATGTTTAATGTTTAATGTTTAATGTTTAATGTTTAATGTTTAATGTTCAAATGTCTATTTTTAGTTTACATGCTTTCTTTAGTTAATAATATGTTCAATTCCACTTACTATTGGTTTTATGTATGGCTGGGGGTGCAATGCCAGTAGGTAAGGAGCAAGCTTAGGAGGAAGGAGCTTTTTGACATCCAAGGAATAGCTCAAGAAATCTTCAAGAATAAAAGACCTGGTGGGGTGCCTTTTACCAAGACAATCCAGAGTTTTAGATATCTTTTACATGATGTATAATCTTGTTGTCAAAGTAGATTAGATGAAATTGATGTAGTTTTCCCTTTCAAGAACAATGTATGAATCTATTTTTCCCAATTAATGCATGGTGTTTCATTTCTCTTATTGCTATTGAATATCATGTTGTGTGACATTCCTTCAAGCCAAGTTACCCATGTTATGGACAACATAGGGTTTTCTTCTGCTGACATATATGTGCTTGGAGGGGCGTTACAGCAAGAAATAAAGAAGATTGTTAGAAAAGAAAGATTATCTAAGACAAGAAATAAACTGAAAGAAATAAAAAGAAGCAATTTGAAAACAAGTGTTGAAAGAGATAATTGAATCAGTAGGGAAAGCATTGAGGCTTAGGGGTTTCACTACCTTAATCAAAGTGAAAAAAAATCAAGAGATACACAACACGTAAGATAGAAGCATGTATGCAAATCATTCATAAATAAAATATAAGAGACGAACTCCACATAAACCCATTGGTCCTGGTGTTCACGCATCCTAGTCCTTCATCCTAAAGAGGAATTTTCCATAGTCACATCCAAATCTCTGTGTAAATGGTTTAGGCGTTCTAAATCCCAATTTGCACGGTCACATTCGCAGGGATTAACCTACAATAAAAACGATTAATTACTTTGTTTAAATCGGTGATTTCTAAAACAAAAACCATCCATCTAAAATAGTCGTGTAAATCTTGATCTGATCAACACATGACTAAGGGGCTACTTCCCTTGTCTTGATAAGAGAACTACTCACTAGTCATGATGAGGAATGGAGAAACAAGGGGAAGAAGGTAGGAAGCCATAGACCAAAAGGACAGAATCTATGAGGAGACCAATGTTGGTGCCAATTAAATAGTTTGTTCTCTTAATCCCCCGCTCCAAGAGAAGAACTAGAAATAAGAATAAGAAGTAAAGGCAAGATGCAGATCTAGAACAATGAACAAAGCTTTATTGCAAAATGAAGGATTACAATATTGTGAATTGAAAATAATAGAGCTTTAATAAAATGTGCAAGTACAAAAATTGAGGACCCCTTTCTTAGTAGAGTCATAGGGGAAGGAGGGGTGGAAACCCTGAAGGGGTAAGAGTGAAATGGAGTGGCGGCTGCTGAGTTTTGATGTCTCAGCACCGTGAGACAACCATCTTGTTTGGCTGAAATGCCTATCTCGTGGTGATGTGGCATGGGGTGAAGGCAACAGCCAAACCCTAAGGAAGGGGGGTGGCAAAACCCTTTGATTCTATTTCTTGGGCTCAAAGCATTGTACGAATCGAACATTTAGAATGGCACACTTGTCTCACACTGCCTTGTGCAAAACCTAGGGTTAAAACCCTAGAATGAGTAGCGACATTCTTTCTATATGAATTGATTTTTTTAATTTGGCTTGAGTCATGAGCCGAGCGTCTAGCTGCCTTGAATGAACGTCTGACATATAAAATGATTTAGTAGGATTTTCTTGAATGGAGGTTGAGTCGAGGGCCGAAATGGCCATCTGGCTTTGAACGTGGAGATTTCTAGAGATGAGCCGACCGTCTGGGCTCGCGAGATTAGCATCTCATGTGTTTAGAAGGTCAAATCCTTGTTGTGGAGGAAAAACCTAAAAAAAGTGAGAAAAGAGTTAAGTATTTGCATGATAAATCTAAAAGTGGGTAAATTGCAATTTGACCCAGAAATTATTGAAAAACAGGTAAATTCTAATAAAAAGGACTATAAAAAATAAGCAAAAAGATAGATTAATATGCATTCATCAGAATACCTCAGACTTGAATCTTTGCTTGTCCTCAAGCAACTAAAATCACAAATAAAGTCCAATTTACACTCGCAACATGTTATTCCTCACCTTTGTAATATCACTTTATCCTTACCTCCAAATTTTGGCCAAGTGACCCAATCTCATAGAACCCAATAACACAAAGTTCTATATTCCCATATAAAAACAAATATCATATCTTGTTTCTAAAATGATATTTTGTAGAAAATAGGCTTCAACATACTTCTTCTTTGACACTCTATTTTTTTTCTTTTTATGAGTTATTGTACAAGAACAAGATGAGGGGGTGTGGAAACAAAGATCCCTCCTCTATTCAAATCGAGATATATTTAATTTATGGAGTTGTTGCTACATTGATCACAATTTTTTATGTGTGTTCTCTTTGGAATCTTTTTATGGTACACTCCTTTGTAGGGTATGGAATTTTTTATTTGGGAAGCATGCCACCCCAGACTTGATTTTTGTCTGGAGGTGATTAATTACTTCTCCTTTTTAGAAATAAACTAAGGGGGAAAGAAGGAGGTGTCCTTGTTCTTATAACTTCAACATTTTTTCCAGAGAGTGTCATTGCATTAGTTAGAGTATTCCTATAAATCACATCATAAAAGTTTTATAACAAGCCAATCTATTGTTTAAACATAGAGAAAAAATGTGCTTGGTTCTAATTAATTCCATATGACGTGCCAACTATTCCAAGGAGTGATGTTATTTAGGGGTCCTAGGTGATGTGGTGGTTTTAAACTTGCAATATGTAAAAGAATTTGCATTTTTTTTACTAAATTCAACAAGGGTACAATGATAGATGTCTACTCGATTTGGCCAACCAGTTAATGGAAGTTTTGTAACTAAAAAAGCATGACTGATAAGGGCCATGAACAAAGAAACTACATGCAAACTAAAAAGGCAAAAATAATACAAGAAGGAAAAAGATAGGGGATGTAATAGAAACATACCACCCACCTCCACCCACATCCACCCTAGAAAAAACCTAAATTGGAGATGGAGGGAAGAAGATCACTCTGGCGGTGGGTGAGAAGAAGATGGAGGATTGTAGTAGTAGTAGTTCCCCTAATATTGGGAGTTGGGATCAAGATAGATGTTATGTGCCCCATACTCCTCATACTGCGGTCAGCTGATCTTGTAGTGACCTTGGTGCACATGCCAAGACTCATGGGAGCACTGCATCAGGCACATATGGTTGAGTTGGTGACCATGGAACTGCTGCTCATGTTGGATTTCCTCCAACTGATCTCGGATCTCATAAAACCCATAGGGTTCCTCGGGTCCTTCCTCAGTGTCTCAACATTTCCTGATGTGGTGTCGTGATGGCAGAGACGGTGGTCCAGTCACATCATCATGCACCTTTAAGGAGACACTCCTCCTATGGGCCTTAGGCTCAGGGATGTCAGCTAGATCGGGATGCTCCTGGAGGAAACACTGAATGTGCCTTGGCAGACCAGTTAGACTAAACACCAAATTTGCACCTACAAACTTGGAATGCCAAGGATACTCGAGGCCAAGGGTGATGTCTTTGAATGTCAAGTAATAGACATCCTTTGCTGCTCCATAGCGGATGAACTTGCAATTATTCAAATATACAAGATCAATCAGGTGTTACACATGCTCCGGTGGCAGAAAAGGAATGCAAGTGAAGCCTAAGAATGTGGCCATAGCAGTAACAACATGGCCAATGCAAAGTGTAGAAGAGGTGTTGGGGGTGGCTTGATAGTCGATATGTGATATCATAAAATTTCCCCAAATGAAAGGCTCATCATTCATCAGACACCATAGAGTGTAGAGGCCAAGGTGGGTAACTGCTCCTTGTGTTCCTTCCCTGCTAAAGATAGTACGGGTTAGGATACAATGAAGATAGCGCACTACGTAATTGTTGATACTAGAAGCCTTGGCCCAGTGAGGTAACTTGGGTGGGAGGCCCGTGATGTCTACCCAAAACTTCTCCATGTTGTATTTGTCTGGATAGTTGTTGTGTGGTGCGTCGAGCCAGAGGTGTACACACTAGCCAACAAGGGGTGACTAGATGCACTCCACAGGACTCGAACACACATGTGGATCTTTCAAAATTTATATTAACCCTAACACAGTCAATCACAATACCAAATAGGTCACCCACAAGTGCACATGGTACTATTGTAGCATAGGTGAATGGCAAGCGTAGGGGTCGATCCTCAGGGAGAAAAGGGGGCACTAGATCTAGGTTAGTTTGGCTGGGTTCCTACTGCGGAGACTAGGGTTAAGGGTTTAAAGGTGATTTGATTATTAAACTAGGTGAACAAGAAAGCAACTAAAGGTGAGAATGAAATCTATGTTAACCCTAGACTAGATTAAGACTAAGAAAGAAAAGACTAAGCTAGGTATGAAAGGGCAATTTACACTAAGGAAAGCAAAAGAAAATCAAAAGAGCAAGTAAAGAGCTAAACTAGCAAGAATAAGGCAAAAATAGGGCAAGAAGCTAACTAAGCAAGAAAAGAGCTGACTAAGTTAACACTAGCTAGGCAAGATGAAAACTAGGGTTTTAAAGCAATTAATGAGTGTGTGGGCTGTTTAGGGGATGCACTTATCACTTAAGTTGGGGGTGACATATGAACATTATGATTCCATCTAGATTATCCAAACCAAACAATAAGTTAGAGTCTAATGAATTAACCTAAGCTAGTAACTAGCCATGGATATGATAGGTTGTGTATAGGGGAAGTAGTCCCTAACACCCCTACTACCCTTGTGAGGCTCAATTGGGTTAGGGATTAGGTTCAATTCAATTAGATTCTAATCAAGTCTAGGTTTCTAGATTAGACATTCCTAGGGCAATTAGGGGCCGAGGGTAGTAATGGGGATGTGAAATTGGGGTTTTGGGCCCCAGTTCCCCTACATTCTAGCCTTGAGAAGGCTCTTTGCTAATTGCACTAGAATTATCTAATCTAGATACTTAGATCTCTCACTTAGGTTTAGGGAGATTGATTAGGATGTAGGAAGATGGGAGACAACCTAGGGATCCAAGAATTGGACCTAGGGGCAAATCCCAAAATTCACATATATAAGCAATTTCCCTAAATTGCTAGGTGATTTCACACACAAACCAATAAGCAATTCATGAAAAATGAGATGCAAATAGAACATAATCATTTCCAAATAAAATCATAATGTTTACATATCATTTTCCCCCAACATGGTATCAAAGTTTGTACAGCCACTACTGAAAAAATACAAAAAAAACAACACGAGTTTTATCTGACAAAAAAAACATGGTATCAAAGTAACATAATTTCCCCCAAACAGCCCACCAAAAGGGGCCTAGCTACTCATTAAAATGGAAAATGCAAAAAGAAAGGAGAAAGAATGAGTAGAGGAGTGAAAAAAAGCCATGATGAGCTCAATGATGACTCCTCCTTCTCCACCTCCTAGCAGCTATAGCTCGATCTCCCTCCTCCAAGGTAGGTGAATGGCATGGATGTATGGTCGAAATGGAAGGGAAGTAGGGTTTTGATGGTGGAAATGGTGAAATGGAGGTGGAATGAGGTGGGAATGGATGGAGGATGAAATGGGGAGGCTAGAGTGGCTGCAGGGTAGCTAACCTCATGCCCCAACCTCCACCTAGGCATATATAGGTGTGGGGGAAGAACTAGGTTAAGTAGGGGCAATATGTGTAAAGCTGTGCAAAAATAGGTAGGTTTTGTGAGTAGCACGGCCGTGGTGGATCACCACAACTATGGTGAGTAGGGGTGAGCACAGTCATGGTAGGGTACAATGATCATGGGAATTAAAATGCGGAGATCACAAGGAGATGGTTCATGGATGGCCACAACCGTGGGGGGTCACCATGGTCGTGGTGGGAACCTATGGCCACGTGCGTATTGCTCGCCACGACCGTTTTAGCCAAATTCATCAGTTTCTAGAAGTTATAGTGATAATTTATGACTGGGGCATGTCCACCACGGCTGTGGTGAAGTACCACGACCGTTTTGGTGTCTTTGCCATGTACTTGAGCTTGGAACTTGATCATCCATGGATGTTATTGCTTTAAAACATTCTTCGACCACTTGGGGTAGGTTGGGAGTGGTTTTGCCCTCATTTTGGGATCCTCCAAGCCTGAGGAAACCCTATATTGGACCATATTCTCTCCATGCCATCAAGTAGTGGACAAAGTACCTGTAAAACATGCAAAAAGCCTCCATAAGTGCATTTGATAGAAATATGCATATGAGGGTAATAACATGTAATCTAACATATATAGATGTGATTAAAGTGCAAAATGATACAAGTGCATGCATTACACATCTCTCCTCTCCTACTTTCACAAACCAATCATGAAAAGAGCACATAGCATATTAACTTCAAATATAGTGCATAAAAACACAAGCTAACCATATTTCTTTCATGTAGTTCTAGGTAGACCGTTTCATCATGGCATTTATCAAGGATGACTAGGAGTGATGTTTCACCTTCATGCTTTTAACCTTATGTTTCAAATCACACCAAATGACCCATGTGGCTGTGGAAAAGGGAAAAATGAGCTAGGTTTGATGTTTCCTAGCTCAATGGGTATGAAAATGGAAGAAAGGGTTGCAATAAGATTTTGGAGTGCTATTACATAGAGCACTCATCTTTTATTTACTTAGAGGCTCTTAAATATGAGCACCTTTTATTTTCTATTTGCATTTTTTATTTTCTTTTTCTTTGCCCTTGGAGGCATATGGTGATGAGAGTGAAGCAGTGAGATGTAGATGTGGCCACCCCAAACTTTTGGAGGTGGCCACAGCTAATATGTGCAATTTGGCATCCTTTCATGAAACAGATGGGTAAGAAGATGGTGAGTAAATAGTCAAGTCAAAGAGAGGTCACTGGCGTGATTCTCAACATAAGGTATCCTACATGAAAATTAGTCCAACACTTCATCCAATAATATCACACCACATGTATGAACAACCTAAAATTAATACTTCTATAAAGTAATTTCAAAGGCACTAAGCGCTCATAGATTGCTCAAGCCACAATTCAACCAAATCATTCACAAACACAAGAGAGGTGACACACATGTAAAAAGTCAAGAATTGATACCATTTAGTAATAAACAATGATAATTCACTTGCATTTGTCAAAGGTCATCACTTTTAATCCAAAACGTAGAGATTGGGTTGAAACACACTTTTAGGCAAGAAATCTCAAATTTGGGTAAAATTGGCCAAAACGGTGCCAAATTGCCTTCAATCACATCTAAGCCTATATTATTGAACTTAAAGCAATAAACAAGAAAATCCTAGATAAAACATGCAAAAATTACCAAAAAATATACATGATATGCAATGCATGGCAAAAAGGCAAAATTTTTGAAAATTATGCAAAAATGATAAGAAAGTAACCTACATGGCATGCATGTATGTAAAGTGGGTAAACTCTAAGATAAAGAAAGAAAAAGCAAAAGCAAATAAAAAAAGTGAATGGCAGGTGAAATGCAAAATAAGAGTGAAACTGAGATAGGGCATACCGCCCTACTACCCCAAACTTTTGAATCATGTTTTCCTCAACATGACGCTAAAGTCTGGAAATGATAGGGTAGATGATCATTGTGGTGGCGGTGGTCCTCCCTGTGGTGGAGGATGCTGGTCGTAGGAACCCCAGTAGTCTGACTGTGGAGGCGAGTAGTTGTCCTGATATGCTGACAGTGAACTCCACCAATCTTTCCCCCACTGGGGGTTCCTCTGTGCCTGGGCATGCTAGAACTGGTATAGGTGGTTGACCTGATAGTAGTGGAAATGGTGGGGGATTGATTGGAGATGGACTGGGGGTGATTTGTGGAGATTAGAGGGTTAGAGAGGGATCATAGAGTGCTGCATAGTTGCTAGGGTGTGGAGCATGGCCGTTCTGTTCTTTAGAGAAGTGAGCAAGTGATTTTCAATTTTTGTAAAATTTGACTTAAGTTGCTGGAATCGGGCTGCAGCACAGACGTGCTGCGTGGCATGGCCATGGTGGCTTCATGCTACACGACTGTGCTACCTTGCACGGACGTGGTGCATTCCTTGTCAAAAAGTTTCCTCAAACTTTGGCCCTGTTCCCTATGATCACTTATGGATTTAATTCACACGACTGTGGTGGATCACCACGACCGTGTTGGTATCTATAGCTACTATTCCCAACTTGAAGAACATCAAACACTCAAAATTTTGATCCAAAATGATTTTTCATGGGTCACTTTGCCAACATCTCATCTAAATTTTCTCATTTCACTCTATTTTCACCTGCACATCTTAAAACTAAACAAAAACTATTAAAAACAAGTGTGTGTGTGTGTTTTCTTGGAAAAGTGTAAAAACAAAGCAAAAGTATTAAAAATGGAAGGTTGGGTGAAAAATTCCCAAACCTAGGTGGGTTGCCTCCCACAAGCGCTAAGTTTCTTGCCTTCAGCTTGGCTTCTTGGCGATTCTTCAGTAAACATCCATTTGGTATCCTCATGTGCCCATTCTTACAAAATAGGCATCCCTCATTTGCACTCAATATGTTTTCCTCACCCTTTGATTACAATAATCATCATCAATTGTTCAATCTTGACCTCCTTTTCTCAAATGATCATTCAGACTTGTGAAGTGATCATGTCTAATATCCCTATCTCAGACCCGCCGGGTTGGGGTTTTGTACATGTTGATCTTATCTTCATGTCCATGAATTAAATTATCATGGTGCCACTGCATACGTGAATCTCGGCATCAACTGTAGATAAGAATGGCCTTCCCAAGATGATGAGAATCTTCCTATCCTCCGACTCCATATCAAGTACAATGAAATCCATCGGGAACACTATGCCTTTTTCTTTATCTATCATCACCAAGACATCATCCACTCTAACCCTAGGAACTTTTATCGATCTATCCGCCAACTGGAGAGTGCAATGTGTCATATTCAACTTGCCTAAGCCCAGCTCAACATAGACATTGTATGGAATCAAATTCACACTAGATCCCAAATCAAGTAAGGACCTATCTATGTGATGTCCCCCTATGTAACTAGGTATGAGTGGGGCTCCTGGGTCTTTTCTCTTCACAAGAAGTGAATGTTGTATGATGGATCTCACTTGTTCAGTTAATCTCACCTTCTTCAGAATCCTCCCTGTTGACCTTCTTTTCACAGTGCATAGGTTCTTGAGGAACTTGGCATATGAAGAGATTTGCTTGATAGCATCCAAAAGTGGAATGTTCACCTTCACTTGGTGAAACACCTCAAGAATATCAACATTGTGCTTTTGCCTCCTTTCAATTTTGGTGGCTCATCTAGTGCTTCTACGAATGGAGGATCACTAGTTTTTTCCGTACTTGCATGGACATGAGGCGAAACACTAGGGATGGTAGGACCTGCAAAAGGGATATGTGGCAGATCACATGAAATCCCAAACTCAACATGTGGTATCACAACATCATTGTCAGCAATAATAATCACAGTATTACCACTTGGCTTCCTTTGCTTTGCTTTATCAACCTTTCTTTGACTTGTGGGCTGCTCAAGAGTTTTCCCACTCCTTAGAACTGTCACAACACCACCTTGCTCATGGTGGAGAGGGGGAGAATGTTGTGATTGTGGAGGAGGTGGAGGTGACACTTGGGGTTGAAATTGAGGTGGAGGGGAGAATTGAGGTTGGAAGGTGAATTGTTGGGAAAATGGTGGTGATGGAGGGGGAGGTGGAGTATAAAGCTTGGGATCGCCTTAGAAATGGTAGATGGGTTGTACTTGCATGGGAGGTGGATTTTAGAAAACTTGAGAAGAGGGCATGGGTCCACTTGCTTCATGGTATCTCATGATGGGCTTTGAAGACAACTTTTCTTCTTGGAGAGCAATTATGGAAGATAGTTGCTCTACTTTCTCTTCTAGTCTTGCAACATCTTTTTTAATATCATAAAATATTTTCAATCTAGAGAGAACACCTCTTCCTCAAACCTTGAGCTATATTTTAGACTTTGTGGCTCTTGATAGCTATAGGAGTGAGGTGTCTTCTTTTCCTCACCATAGAACTCAATAGAATTGACCGGGTGGCAAGGAACATTTGTCACCTGGTTCTTCATGAAGCTCACCATGTCACCAAGAATCTTCATTACTTGCAGGCTTGATTCATCATGAGTAGGAGGTTTCACACCAAAGGCATACCCTCTTTCATTCATCATGTTAGAAGCTCAAATTCTTGATCCTTCAGCCAACTGCTCTACCAAATAAAAGAAAACAAGTTACCAAACCAATATACACAAAGAATGCAAAGAATAAGGAATAAAGAACAACAATGATGAGGGCAGTAGGAAAAGTCAAAGCAAGACTAACTAGCAAGGCCGATCACCTTTCTCCCTGGCAACGGTGCCAGAAAGCTTGGTGCGTCGAGCCAGAGGTGTACACACTAGCCAACAAGGGGTGACTAGATGCACTGCACGGGACTCGAACACAAGTGTGGATCTTTCAAAATTTATATTAACCCTAACACAATCAATCACAATACCAAATAGGTCACCTACATGTGCACGGGGTACTATTGTAGCAGGGGTGAAGGATAAGTGTGGCATCCAACTTACAAAAACATGATTTACTTAAGCGGAAGCGATCATTAGCAGCGGAATTACTGAAAATCACTAAAAATTAAAACTTTTTGCACAGAGATCTAATTCCAGAAAACTCTTATAACAAGAACCAAAGTATTACATAAACATTATGGTTCACAAGTACATTCCATGTACCATCTCTTCTCGAGAATTACATATAACAGTTGCTATGCTAAACTATACATAAGCAACATAAAGTCTCGAGGCGTTCAAGCCAAAATCTCAAATCGAAGATAAAAGCAATATCTACTGACTCTGAGGACTTGAGAGTATAGAGACGACACATAGGACTCTATGTACACCTATATAAGACATGACAACCAATGTCTCCACTTGAGAATTCACTGCTGCCCTTGCTACTGCTGTTGCTCTTTCTCTGTTGTGGGGATTCTATTTCTTTGTCCGCGTTCACCTAAAAACATTGGATCCCACGGGGGTGAGGCAATTGTAAATTGTCCCAGCGAGAGATATAACTCTCCGCCAGAAAAATTATTATTGCAGATTAGCAGAATAAAACTAAGCAAGAATCTTTTATATTAACAACAGTATTAATCATTGTATGAACAGAAAAGGAAATCTCCTTTCTTAAGAAGAGCATTGTATCTACCCATGGTAGAATCATATGTCATCTATCCACTTTTGCAAGGAATGCAAGGAATCATAAATATATCATTTATCAACTAAATATGTATAAAATAAATATAACATCAACCAATGATTTTCGTATTCAATCCTTAAGCAAACATGCTATACTGCTGATTACATTTTACAACCACACTTATGTCATGCGGAGATGAGGTATACCGCTCATACTCCAACTGACCACTGTGAAGTCAAAATCGGTGCCATACAAGGTCAAGAGTAGAGCCGGATACCATGACCTCCCTCATCTCGGTTAGTACGAGATTCCATGCAGGACATCTTATGTCTCTACTAAATAGCTTTCCAGGGTATACTGGCAACTTTTCTATAGAGTTACAGTGGCGTGCTGCACTCTCTTCGCAATCGAGAGACTATGATAATCTCAATCGATCCAGCATTACTATCATTGGGAGATTTGTGATACATCCATCCCATTATCAGGGGATTAGTGATACATCCACCTTGATATACACATAATGAAGGAAGAGAGATTTAATGTTTATCTCGCATCGATTCCTCCATTAAGGCATAAGGTATTTGCGCCCATCACCCCCACATATTCAAAATATGTGTTCCGGGTTATGCCGTGGAGTTACCCGTTTCACCATTCAACAAATTCGGACGCTGATGGATCTATGGCCATGGCACTACATGATAAGATTTTACTTGGTTAATTATGTGCATTATTGTGCTCTTTTAGCATCAGTCAAGTTCTCAAACATTATTATGACAAATGCTACAAAGAAGAGTGTAATTTATCTATCAAGTCTCTTTTCAACACTTTATAGAACATTGGGATCTTAATCCCTTATCACATCATGGTTATTCTCATCCCTCAACATCTCATCATCATGATTATGGAATATGGGTATTTAAACCCTCAGTTCATCAAAGAACACTTGTTACCACTTATCTTGGTAACTAAAACTTTCAGGTCATCTGACCAAGGTGAACATGATACTTACTACATTAGCATTTCACATGACTGTCCAAGCCCATTAGTCTCTTGTTACCTCTTACTAGGTAACAATACATATAATGGCTCACAAAGCCCATAAGGCATTTAAATAATTAATACATCATAGCTCATACTTGGCTATGTTCATTATCTCATGACCACCTGTATGATTATTACATAGAAACAGTTATATCAAGTACATATCGATACTTATGCAAAGTAAGAGTAGCATCTCCATTCCCTTATTTAGGATTAGGATTTCTCTTCCCTATCATCACCCTCCATTAGGGTTATCCATAGCTAACCATTTAGGTTCTCAGGATCATGTCATTAATGATCAAGCCCTAAGTCATTGCTCCATACAACTAGGAGCCAACATTGATAACATAAGTATTTGATCATACTTATTTATTCTCATCACTCTTCATTAAATGAATTATCATCACAAGATATAAGTTTCTCTCTCAACTTTGTCTGAATATGATTGCATCAAGCTTTATTGATTTGATTTAACCTTTTCATAGGGCATATTAGCCTATGCTTATCAAAGAGCATTACTTCATAATGTAACACTTGAGATGACATACTTCATGTGCTACTCCCCAAGTATAAGGGATTTAGAATACATCAAGGTATATCTATCTTGAGGTGCCGGATGTGATATCTATCGTGTATTGATATATCACTTCCCTCATCACCTCTATCTTACTTGAGTTCACCAACTTGTTTGGTATTAGGGTATCTCCCATCCTAATACTTTATACACTAGATCATCATATTATCATGTAATGTATTTTGTCTAAGTCACTTATTTGGAATATGCAACCATTACCAATAATATGGACTCACCTTTGAGTTGAGGCATTATTGATATAGGGTCATCCATTACCAATCTCTTTAAGTATTTCATTGATTAATATTTAGTCACTATTCTATTATTAGGAATAGGGTCTCCCATTCTTATCAATTAGGGTTTACATAGCATCACCCTATATTGGGGTTTCACATAATATCAATCTTCATCATGATTTCTCATAACTTCATCCTTATTTTAAGGTTTCATATAGCATTATCTGAGATTAGGGTTTCTTAACTCATAGCCTCAATATTAGAGTTATGGTTTACCATCATATTGCCCAAGATTAGGGCTCATGCACTATAACCCAAAATTTGAGTTTCACATACCTTCACCCTATATTAGGGTTAGGATTTTATGCTAAGGTTTCATATATCATTTCATGGCATCACCCTGGGTTAGAATTTCACGTCACACTATTACATTAGGGTTACACATAACATTACCCTTGATTAGGGTTTCTCACTCATAACTGCATTAGGATTTCTTATGACATCACCCTTGATTAGAGTTTCTCATGGCATCACCCTTGATTAGGGTTTCTCATGACATCACCCTTGATTAGGGTTTGTCAGGACATCACCTTGATTAGGGTTTGTCATGACATCACCCTTGATTAGGGTTTCTCATGACATCACCCTTGATTAGGGTTTCTCATGACATCACCCTTGATTAGGGTTTACTATTCACATTCAATCAAGGTTTATTATTAAAATACCCTAAATTAGGGTTTCTCAAGTCATTACCCTAAATTAGGATCATACTATCACCATAGATTAGGGTTTCACCTATCATGGCCCTCAATTAGGGTTATCCCAACATCATAGATTAGAGTTTCACCTATCATTGCCCTCAATTAGGGCTAGGGTACATTAACCTTCTTAATTAGGGTTCATGATCTCTTTATCAAGGGTCATGCCCTAATTACACATTCATTCATGTTGGAAGTGTTGAGACTTAATCACTACATGATAATCATTCATGTAAGAAGTTATCTCTCTCTCATCCTTTATAGAATGATATTTACATCAGACTTGATTGGATTAGGTCAACTCAACTTGATTGAAGGGTTGACACCATGTATTGTGTCATTACTTCCTTAATCATTAAGTATTAATCATTCAAGAGGTACTAATCACCCTATCTTGTTAAGAGTACACTTACCATAACCATCCTTAAATTACATCATGTAATGATCAATTAAACAATTGACCTTTAATCACCTTAAGTGTCCAAATTGTTTTGGTTAATTACTTCCAAACGGTCTTGGTCACTTAGACCTCAAATGGTCTTTACCAACCAGACCTCAAACAGTCTTGCTTGAAATACCTTCAAATGGTCTAAGACCATTTATACCTCCAAACGGTCTTGATCATACACTTGAAACCGTTTAGTAAAATAGGTGCTTGAAACCGTTTAACAAATTAGGTATTGAAACCATTTAGAACATATATACTTGGGATCGTTTGAGTCTCAATTGGTTTGGGACTGTTTGGTCCCAAACGGTCTTGAGACCGTTTGGTCCAAACCTCCTCAAAACTGATTGGACCAAAAATGGTCTCAACCACTCATATTGATTTAGGGGTTCCAAGATTAATTCCTTCATAAATTGAATCCATGTAATTAATCATCAATTGAACCTAAGCACCATACTTCAATTGAGATTAATGAAACATCTTTCAATTGATTAAGCTTCTAATTGATCATCAACTAGGGTTTTAAACCCAATTGAATTCGGGTTGAAATCGATGAACCTTCAATATTAGTCATTGTGGAACTAATTACTTTGCAATCATTGGACCATCATTCAAATTGGGCATGACCTGGCCTCAAACGGTCTTGAGGTCATTTGAATGACCTCCAAATGGTCTTGAGACCGTTTGCCCATCCCAACATCAAAATTTGTGAAGTTCAATTAGGGTTTGCATCATTGGATTGCTCATCAGAATAGCTATAGATTACATCACAGTTTGATATCTTTTAATCTTCAATTACTTCACCATACTCAACCCTAGACCTCCAAACGGTCTTGGTTGACCTCCAAACGGTCTTGAGACCATTTGGGTTAATCAACCCAAAGAATTAAATCATTCAATTGTAAAATCAGCACTTAACCCGATTAGGGTTTCTAATTAGATGATTATCCATACATTGATTCAATTAATTAGAACCATTAGATCCTTATCCAACATGTACTAGGATTCTGACCTCAAACAGTAAACCCATCCAAATGGTCAACCTTTCTAAATGGTTTAGGGTTCAAGACTCCAAACGGTTTGCAAACCGTTTGGACCAAGATCTTCAAAACCATTTGCAAGGGAAACTTGTTGGATTGCGTGCCCAAGATGATGTCATCATCATCTACCTTCATTCATTCAAAATCTACTTCCATTTTCATGGTAATTACAATAATGGATCAAGGGAATTTCAAATAGAACAAAACATTCAACAAATTATGGAGATTTGAATGCAATAACAATATTTAAGGGTTTGAGTTATATAACCCGCCTCCAATTGAGCTTCAAAGCTTGGAGCTTCACGTCAACAATGGTGGAGGAAGCTTAAACAACTTCCCAAGGTCGTTTCTCAAGATTTTTGGATGAAAGGATTGGCTAGAAAGGAGGATTGATGGAGGAAAAGAAGAAACCCATCATTTATTTTCGATTTCCACCATGCAATCATGGTTGAAAGTGATCAAGAAGTGTACCTACAAGTTGGGGGTCATCCTCCTACTACTCCTAGATCCCTTGATTGTTTTGCAACCAAAAAGAAGAAGGGGATTCGAAAAGGCCTCTCAATTGAGTTGGAAAGGGTGTTTTTATAATAAATTCAATGAGAGAGAAAATGCTTTATAAAAATCTTTTAATTCCAAAATTTGTGCTGCCTCTTCCCCCTCAATTCCTTGGACACGAAGCCATCTTCATCCCCTTGCAAAACCTCTTCATTATCCAAGAATTAAAAGAAAAGAAATTAAGCACCTTAAACATATTATACTAATATCCCCTTTTTAGTGGATATTACTTTTTCTTTTAATAATGTGAGTGAGTTATCCATTCCCTTGGATATTTGCGTTGCCTTTACAAGGCACAAGAAGGTTCACACTTTAGAAATTTCAACCATCTCGTTTTTGGTTGAAGGCCCTTCAATTATTTTTATTTATTTTTGCATTAAATTGAATTAGGGTTTCAATTATGCTTAAATCTTGATTATTTTAATATCAAGATTCTCTCTCCTCCAAAATGATACAAATGAGACACCCCTCTCATTTTCTTTGCTCTACATGATGCCAAGAAACATTTGAGACTATTTTGAAATGATAATTTGCATATTGAACCCTAGGTTTTAGATAAATTGCATATTATACCAAAATTAGGTTTTAATGCACAAACATTGCTTTATCAGCTCTTTCTTGGTACTCAGGCTTTTCCCAAGCCATAACTCTACATCATATTCATCCTCATGATGCTTCAACATATGAGGAACATCTTATCATGTAACATTTGCAATTTAACCCCTCAACTTGGGTAATTTGCACTTTAGTCCAAAACAAGCAAAACATTATTTCAACATTGTTAAAAAAGGACTAAAATTGAAACATAAGTTCCTATTGAGTCTTAATTACTTTTCACAAGATAAAATTAAGGATATAATTAACTTGCTTGAGCAAAACTCCCAGGGTTAAGGCATAACCCAGGTCAGGGATGTTACAAATTATAAACCCCTAACAAGGATTTCGTCCCTGAAATCCCAGATAAAGAAAGACAGATATTATTCATTCATCATCTCATCATGTCTCCTCATAACATATCATTGTTATGGAGGCACCATAGAGCTTTTTAATCTACTCAAATTCTTCTTCATAAGATTGTCATAAAATCGATCACACAAGACACATACCCCACTGTCTTTTCATTATTGACTGTGGAAATAATTCTGCGTCAGGCATCACTCTTTCTTAATTCACAATTTCATGTGACAAATCCTTGTTCCTAAGGAGTCTCCCATACTCCTTTTTAATTCAGTATTTTACTTTCATGATCACAATTATGTTCTGTCACCCATTTGGGACTATAAGTCTTTTCTTACCTTGATTGTGCCATCTCACATGGTGACACAATACTAGATTTCCTTATCACTTGTACTAACTATCTTATTATCTGTACATTCTCTTATCATAAGGAGAGGTTACTTTATCAATTAAGAACTTATCTTTAAGATATTTTCAATTGTTATGTTTATGCAAAGCATAGACCCCTAACATGTGATGTTCATATTATTTTATATATAATTAAACTGATTTCATGGTTGACCAATCCAGATAGCCAACATAAACTTTTTGATACTTCTCTAGATACCAGGATCTCTTACCTTGATATCCATCACATGTGTTAAAAGCACATCACATATTTATCTTTCTTTCATCTTGGGTCATTACTTGTTACACATATCTTCGCCTTGGAGTTAAAGTCCAAGATAACTGATAGTTTTCTAAGTATCCATCACATGAACATTTTTATTTTATGCACATTAAGTGTCCTAAGATCCACTTGATTGTCATGTCCCTGAAAGGAAAGAAATCAAGGAATCATATTCCCCTTATTATTTCATGAATCATTTACTCTTTGTCTCATCCTAGATTCCTTGCCTTCTGTACAATAATTTTTTTAAGGATAATTACATAACATTATTCTTTCCTTTGTTATTATCTAACATGTTTATGAGCATATTATGATCTCATCACATTTCCCATTTCATCATTATGGGAAAAGATATTTATTATACACATAAACTTTATCGAACAGGGATCACCTCCCTTATTCTCATTCTTGTCTTATGAGGGGTATACTCTTTACTTCCTCATACACACATACTAATATGGAATTATCTGAGATTTCTCTTTCTTATTCTTAGAATATAACACCTTTTTCTATTCTATATTTCTAATTTCATGATACTCATTAGATTGTCTCATAATGACTACTTGATCAGAGCAATAAAAAAGATAACAATCTAAGTGTTTCCATACTTACTTTATCATCAATAGTTGTATACATGGCCAGGGTATATAAATATTGAGATTAAGTAGTATGCACTTTATATATTATCACATTCCTTACTTTTCATATTATCAAAGACAATAGATTTAACATTCCTAGATTTCATCCAGGTACCTCTTCTATACCTCCTTTTTCATAGAGGCAAGAACAACATGAAACATCTATGATATTATTGTACAAAATGTAAGTCCTTAAAAGACTATTCAAGGAAAGCTCAATCAATTACTTTCTCAATTTAACCCAGGAAATCATAAGATGACATATTAGATTGACTTTATTTTGTCTAACGTGTCATGATTTGTGGATAGTTCACTGCCTCAGGCTTATTCTTCCTCAGAGGTTGATTCACCATAACATTGCTAGCTGAGCAATCTCTTGCTAGATATCCTACCTGTCTACATAGGTAGCAAATTCTGGGCTTTAGGTTTGGTCGAAAGGGTTTTTTACCCTTTTTAGGAAGCCATTACCTTGGTGCACTAGGCCCTGGTTGTACTGGTGGTACCAAAAACTTTCCCTTTTTGGAACTACTAGGCCTCTGTTCCTGAGTTTGGATAGGCCTTTTCTCAATTCTCACATTATCTTTCTTCTCTGAACAATACCTTATGATATGTCCTGGTTTCCTACACTTGTGACAGATCTTGATTTCAGGTTGTATCCTGTTCCTTTCATCAATTTTCATTGCTTCAACATGCTGATGTTGAGCAAGAATCCTGTTGGAATCCAAAACTTCCTCATTGGGGGCTGGTAATCTAGGTTACATTGCTAATGCCTGGTCCACTATATGCATCACAGTTGCCCTAAGTTGTCCAATAGTGATACCTAAGGAAGGATTTCTTATCATAGTTGGATCAACTTGAGGGTTCTCAGGCAATTGTTCCTCTCTTGCCTGACCCCATGCACCTCTTCTTGGCGCAACATTGCTGCTTTCTGTAGCATATTCCTCATATAACCCAGCCATCTTCAAGTTCTTCTTCTCCTATATGATCCGAAGACACTATCAAATAGATTGGAAGACACTAGAATAGACTCTACTACCTCATTCCTATGTCTCTGTAGACTCAGCGAACCTAGAGCTCTGATACCACTAAATTGTGGCATCCAACTTACAAAAACATGATTTACTTCAGCGGAAGCGATCATTCGCAGCGGAATTACTGAAAATCACTAAAAATTAAAACTTTTTGCACAGAGATCTGATTCCAAAAAACTCTTATAACAAGAACCAAAGTATTACATAAACATTATGGTTCACAAGTACATTCCATGTACCATCTCTTCTCGAGAATTACATATAATAGTTTCTTTGCTAAACTATACATAAGCAACATAAAGTCTCGAGGAGTTCAAGCCAAAATCTCAGATCGAAGATAAAAGCAATATCTACTAACTCTGAGGACCTGAGAGTACTGAGAAGACAAATAGGACTCTATGTACACCTATACAAGACATGACAGCCAATGTCTCCACCTGAGAATTCACTGCTGCCCTTGCTACTGCTGTTGCTCTTTCTCTGTTGTGGGGATTCTATTTCTTTGTCCGCGTTCACCTAAAAACATTAGATCCCATGGGGGTGAGACAATTGTAAATTGTCCCAGTGAGAGATATAACTCTCCTCCAGAAACATTATTATTGCATATTATCATAATACAACTGAGCAAGAATCTTTTATATTTACAACAGTATTAATCATTGTATGAATAGAAAAGTAAATCTCCTTTCTTAAGAAGAGCATTGTATCTACCCATGGTAGAATCATATGTCATCTATCCACTTTTGCAAGGAATGCAAGGAATCATAAATATATCATTAATCAACTAAAGATGTATAAAAGAAATATAACATCAGCCAATGATTTTCGTATTCAATCCTTAAGAAAACATACTATACGTCTGATTACATTTTACAACCACACTTATGCCCTGCGGAGATGAGGTATACCGCTCATACTCCAACTGACCACTGCGAAGTCAAAATCGGTGCCATACAAGGTCAAGGGTAGAGCCGGCTACCATGACCTCCCTCATCTCGGTTAGTACAAGATTCCATGCAGGACATCTTGTTTCTCTGCTAAATAGCTTTTCAGGGTATACTGGCAACTTTTCTATAGAGTTACAGTGGCATGCTGCACTCTCTTCTCAATTGAGAGACTATGATAATCTCAATCGATCTGACATTACTATCATTTGGAGATTCGTGATACATCCATCCCATTATCAGGGGATTAGTGATACATCCACCCTGATATACGCATAATGAAGGAAGAAAGATTTAATGTTTATCTCGCATCGATTCCTCCATTAGGGCGTAATGTATTCGCACCCATCACCCCCGCATATTCAAAATATGCATTCCGGATTATGCCGCGGAGCTACCCGTTTCACCATTAAGCAAATTTTGACACTGATGGATCTATGGCCAGGGCACTACATGATAATATTTTACTTGGTTAATTATGTGCATTATTGTGCTCTTTTAGCATCAGTCAAGTTCTCAAACATTATTATGACAAATGCTACAAAGAAGAGTGTAATTTATCTATCAAGTACTTTTCAACACTTTATAGAACATTGGGATCTTAATCCCTTGTCACATCATGGTTATTCTCATCCCTCAACATCTCATCATTATGATTATGGAATATGGGTATTTAAACCCTCAGTTCATCAAAATACACTTGTTACCACTTATCTTGGTAACTAAAACTTTCAGGTCATCTGACCAAGGTGAACATGATACTTGCTACATTAGCATTTCACATGGCTGTCAAAGCCCATTAGTCTCTTGTTACCTCTTACTAGGTAACAATACATATAATGGCTCACAAAGCCCATAAGCATTTAAATAATTAATACATCATAGCTCATTCCTGGCTATGCTCATTATCTCATGACCACCTGTATGATTATTACATAGAAACAGTTATATCAAGTACATGTCGACACTTATGCAAAGTAAGAGTAGAATCTCCATTCCCTTATTTGGGATTAGGATTTCTCTTACCTATCATCACCCTCCATTAGGGTTATCCATAGCTAACCATTTAGGTTCTCAGGATCATGTCATTAATGATCAATCCCTAAGTCATTACTCCATACAGCTAGGAGCCAACATTGATAACATAAGTAATTGATCATACTTATTTATTCTCATCACTCTTCATTAAATGAATTATCATCACAAGATATAAGTTTCTCTCTCAAATTTGTTAGAATATGATTGCATCAAGCTTTATTGATTTGATTTAACCATTTCATAGAGCATATTAGCCTATGCTTATCAAAGAACATTACTTCATAATGTAACACTTGACATGACATACTTCATGTGCTACTCCCCAAGTATAGGGGATTCAGAATACATCAAGGTATATCTATCTTGAGGTGCTGTCTCTGATATCTATCGTGTATTGATATATCACTTCCCTCATCACCTTTATCTTACTTGAGTTCACCAACTTGTTTGGTATTAGGGTATCTCCCATCCTAATACTTTATACACCAGATCATCATATTATCATGTAATGTATTTTGTCTAAGTCACTTATTTGGAATATGCAACCATTACCAATAATATGAACTCACCTTTGAGTTGAGGCATTATTGATATAGGGTTATCCATTACCAATCTCTCTAAGTATTTCACTTATCAACATTTAGTCACTATTCCATTATTAGGAATAGGGTCTCCCATTCTTATCAATTAGGGTTTACATAGCATCACCCTATATTGGGGTATCAACATTCATCAGGATTTCTCATAACTTCATCCTTATTTTAAGGTTTCATATAGAATTATCTGAGATTAGGGTTTCTCAACTCATATCCTCACTATTAGAGTTATGCTTTACCATGATATTGCCCAAGATTAGGGCTCATGCACTATAACCCAAAATTTGAGTTTCACATACCTTCACCCTATATTAGGGTTAGGATTTTATGCTAAGGTTTCATATATCATTTCATGGCATCACCCTGGGTTAGAATTTCACATCACACTATTACATTAGGGTTACACATAACATTACCCTTGATTAGGGTTTCTCACTCATAACTGCATTAGGATTTCTTATGACATCACCCTTGATTAGGGTTTCTCATGACATCACCCTTGATTATGGTTTCTCATGACATCACCCTTGATTAGGGTTTCTCATGACATCACCCTTGATTAGGGTTTCTCATGACATCACCCTTGATTAGGGTTTCTCATGACATCACCCTTGATTAGGGTTTACTATTCACATTCAATCAAGGTTTATTGTTAAAATACCCTGAATTAGGGTTTCTCAAGTCATTACCCTAAATTAGGATCATACTATCACCATAGATTAGGGTTTCACCTATCATGGCCCTCAATTAGGGTTATCCCAACATCATAGATTAGAGTTTCACCTATCATTGCCCTCAATTAGGGCTAGGGTACATTAACCTTCTTAATTATGGTTCATGATCTCTTTATCAAGGGTCATACCCTAATTACACATTCATTCATGTTGGAAGTGTTGAGACTTAATCACTATATGATAATCATTCATGTAAGAAGTTCTCTCTCTCATCCTTTATAGAATGATATTTACATCAGACTTGATTGGATTAGGTCAACTCAACTTGATTGAAGGGTTGACACCATGTATTGTGTCATTACTTCCTTAATCATTAAGTATTAATCATTCAGGAGGTACTAATCACCCTATCTTATTAAGAGTACACTTACCATAACCATCCTTAAATTACATCCCTTAAATTACATCATGTAATGATCAATTAAACAATTGACCTTTAATCACCTTAAGTGTCCAAACGGTTTTGGTTAATTACTTCCAAACAGTCTTGGTCACTTAGACCCCAAACGGTCTTGAACATCCAGACCTAAAACGGTCTTGCTTGAAATACCTTCAAACGGTCTAAGACCATTTAGACCTCCAAACGGTCTTGATCATACACTTGAAACCGTTTAGTAAAGTAGGTGCTTGAAACTGTTTAACAAATTAGGTACTTGAAACCGTTTAGAACATATATACTTGGGATCATTTGAGTCTGAATTGGTTTGGGATCATTTGGTCCCAAATGGTCTTGAGACCGTTTGGACTCAAACGGTCTTGAGACCGTTTGGACTCAAACGGTCTCAAAACCGATTGGACCAAAAATGGTCTCAACCACTCATATTGATTTAGGGTTTCCAAGATTAATTCCTTCATAAATTGAATCCATGTAATTACTCATAAATTGAACCTAAGAACCATACTTAAATTGAGATTAATGAATCATCTTTCAATTGATTAAGCTTCCAATTGATCATCAACTAGGGTTTTAAACCCAATTGAACTAGGGTTGAAATCGATGAACCTTCAATATTACTCATTGTGGAACTAATTGCTTTGGAATCATTGGACCATCGTTCAAATTGGGCATGACCTGACCTCAAACGGTCTTGAGGTCGTTTGGATGACCTCCAAATGGTCTTGAGACCGTTTTCCCATCCCAACATCAAAATTTGTGAAGTTCAATTAGGGTTTGCATCATTGGATTCCTCATCAGAATAGCTATAGATTGCATCACATTTTGATATCTTTGAATCTTCAACTACTTCACCATACTCAACCCTAGACCTCCAAATGGTCTTGGTTGACTTCCAAATGGTCTTGAGACCGTTTGGGTGATCTCAAAACGGTCTTGAGTCCGTTTGGGTTAATCAACCCAAATAATTAAATCATTCAATTGCAAAATCAGCACTTAACCCGATTAGGGTTTCTAATTAGATGATTGTCCATACATTGATTCAATTAATTGGAACCATTAGATCCTTATCCAACATGTACTAGGGTTCTGACCTCAAACAGGCAACCCATCCAAACGGTCAACCTTTCTAAACAGTTTAGGGTTCAAGACTCCAAACGGTTTGGTGAAACCGTTTGGGCCAAGATCTTCAAAACCGTTTGCAAGGGAAACTTGTTGGATTGCGTGCCCAAGATGATGTCATCATCATATACCTTCATTCCTTCAAAATCTACTACCATTTTCATGGTAATTACAACAATGGATCAAGGGAATTTCAAATAGAACAAAACGTTCAACAAATAATGGAGATTCGAATGCAATAACAATATTTAAGGGTTTGAGTTATATAACCCACCTCCAATTGAGCTTCAAAGCTTGGAGCTTCACGTCAAAAATGGTGGAGGAAGCTTTAACAACTACCCAAGGTCCGTTCTCAAGCTTTTTGGATGAAATGATTGGCTAGAAAGGAAGATTGATGGAGGAAAAGAAGAAATCCATCATTTATTTTTTATTTCCACCATGGAATCATGGTTGAAAGTGATCAAGAAGTTTACCTACAGGTTGGGGGTCATACTCCTGCTGCTCCGAGCTCCCTTGGTCGTTTTGCAAGCAAAGAGAAGAAGGGGATTCGAAAAAGCCTCTCAATTGAGTTGGAAAGGGTGTTTTTATAATAAATTCAACGAGAGAGAAAATGCTTTATAAAAATCTTTTAATTCTAAAATTAGTGCTGCCTCTTTCCCCTCAATTCCTTGGCCACGAATCCATCTTCATCCCCTTGCAAAACCTCTTCATTATCCAAGAATTAAAAGATAAGAAATTAAGCACCTTAAACATATTATACGAATATCCCCTTTTTAGTGGATATTACTTTTTCTTTTAATAATGTGAGTGAGTTATCCATTCCCTTGGATATTTTGTTGCCTTTATAAGGAAAAATAACGTTCACACTTGAGAAATTGCAACCATATAGTTTTTGGTTGAAGGACCTTCAATTATTTTTATTTATTTTTGCATTAAATTGAATTAGGGTTTCAATTATGCTTAAATCTTGATTATTTTAATATCAAGATTCTCTCTCCTCCAAAATAATACAAATGAGATGCCCCTCTCATTTTATTTTCTCTACATGATGCCAAGAAACATTAGAGACTATTTTGAAATGATAATTTGCGTATTGAACCCTAGGTTTTGGGTAAATTGCATATTATACCAAAACTAAGTTTTAATGCACAAACATTGCTTTATCAGCTCTTTCTTGGTACTCAGGCTTTTCCCAAGCCATACCTCTGCATCATCTTCATCCTAATGATGCTTCAACATATGAGGAACATCTTATCATGTAACATTTGCAATTTAACCCCTCAACTTGGGTAATTTGCACTTTAGTCCAAAACAAGCAAAACATTGTTTCAACATTGTTCAAAAAGGACTAAAATTGAAACATAAGTTCCTCTTGAGTCTTAATTACTTTTCACAAGATAAAATTAAGGATCTAATTAACTTTCTTGAGAAAAACTCCCAGGGTTAATGCATAACCCAGGTTAGGGATGTTACAATAAGTGTATGGGTCGATCCTCAGGGAGGAAAAGGGGCACTAGAGCTAGGTTAGTTTGGCTGGGTTCCTACTGCGGAGACTAGGGTTAAGGGTTTAAAGGTGATTTGATTGTTAAACTAGGTGAACAAGAAAGCAATTAAAGGTGAGAATGAAATCTAAGTTAACCCTAGACTAGATTAAGACTAAGCAAGAAAATACTATTCTAGGTATGAAAAGGCAATTTACACTAAGGCAAGAAAAAGAAAAGCACAAGTGCAAGTAAAGAGTTAAACTAGCAAGAGCAAGGCAAACATAGGGCAAGAAGCTAACTAAGCAAGAAAAGAGCTGACGAAGCTAACACTAGCTAGGCAAGATGAAAACTAGGGTTTTAAAGCAATTAATGAGTGTGTGGGCTGTTTAGGGGATGCACTTATCACTTAAGTTGGGGTGACATATGAATATTATGATTCCATCTATATTATCCAAACCAAATAACAAGTTAGAGTCTAATGAATTAACCTAAGCTACTAACTGGCCATTGATATGCTAGGTTGTGTATAGGGAAACTAGTCCTTATCACCCCTACTACCCTTGCGAGGCTCAATTCGGTTAGGAATTATGTTTAATTCAATTAGAGTCTAATAAAGTCTAGGTTTCTAGATTAGACATTCTTAGGGAAATTAGGGGCCAGGGGTAGTAATGGGGAGGTGAAATTAGGGTTTTGGGCCCCAATTTCCCCACATTCTAGCCCAGAGAAGGCTCTTTGCTAATTGCACTAGAATTATCAAATCTAGCTACTTAGATCTCTCACTTAGGTTTAGGGAGATTGATTAGGATGTAGGAAGATGGGAGGCAACCTAGGGATCCAAAAATTTGACCTAGGGGAAAATCCCAAAATTCACATAGATAAGCAATTTCCCTAAATTCCTAGGTGATTTCACACACAAACCAACAAGCAATTCGTGGAGAATGAGATGCAAATAGAATATAATCATTGCCAAATAAAATCATAATATTTACATATCATTTACCCCCAACATGGTATCAAAGTAACATAATTTCCCCCAAACAACCCACCAAAAGGGGCCTAGCTACTCATGGAAATGGAAAATGAAAAAAGAAAGGAGAAAGAATGAGTAGAGGAGTGAAAAGCCATGATGAGCTCAGTGAAGAATCCTCCTTCTCCACCTCCTAACAGTTGTATCTCGATCTCCCTCCTCCAAGGTAGGTGAATGGCATGGATCTATGATGGAAATGGAAGGAAAGTAGGGTTTTGACAGTGGAAATGGTGAAATGGAGGTGGAATGAGGTGGGAATGGATGGAGGATAAAATGGGGAGGCTAGAGTGGCTGCAGGGTAGCTAACCTCGTACCCCAGCCGCCACCTAGGTATATATAGGTATGGGGGAAGCACTAGGTTAAGCAGGGGCAATATGGGTAAAGTAATGCAAAAATAGGTAGGTTTTGTGAGTAGCACGGTCGTGGTGGATCACCACGGCTGTGGTGAGTAGGGGTGAGCACGGTCGTGGTAGGGTACAACGATTGTGGGAATTAAAATGTGGAGATCACAGGGAGATGATACATGGATGGCCACAGCCGTGGGGGGTCACCACGGTCGTGGTGGGAACCTATGGCCACATGCATATTGCTCGCCACGACCGTTTTGGCCAAATTCACCAGTTTCTAGAAGTTATAGTGATAATTTGTGACTGAGGCATGTCCACCACGACCGTGGTGAAGTACCACGGCCGTTTTGGTGTCTTTGCCATGCACTTGAGCTTGGAACTTGATCATCCATGGAGGTTATTGTTTCTAAATATTCTTTAACCACTTGGGGTAGGTTGAGAGTGGTTTTACCCTCATTTTGGGCTCCTCCAAGCCTGAGGAAACCCTAGATTGGACCATCTTCTCTCCATGCCATCAAGTAGTGGACAAGGTACCTATAAAACATGCAAAAGCCTCCATAAGTGCATTTGATAGAAATATACATATTGAGAGAAATAACATATAATCTAACATATATATATGTGATTAAAGTATAAAATGACACAAGATGAAACTCTAAAATAGAGCTGAATCATCGTGATGGAGGCCCATGCAGTGATAGCCAATCAAACTCGCCCTCGTCAAGGATGATGGAGGTGAGCTGGTGGGCTGAAATCTCCAAGCGTCTCCCAAATATCCAGATTTTGCAGCGAGAATTCCCTTGCGAGCAGCGGTAAAGCCAGAAAGTCCACATGAACTCAAGGGTGAGAGCACTTTACACTGGATGGATGCGGTAAACAAAAGTCAGGATATGGTTACGGTGGAGAATATTGTTGATTGCTGTTTTGATGCCAAGTGCAGTCAATGTATTGCCGATCACACGGAGTGCGAAGCTATGCGAGGTGGTCAAGGAGTGACGGAATCTGGGTCATGTTGAAATTGTCCTACCTTCGCCTGGCAGATGTACCCCTGTATTTCCTCGAGGTCACGGGCCATCTCCTCGGGGATCTTTGGTGAAGACTCGCCTATAGGCTCCTTGATGTGGATACCAGATGCAGAGGTGGAGCGACGAGGCGGCTTGTGGGAGGAGGAAGCGGGGGCTTTGCCATTGTTCTTATGAAATCGCCCTGACATTGGGATAAGCTGCAGGGAGTGAGACAGGCGTCTGGAGGTAGCGAGCCATTTGTCTCGCAGGCGAATCGCCTGTCCGGCGACGACCAGACGAGCATCTGGTATGGAAAAGAGAGTAGGGGTTCACGTTGATCGAGACGACCCGCTTGGTGGCGACACGACCGACTGGGCACTAATGAGGCCACCAGTTTAACGATGCAGCATGGCGGATTGGAATGGGGGAAAATTGTGAAGAAGTGCAATTCGTCCGCTTAGACGGCCGGCTGGATCTGATCGTTGCGTACGTAGCATGCTCGATAAAGGGCAGCATGGGCAGATTCGAGGGACCCAAGAGGTGAGGTGATGCGAACGGCAGAACGGCCATCTCAGAAGTGAGACGGCGGGCTGGGGAGGCGGGTGCAAGCGGAAACCGTCTACTCGTAGGGCGTCGCGGTGGCGGGACATCCGGATGGGTCGGCTAGGCAGCCGGCTGGGGGCGTCGCACAGGTGGCCGGAGGTGGCGTCATCGTGAGCGGAGGTGGAGGTAAGAAACAGAAAACCATCCATCTAATACATGTATGCAAAACATTTTCATGGTTACAGGGATTAAGAGTTAGGGTGGCTGGTCATGAGAACCTATAACTTTTACTTCCGCATCGAGATCATTGTGCTTATGATATATTTTGTTTGTGCCAAAATATTTAGCACGTATTTTAATGGTAGACAGACTTACGTTCTGTGTCTATATATCTATATACTTATAAATAAGGATGGGTGACCAGCCTGTGCTATTTTTATCTGTCTGTCTCCTTGCTTTTACCGTCCACGTTACATTAATTTAATTCTTTGAATAAATGACAAGATCTTCTATTTTTACAGTCCACGTTACATTGTTATAACTCTTTGAATAAATGACACTCTAAAAAAGAAACAAAGGAATATATACTTTCAAGGTCCAAGGAAATATATATCATTTCATAAATAAGATAATACATGAAGATGGAAATCCGTCACATCTACAATTATACTTTTATGATACCGATCATGAGATAGAACATAGACTGCATCAGTCATCAAGATTAAGAGAAGATGTGGTGAAAAGATTGATTACTATACTACAGAAGAATCCATACTCAAACTTTTTTTTAAGCTTAAGGGATTTAGAGAGTTTTGACGATGTTCAAATATATATCAAGTCAAACCCTAATGTACATCAAGGAATTCAGAATGCCCCGACTTCATCACAAGTAGCCGCAATATGGATTGAAAATGATGATGAAAACACTACTGTTGTAAACTTTCAAAGGGACATTCATGTTTACACTCACACAAGTAACAACCATTGTGTTAATTATTATTATGGATGTTATGATCATTTACATATCCATTATTATTTCCACATGGTGATACTGGTTGGCATGAAGGAATTCCATGAAAAAATACAAAGACTGGTCAATGGATGATGGGTGATTTGTCGCTTGATCTATCTTTCTACAATGATGTAGCTGAACTTTTTATATTAGAAGAAAGAGGTAATTCACATGTTACTTCAAGTGTCTATTTACTTTATATGTAATATATCTTACTAAATATCATTTTTCTTATGTTTTAGCTCTAGAAAGTAAACAAAAGCGAAGGAAGGCCGTGTCCTGTCGTGAATACTATTGTTATAAATTACAAATTAGAGATGGTGATAAATCTATTTTATTACACTCTGGTAGACTTCTTCAATAGTACATAGTTGATATGTACATTAAGCTTGAAAGTAGCCATTTAGACTACATTAGACGGGATCAACAAAAGATTCGAGCACATTTATATCAAGGAATTGTTGATGATTTTAATCAACGACAAAGCAGTGGTGTTGCAATTGGAAAAAGAGTTATTCTTCCAGCTTCTTTTATTGGTGGTCCTAGAGATATGAGACAACGTTATCTTGATGCAATGCCATTAGTTCAAAAATATGGAAAGTCTGATATCTTTCTAACTTTTACATGCAATACGTCATGGTCTGAAGTAAAGGAAGAGTTATTGACATTTGAAGAAGCACAAAATAGACCAAACTTACTTTCTAGGATATTCAAAGAAAAATGAGAAGAGTTAAAAGTAGATCTTTTTAAAAGAGATATATTTGGACATGTTATTGCTTATGTTTATGTGATAGAATATCAAAAAAGAGGACTACCACATGCACATTTTCTTATTATACTAGAAAAGAGTCAAAAGATAACTACACCTGATGTGTATGATCAGTATGTATCTGCTGAAATACCTAAAAAATACTCCAATCCACATCTACATGTCATGGTTTTGAAACATATGGTCCATGGTCCATGTGAAATCTTGAATCCATCAAATGTATGTATGCAGAATGGAAAATGCAAGAAACATTATCCGAACGATTTCTGTTCCTTAACAACTTAGACCAAAAATTCTTACCCTCTCTATAGAAGAAGGGAGACTTCTCAATTAGAAAAAGTTGGATCAACAATGGTTGATAATCGTTAGATTGTTCCTTACAATCCTTAATTACTAGCCAAGTATAATTGTCATATGAATGTCAAAATATGTTCTATAATTAAAGTAGTGAAGTACTTATACAAGTACATATACAAAGGGCATGATCGTGTATTGTTCCAAGTAGATGACAAACAGTCTACTGATATGCATGATGAGATTGCACAGTTTGTGTCTGGATGATGGGTATCTCCACAGAAAGCAGCTTGGAGAATTTATCAATTTCCTTTGAATGAAATGCATCCATCTGTTATAAGTCTACAATTACATATTGAGGACAAACACACTGTTATATTCTATAAAAATCAAGATTTATCGACCATTGTATACAATGAGAATTTTTCCAGAACTATGCTTACAGAATATTTTAGAATCAACAATGTTGATGATGGAGCTCATAAGTATCTATACAAGGGATTTCCTGAGCATTATGTATGGGATAAAAGGTCTAAATGTTGGAATAGAAGGAGGCAAGGGTATTCTATTGGTCGTGTTGTTTTTGCAAAACCAATTGAAGGTGAACACTATTACTTGTGTTGTTTATTGAATCATGTCAAAGGGGCTAAATCTTTTTCTCATCTAAGAACTACAAATGGAGTTCTATACAACACATTTTAAGAAACAGTAGAAAAAATGGGTTTGTTGGAGACCAATAATTACATTGAAAAATGTCTCGATGAGGCAGACTTATTTCATATGCCTTCAAGTCTATGAAAATTATTTTTCTACTATAATTGTCTTTTCTACATCAGTAAGTCCTATAACTCTTTGGGAAAAATACAAGAACCAAATGAGGGAAGACTTTTTGAGACTACATCAATACAAACCAGAAACAACATATAATGATGCTCTAAAGCACATAAATATGTATTTAGAGTCAATGGGGAAAAGTTTATTAGACTTTCAATTGCCATCTGTCGTTCAAGATGAACAAGAAAGGTTATATAAAGAAGTGGAAGAATAATTAAAAATAGTTATATGTGATGATGATTTGTTGGCAATATCACAGCTACACAATGACCAAAGTTATGCTTATCACATCATTATCGATCAAGTGAACAACAATAATCCAGAAGTCTTCTTCATCGATGGTCCAGGAGGATCTGGTAAAATATTCTTATATCGTGCTTTACTTGCTACGATACGATCGTGCGGTCAAATAGCACTTGCAACTGCATCATCAGGAGTAGGTGCATCTTTGTTACCTTTTGGCAGAACTTCTCACTCAAGGTTTAAAATACCATTGAATAGTGATGAACAAAAAGTATGTAACATTTCAAAACAGAGTAGCTTAGGTGAGCTGCTTCGAAGAACTAAACTTATAGTCTGGGATAAAATATCCATGACAAAAAAACAATCAATTGAGTCATTAGATCTCCTATTACAAGATATGACGAGCAGCAAATTACTTTTTGGAGGAAAATTGTTGTCTTTGGTGGAGATTTTAGACAAATTCTACCTGTGGTACCACAAGGAGGAAAAGTGCAGACAATTGAAGCAAGTTTACAAAATCAAAGTTATGGAAACATGATGAAAAACTAAAATTAGAAAAAAAACATGAGAACCATGTTAGATGCCTCTTTCAGTAAATATTTACTTTATGTTGGAAATGGTACATCAAAGACAATACTTGGAGATCAAATCAAAATTCCTGAGCACATGGTGATTCCATTTATAGATGAAATGTCTTCAAAGAATAAATTAATAGATGCAATCTTTCCACAACTTACTATTCATGAGGATATAATGTATTCCCTTACAAATCACGCAATATTGACACAAAAAATGAATTTGTTGATGAAGTAAATGAGTTATTGATTGAAGCATTTCCAGAAGAAAGGAAAGAATTCTTCAGCTTTGATTCAGCCATCGATGCCACCAATCAATTCCAAGAAGAAAATTTTCTAAATTCATTGACTCCTTCCGGGCTTCCTCCTCACAAATTGGTACTTAAAAGAAAAAGTCTAATTATGTTACTTAGAAATATTGATACCTTTTCTGGTCTTTGCAATGACACAAGACTTCTTTACAAGGACTTCAACAAAAACATCATCCATGCTGAAATATCAGTGAGACATAGAAAAGGACAAAGAGTATTCATGCCAAGAATTCCATTGATGTCAAAAGATCATGAGAAATTACCATTTTCCTTCAAAAGATTACAATTTCCAGTTCGATTATGTTTCTCTATGACAATTAACAAGGCACAAGGACAAACTTTGGATAAAGTTGGAATATACCTACCTCAACTTGTATTCTCTCATGGTCAACTATATGTGGCTTTATCTAGAGTGAAGTTAGGAGCAGATAATAAACTTCTAATCAAACCATCCTGTATGCAAACTAAATTTACATTGACAAGAAATATAGTGTATACTGAAATATTATCTGCTGCTAGGATAGCTCAGGCTTAAAAATTACACCCTTTGTAAATTACCTATTTATGAAATCATACACTGCAACCTATTGTCATTGACATGTTTGTACTTTTTGAAAGAAGGGAAAAGCTTACAAACTACTACATGAAATAAGTCAAAGTCTACCATTTTGGACCGTGAAGGTAAAGGTTACTGACATGACAAATCCTACATCATCAAAGGACGGGAGACATTCATATTGGAGACTATATTTCATGGATGAAAAGGTATGATTTATTATATTTTAAATTATATATTTTATTTACGCAACAAAGTAATCAAATATGGCTCCTCACATTTTAGGGAATGAAAATACAAGTAGTAATATTCAATGATGATATTGAATGATTCAAAGACAAATTCTTGATCAATGAAACTTACTATATTTCAAGAGCTACATTGTCTTTACTCAAACTACAGTATTATTTTGGCAAACCAACATATCACAAATGTCAGATGATACTAAAAAAAATTGCAATGATGGAAAAAGAAGAAGAAAATATAACATATGAAGAGCTTGTAAAGTTTGAGAGCTTATGTCTGGCAGATTTCTTGAAGTTGGACAAAATTCCACCACAATTTGGTATTTCACATCATTTAAATATTCCATTATACTAACACAAGCATATGTATCTATTTTACTTAGACCATACTAATACGGGAATTGACACAGATATAATTGCCATAGTCATGAAAGTTCTTCCAAAGTAAGAAACTAAGAGAAAACGAGATTAACAGGATGTCACCTTTCAGGATATTCTTCTAATTGATACTTCATAAGTGTAAATGTAGGTGTTTTTTTAATATTAATCAAGTGAACTTTTATCTTATCTTAGCCATATATACATCTTGCAGGTAGTGCACATATCAACATGGGGAAATTTCATGACAAACCACTGTAAAACATTACTACAACTTGCAGACAATAATCCTATCATTGCTGCAAAAAAAATGATTTCAAAAGATTTTTATGGTAAAACTCATTAATCTCAATAACTATTACAATTCATTTATTCTTTTCATTCACTTATAATATGTGTACAGGAAAAAGAACTTTATCAAGTGGTAGAGAAACAAAGATATTGATAAATCCAGATATCACAGAAGTCAAAGAACTACAAGAATGGTATGTAAGTTATTTCATACATTGTTAGTTTACAAGACATATTGACACAAAACTTCTATACAGGAAAACGACTCATTCTAGTATACTTGAAGATGCTATAATTGAGTATAATAAGAAAATACTTACAACTACACCGATTGTAGAGGTTCTAGCTTCCACAAATTAGGTAATGGGTAGTTTCTTACCACATAAATTCATTTTTTTGAATATTTTGTATGATGCTAACTTGCAAATTTGTATAGGAAAGTATATATATAATCAAACCAACCAAAGTTACTATCTTAACCCAACAAGATCTTTGGTACATGGCTTGTGACAAGTGCCATAAAAAAACCAACACAACATATGCTACAAAGTACTTTTGTCAATATTGTTTCCAGGAATCAACTACAAGATCATGGTAAAAATCTAATATTTAGATTCAACTTCTTTATACATCACATCATATATGTTTTATATTGTTTTAGGTGTATTCTCAAGCTTCAATTAGAAGATTGTACTGACATAACACAATTGACTTTATTTGGAAAATAAGTAGAAAACCTTCTTGCATGTGACCCTAACATTATAATGACACTTGATCTTGTGGTAAGTATAAGTAATGTATTTTCTTACCATGATACGACTCATACTTTATTTTTATAACATGCAGGAGCAATACAATCTTATTGAAAAATGGAAAAATAACCTCTCTGACATACATCTAGTATTCCAAGTACAAATTGATAAGAAGTACAAAAATGTCGTCCAATTGAGAATCTTGGAGATCCAACTTGAAGCAAATACTTAGCCCTTTTATATGATATTAGGTTTTCTATCTCTTTTGTAACGTTCTATGTAAATATGAAAGACAACATTTTGGTATGAACACTTAAGACATAGTGACACTTTCCTTTAACATAATATCATAGCTTGATGTACTTTTTGTAGTATGCTATATGAATATAAACATCGTTCGCATTGAGTTCCAAATTCAAATTCTAACTTCATGATTGTACAATTATAAGTTAAGCACGTGCTTAGCTCGTGCACTATGCTCATATTCCATAAAATTTTAGGTTGTGATTAAATAGAAAATTTGAACAATATTTTACATTTTTTTATCTTTAATATATTGAGTTGACTAATCTTTTGTTAATATATCTGCCAATTGATTTTTATTATCCTTGTTATTAAGGGAAATTTGTTTTTTCTCATCATGATCATGAAGAAAATAATGGTTAACATATATGTGCTTAGAACGATATGCAATATATAATTTTAATAAATTTGTTGCACTTGTGCTATCTGAATATATTTATGTGAAAGTAGTTTATATATTTTCTCTATCCAAAGAGGTCGAGAACAATAACTTCCAACAGTTTTGCATTCATCTTTGGTTTTTGGCAACACTACGTGATTTTGTCTCTTATTGAACTAAGATACTAGTGGGTTGGAGAATAAAAAACTTGCACCGTTAGTATTTTTTCAATCCATTCCACATCCAAGTAGTGTTATCCACACCGGTACAAGTGACGAATTTAAAACATTGTCTTGTACATAGCAAAGACCGTGTCAATAGTTGTAGTAAGATATCTTTCTATAGAAAGATGTTATTTGTTTGATTTGTCTTGAAATCTAGCGCAAAATCATACTAAAAATAATATGTTAGGTTTAGAGAATGTGAGATATATAGACTACCAATGATGCCCCTATGTAAGTGAGTACCTATAGATTCTCCCTCTTCATATTTATCAATTTGAGCAGATGTACACTAGTACAGAAACAACATTCAGTGTCGCTTTTCTGGGCGTCGGTTATTTAGGTAAACCGACACCTATACTATTCGACGTTGGTTATTTAGGAAAACCGACATCTATATCCGAAGACCAGCCAGACATGGGTACCGCTTTGTATTCAGCGTCGGCTAGGTATAACAAATCGACGCCTAAAATCGCCCACGAAATCCAATTTTTGAGCGAAAAAATTTTCATCACATACAGCGTCGGTTTTTTAACTATTCACCGACGCCTATTTAAGATGAAAATTTGCGCAAAAAGTTCCACTTTCAGTGTCGGTTATCCTTTGATAACCGACGCTGATAATGGTTCCCGCCAAATAATTTAGGGCAAAGATTGCCTAATTGGACGTCGGTTTTTTACTATCAACCGACGCTGAGGAGTAATAGGCGTCGATTTTGTACATAACCGAAGTTGTTGATCAACTTAATAGACCCGATCACCCGGCTCTTCCCCCTTTCTTCATATTTCATCGCAATAATTTTCCTGTGCTCGCCGCTCTCGCCTAAAATTGCCGACGACCCCTGCTGCTGCTGGTGTGCCTCTGCTCGCCACCATCGCGTCCTCATTCTGCTGCTACCGCCGCTCGCCTCCACTGCTGCTCTGCTCTTCTCTGTTGCTCTGCTCATCTCCTGGTGCCACTGTGAGTGTCGCTCTGCTCTTCTCTTTGCCTGCTCGCCGCCACTACTGCCGCCGCTCGCCGCCACTCTTCTCCACACTAGCTTCAGGTAGCCCTAGCCGCTTTGCTTCCTTCTCCCTAGCTCCTTACCAACAATAAGCACGGCCGTGGTAGGCCAACACAGCCACAGCCATGCTTGCTGTTGGTAAGGATATGAATAAATCTTTATGTAATGCTTTATGTAAATCCTAGGATACAAACAAATCTTTTGCTTGCATATATTTGTGCTTCTAATCCTAATGTTTGACCTGATTCAGTAAATTTTGATGTTAGTACATATGTAATTAAGATTTAAACTTGATTTGATTTGATTAAACCTAACATTGATGAAACCCTAACATCAATTGTGATGAAACCCTAACATTAATTGTGATAAAACCCTAACATGTACATATCTATTATTGTGTTTGTTGGTCTAGAAACCCGTCCAAGATTTACTCATTAGGAGTAAATCTTGTATAGTCTCCGGTTTGGGACTGTTCTTGAACACCTAATATCACTTAGGATGTAAGTGTATAATGTGTATTGGGTTTTTGAGAAAATTTCAGTAGCATTTCCCCGTTTGTTCTCTAAGTACATATGTACTTAGAGAACAATGGGGAAATGCTGCCGAAATTTTCTTGAAAACCCAATACACATTATACACTTACTAGTGAGATTAGGTATTCAAGGATGGAATAGGTGGTACACATTTATTATATATAAGAATGACATCACATGTATTTGTTAACCGTAGACCCTAATCTTGTCATAATATATACTTGTTTTCTCTTTGATCATAGAATGGATAGATCATGGATGTCCATTCGCAATCACTGCACCCCAGAGTTTATATCTGGTCTTGATCAGTTTATTAGATTTGCCGAGGAACATAGGAAAGAACCTGGAGATAGGTTCTACTATCCATGTAGGCATTGCGGTAACAACTTGAAAGTCAGCATTGGTGACGAAATCAAAAGTCATGTCATGTACAACGGGATTGTACAAGGCTATGCAGAATGGCACTGACATGGAGAGATTTCAAACTCGAAACCAGTGGATGTCGATAGCAGTGCTTGGGTGGAAGAAGAAATTGCCTCCGATGATCTAGATGTGAACGAACTAGTTCCAGTAGACATCGTTGATGCGATGTTGGATAGTTGTAGGGTAGAGCACACTGATCCACCTCCTATCTTTAGAATCATTGTGCATGATGCTGAGATATCGTTATACACAGGCTGTGCTAAGTTTACGAAGCTTAGAGATGTGTTGAGATTGTATAAGTTGAAAGCTAACAATAGATGGAGCGACAAAAGCTTCACTTCATTGTTGACTTTGTTGAAAGAAATGCTTCCTGAAGGAAATGAGCTGCCAATCTCAACATACCGGGTAAAGAAATTGTTGTGCCCAATGGGAATGGAAGCTAAGAAGATACATGCATGCCCGAATGATTGTGTATTATTTCAAAAGTACTATGTGGATTTGAAATATTGTCCAAAATGTGGTGCGTCACGGTATAAATTGACGACTTCAAGGGAGTCCAAAACTGGTTCTCCTGCCAAGGTGATGTGGTATCTACCTATAATATCACAGTTTCAACACTTGTTTGCAAATCGGAAAGATGCGAAGAATTTGAGGTGGCATGTAGATGTTAAGAAAAATAATTATGGGATCCTACAACATGCGTCTGATTCCCCACAGTGGAAGAAGATTGATCTATTATACCCCAAATTTGGTGAAGAAGATAGCAATATAAGACTTGGGATTTTTACAGATGGGATGAATCCGTACGGGACATTGAGCAACCAACATAGCACTTGGCCAGTCATGCTTGTTATATAAAATATTCCTCCCTGGCTGTGTATGAAAAATAAGTACGTTATGCTGTCGTTGTTGATATCGGGCCCTAAACAACCCGGAAATGATATCGATGTTTATCTTGAACCTCTGATTGATGACTTAAAGAAACTTTGGGATGAAGGTGTGATGACCTATGATGCTTCAGGAAGAGAGACATTTCGTTTGCATGCTATGTTGTTTTGCACTATTAATGACTTTCTAGTATACAGGAATTTGTCTGGATATAGTGTCAAAGAAGCTAAAGCGTGTCCTATATGTGAAGAAAACAATTATTCAATAAGACTAAAATATGGTGGCAAGACTGTATATCTTGGTCATCGAAGGTTTCTTTCAAAATTCCATCTGTATCGTAGGAAGCGCAAAGCATTCAATGGATGGAATGATGAACGGAGTGCACCTAAACCTATACCAGGGGATGTTGTTTATGAAAGAGTAAAAGACATTGTCAATGAATTTGGTAAGAAATCATAATGTAGTATGGCCACACGAAGTGACAATTCTTCATTAAAAAAGAAGTCAATATTTTGGGATCTTCCTTATTGGAGTTCTTTGACAGTCAGGCATTGTATCGATGTAATGCACGTTGAGAAAAATGTTTGTGATAGCGCCATTGGTACTCTGTTAAATATACCAGGTAAGACTAAAGATGGGATAAAATCTAGATTGGACCTACGTAAAATGGGAATAAGGTCAGAATTAACAGAATTACGTGAAATGGGTAATAAAAGAACATACTTACCTCCCACATGTTACACATTGTCTAGAAAGGAGAAGAAAGCTTTTTGTGAATGCTTGGTAAATGTTAAGGTGCCACAGGGTTACTCATCCAACATCCGTAGATTGGTATCAATGAAAGATCTGAAGTTGATAGGTCTTAAATCTCATGATTGTCACACTCTAATGTAACAAATATTGCCTGTGGAAATTCGATCTATATTGTCGAAGCATGTAAGGTTTGCAATCACCAGACTTTGTTTCTTTTTCAACAGTCTATGCAGCAAAGTTATTGACCCTGATACTCTCGATAATTTGTAAAGAGAAGTGGTTGTTATCCTATGTCAGCTTGAGATGTATTTCCCTCCTTCGTTCTTTGATATCATGGTACATCTTGTTGTCCACTTGACTAGGGAAGTGAAAATGTTGGGACCAGTTTTCTTGCATTGGATGTATCCATTTGAATGATACATGAGCGTTTTTAAAGGTGATGTTCGAACGATACATGAACGATGCATGTTTATATTTTTTATTGAAGCTAAATGTTTGCTTTTTTAATATCAATATTATTTCCATATTTGATGTTTCATTATCTTCTAGTTAATACAAATGCTAAACATTGTGGGAGGGTCCTAAGGAACTATAGGACCAATCTCACCCGAGATTACATACGCGATGCTGAGAATAGGTTCTTGATTGATTCCAATTCTAGACATTGATCATTATTTCACTAACTCTACACTAATAATTTTTGTTTGTATTCTCTTTGAAAAATAAATATAGGAAGAAGGAAGCCACACAACAATGGAACTACTTGGACCCCAAAGACTGGGAGGAGTTTGTTACCCAAAGAAAAACAGATGAATTCAAGGTATTAAGCGCCACTCCCAATTTAATTAATATACATTTTTATGTATTCATCTATTCAAGATTAACCTTTAGTGTTACTAACCAAATCAATGTGCTAACTAACTAGGTTATCAGCGATGCTCAACGAGCAAGCATCCCACACTAAGGTTATATAGATATATAGGCAGCAAGCCATGAAACAGCAAAAGAAGTCACAATGAAGAGAAGCATGATACAGATACAATACATAAAGTGCAGCACGCACAAGTGTTTCAGATTGATATAACAACATGACAGACTAACACATATATAGTGCATAACAACAGTAGTGCCAAATTTACGTACAACACTAGCTTAGTACATATATAGTGGGACTAAGGTGACGAGTTAACAAGAGGACAAACAGATTTCACCATGAGTTAACATTGAAGAAGGTCTACTAACCTATACTGAGCTAAAAAAGTTTATCAGTACTAGCCTAAGGCACAATTACCGTCTGTCAGGACAATGACGGTCGTGGAAGCTTAGTGGCCACTACACGTTCAACTGGCCAGTAGACACTAAGCTTCCACGACCATCATTGTCCCGACGAACGGTACGTGTGCCTTAGGCTAGTACTGATAAACTTGTTTAGCTCAGTGTAGGTTAGTAGACCTTCTTCAATGTTAACTCATGGAGAAATATGTTTGTCCTCTTGTTAACTCGTCACCTTAGTCCCACTCTATATGTACTAAGCTAGTGTTGTATGTAAATTCGGCGCTGCTATTGTTATGCACTATATATGTGTTAGTCTGTCATGTTGTTATATGAATCTGAAGCACTTGTATGTGCTGCACTTTATGTATTATATCTGCACGAGCAGAGGAAACAAGGCACGTTCATCCTGTGGGCATCAAAGCATTCTTTGGGCCATCCCAGTGCAAACCCAGAGTGGGACTTTCACAAGAAGAGGTAACCTATTCTTTTTTTAGAATGATACTGCATCTTAGGCTTCCAATCAACCTATGGCGACCCGCTCTTCTCCTAATGTGGATTTTGAGTTATTGATTTTTAACTTTTTTACCTCTAGCGATAGGCATTGGGAGTTACTAGTTATTCTCCCCGGAATGTTCACTGTTTATTATCTAGATCCTACGGGGAGTACATTGAATATTAAAATTGGACACGTAATGAGAATGCCATTATTCTGGTGAGAAATATTTCATTTTTATATCTGTTAACATATGCTATTACATTACTATTTTATTATGCAATTTACTTTGTTACATTAACATGTAGGGGTTTAGATGCATTCAAAAAGGTTGGAGGAAAGGTCCCCAGGAAAAAGAACCAGTCAATAATTTGGGAGAATGTGAAAGTAAGTTCCCGACTCCAATATATATATTATTTATGTGAACTGTGCTTAGTTGTATTTTTTAATATTTTGTATGTTTCAATTTATAGTCTGCTAGACAAGACAACGGTTGGGTATGTGCATACTATGTGATGTGATTTATGCAGATGATTATCTAATATGCCGCATTGGAAATCGATACCATACATGAGGTATTATATATAGTCTCATTAGTTAGTATGAAATATATCAATCTTATTTTTATATTATTACTTATATATATACATCATTCTCTTTGCAGGTGTTTAAAACTGACCACACTATAGGTAAATACTTAAAAGATGTACATGATCCATACACGATGGAAGTATTAAATGAAGTAAGAGAAGAATGGGTAAGAGCCATTCAAGCAGTGGGGACTGTAAAATATAATTGGGATGCTGATAGCGATGTTGAATGATATTTTGTAAATGAATATTTCTGAATGTTTATACATATTTGAATGTTTATACATGTATTTGAATGTTTCTACATGTGTGAATGTGAGAATTGAATTGATGTCTGAATGTATCTACTTGTGTGAAAAGTATATTTGTTGATTTTGTAGGTTTGTGGCCTATTTGTAGGCTGATATCAATGGATGTCGTAAACCTGCAGTTCAAAAAATTGAACTACATGTTCTCATCCTGCTGACCAGCCACAGTAGGCCTGCAAACTGATAAGAAAAAAACATAGGCGTCGGTTATTTATAGAACACCGTCATCAAAGGCTTACAGCGTCGGTTATTGGATAAAAATCGCTGCCTAATATGACAAACAACCCGACCGTGCAGGAAAGCACGGCCGTGGCGGGATATGGCATCGGTTATTAGTATAAAACCGACACCTATAGTACTAAACACGGCCATACAGGGAAGCACGACTGTGGCGTTTTGAAATATGGTGTCGGTTAATTAGTTGCAAACCGACACAGAAATTGTCCTAGATGGCGCCATTTTTGTGGCACGAACCCTTTTGGCGTCGGCTTACTATACATAACCGACGCCTATAGGTGCCCTGCTGGTGCATTTTCGGTGGCGCGAAGCCTTTTGGCGTCGGTTAGAAAACCGATGCTGAAGAGTTCGACCTTTAGCGGCGCCCACATAAGCGTCACTTGAGAACCGTCGCTAAAAGGGGTTAAACAACCGATGCCAAAGGCGTGTTCTGTAGTAGTGGTAGCTATACAAGTGGTACATGATTTCCAATATTCCATGCTACATCTTTGAAGTAAATATTGGAGTATCGTTCTAGGTAGATAAAGTTTCCTTTTGACATTTCTTCCATCTAAAAACTTAGGAAGAAGGTGATTTCCCTCACTAAGATCATTTCAAATCCATTGATTTAGCATGGTCATCACACAACATATAATTATTTGATCCAGAAACAATATCATCAACACATAGTTTTATTTGTATAAAGAATCCATTAATTAGCTTAATTTATAGTATAAGATTGATTTGCATAGTAGAATATTCATTATTCAGAAAAAATGTTCTAAATCACTCATGCCATGTCCTAGGAGCTTGTTTTAGATCATTTGAAACTTCCTCTAATTTATAAACGTAGTCATCATATTTTTCATCTTCAAATTAGGAAGTTTTGTGACACAAAATTCCTCTTAAATGGCACCATTTAATAACATGCTTGTGATGTCCATTTGATAAAGATTAATCATAAGAGGTCTAGATAGTTTTAAAAACATATGTATATGTTATGATCTAGATACTAACGTCTAAGTTTCATATAAAAAATCCTCTTGTTGATTACATCCTCAGATTGCAAGACACTTTATTACAAACTATATTACAAACTTCATCGAGCTTGTATGAAAGAAACATTTATCTATGGTGATGATTTTCTTTAGTTCTCTGGGAAGTAGATCTAGAGCTTCATTGTTTACAAATTGGTTCATCCTAGATGGTTATGATCCAATAGTCATCACCAAGAGAATCATCGATCATCTTTGGCCCTAATTTGGGTGCACATTTCATGTTGGATTCTTCTCAAAATGAATACCTAGTACGTAATGTATCTCTAGGATATCATGTGATTATGTCGATCTGACGATATTTAATGAGTCTACGAGTCATCGCATTGAAAAACATTTTCATTTTCATCATTTTCTTAATTTATTATAGCTGGTGGATATAGTTTAAGTGTGGATCGTTGATTTTAGGAATCAAATAAGTATTATATTTTGGTTTACATTTGATAACTTTGTACGATTTGATTCTTCAATCATATATGCTTTACTTGCTGGGGAGTATTTCATCTTTTGTGTTTAGGATATATCATGTAAATAAGAAGCTAGGAAACTAATAAACTTTGGGCTTCCTGATTTTGATAACCTTATAGGAGGTTTTCATATGGTAGGAATGGATAAACAATCTATTGTGAATGCAATGAGATGTGTTAACTTCTTATGTCCAAAGAGTTTTTGGTGTGTCGTGTTCAATAATTTTTTTGTGTGAAAACCTTATAGATATCTATTTAAGTGATATATTCTTTCTTTCAACTAGGGTGGGGAGCTCTTGTTGAATAGATGTGGTGTCCATATCCTTCTTGGTCAAAAAATCTTTAAATTTATTATTTTCAAACTCACTACCATGGTTATTCATAATGGTTTGTTGAAGATCATGTTACACTTTAGTGAAAAACTTGAATATATATATATATATATATATATGTCTTGCAACTAAGAAGTGGACCCAAAAACACTAGAAAATAGCAATAATAAGCAATATATTTTGCCACCAAGAGATTGTGCTATTATTTGTCCAAAAAGGTCCATATGGATGAGTACTAGAGGTCTAGTAGTGGATAGGATGTTCTCAAACTTGAATGATTGAATTCTTCTTTATTTTCAAAGGGATGTTAAGTAAATACCTCGAACTAGTTCAAGTTTGTGGATATAGTTCATATTTATATGTCAAACATATTCTATAGGAGTTCATTTTCTTCATTATCCATGAGAATAATTTGCATTTGATTGGACAACTTAAATTGGGCTCAAGGATATATAAGTTTCCATTTCTTATACCTTCATATATACTATCATTAGTATTTTTAGACAGAAGTCTACATATATCCTTTTTGGATAAAACATCAAAACCCTTATCATGGAGTGACTGACATTGATAAGGTTCATATGCAAGCCTCTAGTAGTAAAACATTTTAGACAGTTAGATTGTTTTCTATATTTGGATTCCAATTACTTGACCTATGCAATTGTCACAAATGATCACTATTCCTCCTTTCTTATTTGTTAAAGCATCTAGTTTCTTTTTATCTCCAGTCATGTATTTGGAACAACCACTATCAACCATCTAATCTGAAAATTCAAATTTTGGTACCAATTTAAGGGTTCTTATGGGTTAGGCTAATAATATTTTGATATAGTATCATCTAACCAAAGAAGCATTCTAAGGTATGTTAAATTAATCACATAGAATATCCAAGAGGTAATATTTGAACAACATACCAGATAATTTGATCAAACCATAGCTCAATCAAACTAGTAGGTTTGACTAGCCATCTATTCATCTAAATTGTAAGTTTGACTGAAAGAAGTACTGCTAGATATGAATCATTTAAATGTTTGAATAATCACTCAATATAGCAATTATACATTAAAAATGTTAAAAATAAGACACATGCACACTGAATATTAAAGTTAAAAAGAACTGATACACATGCATCAATAAGATGAGGTCATGACTTAGATATCAAGAATGGATGGTTCAAATAAGTTGGGAAGCTTTTGGGATCCAAACAAGCTTCCCGAGATAACCCTTCCTATAGTGGCATTGGTATGCAACATGATCAAAGTGACTACATAAGTAACAAGAAATTCAAGCTTTTAAATGATTAGTTGGCCTCACAAATGATTTTATGAATCTTTTTTTTTGTGGATAATTATTTGGTTTGTAGCCAAGATCTCTTCTACTTGCTTGTTTATAGGAGTGGTGAATTGGGTTATCTAAACCACATTATCAATGGAGGAGTTTGGAAATCATATTTATGTGGGCTTTGTTTTCCCTCACTAGATTGCAAATTGTGGTTTCAAGAATTAAAATTTGTAGAATAAATGTTGTTCTTTTCAGCACATATGTGATCTTAATATTCATGATTGCACATAATAGTTTGAGATTAGTAAGCATGCAATTTCTCAATAAGAGCATTATTATGTTCATTCAAGTAAGCATAATCATTCTCAATAGAATATGTCATAGTTTTGAGAGAAGAACTAGCACTGGAGGGAGCACATTTGAGATCATCAAGTTTACAAGTGAGGTCATCAATTTTCTCATGTATGTTGCCCACTAGGTTTGAATAGTGTAATATCCTAACCTTTAGGGGCCTTTCTGCAAAATAACCTTGATTTTTAGATAATGGACTGGTGAAAATTAAAGTTATGAAATGGTGTTGAAAATCATTTTTAATGGTAGACTCCAAAAATAATTAGTAATAATGGATTTTGAGAAATGATGAAAAGTGTTAAGAGAAAACATGTTTATATCAAATATTGGAAAAATGAAGATTGTGTATAATTAAGATTATATCATAACTTTGATGTCATCAATATATGATTCAAGAAAACTTCCTAAAATCAGCCTTTTTTATAGGTGGGAATATTTTGAGATCCAAGAAATATTCTGAGATCACCCTTTCCTATAGTGGCATCAATATGCAACATGACCAAAGTGGTTGTAGAAGGAACAAAACATTGGGGCTATTGCATGAATGGTTGGCCTTACAAATGGTTTGACGAATACTTTCTTTGGTAAATAATTCTTTTATTTCTAGCTAAGAACAATTCTACCTACATGTTTATAGGAGTGATGAAGTTGGTTGTCTGAACCACACTGTCCACAAAGGAGTTTGGGATTTTGTTCTTGTGGGTGTTGCTTTCTCTCACAAGATAAAAAATTGTGGTTTAAAGGATTAAATTTTATAATATAGGTTATTTTTTCCATCATAAATGTGATCATAATTTTTATGATTGCATATGATAGGTTGAGATAGTAAGCATGTAATTACTAAATAAGAGAACTACTATGTCTAGTCAAGTAAGCATCATCAATCTCTATAGAATCAATCTTCGACTTGAGAGAAGAGGTATGATCACTAGTGGAGGGAGCATATTTGATATCACCAAGTTTAAAAGTGAGGTCATCAATTTTCTCATGTTCACTGTCCACTAGGTTAGATTAATGTAATATCCTGACTTTTAGGGGCCTTTTTGCAAAATAATCTTGATTTGATAAATAATGGATTGTAGAAAATACAAGTTACTAAATGGTGGTGGAAATCATTTTTTTGTGGATGACTTGATTTTTTTAATAATAATGACATTAAATAAATTTTGGAAAGTAATCAAGAGAAAACAAGTGATATGGAAATACTATTTGGACTTAACTCATGGATTTATGGATGAGAGAGATTTTGGTATTTTGGTTTCAATGCAGAATTTGTAAGACATATGAATGGTATAGATGTGTATAGAATATATTTAGTTAGTTTGGAGACATCATCTAAAAAGATAAGTGAGAAATCATGATGAATGTTTGCTTTATATGTATGCCTTGACAAGAAAGTTGTTTGATTGGTCAAACAAAGCTATTATGGTTTCCTTTTGGGTTTTTTTTGGGTCAAGAAGTAGTTTAATTAATAAGTAAGCATTCAAAGTTTCATTTTCCTTGTACTTGTGGATTGAGAACTATGTACTTTTAGATGAAGGACATTTTGATTCCCTAAAAGAGATGATCGGTTGAGAGGTTTATTAGGACAACAAGGTCAATAAAATCTTAACTAGACATGAATATCACAATATTTCTTTAGGCATTGTAAATTATAATGATTGGTTTTTAAATTTTTAAGAGGGAACTATGTGTTCTCAACAAGGGTCAAATAGAAGCGGTTGGAGATCATGTATAGTGTCATACATGTCTATTTACAATTTACCATTAACAATGAATCAAGTTTTGAAGTGAAGTTGTATAGTTCTTCTATATATGTGTTGCATATTGTTTGGTGGCTTCTGAATTTCAAGTTCAATTATTCATAGTATTTTGTTCAGTATGATGGAACTTCAAAATTGATGTCATAATATTAAAGGTCAAAAAACATGGGATGTTATTGTTCGTATCAGAGCATTAAGTACACCTGAAAACCTTACAATATCTCATGAACAATAATTAAGACAAACTTGAAAACATGAACATTTAGTAAGCTTAAGTAGACTTCATATGGTAGACGTATCCTTCTTAATCAGATACTTATATGTTCTACAACTAGGATTAGATTTGTGTAATTCTTGAAGTCCTTCTCTTTTTCTTCTAATGTCTTATAGTATGGGATGCATGTTCAGAAGACTTAGGGAGGGGATGTACTATAGAGAGTGCAATATGAACTTGAGAATGTGCTTAGGGTAGATATACAAGTAACTATGGGTTCAATGATACTAGACAGCCTAATGTGTGTGGTAGCTTAGATTTTGGTTTTGGTTTGAATTGAAAGGTACTAGTTAATTTTCATAACACACTTGGAAAACTCTATCACGTACACACACACTCACTGACTCTCTATCTCTCTCATACGCCACACACACACACACACACACACACACACACACACACATATATATATATATATATATATATATATATATAGGAAGTGTTATTGTACAAACAAAAGCAGTAGCTTCCCATGTGACCTAAGAGAAATAGTTGTAATATTAGTCTATATGAGAGTTCTTAAGTGATATATGTAGTATCTATATTGTCTAAAGCCATGATAAAGGTTAGTCTAGTAGGTATATTAGAAAATGTGAGCTTGATTTATGAAAATATGAGTTGATTAAAATAATACCAATTTGAAATTAAAGAATCAAATTATGTTTTGATGATTTAGAAGGATTTTAATCATTCAAACTCTAATTCGTCTAGCACCATATATGATGTGGATGAATAATGTGCTAATTCACATGTGCTACAAGTATCTAGTGGATTGTGTGCATGCATGGATGTATGTTTTTATGATTTAATAAATGATAAGATGAGATATGGTGTTTTGTACCAAAATGAGGGCACAAGCTCTTTAAAAACGAGGGCACATAATATGGGACATTGAATACATGATTTCTAGAGAGGGTGAACCCTAGTGGAATAAGTTCATAGGACCTAACTTCTAAGATATGATATTTGTGAAATATAAGATATGTCTATTGTGAGAAATGTAATAATGAGTCCAAAACTAGACAAGTTTGAGTATATGACTTGAGTCACCTGGTATGTGGTTCCTATGATAGAGTTGAACCCTAGCCTTCTGATAGAATAATGTAACCATGGAGAGAAAGAGGCAATTGAATGTATGCAAAAATCTATATGGGTGAGCGATATTCCCAAATTCCAAGAGGAAGTATATGATATATGTTTTTTGTGAATGAGCCTCATACTCAGTGTGGTAGTTTGATAAAAAGGAATGTAGTGGTAGAACACACAACTAAGAGTTGGGTAAAATATAATGATATGGGTAGAAATTGTGTTGCTAGAATGTTAGGTTGTGACTTAGATAGGTCATTGATTTAGTGACTAGAGCTTGTCAAGCTCATCTTCAATTGAAAGTGAGATATGATTATGATAATATTTAGCATCTATATTCTAATAAATGATATTGAATTTGTGATAAATACTAGTTATAACTCACGTCACTTGGGTGTATACCCTTATCTAGATCTTTTAACCCTAGACATGTCTTAATATAATGTGTAGTCATGGTCATGTGTTGCATGAGGTGCGTTGATAAGGTGGCCTAAGTGAACTAGAAGTGATGAACTTGCAATCATCTTGAACCTATGTTGAACTAAACTTCAAGGACAAAATACCTTTTTAAAAATGGGGTGAATCTCATATCCTGGCCTTTAGGGTCCTTTTCACAAAATAACCTTTGATTTATAAATAACAAATTGTGTAAAATATAAGCTACTAGATGGTGTTTGAACACATATTTAGTGAATGTCTTGAAAAATAATTAGTAATAATGTCATTTGAGGAATTTTAAAAAGTGTTCAAAGAAAACAAGTGATTTGGAAATAGGATGTGGACTTAAATCATGCATTTTTGGATGAGAAATATTTTGATATTTCGTATCAATGGAATATATATTAGAAAAAGGAATTATATAATACAAATATATAGTATGTTTTGTTAGTATATTTAATCATTTGAGAAGATCCTTGAGCATTTATGATGAATGTTAGCTTTATATGCATGAATTTAAATGAGAGTTGTTTGAATTGTAAATAGAGTTATTATGTTTTCCTTTTAGTCAAATATTTGGTCAAGCTATAATTTGTTTATAAGGAAGCATGGTTCAACATTCAATTTCATTTGGACTTATGGAATAAGAGTTTTGTGTATTTAGAAGGAAGAGGTTTAGTTTCCCTAAGTGAGATGATAAATTGACTGGTTTGACCATATTAACGTGACAACATATCAATCAGACCTTGCAATTGGAAAAGTAGGCCCTTGGATAAGTTTTATAGGAATTTTATTAGGGAAATGCTATCAGTATACTCTTTCCTTTAGATGAATATAACAAGATTGACTGAGATTGTTAGATCAATAAGCTCTAGAAGGTGATTAATAGAGATAAAAATACTCGCACAAAACTTGTTAGACCTTGAAGGTATATTGAAATTTAATTGCAACTAAACAAGCAAAGCAAGCAAGAGAGAGATTGAACAAGCACCAAGGAGAACAATTAATATAGTGGTTCCAACCTATAAATCTATAGATGCACTCTACTACCTAGAGATATCAATCCCTAAGATTTTATACCTTGAGTTCCACATGATATTCATTATAATAGGTACTTAAGAAGGCCTTCTCTTTTTAAGAACAAAGAGTAAATAACTTTTGTTTGAGGCCAAAGGTTCCAACAAACTTACCAAGGACTTACCTATCAACCTACAAAGGGTATACAACCTTCACCAAAGACTTACCCACCCTTGAATTAGATCTTGCATCTTAAACCTGCACTTTCTTCACCAAGGAAGTAATCTTCAATTCAATAATATTTGATAGAATGAGTTCGAAGGAAGGAGAACTTCAGAGCTTGACAATAATTACACTAAGACTATCTCTCTCATAGAATTTATTAGTTCACTCTTAATAATAATGAAATGTAACCAACATTGGCCATGATTAAGAGGATCTAGGGAATTTTCACGCAACTATATCTTGTAAGAATGAAAGACAACCTTGGAATGAAGTCCAAAGGTCTACATTTTTTTGTTGAAGGTACCCACTAGCCAAAAGACTACTTCAGTTTGAATTCAATCCATTTTAGAGAGGTTGGTTACTTTTGCAACGTCTATAAATCACTTACTCTCTATAATGACCATTTTTAAACTTTATAACTACAGTGTTATCGATTGAGGTGTAAGGGGTATATCCCAGATGATGATATTGTATGACTTTAGACAAGTAGCTCAACAATTGAGATAGTCTCAAGACAATCTTGATCGATGATTTTTTGTCTTGCATTAAGTCATTTTGTGTAAAGGTGTATTAATCATCCAATGAAAAGATTCTACATATAATTTATTCTTATTTATCATTACTAAAATTTACAACAAAAATATAGGTGAAAAACTTATCTATTCTTTAATTCTTGATCTTGTACTATTCTGAGTTGTATTTTCACAAACTAAGGTTTGTGAATTCTAATTGTTTGAGTGTATCTAATGATTTGAAATTCTCTCAAAAGAATGTTAGATACACACGAATGGAATGGTTAAGTCATCATCAAAATATGGGAAATGTATGACCCTCAAGTCAACGTTCTCTCCCTTTGAAGATGAAGAACCACACCTAAAAACACTAAAATTATTAAAATTTAGAAACTTCACCTTAGCATCTTTAAGGGGTTTATATGTATTGAAAATAATATGCTCCCCTTCAATATAGATTTATATATCTATTTTATTAGTTCCCTCACAAGAAATAACAATGTCTATCCATTTCCATTCCTTTCTAACATTTCATATAAGAATATGTAATAAATTCATTTCAAGATTTTGCTATACTTTCTCCCCTTTGTCATATCAAAAAGTGGGGGGTGGTTCAAGAGTATAAAAAAGGTCTTATCCACATCAAAATAATCATACTGACATGCATGCTATATTTCAAAAGAGGGAAATTCCATAAATCACAGATATATATGCTAAAAAAACGCAAACATAAAGTTTTTTCAAAGAATATTATTGTTGGGTACATTAACTGTATAAGATAAATAAAATATCCAGATTCGACTGATAATACACTACATACAATCAAATAAAATGAAATACAACTCAAGAAAGTAGACTATAAAACAAGGTCTCAAAATACATGTGTCCTATCTAGTGCATGCTAATCTCACAAAATATAGATATAGGACACTATAGACTAAGACCTAGTTACATAAGGAAGTATCATAATCATCATTAATTTTTTTATTTGGTGGATTTGGAGGATAATGATGTGGGATCTTAGGAAGATCTTCCACATAGAATCACTATCGTCATCATCTTCACCATTTCTAGAATCATCATTACAGTATCTATGTCTAAGAACCTTATCTAAAACCATCTCCCCATCATCAGAAATTAACACCTCATGAATAGGACACTATGCATGAATACAAGCCTCTATTGTGTATCCATTTGAAACAAGGCCTCGATGATGTAGGTAGTTGGGCTTAGTGCCCCACTGGTAGTGAACTATGTCAACAAGAAGACCAACTAAGGGAACTATTGGAAGAGAAAGATCAACATCTAAGGAGGTATGTGGATATGTAAATGGCGCATCAGTGAGTGGAGATGAAGAAGGAAAGTAATCAGCATCAACATTAGGGGCAATAGAGGATGGGTAGTGGGAAGTGGGGTAGAACTGATCATATACATAAGCAACATATTAGTGGAGTGTAGTGAAGGTTAGTATACATGATATGGATGAGGAAATGATAGGATCACTGAATTCATGATATGAATAAGGCTATCATGAACCTGTCAGTGGCAATAATTCTCATACATCATATGCCTCGTGGTTTTCTAACTGGATGTAGAGATTGACCCATTGGGGGAGGTGTAGGCATATGAAAAGTCTCTCCTTATATAAAAGGATATTGCTTATATGAAGGTGGAGGAACAAGCTAGGTGGGTGTGGGTGCATCAGTGGTGGAACTGCTAGACTGAGATCGAGAAGATAATGCTCCAGGTGAGATCTTGGTGTTAATGAGAAACTTCTTGGTCTACATAATGCTAATAGGAATACTTCATCTACAGGGACATCTCTTTTGATCAGCATAAATGCCAACTATTAGATAGAAAACCTAGACCTAAACCCATATTCAGAAACAAAAAACCAAATTCCCAAAAAACATGATTAACATAGTATATAAGAAACACACGTAAATGGTTCCTTTTCCTTTTTCATAAAACCTCATAAACTAATGTCACATCAAGGACAACATATTTAATTATCACAAATCTTGTTCAACTCCACTAAAACCAGAATCAACTCATATTCCTCATATGAAATTTAGTTTACACAAATTACATGTACATATAAGAACAAACTCAATATACTACCCATCCTGGGACATAGAGAGTACATGGAAATTCTAGTCTAGATTATGCTATTTACATCTTATTTGTCATGAACTCTCTCTGTTGGATGACATTCAACCTAAAAACATTTGAAACAACCTCATGAGACTCATAGATAGTGCCCATCAGTGGACACCATCCACTCAAGTTAAGTTCATGTGTATGCATCAGATTAAGTATACCAAACTTAAAAGTAAATTTGTAGATATTAAAAAGTCTAATTGGTAATTGTAGCATTCATTAATATCAAATTTATGTCATAATCTAGTTAATTATAAAGGCATTCATCTATTCATATTTAATCCATTTAAACCATCCTTTGTAGCATACCTTTGAACAAGTTAACAAATTAAATATTTTAGACTTACAATCCTATGGCAAAGGTAAGAAGTCAAGATCTAAGCATTTAGAATCAAGATAGAACAATACCATCACCTTTGTGACCCCACCAATGGATGAGGAACATCTCTTGTAGTCCTAAAGATGAAGTCTACACAAGACATGTCAACCAAACATAACTATCAAAATGAGGAGTAAATATAGATGATAATGAGAATGGATGTTAAATCCCAGCATTAAACAATTGTCAATATTCAAGATCAGACTCCATACTAGACAACTAAGAATAAGGCAACATACTATCTTTATAAAAGAAATGATTAATTTCCACAAAAAGGAATATATTCAAAAATAACATATTTATCAACTTGTAGTAAAAGGAATGTAACAAACATTTGACTCATATTCTACATGACTTGTCCTCTTTTATTCATTTCCCTGAAACTACTTAGCATGTAACTCACCAAGTAGAAGTTTCCAAACCTAATTCTTGTGTCAACAACTCACATTCATTATCTCAGGGTTTAACTGGTCACCCAAAGCTATACCCTGGTCCACCGTAGGGTTGTCTAAAGAGGCTCATGTACTCATCTTCAGTACATGAAGATAGTAATCTAATATTATATCACATATTTGGAAATTTCTCATGTTTCATAGATTATATTTTATCAGTGTCCATTCTTCATGTATATATGCTTTCACAACAGAGGAAATAGGGCCAGAATCACACTAGATGACTCACTCCTAGATCTTGGTGGTCCAACCTCTGAGGTCTCAATATACACTCCAAAATCATTCTCATTATTCTCTAAGTACTACAAGGAGATCCATTATATTTCCCCAGTATGGAACTCAAGAGAAACTCATGGTGTTCATGACTTCTAACTATATGTATTCATCATTTCTTTTTTACTTGATCCTCTTATTCATATTAAAGAGAATTCAAATTATCATTTATCAAGTGTGAGTATTCATGCACAACTAGAATGGCATGAATTATGTTAGTCTTAACAAGAAAGACAATGATTACAACAAGAAGCACAACAATATACAATATGCAACATATATGTTTCTTTCCATTTCTACATAATTTCATATACTATCAGCCCTAGACATTATCTAACGTTTATTGTAAACAAGATTTCTCAAATATAACATATGCATGTTAATTCAACCCCAACATATTTTTATCATTCATTCTATATCACATTTTCATCAAATACTGACAAAGACACTAGAAATCACAAAAATATAATCATATAAACCTCTTGTATCATTTATCATGCTCAGAATAGGTTCAATATATGACATATAACTATTCCATATTATTTCAATAGATATAATTAAATCTCAATGAAAAAACATGCATAACACACCTAATAACCCTATTTTACTATTTACCATTCTTTAGTTAGGGTACTATTCAACATATATTTGATCTCATTTGATATCCATAATAATAGAGCATTCTCATAATACAAGAATTCCAGCAGAAAATTACAATCCAAGAATACATTCTTATGAATCTATTCACATCTTTGAACTTCACTTTGTAGTTAAATTAAACTATATTTATCTACATTCTTTAATCCCTCACTTGAGAGCATTATTCATTATTATCACATAACTGATCACACTAGACTTAGAGTTAGGTTCTCAGATTGAACTATTAATTTTCTTCATTTTCCTTCATTTCATAATCATTACTCATAACTTCTTTCATTTCATTTTCACTACTATTCTTAACAGCTATCATTTAGAATTATTTGATGCATAAGTTTCTTTTGATTTTAGTATATATTCAATTTGAGTCAATCCAAATAAATTTCAAGTAAATAGATGAAAGACTTACTATTTATCATCACAGTTCGATTCACCCTTGTCCATTTCTCTTTCCGCATTTAAATACACATATCATGTCGTTTGGCTTCTAATTATATTTTGGTAATTAAAATAAATCCTTATATTCCTTATAAAGCTCTAAATTTAGGAAATACCACTAATTAGGGTTACTTCTTCTTAATCCTTAATATACAGTCATCTTCTCAATTCAGTATTATGTGACTAGTATAAAAGCCATGCATTCATATGGGGTTTACTCATTATAACATAAATTACAATAAAATAGATGCACCGGATTAGATCATCTTAATAAGACTTGTCTCCTTCAATTGATGGAATAATTTCTACAATTGAGAATTTCTTCACATTTACAAGGTTACATACAATTCTGACTTTTATCCCTCATACTCATCTTAATACTGAATTTCTAGAGTTTTTAAGAAAATGTCTTATTTCAATACATCATAAGAACCTTATTATTAACTAATCTCACCATGGCGTATAGGGTCTCATTGAAGCTATTCATATAGATGGAATTTCTACTTTCCATTTCCACACAACTCATCCATCAATGATAAGTAGGCATCAATCCATTCTTCCTTTGAGTCAATCCCTCAACACTAACACTAGATAGGGAATATCTAGAATTCAACCCTCATATTTATCCTCATATATATGACATAGGTAATTCTTGAAAATATTTGAAAATATAATCAAGGAACTCATTCTTATAAAGTTCAAACATGATTCTATAAATCTCAACTCAATTTGCAAGCATATCATTCACTAGGCTGATTTTACACATGCCAAGGCAGTTATTTGACCATCAACTTCCCACACAGAAATGAAGTATATAGTTTAGGAGATAAATACATGCAATTCATCAAGAATAAAGCTAAATTAGTAGTATTCAGTTCCCCAATAATTTCCCTAATTGATTAGCCATTTGCATACAGTACAACTGTTGATTTCATTAATTCTTATCCAGATAGATTTAATATTTAAACATCATAACATATATTAACAAGGATATAAACACTTAACTCAGGTGTAAATTGCCTTAAAAACGTTGACCATTCTCTAAATTTTTAGAAATAAAATTTACTCCCAAGGATTCAATTCATTTCTCACCCTTTTTTTACTCAGAAACCCTAGAAAAGGGGAGCCAAAGAGAAACAAAGAGAAAAGATGTTGATTTGATACCCTTTTTATCCAAATTGAAGTAGCGATAGAATATAGACATGAAATAGAGGATTCACCATGAAAATCTATCTATATAAGTCAAACTTACATGCTTTCATCACTCCTTAGAAGATAAAACCCTAGATCAACATCTCCACCTCCTTCCTCACTCAAACCCTAATTCTTTATATCCATATAGGATTTTGTTTCTATGAAATGAATAAAAAATATGGGAGCTAATAGAGTGATAGGTTACTCATATAGAGAAATTAAGGTGCTTGGGACAACTCCCCATATTACATTTTATTTTAATTCAGCAAATTTTCCTATCACAAAAGTCAGCCGATAAAGTTATTCTGCGTAAATCAAACTCCTCTAAAATTGTAGGAAAAAACATGTAACGACCCCGTCTCCCGGTAACCCCCACTTAAAGGAGACCAAGAGATCAGAGTCGTTATCCCAATAAACCGGATCAAAGGTTTGACAAATAATCAATAATAATTATGAAATTCTACAAACTAAACTAAAATATGGTATTAAAATAAAACTTTGCATACCTTTTAAAACTTTGTAAATCTATTTATCCAAGCTTGAATCTACTCTATTTAATCCTCCTTACACTTTATTTCTTATTTTCACAATGTGTCACTTTACTGTTTGTTCATTTCAGGGTTTTACCTAAAACGCCGAAAAACAAAATGTCAGTCAGCATATCGAGATATACTGGTATGTGGGGACAACCAAAAATTTGCATTTATGGATAACAATCTAATTATCACAATCAAGATAATTAACAAGCCAATTTACGCTTTCTAGTATGACATTCTCCACCACTTTTGCCCTAACCCTGGCATACCCACCTTAGGGTTTCTTTTGCCAATGACTTAAGTCCATCTTCTCAATCCCGAGCTTGGTGCATGGGGTCACCACTCATGGTGCCCTCTAGTCATGCAATATCATAGGCCACCTTCTCATTCCCGAGTTTGGTGCCTGGGGTCACCACTCATGGTGCCCATGGGTCTACCCATCCTGGGCCTGGCCTTTGGCATCATCCATCAGGGTGGCATGTAGGTGGGAGAATACATACTTCTTTATAATTGTGATAACCATAGTGACTTTATAATTTTGCAAGTATGAACATCCAACTATTTTGGTTGCATTCACTACGAGGAAACATTCAGAAAACCCTCAGGAAACAATGTTGTTATCCATAATTAACCACATACTTGTTAAGCAGTCTTGAATGCAGAATTAACTCAACCAATCAAGAAATCAAGCAAGTGCACACAGGTTGATCCTGAAAAAGCATCCAATTTCTCTATCATTAATCATGTCATCATGATCTATTAATCCTAGTTGTTTTCTAGGGTTATTTGTCCTTTTTAGGGTTTTGAGCATAATTAGGGTTCCACTTCATTTTTATTACTTTAAACCCTAATTCTATAAAATCACTTACAAACCCTAATTATTTCATTTTTCTTTCATAAAAGATTCTAAGTTCATCTTTTAGCAACAGGAAACCCTAATTTCATTTTTTTTTTTGGTGAACCCAGCGTGTTTCTATTCCATTAACCAAAAGCAAAAGTATGTACAACGCCTATAGGTAAGTCCTAAGGCAGAGAGACCAAAAACAAACTAACTATCTGTACACAAAATCAGTATGCAAGCTTAAAGTGTCTAAGTAAGCTATATCCCAGCAATCCTTAGGGCTTCGCCTAGGACCACCAAAGGTCCGCACATTCCTCTCGAGCCAAAGCCTGTGAATAGACAACCCAGCAGTAGTTTTTTCCTGTCCGTGCAGCAACAGCAGATCCTCCATCTGCCAAGGATGATTCCTGCCATATTTACGGCTGAACTGATCCCAGAGCTTGCTGTTGTAGGGGCAATTGAAGAAGATATGAGCAAGGTCCTCTTCAGCAGAACGAAAAAGGGCACACCTTGAAGCTAACGAGAACCCAATCCTCTGCAAATACTTGCAGGTCGTAAGCTTATTGAGGAAGCATCTCCAAAGAAAGCAAGCAATACTTCTCGGGAACTTACTTCTCCACAACCAAGAACCCCAGATCACCTTGACATGCTTCTTCCTGACCAAATCCCAACCGTCCTTCAACTTGAAAGAAGTACCACCTTTGAAGTGAAGCACATCAGCACCATTACCAAGAGGCGGAAAATCTTTAAGAACAGAGCTAATGGAATCCACACCTCTAACATCATGAAGGGACCAGCTACTATTCAACACACAAGACGAAATAACACCATTAGGACCCTTTCCAAAGCGAAGGACCATATGAGCATCACAGCAATCCAGCAAGCGTCTTCTACCAGGGAGCCACGGGTCCTTCCAAAACAAGAACCGATCCCCATTACCCACCTTAAGAGACGTATTAGCCTTCAGAATTTCTCTCATACCTAAAAGCCTTCTCCGCATCCATGTCGCATTAGATTTACATCTAACCGAACAAACAGATTCCTCCTTAATGTAACGCTCATGCACCCACTTTACCCAGAGAGACTCCTTATTAGTAGAAATGTCCCATAAATTCTTCAATAAGCCAGCTCTGGACCAGTCATGCACCCTTCGCACCCCCAAACCACCTTCCTTCCTAGGACGACAAATAGAATCCCAGGGAACTGTGTGCAGATGCTTCTCTTTGTCGGAATCATTCCAAATAAAATCATGCATATGTTTCTCAATGTCATGAATCACCGCCTTCGGAATGGGAAAGGCAGCAGACCAGAAAATATGATAAGAGGAGAGAGTAGAAATCACCAACTCAATCCTCCCAGCAAAAGATAAGAGCTTCCCTTTCCAAGAGTCCAGCTTCCTTCTAATTTTAACAAAAATGGGGGAACACATAGATTTCGTCAAACGACCAGTGAACAAAGGGAGTCCCAAGTATCTAACTGGAAAATCCATCTTCTCAATATTAAGACAGCAAGCAATATCCTCTTGATCAACACTACTACGACTAAGAAAGAGTTGACTCTTCGTGTTGTTTAAGCTAAGACCAGAAATAGTACAAAATTGGTCAAGAACCGACCGTAACTGCTTCGCATAGGCCACAGAGGCTTTCGAGAACAGCAGCAAGTCATCCGCAAAGATAATATGAGAGATACCCAACATATTAGAAGATTTAGGAGGGGAAATAAGATCCTTTCATACCGCATCACCAATAATCGAGGAAAACCCTTGCATAGCGATGACAAATAGGTAAGGGGCAAGAGGATCGCCCTGCCGGACTCCATTAGAAGCTTCAAAGGAACAAGATGGAGTACCATTAATAAGGATTTGAAAAGAAGCAGAATTGAAGCAGACCCCTATCCAATCAAGCCAGCACTGAGGAAACCCCATCTTCCACATGATGAACAAAATATAATCTCTTCTCACCGTATCATAGGCCTTGGCCAAATTAGATTTAATACAGAGCATAGGAATCCCTTTAGGAGAGGAAAAGGAACTCAACAAGTCATTTGCTAATAAAATAGCATCACTAATAGACCGACCTTTGATAAAAGCAAATTGATTCTTCTCTATCACCACAGGGAGGATAACCTTCAGCCTATTAGCCATGATCTTCGTAATCACTTTCAACAGCACATTGCATAAAGAAATAGGACGGAAGTCCTTCAGACAATTAGCCCCCTGAATCTTCGGAATAAGAGTCACAAAAGACTTATTACATTCTCTAAGCAACTTCCCCGTATCAAAAAAACTAAGGACAGCTTTAGTGATATCCTGACCAACAATGTGCCAGCAGGATTTGAAGAAAGCACCGTTAAACCCATCAGGACCAGGGGCTCTATCATCATCCAATCCTTTGATCACCGCTTCCACCTCCTCCTTAGTGACCCACTTCCTGAGCTCCTGAATCTGAGCTAAATCCAGTCTAGGTAACTCCCAGGATTCCTTCCAATCAACAATAGACGAAGAGGAGGAATTGAAGATATTCTTATAGTGATTCGTAATACAAGCAGAGATAGCCTCAGGATCATTAACAGTGATATCACCATCTTGAAGAACATGAATACTATTGGTAATCCTTCTATATTTGAGAGTGGCATAGAAAAAAGACGAATTCCTATCACCTTTTTTTGAGCCACGTAGCTCTAGACTTCTGTCTTAGAAAGCATTCTTCATCATGAACAGCTTTACTAAGGTCCTTCCTTATATCAGTCAAAGATAGCTGAAGAGCTATGTTACTAGGATCAGCTTCAATGTCTTTTTGAATAACAGCCACCTTGACTTCCAACTCCTGCACCTTCGAAGAAAAATTACTCACACAGTCTTTGTTCCACTTAATAAGTGCATCTCTAACAGCAGCAAGTCTCCTATACACCCTATACATAGGTGCACCAACAGGAGAGCTCTCCTCCCACGCCTTCTTCACAACGTCCAGATAACCAGATTGAGTCATCCAAGCATTAATGAACCGGAAGGGGCTGTTCCTCCTTCTAACAGAGAATAAATGCAAGACATGTGTTCGGTGATCACTGATCGAATTGGGCACCACCTCTCCCCACATATAAGGAAAAAGATCCATGAACTTAACATTGCAGAAAACTCTGTCTAACTTAGAGAAGGTGCTCAAACCTTTGCGGCTATGACTATCCCAGGTGAAGAATTGTCCCTTCATAGAAACCTCCAGCAAACCAGTAATCTCTAAGGAACTATTAAAATCCTGCATACTTCTCGTAGAGGGTGGTTGTTTACCCAATTTCTCATTCGGAAAACGCACAGCATTAAAATCGCCCAAAATGCACCAAGGACCAGAAAAACAAGTTAAGGAGATGTTATTCAAGGCATCCCATAGGTTGGATCTGTCCATATCATCATTCGAACCATAAATAGCAGAGAGAAAGAAGATCGGAACATTGCTGCTAACCACCAAACTGCAGTGGATAATTTGCTCATTCTCGAAGATTTTGTCAACCATCCACGCAGAATCCTTCCAAAGGATGATAATACGAGTATACGAATAGAAATTCTCATTAGCATAACACATAGCACCTGGCCAGACCTCCTCCACAATATCCTTCACATCTCCTTTATTAACTCTAGACTCCAGAATAATGTAAACATCAGCTTTCACCCTCCCAATTTCACTTCGAATGCGAGAGATCTTGTTGTGGATGCCTCTCACATTCCACGCACAAACAGATAGAGGACTATCCATTCGGAACGATAGGACCTTCTCCTCCTACTAATGCATCACCAGCTATCTTATCTTCTACATTGGAATCTACAAGGTTTGAAAGCAGAGAAAACTTGTTAGGAGACAAGAGAATGTTCCTCACCGAGGAAACTGGCTTAGAGGTCACCCTCGGAGGAGACTTTGACCTCCTTCTCTGAACACTCCAGGACGGAGATGGTGACGGAGTAATCAGACTTTTAGCTCGCTCCTCCTTTCCCACCACACTCGCTTGACCTTCACCAACCAGAGGGATATCTTCTACCGCATCACTGAATACCTCCGATTCATCCTCAATAGCGTTATTGTGAGACTTCTGCTTTGGCACCCAGATTTGTTTCCTCCCCGGAGGTTTCATAACAGCCGCCAGAAACTCCTTCTTCTCAGCACACAATCCTGTCTCATGTCTGAAATTGCCACATGAACCACATATGCTCGGCCTCCACTCATATTCTAGTTTGATGTTGTCCACCTGCCCATCTTCACATTGTAACTCAATCTTCTCAGGGAAAGTGAAGTCCACATCTATCAGAACATGAAGTCTTGCATACTCCAAACGTGCCATCTCTAAAGTCAGACCATCTGTGCGAAGAGGCTTCCCTAGAAACGATCCAATCCTCATAAACATTTCATCATCCCACAGCTCCAAAGGGAGGTCGAAAATCTTCAGCCAAATTGGAATTTCAGTCATCTTAACTTTCTCTAGGGGCTCCCCTCTTTCCCACTTCTTAATAAGCAGAGGTTTCCCAGAGACAAACCATGGCCCCCCATCCAGCGTCGTCGCCAAATCCTCCTCGTTTGAGAATAGCAGAATGAAAAATCCCTTTCCTCTTGATTTGATCTCTACCGACCCCTTCACCTTCCACAGCTGAGCAAGGAAACGAACCAAAGATGGCCAGTGAGGGTTCATACCCACTATATACCCCACCGCCGCCAGACTTCACTTATGAAGGTTTCTTTCCGCTATGGCTTTTGGGTAGAGAAGTTTACCATTTTCAACCTGGACTTCCACTTTCTTCAACGGACTCTTCAACGAATCCTTCTTCGCCACCAAATCAACCCAGGATCTGGCCGTCGAAGACACTCCAACCACACCAGATCTAGTTTCCCCCCCTTACCGGGGTCCTTGATCTTCAGCACATTGGACAGATCTTCGACATTCCCCACCTGCGAGCCTTCAGGCTGATCGGAGCTTGGTCGCAAGTCCGCTTCGATCACCGCCACACATGCCTCTACATCTGCCACCAGAATCGCCTTTGCGTTCGCCTCTGCTCCGCTCATCGCCTCCGCGTTCGCGTTCCTCACCTATTTATAATTTCATATTATAAGTACTTTTCTTTTCTTTTTCTCTTATTTAGGGTTTCTAAGTATATTAATCAACATATTAGGTTTAAAACCCTACACCTTGCAATTCCATCATCAAAATAGGTTAAAATCCATCTTAATCATTAATCAAGTTAATAATGCCCAAATTAACTTGTTTGCAAGATCTTTATCAACAATTAGGTTTTCTAATCACAAATTAACACTTCTTTTCCATCAAAATATGCACTTTTACAAAAATATAATGATTTAGGTGTTCAAACCATTTTTAATGTATCCCTCATATTTTTCTGATCATTTTCCATGATTAACTTTCCTCATCCGGGTTTTCTAGCTCAAGATATGATTTTATCAAGGAAAACCCTTTTTATATTGATTTACTTGCTATTTTTAGAAAAACCAGGATCGCCCGATCCATGGTCCGCGGGTCCACTGAGGATCCAACTGTCGTGGATGCGTGTGCCCTTTATCTACGATCAAAAGAAGCAGAAGACCATTCTAACCTTGACGCGACTAAAGGAGGCGAGGGGCAATTTGGCCAATCTGTGGGTCCTCTTCTTCTTCTACCTCTCGACCTCATCACTGTAGCAGTGATGGTCAACCGCGAGGTTGAATTTGGGTTCTCGTGCTCCTTTGCTCACGTCGATCATCCAAGGAGCTCTGCCTCCCCTCGACGAAGTTGTCTAGGGCTCCAATTGCCCACCAAGAACGCGTCGCCACCCTCCTCTACTCATAGGACTCCGGCGAGGTTTGGCACTGGAACAGGGGTGCAGGTCAAGGTGGTTGGAGCAATTGAAGGCATGAAGTTGTTCCTTGCAACAATCCACATTGATCGGGATAGAAAACAGGGGTGTTGGTTCCCTCCTTGACCCTCCCCTATATCTAGGGTCGAGGTCAGGTTCGCAAGAATTGGGGGTTTCCCAAAACGAAGGCCAAACATGCACAAACCAGGGATGTTTCCCTACGATTTCATCTCCTGAGTCCAATGGGACTATAATTAGATGATCAATCTCCCTGGATCTCGAGGAATTCAGAGAGGAAGAATCATCTGTATTCTCATAGAGTTCTAGTCCCAGTGGGACTTAGACGATGACCGTCTGCTGTTGGATTAAGATCCAATGGTCCGGGTTGTCCGCGTTTGAACAAAAAGGAAAATCCTTTTCCTAATTCTGAATAAATCCAAAATTTAGCAATTTCTTAGAAAATTTGTATCTCCCAATCTCTTGCTCCTTTTTAACTCAAATTTTAAGGGGAGGTTTGTCTTGGCATTATCTAGCTTTGTAAGAAATTTGGGAAACAAATTACAATGGATGAGAAGGCTTCCTTCTCTCCCAAGATATCCATTAATCCAAATTAATTAGTATTCCTTTTTCTTTTGCCATTATCTTATTATTTTGGGTCCCTTGGACCTCAAGAAATCCTCAAGGCACGGATTTCCACATTGGGGAATATCTACTTGCTTTTATCCTTTTATTTATGTATCTTTCACATTTTCTCCTTATCTTTTTATTTCTTCATTAAAATATCTCTTTTTGAGGATTTCTCTTTTATTTTCCTCATTGGTATTAGGAATCCTTGGGATACGAAATTCCACCAAGGATAACTCAATTATACCTCTTTCCACTTATTTCCCACATTTATCATTGTTTTCAATTTCTTTCTTAATAAAGAAATACTTAATTGATCTTTTCTTTTCTTATTGCATTTTCTTTGCAACTTTGGACTCCTTGGAACCCAAGGAACCCAAGAGGCATGAAAGACAACTTTGGATTATATGATTTTGCCTTCTAGAGGTTTCTACATTTTTCTTTTCTCCATTTCTTATTAATAATTGAGTTTCTTTTGTCTTTTCCTTGTTATTGGGCCCAATAGCCAATAAAGCCCACAAATAAATCAACAAGGCTATTTTAAATGAAATTCATTGATTCAAATCAAGTCACACCATTATTGGTTCCAATATCTTTAATATGAGAAATTACATTTCTCTCCGAAAGAAACCAAAAATTTGGGTTGTAACATCCTTCCCCTCTTATAGGAATTTTTCCCTCAAAATTCCCTCAAGCAAACAAACAAACATGATAAGCCTTTCTTATGTCCATCAGGGCTCCCATGTGGCTTCACCCTTTCCATGGTGCTTCCCAAGAACCTTCATCATCTCATATTCTTCCATGTGAGTTCTTTCTTACCTTGGTATATTGTACCCTCATAGGTGACTCAGGACATTTCAGCCTCTCATAAAGCTGAATAGGTTCAGGGCTCAACACATGGCTTGGGTACCTCACATAGTACTCTAGACCAGACATATGGAACTCATCATACATTACTTATCCTGAGGGGAAAGGTTAAACTTCTCCACCAATCCATCTCAAATGGACCCAGATATCGGGGACTCAGCTTTCTCAGCTGTAGCTTAGAGGGGTCGGATTTTTACATCACATATTCTCCCACAGTCAACTGCATGTCAGTCTACTTTGCATCAGCTCACAACTCATGTCACCCTTGTGCTCTCTTTCAACCATTGCATGATCAAGCGACTTCATATGCATACATTGTGGTTCTTTTCTGACCTTCACGAGGCCTCCTTCACCAACATCATCTTAATGAAGTGGTGACCGACACAACCTCCCTAAAGAACTTCTTACATCCTGATAAAGGCTATGGTGGTTAACGTCACATCTTAAGAACTGTCTCTTTGTATCACCCTGAATGAGCACACATGCTCTCATCAGACCCTCTAGTCTAGATCATACTAACCATTAGTATGGGGTACCAAACTATACTAACATCGAGTTCTTCAGGTATCTACTTCCACCTCATGGGAGTGAACCTTTAGGTCATACTCAAGAACTTTGAACTCACATCATGGTGTAGTGGAACCATCTTTCTCTCTTAAGTAGTTCAACTGAATCCGTCCCTTGACAGCATTCTTTCTTTCTCATGCTATATAGGTAAGGCGATCTACCATAACCCATGTTGCATCTTGACCTTCCTTAGTCTAGGGAAGGCTTACCACCACATCCATAGTGGTGAATTCCCATTCCCTCTCGGGGACTCTTTATCCTCTCTATCACTACAGTGGGTTACTGGAGTTTGTCCTTCACCTCTTGACGTGCATGGCGACGAGCCACGTGCATCTTTTTACACTTTTCACCTTAGACATCAAAAATACTATTGTAACTTACTATCTTAGTAGTACCACAGTGTATCATGATCCCTTGTATGTTGTGATTTCTCAAGATCGATTCCTCAGAAACCCTAAACCTCTTTAGTCGGGGTCTCATCACCTTCTTTTCCAAATAAGTGTATCTGAGGTTCTACAACCACCCTTTTATCGCATCAAGGCCTAGGCTGGCTAACCAAACAACCACTAATCTTGTTCAACAGATCTCGTTATATCTGAGTGTTATCCAAACTTATCTCTTTTTCTCAACTTAAGGTTAACCTAACAACCTCAACTTCTTCTAGCTTCCAGCTAAACTAGGCAGCTATATCTCAACCAGAGCATTCATTACCACTTCTTGTCCTTAGGTGTTTGGTAATGTTGAAGACATACACCTCCATGTATTATACTTATCATCTCATCTCAAACTCAAAGTTGGTCTTCATCAAGAAGCTCTAAGCTCATCCTAATAGTGATCAAACTCAACCTTGTATCACTTGCAAATTCCACATAGCTCATGATAAAACATCCTCAAAAGATGACTACAATATTCCTCTTAGTGTTTGTAAACCATCCATGTATCATTCACTCCACCAGGGTATGTTATCATACCTATCCTCTTACCTCGTAGAAACGTTCCAACTCACATCATCTTTATCCTTGGTGTATGACATGCGTATTGTCCTACCTCTCACTCCCATAACAAGAGGAAATAAGAATTTGGATGCAGTCCAAATATAGAGTTCTTCCTGTTCCAAGAGTATAGATGGTACATCCCGCCTTGCTAGTACGCCTTTAAGTTGAAACGTGCATCTTATGTCTCAACATCACACCCATCTTGATATCAAAGTCACTTCCATGGAAACTGATCTCGAACCTACTTGGTCCAAACACAATCCTTGGTCATCTCCTCTAGGTCTATAGGGTGCCGACACTTTTGGGGTCATCCCTCTTCCCCCATGCATCCAGAGAGTGCCCTACTCATCGGCCCTTTGGGTCCCATGAGTTCATGAAGGTGATCAATCTCCTAACCCATGGCCCTCAGACAATGATAGTTGTTACCTCCGGACCCTATGGTCATGTGCAACTAGGGAATTAGGCAACTCCTACTTCCATCGGTCTTATCCCCACTTGACCTTAGGATAGACTTAGGATTCGAACATAGTACATGTCCAACTTAGAACCTTACCCAAGCCTTCATCATCTCTCTCTCTATTTTCATGGGCTGACTTTCATCCCTTCATAGGGGTCATGGCGACCTACCTACCTTGGTCAGGCCCCATACTGGTTACCTCCATGGTAACACACCAACATGCGCTAGAGATGGTTATCTATGGGTCTACAGGTTCATTCTCTTACCATGTACTCTTCACTTAGCTTCTCAAGATCTTATTAGACCTCTTTAGGTTACTTTAAAACCAACAGAACTGGTATACACCCTAAAAAAGAGTCTTCTCCCAGGATGGGAGGAAACTACAACTCTTGACAACAAGGTCCAACCGTTATTAGGGTTTACATCCACATGAACATGCTTAACCCCAACAAACTACTAAGGCACAAGAAGACCACCTACTAGACCAAGCTAGTTCATACTTGTTTTCGTTCCTCAATATTGGATCCAAATCATACCTTTCCATGTCATCAACTTATCTATGAGGGGTTTAGAAAAAATACCTTAAACTTAAGGGGTTTATCTCTCCTCTGACCATGAGGAGTACCATGCTCGAATCCATAGAGACTCAAATCTCATCAAGAGCATCAGGTGCACTACTTCCCCTTTTAGGCCTAGGAACCCTAAGTTCACCTTTAGGTGTCCAACTGCATGCTCAACCTCTTAACCATGAACCAAACATGTCCAAGGTATGTCATGTACTCCCATGATCCTTTTATTTGAGCAGCACCTTAGAGTTAAGTCTTCCTCAAGGGAAACCAACAAGGTACAAGGCCTCACAACTTGCTACTTAAACCTCCTCAGGGTCTAAGGCACTCTTTGTCTCATCTCAGCAGGTAAACTCCTATACCATAGGTACATAGGTACCAGAAGCATCATCCTCTCTCTAGGGTTTGGTTCCTCTAAAGGAAACCAAGATATCATCAACCTCCAGGGTCAACATGAGGCAACCATTATCATCCACTTAGTTCGCATCATCCTCAAGCCTCTGTTGTTCCTCATGTCTCGGAATCTAAACTTCCAACCTTCTTGCTTGGGTCTTGCTTTCTCTCTCTAGAGCTAACTCCACATCCAACCTTACTACTAGAGGTCCTCTCTCCATGAAGAATCAAGCTCACAAGCATACCTCTACATGGATGAAACCTATTCTTGAACTTATGTTTGCTCAAGATCATCCATAACCCTTTATGCTTATTTCATAATACGTCCATCATACTCTCCTGGCCAGGGTTTCAACCTATTGTCAGTACTACTGACATACTCTGGGTGTAAGCTATACCCTACTTGCATAAGCCCATAGGGTTCTATAGGTTCTTTTCTAACCCCATCAATGAAGGAGCTATCCTTCACTCTAACATGCACGACCCTCTCCAGGGTTGGGTCACCAAAGGTACTAGGTCATCTAACCTCTTATGGCATCCCAAAGGCATGTCCAACCAAACACCCGGTCAACCATGACATCTAATCTCATCATGTCATCTCTCTCTAACCTTGACTTAGGGTTAGGGTTAACATCATCCCCAGAGGATGTGCCAGGTCTCTACTTATGATGGAGGTCTCTACCTCCAAGAATAACTCTCTTTACTTACCCTCCTGACAAGAAGATCTAGCCTCAGGTCTCTCCTGAGGGCATGACAACTTATGTCATACGACCTAGGCATGTATCTACTCTTTAGTTTACGCTTAATCTATTAAGCTTATGTCCATGACATCTTATTTACATGCTTTTCATTAATTTGGTGGAGGATTCCTTAGACCTTATTAACCTTACCCATACCTCAAGAGGGTGATGAAAAGAGAGAAAGCCCTAATCCTTAAGGTCCTTAACAGAATTTGAGTTGAGAAGGAATGAACAAGATGAGAAAGTCCTAAAGGTATCTTATTTTGAGTCATATCCTAAGACATCGTCCTGGCAGTCACACAATCCAGGAGTCCTCGTATTCCGACTAGCGGTGCAGAGGAAAATCTTGCTAGCCCCCAGACGTGATCCTTTTCTAGACACCTCAGTCTTTCAAAAAATCCTCTAATAACTCCCTAGGTTCTATGGAATTTGTAAAATTTAATAATTATTAATGATTATATGAGGAACCTATGCTCTGATACCAATTGTAACAACCCCATCTCCCGATAACCCCCACTTAAGGGAGACCAAGAGATCAGAGTCGTTATCCCAATAAATCGGATCAAAGGTTTGACAAATAATCAATAATAATTATGAAATTCTACTAACTAAACTGAAATCTGGTATTAAAATAAAACTTTGCATACATTTTAAAACTTTGGAAATCTATTTATCCAAGCTTGAATATACTCTATATAATCCTCCTTACACTTTATTTCTTATTTTCCCAATGTGTCACTTTACTGTTTGTTCATTTCATGGTTGTACCTAAAATGCCGACAAACAAAATGTCAGTCAGCATATCGAGATAAACTGGTATGTGGGGATAACCAAAAATTTGCATTTATGGATAACAATCTAATTATCACAATCAAGATAATTAACAAGCCAATTTACGCTTTCCAGTATGACATTCTCCACCGCTTTTGCCCTAACCCTGGCATACCCACCTTAGGGTTTCTTTTGCCAATGACTTAAGGCCACCTTCTCAATCCCGAGCTTGGTGCTTGGGGTCACCACTCATGGTGCCCTCTAGTCATGCAATATCATAGGCCACCTTCTCATTCCCGAGCTTGGTGACTGGGGTCACCACTCATGGTGCCCATGGGTCTACCCATCCTGGGCCTGACCTTTGGCATCATCCATCAGGGTGGCATGTAGGTGTGAGAATACACACTTCTTTATAATTGTGATAACCATAGTGACTTTATAATTTTGCAAGTATGAACATCCAACTATTTTGGTTGCATTCACTGCGAGGAAATATTCAAAAAACCCTCGGGAAACTAATGTGATTATCCATAATTAACCACATACCTGTTAAGCAGTCTTGATTGCAGAATTAACTCAACCAATCAAGAAATCAAGCAAGTACACACAGGTTGATCCTGAAAAAGCATCCAATTTCTCTATCATTAATCATGTCATCATGATCTATTAATCCTAGTTGTTTTCTAGGGTTATTTGTCCTTTTTAGGGTTTTGAGCATAATTAGGGTTCCACTTCATTTTTATTACTTTAAACCCTAATTATATAAAATCACTTACAAACCCTAATTATTTCATATTTCTTTCACAAAAGATTCTAAGTCCATCTTTTAGCAACAGGAAACCCTAATTTCAGATTATAAGTACCTTTCTTTTCTTTTTCTCTTATTTAGGGTTTCTAAGTATATTAATCAACATATTAGGTTTAAAACCCTACACCTTGCAATTCCATCATCAAAATAGGTTTAAATCCATCTTAATCATTAATCAAGTTAATAATGCGCAAATTAACTTGTTTGCAAGATCTTTATCAACAATTAGGTTTTCTAATCACAAATTAACACTTCTTTTCCATCAAAATATGCACTTTTGCAAAAAAATATACTGATTTAGGTGTTCAAACCATTTTAAGCGTATCCCTCATATTTTTCTGGTCATTTTCCATGTATTAACTTTCCTCAATCCGAGTTTTCTAGCTCAAGATATGATTTTATCAAGGAAAATCCTTTTATATTGATTTACTTGCTATTTTTAGAAAAACCAGGATCGCCCGATTCATAGTCTGCAGGTCCACTGAGGATCCAACGGCTGTGGATGCACACGCCCTTTATCTGTGATCAAAAGAAGCAGAAAACCATTCTAACCTTGATGCGACTGAAGGAGGTGAGGGGCAATTTGGTCAATCTATGGGTCCACTTCTTCTTCTACCTATCGACCTCAACGTTGTAGCAGTGATGGTCAACCGCAAGGTTGACTTCGGGTTCTCGTGCTCCTTTGCTCACGTCGATCAGCCAGGGAGCTTCGCCTCCCCTCAATGAAGTTTTCTAGGGCTCCAATTTCCCGCCAAGAATGCGCTGCCACCCTCCTCTACTCGTCGGACTCTGGAGAGGTTTGGCACTAGAACAGGGGTGCAAGTCAAGGTGGTTGGAGCAATTGAAGGCACGGAGTTGTTCCTTGCAACAATCCGTAGTGATCGGGATAGCAAACAGGGGTTTTGGTTCCCTCCTTGACCCTCCCCTATATATAGGGTTGAGGTCAGGTTTGCAAGAATTGGGGGTTTCCCAAAATGAAGGCCAAACATGCACAAACCAGGGATGTTTCCCTGTGATTTCATCTCCTAAGTCCAATGGGACTATAATTAGATGATCAATCTCCATGGATCTCGAGGAATTCAGAGAGGAAGAATTCTCCATATTCTCGGAGAGTTCTAGTCCCAGTGGGACTTAGACGATGACTGTCTTCTATTGGATTAAGATCCAACGGCCTGGGTTGTCCGCATTTGAACAAAAAGGAAAATCCTTTTCCTAATTTTGAATAAATTCAAATTTTAGCAATTTCTTAGAAAATTCGTATATCCCAAACCCTTGCTCATTTTTAACTCAAATTTTAAGGGAAGGTTTGTCTTGGCATTATCTAGCTTTGTACGAAATTTGGGAAACAAACTATAATGGATGAGAAGGCTTCCTTCTCTCCCAAGATATCCATTAATTAAAATTAATTAGTATTCCTTTTCCTTTTGCCATTATCTTATTATTTTAGGTCCCTTGGACCTCAAGAAATCCTCAAGGCACGGATTTCCACATTGGGGAATATCTACTTGCTTTTATCCTTTTATTTATGTCTCTTTCACATATTCTCCTTATCTTTTTATTTCTTCATTAAAATATCTCTTTTTGAGGATATCTCTTTATTTCTCTTTTATTTTCCTCATTGGTATTAGGAATCCTTGGGATATGAAATTCCACCAAGGATACCTCAATTATACCTCTTTCCACTTATTTCTCACATTTATCATTGTTTTCAATTTCTTTCTTAATAAAGAAATACTTAATTGTTCTTTTCTTTTCTTATTGCATTTTCTTTGCAACTTTGGAATCCTTGGAACCCAAGGAACCCAAAAGGCATGAAAGCCAACTTTGTATTATATTATTTTGCCTTCTAAAGGTTTCTACATTTTTCTTTTCTCCATTTCTTATTAATAATGGAGTTTCTTTTGTCTTTTCCTTGTTATTGGGTCCAATATCCAATAAAGCCCACAAATAAATCAACTAGGCTATTTTAAATGAAATTCATTGATTCAAATCAAGTCACACCATTATTGGTTCCAATATCTTTAATATGAGAAATTACATTTCTCTCCAAAAGAACCCAAAAATTGGGGTTGTAAAAAACCATTATATTATCATAAATACATTTTTAGACATATAGTAAAAAATTTAGATGATTTGGAGATACCAATATATAACTAAATTAAACCACCACACCACTATACTGCAGTCTGCAGCATGGTCAGTCAATTTCCAATTTGAGCGACTAACAGATTGCACTAACACATATATATTTTATCTATACAAAATATTTCCAAATTTTGAATAAATTAAAGTTACCTATAAAATATAATAATAACTTACTCACTATATCTAAAAATATTGAGTTCATGTACTTTCAAAATCCTAGTGTTCAATTTACTAGGGTTTTCACTTGCAAACATTAACTATTCCAGTCAAATCATGTTTTAAAGTATCTCATGAAGTTTAAAATATCATAATAAAATATCATCATTAGTTCAGTTTAATCAAGGAAAAATCTAGTAAAGAATGTAATTATTCAAGTACACCCTAATTAACTGGCTAAAATGAAAATGTGTAATTACAAACTATTTCCTCTTTTTAGGATTTCATCTAGAACTCCAAGAAAAGGTGACATCTAACCGTGCATATCTCCTGACGTCTTGTCTGTATAAATTCTAGATTATCTTTCTTCCTTAAGAAATTATTTTCTTACTTCTCATATCTTTTGCATTAAAACTCTAAATTATCTCATTTTGGATGGACATTTTCATAGCCTATCTTCATAATGTCTCATTTTGAGTATCACGCGATTTTCTTCAAAAATATGTTTGGTATATCATTTCCATGGTGTGTTTAACATCTTCTTTTACATTCCTTAATAAAAAAAAGTTTACACTTTCACATGAATACATTAATAGTTCATTATATATTATCATTTCTTCCTTCCATAAAGAAGATTATTTTATTAGCGCGTCATTCTAGTTCTCAATTTTTCTTCTACAATTTTTAGGTTCATACTTAGATTCAAATCTGTTAGTAATCGCTTTTAGGATTCTTCAGCTTCAATCATCTTTTTCATATGAATTTTTCAACTTGTCTTAGGTTCCATATTTATAATAATACATTCCTTTCTCGTTCTAGAATTGTATGCTTTTCATTTCCATATTACATCTTATTATACTCCCAAACTATCTTCATCTAGATGTTTGGTCAGAGCAGCTAAAAGAAGTGTAGTCATCAGTTCCATACTAGCTTATCTCAATACTCAGATAGTTGACCAGAGTATTTGCATACTAAGTTTAGTCAGTATGCATATCATTCAAATTATATTCAACATCCATATTATCATTTAGTCCTAGACTCTATTGTCCATGTAGACTCATCCAAACTAAGCATTGATAGCATGTTAAAGGGACCTCTCCTTTGATCAACATTAATGCCAACCATCAGAGAGAAAAACTAAACCTAAACTCAAATTATGAAACAAAACACCAAATTATCAACAAACACGATTAATATAATACAGTTAAATTTTCATTATCCTTTTCCATGAAACTACCTAAACCAATTTCACATCAAGGACAACAAATTTTGTTTTCACAAATCTTGTTCGAATCTATTATAACCAGAATCAAATTTGTTTGCTCATATGTAGTTCAATTTACATCAACTACATGTACATATAAGAACAAACTCAATATACTACCCATCCTGGGGAAGAAAGAGTACATGGACATTCTAATATAGATTATTTTATTTACATCTTCTCTGTCATATCCTCTCAGCTGGATGACATTATACCTAAAAATGGTTGGAACAACCTTACAAGATATATATAGAGCCCCATGTTGACCTAACAATTATACATTGTCCATATTTTTATGATGACTCAACCATTCTATTCATATGTATCTAATATGTCTATTTGAGATTGATTTCAGGTATTAGGTACATAAAAAGGATCAATTCATTCAAATCCTAGCTTGCTCAACTACAAGCCAAAGTCAATGAAAATGCACTTCTTAGAAATAGCCCAAAATGACTTAGGATAATCTTTGTAATCATTTGTGTGATGACTTGTAATTAAGATGAGAAAAAATCACGAGGACTCAATTTGAACGTTTAATCACTTTATTGACATTTTCCAAAATGCATCACAGGTTGTTTGATTGGGAGAGTTTCCCTCTCAAAAATTTGACTAATGCCTAGGATGGGTCTTGGAAAATGTCCAGGTTCGACTGAGTTTACCTCAGGATAAACTTGACCAACACCTTGCACATACAAACAAATTTTTAGCCATCGGTTGAGTTTTATCCAGGATAAACTTGATCGAATTAACTTCTCACATAATGCAATTGACTGAGCTACCTTTATAGAAACTCGACTGACTCCAGTATATGGAATGTACAAAAAAAGAGTTTCTAGCCGTTGGAGTGTTGCAAATATCAAAAATAGATCCGTTGCAACTTCCCAAATGACTAAATTTTGTTCCCAATTGCTTCTAGTGGCTAGTCAACATCCCCAACTATAAATAAGGGCCCTTGGTATTCAACCCAAGTTTGCCTCTCATGCTCCTAGCTATAGGTGAGTGTCTATGTCCACATAGAGCCCCTTTCTATCTCTTACTTACTAATCAAAACATCCATATGAGTGAAATAGGTTATTGTGAGAGAGATACTTCATTCTAATCCTTATAAAGATCTCAATCCTCTCTTTCCCCAACCCCTTTCTTTAAGCAAAGTTGGTGAAAGCTTCTCCAAGTTGAAGGAGAAGGTGGAGGCTAAAGATCCTTGAGAAGAGTGGGTAATTCCTTCAAGGCAAAAGACTTGTTGCAAGAAAGGGAGCTCCTTAGTGAAGGTGTCTAGTCCTTGCAAAAGTGGGTACGCCCATGTAGAGGTTGAAGACTCTTGCTTGAAGGATAGGTAAGACCTTGTAAGGTTTATTATCTCCTTTTGATCCTTTAAAAGGAAGGCTAGGTATCCTTGCCCTACAAAAAGAAGGTTTTATTGTATGTCTTATAATGGAATATAAGTATGCAATGGTTGCAAAATCCTATGGGTTGACCTCTCTAGGTAGTGGACTGACTTCCTTCTAGTTTGGAGAATGGAACCACTCTGCATAGCTTATTATTGGTCTCACTCAATATCTCTCATCATTTCTATGTATGCCTAGTTGTACATCAAATTTCATATTTGCAAGTATATCTCTTGAAGTAACTTGAAGGTCTAATGAATCTTGTTTAAGTGCTTTTTAGCTCTATTCACCCCCTATAGAACCATGATCCAACAAGTGGTATCAGAGCCACAGTTTTCTCTAACAATATCTCCCATGAAACAAGAAAATGGGAGACAACCTTCTCGGCTCTCTCAACTTAGAGGGTGGATTCTCTATGAAACCTCTAATCTTCGATGACACAAATTTCCTCTATTAGAAGAGGAGGATGTAGTTATACTTGCAAGTAAGGAGCTATGACACGTGGAAAGTGGTCATCCTTCACTACAAAGAGTCTGTCATATATGTAGCCACTTGGGATGAAGCCTCATTGAAGAAGGCACAACTAAATGCAAAGGCCATAAGTATCATTTATGCATCCCTCACTCCTTTTGAGTTCAACCAGATATTTTCTTGGAATACGACTCATGAGATATGGAATAAACTTTGCATCACCTATGAAGGGACCAAGAAAGTCAAGGAGTCCAAAATTTACATGCTCAAAGGTCTCCTTGAGAACTTCAAGATGGGTAAGAAGGAGAGAGTGGTCGAGATGTACTCCAGACTCAACACCATCATCAATGGTCTTGCTTCTTTGGGCCATCCTATGGATCAAAGCACCATCAAGTCCAAGATCCTTAGGTTTCTTCCCAAAAGGTGGGAATCCAAGATAACTTCTATTGAAGAAATAAGAAGCCTTGGTGAGATTGCCACCGAATAGCTTATTGGAAATCTTCAAGCCTATGATCCTAGACTTGACAAGCAAGAGGAAGATGAGAAGCAAGAAGAGAAAGATTCAAAGAAGATCAAGGACAATGCATTCAAAGCTTAAGAGGAGGCCATTGTTCTCCAACAACAACTTGCTTACCGGCCTACCCCTCCTAAGTCAAGTGAAGATGAGGACCCTAGTGATCATTAAGATAACTACTCCAAGGGGAAGCACTTCAAGGTAAATCCCTCCTCCTCCTCTACTCCAAGGTACTATGAATGTGGCAGAAAAGGACACTACAATAATGATTGCCATAAGGCTAAAAAGTCCTACCACAAGAGCAACTCCAAGAAGAAGAAGGACTACAAGAAGGATGGCAAGTACAAGAGGAAGGACACGAAGGAAAGAAGAAGTAAAGATGCAGCCCATGCCGCATGGGAGGAGTCTTGTTCTAGTGATTCCAACTCCAATGAGGGAGAATGCAACCTTGCTCTGATGGCCTCAACTAGTGATGACATATGTGAGGTAAAAGGAAAATGGATTGTTGATAGTGGTTGCTCCGAGCATATGACCGGTGGGATAATCCACTTCAACAATTTTATAAAGAAGAAAGAAGGATCAGTGACTTTTGGTGATAACAACAAAGGTAAAGTTATAGGTGAGGGTGAAGTGGGTGATTTACTATGCATCAAGAATTTACTTCTTAGATGGCCTACATCACAATTCAATTAGTGTTAGATGAATGGTTATTTTGTTTTATTTACTTCTCTTGAGTGCTTCCTTCTACTTTCCCTCTCCTACAATGTCACATATAAGGGAACTAGAAATGAAAATCTATTATTGTTCTTGATTCTATGAAGGTTATTCTTAGTAGATGCCTTGTTGTTGATAAGAGTGATATATCTTTGTGGCGTTGTAGGCTTGGTTATATAAATATGTATCAGTTGAAGAAGTTGGGAAAAAAGGAATTGGTCAAGGGACTTACTAAATTGGATTTTGAGAAGGATGAGGAATGTCAACCTTATACATAAGGAAAGCAAACCAAATCCTCCTTTAAATCCAAAAGAGTCCTTAGTACCAAGAGAACTCTTGAACTTCTTCATATTGATCAATTTGGACCTATGAGAACTCAATCTCTTCATGATATCAAGTATTGCCTCGTAATTGTTGATGACTTTTCTCACTTTACTTGGACCTCCTTCTTAGTTTCAAAAAGTGATATTCCCAATGTTTTCTCTACTTTCTGTAAGTGGGTTGAAAATGAAGCTTCTTTCTAGATCATCTCTATGCATAGTGACCATGGGGGAGAGTTTGAAAATGATTTGTTTGAGAAGTTTTGTGAGGAATTAGACTATGCACACAACTTTTCTTCCCCTCATACACCTCAACAAAATGAGGTTGTAGAGAGAAAGAATAGGAACTCATGGGAAATGGACAAGACCATGCTTCTAGAGTATGATAGTCTAAATAAGTTTTGGGTCAGAGTTTTTAGCACTTCATGTTTTGTGCAAAATTGTGTTTTCACTCATCTGTATTTAAATAAAAACCCCTATGATTTATGGCGTGGTAGAAAGCCCTCCATTGATTTCTTTCATGTTTTTTGGTTGTTCTTATTTTGTTTCAAACACCAAGGATTCTCTTGACAAGTTTGATGTGAAATCTTACAAGTCTTTCTTTCTTGGCTATAGCACTACTAGTAGAGCTTTTAGAGTTTTCAACAGTGAAATGTGTAAAGTTGAATAATCTATCAATGTTAATTTTGTTGAAACTAACCCCTCTATTTCCAAGAATATTTTATATGATTTTGTAGATGAGGTGATTCCTCGATTAAAAGAGCTCAACATCAATGAAAATGGAAAATAGGTGGTAGTAGAAGAAGGAGAGAAGAAGGATCCAACTTCCAATTTTGCTAAAGATCATCCTAAAGAGCTCATAATGGGCACTCCTTTTGAAAGGGTGAAGACATGGGATGCATTCAAAAAAGAACAAGCTGAAAACTCCTTCATTTGACAACTTGATCCAAATAACACCAGAGAAGCACTCAAGGATGATGAATGGATCCTATCTATGCAAGAGGAGCTAGAGCAATTTGAAAAGAACAAACCAAATGATAGAAAAATCATTGGCACCAAGTGGGTCTACCGCAACAAGATAGATGAAAGCGGAAAAGTGGTAGGGAACAAAGTAAGGTTAGTTTCTCAAGGCTACAATCAATAAGAAGGTATTGATTTTGATGAAACTTATGCATTTGTTGCTAGACTTGAATCTATTAGAATGTTACTTGCTTTTGCTAGCTACAAACATTTCTTGCTTTATCAAATTGATGTTAAAAGTGCATTTTTGAACGGTACAATTGAGGAGGAAGTCTTTGTGGCTCAACATCCTAACTTTGAACATGACAAGCTTCCTAATCATATTTATTTGTTGCAAAAATCTCTCTATAGACTCAAACAGACCCCAAGATCTTGGTATGAGAAATTAAAGAACTTTTTGTTAGGCAATGGCCATGTCATGGGAAAGGTTGATTCTACCCTTTTTCTCAAACACATTTCTAGCAACATTTTTATCATTAAAATTTATGTGATGATATCATATTTGGGGGGAACTGATCTTGATCTTTGTGATGAGTTTAGTTCTCTTATGCAGAGTGAGTTCGAGATGAGTATGATGGGGGAGTTCAGTTTCTTCCTTGGATTCCATATCAAGCAAACAAAGGAAGGAAACTTCGTCAACCAAGGAGAGTATACAAGTGAACTCTTAAAGTGCTTTGGGATGGAGAACACCAAGTCGATGGACACACCCATGTCAAAAACTGCCAAATTTGATTGAGATGGGGAAGGTTAGAAGGTAGATGAGAATATATAGAGAGGTATGATTGGTAGCTTGTTATATTTAACTACCTCCAGACCTGATATTATATTCAGTATTATCTTGTGTGCTAGATTTCAATCAAGTCCAAGAAAATCCCAACTTATAGTGGTAAGGGGATTATAAGGTACCTAAACAAAACCCAAAATTTTAGACTTTGGTATCCCAAGTCAAGGGACTTTACTTCTTATAGTGATGTTGATTATGTAGGGTGCTTAATTGATAGAAAGTGCACAAGTGGCACTTGCTTCCTCCTAGGATCATGCTTAGTCTATTGGTTATCTAAGAAGTAAAGCACAATGGCTATTTCAACTATCGAGGCTGAATACATTACAGCTGGTAGTTGTTGTGCCCAAGTCCTATGGATGAAGCAAATGCTCCAAGCCTTTAATGTTCATTATGATGCTTCTCCTATCTTTCATGATAATACTAGTACAATTGATCTTTATTACAATCCTATATTGCATAGTAGATCCAAACATATAGAGGTCCACCATCACTTCATTTGTGATCACATTGCCAAAAAGGATATTTATATTATGCATGTGGATACGGAAAATCAACTTGCGAACATTTTCACAAAACCTCTAGCTAGAGAGAAATTTACCTTTATTAGATCAAAATTTCCTATCACTACTCTTGATGATATTTATATGCCTTCTAGATAGATGTTCTCATACCTATATGTTCTTGCTCATAGTTTGCTCATCTCATTCTTAATAGTGCTATTTTTTTGCCTAGTCTAAATGCCTTATTTTTCTTATTTTGGCTATTTTTAACAAATGCTTGTTTTACCGCAAAATAGTAGCCAATGGTGAGTGGAATGTGCCTCAATATGTTCACAATACATGATAGACTAGAAAAATAATTTTATATAGCACTCTAGTGGCCTATAATTGAACTTCTTATATTTTGACAGACTGACCTGTTGCTTGAGTTTCTTATGGGAGAAACTCAACTGACAACAGGCCAAGAACTAAACAAAACCTTAGTGTCCACTTAGTTTCCCAAACCTAAACTCGACCAACAACACTATTGGGCAGAAAATATATAGGCAGTCCACCGATAGCCCTTCTTTCTTGTTCATCCTTAAACTGTAGGGCTACCCAAAACTCTCCTTTACTCTCTATAGCCCCAGATCACCTGTCCTAGCCTCTCCTAACCTCAACCTAGTTTCTTAGGTGGCCCACAACTCTTGCTATGTTCTCCATTTTGTTCCCATTTCATATCATTCGATCTCTATTGCTTCAAATTGACAAAAATGGACTAGCTGAGCTAGAGCACCTACATATTCCACTACTTCTAGGCTTGTTTTCTTTGATGAAACCTCTTTCATCTCCTCTTAAGATGTCAATAGGTATAAGAAGCTTCTTCCTAGAAATCCTTTTTCCTTTCATGCATTGCTTGAATCACATAGTGATTTGATGAAAGAGGTTGATTTTGTGTTCATAGAGAACCACCTTAGTGCACTCTATGTGGAGTGATTATGCTACACCAACTCTCTAGCACAAAATCTATCCACGAATTCTATGCTAATCTCACGTGGAACTACACTACCCTTGTACCATCCCTAACCAACAAGTGATCCTAACCTCCATGATTACAGGTACTTGGATAACCATCTCTGAGGATTCTTTGAATTGTTACTTCATTGGTACCAACATCACATATTCATGGTTGAACTCCTATCATCGATATCTTAACCTTCTTGACCCTGAGAAGCTCTATAAAAGTTTTGAACCTGAGCTTACCCTAACTGACATCCACAAGTCCCTAAAGAAACCTAATGTTCCCTATGGGAAGAAATCACATGGATATTGTGGAGAACATAGTTGTGCTAATGTATTGTGTCCTAAATGATGTCCAAGTCAAATGGGCTCATTACATTCTTCACCACTTGACCTATTTTGACTCTGGGAAGAATACTAGTGGAACCCACCTACCCTATCCCAACTTGATATGTGGTGTGTTTGCTCACCATGCTGAGAAATCCCTTTTCCATGATCTTGGTTACAAAGCAAGTAGGAAAGGTGTTTACATCAACGAAACCACTATCAAGAATTCTCTTCTTTATACCTCCTCTACCACCCATGGTGCTTCCACCTCCACCCAGTCTCCTCCACCTACTTCTAGACCTGACCGTGCCTCGTTCTCGGTGTCTAATGAAACCCTTATGGGCTATATGATGCACCAACATGCATACAACCTGTAGTTCCATGACCACCTCCACTAGGATCTAGTTCAAATTATGTCAAACATGAACCTGTCATGCACCCATCTCTACCCCACTACCAACCCTACCTAGCTGTTGATTGTGCTTCTTATGCATACAATCAGTTCTACCTGACCCACCAGCCTTTTGCTTCTGATGTACCCCTACCTCTGATGGTGGACCTACCCCTACTTCCTCTCAGCCTACTTCCACTCAGGTTCTTTCTCTTCTAATTGGACCTGCTTCTACCTTCCTTGCTGGCTATGATTGGGTTTCTATACCCAACTACGAGCAAGGCAAGGCACTTCTCAAGTGTGTCATCTCTTGGGTAGAGCAAAACTCTAGGTGGCCCAGTTCTCACTCTTTTGTTCTTGATGAGGACACTGAGATGGATGATGAGTAGGAGGATGATGAAGCTGATGATGATGAGTATGAAGGTGGTGATGATGGCTCTGATGATGATGGAGATTGTGGTGAGGCTACACTTGCTGCCCCGTATGCACCTTTAGATGGAGATGATGATTAATGGCTTGAGGACGATGAGGCCATTGACATAGATGCCATAGATGTTTAGTTATTAGTCTATAGGGTGCTCATATTTATATTTTTTTTCATACTATCATGTACTAAAATTTTGGGCATTGTATCCGAGGTGTACTGTTTTCATATCTCGTTGTTTCTTGATTTTTTGTTGTTTTAATCTAGAAAGGACTTATCTTTTCTTGTAATATGATTATTTGTACCTTAACTCTATGATTGGTTATATCTTATGAGTTTTGGGTATGTGCTTCCATATTTTGATTATGATTCTAATATGTGTTGTTCTCTCTTACTTTTGGTTGGCGCTTTCTTATGGTGGTTGCTTATATTATTTGTGCCTTTTTGAAATGACAGAGGGGGAGAAACAAGCTCAAGGACTATAGTGAAGAAGTGAGTTAAATACATATTGAATTGTGATCCTTTTTTGGTTAATTATCTGAAATATCATGTGACTTGTAAAAGGACTCAATATTTATATGCGCTATGGTTGCTTTTAGGAGAAACTAACCATACATGCAAAGGTAAGCATGAATTGAGGGGGATAAACTGCTATTGTTCATTCATGTATCCCCTTACAATTCACAAGGTAAAAGTTTAAATTTTAAATCCTTTTCAATATGTTGAGGAATGGTTTGTCATCTTCAAAAAAAGGGGGGTGTTAACCTAACAGTTATACACTGTCCATATTTTGATGATGACTTAACCATTCCATTGATATATATATAATATGTCTATTTGAGATTGATTTCAGATATTAGGTACATGAAAAGGATCATTTCATTCAAATCCTAGCTTGATCAAATACAAGCCAAAGTCAATGCAAATGCACTCTTGTGGAAATAGCTCTAAATGACTTAGGACAATTTTTGTAATCATATGTATTGATCTGATTACTTGTAATTAAGATGAGAAAAAATTAGGATCACTTAATTTGAATGTTTAAGAACTTTATTGTGATTTTTCAAAATGCATCATAGGATATTTGATCAGTTGAGTTTCCCTATCAGAAACTCAATCGATGCGTAGGATGGGTCTTAGAAAATGTCTAGGTTTGGTCGATTTTACCTCAAGATAAACTTGATTGAAACCTTACATAGGCAAATTTATTTTAAGCCATCGTTCGAGTTTCATCTAGGATAAACTTGACTGACAATTCAAAATTAACTTGTCCCATAGTGCAACTGACTGAGTTACCTGTATGGAAACTCGACCGACTGCACTATATGGAATGTGCAAAAAAAGTATTCTAACATTGGAGTGTTGCAAACATCAAAAATAGATCCGTTGCAACACCCCAAATGACTAGAATTCATTCCCAAGTGCTTCTAGTGGCTAGTGGACATCCCCGACTATAAATAGGGACCCTTGGGCTTAATCCCAAGTTTGCCTCTCATGCTCCTAGCTATAGTTGAGTGACTTTGTCCGCAGAGAGACCCTTTGTCTCTCTTTCTCACTAATCAAAATGTCCATATGAGTGAGATAGCTTATTGTGAGAGATCTACTTCATTGTAATCCTTGTGAATCTCTAAATCTTCTCTTTCCCCAACCCCTTTCTTCAAAGATAGTTGGTAAAAGCTTCTCCAAGTTGAAGGAGAAGATGAAGGCTGAAGATCCATGACAAGAGTAGCTAATTCCTTCAAGGAAAAAGATGTTGAAAGAAGGGGAGCTCCTTGATGAAGGTTTCTAACTCCTTGCAAAAGTGGGTAAGCCCTTGTAGAGGTTGAATATTCTTGATCGAAGGATCTCCTTTTGGTCCTTAAAAAGGAAGGCTAGTTATCTTTTCCCTGTAAAAGGAAGGTCTTATTGTATGTCTTATAATGGAATATAAATATGCAATGGTTGCAAAATCCTAGGGGTTGACCTCTCTAGGTAGTGGATGGACTTTCCTCTAGTTTGGAGATTGGAAACACTCTACATAGCTTGTTCTTGATCTCATTCAATGTCTCTCATCCTTGCTATGTATTCTTATTTGCACATCAAATTCCATATTTGCAAGTATATCTCTTGAAGTAACTTGAAGGTATAATGAATCTTGTTTAAGTACTTTTTAGCTCTATTCACCCCCTCTAGATCCCTTTTGATCCAACACCACAGTGAGTGGATGCCTCCGACTCAATCTAAGTACATGCATCGACATCAGATTAAGTATATTGACTTAAAATAAGTTCATAGATATTTGAAAGTATAATAGATAATTATAGCATTTAGTCGAATCCAATTTACAAAAATGATCTAATTAATATATATGAACAATTTAACAAATGCTAAATATTTGAGAGTTACAATCGTATTAAAGAGGTAACAAGTCAAGATCTAAGCTTTTAGAATCAAGACAAAACAATAACATCATCTGACATCCCACCAGCCGAACCTGGAACATATCCTACAGTCTTGAAGTTGAAGTTCACAAAAGACATGTCTAACAAATAGAACTATTCAAATGATGAGTAAAATCCAAATCATGACAAGTATGGATGTTAAATGCCAACATTAACCAATTGTCAATAGTCAAGTTTGACTCCATACTAGACAAATAAGAATAAGGTGACATGTCATCTATATAAAAGAATGATTAATTTGACAAATGAGAAACATATTCAACAAGAATAGATTTATCAACTTGTAGTAACAGGATTGTACCAAAAATTTAACTCATTCTACATGGCTTGTCATCTTTTCTTCATTTGCCCTAAAACTACTTGGCTTAGACCTTACCATCTAAAAGTCACCATGCCTAATTCTCATGTCAATGAATCACCATCATTATCTTAAGGTTTAACCAACTACATGAGGTTATCAACAACAGACCCTGGTCCATTGTAAGGATACCTAAATAGGCTCAGGTCCTCACCTCGAGTACGTGAGATAGGAACTAGCACAACATTATATCACATATCGGGAAATTTCTCATATTTTAGGATTTACATTTCATCAGAGTCTATTCCTCATGGACATGGACTTACACAAAAGATGATTTCAGGCTAGATCACAACATATGACTCACTCTTAAATCCTAGTGGTTAAACCTTTAAGGTCTTCATCCACACTCTAGAAATACTTCTCATAATTCTCTAACTTCTATAAGGAGATCCGTCTCATTTCCCCAATATGACCTCAGGAGAAACTCACAGTGTTTAGGACACCTAACTAGATGTAATCATCATTTCACTTATTACTCAAACCTCTTATTCATCTCAAATACGATTCAAATCATCACTTATCAAGTGTTGTATTCTTGCACAACTAGAATGACATGAATCAAGTTTTTCTAAAAGGAAAGACAATGATTAAAACAAGAAGCACACCAATATATAATTTGCAATATGTATATGCCTCTTTCCATTTCCAAATCATTTCAGATATTTCATTTTCATTGGGCTATCAGCAGGGGACATAGTCTCATTATCCAAAATGTACTCAAAATAAGGTTTCTCAAACATTATCGCATGTTAATTCAATCCCAACATATTTCTTATCAATTTATTCCATATCACATTTTCATTATATATTCATGGAGACATTAGAACGCACAACAATATAAGAATATAAACCTCCTATATCATTCATCATGCTCAAAACAGGTTCAATTTATGACATATAGTTATTCCATCCAATTTCAATAGATATGACTAAATCTCAATGCCAAAAGTGCACAACACACTTAATACTCATATTTTACTATGTACCATTCTTAAGTAAGGGTTAATATTCAACACATATGTGATCTCATTTCATATCCATCAAAATAAACCATTCTCAGAATACAAGTATATTCAAAGAGAATTACAATCCAAGTTTATGGATCGATTAACATCCTTAAACTTCATCTTGTAATTAAGTTAAACTATATTTGTCTACATTCCATAATCCCTCTTTTGAGAGCATTATTCCTTATTATAATAGAGTTCATATTATTAGGGTTAGAGTTATATTCGCATATCCAACTAATAATTTTCTTCATATGTCCTCCATTTTGTAAGTTATTAGTCATAACTTCTTTCATTTCATGTTCACTATTACTTAATGCATAAGTTTCTCTATCATTGAAATCCTTCATAGTATGATTTTAGTGTATTTTCTTTACTTTAGATCAACCCAAATATATTCAAAGTAAATTGATGATTTACTTCTTCATAGTCATTTCGTTTATATTTCACTCATCACTTATCGTCACAATCAAGTTCACCATTGTCTAATTCTTTTTTTGAATTTAGATACATGTACCACGTCATTTGACTTTTAATGGTATTTTGGTAATCAAAATAAATTTATCTATTTCTTATAATTTAGAAAGTACCAAGAATTAGGGTTACTTCTTCTTACTCCTTAACTTCTTCATACTCCTTAATCTCTAGTCATATGCTAAATCTGTTATTACATAACTAGTATAAAAAGCCCTACATTCATGTGGGGTTTATTAATTATTCCATAAATTATTCTAGAATAGATGCAGTAGAATTATATCATCTTAGTATAACTTGTCAACTTCAGTTGAAGTAATAATTTCAATAGTTGAGCATTTCTTTATATTAACAAGATTGCATACAAGTTCGTGCTTTATCCCTCCAACTCGTCTTGATACTGCATTTTTCTAGAGTTTTGAGAAGTCCTCTTAGTTCAATACATCATAAGAACCTTATTATTAATTAATCTCATCTGGGTGTAGACGGGTTCATTGAGACTACTCACACATGTGAAAACCCCGATTTTCATTTCTACGCAATTCATCCATCAATTACAAGTATGCATCAGTTCATTAGCTCATTTAAGTCAGTCCCCCAATACTAACCCTAGACATGTAATATCCACAATTCAAACCTTACCAAACCTCATGTATATTCCATGTGTAATTCTATAAAATATTTGAAAACATTTTGAGGAACTCATTCTTATTAATTTCAAACATGATTCTATTCGTCAACACAATTTTCAAGCATATCATTCACTAGGCTGATTTTAGGAAATATTGACACATGGAAAGGTAGTTATTTGACCATAACCTTCTCAAAACTAATTTAAATATATATAAGGAGATAAACACTTACAAATAATTAAGAATAAAGTTAAATCAGTGGTATTATGTTCCCTAATATTTTCCCTAATTGATTACCCATCCACATACAATACTACCATTGATTTCATTGATTCTTAGTCATATAGAATTAATCCTTCAACATGATTACAAATATCAAGAGGGATATAAAACACACCTCAAGCGCCAATCACCTTAAAGGAATAGTTAATGTTTTGAATTTCTAGAAATCCAACCAACTTCCAAGGATTCGGTTCATTTCTTGCTCTTTTTGACTTAGAAATCCTAGAAATGGGGAATCATAGAGAAAGACAGAGAAATGATGTAGATTTAATATCCTTTTGATCTAAATTAAAGGGATGGAAAATAGACATGAAAGATAAGATTTACCATGAAAACCTATCTCAAGAAGGTAAACTTGCTTTCATCACTCCTCAGAATATATAACCCTAGATCCACATCTCCACCTCCTTCCTCACTCAAATCCTAATTCTCCATCTTTCTATAGGATCAAGTTTCTCTAGAATGAATCACAAAATATGGGAGGTACTAGAGTGCTAAGTTACTCATATAGAGCAGTTAAGGTGCTTGGGGCAATTGCAAATAATCCCCACACTGTATTTATATTATTTTAACAGAATTTTCATATGATAAAAATGAGCTGATAAAGTTATTCCTCTTCAATCAAATATCCTCCCAAAATTTTGAAAATTTATTATTTTATCATAAATGAAGTTTAAGATCTACAATTATAATTTTAGATAATGTGGAGTTACCAATAATAAATAAATTTCAAACACTACACTACTATATTACAGTCTGTCGCATGGTCGGTCGAAATGGAATTTAACCGACCAACATTTTTGAAGAACATCTAAATATTCTAAAAAAAATAAAAAGTATATTTTAGTTACCTAAACTATCCAATTTTCAAATCAATACAAGTTACCTAGAGTATGTTAAAATAATTTACTAAAAATATATATTTATCAAATTTTGTGTTATGTACTTTGAAAATCCAAAATTTCAATTGACTAGGATTCTCTCTTGCAAACCCTAGTTACTTAAATGAAAGCATGTTTTAAAGTATCTCATGAGTTCAAAATATCACAATAACCTATCATCAATAATTTCATCAAGTAACAATCTAGTGAAGAATGCAATCATTTAAGTAATCCCTAATTAAATGGATAAAACAAAAATGGGTCATTACATCATCTCTTAGAAGGATACTGATTTCAAGAAAGAGATTTTTGCCAGTCAACTTGTTGAAAAGGCCACATATAAGGTTTGGGTTAGGGTTTATGGGTATAATGGGTATTATTCTTGGATTCAAAACACATCAAACTTTTTAAGATATACATAGTTCATTTATCCCTAATTTCATTTAGAAATCATTAGATGATCAAGTTTATGTTTTCTACAATATCTATCTAATTTTTTTTGGGTGAATATTGGCATTGACTACAAAAGCAATGAGTCTTTCCTGACGAGCGAGAGAATAAGAGGAAAGACTTGACCATTTAGTGTAGTCAAACTCATGTTTTTTGATGGCCATATGTATATCATGAATATGAAAATGAGGATCACATCATTCATAAAGGTTTTCAAGATGAATAAGACCAATAGCTTTTACATATGGAGAATTATTGAAAATTACATAATTAGATGAGCAAGAGTAATGGAGGAGGCTTTTTCAGAAAGTTCAAAGTGAGTTCCCACAATCATGTGTTTCAAAACAATGGGTTGATCAATGAGGCGGGGAAGTTTAGTGGTGTAATCCCAAGTAAGATTTGTAGAAAATTCATTGACAACTTGCTTTCTAGAATAAAATTTGTCATACATAATTGAATAAATAAGCAATTCACTATAAAGGATGAAAGATAAACAAATAATTTGAGTTAAATTTCTCTAAATTGGCATCAACATATGGTCTAAAAGAGAAAGGTTCGTGAGAAAGAAAATATGGATATCGTTACACAACTTGAAGATGGATGAACTGAATGCTACTTAAGGAAATAGTTTTTTTAGATGTAAGAGTCAGATTTGATTCTTGTTAAGCCCTAGTATTTGGAAGGGTTCTTACATTTCTTTTAAATGTGATAGAAATCATTTTACCAAGAAAAACACAATTCAAGAGAAAATAGGGTAAGATATTAAAGAAGAGAGATAAATTGGGTTGAGGAGAGGGAGAGAGATTGAGAATAGGGTTAGGAGCTCAAAGGTGGAGGAGACAACCTTAGGAGGGAGGTTTTTGTAGTTGAACTAGTTGAGAGGGTTCCATCTCAGCTGACATGTCATATTCAATAAATGCAACAAAGTGTCATCAGCTGAGATGAATTTGAGAGGAACTCATCTTATGACCCATTTTTAATATCCCCGAACCACCTCATCGGCCAAGATAGGCTCAGGGATGACCCATCCAATGAAATACCCTATTAAAAGGGTGAACTTTTATTCAAAATTAATATAAGACCCAATAAAATATAAATGTGAGTATAACATGTATAAAATTGATATATGGACACATTTGAGTAATCACAAATGATGTAAAGGCATTAAAACATTTTAAAAAATGTAGCCATTTTGCTACAAATACATGTAACAAGGCATTCAAGACCTTACCATTTTAGTTAAGCAGAAGCATGTGATAAGCAAGAAATAAACATGATAGGGGGGAATAAGATAATTGTAACTAATGGACATATCAATATCATCAATAGAAGTGATAAGCTATTTGGATATAATAAAATTGAATTTCTCTGTATCTAGAGGTTTATGAAAATATCTACAAGTTGATTTTCCTTACCCACATGAGTAATGTAAATATATTTATTAGAAATGTGATCATAGAGGAAACACTAGTATACCTCTATATGTTCATCTCTACTATGCAATATAGAATTGTAAGAAAAGTTAGCTGCAATAATATTATCATAAAAAATGGGAGAAGCATCCGAACGAGCATCAATATCTTGGAGCATTTGCTTCATCTAAAGTACTTGGGCACAACAACTACCAGAATTTATGTATCCAGCCTCTATCATTGGTAGAACCACTATGTTTTGTTTCAATGTGAACCAAGATACTAAACATGATCTTTAGAGCAAGCAAGTGTCACTTGTACACTTTCTATCAATTAAGCACTCGACATAATCTACATCACTGTAGACAACTATAGTAAAGTCCTTTGACTTAGGATACCATAGACTAAAATTTGGGGTCTTGTCTAGGTACCTCAAAATCCTCTTTACTGCTATAAGATATGCTTTTCTAGGGCTTGACTAAAACTAGCACACAAGTGAACAATAAACATTATATCCAATTTAGAGGCAATATGATATCATAAACTACTAATCATACCTCTATAGAGCTTCTCATCTACCTTTTCACTTCCTTCATCTCTAAAAAGTTTGGATGTTTAAGACGTCGGAGTATCCATTGGCTTTCTATTCTCCATCCCAAAATGCTTCAAGAGTTCATTTGTGTACTCACTTTGATTAATGAATGAACTAAAATCCTTTCATAGATCAAGATTATTACCACCTAAGATAAAGTCATCAGTGTAAATTTAAGTAACCAAGGAATTGTTAGAAGTGTGTTTTTAAAAGAGAGTAGAGTCAACTTTTCCAAGACGTAGACATTATTAATCAAATAGGTCTTTAGCTTTTCATACCAATCTTTAAGGGCTTGTTTGAGTTGATGAAGAGCCTTTTGTAAAAGATAGAAATTGCAAACATGCTTGTCATGCTCAAAGTTGTGAGGTTGCACCACAAAGATTTCCTTGTATAACTTTGCATTTATAAAGGCACTTTTGACATCCATTTCATAAGGGATTAAAATTTTATGACTTGAAAAGGTAAGTAGAATTCAAATAGATCCTAATTTGTCAATCTGCATCCATTTTATCGAAGTCATTACCTTCCTATTGGTTTTAATCTTAATTACTAACCTTTCCTTGTTTTCTGATAGACCCATTTGGTTCCAATGATTTGTCTATCATATGATCTTGGCACAAGAGTCCACACCTTGCTCTTTCAAATTTCTCAATTTTTTCTTACATAGATAGAATCTAGTCCTCATCATTGAGAGATTCTTTGAAATTCTTTGGCGCAACTTCTGATATGAAGGTAGTATTATCTTGTTTCTTTGTTGTAAGTAGTCAATGTCTTCACTTTTTTAAAAGGATTGTCCATGATAAGCTCCTTTAGATTATCTTGTACAAAGCATGGAGGGAGATCCTTATTTTATTCTCTTTAAGAGCATTCCTCTTCAACCACCTTTTTGTCTTTGTTGTTGATGTCTACATATTTAGTCTAGGAATCACAACATCTAGCACATCATAATAAACAACATTCTTTAATACAAAAGGGTTAGTTTCAACAAATTTAAGATTATGATTCTTATACTTTACATTGATCAATATGAAAGATTTGATGAATGAATATTTATCTACTTTTATTGAGTCTTTTAGATTGCTTATTAGCGACATTGTGTTGTTATTTCTTAATTTTATAATGTAATTGATTTTTTTTACTTTCTTCTCCTAAAAAAGATTTTTGATTTGATTTACTCATTTACTATAAGAAAAAAACCTAATTGTACACATTCACTCTGAGGATAATGAATCCCCAAAAGTTCGAAGAGTTAGAAGATCAAGGAAGCCTCAAAATTCATATTATATCCTCCTACAATGTCCAACCAGTCAATTGGTATGTCCAACTAGGAAACTCAAAAGATAGACTAAGATAGATAAGTTGTGAAATGAAATGGTCAATTGGCCATCCAATCAACTGACTCAAAACACCAAAAAGGGGCAAACACACCCCAAGAATTGAGAAGATTTATGTAAAAATGAATCATCTGACTCACCTCTAGCCCATCGACTGACCTGTCAACAATCGCAAGAATTCACCTACCTAATTGATTGATTGGGTTCCCAATCGGTCGACTGTGTTTAACAAAGTTTCTATAGATTTACCATTGGGCCAAAAAAATAGTTTTGTGGGTCCAAAGGTGTGTGTATAAAAGGGGGAATTGACCTAATGTATAGGGATCGTACCCTGTCATTTTATATCCTCATTTTGGTGCATGCAATGAAGAAAAGAGAGAAGGATCCATCTTCTTCCTCATGGAGATTTTCAAATTGTTGATGGACTATAGAATAAAGTTCGATATCATCACATTCTTCTTCTACAACCCTAGCGACATGACTTTCTCTCTTTCTTTCTATAACTTTGTGCTTATTTAGAACATGTGATAGTAGATCTCATTATTGGGGCATGGGTAGTATCCCCATAGCATGTACTTTGTTCTAGTTGACATTTATCTCTAAGAATTCTATTTTGTTGGATGTGTTATATTTGTTATTTACACTTGCTTTATGACTCGATCAATCACATTGCTTGTATGTTATAATCCTTGCCATAGAAACTCCAAAACCTAGGATTAGAATACCAAATGAGCAGGTAGAACTCTGGATAAGATCTTGAAAGGAGTTCTACTGGATGATTGGGTAATGATCTGTGGGCACTGAGATCTTCAGTCCACAAGGAATTCATTTTAGAGCCTCATTTTTGTGCACACAATGGAGAATAGAGAGAATGAGTTGTCTTCATCCTCACGAATATTTTTGGATTGTTGTTGGATTGTAGAACATAGTCAGATATTATAAAATTATCCTTTTACACCAATAGATACATGACTTCCTCTCTTTATTTTTGTACCGTTGTGCTTATTCTAAACATGAACGAGTATATATCACTAGTGGGGTGCGGGGAGTAGCCACATAGCTTGTACTTTGTTCTAGTTGACATTTAACTCTAAGAGTTATATTTTTTTGGATGTGTTCCATTCATCATTTGCATTTGTTGTATGACTTGATCAATCGCATTGCTTGTTTATTATACATTGGCGTAGAAACTCTGAAACCTAGGATTAGAGCAGCGAATGAATGCGTAGAACTCCAGATGAGATTTGATAAGGAGTTCTACTAGATGATTGGGTAATGATTTGTGGGCATTGAGATCCTGGGTCTACCCGAACTCAATCCTTGTTAGATTTTGTGTTCCGAAAGGACACAAATACACACGGTCCTAATAGGCTTAATTCAAGGAGTTGTATCAAGTAGAATAATTACGTAGGCTATGGTGGTGAATCTTGTTGTCCTAATATCTTTTATTAATTGATTTAGGCCCTCAATTTAATTTCTTCTTGCCTTGCAATATTTGTTTTATGTCTTAGTTATAATATCTCTCAAATAACTGGATTTAAACATTGTTCTTAGTAATTGGTTTAAAGTGATTCTTAATCATGTTGTCTCTTGGATTCAACCCTTTTCTATAATACAATTGACCCATACGCTTTATCATGAGTTGATTACTATTTGTCATTGTTAAACTCTAGGGTCCTCTTTCCCTAATAAAATTTGTATGTGCAAACTTCTTGCACCAAGATCATATGTGCTCTACTAGTAGTGTTATAGCCAAGATAGAAAGCCTTACAAGATTTTGCATCAGACTTGTTGGGAGAGTCTTTGTTGTTTAAAATAAAGCATGGACAACCAAAAACATGAAAGAAACCAATAGTCAGCTTTATATGACGTCGTAACTCATAGGGGGTTTTCTTATGCAAAGCATGAGTGAAAACTCAATTTTGCACCAAGCAAGCCTGGATAACAGCTTTGGACCAAAATTTCTTAGGAGTGTCATACTACAAGAGCATTGTGCTAGACATATATTACAACAACCTATTCTTCCTCTCTACAACCCCATTTCATTTAGGTGTATATGGGGTGGGTTAAAAGAAGTTGTGCTCATAACCATATGCATCACAAAACCTTTCACATAAATCATTTATGAATTCTTCCCCATGGTGACTAAAAATAGAGACAATATGCAAAGATGACTCATTTTTAATCTGATTACAAAATATTAAAAAAATATACTTTTAGAAACCAAAAAGAAAGTCCAAGTAAAGCAATAAAATCATCAACAATAACCAAGCAATACTTAATACCACAAATCCTTTGAGTCTGCATAGGTCCAAAAAGATCAATATAAAGAAGTTCAAGAGATCTCTTAGTACTAAAGACTCCTTCAAACTTTAAGGAAGATTTGGTGTTCTGAGTTAACTTGGGGAACCAAATCATTTTGGTGTTGGTTCCCTACTTCTTGTAGTGAAAAAGGTATAAAAATGCTCACCACTCTTACAGTGAGACCAATGAGAATAAATCATGTTGGTCTTTGAGTCACAAGACTCTTCGTCAAATATTGGAGGTCCCTTACCCTTTTCCTTTTTATGGCTCTTATGGCCACCCTCAAATCCCAAACCACTTCTACCCACTTGTTGAGTAAATTGATCTAGGACTTCATTTAGGGACTTCTTTCTCCTCAGGAAATTTTGCAAAAAATCTCAAAGCATATGTTGTAATCACTAAGAGTAATAACGGTAGTAGATAGACTAGAAATATCATCTTAAGAAAGCAAAAGATTGGCCTCTATACAAAGGAATTTACCAAATGGAATCATATTCAACTAATGCAAGAAATTTCTTTTCTAGGCAAGATAGGTTTAGATTCAAGATCATTAACTTTTTCAAGAAATCTAGCAATTTTAGTTTTTAGGAAAGTGAGTTCATCAAGATAAGTTTGGTTTTATCTTTAGGCACATTTACTTTCTTGAGATAAGCATCATTTTCAGTTTCTACTCAATTGTAATGAAGTTCAAGATCAATATTATGCTCTTGCAAAGTATCTATGCTACCCTTCAAAGTTTTTTTCATTTTGCTCAATAACTTCAATTTTGTAACACAAGTCATCAATTATCTTACCTATTCTTTTCTTTTTATACTTTCATTTAGAGTATTAAGTACGAGAAGCATCAATTTTTCAATAAGACCATCTTTTGAACATTAATGGAGATTTACCTCACTTGCCTCAACAACTTACTCATTTGTGCTTGCCATGAGCACCATATGACATTCATATTTATTTGATCTTGGATTACTTGAGGTTGAAAATATGAAGTGACATAATTTGTCTCTTTGTTCTTCCGATCTTATCATATCTACTCTCCTTGTGGTAGTCATCCTTCTTCCTATGGCTTCTCTTGAGGTGATTCTTCTTTGCTTTTGGATATACATTCTTGTAATGCCCATTTTGACCACATGCATAGCACCTAGGATTGGATGAGGATGATTTATTTTTTAAGTATTTTTCCTTTGGAGTAGTGAAATTCAAGGTCACCAGGGGGATCCATCTTCACTTGAGAGAGGAGGAGATTGGCTCAAGACTTGAGCCTGGACAAGTGCTTCAACTTGGGTTTTTAAAGCAGACTTCTTCTTATTCAAGTGTTTCTCTTCTTCTTTTCACTTGTTTCTTTTGATAGTTGAGTCTAACTTCATAGTCTTGAAGATTTCAGATGAGTTATTCAATAGGAAGATCTGCAAGGACTTGGTTTGCTCTATAGTTGTCACCTTCTTGTCCTACCAGTGAGGAAGAGAGCAAAGAATCTTAGAGTTCAGCTTTACTTTGTCCATGTTATGACCCAAGGAAGCAAGACCATTCGCAAGAGAGTTGATCCTTCCATACATTTCAATCACACTCTCTTTATTTCTCATTTTAAAGCCTTCAAAGAGTTGTGTGAGCATGTTGACTTTGCTTTTATTAGCTTTCTCTATCCCTTCATAGGTTATGCATAGCTTCTTCCATATCACATTACTTGTTTCACAAGAATACATGCAGTTGAACTAATTTGGTGTAAGCGTGGATTAAAGGATGTTAATTTCTCTAGCATTTATTTTTTCCTTCTTCATGCTTTCCGCACTCCAAGTGCTTATCTCAACTTTTGGAGGTGTATAAGGGAGACCTACCACTTTCCACACATCAAATCTCTTCTCTTTTAGGTAGAGTTGCATCCTTCTCTTCTAATAGAGAAATTTGGTGTCATTAAGTATTGGGGGAGGCATGGAGAACTCACTCTTAATGTCAAGAGAACCAAGCATGTTATTTCCCATATTCTCTTACTCATGGGAGTAATGTGCTAGAGAATACCTTGATCTAATACCACTTGTTGGATCAATGGGATCTAAAGTGGGGTTTATAGAGATAAAAAAAACTTGCACTAAACTTGTTAGACATTCAATATATATTGAAATTTGAGTGCAACTATACAAGAAAATCAATGAACAAAGAGATTGAATTTTCAGCAAGGAACACAATTAGCTATAGTGGTTCCAACCTATAAATCTAGACTTGTGCTTCACTACCTAGACAGGTCAACCTTTAGGATTTATAACCCTTTATTACCACCTTATATTTCTTATAAGAATTACATAAGAAGACTTTATCTATTCATGAACAAAGAGTAACTAGCTTCCCTTTGAGGCCAAGGGAGCCAACAACCTTACCAAGGACTTACGCATCCACCGACCAAGGGTCTTCAACCTTCATCTAGGACCCTTGACTTGGAACTTCCGTGTTGAATTCACTTCCTTCACCAAGAAAGCAATCTTCAATTCAAAAAAAAATGAGAGAACAAGATTGGAGGAAGGGGAATTCGAGAGCTTGACAAGAATTACAATGAGGCTATCTCACTCACAGAATTTCCTATATCACTCTTAATGACAATAGGATGTAATTAAGTTTGAGAAGATCTAGGGGATTTTCACTCAACTATAGGATGTAAGTATGAAAGGTAACCTTGGAATGAATTTCAAATTCTAGCCATTTAAGAGAGGTTGGTTGCTTTTCAATAGACATAAATGATTCTCTCTCTAGTGACTATTTTACAATATACTTCTACATCATCATCGGTCGAGATGTATGTGGTGTATCTTGTTCGATGACACCAAAATCATCAGCTGAGATACTAGATAGTAAGCATCTCCCGATGACCATGCATGACTTAAGACAAGGAGCTCGTTGGCCAAGATAGTCTTAGGACAATCTTAGGTAATGAAAAATATTGTCTTGCCTTAAGTTATTTTGGTAAAAGTACATTTATCATCAAAAAAAATAGTTTAAATATTGTTTAAGCTTAGCTACAATTCATAAAGTCATCACAAATGACTTACAACAAAAAGGTAGGTGAAAAACTATCTATTCTTCAATTCTTGATTGTGTGTTGTTTTGACTGGTATTTCACAAACTAGTGTTAGTTAATTTAAATGATTTAATTGTGCCTGATAATATGAAATTGTCTCAAATGAAATTTTTCATACACATGGATGAAATGGTGAAGCCGTCATCAAAATATGAGAAATGTATAACCATCAAGTCTATAGAGACATTATAAATAATAGTAATTATTTTTTTCAATCGTTGGAGAGGGATGGAGACATGGGTTTTGTGAGTAGATGTTAGGTAGATGTTGTTGTAGATCCTTTATAGTGTTTTATATGATCATATAGAATATACCATTAAGATTTGTTAGAATGACTAGTTTATTATGTACATGTGCCTAATTCAAAATGCATGGCGGGCATGTAGAGGCCTGGATGATGATGCCCGATGGGCAGCTAGCCTAATTCATGGAGACAGCGCCCCCCCCCCGTAGGTGGTGCTCTCTCATTGTTGCTCTCCCTAGGAGAGAGAGGCCACAGATAGGGTGGAGGAGAACATAGAGAAGATAGGGAAGTGGAGGTGGCTGATAGGGCTCGGTTCCCAAAGAATGTTCTGATATCATAATAGAGGTAGATGAGTAGAGGAAAGATATGAGAAGAGATGAAGAAAAGATGAAGAGAAGAGCCTCTGATCATATTTTCCACATGGTATTAGAGCATTAATCCTAACCCAAGAAGAAAAGGAGAGAGCTTTCTCCTGCAGGCGGTCATCGTCTGTTCTTGGTTTGCCTGTCGTCAAAGCATCATCTTGGCCTCCATGGTCATCTTTTTCTTTCTTCTTTAATAAAAATTGAACCTTTTTTATCGATGTTTTCCTTCCCAACCACCATTATCTATATTTATTAGCCTCCTCTAAATATTATATGTTTGGTTGTCCTCTCTGACTCCTCCCCTACGCTCACCCTCAAAAAATCCATCTCCATATCTTTGTTGATTTCCTTCAACATATCCAGATCTTGAGCGGGACTAGTTATGTTTGCATTGTGTCACAAGCAAGGAAGATTGCTGCATTTTTCCTTTAGGACAACACACTAAACAATTGAATGATGATTATATAAGACCCTAAAGGTTTTGAACACAACATGAATCTTTCAAATTTATAAAGATCCCTAAGAGGCTCTCTCACATACACCGACACACTATACTTGTAGGTGCACGAGGTCGTGTTATAGTATAGGAGGGTGACAAGTTAGGGGTCAACACCAAGCGAGAAAGGGGGCACTAGAGCTAGGTTAGTTTTGGGTCTAGGTTTCTACTGTGAAGTCTAGGTTTGATGGGTTTGAAGATTGGTTTTGATTGTTAAACTAAGGTTGATCAAGCAGACAATTAAAATAGAACAAGTAAATCAAAACCTAAATCATCCTAGAAATTTAATTCTAATGAGCAAGAGAAGACAATACAAGCAAGAAAGGGCAAGAAAAGGAACACGCTACACTAAGGTAAGCAAGAATACATCTATGCTACACTAAGCTAGCAAACTAGGCAAAAGAGCAATTGGAGACCTAAAATAGCAAGAGCAAAGCAAGAACAAGGCAATGAACTAACTAAGTAAGTAGTTAATTAAGCTAACACAAGCTAAGCAAGAAGGTTATAAAGTTCTAAAGAAATAAAGGGTAGTATGGCCTGTTTGGGAGATGCACTTATCAATTAGGTTGGGGTGATAACATGTGAACATTATACTTCCATTTATATTACCAAACCAAACAACAAGCTAGAGGCTAATGAATGTCCTAAACTACTAATTGGCCATGGATAGGATAGGTTGTGTATAGGGGAACTAGTCCCTATCACCTCCTACCCACCCTTACGAGTCTCAATTCGATTAGGGTTTAGGTAGAATTCAATTAAGGTCAATTCAAGCCTATGTTTCTAGGATAGGAACTCTTAGGACAACTAGGGGTTGAGGGTAGTAATGTAGGTGGAAGTTAGGTGTTAGACCTCACACCACCCACATTCTAGCCTTGAGAAGGCTCTAAGATAATTACAATAGGTGCTCCTATACTATCTACTTAGATCTCTCACCTAGGTGTAGGAGAATTGATTAACATGTAGGAAAGTGAATAGCTAATTAGGGATCCATTAATTGGACTTAGGAGCAATTCACAAAAAGAGCCACATATAAGAAATTTTCCTAGAATGTAGGAGATTTCATGCACAAACCACAAAGAAACCCATGAGGAATGAGATAGAAATAGAACATAATCATTATCAAATGAAATCATAAATGTTTATATAACATTTCCCCTCAAATGATATCAAAGTAACATTTTGACCCCAAACAGCCCACCTAAGGGGCCTAGCTACCCATAGAACAAGAAAATGCAAAAGAAAGGAAGAAGAATGAGTAGAGGAGTGAAAAGCCATGATGAGCTTGGTGAAGACTCGTCCTTCTCTACCAGCAGCTCGAGCACAACCCTCCTCTAAGGTGGAATGGCATGGGTGTATTGTGGAAAGTGGCAAAAAACCCTAGAATATGTGTTTTTGGGGTGGATGATGAAGAAATGGAAGTGGAATGAGGTGGGAATGGATGGGGGTGAAATGGGGAGACTAGAGTGGCATTAAGGAAGCTAACCTTTGTGCTAGATCCACCACCCAAGTATATATAGGTGGTGGGGAAGAACTAGGTTATGTGGGGGTAGAATAGGAAATGTAGTGTAAAAGTTGTGCTAGGTTTGTATGTAGAACGATCATGTTGGGTAGCATGGAAATGGTGGGTAGGGGTGAGCACGGGCATGGTGGAGTGGAACGAATGAGGTGGAAATGGGAAAAATGACAGTAAAATTTTGGGAATTTGGAAGGTTGGTGGCACGACCATGGTGAGGCACTGGTAGCATGTTCGTGGTGGTCACCACGGTCATGGTTGCTTGAGGGAGTGTTGCCCATTCTCTGAGGAATGGTCATTCTAAATTGTTGGAAAAATGGTCATTCTATGTTGCATGCGCGCTCTAGGTCATGATAGACGAGCATGCTATGATGCACGGCCATGTTGTTGACTTCAGTTCTTCAAGATTTAACTATGTGACTATAGCTTAGGCCAACACAGCTGTTTTGTAGTACCACGGTCATGTTGCTCTCTACAATAGCACTTTGAGCTTGTTCTTTGTTCATCCTTGGACTTCTTTGCTCCATTTGAATCTTGGCCATTAGGGGAGGTTGAGGGAGCCTTGAACTTCACTTTGGGCCTCTCTAAGGGCAGAGAAACCCTAAGATCATTCTTTCTCTCTCTCTTTCATCCAAGCATGGTCTAAATACTTATAAAATATACAAGTAACATCCACAAATGCATTTTATACAAATATGCATATTGGGGGAATAAAATGTAATCTAAGAGGTATAGATGTGTGGCGTGTCCCCGCTAGTGGTGCTTTTACACCCCACGAGGTCGGAGCGCACGGGATGTGGGATCTTATGCTTTTGAAATTTGTAAGACCTATACTAACTACCTACGTCTACTAAGACACTACGCCCGCAAGCGCATGGGGTCGTGTCATAGTATAGGTGAGGCGGCAAGTATAGGGTCGATCCACAGAGATAGAGGGGGCACTAGAGTTAGACGGTGCGAGCTACGTTCCTTTTGTGGAGCTTAGGGTTTTAGGGATTTTGAAAGGTTTGATTGTTGATTAAGCTAATTGAGCAAGTAATAAATGCAAGATGGAAACTAAGTTATGAAAGAGCAAGCAAAGTAGTAAACTAAGTTAACAAACTAACTAAGAAAGAGAAACAGCCTAAGTTAACACTAAAGAGCAAAACTAAGCAATTAACTAGATTAAGCAAAAGCGACTAAACTAGACTAGCATGAACAAGCAAACTAAGCAATTAGGGTTTTAAGTAGTTGATTAGGGTAGGTGGGCCATTTGGGGGATGTAACTTTGACATTAGTTGGGGGAGATCATTATACATGCAAGGTTCTCATTTCATATCTAGATTACCAAACCAAACAACAAGGACAATGCCATTAGAATATACCCTATACTACTAGTGGAATACTAGGGTTAGGTGTAACTCTAATGGGATTGACCAAATCTAGGTTTCTAGAGTAAGTGATAGTGAGAAATTGAGAGTTGAGGGTAGAGATGGGAGTAGAGATGAGGGTATTTGACCTCATGCCACTAGCCACTCTAGCCTTTAGAAGGCCCTAGGCAATTGCATCACTCTCACTTACACTAGCCACTTAAATCTCACACTCACTTGTGGAAGGAGGGATGTGTATGTAGGAACAAAGGGGGCTAGCTAGGGATCCACTAATTGGACCTAGGAGCCAATCCTAAGATTGCCACATACACTTCAATTCCTCCTAGAAGCTAAGTGTCGTCAAACATCTCAAAGCAAGAAATCCATGTTATAAGCACAAACCACATGCAATAAAATAGGAAATGATATAGAAGCAACAAGCAATCATCATAGATAGAAATTGAGTTCATTACAAGTAATTTTCCCCCAACATGGTATCAAAGTCACATTTTAACCCCAAACAGCCCACCACTAGGGGCTTAGCTAGACATGATCAAGAAAACAAGAAAAGAAAGGGGTAGAAGAGGAAGAAACTCCATGAAGCTTGATGAAGTGGCCTTCTTCTTCACCTCCAAGCTTCTGCAGATGACCTCCCTCCTCCAAGGGTGCAAGGGTGCATGAAATGGTAGGGGATTATGGATAAAAACCTAGGGAACTAGGTTTCCATGGTGGAATGAGGGTGGAAATGGTGGATGATGAGCCCAAAATGCAAGAAGATTGCACAAAGAGCTCAAGGGTGGAGAGTGGAGGCTAAGAACAGATAGGGGGCATCTAACCTAGTGATATGGCCACCACCCATGTATATATAGGTGGTGGTGGAAGCACTAGGGTAAGTAGGGGCAGTTTAGGAAAAGCAATGAAAACGTTGTGTAGGGTCAGTGATCACCACGGTCGTGGTGGGTGTGCCACGGCCGTGGTGAGGGTAGTGGGGAACGGCCGTGGGGGGTGAATAGGGTCATGGTATGTTAAGGGTGGTAGAAATGCTAAGTGGGGAAGTGGCCACGGCCATGGAGGAGTGCCACGGTCGTGGTGGGTAACATGCACCATGGACGTGTTGCGTAACACGGCCATTTTGGAGGAGGTGGAGGTGGAGGTGATCGTGGGAGGAGCCACGGTCATCTTGATCATCTTCGGCCACGGTCGTGGTGACTTGGCCATGGTCATGGTGACTTGGAGGAAATCCATGTTGAAAGCTCACTTCTTGATCAGTAAACGCACGATCGTGGGAGGAGCCCACGGCCGTTTTCTCTCCTTGAGGCCACGACCGTGCTGATGGCCACGGTCATGGTGTCTTCACTAGACACGGTCGTGGTTGGGAGGCCACAGTCGTGGGCGATCTATACAAATCCCTGTTGAAACTATTCGATCTTGGCAATAAACACACGACCGTGGCATTGTGGGCACGGCCGTGGTGAGGGTTGCATGACTTGATTTCACTTCTGACTTTGTCATTTTCAGATGTCTTTGCTTGGGGATGATTCTTGGCCACTGGAGGTAGGTTGAGGGAGACTTTGGGGCCTTCTTTGGGTCCCTCCTTGAGTGGGGGAACCCTAGAACTTCTTCTTTATCTCTCTTCCATCTAATCATGGTTCAAGTACCTGAAAAACAATGCAAAGAACATCCATAAGCATATTTGCAATGATAACCATATTAGGGAAAAAGACTTGTAATCTAACATGTTTAGATGCAACTTAAGTACAAAATGGCATAGGATGGAGCCCTAAAATAGGGCTACATCAATGTGATTGAATTGCAACATGACACAATATGAAGCCCTAAAATAGGGTTGCATCACCACCCCAAACTTAAAACATACTTGTCCTAAAGTCTGCTCCAACTCAATCTTCTACAATTTTCCATAATCAAGAAATGAAAAATGTAATGCAAAAGATGAATATTGACTAAATGGGATCAATGATGACTAGGTACATGCATTCCACCTCTCTCCTCTCCACTTTAATAATCCAATCATGAAAAGAGCATTGATCATACAAACTTCAAATATAGGGCATAGAACACACAAGTTGTCCATATGGCTTTCATGTAGCTCTGGGTAGACCGTTTTGTGATGGCTTTAGTCAAAGATGACTAGGAGTGTTGTTTCACTTTCATGCATTTAATCTTATGCTTCAAACCACACACAGTGACCCGTGTTGTTGTAAAAAAGGGAAAAATGATCTAGGATTGATGTTTCCTAGATCAATGGGCAAGAAAATGGAAGAAAGGGTTACAGTAAGAGTTTGGAGTTCTATTACATAGTAGCACTTATCTTTTCTTTATTAAGATACTATTGCATAGGAACATATTTTATTTTCTTTTTTCCCTTGGTATATCTAGGGCACATGGTGGTGAGAATGAAGCGGGGGATATAGATATGGCCACCCCAAACTTTTGGAGGTGTCCAAAGTTGAATATGTTCACTTTGGCATCCTTTCATGAGGTTGAGAGGTAAGAAGATGATAGAATAAAAGTGAGTCAAACAGGGGTTACTAGTATGGATTTCAACATGAGATCTCGTGCATGAAAGCTACTCCAACAATTTCATGAAGTAATGACACACCACATGAATGAGCAATACTGAAACCACACTTTTATCATGAGATTCTACAAAACCCTAAGCATTTACAGCTTCTTTAAATCAAAATTCAACCAAACAATTTACAAGCATGATAGAGGTGGTGCACATGTAAAAATTCAAGAATTGATACCACTTAACAATAAACCATGATAATTCAGTTGCATTTTTCAAAGGCCATCATTTTCAATCCAATAAGTAAAGATTGGGTCAAAACACACTTTTAGGCAAGAAGTTCTAAACTTGGGCAAATTAGCCAAAGTGGCACCAAATTGCCTTCAATCACATCTAAGCTTTTCTTATGAAACAAAAATCAAGAAACGAGCAAATCTTGCTACAAAACATGTAAAAATTATGAAAAGCTACATGGAATGCAATGCATGGCAAGAAGAGAAAATTTTTGAAAATTATGCAAAAATGCATGAAATTAACCTATATGATATGAATGTATGTAAAGCAAGCACACAAAGTATGGATATACAAGTATGAGAGATGGTTATACTATTTGATCATCCTGAGCAAAAAATAGAATAGAGAACATACAGGAGAGTGGGGTAAAGAAAGGGTTTACCACCCTACCACCTCAATCTTTTAAACCATGTAGTCCTCAACATGAAATAGAAGTCTAGGATTATAGGGTAGAGGGCATGGAGTTGTTGTAGACAAACCCCAAGAGGGAAGAGAGATATCAAGGTGCCCAGTGAGTAGCACAGATCCACCAAAGCTATTCTATGCAAAATGATCATTCTGGCTTGCCAACACCATGGCCATGTTGTGTGAACAGTCGTGTTGGTCACCTTCCTATATCTTTTCTACTAATTTGCAATTCTCTTTTCATTCTTGATCTTCTGTTTGGATGGACCATTTGTGCATCATCTTTCCTCCTATGTACCTATTCTAAATTTATTCACAAACAAAAAAACCATCAAGTATAAAGTGTATGTGTGTGTGTGTTTTCTTGGAAAAGTGTAAAAATAACAAACAAGTATCAAAAATGGAAGGTTGGGTGAAACATTCCCCAAACCTAGGTGGGTTGCCTCCCACTAGCGCTACATTTTATGCCTTCAGTCTGGCCTCTTGTAGATTCTTCAATCACTCAACCATTTAGCATCATCATGTATCCACTTTTGCAATAGTTGCATCTCTCATTTGCATTCAAAATGTGTGTTGTGCCCCATTGACCACAAAATCTATCATCAAGTCTTCAATGTGGATCTCCTTATCTCAAATTATCAGTCAAAATCTTCAAGTGACCATGTCCAGTATCCTCATCTCGAGCTCACTGGGTTGGGGTCTTGTACATGTTGATATTTATCTTCATGTCCATGAAAGTGATTGTCATTGTGCCATTATGCACATGTATATATTAGCATCAGTTATAGATAGGAATGGCATTTCCAAGATAATGGGATTCTTCCTATCCTCTAGCTCCATGTCAAGAACAATGAAATATTTGAGTAACATTACTCCTCTTTCTTCAGCTATCATCACCAAAACATCATCCACTATTTTTATAAGCACTTTGATGGAGCGATCCGCCAATTGGAGAGTGCAATGAGCCGGTTTCAACTTTTCTAACCCCAACTCCACATAGACATTATATGGCATCAAATTCACTAGATCCCAAATCAAGTAGGGATTTGTTTATGCAATGTCCCCCTATGTAGCTAGGTATGAGTAGGGCTCTTGGGTCTTTCCTCTTTACAAGATGTGAATGTTGGATGATAGAGCTCACTTGTTCAATCAACTTGACTCTCTTTGGTATTCTCCCTATTGACTCTCTTCACGGTACATAGGGTATTGAGAAACTTGGCATAAGATGCAATCTGCTTAATAGCATCCAACAATAGAATGTTCACCTTCACTTGGAAAAACACATCTAGAATGTCAACATTGTGCTTCTTCCTCCTTTTCACCTCTGATGGCTCATCCAATGCTTCATGGAATGGTGGCTAACTCGCTTTGGCCTTACTTGTATCAACATGATTTTCTTGGGGCATGCCATGAGGTAGAACATTAGGAATGCTATAACCTACAGAAGGAGTGTGAGGTGGAGCACACATTATCATAGAATCAACATGAGGTGTCATGGTATCATCTTTAGCAATTTCAATCACAGTATCACCACTTGGTTGTCTTTGCTTTGCTTTGTCAATATTTCTTTGACTTGCAGGCTCCTCAAGAGATTTTCCACTCCTTAGAACTATCAGCACTACCTTGCTCATGGTGGAGAGGGGGCATGTTGTGATTGTGGAGGATATGGAGGTGGCACTTGGTATTGAAATTGAGGTGGATGGGAGAATTGAGGTTGGAAGGTGAATTGGTGGGAAGGTTGTGGTGATGGAGGGGGAGGAGGTGTATGAGGCTTGGGATTGCCATGGAAGTGGTATATGGGCTATACTTGCATGGGAGGTGGAGTCTAGAGAACTTGAGTGGAATGCATAGGTCCACTTTCTTCATTGAAACTCATTATAGGATTTGAAGACAATTTTTCTTCTTAGAGAGAAAGTATGGATGATAGCTTCTCTATCCTTTCCTCAAGCCTTGTAACATTATTTTTGACATCATAAAAGCTTTTCAACCTAGAGAGAACTTCTTCCTAAAACCTTGATCTATATATTGGACTTTGTTTTTTTGCATAGCTATAGGAGTGAGGTGCCTTCACTTCTTCTTCAAAGGAACCGACATAATTCATAGAATGGCAGGGAACATTTCCCACTTGGTTCTTCATGAAACTCACCATGTCACCAACAATGTTCATCACTTATGGGCTTGAATCACTATGAGATGGAGATGCTGTAGTGGTAGGGTGGTCACTGTCTTTCATCATGCTAGAAGCTCGAATCCTTGAACTTTCCACCAACTACTCAAACAAGGACCATGTCTCTTTTGTGGTTTAGCCATAAAAGCTCCTCCACAAGAAGAATCCACTATATCTTGACCCATGGGAGATAGACCAGAGTAAAAGGGTTGAGCAAGCTGTCACAAAGGAATCCCATATGGAAACTCTCTCAGCATCTTCTGAAATCTCTCTCAAGCATCATGGAACCGCTCATTATCCACTTGATTGAAATTCACTATGGCATGCCGCATTGTGTCAACCTTGAAATGGAGTAGAATTGCTTTAAGAAGGCATTATACATCTCTTCCCAACTCATGATGTCCCTCCTTAAATCATACCAATCTTTGGCTTTGTATTTGAGGGAGAATGAGAACAAGGTCAACCTAATTGTGTCATCATTGGTTTTCAACATCCTGAAGGTGGAGCATACTTGAAGAAAGGACTCCAAATGCTTGTAGGGGTTCTTACTTTTTGAGTCGTATAAGGTGGGAAGGGGCCAAGAAGACTCAGAGGGATGGAGAATTGCTCATGTGGGATTTGATCAACTCTACTGGAAATTGGAGATTTGTAGTTGCTAGGCATGAAGAACTCTTAAAGTGGCTTGTGAGGTGCACTTTGGCCTTCCATCTTGTCTTCCCCGAGTGGCTTGTCACATGTACAAGGCACAACCAAACAAAACAAAACAAGTTAGCAAACTAATATGCATAAAGAATGCAAAGAATTAAGAATAAAGAATAAAGAATAGCAATGATGAGGGTAGTAGGAAAAGATCAAAGCAAAACAAACTAGCTAGGTCAAGCGCCTTTCTCCCCGGCAACGGCGCCAGAAAGCTTGGTGTGTTTTTCCTTTAGGGAAACACACTAACCAATTGAGGGATGATTAGATGCGACCACCCCAAGGTATACACACCTAAATCAATTGAATCTTGATTAGATTTACACACCTCAAGGGCTCGAATACATTGGGTATCTTTCAAAATTTATAAATCCCTAATAGGCTTCTCACATAGACTAAGACTTAATCACATGAGGTAATGTTATAGTATATGAGGGAGGCAAGTTAGGGGTTGATCTACATGGAGGAAAGGGGGTACTAGAGCTAGGATAGTTTTATCTAGGTTCCTAGGGTTGAAGGGTTTAAAGGTGGATTTGTTGATTACACTAATCGTAAACAAGCAACCATGTAAAGGAAATCAAACAAGATCAAAACCTAAGTTAACCCTAGACAGTTAATTCTAATGAGAAAGACAAGAATGGTTAAGCAAGAAAGGAACAAGCTACACTAAGTCAAGCAAGAAGAGATCTACACTACACTAGGCTAGCGAACTAGGCAAAAGAACAATTGAAGACCTAAACTAGAAATAGCAAAGCAATAACAAGGCAATGAACTAACTAAGCAAGTAATGAGCTAATTAAGCTAACACTAGCTAAGCAAGAAGGTAATTAGGGTTTTAAAACAATAAAGGGTAGTGTGGGTTGTTTGGGGGATGCACTTATCAATTAGGTTGGGGTGATAACATGTGAACATTATACTTTCATTTAGATTACCAAATCAAACAACAAGCTAGAGGCTAACGAATTGCCCTAAACTACTAACTGACCATGGATAGGATAGGGTTTTATATAGGGTAACTAGTCCATATCACCTCCTGTCCACCCTTACGAGGCTCAATTGGGTTAGTGTTTAGGTGGAATTCAATTAAGGTCTATTCAAGCCTGGGTTTCTAGGATAGGAACTCTTAGGGTTATTATGGGTTGAGGGTGGTAATGTAGGGTGGAAGTTAGGTGTTAGACCTCACATCACCCACATTCTAGCCTTGAGAAGGATCTAAGCTAATTACACTAGGTGCTTCTATACTAGATACTTAGATCTCTCACCTAGGTGTAGGAGAATTGATTAACATGTAGGAAAGTGAATAGCTAACTAGGAATCCATTAATTGGACTTAGGAGCAATTCACAAAAAGAGCCACATATACACAATTTTCCTAGAATCTTGGTGATTTCAAGCATAAACTACAAAGCAATTCATGATGAATGATATAGAAATAGAACATAATTATTAGAAAATGAAAACATAATGTTAACATATCATTTCCCCCCAACATGGTATCAAAGTAATATTTTTGGCCCCAAACAGCCCACCTAAGGGGCCTTGCTACTCATAGAACAAGAAAATGCAAGAAGAAAGAAACAAGAATGAGTAGAAGAGTGAAAATACGTGATGAGCTTGGTGAAGACTCCTCCTATTGCACCACCTAGCAGCAACAGCTCGAGCACAACCCTCCTCCAAGGTGGAATGGCATGGGTGTATGGTGGAAAGTAGCCAAAAACCCTAGAATATGTATTTTTGGAGTGGAAGATGAAGAAACGGAGGTGGAATGAGGTGGGAATGGATGGAAGGCAAAATGGGGAGGCTAGAGTGACTACAGGTTTAGATAACCTTTGTGCTCGAGCCACCACCCAAGTATATATAGGTGGTGAGGAGATACTAGGTTAAGTGGGGGTAGAATAGGAAATGCAGTGCAAAAGCTATGCTAGGTTTGTATGTAGAACGGTCGTGCTGGACAGCATGGTCGTGGTGGGTAGGGGTGAGCATGGGCATGGTGGAGTGGAACGACTGAGGTGGAAATGGGAAAAAGTGATAGTAAAATTTTGGGAATTCAGAAGGTTGGTGGCACGGTCATGGTGGTCACCACTGTAGTGATGAGACCTTGGTAGCATAGTCGTGGTGGTCACCACAGTCATGGTGTCTTGAGGGAGTGTTGTACATTCTCTAAGGAATGGCCAATCTAAGTTGTTGACAAAATGGTTGTGTTGTGTTGCACGGCCATGTTGGTCATGGTAGAACTGACATGCTATGTTGCACACCATGTTGCTAACTTTAGTTCTTCAAGCTTTGACTCTATGACTGTATCTTAGGCTAGCATGGCTGTTTTGTAGTACCACGGTCGTGTTTCTCTCTTCAGCAGCTCTTTGAGCTTGTTCTTTGTTCATCCTTGGATTTCTTTGCTCCATTTGAATCTCGACCACTAGGGGTAGGTTGAGGGAGCGTTGGATTTTACTTTGGGTCTCTCTAAGGGTAGAGAAACCCTAGGATCATTCTTTCTCTCTTTCCATCCAAGCATGATCAATACCTAAAACACATGCAAATAACATCCCTAAATATATTTTACACAAATATACATATTGAGGAGAATAAGATGTAATCTAACAATACATAAGTGATTGAAGTGTAATGACACAAGATGAGACCGTAAAATAAGATTGCGTCAAAATTCTACTAGTATTCATTTATTGCAATCCCAATGGCCTTCGTTCATCACTAGCACTAGATGGAGCGTGACTTCCTATAGTTGTTTCTTTTGTTCTTGCTCCTGTTTGACCATGGCTCTCAATCATTCAAGACAGTCAGAACATGGATCATCCACTTTTATGTCTCCACGTGCTCTCTCCAATCCAAAAGCATCTTATATTCCTCATATCGAAGACTGGCTTATCCATCATCTGCCTTAGTGAAATGCTAATCTCCCTGTTCAATTGCATAGTCATCGTCAAAAGCATAAATGTTTCACCGTTCCTATACTCGCTTTATGGAAAATGGGCCAATACAAAAAGGGCGCCTTCAACACCACTATACCCAATGGAAAAATATCAAGCGGCTATTTTGAAAATGGAGGACGAGCATATAAATACCACGTCTTTGATTGTGACATGTGGCCGTCTTTTCCCCTACCATCATGATGTTTTAATATGCCTATTACCAATTATATTTATTTTGTGTCCTAGAGACGGAAAAATATCCTCTCTTTTTTTGGGCAAGTCAGGAGGCCTTTTTATTCATCTCATCCTCCTCTTACAAGTTGTTCAAAGCTATTATGATGATCTAATGATTTTTGGAAAGCAATAAACTTGGCAATACTACTGCCATTACAGTCTTTAGTAACTAGTTGATTCGGGCATTCTGGTGGGCGGGTGTAGTGAGTCCTCCTTTGGTTCTATTTTTATGGTGTTTTGCCCATGTATCTGCAAGATGGTTGCACTCTCTCTTCACATGGACAATGGACCGGTCTGGCTTCATCATCATGGCTCTAGTAATATCTTCAGCGAACCTAGGAGCATTGACATGTTCTCCCCGAAGTAACTAAACAGTGAGCCTACAGTCTGACTCAATGATGATTTTGTTTAGATTTAACCTTGTGGCATCTTCCATAGCCTCTATAATGGCTCTCACCTCATCTTCCAGCACATCATCCATGGCTAGTTTAACTCCCTTGCCAGCAAGCCAATTCCCTCTCCAATCGTGGGCCACATAAGCACAGCTACTCTCTCTCTTCTTAAAAGTTGCATCTGCATTCATCTTGATCCACCCTTCCTCAGGCATTGCCCATTGTTCCAGTTGATCAGTATTTATGACCCTAACCTCTTTTTCCCAGGATATCTTGCTCAGATCAACATCTTGACTGGTCTTCATCACCACCTGGATGTGTTAGGAGGTTTCCCGTCTATAACATGGTTGTTCTGGCTTTTCCAGATATGCCAGCAGCCATACATGAATTTCTCTTATACTTTCTTGTTTCTCAATTTTGTTCGTATCCAGGAATCCAGGTTCTGCTCTGCGAAGAAACTTTGGGAGGTCATTTTTTTGTGAGGATGAGTCTCCAGCATTCTCGGGCGTGGTGGTAGTCCCTTAGTGCATGGAGTCTGTCTTCTTTGATTAAGCAGCATATTCCACACATACTATCATTTGTCATCTGTCACTCTACCCTCCTCTTATTCGTTAGGATGGCATTGTGTGAGAGTGTCCACATGAAGACTTTCACTCGGGATGAGGTGTGTGCTTCCCATATAGTTCTCCACTCTCCCTGTCTAACATACTCCACCCCCTGTCTGATTGCTTTGTAAGCTGAATTTGTAGAGAAGCAGCCTATATTAGTCTATTTTCATACTCTTGTGTCTCTTCCAGATTGTCGCCTAGGTGGTGAAATCTTCAAAACCTCAATGATACAGTTTGTAGGTAACCAGTCCTCAAGAAAGTTGACGTACCACTCCCCATTGTCCAGGACCACATTGTTCACCTTCAGATCATTTATATCACTTGGTATAGGTTTAGTTGCTTCTTCTTGTAGACAACTTTGGTTCTTCACCCACAAATCATCCCAAAAACTTATGTCTCTCCCTGTAACCAGGTGTATGTGATAATTCATCGTAATAAGGCATTTTCCTTCAAGGGTGTCCCTCCCCAATTCCCCAATCTGGACAGATTTGATCCATAGTTTCCTTTGTGTTCATTGTACCTTTTGTTCATTAGCTGACACCATATAGTAGGTCTGTTAGTAGCTACATCCCATGTGTTCTTTGCTAATAGAGCCTTATTCTAGTCCCACATTGTTTTGATTCCCAATCATCCATTAGCTTTGTTGTTGACCACCTTCTTCCACACTATGAGAGAAATTGGGTGTTGATTACTACATCCCCACAAATGAACTTCTAATCATGCTATATATGCGGTCCCACAGTCCCAGTGGTAGCAGTGTTGTTTGCATAAGATAATTTGACATCACCTCCAGGGTTGTCTTAGCTAGGCACACCCTCCCTACAAATGACAGACATCAAGCTGACCAAGAGGCCACTCTATTAGTGACTCTATTCAGCACCTCCCCATATGTGTTTTTGTCCACCCTCTCGTGTAGTACGGCACTCCGAGATATTTCCCCAAGTCAGATGTCTCAATGGAACCACTAGCTCTGCAAACGGCCTGACATATTCTCCAGGTCACACTGCTAGAGAAGAAGATGTGAGTTTTTTTGACTGAGATCCTTTTCCCAGACACAATATTGAAGGTTGTGAAACACTCCATAATGGATTTTATGTTAGCAACTGTGGCTTTGGAAAATAAGATAATATCATCTGTAAAGTGTTGGATCAATGGATGGGTGAATTGATGCTCTATAGGGGGGGTGAATATAGCTGAATGCACTTAAACAAAATTCATTAGACCTTCAAGATATATCACAAGATAAGGTTGTTAAATAGGAAATTTGTGTGCAACTAAAACATGCATAGCAAGGATGAGAGAGATTGAGCAAACACAAGTAGACAAGCTATTTAGAGTGGTTCCACACTTCAAACTAGAAGTATGTCAATCCACTTACCTAGAGAGGTCAACCTCTAGGATTTCCTAACCATTGCATTCTTATATTCATTCATAAGACTTACAATACATGACCAACCAAAGGACTTACCTATCCAATACAAAGAGTCTTCAACCTTACCAAGGACTTACCCACTTTGCAAGGAGTCTTCCGCCTTCTTCCAAGGACTTACCTACTCTTGCACAAGTCTTCAGCCTTGTAGGAATTACCCACTCTTCTTGGATCTTCCGCTTTTGACTTCACCTTCACTCGGAGAAGCTTCCACCAAGGACTTACCCACATGAGCAAGGAGTCTTCTACCTTCACCAAGGGCTTACCCACTCTAGCTCTAAGTCTTCATCCTTGATCTTCACCAAGGGACTCCTTCCCTTGTTCTTCTTCACCTCTCTTAGCAAAGAGAGAGAACCTTCATCTTCATGATTGAAATGAGAGAAAGGGAGGTGGTGGAAGTGAGAGCCTCACAAGATATACATGTAGGACTAGCTCTCTTACAGATTTCCTACTCACTCTAATGGATGTAGCAAGTGATTAAGCTTAGAGAGAGAGAGAGGAGGTTGTAGGAAGCATACAACTATAGAATAGGAACCTTACATAGAGTTTTGCAATGAATGCTCAACCTTGGAATGAAGCCCAAGGGGTCCTATTTATAGTTGGGGATGCCTCTTATCCTTTGGTAACACTTGAGAATGAAAACTAGCCGTTTTGTGGCTTGCAATGGATATATTTTCACTTGTTGCAACTCCACAACGGCTAGAAACACTTTTCTGCACTTTTCCGTACAGTGCAATCGGTCGAGTTTCAATAAAGGTAACTCGACCGATAGAGTAAAAGACAAAGTCGATATTCAAACCATCAGTCGAGTTTATCCTGGGGAAACTCGACCGACCAATGAAAATCGAATTGGTCAGTTAATCCATCGGTCGAGTTCTGTGTAGTGTAAACTCGACCGATCAAAAGTCATTTTCAAGATCCAATCAGGATCGGTCGAGTTTGCACCTCACAAAACTCGACCGATGAACAGCCTGATGTGAATTTTGGAAAATGGCTTTTGAGTGCTTAAACATTCGATCTAAGTATCCTGATTTTTTCTAAGCTTAATTACAAGTCATACAATCATTACAAGTGATTTACAACATGATTCTAATATATTTACATCATATTACAAAAATGTGCACTTGTATTGACTATGACTTGTCTTTTCTCCAATTTGAGATGTGCAAGTTAGGGCATTTGGAGTGTGTCTATACCTAATCTGAAATCACTCAAGTAGAGACATTAGACACCAAAATGTGGAATGGTTAGTCATCATCAAAACACGGGTTTAGTCAATTTAGACGTGAGTCAACATTGACCTAATTAACCTTGAGTCAACACAAAGCACATATGTGCCAGTTTTGGTCCTCTAGATAAAATATTAACTAGACTCCATGTACCATTGCTGACTCTCCCTTGAATCATCCAGTTAGCCTCTCTATGCATAACACGAAATCATATGGTGGCATGGGGTCTCTGTAAGGCCCCTGAACTTGCTTAATGAGTTGAATGAGCTTAATTACCATAATTGAATGCTTATAACCCTAATATAACCTTTTGATATGTTTTGAAATCATAATACAAGCTTAAGTTTCAAATTTGGTCCAATTTGGACATTGTTTAAGTAAGTTATGTAATTTTCTGTACATTTTGGACTTTTCTATAATTTACCCAATTGAGGGGTTTTATTTGCAATTTGTCACATACATTATGTTCCTTATATGTTATATTATCATTATTGAGATTTTTGATCCATGGGGCTCCTAGTTGAGCCATGGTTTGAAGGTGTTTTCATCAAGGGTATTTAAGGGTTTACCCCTTCATGGATGAGCTACCTTTAGTAGCTACCAACTAATGAATTATGTGATTGGCTGGGAAATTCGACAAAGAAAATCTAAGCAGGTAAATAGGGACGGTTTGGGAGCTTCTTGTGTGTGTGCTTGTATATTCTTAATAATTTAAGGCCATAGACACATGGGGAAGCTACTTTTACACCTCATGCTTGCTTCTATCCTTATCCATGGGCTATATTTACCCCTTCCTTGCCCAAGTACAAAACTATGCTTGCTTTCTCTTTCCTCTAACCTGGAGCAATGAATCCACTCTATTTTTCTGTGGAACCAACTGCTCTAAGGTAGAATACAACCTCTTTTTGGAGAAGAAGGTCTCCTAGAGCTCCATCTAGCCCTACCTAGGGTTTCCAAGGTCATCTTCTAGGGATTTTGACCAAGGCAAGTTGTTTTCTTCCTTCCTTCTTCTTTTTTCTTGCTCTTCTCCTTCTTTAGATCTTCCTCCATGTCTTAACCCTTCTGTTCCATGGTGAAAGTGGCTCTAGAACTCAAAAATCTATCCTTCTTATTTCTTTTTCTAGGGTTTTGCTTCCTTGTGGAGAGAAGTGCTTATTTGGCCAAATTCAGATCTGAATCCAAGGTTTTCTTGCCCTATTTGCACAAGATTCTTGTTGTTTGGGATCTTACCTACTCTATAGAGGTGATTTATACAACATTCTTCACTTATATGGCTTACTATAAGCTTGTTAGTTCATGTTTATGCCTTAATGTGTTGATTTAAGCATAGAGAAACCATGCTTGTTTAGAATTACGAATTTTTGTGGTGTTTCCTATTTTTTCCAGTTCTATATGAACTTGTAAGCATGTGTATGACATTTCTAAGGTGTAACATGATATGGTACAGGTTGATAGCATCAACCTATGATGCTAAGCACAAAATAGTTGATGGTTCAAATTAGGGTTTTCAAGCTATTTCATTCCCTATCACACCACTGATGGTCATATCATTCAATAGCCAATGGTGTTGCTATTTTAGCAACTGATGTTTGTGATCAAGGGTGTCAAATTTGGTGGCAACCTATGGTCACCCCCTTAGGTCAGGTTTTGGCTCAATTAGGTGTTTAATTATCATCTACTAAGTATTCTAATGATGTTATCAATCGATGATGACATTAGATTAATATTTGATGGTATTAACTGAATGTATTACTGATCTAACAACCAATGGTGACTTAATGATCACAATTAATGGTGGATCAGGTCATCATCATACATGATGATTTAAGAATGTAATTGTAGATTTACTAAACCTTAAACTAATGGTTCCTTGGTTCAGTTGATCTAATGGTTTGACCTATACTTCAATTGATAACCTTGAACAATGAACTTGATCCAATGAATAATATTGGATGCTTTAACATCCAATGGATTAGAATAAATCACATGGTATTATTTTTGGGTCCTAGTGATGATATTTCTATGGTTCAATACCATTAATTTGTAGTCTTACCTTTGCCATCATATAGTTATATTTGATAAATCGCTATAATAAGTGGATGTGTAACTCCCATGTGATCTAGCTTGTTATACCTAACCTTAGTGTAATTATATGACGTTGATTGGTTATAAACAGACCTCTTGAATGATTAATGTGATAATAAATTACACTCTTCTTGTGTTGAAACCACATTGTAGTATTATTTGAATATCATAGTTCCTTGCCATGTTAGTATCTATGGACACATATGTGCTAATGATCTTTTGAGCCTTGTTTAAGGCATGGAATGATGATGATAACCTTACTATGAATAATGTGATGGTCTTAATGACCTTTGGGAATGTTTGAAGCCATGATTTAGGTGAAACCCTCTTCATGTTCCAATAAGGGTTAAAACCCTGGAACTTATGATAAGATATTGGTATCTTGTAAAAGTATGATGATAAGTGTGGTCCATTAATTTGCAATGAATGATAGCATGTGGTAATGTGATTAAGATTTATATCTCAAATGTTTTATATCTTTTGAAGTTGTTATACATATACTCTTGTTAGAAAAGAATTAGGGTTTGAATGTCCATTTAAATGATTTAGCGTTAATTCACCTAATTGGCATAACTAATTAAGTGAAACTCTAATCATGTAGTGCCTTGTGCCATAGATCTATCTATCTGGGTGTTAGAAATTGCCAGATAGTGAAACGAGTATTCCTAAGGGATAATCAGAGCACGTACTGATGAGTATGTAGGGTGCTTGTCATCCTGAATTCAAGTGTCAGGGAGGATGACAGTGGTCATACCTAGCCCTTAGTTTGAGAACGGTTGTGATCATATCTCGGTGATTATATATATATATATATATATATATATATATATATATATATATATATATGATGAGATTGGAGGACAATTGTGGTTGTATCTCAAATGGTAGGGTATGCATACATGCCTCCTTTCACTAGTGTCGTGACCTTTACCAAGGATAGACTAGGTTGTTAGCAGCTTGACCTTATGTGTCGTTGTGGCGGACCCGTACTGACTGGGGGCGGAGAAGATCTTAGGAGTCTGTCTCTTCCTAGATCTTGTATGGAACTGATTTCGACTTAGTAGTGGTCAGTTGGGACTTGAATGGTATTTCTCAAATCCCTCAAGGAAATGTAATAAAAGAAGTGATATAAGTCGTGTAGTATACTGACTATGGTTAAATACGTCTCACATTGCTTGATTAGTCTATAACTTGTCTTTATACTATTCAATGTTTACAAGATGATATCATATGACCTTTGAGTAATTATACTTCTTATCAAGTTAATTTGCTTAATGGCTTAGTATGCTTAACCTAATCAATTTGCTTAAATTTCTTATTCATTATTGTATCTGCTCAGTTCATTTACTATCAATCAATATGTTCTAATCAATATATGTTGGAGAGAGTTATATCTCTCATTGGGACTGGGTCTCATCCGTGGGTCACCACATTTTTTTAGGTGGTCGGGGGCAATGAGGTCGAGGTCGAATTGTGGAGGAGAACCAACCTGGTGATCAATAGATTCATAAGGTTGGTTAGTTGTATATGTTAGTAGTAGAGTCCTAGTGTCGTCCCTATACTCTCAGTTCTGGGTATGGGATGTGTTTTCTAGATAAAATACTTGTATCGACACAAAATTTTGGTAGTATGCCAATGTTTGTAAATATATGGCATATACATCTGAAATATCTTTTGTATGCAGGATGTGCCGGAGGTCTTTGGACCCATATGTAAATACTTGTTACAGTATATGAGAATGGAATGATGGACCTTTTATAAATGTTCTAGAGTTTATTTACATTGTTGGAATCGGTTTTAATTATTCCGCATTTTTTACTATGTGATAAATTAGTAGTTGATCGTGTTTTGTGTTTTGTGTTTTGTGTTTTGTGTTTTGTGTTTTGAGTAATCTTGTTTAGTGTGATGAGGTGTATAAGTTAAGTTGGTATTAGAGCTCTAGGGACATAGGACTTAGGTTTGAGTATGTTCTTATGTATCCAACATATCTGATCATAGTTTATGGTTATGCAGATATGTTTGGAGGACATGAAGAACATGTTGAAAGTAGCTATGTAGCACTAGGAGGAGGTGTTGGGAGGCAGGCACGCGATGAGAGAGTGCCAGAAGCAGGGCTAGAGTAGCCCGCAATGCCTCATCTAGACCCAACAATGATGGCCAATCCTGAGTTTCAGCATATGTTTAGACAGATGATGGCCACAATTACACATATTTCTAACAGAGCACCAGCACCTCAAGCTAGGGAAGTCGCCTCTAATGTGGAGTCCCAAGGTGTCGGGAATACATTTGAACATCTTAGATGTGTTGGGGTGATTGAATATATAGTTACTTCTGATCCAGCAGACACTGACATGTGGTTGACTGAGCTGGAAAAGGCATTCAAAATCCTAAACATCGCTGAAGAAGAAAAAGTTAAGCATGCAGTATACTTGTTGAAGGGTAGTGCTAACCACTGGTAGGCCATAGAAGAGGAGAAAAGGCTAGGAGTTGTGATAGGATGGGAGGAGTTTTGGAGGGAATTTGTTAGATGATATTTTCCAGAGACCTACCTAGATGAGAAAATTTCTCAGTTTGAGAAGATTCATCAAGGATCTATGACTATCAATGAGTATGAATCAAAGTTTATGGAACTTCTGAGGTTCTTCCCGCACGTGGCAGCAACGAACAAGGAAAGGATCTGGAGATTTGAGAAGGGCCTGAGTACGGAGTTGACTACTACAACATCATCCTTGGAGAATAGGTAAAGGTTTTCCACCTTTGTGGAATTTGTTAGGAGGATTGAGAGGTCTGCCATAGATAAGAGTGAAGCTAAAGCTAAGAAGTGATTGATCGCCTCCTTTTTCTCATGTCCGGATATGAACGTGGGACAATGGAAGGAATCAAGCTTTACATTTGTAACCCAAAACCTCCTAAGATGCCCGCAACTTTTATTATGGGGCCGAAGTAGATATACGGGGTTGAACACAGGTACTTGGTGACGTTAAGATGCTAGAGGTTTTGTTCTTGGGTCAGATAAGCCAAAACTATAGTTGATGAAAAGAATGTGCTAGAACTTGTCTAGTGGGTTGTCACGATTTAAAACAAAGAAAAGAAAGGAAAACAAAAAAATGGAGTTTGTGGGATTCTACTAATCAAGAGAGGAGTTCCTGGCTATGTAACCGCAACCTGGGCAGTCTATGCACCCGTTCTCGGGCATAGACAACCCTCGAACACCTAAGAAAGTATCTATATCAAAATGTAGTATGCACGGTCGTGTCTGTTCATGTGGTTGTCCCACTCGCTCTCATGGTGTGTGACTAAAACCATCAACAATATGTCATCTAACCTCTCTTGAGGATGACATATCAACACCTAGGAATATGCTAAGTTCCCTCTCGGGTCTTAGGATATTCCGGGATGTTAGGAACAGAATACCTTGGATTGTCCTCCTCTCGGGTTCGGATCCAAACTATCATCTCTTAGCTATTCCTACAACGGATCTCTTGATACAGGTAGAAATAAGACTTCAAACCAGAAAGAGATCAACCAATCTAGCTATATAACCAAAGAGAGAAGATAAAACAAGCAACGTACTATAAATATGGAATAAAACTATTTTCCTTAGGGAAATGAACATAAACATGCCCAAAATAGGCTACATAGCCAAGAAGGAGCCCAACTAGCCATGGATAAGCAGAGTTGGCCCAAAACAAAGATGGAAGAACATTGTTGTACAAGACACCAAGGGGAACAGAAGAAATAAGGAGGAAGAAGAAGAGATTAAGCCTGTAGAGGAGAGGTGGCTCTCACTCCTTAGCCTCCGTATAGGCCGGATCTCGTCTTTTAGGCCTTCCTCCTTGGTCATCCGGACACCTTGGCCTCCTTCCTCTCTAGATCCTCTCCAAACACTAGCTCGCTTGGTGGATGGAGGTGGAAAAATGGTGGAAGATGAAAGCATGCTGCCAAAAAGTTGATCACCTCCTTTTTCTCATGTCTGGATACGAACGTGGGACAAGGGAAGGAATCAAGCTTTACATTTGTAACCTGAAACCTTCTAAGACACTCGCAATTTTATTACGGGGTCAAAGTAGATATACGGGGTCGAACACAGGGACGTGGTGACGTTAGGATGCCAGAGATTTCATTCTTGGGTTAGATAAGCCAAAACTATAGTTGATGAAAAGAATGTGCTAGAACTAGTCTAGTGGGTTGTCATGACTTAAAACAAAGAAAAGAAAGGAAAACAAAATAAAATAGAGTTTGTAGGATTCTATTAATCAAGAGAGAAGGAGTTCATGGCTATGTAACCGCAATCTGGGCAGTCTATACACCCGTTCTCGGGGGTAGACACACCTAAGCAAGCATCTATATCCAAATGTACTATGCATTGCCATGTCTATTCCTATGGTCGTCCCACTCGTTCTCGCGATGCGTGACTAAAACCATCAACAATATGCCATATAACTTCTCTCAAGGATGACATATCAACACCTCAGAATATGCTAAATTCCCTCTCGGGTCTTAGGATATTCTGGGATGTTAGGAATAGAATACCTTGGATCGTCCTCCTCTCAAGTTCGGATCCAAACGATCGTCTCTTAGCTATTCCTACAATGGATCTCTCGATACAAGCAGAAATACCAGTTCAAACTAGAAAAAGATCAACCAATCTAGCTATCATAACCAAAGAGAGAAGATAAAACAAGCAACATACTATAAATATGGAATAAAACTACTTTCCTTAGGTAAAAGAACATAAACATGCCCAAAACGGGCTACATAGCCAAGAAGGAGCCCAACTAGCCATTGACAAGCATAGTTGGCCCCGAACAAAGATGGAAGAACATAATTGTACAAGACACCAAGGGGAACAGAAGAAATAAGGAGCAAGAAGAAGAGATTAAGACTGTAGAGGAGAGGTGGCTCTCGCTCCTTAGCCTATATATAGGTCGGATCTCATCTTTTAGGCATTCCTCCTTGGTCATACGGACACCTTGGCCTCCTTCCTCTCTAGATCCTCTCCAAACAGCAGCTCGGTCAGTGGATGGAGGTGGAAAAGCGGTGGAAGATGAAAGCATGCTGAAGAGGCGGGCGTAGAATGAGCACTTCAGCCCCTTCAGACCTCCAGACTCTCCCATGACGCTCCGGGAACCTCACTGGGTCGAGACCAATTGCTGGAAAAACACCCCAGATCTAAACCCTTCTCATGTGGAGAAGGATGGGTATTTATAGGCGGTGTGATCGCGGCTCTGAACTAGATCATGACTTCAACTACCGCGGTCACGACAAGGACCTCTGGTCGTGGTTATGCGGCCAAGGTGCCTTCTGCAGTCATGGTTGAGGTCGGATGATTACCTTGGCTGGGGCTGGGCACCACGGTCGAGGTGTAAACCTCAGTCGTGGTCGTGGTGTGCGTCCTGGCCATGGTCACGGTCGAGACCATGTGGGTCGCGGTCGCAGCTGTGGCGATGGTAAGGACCACGGTTGTGGTCGGGACCATGTGGACCGCGGCCGTGGTGTAGACTTTGCTGCTGCAAAAATGTGTGGATTTGGGGAGAAATCATGGAGTAAAGATGTCTTCTCAGGTCCGGTGCCTGCAAGTCCCCAAATTGGCTAGTTGAGCGGTTTTTATTTATAAAATGGCATAAATCACAAGGAGATAATAAACATGGTTTATTTAGGGAAAATTAAGACTAAAGTGACATGAAACTATAGATAAAATGCATAGATAATATGCATAGATTTGGGTGTTATCAACTACCCCAAGCTTAAAACTTGCTTGTCCTCAAGCAAGACTGTGCTCAAAGAACAAATAGATAACATCCAAATTAAGCTTGGCAATAAATGCTAAAGTTAAGAAAAACATTTTAAAGCATCTATTCTCCTGATCCATGTCGTTTCATAACAAACCCCCCACCAATCAACCACAGTCTTGCCAAAGCAAGATCAAAGAGTTTCTAGGCAAGATTAAGCAAATTCACTACAGCCTTCCAATACTCACGAGGGTTTGAATCATAATTATTTAAAAATGAAAGAATTGTCACATAGGTGATCTCGCAGGTGATGAGCATTTAACCATCACCATGATTCCATGCATAAAAATCAGGAATACCATGCCTCTCACTTATTCATGTCCTAAGAAACAAAGAAAAACGACTCTAATGACTTCCGAGGATCCCGATCTGTGTCAGGTTGGTCCATGTAGCGAGAAACAGTCCATGCAGTCTGAATCAGTTGGTCCAAAGTAGTGAGATGAACTCTTCGTATTGTGCCCAAACCAACCCTGCTACTGGGATGATCTCATAAGTCTCCTAGGGGTTCCTAGTGACTCTCTAATGAGCATTTGGAGTGATACTACCAGGCGTGACATACCCGCATTCATGAGTGCAGTCATACATCAGCTGGGCACCATCCTCAACTCTCCTAAAAGAGAAAACAACGCTCATTTATTCACTCTCAGGCTTTTATTCTCTGCATTCTATTTTGTAGGCTTGGGTGAGAACTATATAGATATTTTGGGGATTTTATGGGCAGCCAAGCCTCTTTTGCACATTTTTATATTTATATTTTTCATCTTTTTGACTCAATCTAAGGTGAGAGGGCGTGTAGTCCATCAGGGAAAATATATCATCTTGATTATAGCCTAAAGCCCATCATAATCCACTTGACACCTGTGTGAAAAATTGCAATTATGATTCAAGAAACCTTAAAATAGAGGCAAGCTTGTGAATTTGTAGCTAGGAGTCTTTAATCATGTTTTAGCTCATTCTAACGGTCCTTTACCATGGATTTGCCATTCACAACATAGATCAAGGGAATTTAGCTTTAAGCTATGAAAAAGGGACATAACATTAGATTTATTTCCAAACTCAAGGAAAGAGTCAAAGAGCAAGTCAAGCAAAAGATCAAGAATTTTTAAGATGAAAACTGTGCATTTAGGTATAAAGTCAAGCATTTATCTATTAGATTCGCACCATATAGCCATAATTGCAAAGCTAAAAAGTTGAAATTTTTTGAAAATTTTAAAACTAAATGCAGGAAGTAAACATACATGCAAGAAGGATGAAGAGATAGAAGGGCGAAGCCTACCACCCCAAGCTTAAAACTTTGCTCATCCTCGAGCAAGATCTAAACTTAGAATAGTAGGGTGGGAACGCATGTAAGATAGGGTGGGAAATTTATTAAAGTCCTAAATTATACATGTATACAAGGAAAATAAGAATAAATAAAACAATAATATAATAGGGAAGAAGAAGGGGGGTACACCCTGACCACCACCCCAAGGTTATAACCCTTGCTCATGCTCGAGCAGTTCTTCTTGTCATGGTGGGTGAATGAGGTGAGAAGTTTCTTATTGGTAGTCGCTATTCAGATATTGATCCAAGTTATCTAGACTGCTCGGTGTGTTTTCAAAGTTCTAATTCGGGTCTTGTTGAAACTGAACTACCTGGTCAAAGCTTTGGGGCGGCTAATAGACGTTGGGTCTAGGTTGATAATAAGACCCGGGGGTTTGTTGAAATGGTTGCTGATAAAACTGTTGAAGCTCTGGGGGAAAGACCATATCAAATTTTTCTCTAAGATAATGCACGTCTTGCTCCAAAGTGTCGAACTGCCTTTCGAAGTCAGCTCTGAAACATGTCATGAAGTCGTAGAAGTTCTCCTAATTATCATATGTCACGTATGTCTGTTGGGGGTTTTGTGAATATTCAGCAGTAGGTATCCCCCATAGGGTCCTTCCTGATAATGTATGTTGTTGAAGGTCAACCCCGTCTGTTGTTCCCCCTCATGAATCATTGGCACTTGTGGCGCATAAGAAGAAGCTCCCACGGCTCCACTCGCATGATGAATGTTACCATGGGCGTCCAAAAGAGAGACGTCCATAATTGACATTCAACATGCAAACTCGGCATTTGCCGGCAATAACATTTTGTGTTTGTAGTGACCAAAGATGTAAAGATAACCAGTGTTGCACTCTCTGATCATTCCTAAACGGATCAAGTGGTCTAAGTCTAATCTTGACCACTCCGTAGTATCTTGCATGAGTGCTAACTGTTCATCCCCAATTCCCAAATGGCATGCTATAAACGTTATTATGCCTACCATTGGCATGAATTGGACTTGTTTCTTGAAGGAGTTGTGAATGTGACAAATTATGAAGTTCCCCACATTCACTTTCTTTCCCATTACTGCACACCATAGAATGTAGAGGTCAGCTGCACTAAACGCCCCCTGACTGTCTTGTTTCTCCAAGACACAGTTGGTTAGCACCCGATGTAGATAACGGATTGTCAGGTTGTGGATGTGTGAGTTTTTGGAGCTTTTCACGGAGTACTTGCCTTCCCCCATGATCATTTTCCCTACTTCAATAGCGTTGAAGTTGTGGTCCATTGTCTCCATCCGCCCCCTAGTCATTTCGGCACAGTCTTCAGTGGATCTTGATAACCAACTATTTAGTCTTTCCATTGTAACCTCGTGGGGTTGGTTAAGGAGACGGAAATGTAGTACAGTGTACTGGTGATCCTTGCATGGCTCTAGCTTGGCATAAAACTCACAAGTGAGTCTATGGTAAGCATTGCACTGTGCGTATGCAAGCACATCAAGGCCAACACCTGCAAGGTATCTGTCGACTTGCTCTTGGATCCCAAGTCTAATCAGCGTTACTGGATCGGCGTACCTCGGGCCTGTAAGTCTACGTTTTTCTCCAAGAAGAGCGTCAAAACTTAGCTTTTTCTTTATGCTCAGAAAGAACGACAAGGGGATTGAGCTATGGTTGACACCAATATGAGTTGCTTAGTGTTTGTTCCCCTGGAAAGAATCTCTCGAGGAGGTTGACCGTCGTAAGAAAATTGAACGCTCTACAGACTGTCGGCGCTGATCTCCCATGGATGAAGCTCTATGAAGAACTGTCAAACCGTCTTGATACCCGGTCGAGGTTTGGAGTTCAGCATCGCGTCACCCTATCTCTATCCTCACTCATAATGCCTCTTATACCGACCCCCCGTTGTGGGTATCCATAGGTGTGCCAATGAGACTGGGGAAACCAGAGCCAAAATCTTGCGAATCGAACCCCGATGTGCAAAGCATAACTTCATCTTCATATATTGGGTTTCGTAGTTCGGGAGGCGTGTTGTGGGTAGGGGCTCCTGTAATTTGATGGTGAAGTTAAGCTCCCCTCCCCTTTATTCCTGGTCATGGACTTCTTGAGCTTTTTGAAACCACTCTTCATGGCATCCATGATATCAATATTTTAGATGTAGACATGGTAACCTTGATTGTGGCTGACGGTGAAGGAGATCCTCGAAAACACACTGAATCAGTCTATGAATTGGGCCATGATCCAGCTGGAGACCACGAGCACGGTATAGAAGACTGTGACCACCGTCCAAGGTTAAAGCATCACGACTTACACGTTTGTGGAACCACAGTCGTGGTGTATTTAGGGGTACTGCGACCTCAGCGTCCATATCACCGCAATCGCGGTTGTATAGGCAATCGTGATCTGACAAACCATGACCTCGAAGATTGGGATCCTTCTCTGACCCTCCGAGCTAGGCCGGCGAGTTGCAGGGCCACTGACTAACGATTGTGGGGACGGTCTAGTCATGATTGCTGCCGCTGTGTTGACACGCACGCTCCTTCCCTATCGCCCTATGGCTGGAGCAAGGAGGAGGAAAATAGGCGGAAAGCAAAGTGAAGATGGGAACTTGGTGGCAAGGGCGGAAGGGGGTTAATGCCATGATCACAAGGGTATTTATAGCCCAGAATCATGCCTCTCCCTCACGTGGAACACTAGAAGCAACGGACAAAACGCTGAAAAAAAATGGAAAAGGCAGAAAAAGCTCAGTCAAAAAGGGCAATAGTCGGTCAAAAACTCATATACAGCCCGACATGTCATTCAGACCTGGCCTAAAAATCTTCTCCTGGGCTTTTGTAATCGCGGTCGCGGCCTCACTCATGCGAGGCTACGATCGTAGTTCTAGGAAACCAGAATGTGGTCGCGGTCTTACTGCCATGTTGTGATCGCGGTCCTCTCATAAACCGCGGTCGCGGTTCTAGCTAAACCCCAAAGGAAGCAACTCGAGAGTGAAGCCGTAAGAGAAGGAAACAAAAATTGGGGAAAACAAACAATGCTTAAGTCCTAACTCTGGCCTTCAATAAAATGCCAGTAGTCAGAACTGCAAAAAAATTCAGGAGGACAGGTGGACAAAATAACTTATCTTGCTGAAGCAAGATCCATGGCTAAAAAGGGTATAAGAAAAAAGGAAAACTATTCAGAATATATGAACAAGTATGTTTAAAACAAAGGAAAAACTATGCATATATATACAGGCTTATAGTGACAGAACAAAATCTTTTAGGCATGTAAATGTGAAAAACCACGTCCCCAGAAACGGCGCCAAAAAGTTGATCGCCTCCTTTTTCCCGTGTCTAGATACGAACGCGGGACAAGCAAGCTTTACATTTGTAACCCGAAACCTTCTAAGATGCCCGCAACTTTTATTACGGGGTCGAAGTAGATATATGGGGTTGAACACAGAGACGTGGTGACGTTAGGATGCCAGAGATTTCATTCTTGGGTCAGATAAGCCAAAACTATAGTTGATGACAAGAATGTGCTAGAACTAGTCTAGCGGGTTGTCACGATTTAAAAAAAAAAAGAAAAGAAAGGAAAACAAAATAAAACGGAGTTCACGGGATTCTACTAATCAAGAGAGGAGTTCATGGCTATGTAATCGCAACCTGGGTAGTCTATGCATCTATTCTCGGGCATAGACAACCCTTAAACACCTAAGCAAGCATCTATATCCAAACATAGTATGCATTGTCGTATTTGTTCCTGTGGTCATCTCACTCGCTCTCACGATGCGTGACTAAAACCATCAACAATATGCCATCTAACCTTTATTGAGGATGACATATCAACACCTCGGAATATGCTAAGTTCCCTATCGGGTCTTAGGATATTCTGGGATGTTAGGAACATAATAGCTTGGATTGTCCTCCTCTCGGGTTTGGATCCAAACTATCGTCTCTTAGCTATTCCTACAACAGATCTCTCGATACAGGCAGAAATAGCAGTTCAAACTAGAAAGAGATCAACCAATCTAGCTATCATAACCAAAGAGAGAAGATAAAACAAGCAATGTACTATAAATATGGAATAAAACTACTTTCCTTAGGTAAAAGAACATAAACATGCCCAAAATGGGCTACATAGCCAAGAACGAGCCCAACTAGCCATGGACAAGCATAGTTGGCCCCGAATAAAGATGGAAGAACATCATTGTATAAGACACCAAGGGGAATAGATGAAATAAGGAGGAAGAAGATGAGATTAAGCTCGTTGAGGAGAGGTGTCTCTCGCTCCTTAGCCTCTGTATAGGCCGGATCTCATCTTTTAGGCCTTCCTCCTTGGTCATCCGGACACCTTGGCCTCCTTCCTCTCTAGATCCTCTCCAAAAAGCAGCTCGGTCGGTGGATGGAGGTGGAAAAGCAGTAGAAGATGAAAGCATGCTGAAGAGGCGGGCGTAGAACAAGTACTTCGGCCCCTTCGAACCTCCAGACTCTCCCATGGCACTCTGGGAACCTCAGTGGGTCGAGACCAATTGCTGGAAAAACACCCCAGATCCGAACCCTTCTTTAGGTGGAGAGGGACGGATATTTATAGGCGGTGTGATCGTGACTCTGAACTAGATCCTGCTTCAACTATTGTGGTCGCGGTGAGGACCTCTAGTCACGGTTATGCGGCTGAGGTGCCTTCCGCAGTCATAGTTGAGGCCGACCAATCACCTTGGCTGGGGTTGGGCACCACGGTCGAGGAGTAAACCTCAATCGTGGTTAGTTCATTCGTGGTCGCGGTGTGCATCATGGCCATGGTCGCGATCGGGACCATGTGGGTCGTGGTCGCGGATGTGGCGATGGTGAGGACTGCGGTCGCGGTGTGCGTCTTGGTCGTGGTCATGGTCGGGACCATGTGGATTGTGTCCGTGGTGTAGACTTCACTGCTGCAAAAATGTGTGGATTTGGGGAGAAATCATGGAGTAAAGATTTCTTCTTAGGTCTGGTGCCTGCAAGTCCCAAAATTGGCTAGTTGAGCGGTTTTTATTTAGAAAAGGGCATAAATTACAAGGAGATAAGAAACATGGTTTATTTAGGGTAAATTAAGACTAAAGTGACACGAAACTATAGATACAATGCATAGATAATACGTGTAGATTTGGGTGTTATCAGTGACCTATGCAGTTTCAAGGGAAATCATTTGGAGGCTTTAAGAAGCCAAGGTTTTTCCCACCACCGTCGCAACCAAGGTCAACCTTCACTGAACCAAGATCACATGCACCGTCACAGTGGACCCCAAGTAGGGGTAGAGGTCACAGTTTTCCACTGACAGGAACTCATAGTTCATCATCAATCTCATTTATAGGGCCATTTAGACCACATAGTGATAACCGAGTGTGTCATCAATGTGGACAGATAGGGCATATTAGATGTAATTTCCCTATGAAGGTTGAGGATGTGACTCAACAGCCAAGGCAGAATCAATAGGGATAACAACAATGATAGTTTGATACTAGTAGTGGTAGAGGACGTGGTCAGGCATCCCATGTAGGATCCTCAGGATAGGCGAGCAGAGGACATGGACGGCAGCAGGCGACAGCTAGGTTCTATGCCATGACCCATCCGGAAGCAGTGGTCAATCCACGAGTCGTGACAGGTTAGATGGAATTATTTCATTCTGATTTGTCTACTTCTTGTTTCATATCTATGTTAGTAGACCCAGGTGCGACACACTCTTTTATTACCAGAGAGGTGATAGATAGTTGTTTTCTACCTGTTAGTATTAGATCTAATAGCCTGTGGCTAGAGACTCCTTTGGTTGATTCCGTTGAGTTGCGGGAAGTGTGCCCTTCTTGTGTTCTTTCTTTCTCTGGACACAGCATTCAAGTGGATTTTTTGCCACTGGACATGCATGGTTTTGATGTAATCCTAGGAATGGATACCTTGGAAAAATACAAGGTAATCTTGGACTGTAGTACTAAGGTGGCGGCGTTCCATGATGGAGATATACAATGGATTTTTTAGGGTGATAGTAAAATTCTTCCTACATGTTTGATGCCAGCTATGACAGCTGAGCGGTTGATGAGACAAGGATGTGAGGCTTTCTTATCTCATGTTGTGGATACCAAGGCAGTAGGTCCTAGTATCCAAGAGGTACCAGTGGTGCAAGAATTTGAGGATGTCTTTCCTGAGGAATTTCCTAGCATTCCCTCTCCTAGAGATATTGAGTTTGAGATCAATCATGTTCCTGGAACACAACCCATAGCACTGTCAGCATACAGAATGGCACCAGCAGAGATGCAGGAGTTAAAGAAACAATTACAAGAATTGTTAGAGAAGGATTTTATCAGGCCGAGCACTTCCCCTTGGGGTGCTCCCATGTTAAATGAGGTTGTGTATAGACTACAGATAGTTGAACAAGGTGACAATAAAGAATAAGTATCCTTTACCAAGAATTGATGATCTTTTTTATCAGTTGAGAGGTGCCACTTTGTTTTCAAAGATAGACATGAGGTCAGGTTACCATCAGTTGAGAATTAAGGTTGATGACATACCCAAGTCAGCTTTTGGGACTAGGTATGGTCATTGTGAGTTTGTGGTTATGCCATTTGGGCTAACCAATGCACCTGCAGCTTTTATGGATCTGATGAATAGGGTGTTTAGACCTTATCTTGATCAGTGTGTGGTCGTGTTCATAGATGATATCCTGATATACTCCAAGGATAGTCAACATCATGAGCAACACCTTCTCTAGGCATTGACTTTGTTGAGGCAGCATCAACTATATGCTAAGTTCAGCAAGTTTGAATTTTGGTTATCTAAAGTATCTTTTCTGGGCCATGTTATATCTGTAAAAGGCATTTGTGATGATCCCAATAAAGTGGAATATGTACTAGAATGGGAACAAGCAAAGACACTGACAGAGATCTATAGTTTCCTAGGTCTGGTAGGTCACTACATGAGATTCATTAAAGACTTTAGTTCTATAGTTAACCAGGAAGGATGTTCCTTGTGCTTGGAATGACAAGTGTCAACGTTCTTTCCAGCTTTTGAAAAAAAAGTTGACTAGTGCACCGGTGTTAGTACTGCCATAGTAAGGAAAAGGCTATAGTGTCTTTTGTGATGCTTCAAAGAATGGGTTGGGAAGCATGTTGATGAAGGATAAAATGTGATTTCTTTTGCTTCGCGACAGCTTAAGAAACATGAGGAGAATTACCCAACACATGATCTGGAGCTTGCAGTGGTGGTCCATACCTTAAAGATCTGGAGACACTATCTTTATGGAGAAAAGTGTCAGATCTTCACTGACCATAAGAATCTACAGTATATCTTCTCAAAATAGGAGTTGAATATGAGGCAGAGGAGATGGATGGAGTTGATTAAGGATTATGATTGCACAATAGACTACCATCCAGGGAAAGCAAATGTGGTAGTTGATGCATTGAGTAGAAAGTCATCTTCATTATCAATGGTAGATAATGCACAATTAAATTCCTTGATGTGCCATAAGAGAGATATGCTAGTGTCTCTTTTCCAGATGAATGTACAGATATAAGTTTCTTTGCTAGCAGGATTGTTGGCACAGTTACAAGTGAAACCTACCTTGAGATAGCAAATTCATGATGCACAATAGAATGATACTGTGATACAAAATATCCGATCAGGGATTGGCAGTGAAAAGTATGATGGCTTTCATGAGGCAGATGATGGTACAGTTTGTTACCACAATAGGATAGTAGTTCCCGATGTTGATGGGTTGAGGAAGATGGTACTTGAGGAGGCTCACTCCTCCATGTATGCAATGCATCCTGGAAGTACCAAGATGTACCAAAACTTGAAAGACATGTATTGGTGGCCAGGTCTAAAGCGTGATGTGGTAGAGTTCATTGACAAATGTCCAGTTTGTCAGCAAGTGAAGGTTGGGCACTAGAAGCCTGCAGGGACATTACAACCCTTGTAAATACCACAGTGGAAATGGGATCATATTACTATGGACTTGTGGTTTGTCTTCCTAGGATAGCTAAGGGTCATGATTCCATATGGGTGATAGTAGATAGATTGACTAAGTCAGCTCATTTTCTACCAGTTAAGACGACATTTACAGCAGAGAAATTGGCACAAATATATGCTGATGAGATAGTCTGTCTGCATGGCATTCCAGTGACTACAGTTTTTGATAGAGGTCCACAGTTTACAAGTCATTTTTGGGAGCATCTGCATTCTGCAATGGGAACACAGCTAAGATTCAGCACAGCTTTTCATCCGCTGACCGATGGCCAGTCTGAAAGGACTATTCAGACTTTAGAGGATCTCTTGTGGGCATGTGTGCTGCAATTTCTTGGGAGTTGGGATGTACATCTGAATCTAATAGAGTTTTTGTACAACAATAGCTATCAAAGAAGCATAGATATGGGTCCTTATGAGGCTCTATATGGGAGACGATGTCGGTCTCCTCTTTGTTGGTATGAGACATGTGAATATCAACTTTTGGTTCCTGAGCTAGTACAACAAACTAAAAAAAAGATTAAAGTGATACAACAACAGTTGAAAGAAGCCCTACAGGAAGAAATCTTATGTAGATAACTGATGCATACCACTTGAGTTCCAAGTGGGAGATAAGTATATCTTAATGTTTCTCCTTGGAAAGGTGTGTTGAGGTTTGGAAAGAAGGGTAAGTTGGCTCCCAGATTTATGGGACCATACCCTATTCTAGCTCATGTTGGAAAGGTAGCATATAAGTTGGAGCTACCACCAGAGCTACATAGATTTCATAATGTCTTTCACATCTCTATGTTGAGGAAATTCCATCTAGATACTGACCATACAATCCAACCAGTAGAGGTTGAGTTAGATGAGGATATCTCCTATGTTGAGGGTCCTGTGTTGATCCTGGATAGAAGGGTGAAAAAGCTAAAAAGAAAAGATATAATACTAGTGAAAGTTTTGTGGAATCATCATTTCATAGAGGAATCCACATGGGAACTAGATAATGATATGCATATAAAATACCCATCTCTTTTTGCGTAGGATTTCGGGGCAAAATCCTTGTTAGGGGTTTATAGTTATAAGGCCCCTAAACTTTCTTAATGATTTGAATGAGATTAATTACCATAATTGAATGCTTATAACCCTAATCTAACATTTTTATATGTTTTGAAATCATAATACAAGCTTAATTTTCAAATTTGGTCCAATTTGGACATTGTTTGAGCAAGTTATGCAATTTTCTGTACATTTTGGACTTTTCTATAATTTACCCAATTGAGGGCTTTTCTTTGCAATTTGTCACATACATTATGTTCCTTAGATGTTATATTATCATTCTTGAGATTTTTTATCCATGGGGATCCTAGTTGAACCATGGTTTGAAGGTGTTTTCATCAAGGGTATTTTAGGGTTTACCCCTTCATGGATGAGCTACCTTTAGTAGCTACCAACTAATGAATAATGTGATTGGCTGGGAAATTCGAAAAAGTAAAGCTAAGCAGGTCAATAGGGACGGTTGGGGAGTTTCTTGTGTGTGTGCTTGTATATTCTTAATAATTTAAGGCCATAGACACATGGGGAAGCTACTTTTACACCTCATGCATGCTTCTATCCTTATCTACGGGCTATATTTACCCCTTCCTTGCCCAAGTACAAAACTATGCTTGCTTTCTCTTTTCTCTAACCTGGATAAACGAATCCACTCTATTTTTTCTGTAGAACCAACTACTCTAAGGTAGAATACAACCTCTTTTTGGAGAAGAAGATCTCCTAGAGCTCCATCTAGCCCTACCTAGGGTTTCCAAGGTCATCTTCTAGGGATTTTGACCAAGGAAGGTTGTTTTCTTCCTTCCTTCTTAATTTTTCTTTCTCTTCTCCTTCACTAGACCTTCCTATATGTCAGAACCCTATTGTTCCATGGTGAAAGTGGCTCTAGGACTCAAAAATCTATCCTTCTTGTTTCTTTTTCTAGGGTTTTGCCTCCTTATGGAGAGAAGTGCTTATTTGGCCAAGTTCAGATCTAAATCCAAGGTTTTCTTACCCTATTTGCTCAAGATTCTTGCTTTTTGGGATCTGACCTACTCTATAGAAGCAATTTATATGACATTCTTCACTTATATTGCTTACTAGAAGCTTGTTAGTTCATGTTTATGCCTTAATTTCTTGATTTAAGGATTAGAGAAACATGTCTGTTTAGAATTACGAATTTTTGTGGTGTTCCCTATTTTGTTCCAGTTCTATATGAACTTGTAAACATGTGTATGACCTTTCTAAGTTGTAACATGATCTAGGACAGGTTGATAGCATCAACCTATGGTGCTAAGCACAAAATAGTTGATGGTTCAAATTAGGGTTTTCAAACTATTTCATTCCCTATCACACCACCGATGGTCATACCATTCAATAGACAATGGTGTTGCTATTTTAGCAACTGGTGTTCATGATCAAGGGTATCAAATTTATGGTAACAACCTATGGTCACCCCCTTGGGTTAGGTTTTGGCTCAATCAGACGTTTAATTATCATCTACTAAGTATTATAATGATGTTATCAATCGATGATGACATTAGCTTAATATTTGATGGTATTAACCGAATGTGTTATTGATCTAACAACCAACGGTAACCTAATGATCACAATTAATGGTGGATCAGGTCATCATCATATATGATGAATTAAGAATATAATTGTAGATTTGATTAAACCTTAAACTAATGGTTCCTTGGTTCAATTGATCTAATGGTTAGACCTATACTTCAATTGATAACCTTGAACAATGAACTTGATCCAATGAATAATATTGGATGCTTTAACATCCAATGTATTAGAATAAATCACATGGTATTATTTGTGGGTCTTAGTGATGATATTTCGATGGTTCAATACCATTAATTTGTAGTCTTACCTTTGCCATCATGTAGTTATATTTGATAAATCGCCATAATAAGTGGATGTGTAACTCCCATGTGATCTAGCTTGTTATACCTAACCTTAGTGTAATTATATGATGTTGATTGGTTATAATCAGACCTCTTGAATGATTAATGTGATAATGAATTAAACGCTTCTTGTGTTGAAACCACATTGTAGTACTATTTGAATATCATAGTGCCTTGCCATGTTAGTATCTATGGACACATATGTGCTAATGATCTTTTGAGCCTTGTTTAAGGCATGGAATGATGATGATAACCTTACTATGAATAATGTGATGGTCTTAACGACCTTTGGGCATGTTTTAAGCCATGATTGAGATGAAATCCTCTTCATGTTCCAATAAGGGTTAAAACCCTAGAACTTGTGATAAGATATTGGTATCTTGTAAAAGTATGATGATAAGTGTGGTCCATTAATTTGTAATGAATGATAGCATGTGGTAATGTGTTTAATATTTATATCTCAAATATTTTATATATTTTTATGTTGTTATACATATACTCTTGTTAGAAAAGAATTAGGGTTCGAATGTCCATTTGAATGATTTAGCCTTAATTCACCCAATTGGCATAACTAATTAAGTGAAACTCTAATCATGTAGAGCCCTATGCCATAGATCTATCTGAGTGTCAGAAATCGCCAGATAGTGAAACGCGTATTCCTAAGGGATACTCATAGTGCATATTGATGAGTATGCAGGGTGCTTGTCATCCTAAATTCAAGTGTTAGGGAGGATGGCAGTGGTCATACCTAGCCCTCAGTTTGAGAATGGATGTAGTCGTATCTCGGTGATTATATATATATATATATGATGAGATTGGAGGACAACTATGGTTGTACCTCGGATGGTAGGGTATGCATACCTGCCTCCTTTCACTAGTGTCGTGACCTGTACCAAGGACGGACTAGGGTGTTAGTAGCTTGACCTTATGTGTCACTATGGCAGACCCGTACTGACTAGGGGCAGAGAAGATCTTAGGAGTCCGGCTCTTTCTAGATCTTCTATGGCACTAATTTCAACTTAGTAGTGGTCAGTTGGGACTTCAGTGGTATTTCTCAAATCCCTTAGGGAAATGTAATAAAATAAGTGATATAAGTCATTTAGTATACTGACTATGGTTAAATATGTCTCACATTGCTTGATTAGTCTTTAACTTGTCTTTATACTTTTCAGTGTTTACAAGATGATATAGTATGACCTTTGAGTAATTATACTTCTTTTCAAGTTAATTTTCTTAATGGCTTAGTATGCTTAACCTATTCAATCTGCTTAAATTGCTTATTCATTACTGTATCTGCTTAGTTCATTTATTGTCAATGAATATTTTATAATCAATATATGTTAGAGAGAGTTATATCTCTCATTGGGACTGGGTCTCACCCGTGGGTCACCACATTTTTTTTAGGTGGTCACAGGCGATGAGGTCGAGGTCACACTGTGGAAGAGAACCAACCTAATGATCAATAGATTCAAAAGGTTAGTTAGATGTAGATGTTGGTAGTAGAGTCCAAGTGTCATCCCTGTACTCTCAGGTCCAGGTATGGGATGTGTTTTATAGATTAAATACTTGTATCGACATGAAATTTTGGTAGTATGCCAATGTTTGTAAATATATGGCATGTACTTGTGAAATATCTTTTGTATGCAGGATGTGACGGAGGTCTTTGGAACCATATGTAAATACTTGTTACAGTATATGAGAATGGAATGATGGACCTTTTGTAAATGTTCTAGAGTTTATTTACATTGTTGGAATCAGTTTTAATTATTCTACATTTTTTACTATGTGATAAATTAGTAGTTGATTGTGTTTTGTATTTTGAGTAATCTCATTTAGCATGACGAGGTGTATCAGTCTCCCTGCCTCAACCCTATGTTCACCTTGAACTCTGGTAGAGCACTACCTTTCCACACAATCGATGTTCTACCTGACATAATAGTGTTCATAATGTATCCTTTCAGATTGTTCGGCATATCATTGTAATTAAGTGTGTCCTCTACAAATTCCCATGACATCATGTCATATGCTTTTGAAAGATCTATTTTCACTAACATGGTTTTAGCACTATGTTTCCATCACATGACATGAATGACCTCTTGTACCACTGCTATGTTATCTGTGATCCTTCGTACAGGTACAAAACTAGACTGTTCCCAGTCAGGGATGCACCTTTTTAATTGTTTTCTATAATTTTTGAACATAGTTTCAGACACATATTGTTCAATGAAATCGGTCTTAGCTGGTCGCACCTTTCAGGGTGTTGTACTTTGGGGATCAGCACAGTAGTCGAGTTGTAGATCTCCACAGGCAAAGCATTTCCTCTGAGCGCATTAGAGACTGTCAACATGACAAAATTTTTAACGGTATTCTAGTTCTTCATCATGAAGTGCCCGATAATGCCATCTGGTCATGCAGCCTTATTAGGGTCGGTGCTTTTCAAAACACTCAGCACTTCTTCAATATTCGGCTCAGCAACCATCAACTTCTTTTCCTTGTCCAAGAGTCTTCTAAACTGGGTCGGTATATTATTCTGTTGAAGATGCACATTGTTCGCAGGGGCCGTGAAGATAGTTTTGAAGTGATTCATCACCAGCATCTGGATTTCCTCCTCCGCAGTTATCTAGTTATTGTTAGTGTCCTTAAGTGCATCGATGCAAGTGCCTCATCATCTTTGCTTCACATAGGCTTGGTATAACCTAGTATTATCATCTCCATTTTTCAGCCAATTAATGTGGCTCTTTCTTTTCCATTCTTCTTCCTCTTGATTTAGGATTTGAGCTAGTTTATTTTGCATAGATAGGCAAAGTTTGTCAGTAATGGTGTCATACTGCTCCTCGAGCATGGATTGCATTTTGTTAATATTCCTGAGCAGACTTTCCTTGTTCTCCCATAGTCGCTTCTTATACTTAGTATCCCATTCTTCTATGCTCTTTTTAGCATTGTGTAGCATAGTGTAGAAATCATTGTTTCCTTTCCAGGTACTCTGGAGCATTTGATTAAAATATCTATTGCCTTCCCAGTAGTTCCTAACTGTGAAATGTCTTTGTATTGTATGCACTTTATTGGCTTTGAGTAAGATTAGGCAGTGATCTAAGAAAGTGTGTGGGAGGTGGATGACTAAAAAGTTCGCCTTCTCTTGAATGAATTAAGTATTGGCCACGACTCTGTGTAATCTTTAAGGAGTGAACCATGTTTGTATGTGAACCTCAAGCCTGAGAAACCTAAATCTAAAAGACCTACTTCTAGCAATGTTTCGTTGAACAGTTGGACTTTAGAGAAGTTATAGTTCTCCCCCCCCCTTCTTCTCATTGGGGTTGATAGTCATGTTGAAGTCATCAATGACTACCCACGGCCTTCTGAACTTGTTCCCCATCTCCAAAATGTGTTTCCAGAGAATCCTCCTTACAGAAATATGTGGATTAGCATAAACGATAGTAATGTAGGTTCCTCCTTTCACCTTACAAGTGATGAACTGTCGGTGACTGATAATGATCTCCACTTTGCAATCCTTTTGTAATGACCACATTTGTGCTTAATTGGTAAACTAGGGTTTACCTGAATGATTACATGCTTGATTAGATTGAACATTGTTTAGACTTAATTAATGATAGTAGATCAATTGTGATGTTTCAAACCTAAGAATAAACTCTAACTATGATTTTAGTTTGAAGAATTAGGGTTTGAGAAATGTAAACCCTAATCGACAAAAATTAGGGTTTTAATAGCACATGAATATGGAATTTGATCAGGATAGAAGTGTGGTAAATGATTTTTCATATTTTCTACAAAATTTATTTAATTGAATTTTGGATATGATATGGATAACTAAATCATTCATATTGGAGAAAAATTTCATAATATTTGAGTGTTCTTTGAATGTGGTTCTCAGTCGAACTATACTTCAACCAAAATGCTGACATAGTGCTTTTTAGCAATGTAGTGTTTTATTTTTAATTATTTACTGGTAACTCCAACTTATCTAAAATTTTATCTGAAGATCTGAAACTCAATAATAAACAAAGTGTAAAATTTTAATAATTTTTGGATGCGTTTAGACCTTATCAGTAGACGAATTACAGTAATATTTTTATGACAAAAAATTCAGCTAAAATAAGAGAAAGTATAGTGAGGGGTCAATGTGCAATTGACCCAAGCATCTCAATTGCTCTATATGGTCAACCTAACACACTAGAAGCTCTCATAATTCGTGATTCAATCCATATAAACAAGATCCTAGAGAGAGAGGGAGAGTTAGGGTTTGAGAGGCAAAAGTGATGGAGATGCTGACCTAGGGTTTTGCGGTCTGAGGAATGATGAAATCATGTAAGTTTAGCCTCTTTGGATATAGTTTCATGGTGAATCTTCTCTCACATGTCAATATTCCTTCCCTCCTCTGATTTGATCCAAAATGGTATCAAAACTTCCCCTTTTCTCACTCTTTCTTCATAATCCCTCATTTTTAGGGTTTCTGAGTTGAAAGGAAGAAGAATCGGGTGAATTGCTAAGGATTTGATATGAGATCGAGATTTTCAGGAATGAGCTATGTTTTTAAGGTGTTTTCACACCTTAGGGTGAGTGGTAACTTCCTTTAAACAGTATATTGCATGAAAATTGGTTAAGTCATCCATAATCTTTAATTGCTTAGCATGCGACTACAAACCCTGAATTATGTGTTTGATCTAAGTTGTTACAAAATGATATGAAATGGATTCTTCCTCTATTTGGAATAATTTTTGATGATAAAATCATATTATAAATGTATACAATACATCCTAATGAGAATTTCGTAAGTATTCACAGAGGTTATAAGAGTAAACTGAAATATAGGGAATTTGTCTATGACTAAAATTGTTGTATAATTAAATAGAGAAATTTGTTTATCTAGATCCCCTTGGTTATGAATGATTGTTTATCTGAATTCATAGTACATATATGTCAAATACTATCTTAGATTTCATGTAATGTGAATAGTGTTTGTTTGATATCTCAGTAAAGAGGGTGAAACCCTAGACGCAAGGAAAGTTGGATATTTGTGAATAGATATCGTGAAATCCATTTGAACAGATTTTCTTGACATTATAGACTTTATTTATTCAATTTTATTATTGATGCATGTTATCTCAGTGAATGGCATGGAAACCCAAATTCAGCTCAGTTCCAAGGTTTCATACATATATTGATTCTATATGATTTGTTGATAGTAGTCTTTATTCAGTGAATGTTTATGTCGCATGAAATCCTTATGAGAGCCATGTGATAAGTGAATGAGGTAAATGAAACCCTAAGGATAGGGTGTTCAATGAATCAAGTATTTTGATATCAATGTTCTCAATATGAGATGTAGTGATGCACAACTCAAGATTTGGGTTGAGGTGCACATTTTCCAAGAAAGTACATATAATTTACATGTGCAAATGATGATTACTTGTATGTCAAGTAATTAACTCTTATCAGTGTATTAAGAAGTTCAATTGCATGATTATAATGTATGAAGTATCAAGTAGACATGTATTCTATTATTTAAGAATTTTAGTCTGCTTGTAGGTATAAAATGTTGATTTCTCAGTATATTACACTGTTTTGAGTATATTGTTCTGCCAAGTTTAGAATGATATTCATGTTGTGTTATAAATTTCAAATAAATAGACATGGTACAATAGAGATACCATATTCAAGTATAAATAAGGGAAAAGATACAATATAGTAAGATCTTTCCAAGAATAATATAATAATAGACTTAAGAGCCCTTAACACCGTAGATTCCCTACAGATTTCTGCACTGTAGGGAGGAAATGATCCATCCTGGCAGCAACTAGTATACGGGGATCAGACTACACCCATAGAGTGTGCGGGGAGACGAAGCCCTTGAGGAAGTCTCCTAAGAGAAGATAGGTTACCCAACATGAACTGGAGATCCCAGTGGTAACCCAGAGGTACCCACAGAGCGTACCAAGATGAGGCCCATAGAGCGTCTCAGACCCTCCGCTTCTATACTCAGCCTAGAAGGAGAGGTCCAGTTAAAGGCCAGCTATTTAGCCACCTTAGTCATATGTGACGGTTCGAGTCAAGCAGACCCAGATTTAGTTCTAGGCTTAGCTTCGCGGGTTTTAAGCTAAGTCTTGTACGGTGAGATCGTAGTTCGCTATGAGTCTTCATATATATAGTACACTGCATATGATCAGGGCATAAGCTAAAATATGATAATATAAGTTTTAAAGAGTTTCTTATAAGTAAGAACGGCTAAGAAAGATCTGAGTACATTATCCCAGCAATTATTCTTTGTATGTTTCTGAATTATTAGTTCTCTTTGGAATTAATCAAGCATGCTCATATATTGATTTACTCTTGTTGATATCTAGAGTATCCTATCATATTTATGATTGTAAATGATCAATCTCTTTAAAGCTTACTACTGCTATAATTGATATTAGTTGCTCAAAAGTATATATATAATTATATCAGTGCTTTAGACTGTTTCTCTGAAATACTCATTCACTGAGCGATTAGGATCACCCCTCTACTCACAATTTTTAGGGAAACCACGTGGAATTGAAGATATCATTACATCAGAGTAGATCTACCACAAGAGTTAAGTCTGAGTATAGTTAAGTTCAGTCGGTCCTTGTCACTCTAGGTCCTTGTAAAGAAATAAGAGAGAGTTGTAAATGATGATGTATAACATTATTCATCTTTTAGCAATATATGCAAATCAGCAAGTCTTATGTGCTTAAAAGTATGAGAAACATAATGAATGTTCATACATGCATTTTTACTGTGAAATCAGATTAGAGAAATCAATGTTTAGATTCCCTTGTAAAGTTAGTTTATGTGGTTCAATGAGAGAAAACAAAGAGTTTGAAAAAGAAGAAAAAGTTAAGGGTGATCTTTGTATTACGTTAAGTCCTCAATTTATGCCCTAATCTCAAGATTAATTGTAATTGTGAGATCAGGGTGTAACAACTTGGTATCAGAGCTTAGGATGAGTTTCCAGGGACCATTAAGTTAGTAAGTTAGAGTCATAAATTTGGCAGATAAGAGATGTTATGATGTTAGCTCTGGCAATTTGAGTATTTGGATATCCTGGCCCGGTATATGAGTACTTGGATCAACCAGTATCAAGCTACTCTGTCTATTCTTTCATGTATACCCTGGCAAGGTATACAGTGGAAGGATGGTCTAGAGTGGAATCCTAGAAATATTAGGGTTAGAAACAAGATAAGTAACATGAATTAAGAGCACAAATATAAAATGAGATAGAACTTTCATTTCATATTGTTGTTTTATTGGAGATGAATAGAAAAGGCTCTTATATGTTTGAATTCAGATATTCAATATTTTGAAATATGTATATGGGTCTTTAAGATTTGTTGTACACTATGCAGTTGTAGCATTTATTGATTACATTCTTTGTATCAAGTAGACTAGAAATGATCTTTGAATGAGCTTTCCTAAGTGGATAAGTTTTCGTCCACACATTTGAGATGAATAGGAGTTGAGTAATCCTGAGTAGCTCTTGACTTCAGGATTGTAGGTTTGGCCTGGTCCAGCTGGCAGGATGCATTACTGGGATCTAGAGACTCCTATTAGTAACATAACAAGAGTAAATTTTGGATAGATTAGATTCAAATTCTAGTATGAATGTATATACTCTAAGATTTTGAAGTATAAGGGAAAGATTGGGATAACTAAGAATCAGTTGGAACTGATATCTGAGATCCAACTTTGGGGCCTCATATGAGAAACCTTTAATTGGGAATAAAGGAAAATGACATAAGGTTCAGATTAAGTTTAATGATTAGTATTATATGTACTCTAAATATGAAATATGGAAAAGATATGAGAAAAGTATGTAAGGGGACAAGATAGTAAGAATCAATCATGAGGAATGGATTATATAACCAAGTACAATGTTTTTATGTACTCCAAAGCAAAGGGAAAATAGAAGAAAAGAGTTAAGTATACGATAACTACATAGAAGTGAAGAGTCTTCAGAAGAGTTAAAGTGAAGAGAACTAGATGTGCATGTAAATCATAAAACTAGGATAAGAAACTTAGTCGAAACAAAGAGAAATGTTGGAAATAATGAGCTTGATTAAGGAATGAGGGCTATGATATAATTGAGAGCATGGAATGTATACCTTTATTAATAAGTTTAATACATTCATCCTTACTTCCTTTAGATTTTAAGTCTCTATAGAGCAACAAACTAGTTTCTAAAAGAAGAACAAAAGTGTAGCTAAATAAATGAATAAGTGATACAAAGGTAGACTATATTTAGGAAGGAAAAACTTGATTGAAAGAGAAACTATGTTTCACCAATGCATGAGCTGTTTGATTTAAAATAAAGGATATGTAATGTATTAAACATGAGGTGATATTAGTAGAGAGATTATTAATTTAGAATTTCAACTTCACGTTAGTAGAAGGATAAAAGGAAATATATGCAACATGGTATACATAATCATACACATAAAAGAAGCAACATGATCATAAGAAAAAACTAGAAGTTAAAGATGACATGTGGAATAGTAGTATATGACAAGGGAAATATGGAAAGTAAAGAAGGGTTTGAAACGTAATGGAGTAATATAGATTTTAAAAGAAAGAGGTTGCGAGATTCAAGAAAGTGCTAATTAGTCAAGTATCCTTGTTAATAATTAATTAAACCTACATATGAGAAATGTATTATGAATGTTTGAAGATAAGAATTCTAAGTCTCAAAATCATCTTCTCTTTCATATCTTCCTTAATGAGAGCAATGTGGGTACGAAGTGATAAGAAAATGAATCATATATGATGCATAACCACTGTGGTAGAGACATCTAGTGAATGTAATAATGACATACAATATGATGATGAAACCTTAGTAGGGTAAATTGAGAATGTAATCTATCTGAATGGCCAAGTAAGAGAAAGGAAATTCAATCGATAAGATAAAGAAGACTTTAGTAAAACTAGTAAAACTTGTGAGATCCAAAGTTTGAATTTCAAATTAAGGGAGCAAAGTCACATCACAATAACGTCATGCTACTGATAAGGACCAAACCCTAGAATGTTTAGAGTTGTAGTAGTTCAAGGGTTGTCACTAGTGATTTGACCTTGAATACCAGCATCTCTATAAAACAAGATCATGAGATTTGCACTATGAGAAGTAAACTAGCACTGATAGTAATCTAGGGTTTAAAGATAGCTAATCTGAAAGATTGATAAACAATATGGAAATGATTTGGAATAAAGAGTAAGATATAAATTTGAAATGTAACAAGTGTGTTTTGAAAAAAAGGAGAAATACAATATGAGTGAAGTGTGATATGAGATAAATTCTTGCAGTGATAGCAAGAATGATGAATAATCTATATATACCTTGAATATTTCAATTTTAGGAATGTTTAATCTACATGATTAAAATGAGAAGGATAAGTAGCAAAAAGTAAGTAGTAGTGAATGAGGAGAGAGATAAGAGAAAACAATGGCTTTTAGTAATATGTGAATTTGTTTTTAGAAGTATAATTTGTTGAAGGTATATTAAGGGATGTAAATTGGTTCTATGTATGATTTTAGTGTACATGTGCAAGCAATATGTTAATTAAAGGTGTCTGATAGTTGTAGTCATTCATACCAGTAATCCATCTTAGTATTGTACAATTGTGGTATGGTGATATGGGTTGAATAATGATGGAATAAATGAAGAGTTACCCTAAATAAGGTAGTCTTACCTACTCACTCATATGAATAGAAGGGATGATAACCATATTGTATTAATATGTAACCCTAATGAGGTATATCTTGTTATACCTAGTTTTAATATAACTAAGTGATGGTAATTGGGTATGAATAGTCTTTGAATGACTAATACAATCATGGAGTACTTTGTTACTGTTGTTGAAACCCTAGTATGATATAACCCGATGGTTACACCTTGAATTATGTGTGGGTTCATACTTGAGAATAATATGGAATGTGATGGTAATGCTTCACCTTATGCATCCATGATGCAAAGGGGATGTCGTGAGTAGTATTGTACAATTGTTGTTGAATCTAGTCTTCCAACTCATGACTGTTTTTCTATTTGAGTAGCACAATAGTAATATTCAAAACAACATAGTGAACTCTCTTTTGTGACTCAGAGGTAATATAAAACAATAGTACATATTGAGCCATATGAATTGAGATGGTTGGATCAGATTATCAATGTTGAGGTAACACCCCAAGAGTATGAAAATATTGAAATGGTTGTTTCTCTCTCTACTATGATTGATTTTGGCATAGAGAATTCGTTGGATATCATTGGGAATTGTTTCAGACATGTTATGATTAGAAAAGAAATAAAGGACTTAACGTTGAAAACTACATTCAAGTATAAAATACAAGAATGTAATGACATGTAAGATTTCAGAAGCTTAAAATAAACTTTGAATATACTTTATTTGCGTATTTATGTTTCGGGGACGAAACTTTATAAGGGGGTGAGAATTGTAATGACCACATTTTTGCTTAATTGGTAAACTAGGGTTTACCTGAATGATTACATGTTTGATTAGATTGAACATCATTTAGACTTGATTAATGATAGTAGATCAATTGTGATATTTCAAACCTAAGAAGAAACTCTAATTATTATTTTAGTTTGAAGAATTAGGGTTTGAGAAATGTAAACCCTAATCGGCAAAAATTAGGGTTTTGATAGTACATGAATATGGAATTTGATCAGGATAGCAGTGTGGTAAATTATTTTTCATATTTTCTAAAAATTTTGTATTTAATTGAATTTTGGATATGATATGGATAACTCAATCATGCATATTGGAGAAAAATTTCAGAATATTTGAGTTTTTTTTTAATGTGGTTCTCGATCAAACTATACTTCAACCAAAATGTTGACCGAGTGCTTTTTAGTAGTGTAGTGTTTTGTTTTTAATTATTTATTGGTAACTCCAAATGATCTGAATTTTAACTAGAGATATAAAACTCAATAATAAACAAAATGTCAAATTCTCATAATTTTTGGATCCGTTTAGACCTTATCAATAGAAAAATTACAGTAATATTTTTATGACAGAAAATTCAGCTGAAATAAGAGAAAGTATAGTGAGGGGTCAATGTGCAATTGGCCCAAGCAGCTCAATTTCTCTATATGGTCAACCTAACATACTAGAAGATCTCATAATTCGTTATTTAATCTAGAAAAATGAAATCCTAGAGAGAGAGGGAGAGTTAGGGTTTGAGAGGAGAAAGTGATGGAGATGCTGACCTAGGGTTTTGCGGTCCGAGGAATGATGAAATCATGTAAGTTTAGCCTCTTTGGATATAGTTTCATGATGAATCTTCTCTCACATGTCAAGATTTCATCCCTCCTCTGATTTGATCCAAAATGGCATCCAAACTTCCCCTTTTCTCACTCTTTCTTCATAATCCCTCATTTTTAGGGTTTCCGAGTTGAAAGGAAGAAGAATCGGGTGAATTGCTAGGGATTTGATATGAGATCGAGATTTTTAGGGATGAGCTACGTTTTTAAGGTGTTTTCACACCTTAGGGTGAGTGGGAACTTCCTTTAAATAGTATATTACATGAAAATTGGTTAAATTATCCATAATCTTTAATTTCTTAGTATGTGACTACAAACCCTGAATTGTGTGTTTGATCTAAGTTGTTGCAAAATGATATGAAATGGATTCTTCCTCTATTTGGATGAATTTAAGATGATAAAATCATATTATAAATGTATACAATACATCCTAATGAGAATTCCGTAAGTATTCACAGAGGTTATAAGAGTAAACCAAAATATAGGGAATTTGTCTATGACTGAAATTGCTCTATAATTAAATAGAGAAATTTGTTTATCTGGATACCCTTGGTTATGAATGATGTTTATCTAAATTCATAGTGCATATATATCAGATACTATCTTGGATTTCATTTAAGGTGAATAGTGTTTGTTTGATATCTCAGTAAAGAGGGTGAAACCCTAGATGCAAGGAAAGTTGGATATTTGTGAATAGATATCGTGAAATCCATTTGAACGGATTTTCTTGACATGATAGACTTTATTTATTCAATGTTATTATTAATGCATGGCATCTCAGTGAATGGCATGGAAACCCAAATTCAGCTCAGTTCCAAGGTTTCATACATATATTGATTTTATATGATTTGTTGATAGCAGTCTTTATTCAGTGAATGTTTATGTCGCATGAAATCCTTATGAGAGCCATGTGATAAGTGAATGAGGTAAATGAAATCCTAAGGATAGGGTGTTCAATGAATCAAGTATTTTGATATCAATGTTCTCAGTATGAGATGTAGTGATGCACAACTCAAGATTTGGGTTGAGGTGCACATTTTCTAAGAAAGTACAAATAATTTATAGGTGCAAATGATGATTACTTGTATGTCAAGTAATTAACTCTTATCATTGTATTAAGAAGTTAAATTGCATGATTCTAGCATATAAAGTATCAAGTGGACATGTATTCTGTTATTTAAGAATTTTAGTCTGCCTGCAGGTATAAAATGTTGATTTCTCAATATATTACAGTGTTTTGAGTACACTGCTCTGCCAAGTTTATAATGATATTCATGTTGTGTTATAAACTTCAAATAAATAGATATGGTACCATAGAGATACCATAGTCAAGTATAAGTAAGGGAAAATATACAATATAGTAAGAGCTTTCCAAGAATAATAAAATAATAGACTTAAGAGCCCTAAACACCGTAGATTCCCTACAGATGTCTGCACTGTAGGGAGGAAACGATCCACCCTGGAAGCGACCAGTATACGAGGATCGAATCACACCCACAGAGCGTGCGGGGAGATGAAGCCCTTGAGGAAGTCTCCTAAGAGAAGATAGGTTACCCAACATGAACCGAAGATCTCGGTGGTACCCACAGAGCGTACCAAGATGAGGCCCACAAAGCGTCTCAGACCCTCCACTTGTGTACTCAACCTAGAAGGAGAGGTCTAGTTAAAGGCCAATTGTTTATCTGCCTTAGTCAGATGTGACAGTTTGAGTCAAGCAGACTCAGATTCAGTTCTAAGCTTAGCTTCTTAGATTTTAAGCTAAGTCTTGTACGGTGAGATCGTAGTTCGCTATGAGTCTTCATATGTAGAGTACACTGCATATGATCAGGGCATAAGCTAAAATATGATAATATAAGTTTTAAAGAGTTCCTTATAAGTAAGAAAGGCTAAGAAAGATTTGAGTATAGTTTCCTAGCAATTATTCTTTGTATGTTTCTAAATTATTAGTTCTCTTTGAAATTAATCAAGCATGGTCATATATTGATTTACTCTTGTTGATATCTAGAGTATCCTGCCATATTTATGATTGTAAATGATCAATCTCTTTAAAGCTTACTACTGCTATAATTGATATCAGTTGCTCAAAAGTATATATGTAATTATATCAGTGCTTTAGACTGTTTCTCTGAAGTACTCATTCACTGAGCGAGTAGGCTCACCCCTCTACTCACAATTTTTAGGGAAATCACGTGGGATTGAAGATATCATTGCATCATAGTAGATCTACCACAAGAGTTAAGTCTGAGTATAGTTAAGTTCAGTCGGTCCTTGTCACTCTAGGTCCTTGTAAAGAAATAAGAGAGAGTTGTAAATGATGATGTATAAAATTATTCCTCTTTTAGCAATATATGTGAATCAGCAAGTCTTATGTGCTTAAAAGTATGAGAAACATAATGAATGTTCATACATGCATTTTTACTGTTGAAATCATATTAGACAAATCAATATTTAGATTCCCTTGTAAAGTTAGTTTATGTGGTTCAATGCGAGAAAACAAAGAGTTTGAAAAAGAAGAAAAAGTTAAGGGTGATCTTTGTATTATGTTAAATCCTCAATTTATGCCCTAATCTCATGATTAATGGTAATTGTGAGATCGAGGTGTAGCACCTTCTCTTTCCAACACAACTAATTACCTCCCGCAAAGGCCCCTTGCTTCCACTCTATGTGAGTTGGTAAAGCCCAGAGTTTTGATTGTCTTAAGAGCAAACATTATGCTAATGTGTGGTTCAGCAATTGCTACTGATTTAGGTTGATATCTTACCATGATATCTTTTAGAAAATGGCACATATCGTCATTCCCAATTCCCCTAACATTCCAGTATAATGTATCTAACATAAACACAACTGGTGGATGTGGGGGTACCTTCTTATTTTGTAACTTCAGTTGATAAGAGGGGTTTCCCCACTCTCCACACTCACCTTGCTTTCCTCTTGGTTTAGCCTGGGGATCTGCCTTCTCCGATTATATGGTGGGGTCACTTTAGCTTGCTTCATTTTGGAGTTACTTCCTTTAATTTTTTGACCAGCCAAGGGTACTGAGTTCGGAATTTTTTTGCCATTATTATTATCATTAGTGTCTCCAATGTCTTCTTCTCCTTTCTCTGCCTCCATCTCATCTACCTTCTCCATCTCAATCACCTCGTCTACTTTAGGGTCTACAACTATATGGACCTCATGCACTTCATCTTCATTCTCCTTTCCAGTACCAGCCTATTTGTTGTTCTTTCCAGACTCCTTGTTATTAGAGATATCCTTCAGTGCTTCTCTTTTGTCATCAGCAGTAGTAGGCATCTTCACGGGCTTCTTCTTTTTTTTCCAGACCTTGTCTTGTTGTTTGTACTTCTATGTTACATTCAGTTCCACCTTATGCATAGAGTTTGCTGGGATTTCCTCTGTGAATTCCTCTTCCTCACTCAATCCCTCAAATCTGTTGTTACTCTTTGTATCATGGGCTTTATGAGTGGTGTGTTCTATCCCTTTTTGGCTTGACTTCTTTTCCTTTGTGTCTGCCATTCCTCCTTCTCCTTAGTGTCCTTTTGAGCATTGTCCTTGTCACCTCCTTTATTGTTTTTCTTGTTTTTCTGTAGGCAATACCTGGTTTGGTATTCCAGTTGTCCACAATGGTCGCAAGTATTGGGATAGGCCTCATAAATGATCTCATACTCCTAGTTGTTGATGATGATCGATCATACTAACTCCTTCCTCGTGTCTACCTCGACTGCCAGTCTGGCAAAATGGCTCTGCCTTCATCTTTGTGTGTGCTCATCCACCTTGAAGAGCCCAACAAGCACCATCCCTATATATTCGAACATAGTGTCTACGCATAAGTGTAGAGGTAGATTCATGACCCTTACCCAAGTGACTATATGAGAGGGAATCTCCTTGGAAGGTTGGAATCTTACGTTCCAGTCCCAGACTACTAAACAGCACCCGAAGATCTTCCAGGGTCCTCCGATCATTGCCATATCGTAGTTCCTCTTGCATGAGAGTTGAATGACAAAGTGTCCCATATCAAGTTCAAACATATTGAATCATCCGGTGATACTCCAGAGTAGTTTGATCCTTTCCTGCATCATCATGTACCCTATATTTCCTCCTATTAATCTGACAACCACAGCATACCTCCATGGCCTAGTGAGGTTCTCCTTTGCTTTGTCGGTAATCGTGATAATTGGGGTACCCGCGCTACTATTATATGATACGTCATGAAGAATCATGTTCGATTCAAATAGGGATTCTAGCATCATGTTCTCAGTATCAACTTCAATGTAACCTTCGTCGGACACCACTTTGCTGAAGGATGGTTGTGTGGACGTCTCCCTGTTCTGTTCATTTCCCTCGACCCACGTGATAGGGATAGACTCTCTAGTATTCGCCAACGGTGGGATATCTTTGATCGTTCTTGGCCTTTTACTTCCTACTATCATGTCTTTCTTGATGCCCGTGGTATTTTCAATGTCCATCGAGGCTTGATCTTGCTCTCCTTGCTTCCCCTTGTATTGAAACTAGAAACCAATCTTGGGTACTGAAACCCTAACTCATGTGTTTCCAGTCATGTGGCTTCCTATTTCATCCAATCTTTCCCTTCTCGTATCCTCCACCCAGTTCGTCTCCCCCTATGTGTGAAAATTTGGCCCCCTTCCTGAACCTCCACTTCCCCCCATGACACTGTCGCCGTCGCCATCTCCTCTCCCCCCAAGATCCCCCACAGTCGCCATCTTCTAAAAAGTGAAAAAAAAACCATTTTGGATCGAAAAAAGATTTATTTTTTTTATTTGAGTACATCTCGTAGAATGTCAGTTATATCCACGGCATAAATGTGTAAAACAAAAAGACTCCATGCTAGTTTATAAAGCACAAAAAATGAAGGGACAATGTATTAATTTTTTTCTTACTGTACTTATTCTGGTAGTGCTTTACTTCTCCTACTAAGATGTATTTTGATAGTGTCACTCTTTTTTCTATCGAGTTTTATTCTGACAATACTACTTTCTTCCTACCGAGTTCCCTTCTGGCAGTGCTAACTACTCTTTCTACCAAGTTTCCATTATGGTACTATTTCTGTTATATAATATGGACCATGCTTATTTCGGTAGTACTTTGTTCTTCATACTGTGTCTTTAAACCGATAGTATTTTTCTGTGTCACCATTACTCTATCAATATTTATGACTCTTCACCCCAACCATCTCATGATTCTTTTCGTGGTTGGAGTGAGGGGGAAAATAGAGGAAGATTTTTAGACATAAGAGATGAGATGGAGAGAAGATGAAGAGAAGAGCCATACCATCTGACCATGTTGCATAGTTCACACCATTTTATTAACACCTACTATAGTGCATATTCATATAGTTGTGTCCTAAACACATGTATAGTATTGCCCTTATCCCAACTACCGTGCATTATTCCGGTGTTGGTGCTTCTTGTGTGGAACTACTTTGACAACAATTCTAAATCAAATGACTTTCGTATATGTTATTCACCATCTACATTGTATCGGTTGATCAAAAAAGATTCAAAAATTTATTTATGGTTACTTCAAAGAGTCTGTCGATCTAAAAAAGAGATTTTTTTATCATTTCTACAAATCTAAAAATTATCAATTTTAGGGGAAGTCCACTATACTTTGCATGGATCATATCATCATCAAAGGGACAAGATGTGTTTGATGCTACACACTATTTTATTCAAGGAGAGTGTTAGAGTGCTTCAATTTTAGGTTGCAAGATTCAGGGAGATATCCTTTCTTGTCAGGGGATATCAATTTTTTATATTGCTATTTTATCTTTTTCATGTATTGACAAGCTCATGTGTTTCACCCATGCTCCAACTTGAAGGGGAGTGTTAGAATAACTAGTTTATTATGTACGTGGGCCTAATTGTGTTGATGCATTAGGTTTAAGTTTGCTTCCTTGTACTTGCCTCCTCTCCTATATATAGTAGGGGAGTTTTCCTTTCTATCTAATAACAACAAATATCTTTCTAACCTCTATATTATTTTCCACTAGATGAAACCATATTTGAAACAAATTCATGTAATTTGTATATATATATGCAGTGTATATTTTTAGGTTGCTTGTGTATATTCATGCTCAATTATGCATAGTCATTTGTTATGTATCATGGAACTTGATATTAATGTGATAACATTTCAAGTCAATAAAACTCCAGATGTTATATGTGGTATTAGTGCATGAAAACACCTAAACAGATTACAATTCCTCATGACACAATTATTAAGACAAACTTGACATGAAGAACACCTAGTAAGCTTTATTAGCTTTTATATGAAAACTCAACCTTCTAGCTTAAAAATATGGATGTTCAGGAACTAGTATATTTTTCTAATTCTTGAAATCCTTCTTTTTTTCCTTCTAATGTCATGTGTTATGAACACAATTTCAATAGAGTGAGGGAGGGGAGGTACTATATAGAGTGCATGCCCTGGACATATAAACTGGAATAGGTGCTTAGGGTAGCTATAAAAGGACATACTATGCTCTTACTATTTCTCTAGGTGTCACAATACTAGACTAAGGATGTGTCTCATAACTCAAATTTTGGTTTTGGTTTGGATATACCAAAAGCATGATGATTTTCTTAACACATGTTCAATATTGGATAAAACTATTTCAAGTGCATATATAAATATGTATATAAGTAATAAAAGTGTTGCTACACATGTAATGGTAGTAGGTGTCCATGTGGCCTAAGAGAAATAGATAAAATATAATTCTAGATGAGAGTTCCTAGATATAGATGTAGTATCTAGATTGCCTAGACCACGATAATGGTTAGACATGTATGTAGACTAGATAGATGAGTTTGATTTGGAACGATTTGAGTTTCAAGGTATGAGGGTGCAATCGAGAATTCAGGTCTTGTTTTTATGATACAAGAGGATTTTCATCATGAAACCCTTACTGAAAATAGAAAGGAGTGCTATAACATTGCAAAAGTTTGTTATTACATCTCTTCAAAATAAAAAAATGTGATCACCATAATAATACATTTTACAAAGAAGCAAAATTAAAATATAAAGATGTGTAAACCATTATATAGCATTCAGTTTGGTATGCTCCTCATTAGATGGAGGTGTTGGGTGGAGGAATGGAAATGTGTCTTCATTTTCTCAACAGTTATGGGTATAATTAAATGTCTAGGTATGACAAGAGGGAATAATTCTAGGGTTTTTCATGTAGCATAAACATGTGTCCAAAAAAAAAATTGCAAAAGAAGCATGAAAGAATACTTTAGACCACCAATAATACATTATCCACCAATCAGACATTATATGTAGTACAGTTATTTTCATATGGTTTTGGCATGATTCTAAGATTTGGAAGAAAGATTTTGATATGATGGTTGATATGCACTTGCGTGAGTCATGTAGGGACCTAAAATGAACCTTAAAATGTTCAACATTACATACAATAATATTGTACATGGCCCGAAAAAATCCTCTTAGCAAGGATAATCTTGCGGTCGCATGAAACAATAGAGAAACAAAAGAAAGTGATTGTGCAATAACGCTCTCAGGATCACTAACAGATTTTGTTCATAAAATAAGGAAAAATAGAGGTGGTGTTAAATCAGTGGGAAAACACGAAAGACTTTCTTTTGACTCCATCCAAGGGCAAATAAGAAATTTATGCATGATTTCAGATACTACAAGTGGGGAAGATGTTAGCACCCTCTCACCTGATAATGATATTGCAGATGTTAGCACCCTCTCACCTGATAATGATGTTGCATACTTTTCATACATCTCAGACTAAAACAATGGTGATTGAGGTTTACATTAAAGAAAATGACAGAAAAATAAAAAAAGCATTTGGTGCTGGAAAACCTTTGAAGCTTTGGATGGTCACGGGTTTCTAGTTATTTTCCTCAACATCTAGTTTTAATATGTCGGGATCCTAATAGACACATGACCTCAAACAATGGAGATCCATACCCGACGGTTGGGACTGATGCATAGAAATATAGAGAGAAAGAGATTTAGTAGAATAAGATCTAGATCTTTGAAAATTGTGTGCAAAGATGAACAATTCAGTCAATTAATAATTATTATGAATAGAGCAGAGAAATCATCAGTCATCTATTGTTGATAAGCCTACCAATGTTTAGTAAGCAGGTGGTATCAGAGAAAGGATCATCTGATCATGAATAATGTAGAAAGTGGAGGGGAAGATAGTTGATCCCTTGGCTTTAGGAAGGTCAAAAGGGGCCCAAAACATGGTGGATATGGAGGATATTTACAGGATAGAATTAGGGTTTGGATTTTCCAAATTGATGTTCTAGAAGAGGTGGAAGATTGCACTGATGTGCCACGAGGTGTGGCTCATAGATTGATGTGATTTTCTACATGGAACAAGAAGGATGATTTGATCTACTGAGTGCCCCAGTAGGATAAAAGGAAGGAAATTGAAGGATTACAAAATTAAATTACTTGAAGAGAAATTTATTTGCAAATTTCAACAATGCACCACTAATTTTTGCATCATAGTTTTGGAGTTTATCACGTGTCACCCTGGCAGAACACGTGGATCAGCCAAGTCCCTGGGTAGAAAAAATAGTTTTTGTTCTTCTAAAATTTGGATATTTGAAAATGTTTTGGGTGATATTTCGTATAGATTGATGGAAAATGATAGATTTAGAATAAATATAAATAAAATGTGGAAAGAAAGAGAAAAAGATACCAATTCAACATTATGCTTTATTATTATCAAAATGATGTGTATTTTCTCTGAGAAAAAAAGGCAATCAAATATCTGTAGGGAAAAAGGAAACATTTTATTCAAGATAATTCAAATGGGAAATTTTTGAAAATTTCTTATAGAAAATAGACTCTGAGGGAAATTTTCACTTGAGCTTGGTTTAGAATATTCTTATGTATGATGCCCTAAACTAGGTAAAAGTGGGTGAAAATATATAGATTAAATAGGCTAAAAATATGGAAAAAAACAAAAAATGGATAAATATTGGAAGATATGGGAAAAATCTGGAAATTGACTCCATCATTAGCCAGAGAATCAACATATATCATGAATATCTACTGCTTTAGCAAATTGGGGTGTCATCAGTTTGCCCCTCTCAAGGCAAGGTTTGAGATAAGAGTGAGAATCGCAAGCTTGAACCAAGTTTGACCCCCATTTTTTGTCATGAAATGTCAAAAAGGTGAGACTCATCAGAGATATTTTGACAAACTTTGTGGAGAGTTGAAAGTGTGGCTGATTGTTTTCCTTCTAGTGATGAATTTATGAAATAGCCGTTCATAACAAAGATAAGATAGGGTTTGAATGATTTCTCTAGAGTAAGGGTAACTTTTGACTAAGGAACTTACATATATCTTACCAATCATTCATTCCCCTGAATTGTTGAGAAACCATCTGAATTTCATCCATGGTGAGACTTTCTCATATCATCATTCTAGTTCTTACCTCCTTATGTGTCCAATTCTCTTACTAAAACATGCCTTAGCCAGAAAAGGTGGATGTTAAACATGGATAGGATAGAGGTTTGTCAGAGGTAACTAAAATTAGGAGTCTTGTGATCATCAAAAATCATGGAAGGATTTTGAATGTGAAAAGATCTTGAAAATTCATTGTCTCTCTTATTTTTCTACGCAATTCAATTTTAGTTTTCTTTTGGTTCAAATTTTAATCATATGAAACCTCCTACCAGATATAGATATTGGAAATCTATTCATGACATGATTGGTATAGTTTCAGATCATGATCTTGAATTTAGAAATACAAGTGCAGGACTGGTTCAATTTTAAGTCATGATCCAGGACCCAAAAAAAGATTTGGAAATATGATTATGGGATTGGTTCAGTTTTAGGTCGTGATCCACGACCATATTTTGAGTATTGTATAAATTTCTAGATATAAGGTGGCCTTTACGACCACTGATTGTATTGGTTCTTTGTCTTCTCTCTAGAGCATTTCCTATATCCCAAGAGTTCTCGAGATGGATAAGTTTGGGCTCAATAACACCCCCCTCTCTCAAAGGGTTTGTTTATATGATTTGGGTTCCCTTTACCATGAATGTGGTTTTCATGGGTTAAGTAGTAATGGATTTCCTAGAGGATCTCATTGCACTTTAGGTTATCTGAAACGGGTGGCTATAATTGAGGTTATCTAAAAAGGTGATTTAGGATTACCTTGCGATTTAGGTTATCTGAAAAGGGTGACTATAATTGTTGACATTAAACTATTTTTAAAAAGAATATTGTAAGACTAAGTTGGCACTAATGCATAGATGAATATCACAATCTAGCTTGGATTAATTTATATTACAATGGTGTGTTTCAATTTCCTGAATACAAAATAATAAGGCCTACAATTAAGTTTAATTAACCTCATTTTAATATTTGAGTTGTACAACTAGATTCAAAATAAAATTTCAAATTATATATGTAACATCCCTGACTTGGGTTATACTTTAACCCTAGGCGTTTTGATTAAGAAATATGATTAAATTCTTAATCTCATCTTGTGAAAAGTAATTAGGCCTCAAGAGGAACTTATGTTGCAATTCTAGTCCTGTTTGAATAATGTTGAAGCAATGTTTGCTTGTTTTGGACTAAAGTGCAAATTACCCAAGTTGAGGGGTTTAAGTGAAAATTTTGCATGATAATATGCTCCTCATGTGTTGAAGCATCATGAGAGTGAAAATGATGTTGAGGTATGGCTTATGGAAGCCTGAATACCAAGAAAGAGCTGATAAATCAATGTATGTGCATGAAAACCTAGTTTTGGTGTAATGTGCAATTTACCCAAAACTTAGGGTGCAAATGTAATTTACCATTTCAATAAGGTCCCTAATGTTTCTTGGAATCATGTAGAGCAAAGAAAATAATAGGGGCACCTCATTTGAATTAAGTTGGAGGAGAGAGAATCTTGATATTAAAATAATTAAGATTTAATCCTAATTGAAACCCTAATTCGATTTAGGGCAAAAATAAATGTATTAATTAAAGGGCCTTCAACCAAAACTAAAATGGTTGGATTCATATGTGTGTGTGACGTCCTTGAGCTTTGCAAGGACCACAAAAATATCCAAGGGAGTGGATAACTCAGACACAATTTTATAAGAAAAAGAAATTTCCACTCACATATGGATATTAGTATAATATGATTTAAGGTGCTTAATTTGCTTTTCTTTAAATCATGGATAATTGAGAGGAATAAGAGGCAAACAAGATAGCCTTTTCCCTAAGTAAGATGATGGGGAAAAGTCGGCCACATTTTTGGGATTAAATAGATTTTTACAAAGTATATTCCCTCTCATTGAATTTTTATAAAAGGACCTTTTACAAGCCAAATGAAAGGCTTTTTCGACCCCACTTCTTCGCCTTGCTTGGGAAACGACCAAGGGAGCTTGGGAGAGTCAGGAGGACGACCCCCAACCTGTTGTTAAGGTTCTTGATCCATTTCACCTTGATTCCATGGTGGAAATTGAAAATAAGATATGGGTTTCTTCCTATTTCGGTCTCCTCTTCAATTCTAACCATTTCTTTTTCACCCAAACCTTGAGGAAGATCCTTGGAATGGTGAAAGGAGTTGCATCCACCATTTTTTCCATGGACATGGAGCTTTGGATCTCAATTGGAGGCAGGTTTTATAACTTGAACCCTTGATTTTGTTATTGCATTCAATTCCTTATCAAATAATGATCATTTCCATGTTTATAATAATCAATTTGGTTGATTGATGCAATCACCATGGAAACCACAGAAGGTTTTGTGAGTTTAGAGGTTGAAGATGATAAGCAAACACCTCTCCAAATATCTAAGGCAACCAGTCTTGATTAAGTTGCTCAAACGGTTTCCCAAACCGTTTGGGAGCAAACGGTTTCAAACCGTTTAGAAGCAAACGGTTTCACCAAACCGCATGAGACCAAACAGTTTCAGACCATTTGGAGGTGTTGACTAGGTTTAACCATTTGGAATTGTGTTTCTAATGATGTTGGTTAAGGACCCATCAATTATGATTGATTAGTTCCAATTGGTTCATGAGTTGAAGGCCAATCAATCACCAAAACCCTAATTGGGTTAAGTGTTGATTTCCAAATTGATTAAGTTGGAAACTTGGGTTGATTGACCCAAACGGTTTCAAAACCATTTGGGGATCACCCAAACGGTCTCAAGACCTTTTGGGGGTCACCCAAGACCGTTTGGAGGTCTAGGGTTGAGTATGGTTAAGCAATTGAAGATCCAAAGATACTAAGTTGGAGTGTAATCAATTGCTGATTTAGTGATCAATCCAATGATCCAAACCTTAATTGGTTGACTTGGATTTTTATGTTGACATGCAAAAACGGTCTCAAGACCGTTTGGTGGTCATCCAAACGACCTAAAGACCGTTTGGGGTCAGGTCATGTTCAATTTGGATGATGGTTCAATGGTTTCAAAGTAACTAATCTTGCATTGATTAGTGTTGAAGGATCATCGATTCCAAACCCTAATTGATGACTAGTTGAGGGTTAATTGAGGGTCAAATAAGTTGAAGTTTGACCTATTTAACTCAATTGAAGCATGATGATAGGTCCAATTGATGATTGGTTCCATGAATTCAATGATTGAAGGAATCAACATTGGAAACCCTAATCCAATTTGATTGGTTGAGACTATTTTTGGTCGATGCGGTTTTGAGGAGGTTTGGACCAAATGGTCTCAAGACCGTTTGGGACCAAACGATCCCAAACTGGTTGAGCCCATGCAGTTTCAAAAGGTTGCTTTAGCAAACGGTTTCAAGTACTTGCTTTAGCAAACGGTCTCAAGCACCACCTTTACCAAACGGTTTCAAACCGTTTGAACTTTGAAAGACCAAGACCGTTTGGGGCTCAAGTAGTCAAAGTTGATTGAGGATTCAATTGGTTAATCCACTTGGACACCTATTGTAATTGAAGATTCAATTGGTCAATTCAATTGGATACCTTATGTAATCGAGGTCCAATGTGATTGAATCTCTTGAGAATTAAGATGATGAATGATCCATTGATCCAATGATGATTAGTAATGATAATCAATGAAGGTACAAAGGTTGAAACCCTAATAGTACCTAAGTGATTAGTGCTAATTAAGGGATAACCCTAATTTCTTATAGGATCAATGACTTGGTACACTATGTTAATCATAGTTGTATGTACTTGATTGAAGGGTTGATATGACCTAATCAAGTTGAGAGGATGATAGCATGAAATTCATACATGAGTATGATTCATGTGGTGATTAAGGGTATGATCCTTAAGCAAAGAGATCATGAAACCCTAATCATGAGCATAAAACCCTAATCCATGGGGAGGATGTAGCCCTAACCTAGGGTAATGATATGTGAAACTCTAATTTAGGGAAATGAGATGTAAAACCCTAATTGGGATGAATAGTGAATCTCTAATTATGGATAATTGAATGAAATTCTAATGGAGATGAATAGTAGACCCAAATTGTGGGTGACTATGTTGGAAATCCTAATTAAGGATGACTCCATGTGAAATCCTAATCCAGGGTTATGTCATGAGAAACCCTAAGTTAGAATGATGTATATGGAACATTGATGTGGTGATGTGATGTGAGAATCAAACTTAGGGTGATGTCATATAATGACATGAGAAACCCTAGTTGAGGGTGATTCCATGTGAAACCCTAGTTGAGGGTGATTCCATGAGAAACCCTAGTTGAGGGTGATTCCATGTGAAACCCTAGTTGAGGGTGATTCCATGAGAAACCCTAGTTGAGGGTGATTCCATGAGAAACCCTGATTAAGAGCTAACACCACATGATATTCTAATGCTATGTTGTGATGAGAGGCCCCAAGTAGGGTGAAGGTATATGAGACTCTAATGTGATGACATAATGCATAAAGCCCTAATCTTGGGCAATATGACAATGAATCATAATCCTAATTTTAAGTAAGGGTATAAAGAAACCCTAATGATGAGATAGAAGGAATGGCCTTATAAAGGTGAAACATTTCATGTGGTTGATTATAAGCAACCTTATTTTAAGCAATGTCTTTAGCATTAGACAAGTCCATATCATTAAATATAATTGGACAGTTCTAATGTGTGGCCTATGCATTATATGCTAAAGGTGAGAGTTTAGTGATGTAATGTATTAAGAGGGGAAATACCTTAATACAAAATAAGTTGGTTAACTCAAGAGAGTCTGAAATGATGAGAAAGTGATACATCAAGATATGACAGTTATCACAATCAGCACTTCAGGGTTTATATACCTTGATATACTCCAAATCCAATATAATTGGGTAAGAAACATATGAAGTGTGTTATGCAACTATTACAATGAAATGTAATGAGTTGTTGCACTTTGATGGGTGTTAATTAATGTACCTTGAGAATGGGGTTAAGCCCAAATGATGAGTATGATGTAGTCATACCAGGATGAGGATGAGAAATGAACTCATACCTTAAATTGATGATCATTATGCTATATGATGAGAGTAATGATCTTGAATAATCATTTATGATATCTTTGAATGCCCCATAGGTATGGAATAATGAATTAAGGGCTGGATAGATTATATAATCATGAAACCCTAATTAATGAGAAATGGGGAACCCTAACCCTAATTTGGGTAAAGGGAATGAGAAGCCCTGTTTGATAGTAAACCCTAATTCCTAGTAAAGGAATAATGGTGTTACTATTGTGTCGCATGATGCGATGAATAACTTGTATAACTGTTATCATGTGTAATAACCATGCAGATATTATGAGATGATGAATATAGCCAGGTTTGAGTTGTGACATTTATATAATAAATGTTGATTGGCCTTATGTGCCCTAATGTTGTTGTTGCTTAGTAAAAGTAACAATGTGCATGGATTCTATGAGTCATATGAGTAAGTTGTTGCCTAGAAAGAGGTGACAAGATATTTTGTGGCCTTGTGAGCCATGTGTGACACTTGTGTAACAAGTATCATGAATGCCTTGATCAGATGACCTGAAGGTGATAGTTACCTAATAAATGGTAATGGTACTCAATGATGAGTTAAGGGTTTGAATACCCAGAACCATATGATTATGGTGATGAGAATGTGAAGCGATGAGAATTCCCAGTTTTGAAATGAGGGACTGAGTTCCCAAGGTCTTTGAAAGATTGATAAGTATCTGATGAAAGTAGTACATGTCTCTTTATAGCATTGTTGTAATAAGTCTTGTTTGTGAACTTGGCTGATGCTAAAGGAATATGAAAATGTACTTAATTAATCAAGTGAAATCTATTCATGTAGAGCCCTGACCATAGATCCATCATCGTCAGGAATAGGTGATGGTGAAACGGGTGCTCTGTGGCAAAACCCGGATCGCATATTTTGAATATGTGGGGGTAAATGGGCAAAAAATATCCTTATGTTCGGTGAAGAGATTTGAGGGAAGGTAAACATCAAACCTCTCAATCCTTCATGTATCGGGATGGATGTATCATAAATCTCCCGATGGTTGGGATAGATGTAACACTAATCTCCCAATGATATTTAATGTCGGGTCGAGGAGATAAACATTAAATCTCTCGATGGCCTATGAGAGTACAGTTGACATTGTAACTCTATAGCAAAGTTCCAGTATACCCTGGAAAGCTATTTTGAGCAGTCGACACAGTCCTTCTTGTTTTCCCGTAGTGACTGGGATGTGAGAGGTCATGGGAATCTGGCTCTTCCATAGACCTATGTATGGTACCTATTTCGACTTCGCAGTGGTCAGTTGGATTATGAGCGGTATACCTCATATCCTCAGGGCATAAGTGTGTTTGTAAAATGAAATCATCCGTATAGCATGTTTGCTTAAGGATTGAATACGAAAATTCATTGGCTGATGTTACATTTCTGTTATATATTTGTAGTTCATTGATGTTGTTCATATATGTTGTATTCATTACAAGTAGATGGATGAACTATGAGTCTACCATGAGTATATGCAATGTTATCCCTAAAAAAGGAGATTACTTCACTTTCTTCATATAAGTGACTCACCTGCTGTTGATTATATATAATCCTTCTGCTCGATTTATTTTAATAAATTGCTATAACAATGTTTTGGCGGAGAGTTATATCTCCCTCTAGGGCAATTTACAATTGTCTCACCCCCGTGGGATCCAACTTTTTAGGTGAACGCGGACAAAGAAGCAGGAATCATATTGCAGGGAATGGGTAGCAGCAGTAACAGCAAGGACAGCAGTAATATCTTAGGTGGGGATACTACATGTCAAGTTATGTAATTAGAAAGTCCTATGTGTCGCCTCTGTACTCTCGGGTCCTTGGAGTTTTTAGCCAGTGCTTTTGATAAATCGATCTGAGGTTTTGGCTTGATGCCTCAAGATTGTATACTATCTGTATATAATGTTTATAAGGCAGTTGATGATGTAGTCTCTGAAAAGAGATGGTACATGTTATGTACGTTTGAACCAGAATGTAAATGTTATACAATGGTTCTTGATGGAAAATATTTCATATGTGTTGATCTCTTTGTTAAAAGTTTTAATTTTTAGTGATTTTCAGTAATCCGATGTGAATAATTCGCTTCCGCTTAAGTTAATCTTGTTTTTGTGAGTTGGATGCCACAAATTAGTGGTATCAGAGCTCTAGGTTTGCTAAGTCTACAGAGACATAGGACTAAGATAGTAGAGTATGTTCTGGTGTCATCCAGTGTATCTGATAGTGTCTTCTACTCATATAAGAGAAGAAGAACTTAAAGATGATTGGGTCACATGAGGAGGTTGTTGCTGAAAGCAGCAATGTTGCACCAAGAAGAGGTGCATGTGAACAGGCAAGAGAGAGACAATTGCCTGAGAATCCCCTAGCTGATCCATCTATGATAAGAAAATCATTCTTTAAGTATTACTGTTGGAGAATTTAGGGCAACAGTAATGTATATAGTGGATCAAGCATTGGCAGTGTAACCTAGATTACCAACCCCAATGATGATCTTTTATATATCAGCAGGATTTGTAATTAGCATCTACAGGTTGAAGCAAAAGGAAATGATGAATTTATGGACCTAAATTGAGTCTGTGCTCAACCTTAGCCTGTTGAATCAATCTTTGACATAGAGTTAGCCTGAGGCAGTGAATAATTTATGAATTATGACAAGTTAGACAGGATAATGTCATTCAAATATGTCATTTTATGAATTCTTGGATTAATTGAGAAAGGAAATGATTCAACTTTCCTTGATTAGTCCTGTGAGGACTTATGTTTTGCATAGTAAAACATTACCAATGTTTTATGTTGTTCTTACCTCTATAAGAAAAGATGAGGTATAGAAGAGATGCATGGATAAAATCCAGGGATGTTAAACCTTGTTCTTGTGATAATATGAAAAAGAAGGAATATGATAGTATACAAAGTGCATACCACTTAATCTCAGTATTTATATACCCTGGCCAGGTATACAACTATTGATGATAAAGTGGGTATGGAAACTCTTAGATTGTTGTCTTTTTTATTGCTCTGATCAAGTAGTCATTCTGAGACAATCTAATGAGTATCATGAAAATAGGAATATGAAATGAATAAGTGTGTCATATCCTATGCATAAGAAAGAGAGTCTGAGATAATCTCATATGAGCATGTTGTATGAGGAACTAAAAGTGTACTCCTCATAAGATAAGAATAAGAATAAGGGAGACGAACCCTGTTCAATAATGATGCCAGCATAATGAAGGTCTTTCCCATAATGAGGAAATGGGAAATGTGATGAGATCATGAGATGATCATAAACATGCTATATAATAATAAAGAAAGGGATAATGACATGTAATCATCCTTACAAATTCCTATGCTAAAGGCAAGGAACTTAGGATGAGACCAAGAATAAATGATTCATGAATAATTGAAAATACATGAATTAATAAGAGGAATGTGAATCCTTGTTTTCTTTCCTTTCAGGGACGGCAATCAAGTGGGTCTTAGGACACTTGATGTGCATAAGATAAATATGTTCATGTGATGGATACTTAGAAAAGTATCATTTTAACTTGGACTTTGGTTCCAAGATGAGGACATATGTAACAATTAATGTTCCAAGATGAAAGGAAGAGAAATATGTGATGTGTTCTCAACACATGTGATAGATACCAAGGTGAAAGATTCTGGTATCTAAGATATATCATATGGTTTATGTTGGCTACATGGAGTGGTCAACTATGAAATTAGTCTGATTATATAAAATGATATGAACATCATATGTTAGGGGTTTATGCTTTGCATAAATATGATATTAATAAAGGATGTATGATGTTTCTCTGAACAAGAAAAGTGTTACTTGACACAAAATTGACTCCACAGTTAATGATACGAAACAGTGGAGCATGTGTCTTGTGTGTTGATCCTATGAGAATCTTGTATGAAAACACTTTGTGCTGATCAAAGCTTTATGGTGTCTCCATAATAAGGAGATGATATGTGAAGACTAGATAGTATGATGAATAAAATACATCTGTCTTCCTTTATCTGGATTTCGAGGACGAAATCCTTGTTAGGTGTTTATGATTTGTAACATCCCTGACATGGGTTATACTTTAACCCTAGGTGTTTTGATTAATAAAGATGATTAAATGCTTAATTTCATCTTGTGAAAAGTAATTAGGCCTCAAGAGGAACTTATGTTGCAATTCTAGTCCTATTTGAATAATGTTGAAGCAATGTTTGCTTGTTTTGGACTAAAGTGCAAATTACCCAAGTTGAGGGGTTTAAGTGCAAATTGTGCATGATAATATGTTCCTCGTGTGTTGAAGCATCATGAGAGTGAAAATGATGCTGAGGTATGGCTTATGGAAGCCTGAATACCAAGAAATAGCTGATAAAGCAATGTATGTGCATGAAAACCTAGTTTTGGTGTAATGTGCAATTTACCCAAAACTTAGGGTACAATATGTAATTTACCACTTCAATAAGGTCCCTAATGTTTCTTGGAATCATGTAGAGCAAATAAAATTAGAGGGGAGCCTCATTTTAATTAAGTTGGAGGAGAGAGAATCTTGATATTAAAATAATCAAGATTTAATCCTAATTGAAACCCTAATTCGATTTAGGGCAAAAATAAATGTATTAATTAAAGGGCCATCAACCAAAATTAAAATGATTGGATTCAGATGTGTGTGTGACGTCCTTGAGCTTTGCAAGGACCACGAAAATATCCAAGGGAGTGGATAACTCACACACAATTTTATAAGAAAAAGAAATATCCACTCACATATGGATATTAGTATAATATGATTTAAGGTGCTTAATTTGCTTTTCTTTAAATCATGGATAATTGAGAGTAATAATAGGAAAACAAGATAGCCTCGTCCCTAAGGAAGATGAGGGGGAAGAGGCGGCCACATTTTTTGGATTAAATAGATTTTTACAAAGTATATTCTCTCTCATTGAATTTTTATAAAAGGACCTTTTACAAGCCAAATGAAAGGCTTTTTCGACCCCACTTCTTCTCCTTGCTTGGGAAACGACCAAGGGAGCTTGGGAGGGTCAGGAGGATGACCCCCAACCTGTTGGTAAGTTTCTTGATCCATTTCACCTTGATTCCATGGTGGAAATTGAAAATAAATTATGGATTTCTTCCTATTTCGATCTCCTCTTCAATTCTAACCATTTCTTTTTCACCCAAACCTTGAGGACGAACCTTGGAATGGTGAAAGGAGTTGCATCCACCATTTTTGTCGTGGACATGGAGCTTTGGAGATCAATTGGAGGCGGGTTTTATAACTTGAACCCTTGATTTTGTTATTGCATTCAATTCCTTATCAAATAATGATCATTTCCATGTTTACAATAATTGATTTGGTTGATTGATGCAATCACCATGGAAACCACAGCAGGTTTTGTGAGTTTAGAGGTTGAAGATGATAAGCACACACCTCTCCATATATCTAAGGCAAACTGTCTTGATTAATTTGCTCAAACAGTTTCCCAAACCGTTTGGGAGAAAACGGTTTCAAACCATTTAGAAGCAAACAGTTTCACCAAACCGCATGAGACCAAACGGTTTCAGACCGTTTGGAGGTGTTGACCAGGGTTGACCATTTGTAATTTTGTTGCTAATTATGTTGGTTAAGGACCCATCAATTATGATTGATTAGTTCCAATTGGTTCATGAGTTGAAGGCCAATCAATCACCAAAACCCTAATCGGGTTAAGTACTGATTTCCAAATTGATTAAGTTGGAAAGTTGGGTTGATTGACCCAAACGATTTCAAAACCATTTGGGGATCACCCAAACGGTCTCAAGACCGTTTGGGGGTCACCCAAGATCGTTTGGAGGTCTAGGTTTGAGTATGGTTAAGCAATTGAAGATCCAAAGATACTAAGTTGGAGTGTAATCAATTGCTGATTTGGTGATCAATCCAATGATCCAAACCTTAATTGGTTGACTTGGATTTTGATGTTGACAAGGGAAAACGGTCTCAATACCGTTTGGTGGTCATCCAAACGACCTCAAGACCATTTGGGGTTAGGTCATGTTCAATTTGGATGATGGTCCAATGGTTTCAAAGTAACTAATCTTGCATTGATTAGTGTTGAAGAATAATCGATTCCAAACCCTAATTGATGACTAGTTGAGGGTTAATTGAGGGTCAAATCAGTTGAAGATTGACCTATTTAACTCAATAGAAGCATGATGATAGGTCCAATTGATAATTGGTTCCATGAATTCAATGATTGAAGGAATCAACATTGGAAACCCTAATCCAATTTGATTGGTTGAGACTATTTTTGGTCGATGCAGTTTTGAGGAGGTTTGGACCAAATGGTCTCAAGACCGTTTGGGACCAAACGATCCCAAACCGGTTGAGACCATGCGGTTTCAAAAAGTTGATTTAGCAAACGGTTTCAAGTACTTGCTTTAGCAAACGGTCTCAAACACCACCTTTACCAAACAATTTCAAACCGTTTGAACTTTGAAAGACCAAGACCGTTTGGGACTCAAGTAGTCAAAGTTGATTGAGGATTCAATTGGTTAATCCACTTTAACATCTATTATAATTGAAGATTCAATTGGTCAATTCAATTGGATACCTTATGTAATCGAGGTCCAATGTGATTGAATCTCTTGAGAATTAAGATGATGAATGATCCATGGATCCAATGATGATTAGTAATGATAATCAATGAAGGTACAAAGGTTGAAACCCTAATAGTACCTAAGTGATTAGTGCTAATTAAGGGATGAACCCTAATTTCTTATAGGATCAATGACTTGGTACACTATGTTAATCATAGTTGTATGTACTTGATTGAAGGGTTGATATAACCTAATCAAGTAGAGAGGATGATAGCATGAAATTCATACATGAGTATGATTCATGTGGTGATTAAGGGTATGATCCTTAAGCAAAGAGATCATGAAACCCTAATCATGAGCATAAAACCCTAATCTAGGGTGAGGATGTAGCCCTAACCTAGGGTAATGATATGTGAAACTCTAATTTAGGGAAATGAGATGTAAAACCCTAATTGGGATGAATAGTGAATCTCTAATTATGGATAATTGAATGAAATTCTAATGGAGATGAATAGTAGACCCAAATTGTGGGTGACTATGGTGGAAATCCTACTTAAGGATGACTCCATGTGAAATCCTAATCCAGGGTTATGTCATGAGAAACCCTAAGTTAGAATGATGTATATGGAACATTGATGTGGTGATGTGATGTAAGAATCAAACTTAGGGTGATGTCATATAATGACATGAGAAACCCTAGTTGATGGTGATTCCATGTGAAACCCTAGTTGAGGGTGATTCCATGAGAAACCCTAGTTGAGGGTGATTCCATGTGAAACCCTAGTTGAGGGTGATTCCATGAGAAACCCTAGTTGAGGGTGATTCCATGAGAAACCCTGATTAAGAACTAAACCACATGATATTCTAATACTATGTTGTGATGAGAGGCCCCAAGTAGGGTGAAGGTATATAAGACTCTAATGTGAAGACACAATGCATAAAGCCCTAATCCTGGGCAATATGACAATGAATCATAATCCTAATTTGAAGTAAGGGTATAAAGAAACCCTAATGATGAGATAGAAGGAATGGCCTTATAAAGGTGAAACATTTCATGTGGTTGATTATAAGCAACCTTATTGTAAGCAATGTCTTTAGCATTAGACAAGTCCATATCATTAAAGATAATTGGACAATTCTAATGAGTGGCCTATGCATTATATGCTAAAGGTGAGAGTTTAGTGATGTAATGTATTAAGAGGGGAAATACCTTAATACAAAATAAGTTGGTTAACTCAAGAGAGTCTGAAATGATGAGAAAGTGATACATCAAGATATGATAGTTATCACAATCAGCACTTCAGGGTTTATATACCTTGATATACTCCAAATCCAATATAATTGGGTAAGAAACATATGAAGTGTGTTATGCAACTATTACAATGAAATGTAATGAGTTGTTGCACTTTGATGAGTGTTAATTAATGTACCTTGAGAATGGGGTTAAGCCCAAATGATGAGTATGATGTAGTCATACCAGGATGAGGATGAGAAATGAACTCATACCTTGAATTGATGATCATTAATGCTATATGATGAGAGTAATGATCTTGAATAATCATTTATGATATCTTTGAATGCCCCATAGGTATGGAATAATGAATTAAGGGTTGGATAGATTATATAATCATGAAACCCTAATTAATGAGAAATGGGGAACCCTAACCTTAATTTGGGTAAAGGGAATGAGAAGCCCTATTTGATAGTAAACCCTAATTCCTAGTAAAGGAATAATGGTGTTACTATTGTGTCACATGATATGATGAATAACTTGTATAACTGTTATCATGTCTAATAACCATGCAGATATTATGAGATGATGAATATAGCCAGGTTTGAGCTGTGACATTTATATAATAAATGTTGATTGGCCTTATGTGCCCTAATGTTGTTGTTGCTTAGTAAAAGTAACAATGTGCATGGATTCTATGAGTCATATGAGTAAGTTGTTGCCTAGAAAGAGGTGACAAGATATTTTGTGGCCTTGTGAGCCATGTATGATACTTGTGTAACAAGTATCATGAATGCCTTGATCATATGACCTGAAGGTGATAGTTACCTAATAAATGGTAATGGTACTCAATGATGAGTTAAGGGTTTGAATACCCAGAACCATATGATTATGGTGATGAGAATGTGAAGCGATGAGAATTCCCAGTTTTGAAATGAGGGACTGAGTTCCCAAGGTCTTTGAAAGACTGATAAGTATCTGATGAAAGTAGTACATGTTTCTTTATAGCATTGTTGTAATAAGTCTTGTTTGTGAACTTGGCTGATGCTAAAGGAATATGAAAATGTACTTAATTAATCAAGTGAAATCTATTCATGTAGAGCCCTGACCATAGATCCATCATCGTCGGGAATAGGTGATGGTGAAACGGGTGCTCCGCAGCAAAACTCGGATCGCATATTTTGAATATGTGGGGGTAAATGGGTGAAAAATATCCTTACGTCCGGTGAAGAGATTTGAGGGAAGGTAAACATCAAACCTCTCAATCCTTCATGTATCGGGATGGATGTATCATAAATCTCCCGATGGTTGGGATAGATGTAACACTAATCTCCCAATGATATTTAATGTCGGGTCGAGGAGATAAACATTAAATCTCTCGATGGCCGATGAGAGTGCAGTTGACGTTGTAACTCTATAGCGAAGTTCCAGTATACCCTGGAAAGCTATTTTGAGCAGTCGACACAGTACTGCTTGTTATCCCGCACTGATTGGGATGTGAGAGGTCATGGGAATCCGGCTCTTCCATATACCTATGTATGGTACCGATTTTGACTTCGCAATGGTCGGTTGGAGTATGAGTGGTATACCTTATCTCCTCAGGGCATAAGTGTGTTTGTAAAATAAAATCAGTCGTATAGCATGTTTGCTTAAGGATTGAATACTGAAATTCATTGGCTGATGTTACATTTCTATTATATATCTATAGTTCATTGATGTTGTTAATATATGTTGTATTCATTACAAGTAGATGGATGAACTATGAGTCTACCATTAGTAGATGCAATGTTATCCCTGAAAAAGGAGATTACTTCACTTTGTTCATACAAGTGACTCACTTGTTGTTGATTATATATAATCCTTCTGCTCAGTTTATTTTAATAAAATGCTATAACAATGTTTTGGCGGAGAGTTATATCTCCCGCTAGGGCAATTTACAAGTGTCTCACCCCCGTGAGATCCAACTTTTTAGGTGAACGCAGACAAAGAAGCAGGAATCCTTTTGCAGGGAATGGGCAGCAGCAGTAACAGTAAGGACAGCAGTAATATCTCAGGTGGAGATATTGTTTGTCAAGTTATGTAATTAGAAAGTCTTCTGTGTCATCTCTGTACTCTCGGGTCCTCAGAGTTTTTAGCCAGTGTTTTTGATAAATCGATCTGAGGTTTTGGCTTTGATGCCTCGAGATTGTATATTGTCTGTATATAATGTTTATATGGCAGTTGATGATATAGTCTCTGAAAAGAGATGATATAGGTTATGTACGTTTGAACCAGAATGTAAATGTTATACAATGGTTCTTGATGGAAAAGATTTCTTATGTGTGGATCTCTTTGTAAAAAGTTTTAATTTTTAGTGATTTGCAGTAATCCGCTGTGAATAATTCACTTCCGCTTAAGTTAATCTTGTTTTTGTGAGTTGGATGCCACAATATAGTTCTACGTTTACTTACCTAGTTTAGAAAAACACAGCATGAAGTATGTTGAGTCAAATTCATGTTCATAATCATTTTACCGGTCATATACAAATATTCCCCAATTATTGACTTCATTGCATCAATTCTAGAGCCAAAATACTGTACACTAAGAAATGCCATCAACATTGTCAAAACTTTGTTGATGCGCTTAGTTTCCACATGTGTGTTACTATATTTGTTGATCCAGAATTGATCCAATCACAAGAAAATCATGGGGATTGGTTATATCCTCCTTATTGTTATTATTGTGTTGTATGTCGTGTTTATTTATGATTTATTAATATAATGCAATTGATGTATTATCACTTGCAATATCCTCACACTATCAATCTATCTATCCCCTATCTTCTTCAAACCAAACTAGTGGTAGATTTATGTGTCATCATTGCCCATTGATGCATCTAACCTATTCATGGCATCACCATGGTATCCTATTACCCAATAGTGACTAAAACAAAAGAATACTTTGACATATATATTTAGAAGACATAGTTTAAACATATAGAGTGTTTCTCATGAGCCCCCCATTTTCATTTGTGGCTATATATTCCTACCTCAACATGTTGTCTCATTTCTAGTTTATTTATTTATTTATACCATAATAATTGTCCTAAGTAGGATGTGATTATGACTCCCATTTATCTTGCTCTTAACTTGACAATGGTTTTGTTTACCTTATTCTTCTCAATTTAGAAAGTAGGTATTTATTTTCAAAAGCGGCATGTCATTTTCTTCTATTTCTCTCTTTATTTTTCAGCTTTCTAGTTCTTTTATCAGATTGTACATCGTGTTCTTTAGTTTTGTTTAAGAAAACGTATCATCCGCTTTAGATCTTCTTAGTCTCCGTAGAACTAAAACAATACGACAGAAATCTTTTCGAATCCATTTTCAATAATCATCCCCCAAAGCCACACATACGCCTGTCAAAAGGGGATAGATAAGCCAAGGGCTAGCAAAATGCAATATAGTACAGACCACATTTTTTTACCTAAAAATCTGGTAATTTTGAAAGAGAAAAAAAAACATAGATTGAACTTGATACCTAATTGACACCGTGGTCAGATCACCACATAGTTCGGGCTTAGATACGTGCAACGTAGTCTACATATAACTATCACATATAGGTCATGGTGAAATTGCACAAACCAAGGCAACTTTTTTTTTTGGTGAACCCAGCGTGTTGCTTCCTTTTTATTGCTTTTATATAAACTGTACAGAAGAAGGGAGAGGGAAAGAAACAAAACAGGAAACTATCTAACTGTACAAAGCATTGGAATCAGCAATAATACGATCCCAAACCACAAGAAACTTCCTCCTTTTGTCAAGAAAGATAATAGAGTTCCTCTCCGTCCAGATTGTATGAAGAATACAACAGATCAGAATTTTAATATCCTTCCTATTACGAACCAGCAGCTGCTCCATTGAACCAGGGATGATAGAGAGAGGGTGCAGCACTTTGAATTTATTCCATAACAGTTTAGCAAAATCACAGTGAAAAAATAAATGATCTCTCGTTTCGTTTTGAGCATGGCAGAGAGAGCACTTGGATGCGAAACTGAAGCCAAACTTTTGCCTAACATCATCAGTAAACAGCCTGTTGTGAAAGGCTTTCCAAAGAAACACCGAAAATCTCCTGGGCAGGGATGAGTCCCATACCCATTTCCCCCAATCGGTGATAGGGTTTTTATTTCTGTAGAGCTCCCAAAACTCCCTGCAAGAGACTATGGATTTCCCGTTACACATGATACTATCTCTAGAGGCCACAGAAGGCTTATTCATCGAGTTGAGGAGGTCAGAGATAGCAGAACCACCTCTGATGCCAGGAAACTGCCATTCACCGTCTACAATACAAGAATCCACTTTGCAGAATTTGCCCCGGCCAAACCTGTTAACCAACTGATTGTCCACATTACTCAAGAGGGTGGTCTTGCCAGGACACCATGGGTCAAGCCAGAGAAGAAAGGAATGACCATCCCCTATTTTAAAATCCACATGATAAAGAAGAAAGCGTCTCAAGTTCAACATCCTCTTCCAAAGCCAAGAACTATTATGACTAGGGTCGACATACCAGATAGAGTGCTCATACATGTATTTCTCGTGAGTCCATTTAACCCATAAAGAGTCTTTACTGCTAGTGATGTCCCAAAGATTTTTAAGGAGACTAGCGTTCGACCAGTCCTCAATCTTCCTGATACCTAATCCACCTTCAGTTTTTGGTCTGCAGATGATGTCCCAAGAGATAGCGTGCATTTTCCTTGCATCAACCTTATCACCCCAAATAAAATTTCTAATGTACTTCTCAATATCTTCAATAACTGCTTTAGGCAGGGGGAAGGCAGCAGTCCAGAAGATATGGTAAGAAGAGAGAGTAGAGATGGCTAGTTCAATTCTGCCTGCCATTGAAAGCAAGCGGGACTTCCAAGAGTTAAGCTTGTTCTTAATTTTATCCACAATAGGCAAACACATGTTCTTAGTTAATCTTCCAGAGAAGAGAGGGAGGCCCAGATACATAATGGGAAGAGAAGCTTGAGGAATATCACTCAACAAAGTGCCTGCACCCTTGCTCAAGAAGATATTGCTCTTCAAGTTATTAATCTTCAAGCCAGAAATTTTCCCAAAGATGTTCATTAATTCTTCAATATTGTTGAGGTTGTGTTGATCAGCTTTAGAGAAAATCAAAAGATCATCCGCAAAAATAATGTGAGAAATGTTAAGGCCCGATTTTTTAGAAGGTGAAATAGGGGACAACAGCCCATCCTCCACAAAGGAATTAATAATAGATGTAAAACCCTGAAGAGCTAAGACAAAAAGATAAGGAGACAGTGGATCACCTTGTCTCACTCCAACAGAAGAATTGAAGGATTTGGAAGGAACTCCATTCACAAGAACTTGGAAGGAAGCCGAGGTGAAGCAAACATCAATTCAATTAATCCAACAGGGGGGGAAGCCCATTTTCCAAAGAACAAATAGAATGAAATCTCTACTGACCGAATCAAAAGCTTTAGTAAGGTCTGCCTTGAGACAAAGAAGATTAGCATTGCTATTATTGAAGTTGCTAAGAATCTCATTCGCAAGGAGGATAGCGTCCCCAATCTTCCTACCTTTGATGAAAGCCATTTGGTTTAAACTTATGATGTCAGGGATGATATATTTCAATCTATCAGCCAAAATCTTCGTTATGACTTTGTAGATGATGTTGCACAGAGATATGGGCCTATAATCTTTAATGGTTTGAGGATCTTTAATTTTGGGAATCAGGACAATGAAAGATCTATTGCATTCCTTTAGCATTTTAGCATTGTCAAAGAAATTAAGAACTGATTTACATACATCATCCCCAACAATGCTCCAGCACTCTTTGAAGAATAAGACATTATAGCCATCAGGCCCAGGGGTCTTGTCACTATTCATGTTCTTGATGACAGTTTCAATCTCATCCCTGGTCACCCAGAAACTAATCTTCCTAACCTGCTCAGCAGAAAGGGAAGGAAGCTTCCACTTATCACTCCAATTAATAGGGTCACAGTTGCGATTATTGAAAACATTCTCAAAATAATCAGAAATATGACTTGTCACCAAACAGGAGTTAGAACAAGACTTGTCATCAATCATAAGAGTATGAATAGAATTACTCAGCCTCCTCGTATACAGTGAAGTGTAGAAGAATTTAGAATTTCTGTCTCCAAGTTTAAGCCATTGAACTTGAGACTTTTGTCTCCAGAGGCTCTCTTCATCATTAGCAGCTTTAATAGCATCAATACGAAGCTTGTTAACTTGAGCATGCACGGAAATATTGCCATGGTCCATGTCAGCAATTTTTTGAAGCTCCAGGACTTGAGCTTCCAGAGATTTAGTAAGGTTGGAGAAGTTACTGACTTTATCTTTATTCCATTTGATTAGAGCAAATTTAGTAGCATGGAGTTTCATGTACAATCTGTACATGGGAGGACCAACCGGTTCAAAGTCCCAAGATTTCTGAATAACCTCAAAGAAACCATCCTGCCTTGTCCAGTCATTAATGAATCTAAAAGGAGTAAAATGTTTCTTTCCTTTAATCAGGTTGATTTTAATGATCTTATGGTCACTTGTGATGTTGGAAATCACCTCAGACCAAACATTGGGAAAAAAATTAAGGAAGTCAATATTGCAGAAAACTCGATCGATTTTAGAGAAGGTGCTAACACCAGATTTACTCTTGCTATCCCAGGTAAAATAGGGACCTTTGGTAGGAATCTCCAGCAGACCCGTGATGCCAATGGCATTATTAAAATCCTCCATGCTGATATTAGTAGGGGGCTTCTTTCCCATTTTCTCGCCAGCCAGCCTAACTGCATTGAAATCCCCTGCAATACACCATTGTTTATTCATGCTGCTAGCAATAAGGCAAATATCATCCCATAAGCTCTTTCTTTCTAAGTCGTTGGTAGAACCATAGATAGCAGAAAGGAGGAAAGAGTGATAAGCAGTCTCGACCTCACAATGAATGATCTGAGAGGAATCTCTAAGTTTATTAATTCTGATGTTTGGATTATTCCAGAGGATGACAATTCTAGTATAAGTGTAGTAATCTGAATTGTCAATGTAAGAGAAACCTTGCCAGTCAGTATCAATAATCTTACTGAGATTAGTTTTATTGACTCTAGATTCCAACATAATAAGAATGTCAGGATTAAGCTTTGTTGTTTCCATTTGAATGTGAGGGATTTTGTTACTAATTCCCCTCACATTCCAAGCAACAATAGATAAAGGACTATCCATGTGGGAAGATTACACAGTCATCACCCCCACCAAAATCCTCAAGCCCTTCCAAATCCTTATCCAGAATAGAGAATTTATTTGCAGAGTTATCCAAAATCCTGACAGTAACATGAATGTTTTTAGTTGTACATTTCGGGGGCTCTTTGATTTCCTTGGCCTCTTCCATTCATTCAGTAGACCATCTGTAATAGGAGAAGAGAAAGCCATAACTTGTTCACTAGTGGGAGAGATAGGATCAAACATCGAAATCACAGGAGCTGAGTTTTGTTCCAATTACTCCAACGTCGATAACTCTGGGCAGCTGAGCTGAACAACAGAGTCAGTAACCATGACAGAATTAATATTTGTAGGCGGCTGGACAATTGTTGGAAACAGAAAAGGAACTGAGCATTCAGTAGAAGAGGTGAAGCATTCAGTAGAAGGAATTGAGCATTCAGTAGAAGAGGCGCTTTCAATAGAAGGAACTGAACATTCAGTAGAAGAGGTGTTCTCCAGGATACGAGTCTTAGCAACCCAGACCTTATTAGCTTCTTTAACTGGTTGTCTAGCAGTAGAAGTTATGCGAGAAGAAATGTCACAGACTGATGTCAGATGCCCAAAATTACCACAGTTCAAACACATTTCCGGTTCCCATTCATATTCAAAATGGATAGTATTAGGTATTCCATCATCACTCACAATCTCTAACTCCTTTGGGAAAGCAAAATTAGCTGGAATCAATACTTGCAACCTAGCATATTCCAGTCTTTCAAAAGAAAGAGTAAGTCTGTCAATTCTCATCGGTTTACCAAGGACAGAGCCAATATACGAAAACATTTCCTCATCCCATAACTCCAGAGGGAGGCCATGGACTTTTAGCCAGATCGGGATTTCCGTGAGTTTAAGCATCTCTAAAGCATCACCTCTTTCCCATTTCTTGATAATAAGGGGTTTGCCAGCAACAAACCAGGGGCCATCTTCCACTGCAGTCCTCAAGTCATCATCATTGGAGAATAAGATAAGGAAGAATACATTACCTCTCGACTTAACCTCAATCGATCCCTTAACTTTCCAGATCTGAGCAAGTTGGATCACCAAGGTTTTCCAGTGCGGGTTAAGGCCAATCACATAACCTGCAGCAGCTCTCTTCCATCTCTCTTTATTTCTTTGCGCAATGCTGCTCGGGTAGATGAATTTCCCATCTCGGATGTCACATGTTTTCTTAACTAGGTTAGAGTGAATTCCGCCCTTTCCTGAAGCCGCTGCTTCCGTCCATGGCGAACTTTCCTTTGCAACTTTTTTCATTTGCTAGTTATCATCATATTATGTTGCATTTATTTATTTGAAACTTGAATATTACCTTGACGGGGTAAATCACAAAGTGACTCAGTGTTCCTCGTGATCAAACACAAAATTACTTTGATGTCTAAGTAAATTTCGTGGATTTGATTTAATCAATATAGTTGGGACTGAGGCTTAGATGATGATGAGATAATGATGTTCAGTTTTTGTACCTTATACACGTTGTATGTCGTTTACTGTTTTGAAGCACGTATAGCTTGCCAAAAGGAGTATTGCCTCGGTCTTGGAATTCCACTCAGTGGCATCATCTTTTTTCCCGTGGTCATCATTGTAATGCAACAGTATCACTGCACCCCTCCACTTAACTCTGCTAGCACCGCCAATAGTGAAAGCGGCCTCACCGGTCAAAAGCAAAAGGTGTTTTGTATGACATACATAGAAGATGTGATTGATTTTATATTCAGTCTAAGACACTTACAAATATAATAATTATTATTATTATAAAGTAATATAAATGTAAAAAATTTGATGAAATAATAGAAGCGTACCTTCGAATCAGTAGAAAATCCACGAAAATTGAATAGGGGAGGATAAAGTATTAAGATATACACAGAATAATTACTTATATTCTCTTATATACAAAGGTTACATGATACATTCATCTTACAATAATTGGACTTCCTTACAAGCCTGTCAATGAACCAAGTGGATGCAATGATTTTTGTGGATTTATCACTTCAACTCCTGTAACATCTTGCCTTGTTATGAAAGAGGCCACTGTAGAAGTCTTGTCCTAAAACCTTGATGATGTGGTGGTTCTTGATATAGAAATTGGCAGGCCATAGCAGCCAACAATTATAATCTCAGATGCATCGAGGTAGCCGTTGCAACTCTACAGCCAAAATTGTAGCCGCCTGAGAAACAGTGGATGTGCTTGAATTTCTTAATCTAGATGTTATAGCTTCTATTTTTCGTACATCTGATAGAGATATTGACAAAATCATTGCCTGGCAGAGATACTGTCTGCAAGCAAATGCCAGAGAATACATGAGGCGTAACAGAAGCGGACCATCTTGAAAAGATGGAAGAATGCTACTTATTTTTGAAAGATTCGTTAAGAAACCCATAGTAGCTTCTCTTGGTGCAACTGTGAGTAATAGCACGAGACATTCCGAAGCAAGAATAGCTACTTGAGATTCAGGATTCCCTGTTAACTCTAGGAAAATACCAACATTGCAACTAAAATCTGCTATGTCCTTGATGTTATATTGCTGCTCAGCAGTCCTGGCTTTGGAAGTGTCCACTAGAAGAGACGGCTCTTCCAGATATTCATTACTTTGCTCCCTTCCTACACTGTGTAGAATGAAAGCCTTACAGAGAGCTAGAGTGGGATCAAGAAAGTCTGTCATCTCTTTAGCAATTACAAGCTCAAGAAGGTTTCCTATCTTTCTAACTACTCGTAATTGAGAAAGTAGTCTAGTTTCCATTTCAGGTGCAGAAACCAGAACCAGACAGAGCTTTACATTATTAACATTGGTTACTGACAGATCACCGAGTAAAAACTGAAAACAGTGAGAGATGATTTTCTGATTTAAGATAGAAGATATTTTCACGAGGTTGAACTCAAGAAGCATTACCAATAACTTCTGTGCATACATAGGAATGGGGTCTTCGTCATCAACCAAGCTAGGATAAAGAGGGAGAAAATAATTGTCTGATACTGCCTTCAATTCCTGTAATATCGACTCGTCATCCTGGACTGAAATGCCCAATATGTCATTCAAGAAAGTAGCCATCACATCGAACAAAATTTTCAATGATAAAAATCTTGCATCCCCATCTTTGTTGCCTTTATACATTGTGGCAAGACTCGGTAACAGACAAGATATGAATATTTTAGGGTCATCAGTGAGAAATGTTGTATCTTCACAGATGGATTCAAGAATCTGAAGTAGGGTAATTTGGAAATCATCTCTTCCCTGCATCAGATGGTGATCAGCTCTATCAAATGTAAGAATCAATATGGAACTAGAAACAACAACATTCTGCTGATAGATAAAAATGTATTATACTAAAATGTTATATACAAATGTATACATAGTTCGATGCCAGGCAGAGTAATATACAGAAAAGCAATAAATTCCTTGTTAGCACTCTTCACTATTCTCTAATTTTCTAACACATCCACTGCAAACCTTCTGGACCTTGCCAATGAGCAATTACTGCTCGATCACTACTGCAAGCCTGCAAAGATAATACACTGCAAACCCCTATCATGAAACTCCATCACTTTGATTACTGTGACAAGAACAGTCAACATTGAAGAGATATGTCAGAGAGAAACATTGAAACCTACATGGACCAGCCAGAGCTTTGGGGAATGTAGTGTCTACTATTCCCACCTCTATCCCATCTGAGTATACTAATAATACTGTCACATGTACGGTTGATCATACCATAATCCTTCAAGGCACTTGCCCAGGCATGTATGTCATGTGAACTTGGACATTCACCTCATTATGGTAACCAGCAGTTGTTTATTAATTCTAGTAAAAAAAATTCATAAATCTGGAAACACTGATGTTCTTGAGTTGCACATATAATTGACTTTTCCTCCTTTGATGCTTGTGAGTTGTTCCAAATACGTTATTACTATAGTCGTGGCAGGAAATTTCCGTACTTATTCCCTTATCTATTGTGTTGTTTGTGTCATCTCATCCTCTTGATTTCTCATGTGTCAATAGAAAAAACAAAGCCATTTAATGATTTTTTCATTCTATATATCTTCAATATTTTCAAGACCTTTGCACAAAAACTGACAGTAAGTGAGGGCATGGAAGGAGTGTATGGGCTATACTACTCGGATGTTTTGCCGACTGCAACCTACTGCCAGCTTATAATGGCATTTCCCACTAGAGCATCATTCTATCACAAATCAGGTTATGTCCTGCCAGATGATACTTATAAATGGTTTCAATGTCATTCATGTAAGCTAGGTAAGCAAAAACTAGAGCTACTCTCCCTGGCAGTGCATTTAATGTGTTGAGGGCCTTGCACGGTCCCATATCAATCTCAATTTCTTCATTTACTTCTGTTATGGATGACTTCATTAGAGCCACTTCGATCTACCTGCTTTTGATGGCTCTCAAGTTCTTGATACAATTATGACGATTTTGAAGATATAATAACCCAATTTTATCTTTAATGTAGGACGATATGCTATCTCATTTATCAATTTTGTCAAGGTATAATAACCCAATTTTATCTGTAATGTAGGACGAAATATGCTATCTCAATATATCAGCATTGTGTCTTTTATTTATGTTGTTAATTGTAGGAATATCTTTGAATAATTGTAAAAGGTGTACAACGGTGCTCCTTATATAGGGCTATGGGAAGGTGTCCCGCAAATATAAACTATGTTATGTTGTACGCATTAAGCCCATGTAGGCTCAATAACTGTTGTTGACAAGTGTGTGGGACACTGTAATCGTTGTTGATGTATTGATATGCACACCACTGCCCTATATATAGAAGAGAAGGCAGTTACAAGGAAGCGGACTAAACCCTAATGGGCCAAGGAAAACAGATTCATATACATAACATACTAATTAAACTATTAACTAAATAGGCTAATACTTTCTAACACTCTCCCTCAAGCTGGAGCATGGGTGAACACATGTCCTGGCTTGGAATTACATGACTCGATTAAATGGTAAAAGGGAGAAATGATAAATGAAAGATAGAAATGTCACCCGCCCTAAACAATACTATCTAACTAAACATATGATGACGCCTCTTTGAGATATGTTCTGCAGGCTGGAAATGCTCGAGCTTTTGGAGAAGGTCTTTCTTTTGAAGTGCAACTGAAATGAAGAATATCTGAAGCAGACAATCATAAATATTGTTCCGCCATCTTCACCGGAAAGGATTGTATGAGTGGAATAAGCGCACATCAACACATCCCACTTTCATAACGCGACACGAATTGGGAGACAGCAATGTCGATGTAGCAGTAGTGGTGTCTTCAAATCATTTGAGAAATGTGGCCAACTGGAATTAGCGCAGAAGACCACAAATATGCATCACGTGGCACGAACATGTTGGACGGGGTGTTGAAGTGTCATCTCAACACATAAAAGTAGCAGATGTAACTCGGAGAAGACGTGACAAAGTAGCTCGGTGAAGATAACTTTGGATGAATCCTTGCAGATACAAAATGTGTAGGCTAGAAGACAATGAGCTTTGAAAAAAGTTGATGAAGAAACAACCGTTTATCTCACCATAAACACCTGAGGGAATAAGAGGTCAGAATTAGCCACAATAGCTCTTGTCATGTCTCATGAGAACGCAACATGGATAATCAACTAAAACACCATCAACACCAAAGGGAACAAGAGGTCGGAATTAGCCGCACCAGCTCTTATCCTGAGTCCTAACGTACATAATGAAGTACAAATGCTAGAAGCTCGGTGTCAATGTTGTAATGGAGATCCTTCAAAGTTGTCTGAAAGTGGAAAGCAAATGTGTTGAACAATACAAAGCTCCATGATGATAGCCTAAAATATCATCTCCCACCTCTTCATATGCTCTCTCCTCTATATCCCTCCCGCACATCAAATACAATGAAAGTGAATAGATGTTGTGGAAAAGAGAAATATGACCCCCCCCCCGGCACGTGGAAGATGCACACATGATGGATTTGAGGGTGGGAAAGGGAAAAGGTAAAATGAGAGGTGTAGTGTGTAGAAAAGAACATAACAGAAATACTACCGGAATAGCAACTCGGTAGAAAGAGGACAACTACCGAAATGGAACTCGGTAGGAAAAGGAGTGCACTATTGGAATGGATCTCGGTAGGAAAATCGATAACCAAAGTCCATATGCAAAACTACTCGTTTTATAAGATTCGGATAGAGATATTAAATGGATCTTTTCTTGGCCCAAAAAGGACATTTGTTCGGTTCTTAGGCCAAAAAATGTGGGGGTGGGGGCGGAACCTTGCTAAAAATTTTGGGCTAGGTCAAAAAATAATAAGATCTGATTATCATTAGGTACTGGAGAAGAGATAGACCTTTAGAGGACGTCATAGATGAAAGTGGAAGTACACAGATTGCTTTAGAGTGGTGTTCGTATCGTGACACGTTGTGTAACTTGTCAGGGGTGAGATGTAGACGCCCGATGACACATTGTGTAAGGTTGCCAACATGATGTATAGCTCCTTTGCTCAAAAATGACTGGCTCCTTACAACACGTTGTGTAGGATGTCAGAGGCGCAAGCCAGATCTTTGCTAAGACACCGTGTTGGATGTCAACACACTGTGTAACTTGCGATCTGGGCGAACTCGAAGATGACAGACTCTTGTCGACACGTTGTGTTGGTCATCAACATGTAGTGTGACTTGCAAGCTAGACGAACCTTTGTGTCGCTGAGTGAATTCTAGGCTGCTACACGCCGTGTTGGTTGGCCAACACACCGTGTAGGATGGCACTGAAGCAAGATTTGATGGGAATTAGCGTCGTCACGGAGACAAAGGACCTCGGGAATTAGCACCATGACGACAGGAATTAGTGTCATTTTTTGTACTCATCTAGATCGTGTGAATCATGAAAATTGATGGAGGCTCCTTGTCCGCGATCCGAACTGGACAATAATTAGCGTCGTCCAAGGTCCTGAGAAGTGGTGTAGCGGTGGAGTAATGGGCAGACGTCGGTTGGGAAAAAGGCGATGAACATGGTACCGGTTGCTAGAGACGGTTGCTAGAGCGGAAGGTAGATCTGAGTTGGCGAGGTTGCTTCAATGGTGGCAGCTACATAGGGAACTATGTGATGAATGAATCTTCTATGAGGAGAACTCGAGGAAGTGACGACTTGATGATGACCGCCATGAGGGAGACTCAATGGCGACTTCGACTGTGGATCGAAAGAAAAAAAGATAGTCGGGAATGATGGTGTTAGCGCATAGATGAAGATCTATGTGAAAGGGGAAGAGTGGCGACCATGGAGGCCGAGATGTGCCTAGTGGGCGGGTGGCCAGCCTAAGCCATGGAGAAGGCGGTCGTCTGCAGGCAGTGCTTACTCGCTCTTGATCTCTCAAGGAAGGAGAGGCGGCGGTCGGGACAACATGAGTGTGGAGGGAGGAGAGGAAGTGGAGGTGGTGGCTAGGGTTAGATATCCAGAGCACGCTCTGATACCATGTTGAAAGAATGTGAAACATTGTAATCATTGTTGTTATCTTCATGTGTACACCCTTGTCGTATATATAGTAGAGGAGGTAATTACAAGGAAGTGGAATAAACCCTAATGGGCCAGGGCAAACAGGCCCATGTACATAATAGACTAATTAACCTATTAACTAAATAGGCTAGCTAATACTTTCTAACAACTGCAATGGCCTTCTCAAACACTCCCTTCAAACTAGAGAGTATATATCATGTAGTCTCAGCTTGATAACATGTGAAGGAAAAGTAAAGGTAGATGAGAATTGGAGAAGATATTGGCAATATGTTCTCTTGCCTTCACAACGGATGTCATGATTTTCTTTGCTTTGAAACAATGTCTAACAAAGTGATAGTCCACCTCTACATGCTTTGTATGCTCATAAACATTGTCCTGACTGGAACCTAGTCTCATGACAGATAGAGAGTAGCCATTGGACTTACATGCATGTAGCCTTGTATACGGCTTCAGTGCTCACATGAGCCACTACACTGCTTCTTTCTCATCCAATTGACAAGATGTTTTCTTCAAAAATACAAAGAAGCCTGGTGTTGACCCATGGTCATTTACAGCTCATACTCATTAAGGCGGTCTATATTTGCACAGCTTGTAACAGAGATTCCTATAGTTCGTGGTTGTTTGTCATCATAATCATCATCTTATCATCATCTAAGGGCATGTTTGGTTGGGAGTGGTTCAAACTCATCAAGTTCAAATGTTGAGCTTTAGGCTGTAAGTTTTATTTGTTAAGGGTGACGGGTTGGAAAATGATGGTTTCAAACCACATTATACTCCAACAAATGGGCAAAAAACATAAGAGTTTGTACCGGGCCGGAATCAGGGGCACTTTTTAAGCCATAGAACTGGCACTTTTTACACCTTTTGACAACTTCTCTTCTTTTGTGAGTATGCCTCAACCTTCTCATCTCAATCTCTCCAGTCTCCACTCATCTCATGTCACCTACCCAAACACAGCGGCTATACATAACCAAATTTGTGTCAACCAATGTTTTAGAAAGCACGAAGCAAGAGACTGGCAGATGGGACCTTGTAGCTGCTTAAGCGTCAAGCGAGTGCTTAAACAGGTTTTTTTTTTAAGCAGAGCTTGAATTCTGTATATTTTTATACATAATTATACACATATGTATATAATCATAAATGTTTGAACTTCTATACATATCTAAACCCATTTAATAGCGTAAAAGTAATTTATATACAAAGTAATAATATTACTATGGTGCAATTCATAATATAATATACATTATATTTTAGTATACACAACATATTGCAAATTATGACAGCGAGATCATAATATAGTGTAGATAGTACAAAATATTTGTATTTTACGAACTTATTGTACTAATATAGATATAACGGCTATACTAAGTAATGTTATAACAATAACATAGATTATACAAATAGATAACCTAACACAAAACAATTATATGCAATTGATTACATAATACAATAATGTTAAGTATTGTATGTGGAGTTGTAGATATGCAACACAATAATATACAATAGTATATTGATAATGCATGCTAACGTGGTAATATACAATACCATATATCAGTAGATATTGCTTATTATAAAATATAAATACATATTATACAAACGGCTTATTGTAATAAACTAACCATAAACATTGCATATCTATACTTGTATTTTATACTATATGCCAGTATAAATGTAGAGAAGTACAAATAGAAGTGTGATTTAGAGATTTGGAAGAAATATCTTGGGTCTAGCTGCTTAGTTACTTTAGGCAGGGTAAGGTGGGCGCCTAAAAGCAGCGGCGACCCTTCAACGCTGAAGCGGGCGCTTAAAACGCTTCTTAAAACACTAGTGTCAACCAAATATATGAAATGGAACAAGTAGAGTTGGTACTCCTAACCAGATAAAAGTTGTAGTATTAACTCCATGCTTTTTATTGCCATGTTTATCAAACCACAGTTTGCATCCTAATTATACCCAACCAAACAAGGCGTAAGCCTGAATCCCAACCATGTTGGGTTCGCCTACATGGATTCTTCTTTTCCAATCAGCTCTGCTATGGGCCATATTCTAATTAAGATGTAAAGTTTCAAAATATAGCTTTATAAGATCTTTCCAAGTTAATTAAGGCATGACGCTTTTTGTTTGTGGTTATTCATATAGTAAGGAGCGAATGCCTTTCCATGGAGATATTGCTAGGGAGGAAATCTCAAATTGTGACACGATGGTGGAGCTTGTTCTTGGGGATCCAAATATCTTCTTTACGGGTACACTGGAAAGAATGAATCAATGCTCATAGTGGTTGGAGTAGGTAGAGTGCCCTTTGGTGGAATGATATGTAGTGGTGAGAAACAATGAGTCTGATGGCTTCACAGAGGTCCCTTTCCACAACTGTATGTAATGGATCAAAGAGCTCATGGTGAGAGAACTAAATCTTTATTCATGTAAGGGGACATCAGGAAACATACATATGTCATACTTGTCTAGGCGGCTAGGCGGTCCTTCCCACCCAAGGGAAGCCTGGGGGGGCAGGCGCCTAGGCGGGAGCCTATGCGTTTCTAGGCGTTCTTCATATTTGTATATATTTTACATATACATAAATGATTTTGCATATAGATTTCGATATATTCAAATATATAGATTGTTATGTACATTTGTATTGGTTGTCCATAAGCTTAATCAATCACAACTTGTATCTCACCTGTCATGATCTAAGCTAGACCTATTGGTCTTAATTTGACGTAACATGATCTTAATTGGACCTACTTTAACTTAGTTTGCCCTAATTTGGCCCAAGTCAAACCTATTTTGGGATTACATAACCTAATCATATGTCAATTCCCCTAGTTTATCCTACATTAACCTAAACGAGAACTAATTTGGCAAAATCAGACCTAGCTCCCCCAAATAAGACATGTTCCCCTAAAGCAACTTGTCCCCCCCAAACCAGACCTACTCTGCCCAAATTAGATCTGATGTGGCCTAAATTAGATCTACTTCTTCCCTAAATTAACTAACTTCATCTAGTTTGACCAAATTCAGACCTAATCCATACTAATTTGGTCTTTAAGTGTCTTAACTTGGGCCTAAAGGCCTTGGGCATCTACTTTATTATATGAAAGCTTGAGGCGGCCCACCTAAAGCCTAGGAGGCCTAGGCGCGCCCAGGTGGAGCCTGGATAACTATGACATATGTTTGGTTTTGCACTAGGTTGTCTAGGCGGCTAGGCGACCATGCATTGCCTAGGGACGCCCAGACAGCCTGGGCGCCTAGACTAAGGCCTAGGCGTTCCTAGGCATTTTTTATATATTTTACATTACATAGACATAGAGAGATACATATACATACATACATACATACATACATACGCCGACAAGGAGTGGCTCAAGTGATCAAGCACGGTGTCTCCTCACGAAGGGACCCGGGTTCGAATCCCAGCTGCCGCCTTGGTTTACCACCCTCCCAGACGTTCGGCCTCCGTCACGGGCGTGGGAGAGAGGGAGAGAATGCCTCTCTTTATCCCATACATACATACATACATATAGATAGTTATATATTAACCTATGATCAATACATGACTCAATAGGAATTACCAAGAGGAGGACAGAAAAGGGGAAAAAACATTGGTCTACTTGAGGAAGAATAACAAATTTCAAAAAGAAATCAATAAGAAGGTTGGGAAAGATGATGAACAAAGGAAAAATGAAAAAAAGAAAAGAGAAAGTAGAGCAACATGCAGCAGGAACCTTACATATGGTGAACCATGGAGAGAGAAAAATAATGCAGAAGAAGATTGGTAGAGGAAGAACAAATATAAAAAAAAAATCAAAGTAGAAAGGAGGTAAAAAGATGAGAAATTTAACAATATAGTGACTATCTATAGATATGAATAATTGAATCTAATATAGGAATGCTAGAGTAGAAACTGAAAATGCAAGCAAGAAATTAGCATTGCTTTAATGTGAGTACAAGAGATTTATATACAGATTATGGAAATAGGAGGATGAAGAAGAAAAAATCATTCTAGTATATAGTAAATCAGTAAGTGGAGCAGCAGTAAATAGATAATATCATAATAGTGCAGCAGCAATAACTTCATAACATAGCAGCAATTTGCTGATTTGTAATGTAAAAATAAGAAACAAAAAATAAAGAGGGAATGCAGTAGCATTGCAGCAACTTTGCTGCTTGATGGAGCTGTACAGAATAAGAAAATACAAGGGGAAAGATTGAGGAAGAATAAATATCAAAAGAGAGAGAAAAAGATCAAGAAAAAAACTGGCCAGATTTTAGGCCCAGTGGGCGCCTAGGCGACCGCCCAACAGCCTAGTTAGGCTGGGCACTCAGGTTTTGGAGGTCAGGTGGCCGCCTAGGCACCGCCCAGGCGGGCGCTCATACAACAATGTTATACAACATAAACATTTGTTCCCTTCCTAAAAAAAAGTAACCTAAAAACATCATCTCAATTGCTCGTGAATCGAGTTCATCACCCTTTGGATTGAAGTTGTGCATTGGTACACCTAAAAACCTGGAGGGGAAGGCTAAAACATACTTTCTTGGGATAGACCATAGAAAAATATATTTTCGTTGAAGAACCAAAAATGGTTGCCTATTAATTAGGTAACAAGTAGTGGGGACAACCTCCGACCAGAGAGTCATTGGTATGTGTGCCTGAAGAATAAGGGCTGCGGTGTTGTCCAAGAGTTTTTGGTTCTTGTGTTGCGACCCCATTTTGTTGTGGGATGTGCATGCAAGAATGTTGAAGAATCATCCTAGTGCTTTTACAAAAATTGAGAAGGGCTTCAAAGAAACTTATTCTCAGTAAGAATAGCTTTGATATGATATTAGATTGCATGAGAATCATTTTACAAAAAGATTAAACTACAAAAAGCACCTCATCACATGATTTAAGCAGATATATCCATGTCATGTGTGAAAATAATCTATAAACGGAATAAAGTATGATATCCAGTGATTTAAAAAGCGGGTGAAACGGCCGTTTAAGCGGTCAAGCATATGTCCCGTTGTAATTTTAGCTAAAGCGGGCTTTGAAGCGTTTTGGACTGAAGCGGCCACTTTTTCCCGCTTTTTCAGCCCCGCTTAAGCGACCGCTTCAGGGCGCTTCACGGCAAATATTGTTGGAGTGGCCCAATCACTCGCCAAATCTATAGAAAAATGAAAGCACTACTTTTGGGAGATGTGATGCTCCAGCTGTTGTATCTCAAAAGGTGTAAGAAAGTTTAGTAATTAGCATTTATCTTTACTTTGTTACTGCTGTTTGTACACTCTGTCCAGCTAGACTAGTACTTTGTACTGTCAAGTTTGTATATGATATTATCATGTATATTTAATGTTGTATATTACCTATGATACTCTAATAGTCTGACATTTAGTATAGTTGTACAAAACCTTTGCACAACCATCTGTGGACTGTAACAAAATGATGTCGTAAAATATTGTTATATTGTCAATTATGTATTTAGTGCAGTAACTTATTGTTCTTTATGATTTACTATATATGATATTGGCATGTATGTTTAATGTAGTTTATTACCACTGACAAATTAATAGTCAGCCATTTTGTATACTTGTACAAAAACTTTGCACAACCATCTATAGATTGTAACAAAATAAGGTAGTAAAATTTGTTATATTGTTTATTATATACTAAGTCTAGTAGTTTATTGCTCTCTAGGATTTACTGAGTAATATCAAATTATCTTGATTCTACTATATATTGTCATGCATTTCTCTTTATTACTGTTTAAAAGTGCATCTATTTATATTATGTTGAAGACTACCTTACGCAGTCAACAATATTTGTACAGAGTACTAGTATTTAACTACTACTACCTCCAAATTTTTTTACTAAATGATAATTTCTAAGCCCAGCTGTTGTAACAATATTAAGTACATAGTACTAGTATGATACTTGATTGTTGAGTGAGGACTATGCAGTTTTATGATGTTTGAGTGTTTTTAGCTTGTAACAATTTATTTTTTGTAAATAGGACCCTTTTTCATATGTAAAAGTCATTCTGATGTAATGAAATATCATGTAGATGCTCGATTAATGATCTGTTAGCAGTACGATGGTCACCAAAAAATTTCAACATTTTTTAAAACAATGCAGACCGCTTTTTCAAAAAGCGCTCGCTTTAGTCCGCTTTCCGCTTCCCGCTTCGCGCTTTCCAAAACCTAAGATGATATCCATTACAAAAATGAATTCTGATGGAGACACAAACATCATTATGCAAGAAAGTTGATGGATCATCCCAAATTAGCATTTAGATTTTTTTGCACAGGCTAGCCCGCTCATCACGACTTGCAAGGTCTGCCCAACTTTGAAAAAATGCCAGTAAGCTAAGTTTGGGTTGGCAACCCAATTGGAACAATGACAACTGGCCAGGGTCAATAGGGATCGGTGGATCACTAATGATAGGTCAACCGACCTTCAATAGGCTGAGCATACCCACACACGGTGCGACGAGCGGGTCAATCAACTCAGGTTGCCAGCAGTTGACTAGTGGGGGGTGTACCCCCGATAGCTCTGATAGGGCCAGTCTTTGGGGCTGATCAGTGGTTGTTGGGTGGATCATAGGTCAGAATGACCCCTAATTAATCAAAGCCCCAGTTAGAGGATTTTCTGTTCAAATCAAACCTAAAATGGTAAGTTGGATCGATCTCACTTTCTCATCTATCTCCATCCTAAAGCAACTAATATTGTTCTTCCTACCCCATGGTTCCAAATTGAGGAATCGATGGCGGAATCTTCCTCTTTTCTCTTCTTTTAACGAATTTAGGACCCCAGTGAGTGAAAGGAGCTGAAATTTAGAATGTGGAGTAAATGATCTTTGCACAAATTTCAAGTTTAGACGTCATTCGTGTGTAATAAGGAGGTGAGTAGGTGTCATTTTTTATCTGAAATTCTGAATTAAACAATACATTGTCAAATTTCAAATTTTCTAGTTATCAGCTTAGATTCCTTTTAAATGGCCCTAATTTGATTTGTTAGCACAAATAATGGATGATAAATTTGGAGATACAATTGGAGAAACAAAAGGAAGTTTCTTCTTTAAATGGATTTGTTTATACTGCAATATTTTAGTGCTCTTGAATCAAGTCATGATTGGTGCATAACTGAAATAAATAGAAATTATCATAAAAAGTAGAATTTTTCATATATTCTGAAATATGCATTGAGAGGTAGAAATTCTTGAAGGTGAATGACACATTGAATGGATTTTTTTAATTTGTAAGAAACCCAATGTGGGCATACTTCATACTTGAGATAGTTCAAGTGCAGCTCAAGAGACTTGTGAAATATAGCCAAAAAATTTAGAAAGTATGAAGCAAATAGGGGTTTCTAGACACAATGTGGAATCTAAATATAGAGCCCATGGCCCACACTACTAGTGAAAATGTTGTTTCTCTAGAACCCTTCTAGAAGAGCTTGGATATAGTCAGCTGTCAGCCACATGCTATGGAATTGAGGTGTGATAATGAAGCAACATTGCACATTGCATCAAATCCAATCTTTTCAAAGTACGCATAGCATTTAGGTTGTTTGCTACTTCCTCAGTGAGTAGATTCAAATCAAGCTATATATTGTCAGGTTTAATTATCTTACCGAGCTCTTCACCAAGTCCCTTAATGAATGTTGAATTCAAAGTTTGTGTAACAAGCTTGTTGCATATGATGTATATGCTCTGGGTTGAGGGGGGGTCTCAGAATTCGGAATAGATAAATCCAATGTATTACTCGTACAATGCGTTAGTTGTACATGTTTACATACTTCTTATGATTAGTCCAGGTTGTTGGTTGCTTCCCAAATCTATATAATTAAGTGTATCCATATCCATAATTAGGTATCATAATTTCATGCTTAAAGTGACACAATTTTCTCCCAACACAAAGAACAATAAGATGCCATGTAATACCCCTGACCTGGGTTATGGCTTAACCATAGGAGTTTTGTCTTAAGTAAGATACTTACAAGCTAATTCTAATCTTTTGAAAAGTAATTAAGACTTCTGGTGAAGGTTGTTTTCAAAGTTTGAGCTTAATTGCAAACTAATTGTGCATTATATGAAAGTCTGAGTGAAAAGTGCAATTTACCCAAGATGAGGGGTTACATTGCAAATGTCACATGTAGAATGTGTCCTAAGTGTTTTAGTATCATAAGGAAGAGAGTGATGCTAAGTGGGGGCTTGTGGAAAACCTAAATCCCAAGTTATAACTTGTTTAAACAATGCTAGTACTTTGTGCACCAATTTTGGTACAATTTGTAATTTACCCAATATGTGGGGTTAAAATGTAAATTACCATCTCTAGAGTGTCCCTACTCCCTCTATGTATCTTTTAGAAGAAAGAGAAAGAAGGAGACACTATGTTTTAATCACCTTTGAGTGGTGATACTCTTGGTAATGAAGGACCAAGAATGAGTTGAAGGCAAGAGCCTTATATGTGTTATATCGAGTTGTAGACTTGATATAAGGAGCCTTATCAGCCAAGGAGCCAAAGTAGGAGCCTCCTATCGGTTTGTTGAGCCTTGGCAAAGGCCATGACGGGCAGAGCACCTCAAGGAGGTGGCCCATGATGGGTTGCAAAGTTCCTTACAAAAAGTGTATCGGGTTGCTTATTTAATGAGATAAAGATGAGATAACTTGCCCAACAAGATAAGTAAGGGCTGAGATATTGTCTCTAGGTTATCCCCAAGACTGTTGCATGGCAAGATATACATGTGTGCATGCATGGCCACGTGTCAACCATGCATGGCCACGTGTCATCTAGTAGCTTAAGGTGAAGACCTAGGTTTTAAAAAGCGCGAAGCGTGCGGATTGGCCGATTGAAGCGGGAAGCGGGCTTTGAAGCGGATAAAAGCGGGCACTTTTTGAAAAAGCGGTTCACTTTGTTTTAAAAAAAAAATGAGAAAATTTAGTGCTGGTCGTACTATCAACAACAAAAAATAACACTCAACAATCAAGTATTTCAAATAGTATTTCATTACATTAAATGATTTTCATAGATTAAGTATTTGAAATATGGAAAATTTTCAGACAGTGATGAATACTACTCCTAGAGTAGTAAAGCAATCTTTGATAAAAGAGTACTGAAATTACTGTTGTAATCGTACAAAATCTTAATACAGTAGCTAAGGGAATTTTTTTATACAAATACAATAGATGCCATTTAAAGCAATGATATAGTGTCAATGGATCAAAAATACAATGTTATACATTGAAGAACATAGTACAACCGAACATCTTACAGTGAGTGTAAGAATAGATTATTAGAAAAGAATTTCATATAGTGATGTCATGGAAATTTGTACTAGGAAGAACGAGATTATATCATTTCTTATAATATACATCCTACAGTAGTTGAACAGAGTACAATTATTATTTTTCTATTTTTATTTTTCACACAGTAGTTGAACGTTCACAGTTAGCAATGGAAAAAAATGTTTTTTAATCAACGTCGATAGTAGGTGTATATTAGAGATAGATGATTTAATAGCATTTGAACAGCCGTTTTCATATGGATCAGTAGAATTAGCATTAGCAAGGAAGATAGGTTAAGATTACAAGGAGCAAGGAAGCGTGACAATAAACTGTAGAAAGGAATTCTACTGAATAGTACAAAAGAATCCTACTGAATCAGTATAGCTTAAGTAGTACTGATCATAACAGGGTACTTATCATAAATATGGAATGTATCCTCCTGACCATAACATGGTACCGATCGTGACAGTGGAATGCATAGGAGTTTATTCATACTGATCAGTTTGCATTGCTAACAAGGTACATGACTACTGATCATACTAGCCTACATTTTTACAAAGAGGATAAAAGAGAGAAGATCAGAGGAAAAAAGAATCGGAAAGCAGGTAGAGAAGAAGACGGGAAGAACAGGGTAAGAAAACTTACAGATTTGTTCAGTTAGAGTTGATGACGATGGCTCTCCTTGGCCGTCTCTTCTTGGCCTCTGCTGAAGAGTCCTCGAATCTTGGCGCTTTTAGGGGACTCCGCCATGGGCTGTTGGTCGCCCCCTTCAGAGGACGACTCCACCAATGGTTGTTGGGTGTCGCTGTTATGCGTCAACCTTCTCTGCTTCGGCGCCGCTTGCGTGGAGAGAAGCCGTGCAAGAGAGGAGTTGATGCCATGGGGAATCCTTTGTTCATCGGGTAAGACCGCTAGGGCAGCGGCTGTGTTTCCTAATGGAAATCGAGGAGTCGGGTTCCTAATGTAACGAGGATGACATAGCATCAATATTTTGATATAAAGAACGGGCCCGATTAAAAGAAGGTTCCTCCAAGCGGTCGCTACAGCCGCTAAAGCGGGTTCTAATTAAGCGACCCAAGGCCCGCTAAAGCGGCCCAAAGCATCCGCTACAGTACAAAACGCATAACAGCCGCATTTGGACAAAACCAAGCGGACCAGTGGACAAAACGCTAGCGGCCGCTTTTTAAATCGTTGGTGAAGACACCTCTTATATGTTTTATCTCATGAAACCAAGTATATATACTTCACCTTTCACCAACTTATGAAGGTTTACGATCCTCATAACCACTCCCTTTGCAGATATCGTGCAAAGACCCTTAGGTATCGTGCAAAGCAGCTCAAGGATCTAGGAGAGCTCGAGCATCAAGCTTTAGGTAAGGCTTTGGTCACCTTCAACCTTGGTTGAAGTAGGATATCGGGTTATGAATACTCCTTTCTTTTCTTCTTCACCAAGTGCTTAACTATGGTGATCTCTTGTCCATAGAGGAGTTGTGAATGAGTCTGGACCTTGGAGAAACTCCTCTTCAACCTTAGGACGTGAAGCTTTGGAGCTTGGAGTTTTGAAGCTACTCACAAGGCGGATTATATAACTTGAACCCTATCATGTTATTATTCATCACCTAAATTGCTATGCTTAAATGAACTACTTTCAATTCCGAAATCTTCTGAAATAATTGATGAAATTATGAGTTCTAGTAGTTGCCTAGACTTGTTGCCACGAACTTTAACTGTTAGAACGGAGGTCTAGAGTTTGAAGAAGATGGTATCACTTTATAAAGTGATATCGGGTTCAAGCATACACACAAGTAGCTCTAACCCGATATGGGTATTATACTTGCATCACTTGTACGATATGCTTGTGAGATTACATCCCCTTGCACGACATGGAGATGAAGCTACTATCTTGGAACATGATATGGTGTTAACCATAACCCTTTGCACGATAGGGAGGCAAGTAAGGTCTCCATGCACGATATAGTGTCAAGTAGGCACTTCAAGGAATTTGATATGTTGAAATCCTAATTTGAGTAACCTGATATGAGTGGAGGTAGCGAGCATTTCTTGCCTGATATGATCATGTAATTATACACTTGTGCATGATATCATGAAGTACATGTTTGGTGCACGATATGAATAAATGAATAAAATACTTATGCACGATATCAGGATGGATTCAAGAACAAAGTGTAACCCGATATGAAACCAAAGAGGGGGTTAACCCGATATGAAGATGGAGGCTAGCTCATACACGATATGAGTCAGGCTTGTTGCACGATATGAGAGATATTTATTTATCCTTATGCACGATACAAATCTAGGCTACACCTCTTATACGATATAGGAATGGTGAACACTCTGATCAACATAGAGTTAGAAACCCAAGATGATGGGTAAACCGAGATGAGTGGTGGATGATACCACATGTATGAGATGAATGATATCTCTAGATTGATAAAGAATAACACCTACTTTTATCTTGTGAACGATATGAAGTTCAAACTCATACTTCATGCACGATATGGCATGATGTAACCAATTTAGTGGAAAACCCTAGATGAGGGATTGGAATCCGATATACCCCCCTTTTTGTGTAATGAATGGTGGTATGAGAATTTAATAAGACCATTAGCTTGTCAAGTAATTATATGATAAGGATGATCCTTGAAGGAATGAAGGGGATATGAGTTTCAGGGCCTACCTAAAATGGTAACCCGATATGCTGCCTAAGATGGATGCCCAATATGATACCCGATATGGATGCCCGATATGGGGCATATCTTGTGCATGATATGGTACTAAACACAAAGCTTAGATCCGATATGGGTTCAAGCATCTAGCTCATACCCGATACAAAATTAATCAGAAGTAATAAGATCTAAGTGATAGTCCATCTGATGTGAGTACATAATATGCTGATTAGGGTTTACACCCTCAAAACATGACATGGTGATGTGGTTATACCACATGTCGATATGAATATATGACATAAAGTAAAGGACGTGGTTTAAAGCATAATATGATAACACACACATCTTGATACCAATATGGAAGTGACACTTGTGATTGATTGAGTGACATATGTTGAACGTGGTGTTAAATGAAAGATGATGTGAATTGTTAATGATGGACTAATATTCCTCAAAAAGGAGGATTGAATCAAAAGTATGATGTATTCGATATCCTAGTAAGGATGAGAGAGAAACACATGCTTGTGTTGTTAATCATTTAATGATAAATGATGAGAAAATATATAAGTATGATTGAATACTTATGATATCAATGTATGCTCCTAGATGTGTGGAGCAATGAATTAGGGTTTGGATTAATAACATGAACATGAAACCCTATTCGGCTATAAAGGGAAACCATAACCCTAATGATGGGAAGGTTGTATTTCTCTTATTACATAAGCCTTGTGAGGCATGTCAAATACTTATATAACAAGTATAATGATTAATGGCCTTGTGAGCCATATGAATAAGTTGTTGCCTAGTGAGAGGTGACAAGATGTGTAATGGCCTTGTGAGCCATATGAATAAGTTGTTGCCTAATGAGAGGTGACAAGATGTGTAATGGCCTTGTGAGCCATGTGAATAAGTTGTTGCCTAATGAGAGGTGACAAGATGTGTAATGGCTTTGTGAGCCATGTGAATAAGTTGTTGCCTAGTGAGAGGTGACAAGATGTGTAATGGCCTTGTGAGCCATGTGAATACTTGTACAACAAGTGAAATGAATACCTTGGTCTGAGGACCTAGAGGTAATGGTTACCTGATACAGAGGTAACAATGCTATGTGATGACTTAAGGGTTTGAATACCCAAATCCAATAATCATGATAATGATGATGTGAAGGGATGAGAATTCTCAGTAATGTGATAAGGGACTGAGATCCCAAGTATCATGTGTTTTAAAGATTTAAAAAGTATGTGATAGATGTATTACACCTTTCTTTGTAGCATTTGTTGTGATTAATAATGATAACTTGGTTGATGCTAAAAGAATGTTGTAATGCACTTAATATGACTAGAAACCATAAAATGTTGCCATGACCATAGATCCATCAGCGTCAGAATTTGCTGAATGGTGAAACGGGTTTCCCGCGGCATAACCCGGAATGCATATTTTTTAATATGTGGAGGCATGGAGCCTAAGTGTCCATGACTCAATAATCTCATAAGAATGTCTCAACAGAGCACGGTGAACCGACTCGTGGCTCAAAGCATGGTGCCTATGTGACCATGGCTCAAGAGCATGCTGCCTATGACCATGGCTCAGAGTATGGTGCCTAAGTGACCATAACTCAATAATTGGGGACGGTTGTCGTAAATGTTTCCCCTAAGAGAGCGCAGTTGACGTTGTAGCTCTAAGCGAGGATGCCTACGTACCCTGGCACAGCTATATTGCAGCTGACACAAGATGTCCTGCTAAGCCTAAGTGGTCTCGTACTGACTGAGATAAGGGAGGTCATGGTAACCGACTCTTCCATTGACCTTGTATGGTACCGACTTGTGAGAAGTTTGTGGTCGGTTGGAAATGAACGGGGTATGCTTCATCTCCTCAGGGCATAAGTGTGATTGTTAAAATATGTTCAGCCGTGTAGCATATCTGCTTAAGGACCGAATACGGAAAAAACATTGCTTGTTGCGCAATTCAGTTATACATCTTAGTTGATAGATGTTATTTATGTTTTTTTACATTCCTTGCAAAGCAGATAGATGATTTATAACTCTACCATGGGTAGAGGCAGTGTTCTCCTTGAGAAAGGAGATTATCTTATTCTGTTCATACAATGATTAATCCTGCTTGTTAACATAAAAGAACCCCTCCTCAGTTTTTATAATGTTCATCATCAATAATAATATGGTCGGCGGAGAATTATATCTCTCGCTAGGACAATTGTCTCACCCCGTAGGATCCACATTTTTTTAGGTGGACGTGTACGAAGCGGTGGAGACCTTGCTGTAGAGGAGGAACAACATCTAAGGCAGCAGTGACAGCTCAGGTTGAGTGTATTGTCTGTCATGTCTTGTAGATAGAAGTCATATGTGTCGTCTCTGTACTCTCAGGTCCTTGGAGTTGGTTCGTAATGGTTTCATGAACAATCTAAGATTTTGGCTTATATGCCTCGATGTTTTATGTTGCTCCAGTATATATTTTGATAGAACAACTGTTATATGTCGTCCTCGAGATGAGATGAAACAATGTTGTACAATGTAAATCATGGTATGTAAGAATTTTGGATCTTTCAGTAAGAGCTTTCTGGAAAAGGATCTCCTTACAAAATGGTTTTAAATTTTAGTGATTTTTGTTAATCCGTTGTTTATGATAATTCCGCTTAATTAGTAACGATTTGTTTGTCGGTTTGATGACGGTCGTCACATGCCAGGTGTACACTCAGCCTTTGAAGCAATTTCATCATGAATAATCTCCCCATAAATTACTTTCATATGCAATTCCATTGTTCTTGGGGCATGGTGGTGACATATCCACCCACATTAGAGGATGATGACTACTTGATTATTCCACACAGCACACAAAGGATTGTTCTCCAAACATGTAGTGTTATTTTGCCCCTGTGTCCATAGGACTCTAGGACAAGGAAAGGACAGAAGGATCTCAATGTATTTAGCCACAACTCTGTCTATGAGGCATTCCAAACACCATCCCGGATGAGCCCGTTGAGAGAGCAGACATTGCCTTTTCAAAATTTCAAGAACAAGCTAGTATGACGAGGCAAATCATTTTCTTAGCCTCCAGAAGCCACACGTCTATATAATACAAGACACGATTTAACCACGACACAACCCAATAACTTGGAAGTAATCTAACCGTAAGATAGATGGGTTAAGCCATGAATACTTATCCTACAAAATAGCCTACATCACAGTCTCAAGTTTTAGAGTTTTATAATAGTGGATGATGATTAGGATTGAGTGTTAATGATAAGTATTATTTATATTTTTAATACTTCTATGCATGCAATCTATAGATACACAACTAAAATAGACCCTCACCATCCTTGCAATATTGACTTCCCATGTTGGGCCAACATGGAAGGAAGGTGATATTCAAACTTCAAGTTAATATACACACAATGCCAGGCTAAATATGTTTGGGCTAGGATGTAAATATGTAATTATATTTTACAAGTAAGCTACGCAATGGGCCAAGGTCTTACTACATGTTGGAGCTTAAGCACTCACAAAGAACTTGAAGAGTTTCAGCATTTTAAAGGCCAATGCACTATTTCCACTATATTGCTTGAAGAAGCATGAAGACAAACCATTATGGGTAATATATAAATCCCTTTCGAGCATTCAAAATTCAAAATAGCTGAAGATAATGTTGGCTTGATGATTTTCTTAAATCATGAGATGAGTTAGCTAGGGCATAATACGAAAAACCTACAACCCTTTCATTTGTTTGAATTACATAAAACACAAACTATATCAATTTTTATAGGTGTTGCATTCTCGAAAATCCTATAACCTACCTGCTAGCAAGTTGTCCTACCAAACTAAACAGACACCTAAAACTCCGAGCAAAAACCTGGACCACCTTAGCCTACAACAAGGTAGCTAAAATGACAATCCTCTCCACTTAGAGCACCTAGGTACACACCATTGTAACTGTTTCCAGAAGAAACAAAAACTTGATGTTGTCCAATTCTCATAAACTTGAATGATTATAATAACCATGCAACTTGATAAAATAATTAATTGTGCATTCATGCCAATTGATACAGAAACCATAATTATTCATCCATCACTTAGAGATGTTTGAGCCGATCCAGTAGGTGACTAATTGATTTTACAACTATTTGTAAGGTAATGGTCAAACTTCATAGCATCCACTATAGACGAAAGATACCCACAATTACTTGTCACATTTTGTTGGACAATCAAGCAATCTACAGAGGTGCTAGATATAAATCATAAAATTAATACAGCTAACTGAAAATATAAATATCTCATAGACCAGGAGGAGTTGTTAGTTGTTACCTTTAATGCCAACTATATATGTTAAGTGAGAACAACAATAATTAGGCTATCCTAGCAACCAAATATTCTGTGATGTGCAACATTAAATCTGACAGTATGATGCCATGACCAAAACACTTCTTTGACCTAGATATGATATACTGACTATATGTGAGTTTAGGTGACAAAAAAAATGATATACCAACTATACAATCAACTTTATAAAACACATCACATATGGAGGGAGTAGACTAACCAAGCCTGCCTACAATTCTATTACACTGCTCCCTTCCTGCCCCGCTTGCTATTTACCACTCTCTCACGTTCAATGAGATTAATTAAAGCTCCATGGCCTCAGCGTCAGCTGCTCGAAGCCTCTCCACCTGCCAAAGATCTTTGCACCAGCGGGCACAATTAACTTAATTTTAAAGTGTGTGCAACTGCCTTCCTACACATGTCCTACCTGAAGATGTGTTCCGCCATGGTTTTCAGTAAATTGCTTAGAGCAATTCACTAACGCAGGACAATGATGGGGAAAGGCACAAGCCACACAACTAGAGTATTACAACTGAAATTTTCAGCCTCAGGAAATCATTTATTTGTCAGCCTTTTTGTCCAATTAGTTTACAAAAATTATTAATTACTTATCACGTATGTCCTTGCAATTTTTCTCTACAGACAAACGAATTTCAAGGATAAGTACCCTACAGTTTCAAAGGGTTTTTGGTGTTTCCATGTACAGTATTAGAACTCGAGGTATTTAACATGCATATATTACACTGCACTGTAAACCGTAAGCAGCAATATAGTTGCCTGTAAAATGATACCTGAAATGGTGATTCTAGTAGCTTGAGAATACTAGCCAACAGTTGCAACACCTGGCTAGTCACCACCCTGTGCTTGAAAGATGAGCTTCCAAGAAGATGGAGAATAACTGGAAACAGGATAGATGTGCTCTTCAAATTACTTCTTCCAGAAAGATTAGCAATGTGTCCAGGTCGTCTACTCCCAAGCATCTGCTGAATATTACAGCGTACAGTTTCAAGAGTGCCAGGTAGAGTAGCAACTACAAACTGAACAAAAGCTTCTATGCAATTCTTCATGTAAGAATCTTTCTCTTTGGCTAATCTATCCACTGACGACAGTAGCTTGCCATTGCTAAAGAAATGAGGTAACCATCTGCGGCTGTGCTTACAGAGAAAAGCTATTAAGATAAGTGTTTTCCCTCGTAATATTTCACTTCCCTGCTCGACAATTGATATGAGGTCTGGAACAAGATGTTTTTCTTCTGTAAGAAGCTGCCTATTCATAACAGCGGCCATTTGATTGCTTTGCATTGCCACATTCAGTAAGTTTATACGTATTTGCTGCTCACGTGGGCTGCACTTTACAAGTGAATAAGCAATTTCTTTCACAGACAGCCTCTCAAACACCGGAGTTATGCTTGTTGGAATAAATCGCACCAGGCGTACTAAGCAAGACCCGGCTATTACTCTGGTGTTTTCTGGTTTACCTATTGCTTTGTATATGTAGCACAGATTCCCAATCACATCCTGACTTGTAAAACGTGTTACCCACTCACCTCCTTGACTAAATATATTTTCAAATGTTTTCAAGGCATAAAGCTGAGTGACGTCATCTTCTCCCTTCCGTAATATAGATGACACCAGAGATATCACAGAGCTAGGAACCTATCAAAAACACATTCAATGCACCATTCAAAATGTTTGATGAGTAAGAAAACTCTAAAAAAATGTACTATATGAAAATCGTGCATATATTTTAGCCACATTTATTTATCATATTCACCTAAATTGTGTTCACGACTTACATTCTCTTACTTGAAAAACTTGTGTAAACATATTAAGGTTTGTAAATGCTTCCATTATTCTCAAATCAATGAACAGTCCAGCAGGTTGTGACTGGCAAAAAATTATTTGACAACAAAGAAAAGCCTGATCAACACGGCACATGCAAGTTTCATTGAATTCTGACTCGTCCATGAAACCTTTTAGATCCATGACTGGGCATATATTATTTGATCAACTGTAATCATAATCATTTTGTTTAATTTCCACACAATGATATATACACCAACAATTTTGGATTCATTATCCTAGCTACAACATTAGTGCAAGCGAAGAAGCCATGGAGGGTGAAGAGAGCACATTATATGTGGAGGTGAGTTGAGGAAGATAGTAAAATGAAAGGCAGGGGGAATCTTCTAATTAACAGAGTTCATTCAGGGTTTGAGGTTGGTAGAATATATTAGCATGGCTATCTTTTGGGGCTTATATTTTGTTAATTTCAACAAGTTTTGGTGTCAATGATTCCAGGTGAATTTCTCACCATACTTGTCAAGGTGGCCAGTCAGTCACCCTGGATCCTTAGGCAACCAGGCTGACTAGTTGACTACCCATGCGTAGGGTTTTTTTTTTGCATATAATTAGTTATATATACTAATATATACATAGCTATATACTTATATACAACACATTATTTTAAAAAAATGGGGGTTCCGGGGGGGAGCGGCGGCGACTCGGGCGACCAGGGAGGAACGAGTGAAACCCTAGACGGCGACGGAGGTTCTCGTAGCCACGACAAAGAAAAAGGTTCAAGAGGAAAGGCGCCACGATCTGCGACGCAGATCAAGATCCCACACGTGGGCTTAAACCTAACGTACAAGGGCATGCGCGGCACATCCCAGGGAGAGAATGACGGAGACACGGCTATGATGGATACCGACGTCCAACAACAGGACCAGGAGGCAGCCCACGGCGACGATGGCAATCCGTTTCTGTTGGAGGGACACAGGGCGCCACAGACCAAATCCTTCAAGCAGATCATTACAGGGACCTCTGGAGGTGGCAGTTCAAGCCCGGTCTACATCGACGATGAGCCAGAAGAACTGATCAACCCTGAAGATATCGAGTTAATCTATGATAAAGGCATCCCGGAGATCTACGTGGCCCCGGAAGCGGAGGAGATCATGAGTAAACCCTTTAAGCATGCCGTGATAGTCAAGGTTATCGACAGGCATGTTGGTTTCCTAACTATGGCAGAAAGATTGAAACTTCTGTGGAAACCTTCAGGCAGGTTTGAACTATACGAATTGACAGAGCAGTTTTATGTAGTTCAATTCTACAGCCGCACGGACCAGGAGGATGTCCTGACTAAAGGACCATGGTCTCTTTTTGGAAGTTGTTTAATGGTATGGCCATGGAACGGCTATTTCGAACCCTGCAAGGGGTTACCGGACAGGATTGTCACCTGGATTAGAGTCATCGGCCTGCCGATACATTATTACAACAAGGAGATGTTTGATCGCATAGGGCAGGCTATGGGATCTCTGGTTCGTGCTGATGAGCACTCGCTCAAACGCACGCGAAGCCGATTCGCTCGTCTTGTTGTGGAAATCAACACTACAAAGTCGGTGCACCCGGCCATCATCATCAACGGAAGGGATTACAAGATTGAATACGAATCCCTACCCAACCTGTGTCTGAAATGTGGTAAACTGGGACATGTTCAGGAAGAGTGCAATGGACCTGGTAGCACGCAAAAATCACCAAATCCAGAGCCTACGGCGGATGACGCAGGTGTGCGGTGGGTGGAGGAAGAAGAAAAGTGGTAGGTTTACTACGGGAAAAATATCCGCACTCGAAGACCACAGAAGAACAGAGAGGCTACTAAGAAGAACCCTACTCCCGAGAAGCAAACCAACAAGTTCCATTCCTTGGAAGAGGAAGAACCTGAAGAGAATTACGAGCGTCGGGTGGGGGAGGAACAAGAACCGTCGTATCAGCCAACCCAAGAGGATCCCAGAGGACCGAAGGTGTGGAAAAAGAAACAACGCCGCAATGAAGACGCTGATGTTTCGACTAGCAAAGAACCACCGATGGCTAGCGAGGAACTACCTGAGGAGGTTACTGAAGTCGACACTCCAGATAGGGGGGCAAATACGACGATGACGGAAAACAGTGCGGCTCACACTGTTGTCACGCCTGTGGGTGATCTGGTGATACCTGGCAGACCGGCTCCCATAGATCAGCGAGAATCACCGACAGCGACGGTACCAGCCAGAACAGAGGGAAACAAACCCAGTTCGGGAATAATAGATGGTGTTGGTTCCGGAAGGAAGGCAAAAGAAAAGAAAGGATCACCCGGTGAAAGCGTTTCTCAGAAACCTCAAAACTGCACTACCAGAAGCAAATCTAGACGAGGAGGCGACAATCAAGAGGGGACGGTAGGGTCCCAAATTATCTAACCTCTATCTTTATGATCAATACTCTAGCCTGGAATATCAGGGGAGCTAGTAAGAAGGTTTCTCGGCTTGCTTTAAAAAATCTTATAGTTCAGCATAAGATCCAGGTTGTCTCTATTTCTGAACCCCGCATAGCAGGGGAACAAGCCCAAGAGGTTATTACGCAACTAGGTTTCTCAAGCTCACATCGCGTGGAGGCACGCGGCTTTTCTGGTGGAATCTGGATTCTTTGGAACGAGGCACAGTGTAATATCAGGATCATTCAAAGTCACAAGTATTATATCCATTGTTGTATCAACGAAGAAGTCTATTATACTTTCATCTATGCATCACCCAACCCGAGTGCTAGGCCTATTCTTTGGGACCACCTCCTTCAGCTAAGTAAAACAATCAAGAAGCCTTGGATCACGATGGGAGACTTTAACTGAATGCTGAATCCGTCAGAGAAAATAGGCGGTAAAAGGTTCAACATACCTGAAGCAATGCGTTTTAACAATGCTTTACTGCAGGCAGGACTCACCGATATAGGCTGCTCGGGCTTCAAGTTCACGTATAGAAAGAACCTGCTCCATGAGCGCCTGGATAGAGCAGTGGCGAACTCAGAATGGGTGCAGCTGTATCCGAACTTCAGCTGTGTCACTCTTCCAAGAGTTGGCTCAGATCATAACCCTATTGCTGTCATTCATGGTCGGACTGTAAATCACAAGCGCCATTTCAAATCAAAAGCCTCTTGGCAAGCCCACACCGAATTTCCCGATCTTCTGGAAACGATGTGGGATCACTCTTCGGATTTCCCGGTAGCGCTGGAACAGATAAAACAACCCATTCTGAAATGGGATATTTCATGTCAGAAGACGCAAAATAAAGAAAAAGATAAATTGTTCCAGACCATTGGCATTCTACAGAGAGAGTTAGAGGATTGCTACAACACTGCTAAAGATAGGCTGTGCAATCAGAAGGAACTCGAGCTGGAGACCATTCTAACCAAAGAGGATCACGATTGGAAGCAACGCAGCCATATTGATTGGCTTCGAGATGGGGATAACAATACCAAGTTCTATCACACTTTTGTCAGCAATAGAAGAAGATCTAATAAACTGACTACCCTCCAAGATGAGGAGGGTAACTGGGTATCTACTCAACCAGAACTGAAATGCCTCGTGGCTAACCATTTTCAAGGTCTCTTCAGTGCGAACACTAGACAAGATCAGTTGGACATGGCAAAGATACCTGCAAAGTTCAAGAATTTGACTTTTCAGCAGATGCGTGGGGTTGGGGCTTCACCCACCGAATATGAAATCTGGAAAATTGTAAAAAAGTCAGCCCCCTTCAAAGCTGCCGGGCCAGACGGTACTGACATGTTTTTCTTTAAAAAAAACTGGAAGACAATCCGCTACTCTGTCCTTAAATCCATCAGAAGTATGCTTAATGGTGATCCCTTTGTTAATTCGATGGGAGACTCTAATATCGTCCTCATACCCAAGACGAAACATCCTCTGAATTGTAACCAGTTACGGCCGATCACTCTGATTTCTGAATAACACTTGCATGAAGTTAGCGTCCAAGGTGGTTGTTGAGCGGGTGAAAAAATATATCCCACAATGGATTTCCCCTGTTCAAACGAGTTTTATACCGGGCAGAAGCATTTCTGATAATATTATTATTGTCCAGGAAGTCATTCATAATATGAGAAGGAAATCATGTGCTCCGCAGATGGCTATAAAAGTCGATATGTCCAAAGCCTATGATCGTATGTCCTGGGATTTCATTGAAGATACTCTTAATAATATGACTTGGCCTCCGAATATCAAGCAATATATTCTGAACTCGCTGAATGCAGGGAACTCAAATATCATCTTCAATGGGGAAGCGTTACCGCCTTTCAAAGCAACCTGCGGACTAAGACAAGGGGACCCTTTATCCCCCTATTTGTTCGTTCTGTGCATGGAACGTCGCACTCAGCTCATCAACCAGCGGGTGGAAGGAAAAATCTGGAAACCAATTAAAGTCTCACAACAAGGACCTGAAATTTCTCATGTATCCTTTGCGGATGACATTGTCATTTTTGCAAAAGCTTCGGTTGACCAAATTAAAATCATTACTGACTGTTTCAACCTGTTTGAGGATGCGTCTGGACAAAAAATCTCGGTTGACAAGTCAAGGATTTTCTTCTCCAAATCCGTCACTCGACACACTAGGGACGCGATTTGTGCTATCAGTAAAATACCAGAGACCGTGGACCTAGGAAAATATTTAGGAGTCCCAGTCCTCCATAAGAAGATATCCAGAGACACATATTCTTTTCTTGCTGCTAATATGGAATCTAGAATAAACGGCTGGGCTGCCAGAACCTTATCTCTTGCTGGTCGTATTTGTCTTGCCAAGACTGTCCTTACGGCGCTTCCAACTTACGTCATGCAAACTGCAAAAGTCCCTAGCAATGTGTGTGCTAAGTTGGACAAGACTATACGTGGTTTCATCTGGGGAGGTGGGCAAAAGGAAAGGCCACTGTCCCTGATCTCCTGGAAGAAGGTATGTGCCAGTATGCAGGAGGGAGGATTGGGCATACGGTCTATGGCTGAGTGGAATAAAGCACATCTGTGGAAGCAGTCCTGGAAATATATCAATAATACAACCGAGCTATGGAAAGAGATCTTACAGAAGAAATACAAAGGGTATACTGAGATGAAGTGTACAAATGCCACCCCCCTCTGGCGCCAGCTACATAGGGGATTATCCTTTGTTAAAAGTCAGTGTAATAAAACTATTAATGATGGTGAATCGTCTTGGGCATGGCATGACCCATGGGTGCCAAATATCGAGCGACTGGAAGATCATACAATACGGCCGATTGAAGAAGACATTACTGACCTCCGGGTCTCTAGTCTAACTGACCTGGACGGGAAATGGAACATTGGTTTCCTCACTAGTTATCTACAACGAGACATTGTAGAAAGGATCCTCAAGTTACCTGAACCGCACCATTCCAAAGGAAAGGACATTTGGAGCTGGAAGCATGATGATACAGGAAACTATAACACGAGCTCAGCATACAGATACATTTCGTGATGATGATAATGATTCTTATGACGATCTTTGGCACAGGATATGGACCCTCATGCTCCCGAGTAAAATAAAGGTTTTCCTGTGGTTAACCGCACACGGTGCTATTATGACCAATGCCCGGAGGAAACAGAGAACCCTCACTGATTATGAAATGTGCCCCCGCTGCGAGATGGAGGTAGAAACTACCATGCACGCCCTTCTTTTTTGTCCTTACGCTATGGAGATCTGGCAAGACAGTCAGTATAATATACAGGCTTTTACCAACCATGATGTGGTTGCTCACACCTGGCTGGCGAGAGAGCTGAAAGGATCACAAGCTAATCAAGCTTTGTTTGGCATTATCTGTTGGACCATCTGGAAAGCTCGGAATTCATGGGTGTTTGAAAACAAAATCACCATGCAAATACGGCAGATTAGAGACATCAACCACCTCCAGCACCTCATTAAAGAAGGGAGAAAGATAAAGAACAGGTTGGAAACGGCTGCTATGTCTACACCTCTCACTGATATCGATATACCGACAGATGGGACGATTATCATGGTCGATGCTGCTGTTAAAGATAGTAACGCTGCACTAGCAGCAATTCATCTGGATGGCAATGGTCGATGGCGCTTTGGAAGAGCTGAGATGACTGTGGTGAGCTCTACGACGGCCGCTGAGATAAGGGCTATTGCGTTGGCACTTCTGAATCCCAACAACGACTATAGTAAGCCCCTCATTATTCTCACAGACTGCCAAAATGTTGTGGAAGCGATCGAAGATTTTTCTGGAAAGTACCCAAACTGGCATGCCTGGACTGATTTTATCAAGGAGCGTCTGGACTGCTACGAAAAAGTGAAGATCCTGAAAGTCCCTAGAGAAGATATCAGCCATGCTGATGCGCTAGCAAAACACCACCTAAAAACCTACTCGGATGTTCGTCTTTATACGGACACCCCTCTCGACCCTGTGGGTCACCCTCTACCCCTTCTCGGATGTAATGGTGGGTTACCCACCAAGTTTCAGTTTCCAATTGGACAACTATGTAATCCATTTTCTCTACCTGCAAGAGAAGGGCGGGATGAATAAAAGAGCCTTCTGACTTACTAAAAAAAATATATATATATATATACAACACATTATATAAAAAAATAATGTAAACATGTATCTAAGGAAGTAATAATCCATGTTTGTTAAATATTGTCATAAACACAGCAAACAAAAAAAATCAATCAAGAGTCGAGACTGATTAATGAAGTCAGCAAGAATAACATGAACAAGAAGAGTGACTGAGTGACATACCATTTTTTAATTCAGACTTTCAGTACTTGTTGAATTGATGCAACTAAAATAAAAGGTATATGCTAAACCGCTAAAGAGATGTAGTGTACATTATTGATGTGAATGACAATTATATATCGTAATCATTTATTTTCATTTCCATGGCAATTGGCACAAAACAAAAACAAACACTTCAGTCGACAATAAGACCGAATGACAAACAAAAAAAGTCAGGCCCACCACATAAGCGGCCAACTTGCACGGACACCAGTCTGACTAGTCGGGCGACTAGTCGACCAGTCAATCTGGGCAGACGTTGTGTGGGACAGAAAACCTGGGAGGCAGGCCAATCGTCGGGGTCCAAAGCGACCACCCGACCAAACGCCGACTAGTAGGGCGACTCAACAAGTATGTTTCTTACTAAATTATATTTAAGCTTTGTATATTCATAAAGATCGCAACTGAGTACTTATATACCATTTGCAACCATTTTAATTACTTAGCCTACATAACATCAGAAAACTACGTCTAATGAGGAATGCCAAAGTTTCACTGTCAACAAAGTTGTGCCCACCATAGTCACAATTATAGTTTAAAATATCAATTTGGATGCCGTTTCCGATGGTCCAGAAATAGAAATTTACAGAAGTTTCGACCCAAATTTACAGAAAATTTGACTAAAATTTTGATATTTCTGCTTATTTCAACACAAGATTTCGACGCAAATTTTGACGATTTTGATGAGCAAATAAAGGAATTAAGTTATAAAATTTTACCATGATGATCTACATACATAAATACACCTAATATCATATCATATCTTGGTATAGGGTGGGGGCTCCTACATTTGTGAGTGAAAATATGCAAAACTGTTTCCATTAGGATTTAGACCATGCAATATATACATACATATATTCTTAAGCAATAACATGTTACATCTTATATTTTGGATTCAATTAACTCAGGGGGGGTTCTCCCACATTTTTTGGGATTTTTTAAGATTTTTTTCAATTTTTTTGATGAAATTAAAAATCAGAAATTTCGGCAATTTGGCATGTCCATTTGATGTTTGGTAGTAGTCGAAACCAAAATTTACGACCAAAATTTCACGATTTCAATCAAAAAAAATTAATCCACGGTCACAATATACTTCGACTTTTTGAAAAAGTCGCATTTTAAAAGTAATTTTTCCCTATGAAACTGTCGAAGAGCTCCCAATTCATGAATATTACGCTTTATTCCCATATCATTCATAAATTATTCACGTTTATGTTTTTCCCATTTTATATGTATTTTCCATATTATATTGCTTAATACTTAAGTTAGTTTGAGCGTATATATATATGTGTGTGTGTGTATGTAAACGCATATGTGTGTGTATGTAATATATCTATATGGTTATATATGTAATAGTTATAGATATATGTATGCAATATATATATGTACATATATATGTGCAGATTATATATATATATATATATATATATAGAGAGAGAGAGAGAGAGAGAGTCAGGCTAGAATACACTCGAGTGTACAAATCGCATGGATACACCCGTGTGTGTGCAAATCAAGACTATTTTTTGCAAGATGTAAACTGTTGATCTTTTTTGTCATACTATAATTAGGCTACATACAAATTTTGAGCTCATTTGGATGAGTGTAAGTCACTCATCCGAGGGAAACAAAATCGACGCACGAAACTAATTTGAAATGCATAATTTTTGTTGTCTTTATAAGATGACCTATAAATGTCCAAACGTGCTCAAATTTTGTATATGAGTTATTCACAAGATGATTAAGAAGATCAACGGATTAGATTTTTGAAAAAAATATTGCATCATGAAAAACTACTTGAGTGTATTCTAGCCTGACTATATATATATATATATATATATATATATATATATATATATATATATATATATATATATATATATATGGGGGATTAAGGGAGGCATTCTCTCCCCCTCTCCCACCTGTGACAAAGGCTGAACGCCCGGGAGGATGGTAAACTAAGGCAGCAACTGGATTAGAAATCGGGTCCCTTTGCTAGGGGACTTTGTGCTTGACTACTAGAACCACTCTTTGTCGGCATATATATGTATACATAGTTCTCCGGGGTCCCGCCTAGGCCCCCTAGGCTTTAGGTGAGCCGCCTTAAACTGGGCGCCTAGGCTTTCAAATAACTAAAGTGGATACCTAAGGCCTTTTAGGCTCAAATTAAGACACTTAAAGACCCAATTTGCAAGGGTTAGGTCTGAATTTGGTCAAACTACATCAAGTTTAGTTGTTTTAGGGAAGAAATATAACTGATTTAGGCCAAATCAGATCTAATTGGGCATATTAGGTCTGATTTGGGAAGAAATATGTTTGATTTTGGGAAAACATGTCTTATTTGGGGAAATCAGGTCTGATTTCACCAAATTAGGGCTCATTGGGGTCAAGTAGCACAAATTTGGGGAAATTACTTCTGATTAGGTCATGTTCGGCCAAATTGAGTAGACTATGTTAAAATAGGTCCAATTTAGATCATTTTAGATCAAATTAAGGTCGAATAGGTCTATCTTAGGTCATGATAGGTATGATGTAGGTGAACTTATGATTGATTAAGCTTAGGTATAACCAAAATAAATGTGCAGGTGATGTCCATATTTGAATATAGCTAAATGTATAGGCAAATCATTTATATATAAAAAATCTAAACAAATATGAAGAGGGCCTCGAAACGTCTAGGCCCCCTAGGCTTCCGTTGGGTGGGAAGGACCGCCTAGCCACCTACACAACTATTTATGTGTGTGTGTATGTATGTATGTATGTATGTATGTATGTATATATGTATGCATGCAATATATGTATATATCATCTTGTCTTTTCCCAACTTTTATCAGAATCATTGACCGTATTTTTACCGTACATTTAACAATTTTTTACTCGAATATCCCGCATAATTGCTGAATTCTGATTTTTTTTTAACTCAACTGAATGCATCCCATATACCGAATTTGTGACTATGGTGCCCACTTAGAAATTATACATTAAAGATAGTGTATGCATAGAAGGCAGGCAATCTACATATTGCTCTACTGCAATTATCTAACAGCAAAGTCATACAATCACAAAAATATCCCAGTTAACATTATTAGCCGTCTAAAAAATATAAATTTGTAGGATGGTACAATAAGAAAAATTAACTGTAGACGTGAATTACAAGATGCTAAAACCTGCCAGCCAGATACATTGCGGTTGTCCTTTGATGGAGATTCAAGTGTGTTAGAATCCTTGTTGAGATCATTTTGAGTAGAAACGTAGAAAAGTAGCTCTCCAAGTGCAGCCATTGAGAACCTCCGTACTTTGTCCTGCTTGTCTCTGAGGCCATCTATCAAAGCATTCATAATTCCAGAGCTAGCAAAATCAACTCCAATGAAAGTAGAATGCCGAATCAATAGACCCATTACTGATGCCAGCTGGGCCCGTAGCAGTGGTGTCTTTGAAAGCCGTAGCATTTTGACAAGCACTGGCATAACAGGTCCATTTATTAGTAAATTTGCAGCATCAGAATTTGAACTTAGCACCTCCAGATATTTAAGGGCATTCTGCCTTTCTGAAAGCTGAGAAGCAGAGCTCAAATGTTGGATTATATTACTATTGAGTGCTTCAATCATGTCCCTTGAGAGCTTTATATAATCATCCGCAGATGGTGTTTCAAATGGAAGTGTAGCAATTCCATCATAAGCTTTATCAAACTTTCTACTGGGCATAACTGGCTTCACAGAGAGGTCAGATGGATGCCACATCACAATTGACAAGTCATTAACACACTTACTTGAATCAAAATCAGGTGTGTCGACCACAACATCATGCTGAGACTTCTTTTGAGAACTGGGAGTAGCAGGGATTGTAGCCGCATCCACATTATCTGTGCAAATATCATGTTCTTTTGGCTTTTCAACATTATCAGATGTGTTGTTGTCAGAAAGGTTATCTTGTACATTCAAAGCCTGCAGAAGCTCAAGAGCTTCCTCTCCGGCCTGGTTAGGAGATTTTTCTCCAGGAGTAGATGGGACTTCTTCAGGTACCTCAGATTCACCAACTGCATCTTCATCATGAGTCTCGCTAAAATCAAGTTCCATATCATTATTTAGAATATTTACCTCCACGTCCTGCTCCGGAGCTTTAGGCATTTCACGTCTATAGTTTTCCTTTTCATTCTCCCTCAGCAAGTTCCTTTTTGCAATCCTTGAAAGCCGCATAATGTTAGTAGCCTTTGCTGCATCTCCTTTTTTATCATCAACTCTGCCCAGGTTTTTGGTTTGAGTTTTTCTTGTGGTAAACGTGGTCTTAACAGGAGTGGCATAACCCTTGGGTCCTACATTGGCGTGGTCACCAAGTTTCTGAGCCCGGCTGGTTTCTCGTTCATGATTTTTTGGGGGAGTGTGTTGTTGACGAGCTCTATCACCAGTGCGTTCTGAAAGACGTGGTGTGTGATATAGGCGAAGCATGTTCTGAAACGCAGGTTGAGAAGGTAAAGGAACAGCCTCAAACTTTGTTCTCCAAAACGCATGCTCACAAAGCTCTGGCCACTGCACTCTTTCCGACGGGTTTTTCACTAAGAGGCTATCTATCAGTTTCCGCAAAGAGTTGCTTGTGTTGTCTGGGAGAGTTGGCACTGGATCAGATAGAATGGAGTTCACTAATTGAGTAAACTCAGTTCCAATAAATGGTGGGCGGCCAACATAGCATTCATATAGGACACATCCAAGCGCCCAGAAATCTGAAGCATAAGAATTGACTCCTCCATCCTGAAACAGCTCAGGTGCCATATAGCACGGTGTGCCTCGCTTTGCTTGAGGCAACTGAAAAAATATAGGCAGGAATACATTGTAACTATAGAAGCGAAGTTGATGTATATTTGTAAAAGGAAAAATGGATAAATTAGGACATACCGAAGACAGAGAACTTTTCGATATTTCAGATAATTGCCTGGCCAACCCAAAATCACATAGCTGAAATGGAATGTTCTATAACTAAATTCCAGAAACAAGAATATTGCATAACACCTATAATAATTTAGGTATGGTTTGGAGTGAAAATAGGTTCTACCTTCATGCGCCCATTCTCATCTAATAGAATATTTGATGGCTTCAAGTCACAGTAAACCATGCCCCTTGAGTGTAAGTACCTGAAAGATAAGAATGACGAACAAGTAACGAAGAGAACATATTTTCATTACCTATAGTACGTTTTCAGGTGTACTCACTGCAGTGCTTTGACAAGATCCCTTGCAAGGTCATGAATTGATTCTTCCGGGAGACGATTATCCTGAACAAGAAAACAAGAAGAATGAACCAAGTTCTTACAAAAGAAAGACCTATCAGGGTGATTATTTTGTTGCATGTTTAGTGCACGTCAAACATACAGGGTGTGCCACTATTTCTAGAAGTGTGGAAGTGTGCCAAGTCTTATACATAAAGGGAAAAGGGAAAGAAGAAAAAAAAGTAGAATAGAACACTATATGAGCATTTATATTTTGCCTAAAGTTGGAACTAAAATATCAAGTTGCCCTGTCCACATAATCGTTAAATCACTTTCAAAACAAGGTCATGGCAAAAGGATCAATTGATTGGTCTTCAGATTTTCATAAAGCAGGACATTACTGCCTCTCTGACTAAATGGTAGTCAATGTCAACGTATTTTATCTCCTCATGGAACATTTGATTGCTGGCAATGAAGGTGGCAACAAAATTATCACAGTAAATAGTAACGAGAGTAGATATTAGTAGATATATAATTATCAAACTCAAAAGAGAGGCCTATGACCTAGTTCGTAGGAAATAGGTTGTGGCTTTATCTTTTGCCTCATCATTGACCTGGTTACAACATTATTTGCTTGCTTCTTCAAGAAGATGGTCACCCACACCCACTAATATAAAATATACAATACTGTGTTTGGATTTTCTCATTTTAAATCCCTGTAGCTCAGCAGTGATTCTAGATGAGAACCATGTTCTGTAGCAGCAGGACCACTAGCAGTCAGCTCGCCTGGATGGAGGTCAAAAATCTGACAGCCGCACCAGATTTTGGCAGTTAAATGCTTTGTTTGGCAAAGTGATGGCGATTGCTCAGGCAACCATGGGCACTCATGGGCAGCAGGTCAATGGCTGCCAATTGCTTTGTCAATGTGTGCCTGCCAACCGCTTTTATTTTACATCATTTTTTTTTTTGCAACGATCGGCAATCTCCACCAATGGCTCATTTCTCATCATGAGAAATTGTTGCAATGACTGATCGGCAATGGGTAATCCTTGACGAATGCAATCACTTTCTCAAATGCTACAATAAAACCCACTAAATGTGACATGAGTTAACAGTGCTATATATCTCCTAGTCGTACAGGTCTAAAAAACCGTAGAAAACCACCTATCAAGACTCTACAATGTATTTTTATGTACAAACTAAAGACTTAATCCAAACAGGATCTTACGGTGGACCATCTATTTATATGGCTGCCTGCATAGTCATCATCAGAATATCCAAGGAGATCAGTCTCTTCTGTCCTTCTGTAATACACGTCTTCCAACGATTTCTGGACGTGGCGCTGAATCTTAGAAACTGCATCCTAGTTGCATCTCTAGAGTTTGTATATGAAATGACTGACAACCCTTGAAATCTATATACATCTAGACTAGGCAGTGGTGATAGATAGGTCAATGTCTTATCCAATCAATTATAGGATTCATAGCTTTTCAAATCCTTCAGTTTTCCACAACCATCATCCTCAGAGTTTGTGTTTGATAAAAGGGAGAATTCTAACAGCCCAGACCTAAGCATACTTGTTTCGTTAAAAGGTTTCATCGTATACAGATACAGAGATAATTATTACAATGAGCAAACTCAAGCCGAGGAAAGCATGCAAGTTGCCTAGACCCATAGTTTTAATGCTTATGTGAGTTCTTACTAACCTCAATGCCAGCTCCACCACCCCAAGACAGCACAAAGTCATCAACATATATAAGAAAGATCAAAACTTATTGTCTTCACAAAGGCAGTGGTCATAATGAGAAGTTTACCACACATAGGTTGACTCTACTTGAGGTAACAAATGGCCTTTTTGTGTTCTTTATTTACACACTCTACTCGAGCAACATACCCAAGAAAAAATTTCACTACTGATAAAGCATTTCTTAAAATCTTTAGAAAAACATTTTCTACGTCCATCTCATAAAGGGGGCAGGTCATATAATCATGGTCAGTGTCACACATATTAAGACATGAAAAGAGGTTAGTCATCCTTTTGATCAAACAGTGTCATATTGTTGTGTCACCAACACGCGAACTTTAAGAATTTCCATTTCCTTGGTCGGATGGCATTAATCAGAGATAGTCCATCGGCATCCAGCTAAATGGCAGTGAAGGAAGATGTCAAGTTGACTAGACCAGACTTGAAAGCAGCTTAGGTGAAAATAACAAAACACATAGTGAACCCAATGTCATGTTGGAGCTAGGGTGGGGGGATATGGGATTTAGTGGGAGGTAAACCAAGAGGGAATTTACAGCAAGGAGATGGACGCAAGAGAAAGGGTCTTGAACCCAAGAAAATAATATTTTGCTCGGACACTTACTAATTAAAGAAATGATAGTGTTAGTGTAATAAGTAATTATGTCTTATTTACTTAATTCAGACTAATCCGCCTCTCCTACTTAAGCATGTAAGCGTCAGACTAGTTTATCAAGTAATGTTCCTCGTGTGTATCACACCATGAGTCAGATCTATATATAGAACTCATTGTACTCATTTTATCAATAATAAGATTACTCATCTAGCCTATCACACGGTATCAAGAGCACTTTTAAAAATCCTGAGGGTCTAGAGAGCAGCCAAGCAGCAGCTCACCTAGCGGCCATCACCTACTGCCCTCCCTCTCTTCTCTCCCGCTGCCATCCAACCTCTCCCTTCTCTCTCGCCGCCGGTTGCAGCGGACAGCAACAGTCGACCACCGGCAATAGGCACCACTAGCCAATACAGCCGCAGTCCACATTGGGGTAGTAGTAGCGACAGCCATAGTCCACCCAGGGTGCCAGGGGGAGCATTAAGTTGTCATCCCCATAGGAGTTGCAACCATTGCCCCTTGACACTGCAAATCGGTGTAGCAACCTCCAAGGGAGACTGGTTGGTTTGTCATTTCTCCTTTGTCACCATCCGAAATATGACAGTGGCACGTTGATTACAACATGTGTGCATAGTCACAAATTCGGTATTCGGGATACGTTCGGTTGAGTTAAAAAATTCGGAATTCGGCAATTATGCGGGAAATTCGGATAAAAATCGGTCAGCATAAAGTACAAGTACGGTCAACTATTCGGGAAAAAGTCGGGAAAAAATCGGAGGATATATACATGTATTACATAAAGATAAATGTATATATATGTTATGCACATATAGATATACATATATCTATAACTATTACTTACATATACATATATCTATAACTATTACTTACATATACATACATATAAATATTCATACATACATATATGCATGTACATATACACACATATATATGCACTCAAAGTCTCAAACTAAGTTGGGAGTCTTAATCAGTATAAGACGGGAAAAGAACATACAGAACGCAAAAAAAAAACATTAACGCGATTAGTTCGGGAATAATACGGGAATAAAACGTAATATTCGGGAATTGAGATTTATTCGGAAGTATCATACGTCTAGGGAAAAATTCGCGTTTTAAACGCGACTTTCGAAAAAGTCAGAGTATATTGTGACTATGCGTGTGGTAATTTTCTAAAACTCTTGTAACAACATCGTGTCCTCTCTCTCGCATCATCTTCCCCCGTGTACCTTCCCTATGTACATGGTGAGTGCTTCAAAATAAGGAATCACCCTCTCACTTCCTATCACAATGCTTCTTTCTTGCGATAGTGCTTAGCTGCACATCTTTCCGACTCTCTCAAATCCACCATACTTCATATTGGTGCTCTCTGATCTATCTCACCATGCTTCATACAGGTGTGTCTTCATCCACTAAGATTCTACCAGTGTGATCTTCTTTCAAAACATGTATGAAGGCAAAGATACACCTCAGACGATTGTCTACAGTCACAACGCTCTAGCCTCCATAATCAAACTAAATGGAGTTAATTACCTACTGTGGAGGAATTCAATCTATATGACTCTTGAATCCAGAGATAAGTTAAAATTCATTGAGAAGCATGTCGAGGACACCCCTGAGTGGAGGAGGGGAAACAGCTAAGTTACAAATTCCATTACTTCTAAATACATGTTCTATAAGAATGCCAAGGACATGTGGGAGGTTGTGCGTCAACATTTCACCCAAGAAAAGTATGTAATGTGCACTCACAAGATCTGGGACAAGCTCTTTGTCGAGCACCAGGAGAAATCACTAGACGATTACCACAACGTCATTGCCTTGTCACAAAAACTGGACTATTTCTAACTCGTTAACTCTGATGAACAAACCAAAGAGTGTGCCAACCTCATCACTGTAAAATTCCTTAATGGCATGTATCTTGCCTTTGCCCTGATCTGCAGTGTCGTTCTAGCAGAAAATCAATTTCCCACCTTGGAGGATGCCATCTCTCGTCTACACTCTGCAGCAATCAGATGTATGCCCACAACAAAGTCCAACCATCTCATCTGACACGCGGCTAGTCATGGTTGCAGCAGCCCGAGGCCTAGGACGTTGACGTGCTTCTAGATCTAAATGCATCTTCTGTAATAAGTTGGACCATCTTGAGAAGCACTAATAGAAACACAGTCATCTTTGTTGACATGGGCGAGGAGGTAATTCTTATGTCGCCCAAACTACTGACACACTCGTCACTAACTCCTCAATAGAGTATGAATGGATTCTGCAAGCTTCTCAACAGCATAGTGGATCTGGGGAATCTATGTCCGTGCAAAATGCTATGACCTCTTCAGCGCATTTAACCTCCAACCAAGGTAATATGGAGGCCTCCATGGTAGCACCCAACTTTGCCTAGATAGTTGACTCTAAAGCCACACAAGATACGACTGGTATGAGACATCTACTTTCAACCTTTGATTTCTATATTCCTATGTCCTTTGTTACACTTGCAAATGGCTCAATTAATGTCGTCCAACAGTGTGCCAGTATGAATCTATCGCTAAAATTTAAACTCTATTTTGTGCATTTTGTACCTAACTTTCCATTCAACTAAATGTTTGTTGTCAAACTTGTTAATGCCTTTTATTGTAAAGTATGTAATGAAACTTACTGCAGTCATGGCTTTGTGTTACAGAATTCTCAGAACTTGAAGACAATTGGTTCAGGCTGTAGATATGGTGATATGTACCACTTTGGCTATGGCGCGCCTCAATCTGCCAATGTTTCTTGCTCGGCCCATCAGCTTCATCGACGCAATAGTCACACATCCCTTCTTTGCCCACACCTTAAGTCTTATATATCGACAGGTTTACTAACCATTTCCAAGACGACCAGACAAGCTCATACATCTGTAGCCATCTTTCTCTAGCTTAAAAAGCCTTTCATGTGACGTTTGTCAAATAGGGAAGCATCATAGAATTTCTTTTCCCTACAAAACTTTTTATGCTCAAAAGTTGTCTTTGATTTGGTTCATAGTCACTCTGGTCCATTTTGAACCACAGACTTTAATGGAGTTTGTTGTTCTGTTATTTTTGTCGATAATTTCTCAAGGATTAACTGAATCTATTTATTGAAATCTCAAGATGGGATGTTTGATATTTATAAAACCTTATATAAAATAATTTCAACAAAATTTGGTAAATCCATTAAAAGATTAAGAACTGATAATGCTTTAGAATGTCTCTGACTCCATGACTACTTTTTTCTCTGAGAATGGGGATGTCCACCAATGTTCTTGTGCTCACACTTCACACGAAATGGGGTTGTTGAGCACAAGAATCGACATTTGTCGGATATTACTCGAGCTCTTCCTTTCTAAACTCAACTACCCAACATATTCGTCTGAAGTTGTTCTCACTGCTACCTTATCAATCGGAAACCTTCTTCTGTTCTCCAAAACAAAATTTCTTTTCACTTATTTTTTCAAAAGACAAGATTTTTCATCTCCCTTTACACGTTTTTGGTTGTACTACCTTTGTTCATAACTTTGATCTGAAGGCAGATAACTTGATCCTCACTCTATCAAAATATTTTTTTTTTATTCCACCTTCCAAAAAGGATATAAGTGTTATAGTACAAGTCATTCTCGCATGTATGTCAACGCTGATGTTGTCTTCCTATTTTTAATATTTTCCAATGAAATGAAAAACAACATGAGCGGCCGCTTAATCGGCCAAGCACCTCGGCCAGTTAAAAACACCTTGAGTGCCGATCTAGGAAGAACGGACACGAACACAAGACACAGCGTAGATACGAACACAGACACGGGACACGATGATTTTCACAAATATAGGACGCGGACATGGCGTTAGACATGGTACACACATATACATATACCTATAAATATAATTATACATATAATTATACATATACATATAATTATACATACCTATACATAAATACATGTGTATAAGTGTACATATACCCACACATATATATACATATACATATACATGTACACAAAGATACACATACATACACATATCAAAGAGTTAATACATATTATATCCATGTATCCAAATATGTATTGTAATTGATAACATTAGATTTAAAGAAATAACTTTAAAAATATAAAATCAAGCCCAAAATTCACTTACGATATGAATGCAAATTTTATAAGTAACCACTAGTATGTTTCCATTATGAGATTATAAATGATCGATGAAGAATAGTTAATGTAGAATACATTTGCAATACGAAATTAAGTATGAATAAAAAGTGATGAATTAAAATGAATTTGTACTTCAAATTCCTAGAACATTCTATATAAGAATGATGAAATATACCTATAAATATAAGGAAATTGATTTGGGCTTGTCGTGTCGAGGGCGTGTCCAAGCCGTGTCCACACTGTCCACGACGTGTCCAAGCCATGTCCGTGCTTTAAAAAAAGTGGACACTTTTGAACCGTGTCTACCGCTTGTCCAGTCGTGTCCACGCTGTGTCCACGTCCGACACGTGTCCAAGACGGTCACGGTTGCCCCAAGGAAGTGTATGTGCTTCCTAGGTGCCGATTAATTGGCTTAAAAAAAATCTACGCTTGAAAAAAAATTGACCGCTTTTTGGTCACTTAACCCACTTTTTCTGCTTTTACCTGCTTATTGCCCTTCTTTTAAAATACTACAATAAGCATGTAACATTAAGCAAATCATATGGTCCAAATATTATTGACTATAATATATTAAACTTATATACATTAAATGTTCTATGATAAGCCATAGTTCTAATTTAGAATGCATAGTTTACGTGTAAGCCGTAATAATAGGGCATTGTTGTAACGTATTCAAGTAAATTGTATGTAACTACTATCTAATTTATAGTGCATACTTTGATTTTATGTACTTTTGTAATGTATGACTAATTGATGATATGCAAATGTAACAATAAGTTAGTAAAGGTATCTATTATAAGTCTTTTGTTTACTATTTAGCTAGAAAAACTGTTGTTGTATCATGTATATAGGGTGTTTTATCCATGACAAGTCATTTGTTTACTATATTATAGCTATAATTATTGTTTATAGTTGTGTTATAAACTATTTGGGTGTTTTATATTGTTGGGTAGAGTGTTTAGATATATATAAAAGTTCCAAAATGTATAGTATTTCTATACATATATTTGTAATTATGTATAAAATTGTATAGGAAACTAAAACCCATTTTCTCAAAAATCGGCTGCTTAATCAGCCACAGACTGCTTAACAAGTTACAAGGTGTTGTCTGCATGCTTAACGCTTAATGTTTTTTAAAACATTGATATTTTCTTTGTCACGCCTACATCTACAACGTTGCCGCCTCCAAATGAATTTGTTGAGTTACATTTGTCTAATCCAGTGGTCTCCTCCCATTGATCCTCTCATCAATCATCCCATTGATTCAATGAAGCCTAATGTTCCTCTTGAAACATATACAAGTCATGAGTTTGCCAATGTCTATCGTCGAAGCCGAAAGCAGATTCCGCAACTCTAAGTCCTCCCTCAGTCGTCCATTCTGAGAATTCAACATGCCTTGAGGCACTCTAAAAAGGTGCACATTCTTGCATTCATCACCCCCATTTCTCGAACATGTTGTTTTTCAAAACTTTTTGGCAATGCTAAACAATGGCCCGCATTTAGACTCCATCTAAATTTCAAAAAAAAAATACCATCAGGCTCTCAAACACCCTGGTTGGGAGGTTTTGATGCTTGAAGAAATGACAACTTTGCATGAGAATGGAACTTGGGATCTTGTTTTGCCACCCTAGGCAAGAACATTGTAGGATGTCGTTAAATCTACTCTGTCAAGTTCAAATCTAATGGATCGATTAAACATCTCAAAGCATGTTTGGTTGTGAAAGGATTGACCTAAACATATGTGAGGACTCCTTCGAGATCTTCTCACTAGTCACTCATATTGCCTTTGTTCAACTTATTGTTTCCTTCACAACTCAACAGGATTGGTCTCTATATCAACATCTAAAATGTCTTCTTTCATGGTCAGCTAAGGGAGGAGGTTTATACGAAACAACCACAAGGATTCACCATCCAGAGGGAGTCTTTTTATGTATATGGTCTCAAATAATCATTCTACGGCCTCAAATAGTCACCTTGAGTGTGGTTCAACAAGCTCAATGGTGTCTTTTCCTCTCTGGTTTTTTCTAGATCTTCTAATGATCGCACTCTTCTTATCAAAAACACGATCATTACTGGCAGTGACACTACATGCGTCTTAGCTTCGAAAGAATCTCTCAAATTACATTTCCATACAAAAGACCTTGGCCATTTTTGCTACTTTTTGGGTATTAACGTTTTACGTTCCAAGAGTGGTGTCTACCTCTCAAAGCAGATATATGTCTAGATCTTCTAGCTAATTCTGGAATACTTGTATCCTAACATATCCTCTCTCCAGACTACCACACCAAGGTCACGTTTGAGGGGGAGTCCTTTCATGATCCTAAATAGTATTAGCGCACAGTTGGAAAGTTAATTTACCTAACCATCACATATCCAGAAATTGTCTTTGCGGTCAGTGTGGTTAGTCAATACATGGTCCAACCTCTCATCACTCGTTGGAGCCTAGTGCATAGGATTATACGATATCTAAAAGGTGCCTCAGGAAGGGGTCTTCCCTACAAAAGGCCTTCTTCTGCATACATTTCCCTGACCTACTATGTTCATGTTGAGTGGGTTGGAGATGTCAATGACCGAAGATCAACATTTGGTTATCGTGTTCTCCTAAGAAATCACCCCATCAGTTGGCGTAGTAAGAAGCAATTAGTTGTTGCTCATTCTAGCACTGAAGCATAGTAGGGTTATGAGCTATGTTTGTTTTGAAATCCAAAGGTGACATGAACTCTCCATAACTTGGCATTCTTGTATCATGTCCATCTGTATTTAAATGTGATAATTAAGTTGCAATGCATATAGTAAACAACCATGTGTTTCATGAGTGCACCAAACACATAAACGTTAACTGCCACTTTGTATGTGATCAGATCTGTGTCAAAAAGATTGTCACTCCATATGGAAAGACTGGAGAACAAATTGTTGACATCTTCACTTAGCTACTTGCACCTACCTTCTTCAACTACATGTGTAGCAAGCTAGGATGATGTGTACTCTCAAGCTTGAGGAGGGTGTTAGTGTAATAAGTAATTTCATCTTATTTACTTAACTAGGATCAAGGGGCCGCTCCTATCTAAGTCTATTAGTATCAGTCTAGTTTATCATATTATGTTCCTCGTGTATATCATACCCTGAGTCAAACTGATTTTATCAATAATATGATTACTCTCCAGGTCTATCACATATAGAAAAGAAATAATGAAGGAAAAAAGTGAAGGTATATATTATTATTACACATTATATGCATCCTCAAAATCAAATATTTTGATGAACATGAAATTTCCATTAAGTCAACTATTACATATAAATCATGTCTCTATAGAGTGTTGCAAGCAGTTTTGAATGTGAACTTTAAGCACGAGATGCCAATTTGGTTCATAATAACTAATAAGGGTAATAGCCTAGAATTTATATGATCCGCCCATTGTTATCAAGGCTCCCGCCTAGGCAGAGGCCCCCCAGGCTCTAGATGAGCCGCTTTAATAAGAGGGCCTAGGCTTTTAGATAACCAAAGTGGACGCATGAGGCTTTTTAGGCCAAAATTAGGACTCTTAAAGGCCAAATTGTTTTGATTAGCATGGATTAGGTTTGAATTTGGTCAAATTAGATCAAGTGTAGTTATTAAATGGAAGAAATAGGTCTGATTTAGGCCAAATCAGATCTAATTTGGGCAGATTAGGTTTGATTTTGAGTGGGAATAGGCCCGATTTGGGGAAAACATGTCTTATTTAGGGGAATAAGGTCTGACTTTGCCAAATTCGGGCTCATTTAGTTCAATACAGGACAAACTAGGGGAAGTTACGTTTGATTAGGTCATGTACTCATGTTATGCCAAAATAGGTCTAACTTAGGCCAAATTAGGGAACACTAAGTTAAATTAGGTCCAATTTAGATCATGTTAGGTCAATTAAGGCCAAATAGGTTTGGCTTAGGTCATGCAAGTGTGATTTAGGTGAGTTATGATTGATTGACCTTAGGGATAACCAATACAAATGTACATAGTGAATTATATATTTGAATATAGATAAATGTTTAAAAGTATTACATATATGTAACATATAAACAAATATGAAGAATGTCTAGAAATGCCTAGGCTCTTGCCTATGCGCCTGGGTCCGCTAGGCCTCCCTTGAGTGGGAAGGACCGTCTAGCCGCCTATACAAGTATGGATCCACCTATATCCACTCTCTACGAGTCATGAGACCCTAGAGAGCACCCCCTCACGAACAATAGATTGAATGAATAGATTGAAGTTTAACCAACAAGATCAATGTAAGCAAAGGTAAATGGACATCAATAATCTAGTATGTGTCCTCTACATGCCTTAACATAAATCTAACATGTTTGTGCAAAACGTGTTCTAACCATGTCCAATGTGTGTCCATATCAGATAAATGCACTTATACTTGAAGTTTTCATGATAGTTCAGTTTAGTGATAAACCATAGTAATTATAAAGGCACAATTTTAGCATCTATACAATCTATATTTTTTAAATTGATATAGAAATTATCTAAATATGTATACAGTTGTCAAAACTAACTTACCATAGTATATGTCTGCTTTAAATATTATTCTAGAGCTATTATAATCTTTGTTAGTATATATATTAGCCAATAGTACTATCCTGAACCCCATTGCCTGTTCTGCATTTCAGTTCACCTTCTTCGTAAAAAATATATACATCAGCTTCATTATTTGTTCTTAAATAGCTTCTATGAAGAACAATATTTGCAGACACAACACAAGTTATCAATCATAGGGTTTTCAATCATCCAACTAACAACCGTGACTGCTGTGACGGAAAAAAAGCATCATCTAACAAGGTTTAGTAACCACTGGAATTAATTTCTAAATAATTGTGTGGAGCTGTAAACGAAAACCTCAGGGAGAGAAACTGCATGCAGCTCATTTTCAAGTTATACCTGGCGCAGCAGAGTCATGAGATCCCCACCAACACAATACTCCAGGACAAGCCATAAGTGAGCAGATGTCTCGTAACTGCATCAATCATGTAGAAACCATTCAGACTGTTGGGCATGACCACGGGATAACTTTTTTTTTTCTACTGGTCAAAAATAAACATGAGCAGCTCAAAAGAACTTTGCATTACCGGAAATTTAACCAAAAAAAGTAAGAGTGAGATATGAAAGAATCATGCGCATGCATCTAGAAGCTAACACAATGGTAAGAACAGGTTAGCTTCACTGGTTGTCTGCTTACCAAGAAAAGAACTTCAGTACATTCGGATGGTCTAAGGAATGTAATGCTCGGACCTGGAGAGAAAATGAAGCAAATTAAATAATAAGGTCTCATGAGAGAGAAAGCACGCTCCCCTGGGTAACAATAATGTGGCTCTCGAGATGAGGCAATTATAGTCTATCAAAGGTGATGCTGGATGCTGCCATACCTAACACTCCTTCGGTTTGATTTGCCGAAGGACATATTTACCTATGTAATAGCATCTTACCTCTTGCAGGACTTTCGTCCTCTGTGACTTGTCAACACTTTTAATGGCATAGTACTCCAGTGTCTTTTTCTTCCTCCCCTTGTAGACGGTCTGATGCGCGAATTGCCCAACACAGCAAGTATATCAAAGAGCCAAATCTCGAAAGCAAAAGACGGGAAAATCAGAAGTCTGAGCTTCTGGAACCATCCTGTAGAGCAAAATGAGAACCTGGCCGACGGGGATGCAGCGACACTTACCGAATGCTTGCCGCGCCCAATCGCCTCGTAAACGTGGAAGTTGTTCATGATTCAGGAGGCAGGAATAGTCAAAAGCTAACTGGACAGATGGAGAGAGGATAAACCAGAGAAGATGGAGAGCTAGTTGAGACGGCAGTGTGTGGAGGGAACGGGAAAGAAGCGGCGAGGAGCAGAGAAGGGGAGGAGCGACGAGCTGAACTCCGTGGGGGACGGGTTGAAGGAAGTGTTTTTCGACTCACGGCAAAAGAAAAGGTTGGTTCCGCCTTCCAGAATAGCGGAAACCCCACTAAAAATGTGCAGTGTAGCCGTGTTTGGGGATTTGGTCATTTGGGGACTTAAGAGCGGGAAATTGGGAAAATTGAAATTGAGTCGGAATGTACTGCTGGTAGAGAGAGTTACGACTTCCGAGTTACGAAGGTTATCTAGGGCTTTTCCTGTAAAAATCCTGGGCTATAATAACTCCGTAGACCCCTAATTAACTGAAGCTGCTCCAAATAAGTCCTAGCCCATGTTTGGATCCTTGGAGCTGGATTTAGTTGTTCGAGGATTGAAAATGGTCCATTTAGAATGAATCACTTTTGATTTGACACATGAATCCAGTTCCAATTAAATTTTGTATGGATAGTCGTTGTAGGATTCAATTTGGATGCAGTCTGATTATGTTGATTGTGTTTAACTAGCGATCAGATTTATGGTGTTCATACTAGATGAGATTTGGTTCTTGTCTGATTTGTTTGATATTAGTCTGAATTCCATTATTATGTATGAATGCATTCTGATTTGGTTTTGATTTGATGTCGATGTTAATTTGAGTTGCATCAATCATGATGGATGTAATATAAATTTTGACATATTCTTTTGGGTATAGAGACATGTGTTGGGTTTCATTTCGAAGCTCATATTAATTTTTATTAATGTGATAGAGATATTGCGTCTTATACTAGTTGTTATTTGACACACTAGACATACTACAACTTATGTTGGTTGTTATTGATAAGATGGAGTAAATATGATTAGTCATACTAGTGTGATTGAGGCATAATGATATCCTACTTGCATAGAAAACCTAAAAATCTAGTATTCAAAACACACATTAATAAAATGGTTCATCATATGTCAATTAGGTGACTTAACAATAACCTATCAGGTGCCATACATGTTGATTACGTTGGTGTAAAATATGTCCATCTATACTGCCTCATCAACTCTAGTTCAATGCCAACTTCAACTAAATCATGTCTCTCTCTGTAGAAAACTAGGTAGTCTACAACAATGCTTGCATGAAGACCACCTGTTGACCTCTAAAATGTTTCTGCATTGGTAAAACTTGAGTTTAAGCCTACTCTTCAACAACTTTGCCTGTCGATGGTAAGACGGAACAATGCAGTCAGATGTTGTACAATTTCTACCCAATCCTTGTCATAACAGTCATGATATATCATACATCCATGTAACATTTAGGTCCATCGCTTGATTGAGTATCATGGTCATCATGTATGTCTATGTTGCACTTGTCATCTACATACAAATAATGCACCATATTATGATAGTAGAAACCATTCTAATGTTCATGTGGCATCACCAACCGACAACGTACAATCAAACATGTATATTAAAACACAACATAAATGACATCTAAGATACTCGATACAAATTGTAAAATTGTTCATGCTATAATAGTACATTAAAATTTATAGTATATTAAAGGGCTAGTGAAAGGTTGAAGTCCATACATACATTGAGTAACACAACAACAAATATCATGAACTCAGTGATGGAGGTTGTGGGGGATTATATGATGTAGATCTTCTAGTTTGTTAACTTCATTAGATGGGATAGAGTACATGTCCATTTTTACAACGTACTATTTTTCAACATCGATGGTCATGCCAACGACATCATGAAAGGTCATCGCTTAACGCCATACAACATTACACTATGTAGAAATCTACTAAATATCTACATGTAATGAATCAATAGTAGGCATAATATATATCAGTTTTCCCCTGGAAATAAGAGCATCCCTTGGTTCCATATGTATATTTATTTTGTTATTCATAGTGTGAATGAGGTTTTGCTACTACATTAACTTATGAATACGTTTTATCCCACAAACATAGTATAATACGACAATCTTTAATGTCGAGTTGATACTAGTTTCATCTTCAATGTTATTGTTCAGTGCATCAAATAGCAAATCTTCTACAATTGCACTGTCAGCCTTGTGAGGCCATATTGAATTGTTTTTAATCTTGGCGTGTTATATTTTATTAAGAGATTTTAAAACCTAACATAGCAAGTGCATATATGGACACTTGGGTTAAATACTTCAAATAATAATAGACATTGAAAAATTGTTCAATACAACATTGACATATGTAATAAGAATAACTTTTTTGGTACATTAGAATTATATTACCTTGTTCTTATTCATCTTTCCTCCTCACTAGAGTTTGTACTATCATTAATATAGTTCAGTTTGTTAAGGAGTCAATTGGTCATGCTATGCAACTCGTCTATGTCAACTACCACCCTTGTGGTGTCTGCTTTTGCAGATGTATGGTAAGAGGCAAATGTTGACCAATTTGACATAATGCTACATGCAAACTATAACTTTTTATCATCACATCCCTCAATGACTTCCATATTGTGATGTTGTGTTGATATCGATGCATTGCCAACCTCATTTTGCATGTTTTTAAAACCAATCCCTTGCCACAAGTGTATTATAGTATATTGATTTTGTAGTCTTCTAACCTACCATTGTTTGCATATGCTTGGTCCAGGTACACTATAACAGTGCATTGTAGTCCACATTGAACTGTAATGTGTTATAATATTTTAAAAGCTCATGACATAAAAACATGTGAAATAAGATTATACATATAAACACGCTACAAAACATGCCATTCAGACAAGGAGCATGTTATTCTCATATTCATGGCACATAAATTGAGACATCATATTGTGTATATCATGGTCTAGTGGATACATCTTCCCTTAGCTTGTTCGTGGCTCAAAGTTGTGGTTGAGTTATTTGGCGATCTGGTAGTTCATTAACTACTTGTTGTTCGACTTCATCTGTTACGTTTTCTTCATCGAAATTTCTACATATTAGTTGATGTCTCTTTATAATACTATATACTATACAACATGAAATCATTATGTGAGGTTGTTCAGTTACACAAAAAGTTGATTGTTGTCTAAGTATGTCAAACATTCTCTTCAACACGTCGAACACCCTCTCAACCACTTTTTGTAGTTGTGTGTCTATAGTTGAACATCTCATGTTTATTATTGGACAACAACACGCCCCTCGTTATTAGAAAAGTGATTGGTATTGTCAAACATGGCATGACTCCAAGTTGTGTTGGCATGTCTTGAATCAACCACGTAGTATCGTCCTCTAGGTACACTGAAGTCGTCCCTAGCTAAGTTTTCACGCAACACTCATGTTTTGGAAATTGAACCCTCCCATCCACACACAAAGAAAGTGAACTCCATATCCCAAATTGCCTCATACATGACATTCGTTGAGACAAAACCCTCTATATTGGGGTAGCATTTTTTATCCATGCTAAGTAGTATTGGTATGTAAGTTCCATCAATTACACCTAATGTATCATATGTGAAAAAGACAAGGGATGACATTATAGTCTATGAAACATTCACTATTGTAATAAAAATATCATAACTTGAAGTAAGGACATAATCACAAATTTTTCCTAATTGTGTGGTGAGTTCTAAATGGCTCATGCAAGAGGGTAGTATATTTCCATTCTAGTAGTATCACCAGAATGGACATAGTCTTCTGCAAAACTATAGTTAGGATGACCATTTCCCACATAGTGTAGGAAATATCATACCTCTTATGTGCTTGAGACTTTTCATGTGCTTCAAATTAGGAATTTTTGAATTTTTATTCAAGAATGTAAACAAGGGCACATGCCAATTAGGCAGTTTAAGAGGCAAGGTCCAAACAATGATGAGATATATAAAAAGTTGGACACTAAAGAAGGGGAAAAGGATATTTATAAAATAGCATGTATAAGAGAAAGGAAAGGAAGAGACTTGAGTCAAGTAAAATGCATCAAGAATATAGACGACAGAGTGTTGGTGAATGATGATGACATAAAGTGTTGGTATGTATGCCCAGAGAGGCAATTGTATGATGATTGGGATGTGACACTAGATATCAGATTTGATAATAATAAAGGTAATTTCGTCTATTAATTTTGTCTCAGTCATGAGATGATGACACAAACATAACATAAGTAGATGTCTAAAGAATGATGTTACTCGATGACATATATCTTCAGGTTGAGGACCTAAACAATGAGATAATATGTATGATAAGAGTGCATGCATTATTGTTTTGTCCCTAGTCAGCTATTATCATGGAAGCAAAATAGACAACAGTAACACATAAGACTAGAGTGTGAGTTGACTGATGACAGAGTCTCATTAGTTATGATATGTGATATCAAGTCAAGCACACATGTACATGTTAGATAATAGTGTATCAGACAGGCTCACCATGAGAGTGATACATGGAGACCATGGAATGGTAGTCAGAATCATCTCTCATAATGATATTAGTGATTGTGGTTCTTAGATCTGAAGTCACTACACTCATCACATGTCATTGGGTATACTATGATATCATCAAACATAATCTTGAAATACGAGCTTCCATAAAGGTGATGATTTGGTAGCTTTGACACATGGGGACTGAGTGTGAGTGATGTAGATGGGATTTGTCCCTCCTACATGAGTTTGATATCCATGCCTCTTGATAATCGAGACTGAGAAATGTACGACCATACTAATGTGGTTCAATATGTGATATGTGAACTCATATGCACCTCAGATAGTCTGATGTAGTTCAAAGAACATGGATTGAATGTTGAGATGATGACAATTCCACGCTTCAAGTTCAATCTGGATATTAGAGATAAAGGAACTATACGATCACAGTAACACTAATCACGGATTATAGGTTGAAGTTGTTCTCCAACTTTCTAAATTATTTGGTTAGCAATGATGTGTGACTAGGCGCCGCTCTTTGCTTGTGATGTCATAAGTTGTTATAGACATTCACTACCAATGTAACTCTGGACCTATAGGGTTACACACATAGGATATACCTGGATTAAATGAGTATATTCATGAATGATGCTTAGATTGAATGCTAAAGGTGTTTAGGTATTCAATTAAACAATGGATCAACTGATTGGATTGGACTCAAAATCATCAAGTTCAAGTGTTGAACTGACTGTTTGGACTGTCAGGTTGATTAGAAACTGAATTAGCTGAGTTCTACCAAAATTGAGGCATGAGACAACCATCTCGTGTGAGTGAGACGATTGGTTTGTGGTTGTGAGATGACCGACTCACAATGAGCAAGGCACCCGATTTGTGGGGAAATGTGATTACATCAAAGATTAGTGTTGACGCCATTTTGTGCTTAATTGGATTCAAATTGCCAATTTGATTCAGAATAGGAAACTGCATAAAACAACCGTCTCGCACACGAGACAATAGTTTCATAGTGCAAGACAATCGTCTCACAGTTTGCGAGTTCTAGAATTTTCATGATTCCAGACCCTTCTACTCCCAAATTGATTGAGAACCACGCTGGCCTCTACTATAAATAGAGGGGTACTTGGGGCTTCCCAACACACACAATTGAGAACCAGTTGCTCTAATAATTATTGTATTCTCTGGTTGTGGTAACTAATAGAGAGCCTGAGAAAGTCCTACCCGTCAAAGGGAGGGATAGCAAGGGAGAGAACAACTGAGGATCATTTGTGGGAGAGCATGTCGGTGACTAGTACGCTGACATAAGGGGACAACTCCTTTTTGTTGGCTCTGGTAGCACAACATGGAGTTCTTAGTGGTCCGTATGGAGTACTCTAGAGATGGGAGGCCGTTGTCTGCCACTTGGAGGTAGGGTTGTCAATGAGGAGGGTATTATCCATTTACCCTTACCCATACCCTGGAGGGTAAGGGTAAGGGTAGAGATTTTTATTACCCTTTACCCGTTTACCCATTCCCCATTTCCCCGCTATACTATAAGGGGAGGGTAAGGTATAGACATTATCCATACCCTTTTACCCGCACATGATATAAAGGTTACACAAAAATATATTCTAAAGGGATTTGTATGTAAATGTTTAACCCTAATACTTTATTCTATCATTGGAAAATGACTTGGTTTTGTGCTTGTAATACTTTCTTGTTGAGGGAAAAATATATATATCTTGCGGAAAATGAGGTGTTGGTGAAACACTTATTTGTTATGCATACTTATGCAAAGGGAAAAAAATGATTTATGCATAAAAAATTGTTATTGTGTGAATTGACGTAACTTTACACAGAGAAACATATGATTTTGAATTGGATATAATGTTTTATATGTTGTTATCAATAAATTAGTTATAAAATTATTAAAAATTAACACACAATGTGTATAAAACTCTTTTTTGTCAAAATTACCCGCTTACCCTTTACCCTCCTCGTTTACCCTGTGGAGAAGAGGGTAAGGGTAAGGGGAGGGTAAGGAGATTGCTGAGAAGGATAATTACCCTTACCCTTACCCACTACTCAAAGAGGGTAAGGGTAAGGGCAAGACCTTACCCTCCCCATACCCTCCCCATTGACAGCCCTACTTGGAGGACAATGTTATCCTATAGTTTATGGAGAGACTGCAGGAGCTGCTGCAGACGTTGTTCTAGTCTACTATCCATGGTGAATACCAGGAGCTGCACAGACACCTTCCAAGAGCAACTAGATGACAATTACGCATCTACGAATATAAGGGTGATGTCGCTAGACTTGCTCTAGGACTAGGTATAACCTTGCAAACCTTCCTTCCTAGATACATTATTATTGATGCAATCTTGTTATTCTTGGAAAACTGGCAATTAATTTTTGTTTCCGTTGCCGATATATGCACCCTATTTCCCTACAGTGGTATTAGAGCCACGCCAATTTATGGTGTATTTGGGATCTAAATCGATATGTTGGGATTTAGTTTTTATTCTTTTATTGCATATGATGCGAATATTAAAATGATTAATGTGCATATCTAAATAAATTCCACACACGACTCTAAAAACTAAATATATATATATATATGATATGATATGATATAATATGCAATCTACATGTGTCACCATAAAATTAGTTTTAATGGTGGACGTAAAGCATAGTTATGGCCCATAACTCCATATCTATGTGTGCATGGTTGTCGTTGTTTATTCCTATTGTTAGTTGGTTTGTGTACAAATCCTCTCTCCTTTTTCCTAATGTAAATTAGTGCTCTTCTTCCTATTTAACCTCGAAAGTAACTCGAGGTTTTCTTTTTTTACAATGTAATAAAGAAATAGGAGGTTTTAATTTATGCATTATCATAAGAAGATGTTTTGTACCAGAAGAACCGACTGGTTCGTGAGAAAACATGATCGATTGGAGGATCAAGGAGGTTAGATGATAAGAGGACAAATCGATTGACTGGTGGCCCAACTGATTGGCTGGAGGTGTCCAAATGTCACTTGGACTTGAGAACTAGAAGACATTTCAAGAGCCCAACCGAGTGATCACGAAGCAAGATGACTGGATCAAGAGTTGAACCGATCAACCCATATTAGTTTGAGCATAGATCTTCACCAACAATAAGTTGCATATGATGTGGACCTTAGGTTGTAGTAATTCCTTGTGGCTCCAAGGAATTAAATTAGTATGGCCATAACCATTGCTTGTGTGTTTTAATTATTGCATGTTCTTATGTGTAGTTATAGCACGTATATGATACATACTATATGTATGTGATGATTGGATATGTATATGTATTTATATATATAATCCCTCAATCTAAATATTAAGTATTAGATGCTTTCGATAAGCAATACACATGAAAAGCTTGATCGACCAAGCATGGGCACACCCTATCATGGTAATCCATCTATCTCGTAGAAGTGTGATGGTAGATGATGAATGCATATTCATCCATATTTTTTCATATTTTTCTTCATCATTTTCATAATATTTTCTCTTTTTTTAGTAATTTTTGGACTAAATTGCACTTTACCCATTTCTTTATTTACTTTTGTAAATACTTATCCATTTTCTCAAATTTTATAGAGACTTTCTCCAAAGTTATTGTGACTCACTGAGCCAATGAGACAGTCGTCTTGCTGAGCCCAGACGATCGGCTCACTCCTTGAAGACCCCTCATTTCAGAGCCAAATGGCCACCTTGGCCTTGGCCCAATCAGCCAACTTTGCATGCCAAACAATCCTCTCACTTTAGCGAGATGGTCGTATCACGGATCCAGACGAGCATCTGAGCAAGCCAAATGGCTAGGTTGACTTGACCTACCCTATTCTCATTTTCCTTCTTAGAGCAGGAGATAAAGCAGTTAATCTATTTAATAATCACCACCTTGGACTCTTTGGGGATTCTATATTTGTGGTCTATGGCTTACCTTCTTTCTCTCCTTGTTTCTCACTTCCACACATGAATATCAAGTAGTCTTCTTATTGAGGCAAGGGGAATATCCCCTTGACCATTGTGTAAATTCAGATCTAGTCTATACAATTTTTATCTATACAAACAACTTTTAGTTTAGAAAACTGCCGATTTAAACAAAGTGATGTCTCATTTTTATCGCAAGTTAATTTTGGCAGATGTGACCGTGGAACTCCAAAATTTAGAACAACTAAACCAGTTGCATAGGGATTTGGATGCAACTATAGAAAAATCCCCATTGAGATGATGAACTATGAAGCGTGAATGCCAGGTTCAATGGGTTCACGTGGAATTTGACTTTTTGTAATTTATTTATGAATAATTCACATACCGAATTTTTGTTTTTTAATTATTGTATATTTTTTTATTTAGTCTTCACTTTGGCTAAGGTGGTGAAAACCCCTAAGCCTCGATGTTCTCCCCATATGATTTCAACAGTTTCTTTAACATTTGTTTCAAATTGCCTTCTTTTTAATTCTTGTAATATTATTTTCTTTCTTAGATAATCTTTATTTTGTGCTAACCATCTTCTTTCTAGTTTATTTTAATCTTTCCATTTCCTTTCTTAGTGTAATATTTTATCTTTCTTGCACTCTAATTCCTTGCATTAGTTTAATCAACCCCCTCAAAATCAGATTTTACTTTCTGTCAATCTTACAAAAATACAAAAAAAGAAATTATTTCAAAACAATCGGGATCAAAAGAAAATGAATCTTAAAAACATTGTCATGTAGGATCGACCTTCTATACTAGCCTTAACTGGAAAGTAAAATAAGATTAAACTCTTGGATAATTATTCTAGTAAATTGGTGTGCAAGCGAAGCGTATCAATTTTGTAACGTCCTGAGTTTCAATAATATTATCATTTTCCACCTCACTTTTTATGTTAATTTCTTTCTTCTCCATTTTGTGTCCTTAATATTGAATATTTGAGAAATTAATGGTTGAAGTACAATTTGATGCCAATTGAGGGTTAGATGCACAAAATACCACAAATTGATATGGATGGGGTAATTATGCAATTTACCATTAAACCACGAATTTGTTGTCTAAAGGATAATGTTGGAGCTCAAGAATTAATAATAATGGATAAGAAGTGATTTAATTAGCAAGTGTAATTAAATGGTGAATTTTAACCCACTTTCATACCTCACTCTAAATATGGGCTAATAAACTTGCAAATTCATGTTATTAATGGGTGGAGGACTCTTGGACTCCAAATCTCGAATTTGGGAACCAAGGGTTGCTTATAAAAACAACACATAATTATTTGCTCAAGCATTATATTAATATATGCTTTAATAATAAAAATAATTATTAGAGGTCAAAAATTGGGTGAAACGCAAATCTAATTATATGGCATGAATCTAGACGTAATTAGTAACCTGGGGTTCAAATTTGAGGCTATTTGGAGTTTGTTTGACCTCCCAAATGCATTAAACAAGTTTTTAATAAAGTGTGACATAAACTCAATCAATACATCAGTTATACACATCATTTAAGCCAAAGTTGGGCTTAAATGATTGTCATGCAAGCATGGGCCGCACAGGTCTACTATGGACGCAGATCCAATGGCTGTCGTTTATCCCAATCACGATCCAAGGGCCCAGAGTTCATCTTCCACCTCCGACAGTTACACGTAAAGTTGGCCTAGACTCCTCAACTCCGATCTCATCGTATACTCGATCATTTTGCGAGATTTCTTCTCCGTTCGCTTCGTCTCCTCCTCTCGGTTCATTTGAGCCATTGCTCATCCAGTGAGGCATAACATAGCTGAAACGCCAAATGGCGCCAGCCAAGGCCTCTCACGGCCACCTCCATTTCGGCACCACAGACTCCCCCATCTATATAAGACCACCCACACACCTCCGTCGGACCCTTAGCAACTTGCCCACACCACCAATTTTGTCCGAGGAAGCGGAGGAAACGGCCGGCGTGGAGCTTTTCCATCTGGGTTTGCGGTGCCTCTCCATGGAGCTAGGAGGAACAAACGTCTAAATCGTTTGGTTTGGTGAGTTTGTCTCTCGATCCTCTTCGTTTCGAGTACCTGAATGACCAATTTGGTTGAGTATCGCAAAAACGCCCAAGTGGCCAAGGTTGCACCTCGCCGCCAAGGCAAGGCATGACCTGGGGAAGAAGACAATGGTTAAATGACCATTTTGCCCCCGAGCGCCCTCTTGTTTCTTCTCTCTCGCTGAGGGCACTATCGTCTTTCGGTTAATTGCTTTTTATCATCCACGAAGCTTTTTCTGATTGGCTCATCTTGTTTAACTCGTAGAAAATCACTCAATTATCAGAAAAATATAAATAAATACTCATTGGAAAGCTAAAATCATGTAGAATCCAAATTTTCAAGTTTTGAACCTTGTTTTCCATTATAAGCCTGATAATTAATTCAAACCCTAATTTAAATGTATAAAGTGATATAAAATGATAATAATAGTGTTTTAACTCTATTTTTGACAAGAAAATATGTTTTCTCGAGTAGAAAAATATTAAGGATCACTTGGCCCTATTTCCATAACCAAAATCCAAAGTCTTTATCCATGGGTTATAAATGTGGACATTTTACACTTAAAGTACATTTAAGTAACCTAATATGCATTAATCTTTAAACCTAGGTTAAAGTGAGTTTGGACCTGATATCTTAGCGGATAAGGGATAATCTAGAAAGCAAGAACATGTATGTGCATTCTAACACCTCAGTTGGGCTTCTATCATGCTTAACCTAGTTTTCCCATATGAGGCATACTTATGATAATATTCTCCACCTTCTACTTGGACATGAAAATTTGTAAATATGATGCATATCCTTGCTATACTGTTACTCCTTGATGAATATGGGTCATGGGACCCCACTTGCCTTGTTGATGTGATTGAGATCTTGATATATACATGTTGCCCTTAAACTATTCATTTTAGTATCCAATATGAAATCTTGTTGTATGAACATCTTTTATGGTTATCTCTTGGAAATGTTTGGGTCATTGGGCCCCACTTGAATCATTGTTATTTTCTTTCTCTGTCAATGTAAATTGAAAGCATGATAACGATAGTTTGACTAGTTAACTAATATAGTGTACATGAGTACAAGTCACCCATAGGGCACTGGGGTTTTAGTCCCCCTGCCACTTTATATATATTTTTGAGGTTTGGGATGTTATTTCCCCTCTCCTCCTAGTTGAGGTTGGTAGGCGCCTCACCCTATGTTAGTTTATCTTAGTCATAATGAATCATGCTTATTCTATATTTGACTTATATGCTTGGCAGAAATCCCATTTGAATTATATGCCTCATACTCTTGAACACTCTTAGTATAGAAAATCTTTATGTTTCCATTCCTTAATATGCTTCTTGTACTTTATCATGTTGTGACACATACGTTTCTATCTTTCTCTTGTTGGGTGCTCCCCAACCACCCAGAACCAGGACAAGGGCTAGAACAAGCACAAGGAAACCCAGGGCAGGAGTGAAGTTGATATCATGGCAAGGTTGATGCTGCTAAGACCTTGCTCAAAAATATATGTTATGAACTCTAGAAATAAGAGCTTTGTAATAGCCTAGATTCTTATCTACTTCTTCTTTTGGAACAATCTATGTAATAGTTTAGTTTTTCTCATCTTAATTTCTTCCGCTGCTACTATTGACAATGATTGTATTTGGTCCATGCTTATTTAAATGGATTTATTATGCATGCATACTTCCATCAAAATGTTTTTAATAATTTGAGGGATGTATTGTATTTTTCATTAAATTTAAGTAAGGGGGTGATCTCGCCTCCTTACAGCATGGTATCAGAGCATGTAGGGTAGCTACTAGGGCGTGATGTTGAAAGTTATGGTGTCAAGAAAGGGTCAGAGCTTGGGGGCTGGCAATATTTTCCTCCGCTCCACTAGCTTGGTCACGAGGACTCCTGAGCTCATATGACCCGACTTGGCCTGATCTGATACTCAACGCCTGAAATAGCATGCCTATAGGCAATAGTAGCCTTATCTTTTTCTATCTTATACTCTTAGGAATCTTACCCTAAAAACTTGTCTTTCAGGAAGGGTAGCTTGTTCGGTGAAAGCTCAAACAATGATGACACCAACCCTGAATCTCCTGAGACACCTCTGACTCCTGAGCAAGAGTTGGCAATGCTGAGATAGCTACTCTCCACGACCTTGGTGGGGCAGCTTACTGCAGTTGCTGCCCATGCCAACAAGCCTAAGGAGCCAACCTTGAATAACTTCATCAAGATGCAGCCTCCCTAATTCAAGGGGGAAACTGAGAACAACATGGTGGACAAGGTGGATGATTGGGTGGTAGCCCTAGAGTGCACATTTGATGGCATGGCGTGTCCCCTGCATCTTAAAGTTCGCTTTGCATCTTATGTCCTGGATGGCCCGGCAAGGGTCTGGTGGAATGGGATAACCCGCACACGAGACACAACAACTATGACCTGGGATGAGTTCCTCCAGATATTCCGGGAAAAGTACATTTTCACAGCCTACCTGAAAAAGAAGGAGGCTGAGTTCTACAGTCTACGACAAGGGAATATGTCAGTCTCTGAGTATGTACAACGTTTCCTGGTGCTGGAACGTTATGATGTGGGTCTAGCTGATGAGCGGAGGGCGACCGTCTTCCTTGAGGGTTTCAACTACAACATAGGGCGTCACCTGGTGCCCCAGCTCCCGCTCACCTTCCAGAAAATGCTAGATAAAGCTCTGGCCATGGAGGCGTACCCTGGCTTCCACGCTTCTGGTTCGAACAACAACAACAAGCGGAAGAACCATGGTGGCCCACAAGGGCGTGATAGGTGCAACACTTGCTTCCGATTTCATCCTCCCGGGAGATGTCCAGCTGGCAATGCACCACACGGTAGACATGATCTGCCTGCCCCTATCTGTCATGAGTGTGGCCAAGTCAGTCACATCAGGCCAAACTGTCCTAGGTTCAACCGAGGACAGGCCCCCGCCCAGCAACAGCAACAACGACAAAATCCACCCCCGAGGAACAACAACAACCACAACAACAATCACCAGAACAACAACAACCGCAACAATAACCTGCAAGGACGCCGTCCGCCTGTGGAGAGGCGCAATGGAAGGGTCTTTGCTCTTGATGCTGAAGAGGCTGATGATGGGAATAATGTGATTGAAGGTACTCTACACCTTAATTTGTACCCTGTCAAAGCACTTTTTGATTTTGGCTCGTCAAATACTTTCATATCTACTCAGTTTGCTGCTATGCTAGAATTAGAGTCTGAATTCATGGACCATGTGCTAGATGTCAAAACCCCTAGTGGTAGGATATGCTCATCTCATCTCAAGCTTCCTACCATGGACATGTGCATCATGGGGAAGATGTTTCCTTCTGACTTCATCTTGCTTGATATGTCTGTCTTTGACATTATTCTGGGTATGGATTGGCTAAAGAAGTACAAAGCACTCCTTTTTTGTGAGGATTCGAGGGTTAGCTTGTTGCACCCTATAGAAGGAAGGATGTGTGTCAAAGGCATGAAAAGAGAAGAATGACAATCTGTCATCTCAGCCATCAAAGCTGAGAAACTTATCTCGCAAGGGTGTAGGGCATTTCTTGCCTCCATAGTTCTTGATGCCACGCCCCCTGCTCTCGACCATATAGAGGTGGTGAAGGACTTCCTTGATGTCTTTCCTAAAGAACTGCCTGGGTTGCCTCCTACTCGCGAAGTGGAATTCTCCATCAAGCTTGCACCTGGGACTTCGCCCATCTCAAAGCCGCCTTACCGCCTAGCACCTGTTGAACTTGCTGAGTTAAAGAAGCAGCTTCAAGAACTTCTGGATTTGGGGTTCATTCGCCCAAGCGTTTCTCCTTAGGGAGCCCCTGTCCTGTTCGTAAAGAAGAAGGATGGATCTATGCGGATGTGCATGGATTATCGCATGCTTAATCAGGCCACAGTGAAGAATCGCTATCCACTGCCTCGAATTGATGATCTCTTCGACCAACTCAAGTCCGCCACTATCTTCTCAAAGATGGACTTGCGGAGTGGCTACTACCAAATGTGAGTGAAGGATGAAGACATCCCAAAAATAGCTTTCAGAACCAGATATGGGCATTATGAATTCCTGGTCATGCCATTTGGTCTGACTAATGCCCCAGCTACTTTCATGGACCTGATGAATTGAGTTTTTCACCCCTACCTTGATCGTTTCATCGTGGTTTTTTTTATGATGTCTTGATATATTCTGGGTCAGAAGAGAAACATTACGAGCACTTGAGACTGGTGCTCAATACACTGTGAGAAAATCAACTTTATGCTAAATTCTCCAAGTGTGAGTTCTGGATTAAGGAAGTTATGTTTCTGGGTCACATCATTTCTGGAGGACACATTGTTGTTGACCCTGCAAAGGTGGAGTCTGTGACCAAGTGGAAGGCTCCAAAGAATCCATATGAAATCTGTAGTTTCCTCGGTCTGGCAGGTTACTACAGGAAGTTTATCAAAAACTTTTCAGAGCTCGCTCTTCCTATGACAAAGCTGACATGAAAGGATGTCAAGTTTGTTTGGTCTCCAGAGTGTGAGGATAGTTTCCAAAAGCTGAAGCAATGCCTGACATCTGCTCCTGTGCTTGCCCTACCTGTTGAAGGCAAACCCTACGTCATTTACACGGATGCCTCTAAGCAAGGACTGGGATGCGTTCTGATGCAAGAAGGCAAGGTGATTGCCTACGCCTCTCGCCAGTTGAAGCCGAATGAAGAAAACTGGCCTACACACGATTTAGAGCTCACAACTATTGTTCATGCTCTAAAGATCTAGCGACATTACATCTATGGGGTTCAGTTCGAGGTCTTCTCTGATCATAAAAGCTTAAAGTACCTCCTAACACAAAAAGATTTGAACCTGAGACAGTGTAGATGGATGGAGTATCTCAAGGACTATGACTTTACCATCACTTATCATCCTGGTAAAGCCAACGTAGTTGCTGATGCCTTGAGTCGGAAGAAGTTTGGGACATGTTCTGCTATAACTTGTTGCATTTGGAAGAACATGGAGTATGTTTCTGGATAGCGACCACAACCGACAGAAATCCCAGATGATGAAGTTGACGATAAGCTATGTGTTCACATGGCCAGCCTATCAATCACTCCAAGATGGATGTTCGATATTATCACTGCCCAGTTGGAGAGTCCTGAGCTAGAAGGAATGAAAGCCTTAACCTTGAAACCGCAATCCGATTTCTCTGTTGGAGTTGATGGTGCACTCCGTTTTCGACAAATATTGTGGGTTCCTAATGTTAACGAATTGTGACAGAAGATTCTCTGTGAAGCTCATGGGTCCAAGTACACAATTCACCCTGGCACGACCAAGATGTACAAGGACTTGCAGCGCAGTTTCTGGTGGAAGAACATGAAGACAGATATAGCTCTGTTTGTATCAAAATGTTTGACCTGTTAACAACTTAAGATAGAACATCAACGACCTGGTGGTCTCCTCCATCCACTTGAAATTCCAGAATGGAAATGGGAGAAGATCACGATGGACTTTGTCACTGGTTTCCCCAAGACCCAGAAAGGCTACGATGTTGTGTGGGTTGTCATTGATCGCCTCACTAAGTCTGCTCACTTTCTGCCTTTCAAGTCTAACTACAAAGTGGATGATATGGCACAGATATATCTGGAGTGGATAGTTCGTCTGCATGGTGTACCGGAAGTGATAGTTTCCGACCGTGATCCCAAGTTCACCTCTCGTCTATGGATTCAGATACAAGAAGAAATGGGGACTGACCTACAGTTTAGCACTACTTATCACCCCCAGACCGATGGTCAGTCTGAAAGAACTGTACAAATCTTAAAAGACCTACTTCGTGCTTGTGTGATGGACTGGGGAGGAGCATGGGATAGATATCTACCTCTGACTGAGTTTGCGTATAATAACAGCTACCAAGCCAACATAGGAATGCCTCCGTATGAAGCTTTGTACGGAAGACCCTGTCGTTCCCCGTTGCATTGGGATGATGTGGGTGAGCGTTCCTTAGTGAAGACTGACAATATGCAGATGATGATAGAGAAGGTTCAACTGATTAAGAAGCATTTGAAAGTTGCTCAAGACCGACAAGAGATGTATGCTGATAAGCATAGGTCTGATGTGAGCTTCCTTGTTGGCGACCATGTGTTCTTGAAGGTCAAGCCAATACGCTCTATTGCCCGATCCAAAGTCAAAGGCAAGCTTAGCCTGTGTTATGTGGGACCTTTTGAAATCTTGGCAAAGATTGGGGACTGTGCATACCACCTGGCTCTTCCTCCTTCTTATGATAAGATACACAATGTCTTTCATGTGTCCGTGCTGAGAAAATATGTGAAGGACCCTTTTCATGTACTCACAATAGAACCTTGGAGATTCATGAAAACCTAACCTATGAGGAACTACCTGTAAAAATCCTAGACACTCGGGTGAAACAGTTGAAGAATAAAGTGATTGAGTTAGTGAAGGTGTTGTGGAAGTATCATGGACTAGAAGAAACCACTTGGGAGCTAAGAGAAGAAATGCTCCGATCTCACCCTTCTCTTTTTGTATGAGATTTCAGGGATGAAATCCTTTCTAACGGGTGGAGTGATGTAACGTCCTGAGTTTCAATAATATTATCATTTTCCACCTCACTTTTTATGTTAATTTCTTTCTTCTCCATTTTGTGTCCTTAATATTGAATATTTGAGAAATTAATGGTTGAAGTACAATTTGATGACAATTGAGGGTTAGATGCACAAAATACCACAAATTGATATATGGATGGGGTAATTATGCAATTTACCATTAAACCACGAATTTGTTGTCTAAAGGATAATGTTGGAGCTCAAGAATTAATAATAATGGATAAGAAGTGATTTAATTAGCAAGTATAATTAAATGGTGAATTATAACCCACTTACATACCTCACTCTTAATATGGGCTAATAAACTTGCAAATGCATGTTATTAATGGGTGGAGGACTCTTGGACTCCAAATCTCGAATTTGGGAACCAAGGGTTTCTTATAAAAACAACACATAATTATTTGCTCAAGCATTATATTAATATATGCTTTAATAATCAAAATAATTATTGGAGGTTAAAAGTTGGGTGAAACGCAAATATAATTATATAGCATGAATCTAGACGTCATTAGCAACTTGGGGTTAAAATTTGAGGCCATTTGGAGTTTGTTTGACCTCCCAAATGCATTAAACAAGTTTTTAATAAAGTGTGACATAAAATCAATCAATACATCAGTTATACACATCATTTAAGTGAAAGTTGGGCTTAAATGATTGTCACGCAAGCATGGGCCACGGAGGTCTACTATGGACGCAGATCCAACGACTGTCATTTATCCCGATCATGATCCAAGGACCCATAGTTCATCTTCCACCTCCGACAGTTACACGTAAAGTTGGCCTAGACTCCTCAACTCCGATCTCCTCGTATACTCGATCATTTTGCGAGATTTCTTCTTCGTTCACTTCGTCTCCTCCTTCCAATTCATTTGATTCGTTTCTCGTCTAGTGAGGCACAACATAGCTGAAATGCCAAGCGGCACCGGCCAAGGCCTCTCACGGCCACCTCTGTTTCGGCTCCACAGACTCCCCCATCTATATAAGACCACCCACACACCTCCGTTGGACCCTTAGCAACTTGCCCACACTACCAATTTTGTCTGAGGAAGCAGGGGAAATGGCCGGCGATGAGATTTTCCATCTGGGTTTGTGGCGCCTCTCCACGGAGATAGGAGGAATCAGCGTCTAAATCATTTGGTTTGGTGAGTTCGTCTCTCGATCCTCTTCGTTTCGAGTACCTGAATGACCAATTTGGTTGAGTATCGCAAAAATGCCCAAGTGGCCAAGGTTGCACCTCGCCGCCAAGAAAAGACACGACCTGGGGAAGAAGACAATGGTCAAATGACCATTTTCCCCCCGAGCGCCCTCCTGTTTCTGCTCTCTCGCTGAGGGCACTATCATCTTTCGGTTAATTGCTTTTTATCATCCACGAAGCTTTTTCTGATTGGCTCATCTTGTTTAATTCGTAGAAAATCGCTCGGTTATCAGAAAAATATAAATAAATACTCATTGGAAAGATAAAATCATGTAGAATCCAAATTTTCAAGTTTTGAACCCTATTTTCCATTATAAACCTGATAATTAATTCAAACCCTAATTTAAATGTATAAAGTGATATAAAATGATAATAATAGTGTTTTAACTATGTTTTTGACAAGAAAATATGTTTTCTCGAGTAGAAAAATAATAGGGATCGTTTGGCCCTATTTCCAGAACCAAAATCCAAAGTCTTTATCCATGTGTTATAAATGTGCACATTTTACACTTAAAGTACATTTAAGTAACCTAATACATGCATTAATCTTTGAACCTAGGTTAAAGCGAGTTTGGACCTGATATCTTAGTGGATAAGGGATAATCTAGAAATAGAGAATAGGTATGTGCATTCTAACACCTCAGTTGGACTTTCTATCACGCTTAACCTAGTTTTCCCATATGAGGCATACTTATGATAATATTCTCCATCTTCTACTTGGACATGAAAATTTGTAAATATGATGCATATCCTTGCTATACTATTACTCCTTGATGAATATGGGTCATGGGACCCCACTTGACTTGTTGATGTGATTGAGATCTTGATATATACATGTTGCCCTTAAACTGTTCATTTGAGTATCCAATATGAAATCTTGTTGTATGAACATCTTTTATGGTTATCTCTTAGAAATGTTTGGGTCATTGGGCCCCACTTGAATCATTGTTATTTTCTTTCTATGACAATGTAAATTGAAAGCATGATAATGATAGTTTAACTAGTTAACTAATATAGTGCACATGAGTACAAGTCACCCATAGGGCACTGGGGTTTTAGTCCCCCTGCCATAGGCACTGGGGTTTTAGTCCCCCCTGCCACTTTATATATATTTTTGAGGCTTGGGATTTTATTTCCCCTCTCCTCCTGGTTGAGGTTGGTAGGCGCCTCACCCTATGTTAGTTTAGCTTAGTCATAATGAATCATGCTTGTTCTACATTTGACTTATATGCTTGGCAGAAATTCCATTTGAATTATATGCCTCAAACTCTTGAACACTCTTAGTATAGAAAATCTTTATGTTTCCATTCCTTAATATGCTTCTTGTACTTTATCATGTTGTGACACATACGTTTCTATCTTTCTCTTGCTGGGTGCTCCCCAACCACCCAGAACCAGGACAAGGGCTAGAACAAGCACAAGGAAACCCAGGGCAGGAGTGAAGTTGATATCATGGCAAGGTTGATGCTGCTAAGACCTTGCTCAAAAATATATGTTATGAACTCTAGAAATAAGAGCTTTGTAATATCCTAGATTCTTATCTACTTCTTCTTTTGGAACAATCTATGTAATAGTTTAGTTTTTCTCATCTTACTTTCTTCTGCTGCTACTATTGACAATGGTTGTATTTGGTCAATGCTTATTTAAATGGATTTATTATGCATGCATCCTTCCATCAAAATGTTTTTAATAATTTGAGTGATGTATTGTATTTTCCGTTAAATTTAAGTAAGGGGGTGATCTTGCCTCCTTACAAATTTTTACACCATCATCGGGGGACAATAGATCATTTTCTTGAACCCATAATTTTTTTTTTATATTTTTTATGCCTTATGTGTAACATTTCAGAAGTGATATATCCCCTTTTTGCTGAGTTTCCATTCTAGAAGTATGTTTTTTCTACACTCAAATATATTTGTATAACTGTGCATGCACCGCCCATCGGACGATTCTATGCTGCCAATTTTTGATCCCGAGCCAGAGAGAACCTTCCATTGCTTAAATTGATAAAACAAACTTAGGATGTATGAAGAGAAAGTTGTTTGTAGGATTTAATTAGCAGGCACATGCCGCTCAAAGAGAACTTATGATGGCTTAACGTAGGGTCCAAGGAGCCAATTTGCACACAACCTATATCGCTGAGCAAGGGGCCTTAGAAGCCGCTCAGAGGAGGTCGAGAGACAAGAACAATTAAAAAAAAACCCACTTAAAAAACTGTATATGTACAACACCCAGTTGTGCCACTCGTGATCAATGCCCCCCCCCCCCAAATCAAGATCTGCACTCAGTGGATCACCATGCTTCGAGCCAACCCTTTTTCTGGGAATAAGGGTGAAAGTTGTCAAGATCACCTCTAATGATTCACAGACCTTAGTTCCTTGACCAAGATCTCAGATGTCTATGAAGATGCCATTAGACTTAGGCTTTTCAAATACTCTCTCTCAGGGTCAGCCAACAGTTGGTATAATGCCATGGAGTGTGAAAACATGTCACCACTTGGTAAGAACTTCAAACAAATTTTTTGGATAAATACTTCCCTCCTTCCCTTACCTATGAGACCAGGGGAAAAATCCTTCTATTTTCTATGGTCCCCAGAGAAACTATAGGAGAAGCTTGAGAGAGGTTTAGGGAAGTCCTCCATCATTGCCCCCATCATGACATATCACAATCTCAACTCATGAGATATTTTACCGTGCTATTGATGATGACACCAAGAAGTTTCTTGATTCCTCATATGGGGGAAATTTCATGTTTTAAAACCTAAGTAGCACATGGGAGGTGGTTAAAAGAACCTCTAAGATCCAAGCTAGATGAGGATCCAGTGGGGTCCTCAAGGTTTCTAAGGCTAAGGTAAACCCAGACATCCATACCATTATCGAAGCCCTTACATTAATTTCCTTGAAACAGAAATGCTTGGAATCTTCTTTTAATGCATATGAAAGGCAAAATCAACAAGTGAGGGATGCAAAATCTCTATGTGGGATATGCCAAGGGTATGATCATGCTACCCTCCAATGTCAATATCTCTACAACACTTCTATGTACCCTGATGTTGGTCAAAAGTGGAGGATCTTAACTCAATCCATAGCATCCCGGGCTAGGCTTACTACAATCCAAACCAAGCCAGAAATCATCCAGGATTTCAATATGGAAACCCGTCAGTAGATGAAAACTCATCTCAACTTCCCCCTCCACAAAGAACCCCACGACCCCAAGCCAACTACCATCCACCACCAGGATTTACCTATAATAACAATCAAAGGAATTCTAGGAACAAAGGGTACTATAGGGGAAATATCGCAAATCATGGACCTTACCAAGGACAACAATACCAAAACCTTCATCAACCACCACCTCAACAGAATGTCCCCACTCCTGTCACTGATGATAGGATTTTTTCCCTAGAGCAAATCATAATAGCACATCAAAAGTCCACCGATGCTCAATTTGCTCGTCTCTTTGTCCAACAAAATCCCCCTATAAGTACCTTTGTTGGGCAACCCAAAACATCCTAAACAACTTAAGGTTGTCTCCACCCATTCAGGGAATACTCATACTCCCCCTCCAGAGAAACCCATCGATGTACCTCTAGATTTTGAGGATGATGATATTGTGGTCATCAAAAATCCCCTTTCACCCACCCCCATCATTCCCACTCCTACCATCCCTTCCCCTTGTGATCCCACATGTGGAAATCGATGAGCAAAAACTTCATGTTTACAAACCTTGTCCACCTTACCAAGATTGCCTTAAGCAAACTAGGCTTGGTACTCATTTCATGAAATTTAGAGAATCCATGAAAAAGTTGCATGTGGATATCCATTTTCTCGATGCCTTAGCTGTTATGTCAGCCTAATCCAAGTACATGAATTCTCTCTTGACCAGGAAATACCACAGTGATAAGCATGAGATGGTCAAGCTTGCTAGGACCACCTATGATATCATCCAAAGCAAGATTCTTGAAAAGAAGAAAGACCCAAGTTCCTTTGGGATTGGGTGCTACCTAGGTGATAATGTTTATAGGAAGGGTCTTGCAGATTTGGGTGCTAGTATATCAATCATGCCCTATAGTCTTTCCACGAGGTTAGGATTTGTTGACATGCTTCCTACCGCCATGACCATCCAATTGGCTGACTCATCCATGACAAAACCCATGGGTATCATTGAAGACATGCATTAAAGGGTTGGGAAAGATGCTTATGTCCCATGTGACTTTGTCATCATGGACATAAAGGAAGACTTAATGTACCCTATCATTTTTTGGCCACCCCTTTTTAGCCACCGCTCATGCCTTAATTGATGTTGAGACTGGAACCATTTTCTTACGCCTAGGAAAACAAATCCTAAAGTTTCAAGTTTTGAAAGAATGCACAGACCAAGCCTCCAAGAAGAGGTCTATCTTCTTGATTGTATTGAGAAGATGCAACAATTAAGACAAGAATGGGAATTAGTTGAAGATCCCCTCCAAAATGCCCTTGTGACTCCCATTGGTTGTGGATTTGAAGACGAGCAATTGGAGAAATTTAGACATCATCTTGACACCTTTGAGGAGATCCATGAGGAAGAGTTTGAATATCTAAAAATGGTCTATGTTGTAGATGCAAAACCTGAAACTCCCAAGGCAACTGACATGAAACCCCTCCCTGAAGGTCTTAAGTATGTCTTCCTTGATGAAGAAATACTTTATCTTGTAATCATTAACTCTGATCTCATCCATGAATAGGAAACCAATATAATGACTGATCTTAGGAAGAGGAAATCTGCCTTAGGATACAAAATGGCTGATTTGACAGGGATATATCAAGCCATTTGCAAGCACAAAATTCCTATGGTAGAAGAGTATAAACCTTCTAGAGACCCTCAAAGGAAATTGAATCCCAACATGAAGAAGGTTGTGCATCTATAGGTCATCGAGCTTTTGATTTCAAGAATAATCTACCCCATCTTTGACTCTCCCTGGGTTAGTCTTGTCCAGGTCGTCCCCAAAAAAGGGGGTACTACTGGCGTGAAAAACAACAATGATGAGCTTATTCCCACCCGCACCGTCACTGGGTGGAGGATGTGTATTGACTATAGAAAAGTGAATAAGTCCACTAGGAAGATCATTTCCCCCTTCCCTTTTTGGATCAAGTACTAGAGTGTCTCTCCCATCAACAATATTTTTGTTATCTTGATGGGTATTTAGGTTCTATCAAATCCTCATTCATCCAGACGACCAAGACAAAAAGACCTTTATTTTCCCATTTGGCACTTATGCATTCAGGAGAATGTCATTAGGGTTGTGCAATTCTCCAACCACTTTTCAGCGGTGCATGTCTGCTATCTTCGCTAGATTGACTGAGACCATTATGGAGGTGCTTATGGATGATTTCTCTGTCTATGGAGATAGTTTCAACTAATGCATCCATCATTTATCTCTTGTTTTGGAAAAATGTGAAGAAGCACCCTTGATCCTCAATTGGGAAAACTGTCGCTTTATGGTGACTAAAAGGATTGTTTTAGGCCATAGGGTGAGAAACTGTGGCATTGAAGTTGACAGAGCCAAGATTGAGGTCATATCGAAACTTCCACCCCTTCTTCTATCAAGGATATTCATGCCTTCCTTGGACATGTAGGTTTTTATAGGCATTTCATCCATGATTTTTCTAAGATCTCCACACCCTTAACTAATATCCTCCAAAAAGACACCCCTTTTGTGTTTGATAAAACTTGCATGGCCAGTTTTCTTTGTTTGAAGGATTCCCTCACTACCACTCCCATTATTAAGGCCCCTGAATGGTCCTTACCTTTTGAGTTGATGTGTGATGCGAGTGATTATGTCGTTGGTTCTATTCTGGGACAACGTGTTGATAAAAAGGACCATGTAATCTACTATGCATCCAAAACTCTTGATGATGCCCAATGGAAATACCCCACGTATGAAAATGAAATTATAGCCATAGTGTACGCCTTTGACAAATTCCTCTCATATTTGGTAGGGTCCAAAGTCATTGTTGATACGGACAATGCGACCATTAGATACTTGATGAATAAAAAAGATTACCAAACCTTGTCTTCTTGATTGGGTCCTTTTACTTCAAGAATTTGACCTAGAAATTCTAGACAAAAAGGGTCGCGAGAATGTAGTTGCCGAAAATTTGAGTAGCCTTGATTTTTTTATTATGATGGAATCCCCATAAATGAATCCCTTCCTGATGATAAATTGTTAAAAATGGAATCCCAATATCCTTGGTTTGCTGATTATGTAAATTTTCTAGTCGCATGTGTGTGGCATCCTAAATACAAGGGACATTCTAAGGCTAAATTCTTACATGATGTGAAACAATATTATTGGGATGACCCATATATTTTTAGATTCTATTCTGATGGATTTTATCATAGGTGAGTCACTGAGGAAGAGGCTCAGGACATACTCGAGCAGTGCCATTCTGGCCCCATCAGAGGGCACATGAGCTCTAAAAAAATGGCTAGAAAAGTCTTACAATTTGGTTTCTTTTGGACTACTCTTTTCAAAGACTCATATCATTTTTTCCTTGCATGTGATGAATGTCAAAAGACTGGTAACATATCCAAGTGATATCAAAATTCCCATGACCTCTTGGTAAGAGATTGAAATCTTTGATGTGTGGGGAGTAGACTATATGGGCTTGTTTCCTTCCTCTTACGGGTACAAATATATCTTGGTGACTGTTCACTACATTTCCAAATGGGTCGAATCCATCCCCACCAAAACATGTGATTCCAAACCTATGAAGAAACTCTTCAAAGATATTATTTTCCTCATTTTAGGGTACTTCAGACCATAGTTTCTGACGGAGGTTACCATTCTCTAGAGAAGATCTTCAAGTCTTTGTTGAAACGATATGGATTCCATCATAAGGTTGCTACCCATTACCACCCTCAGACTAGTGGTCAAGTTGAGATGTCAAATAGGCAAATCAAGTCCATCCTAAAGAAAATGGTAAATTGCACTGGGACTGATTGGGCTTTGAAACTCAATGACACCTAATGGGCTTATAGGACTTCCCACAAAACCCCCATAGGCACCACCCCTTTCAGATTGATTTATGGGAAATCATGCCATCTACCCATAGAATTAGAGCATGAGGCTAATTGGGCCATCAAAACTCTTAATTTTGACTTAACTATTGTAGGTGAAAACTGCTTTTTGCAAATGCAAGAGTTAAATGAGCTCCGGATGATGACCAATGAAAATGCTAGAATTTACAAAGACAAAACAAAACTATGGCATGATGGCCATATTAGGCAAAAAGACATCAGGGAGGGTGACCAAGTTTTAATGTACAATTCTAGGTTGAAACTTTTTTGTGAAATACTTAAATGTAGATGGTATGGGCCCTACCTTGTCAAGCGTGCCTACCCTTATGGAACTTTTCTTCTTTGGGATAAGGTTTTAGGGGACTTTAAGGTTAATGAACACAGGCTTAAATGGTACATCACTATTGAGGATTTCCTATCTTGTGAAGCACATCAACTTTCCTTACTTGAAGATATCAACCTATACAAACCCCACCTCCCCCGCCCCAGCTTGAAACGACCCCTTGATCCAGCTTTGTCAGGCCTTTGACATAAAACTAGGTGCTTATTGTGACACAAACCAATCATTTATTTCTTCCAAAATTTTCTTATATATTTGTTTTAACTAACCCTCGTTGTTAAATTTCAGACTAGTTCATTTCTTCTGCAAAAGAAAAAAAAAGATGCTCAAGTGGTCGCATCAATGAATACAAGGAAGGCAATCCACCCATCCATACGATCGTTTAGTATAGGCGAGATGCTCGTCTCAACCTTTAAGACAACCACAATAACATATTCAGAAATAAAAAAGGCACCCTCAACTGCCATACAACCATTTGGAATTCACGAGCCGATCGTCTCACTCAGCTTGAGGCACTTTCAAACACATTCAAACTCCCTGCAGTTTCAACATATATGGTGTTGTTGACCATTCATTGCCCCCAAACAGTTGTCTGAAGAACACCAGACCATTGTCACGTACATCCTGGGACTTATAAAATGAGTGGATGGGGAGGAGACACTTCACACTAAAGCCCTCTTCTCCTCCATGAGCCCTAGTTTTCTCCAGTGACAATGTTGCCACCTTCAGATGACCGACTCCTCAACGACACTGATTATCCCATCTCGACGCCGCCCTCCCTTGCATTCAGGAAACCATCTTGAACCAGTCGACCGCCTCAACGGACTCCAGCTCACGAGTATCAGTCATTGTCTTGGAGCTAGATTGTCATCCTGCTCCCTCTCGACGCTCGACCGGTCCTGCTCCTTCCTTTCTTCCCCACCACCTCATTCATCTCAATGATTGACAATCCATTACCAGTCAGCTGTCTCGCTGACAGTGCAACTCTTCCTCCTCATCTCCACCACCACCGTCGCTGCTGCCTCACCATCCCTTTTTTGAGTTGGTCATCTGCCACCTATCTGACACCAGATAAGTGTCGCCTCATGACCGAGGACTCAACATCAACTGCTAGCACCGCACAATTAACAACCACCAAACAATCATTCAATTTCCTAAGTTGATTGTCTCGGCTGCCCAGACGAGCATCTCAAGCTTTCCAGATGCCTGTCTTGCCACCTATAGCATGAAAAATGTTCCCACTTCTGAAAGAACAAAGGGAAGTCCCCCCCTTCCTCATCGTCTGAGCCACCTCGCCACTCTCACTCTGCACTGGGCATTCAGATCTGGGAGACTACCAACGAATCTTCTCTTAAGGTAGTCGAGGAGATGATCCAGGACATCCACAAGGTGGACAGACTCATACAGAAGACCATAGGTGGACGATCCTCTTCCCACCATGACCCTGATTCTACTACTCCTCGATCACCTCGCATTGCTTCAATACTAACACTTATGTCCAGTTTGTTAGCAACAAGCATTCCGTGAGATTTGAGTGATTATCTTCTGTTGGCGTCTCTCTCCCAAGATGGGCATGTGGCTCTACTCTGACTACACTTGCCATCAAAATAGTAGTTGACAACATTCTTCGACACAACCACATTATGACCTTCGTCTATCGTGTCCTTCCAATGTATAATGATCTCACACTTGAGTTCATGTCCACCTTCCTCCATTATCACTGCTCCCAAGGAAATTCTAGCTATAAAATTTGGATATTTGGGGAACGCTTGGAGATCTTAGCTCTCCAGTTCACCTCCATCATCATTTACGAGACGAGTTTGGTTGGTTGTCTCAATGCATGAGTCACCACCATGATGACTATCCTGACTCCTACAACATGCATAAAGTTTGGGCAGACATCATAGGCCTCCCACCCAAGATACCTAGTGGTGCCAAAGCATCCAATATCAACAGTCTCGTGGCATGCTATCTTCATCGTGTCCTTGCATGCACTATTTTTAATAGGGAGGGAACACAAAGTAGAATGACTGACTCAATGACATGTGATGTAGGGTTCAATACCTGAACATGAGATCATGTATATACCAAGAGTATTCATTTGTGTCTAAGTACCTTATCAAATATTTTGTGGATATAAGGACATCGATGATACAATACAAATAGTATGTTCATAGATTGATGACTATGTCTCGTTAGTTATGATATTGTATATCAAGTCAAAGACATGTGTATTTGTTATGAACAAGTGTACTAGACAACCCAACTTGAGTATGATACATGGAAGCCATAAATGGTAGTCAAAATCATATCTCTATGTGATAGTGGTAATCAAGGCCCGTAAATGTAAAGTCTCCACAATGATCACATGTTGTTCGACATATTTTAACACGACGTGACGTTTAATAAGGGTTTCCATTCAAGTAGTGCTTGGGTGTACTGTGACACATGTGGATTACTATGAGTGATGTATATGGATTTTGTCCCTCCTATGGAGTGATATCTCGACCACTTGATGAGCAAGTGTTACAACCCCAAATTTTGGGTTCATTTGGTGAGAAATATAATTTCTCATATTAAAGATATTTGAACAAATAAATGATATAATTTGCTTCAAATAAATGGATTTCATTTACAATAGCCTTGATGTTTGTGTTGTGGGCTTTATTGGCTATTGGGCCCAAATAACAAGAAAATTCAATTAGTAAATGAATAAATGAATATTTGAGAAAAGAAAAATGTGGAAACCTCTAGAAGGAAAATCCAAAGAGGGGTTTTGTGCCTCTTGGGTTCCTTGGGTACCAAGGAGTCCAAGGTTGCAAAAAGAAAGCAATAAGAAAAGAAAAGATTAATTAAGTATTTCTTTATTAAGAAATAAATTGAAAATAATGCTAAAATGTGGAAAATGAGTGGAAAGAGGCATAAATGAGATTTCTTGGTGAAATTTCGTATCCATGAGGGTTCTAATGTTAAATGGAATACCAATGAGGAAAATAAAAGAGAAATAAAGAGAAATCCTCAAAAAGAGGTATTTTAATGAGAAATAAACAAGATAATGTGAAATGATGCATAAAGATGCATCTAGAAGGATAATAAGTGTCCTTAAAAAGGAATTTCGAAACAATAGAATTTCTTGGGGTCCAAGGAGTCCCAATGAATTATAAGAAAGAGAAAATACAAATAATACAAAGTAAAAGGATAATGTGATATATATTTAATGACTTTTGGTATTATATAAAAAAGGAAATACTTTTGTTATAAGGAAGTAATTTTCTTAACTAATGGATTAAAAGCCAAACTCAAAGAAGATAAAGGAGATAAAATTTGGCTTTCCTAATGACTTTTTGATACTTTCCATCCACAAGAATCGTAGGTATGATCAACCGGCCACTCTCCCTATATTGCTTTTCCCCTTCGTGGGAACCAGTAGGGTTTCCATAAGATGTGTATATAAGGCAATGTACAGAGAGCCCTCGCCACCAAAGAACGCAGCCTCGATAACCCGGGGTGATCCCTGTGAAGGGTTCTTGTTCCTCCATGTGTAGCCGAGATCTAGACAAAGGTCAGGAAGAAGGGTCGGGCTGAAGTCCAAGGAAGGCCAACGGAGATGTGAAACAGTGGGCAGACCTTCTCTACGACCTATGTAGCAGCATCGCTACACCCCCGCAGACCCAAGGAGTCCAAGAAACGACAACGTCATAGGAGTATCTATAGGAAGGAGAGGTCGACACTCTTGGTTGCAGAGAAGGCGGGTGCCGGGAACAGCCTACGGAGGTGCATGCACGACTGCGCCAACGGTGCCCTTGACATGGATGCTTGGCGTGAGGGGATAGTTGCCTCACCGAGGATGGCGCCCAGGACCCCGCCATCCATACACATTAACACAGAGGCGTACACATAGGCTAGAAGATGAGAGAGAGAGAGAGAGTTCAACAGATGAGGGATATGGAGGCAAGCCGGAGATGACGTTTGCGGCGAACCCTGGTGTTCGGCAAGAGGAGCCGGGGTTGGCAACGACGCTGGGCGTCGGCAATAGCGCTGGGTGTTAGCAACGGTGATGGGAGACAGGTCAACATCACACACAGAAATGCGAAGACGAAGGGAGTTGGTGGTTTTACCTTGTTGTCCCTGAACCTGTGTCTGCGCCCGTAGACGTGCAGAGGTCGGCGCAATGGAAAAGGAGCGTCACCGGCCTGGGAAGTGTTGGGCTATGGCCGAGGAGGTCTTGGAGTCTATAGGGACCCACGAAAGGGTCTGGGATCTGCAATAGTGTTACTACGCAGGTAGTAATGGTGCTTCGAGCCTTGTACCTGGGAACCTATGGTGGAGACCTACTCAATAAGAGAAGAGATTCAGTAGGGAAGGGAAGAACAGACCGGGAAAGAAGATGAATCGGAAGGAAGCAGGGAAGGAGAGAGGGATAAGGAGAGAGAGAGTACAGTGAGAGGGAGTGTATTATTTCGAAAGCCAGATACAAGACACCCCTCTCAGTGGACGGCTTGAGATATATATAAGCCTGTATCCACCCAGCCACTTAGGCTTATTACAGAGCTCTCCGCTCGACCCCCCATTTTATAACAACCATTGTCGTTTTCTTAACAACTCATCCAGCTGTCTACAACTACTCTAACAGACTCAACGACCAGCTAAACTTCCGCCGCAAGACCAGCTTGCCTTTTAGCTCGGAATGACTGTAACAAATACCCCCCTCCTTCAAACAGACCTTGTCCTCAAGGTCTGATGCACAATCATCTGTAACCACACTGTCCCCTTTGAAAGCCTTGTTCTTAAGGTTTGGTATATGTCAACTATATTGGAATAGCAGCCTCGAACAAGCAACTTGCAGTCGGTTATTTGAGGCGCAGTCTATACAAATTCTCCCATGTAGCTTCGTCTTCATCTCTGTCCTTCCATTGAATTAGAACCTCAGTAATAGCACGATTTCTTCGACGATCAGGTACCATCCTACGATCCAGAATTCTATCAGGAACCAATACCCGAGGTATAGGTAGGTCAGGTAGAGTCACATTCCTAGGTACTCCTTGACCAAGCTTCTTCTTGAGCAGGGACACATGGAATACTGGATGTATCTGTGCAGTAGGAGGGAGCTTGAGCTTATAAGCTATGGCTCCGATTCTCTCCAAGACTTCGAAGGGCCCATAAAATAAGGGGCTAAGCTTGGTCTTTCTTTTCTGTACAAGAGACCCTTGTCTATAAAATGGCAGCCTCAAATAAACCATGTCCCCAATATTGAATTCCCTATCCATTCTTCGTGTGTCAGCAAAACGTTTCATCCTCTCCTGACTGCGACGAAGGGTATCCTTGAGTTGCTAGAGAATTTCATCTCTTGAACTTATAGTAGAGTCTACAGCTGCGACTTGAGAATGTCCTGGTACATATGTCAGTAAGGTGGGTGGGGGTCTACCATAGACAACCTCATAAGGAGAAAACTTCATTGAAGAATGTATTGTAGTATTATAGCACCATTCTGCCCAAGGCAAATGGCGAACCCATTCATGTCGTTGATTAGCACAAAAACATCTTAAGTAGCATTGCAACCATCTATTTAGTACTTCACTTTGGCCATCTGTTTGTGGATGGTAGGCCGGGCTCATTTTCAACCTAGTGCCGTGTAGTTTGTAGAACTCTGTCCAGAATGTGCTTGTAAATATAGTATCCCTGTCTGATACAATAGATTTGGGAACTCCATGGTGTTTAAACACCCCATCAATGAAGACATCCAAAATAGACCTGGCCATATAAGGGTGCTTCAAAGCAAAGAAATGTGCATCTTTTGAGAAACGATCAATCACAACCAAAATCACTGAATACCCTTTTGACATAGGCAAGGCATCAATGAAATCTGTTGCAATGTCAGACCACACTTGTGTAGGTATTGGTAGAGGTTGAAGCAAACCCGGAGGAGGACAATTCTCAAATTTATTCTCTTGGCATACTGCACATTCTCAGATGTACTGTCTCAGCTGTCCTCACATACCTTTCCACCAAAAAACCTCCCTTATTTTATTCAGCATTTTCTCAAATCCCAAATGACCACCAGTAGTTGTGTTATGCATTTCAAAAATTGCCTTCTTACTAAATTCCGAATTCTGACTTAGAATAATTCTATTCTTCTTAAACAAGAGTCCATTTCTTACTTGAAATTTTTGTGTGTCCAATTCCCCTTTTTCCCATTCCTGCTGGAGTTCAACCAAGGTTGGATCTTCATGTTGCAACTGTCGCACCTCATCTAACCATTGAGGACTTTGAAGACAAATACTATGGATTTCATGATTTTCATGCACCCCATTAACAAATAAGTCTTCTCTCCTGGACAAGGCATCAGCCACACGATTTGTTTTCCCTTGCTTGTATTCGATCACATAATCATAGCCCAACAGCTTAGATAGCCACTTGTGCTGAGTTGGAGTGTGCAGAGTCTGATCCATCATGTGCTTGATGCTTTGTTGATCAGTTTTGATAATAAAGCGAGATCCTAGTAAATAGTGTCTCCATTTAATTACAGCTAGCAATATAGCATGGATCTCTTTCTCATAAGTGGACCACCCTAGCTGTCTTCCTTTCAAAACTGAGCTAAAAAATGCTATTGGCCGACCACCCTGCATCAACACCACTCCTACTGCTGTGCCAGAAGCATCAGACTCGATCACAAAGTTTGACTCAAAGTTTGGCATAGCTAGAACTGGTGGAGAGTTCATGATCTGTTTTAGTTGATCAAAAGCTACATCAGCTTCCTTGCTCCAAAGGAAATTATTCTTCTTTAAGAGATTCGTTAAAGGCTGAGCCACCTGTCCATAGCCTCTAATGAATTTCCTATAATAACCAGTCAATCCCAAAAACCCTCGCAAGGCTTTAATAGTAGTGGGTTTTGGCCAATCCAAGATGCTGGCAATCTTGGTGGGATCTGTAGATACCCCTCTTGAGATATCACATGGCCTAAATATTGGACTGATTGAACTCCAAATTGGCACTTACTCCTTTTTACATACAGTTGATGTGCTCGCAATGTTTGTAGAACCACCTACAGGTGCTGGAGATGAGATGTGTGATCTTTGCTATATACCAATACATCGTCAAAGAACACCAATATGAATTTTCGCAAAAAAGCCTTAAAAATTTCATTCATCAAAGACTGAAATGTAGCCGGAGCATTAGTTAACCCAAATGGCATCACAAGATACTCATAATGGCCCTGGTGAGTTCAAAATGCTGTCTTATGTATATCTTCATCCACCACACACACTTGATGATAACCAACCCTCAAATCCAATTTTGAAAAAATGATTGCACCATGTAACTCATCTAACAATTCATCAATTCTAGGAATTGGAAACTTATCCGGAACTGTAATCTGATTTAGGCCTCTATAATCAACACACATCCGCCATGATCCATCTGACTTTTTTACTAGAAGAACAGGAGAAGAGAAAGGGCTATTGCTATAATCAACACACATCCGCCATGATACCAATTTGTTACTACGCAGGTAGTAATGGTGCTTCGGGCCTTGTACCTGGGAACCTATGGTGGCGACCTACTCAATAAGAGAAGAGATTTAGTAGGGAAGGGAAGAACAGACCGGGAAAGAAGATGAATCGGAAGGAAGCAGGGAAGGAGAGAGGGATAAGGAGAGAGAGAGTACAGCGAGAGGGATTGTATTATTTCGAAAGCCAGATACAAGACACCCCTCTCAGTGGACGACTTGAGATATATATAAGCCTGTATCCACCCAGCCACTTAGGCTTATTACAGACCTCTCCGCTCGACCCCCCATTTTACAACAACCATTGTCATTTTCTTAACAACTCATCCAGCTGTCTACAACTACTCTAACAGACTCAACGACCAGCTAAACTTCCGCCGCAAGACCAGCTTGCCTTTTAGCTCGGAACGACTGTAACAAATAGCTGTGCAAGGACGGAGGGAGAGGAACACCCCCCCGCAGTTGTGGACGCTCCAGGCGGACGGGATCCTCCTTTCGCGAGGAAGGAGAAGGGTCAAGACGAAAAGACTAGTATGCCCCCCCCGGCGCATGTTCAAGGAAGAGGGCAGAGGGGTCTTTTGCCTCACTCTTGAGAGCCGACCAAAAATGAAGGATATATAAAGGTAATATGCTGACGTGGCGTGCTCTAATTGGCCAATAATGATCTATCTTGTAAAATCTATAGTTAATTATTGGTAACTCTGTTCATAATAAGTTATATATGAAACTTTCTCAGAAAAACGAGAGGAATACAAATAAAATACTATTAGAACTTGATAATGCTTTCTGTTCTAAAAGTATACATGTGTTAATGTGATTATAATAAAGGGAAAAGCTAAATTTACCTTAGTTTGATGCTTAATTAGGTATATTCGGTTATGATATGTTAATACTTGATCTTAACATGTCTAACAAGGAAAACCTTGATGATGATGGATAATGGATGATTCCAGAATAGTAATCTCATATATGTTGTTTCAGGGTTTGAAACCAATGTAGACATCATGATATAATACTAATGGTAGTAATGTGATATAGGTATCATGAGTAGTCTTATATGTTTAAGATGTTGATTAGGGTTTCATCTAATATGTATAATGGTATTTGTAAGCTTAGAAACCATAATATGATGGAATTAGGGTTTGTAACCCTAATCCCTAATCCAAACATGAGATAACCCTAAACCCTAGTTTAGGAGCGCATCTACCTCTGAGTAATGTAATGCGAATACATGGTGACACATATGTACTATGCTTGTTTCAGATTATGTGGGTTGAATGCTTGTTGCTTGGATGTTTGGATACACTCTTAAAGTACATGTGACATATTCCACATGGTTTCTGCAATGGCAACAGGTATGTGGTTACACTTATGAATAACCGTTCTAGTTTCACGAGGATTCCTGAACGTTTTATCAGTTGCTTGAAAAATAACTGTTGGATGTTTATTTATTTCATGCAACTATAAAGTGACTATGATTATCACCATAAGTACATATATAACTGGCTAGATCCGGGTCCACCTATGTTTCTTTGAAAAGGCTAAAAAAGGGGTAATCCTAGAGCAAGGTCTAGGTTACCAAGAGTTAGAAGCTGGGCTACCTACGTGTAGTTCCATGAGACTCATTAGCCTGCCATGAGTTAAGGAGTGGGCTACTTATGAGTAGTGCCATGTGACTCAACCCTAGAAATTGGTTCACTTATAGGTGGATCATGAAGGGTTTAATGGGGACAACATAGAGGATAGGGTACTCTTGGATCGTGGGGTTATATCTAAAATGTAATCTTGGTTGTTAAATGATTAATTGAACGATTACATTGTTAACGTAATTACATGTTTATTGTTTCCTCCACATACCAGCTTCGGCTGACCGACGTTTTGTTTGTCGGCATTTTAGGTACAAGCCAAAAGGACAAATAGTAAATCGTCATATTGTGTAATACATGAAGTAAAATACAAGGAGGATTAGTTAGAGTAGAATCCTTAAGTGGATAGAAGTTTAGAGATCCAAGTTTTCAAAAAGGTATGCAAAAATTTATTTTCTTATAGCTTTTCAGTATAGTCTGTTAAAATTTGATAATTATTCTTGGTTAATTGTCGAACCTTTGATCCGAAAGTTATGGGTGCAGCTTTGACCTCTCGGTCTCCCTTAATTGGGGGTTATCGAGAGGTGGGGTCGTAACATTTGGTATCAGAGCTTGGGTTCCTCAATTAACCATTAATAATTATTAAATTTTACAAACTCCATAGAACCCAAGGGAGTTATTAGAGGATTATCCGAAAGACGGAGGTGTCTAGAAAAGGATCACGACCGGGGGCTGGCAATATTTTCCTCCGCACCGCTAGTCAGAATACGAGGACTCCCGGATCTGCGTGACTGCTTGGCCAAAGTCTTAGGATATTAATCGAAATAAGATACCTTTAGGACTTCTCATCTTATTCATCCCTTCTCATCACAAAATTCTGATAAGGACCTAAAGGATTAGGGTTTTCTTTCTTCTCCTCACCCTCTTGAGGTATGGGTAAGATTAATAAGGTTTAAGAAATCCTCCACCAAATTAATGAAAGGCATGTAAATAAGATGTCATGGACATAAGCTTAATAGATTAAGCGCACACTAAAGAATAGATACATGCTTAGGTCGTATGACATAAGTTGTCATGTCCTCAGAAGAGACTTGAGGCTAGACCTTCTTGTCAGGAGGATAAGTTAGTCTTGGAGATATAGATCTCCATTGCACGTAGAGACTTGGCACATCCTCTGAGGATGATGCTAACCCTAACCCTAAGTGAAGGTTAGAGAGAGATGAGTTGGACCAGGTGTTTGAAAGGACATGCCTTTGACATATGATCCATGGGTGACCTAGCACCTTTGGCAACCCAACCCTGGGAAGGGCCGTGCATGTTAGGCTAAAGGATAGCTCCTTAGATGATGATGTTAGTGAAGGACCTTAGAAACCATATGGGCTTGTGCAAGTAGGGTATAGCTGGCACCTAGGGCACGTCATAGTGCTGACAATATGAAACCCTGGATAAGGAATTATGATGGAGCATAAAGGGTTATGGATGATCTTGATCAAACATAAGTTCGAACCTAGGCTTCACCCCTATAGAGGATTCTTTTGAGGTTGATCCTTCATGAAGAGAGAGGACCTCTAATGGTGAGGGTAGTTGTAGGGTTAGCTCTAGAGAGAGAGCAGGAAACCCAGCAAGGAGGTTGGAAGCCTAAAACCCTGAGATATGAGGAACAATGGATGATAATGGTTGCCTCATGATCGATCCCTGGAAGTTGATGATACCTTGGTTGCCTTCAGAGGGACCAAACCCTAGAGAGAGAAGATGAAGCATCTGGTGCCTATGTGCCTACAGTATATGTGTTTACCTTCTGAGGTGGGAAGAAGGGTTCCTTAGACCTAGAAAAGTTTAGTAGCAGGTTATGAGGCCTTGTACCTTGTTGGTTGTCCTTAAGGAGGACCCAACCCTAAGTGTTGCTCGAGTCGAAGGATGACAGGAAGTGCATGTCATGCCTTTTGCATGCTTGGTTCGTAGTTAAGAGATAGAGCATGCGGTTGGACACCTATAGGTGAACCTAGGGTTCCTAGGCCTAAGAGGGGAAGTGGTGTACCTAATGCTCATAATGAGAAGTTGAGTTCCTATAGAAGCGAGCATGGTACTCCTCATGTAAAGAGGAAAAAGGGGAAGCCCCTTAAGTTTAAGGTGTGTTTGATGGACCCCTCACAGCTAGGATGATGATAAAGAAAGGTATGATCTTGATCCAGCATTGAGGAAAGAGGACAAGTATGACCTAGCATGGTTCAGTAGGTGATCTGCTGGTGCCTTCATAGCTTGCTAGGGTTAAGTAGGCTCATGTGGATGTAAACCCTAGACCTAAGAGCTTTTGTGACCTTGTTGTTAAGAGATAGTTTTCCTCCCATCCTGGGAGAGGGGCCCCTTTGGTAGGGTGTATATTAGTTTTGTTGGTTTAAGGTAACCTAAAGAGGTCTTGTAGGATCTTGAGAAGCTAAGTGAAAAGTATGTGGTATGAGAATGAACATGTAGACCCATAGATATCCATATCTAATTGCATATGAATGTGTTACCATGGAGGTAACCGGTATGGGGATTGACCAAGGTAGGCAGGTTGCCATGATCCCTATGAAAGGATGAAAGCCAGCCCATGAATGCAGAAAGAGTAATGATGGAGACTTGGGTAAGGTTCTAAGTGAACATGTACTATAATGGAGAATCCTAAGTCTATCCTAGGGTCAGGTAGGGATAAGACCGATGAAAGTAGGAGTTGCCTAATTCCCCAGTTGCACATGACCATAGGGTCGGGAGGTAACAACTATCATTGTCTGAGGGCCATGGGTTAGGAGATTGATCACCTTCATGAACTCATGGGACCCAAAGGGCAGATGAGTAGGGCACTCTCTTGATGCATGAGGGAAGAGGGATGACCCCAAAAGAGCCGGTACCCTATAGACCTCGAGGAGATGACCAAGGATATGAACATCAGTAGGTTCAAGACTAGTTTGATATCATGATGTCTGTGACATAGAGACATATGTGGCATGTTGCAACTTAGATGTAAAGGTGTATTGGCAAGGTGAGATGTACCATCTCTACTCTTGGAATAGGAAGAACTCTGTATTTGGACTGCAGCCAAATGCTTATTTCCTCTTGTTATGGGGGTGAGAGATATGACATTACGCACGCCATGCACCAAGGATAAGAGATGATGTAGGTTGGAACGTTGCCACGAGAAATAGGGATAGAGAAGATAACCTACCCTAGTAAAGTGAATGATACACTAAGAGGAATGAGGTAGTCACCTTATGAGGATGTTTTTATTATGAGCTATGTAGAACTTACAAGTTATGCCAGGTTGAGTTTGATCACCATGATGATAAAATCAGAAAGTGTTCTTAATGAAGATAGACATAGAGTTTGAGGTGAGATGATAAGTGAAATACATGGAAGTGTATGTCTTCAATATCACCTAATACCTAAGGATGTGAAGTGGTAATGGATTCTCTGGTTGAGATACCTCTGACTTGTTTGACTAGAAGCTAGAAGAGGTTGTTTGGCTAACCCTAAATTTGGAAAGGAGAGGTGTTTGGATAACACTAAGATGTAACAAGATACGTTGAAAAGTTAAGGGTTGTTTGGTTAGCCAGTGTGGTCCTTGATACAATGAAAGGATGGTGGTAGAACCTCAAGTGCACTTCTTTGGAAAAGAAGGTGATGAAAACCCGACTAGAGTGATTTAGGGTTTCTGAGGAATCGAACTTGAGGAAACATGACATATAGGAAATCATGATTGAAGATCACCATTACACCGTGGTACTACCAAGATAATAAGTGACAGTAGTACTTTAGATGCCTAAGATGAGGCTGCACGTGGTATGTTGCCATGCATGATAGAAGGTGAAGGATGAGCACCGGTAACCCAGTGCATTGATATAAAGGATAAAGAGTCCCCGAAAGGGAAGGGGAGTTCATCTCTATGGATGTTGTAAGTATCCTCAGGACCAAGGAAGTTCGAGATGCAATAAGGGTTATGGTAGATCGCCTTTCCTAGATGACATGAGAAAGAGAGTTTTGTCAAGGGACAGATCTGGTTGAACTACCCATGAGAGAGATGGTTCAACTACACCATGAAGCGAGTTCAAAGGTTTTTGAGTTTTACCTAAAGGTTCCCTTCCAAAATGTGGAAGTAGGTATATGAAGGACTCAATGTTAGTATAGTTTATCACCCCTAACTAATGGTTAGTATGATCCAGACTAAAAGGTCTGATGAGAGCATATGTGCTCATTCAGGGTGATAGCTAGAGAAAGTTTTTGTCCTATGAAAGATGTGAAGATAACTACCATATCTAGTATCGAGATGTAAAGAAGCTCTGTAAGAGAGGTTGTGTTGGTCACCACTTCAGTAAGGTGATGTTGGTGAAAGGACCACATGATGGTTAGAAAAGGACCACAATGTGTGTAGATGAAGTCGCTTTGATCATGTAATGGCTGAAAGGAGCCTAGAGATGACGAAGGTCATGAGTAGATGCAAAGTAGACTGACATGCAGTCCACTGTGGGGGAATATGTGACATGAAAATCCGACCCCTCTGAGCTGTAGCTGAGAAAGCTGAGTCCTCGATACATGGGTCCATTAGAGATGGATGGGTGGAGATGGTTAGGTTTTGACTTTACCCCTCAGGATAAAGTAATATGTGACGAGTTCCATGTGTCCAATTTAGAGCACTATGTGAGGTACCCGACCATGTGCTGAGCAATGAACCTAGTGAGCCCCAAGGGAGGTTGACATTGCCTGAGTCACCTGTGCAATTTATAGACGCTGGGATGAAAGAACTCAGAGAAAAGAACATGTAATGATAAAGGTTCTTTGGAAACGCCATGAGTATGGTAAAGCCACATAGGGGCCAATGATGGACATGGAAAAGTCTTATCCTGAATTGTTTATTTGCTTGATAGAATTTTGAGGACAAAATTCCTATAAGAGGGGAAGGATGTTACAACCCCAAATTTTGGGTTCATTTGGTGAGAAATGTAATTTCTCATATTAAAGATATTTGAACAAATAAATGATATAATTTGCTTCAAATAAATGGATTTCGTTTACAATAGCCTTGATATTTGTGTTGTGGGCTTTATTGGCTATTGGGCCCAAATAACAAGAAAATTCAATCAGTAAATGAATAAATGAATATTTGAGAAAAGAAAAATGTGGAAACCTCTAGAAGGCAAATCCAAAGAGGGGTTTCGTGCCTCTTGGGTTCCTTGGGTACCAAGGAGTCCAAGGTTGCAAAAAGAAAGCAATAAGAAAAGAAAAGATTAATTAAGTATTTATTTATTAAGAAATAAATTGAAAATAATGCTAAAATGTGGAAAATGAGTGGAAAGAGGCATAAATGAGATTTCTTGGTGAAATTTCGTATCCATGAGGGTTCTAATGTTAAATGGAATACCAATGAGGAAAATAAAAGAGAAATAAAGAGAAATCCTCAAACAGAGATATTTTAATGAGAAATAAACAAGATAATGTAAAATGATGCATAAAGATGCATCTAGAAGGATAATAAGTGCCCTTAAAAAGGAATTTCGAAATAATAGAATTTCTTGGGGTCCAAGGAGTCCCAATGAATTATAAGAAAGAGAAAATACAAATAATACAAAGTAAAAGGATAATGTGATATATATTTAATGGCTTTTAGTATTATATAAAAAAAGGAAATACTTTTGTTATAAGGAAGTAATTTTCTTGACTAATGGATTAAAAGCCAAACTCAAAGAAGATAAAGGAGATAAAATTTGGCTTTCCTAATGACTTTTTGATACTTTCCATCCACAAGAATCGTGGGTATGATCAACCGACCACTCTCCCTCTATTGCTTTTCCCCTTCGTGGGAACCAGTAGGGTTTCCATAAGAGGAGTATATAAGGCAATGTACAGAGAGCCCTCGCCACCAAAGAACACAACCTCGATAACCCAGGGTGATCCCTGTGAAGGGTTCTTGTTCCTCCATGTGTAGTCGAGATCTAGACAAAGGTCAGGAAGAAGGGTCGGGCTGAAGTCCAAGGAAGGCCAACGGAGATGTGAAACAGTGGACAAACCTTCTCTACGACCTATGTAGCAGCATCACTACACCCCCGCAGACCCAAGGAGTCCAAGAAATGACAATGTCATAGGAGTATCTATAGGAAGGAGAGGTTGACACTCTTGGTTGCAGAGAAGGAGGGCGCCGAGAACAGCCTACGGAGGTGCATGCACGACTGCGCCAATGGTGCCCTTGACATGGATGCTTGGCGTGAGGGGATAGTTGCCTCACCGAGGATGGCGCCCAGGACCCCACCATCCATACACACCAACGCAGAGGCATACACACAGGTTAGAAGATGAGAGAGAGAGAGAGAGTTCAGCAGATGAGGGATATGGATGCAAGCCGGAGGTGACGTTTGCGGCGAACCCTGGTGTTCGACAAGAGGAGCCGGGGTTGGCAACGGCACTGGGCGTCGGCAATAGCACTGGGTGTCAGCAACGGTGATGGGCGACATGTCAACATCACGCATATAAACGTGAAGACGAAGGGAGTTGGCAGTTTTACCTTGCTGTCCCTGAACCTGTGTCTGCGCCCGTCGACGTGCAGAGGTCGGCGCAATGGAAAAGGAGCGTCGCCGGCCTGGGCAGTGTTGGGCTATGGCCGAGGAGGTATTGGAGTCTATAGGGACCCACGGAAGGGTCTGGGATCTGCAATAGCTGTGCAAGGATGGAGGGAGAGGAACCCCCCCCCCCCCCCCCGCAGTTGTGGACGCTCCAGGCGGACAGGACCCTCCTTCCGCGAGGAAGGAGAAGGGTCAAGACGAAAAGACTAGTATGCCCCCCCCCCGATGCATGTTCAAGGAAGAGGGCAGAGGGGTCTTTTGCCTCACTCTTGAGAGACAACCAAAAATGAAGGATATATAAAGGTAATATGTTGACGTGGCGTGCTCTAATTGTCCAATAATGATCTATCTTGTAAAATCTATAGTTAATTATTGGTAACTCTGTTCATAATAAGTTATATATGAAACTTTCTCAGAAAAACGAGAGGAATACAAATAAAATACTATTAGAACTTGATAATACTTTCTGTTCTAAAAGTATACTATGTTAATGTGATTAGAATAAAGGGAAAAGCTAAATTTACCTTAGTTTGATGCTTAATTAGGTATATTCGGTTATGATATGTTAATACTTGATCTTGACATGTCTAACAAGGAAAACCTTGATGATGATGGATAATGGATGATTCTAGAATAGTAATCTCATATATGTTGTTTTAGGGTTTGAAACCAATGTAGACATCATGATATAATACTAATGGTAGTAATGTGATATAGGTATCATGAGTAGTCTTATATGTTTAAGATGTTGATTAGGGTTTCATCTAATATGTATAATGGTATTTGTAAGCTTAGAAACCATAATATGATGGAATTAGGGTTTGTAACCCTAATCCCTAATCCAAACATGAGATAACCCTAAACCCTAGTTTAGGAGCGCATCTACCTTTGAGTAATGTAATGCGAATACATGGTGACACATATGTAGTATGCTTGTTTCAGATTATGTTGGTTGAATGCTTGTTGCTTGGATGTTTGGATTCCCGAACGTTTTATCGGTTGCTTGAAAAATAACTGTTGGATGTTTATTTATTTCATGCAACTATAAAGTGACTATGATTATCACCATAAGTACATATATAACTGACTAGATCCGGGTCCACCTCTGTTTCTTTGAAAAGGCTAAAAAAGGGGTAATCCTAGAGCAAGGTCTAGGTTACCAAGAGTTAGAAACTGGGCTACCTACGTGTAGTGCCATGAGACTCATCAGCCTGCCATGAGTTAAGGAGTGGGCTACTTACGAGTAGTGCCATGTGACTCAACCCTAGAAATTGGTTCACTTATAGGTGGATCATGAAGGGTTTAATGGGGACAACATAGAGGATAGGGTACTCTTGGATCGTGGGGTTATATCTAAAATGTAATCTTGGTTGTTAAATGATTAATTGAATGATTACATTGTTAACGTAATTACATGTTTATTGTTTCCCCCACATACCAGCTTCGGCTGACCGACGTTTTGTTTGTCGACGTTTTAGGTACAAACCAAAAGGACAAACAATAAATCGTCATACTGTGTAATACATGAAGTAAAATACACGGAGGATTAGTTAGAGTAGAATCCTTAAGTGGATAGAAGTTTAGAGATCCAAGTTTTCAATAAGGTATGCAAAAATTTATTTTCTTATAGCTTTTCAGTATAGTATGTTAAAATTTGATAATTATTCTTGGTTAATTGTCGAAGCTTTGATCTGGAAGTTATGGGTGCGGCTTCGACCTCTCGGTCTCCCTTAATTGGGGGTTATCGGGAGGTGGGGTCGTAACAGCAAGACTATGAAATGTATGGTCATGTTCATGTGATTTAACATGTAATGTTGGGATCATGTGTATATCAATTAGACTATTCTACAAGACACAAATATTGAACATTGAGATGATGGTGTTTCCATTCCACAAATTAAATTTGACATTCGAGACAAAGAAAGTCTACAATCACTGGTAAAACTAGTCATAGATCTAGGTTGAAGTTGTAAATGAAGTATTGCTAGATACCAATCATTAACTATGAAATCATAATATGATTATACATATGAATACCAATATAATTTGGATCCTATAGGGTCAAATGCACTGCGTTCATAAAAAAAGGTGTATAATAATGGACACATAACTAACTTTTTATTAAAGGGTTTAGTAAATCAATTGAATCATTAACAGACTTACTAGAAGCCTAGTCGATCGATTAGAAAGTCTAGTTGCCCGTCTGGACATAATGATCAATCGAATGGAACAACTAGTTGATTGACTAGGTCAAGATCTACACAGTTAGATACTCGCTAGCCTAGTTGTCTGATTGGACAAGATCAGCCAATTGATAAACTAACTAGTGTAGTCACCTGGCTAAATTGGATCAATGAATCAATTAGTTAGACGTAGAACAATCTAATCCAGAATTTTTGGCCAACATGATCAAATGAGTAGCCTGACTGGTTGTCCTAGGGGATCACTATAAAACATCCCGACCCATCCTAGTCACCCAACTGGGTGTCTATGAGCTAATTGCTCTAAGTCAGCTGCCACTTTTTTTGTTTCTTAGGGTTTCTTAGAAATCCTAATTCTATGCCTCTCCTATATAAAGGGCCATGATGGCTAGGTTTTTGGTTACATCTTTTAACACGTGAACCCTTATTATCATTACCCATAGAGAGATAGAAAAGGAGGGCTTATGCAACACTAGGACATTGCTATTGGAAAGGATGATCCTTCCCCACCAACTCTTAGAGTGTAACATCGAATACTTGTTCTTACACATGGATGATATAGAGATGTAGTCACCTATATGACAGTGTTGGGAGAGAGTAATGGAAACATCTTCCATCTGTATTGTTGTGAGAACATTTGTCAAATATACTATGCAAAAAAGGTACACATTACATCCCTTCCTTCTTGATGTATTGTTGCTGATGAGATCAATTCATGGGAACATGGATATTTATTTATTGTTATTTTGTTGCACACATTCATCTATGAATCCCTATAGGGGTGAAATAGCCACGTCAATCTATGATATATTGGGATGTATAACCGATATGATTGGATTTGGATTATACTACTTGTGTCGTTACACATGTTGTGGATGATTAAACGTTTACATGAATATATATATTAGTACCACATGCATTACAACATGGATTTTTCATTTGGTAGTTGGGGATTCACTATGGGAAACTATGATTTTTTTCCTAGTGCACAAAAGTAAAATTATGTAAACCTTTACATGGGCACTTCCTTTAAGACCCCACAAGAGTAGCATCCTATCAACTCCCACCCACTAAATGGATAGAAGGATCTTGGAGCAAGGTACCTACTTGTGTGTGTTACACATAATTTTCATGGATGAAAATGATTATTAATGGGGATTGGACCTAATGAAAAAATGCAATATATATATATATATATATATCTATATATATCACATACTCTACTGTCAAAAATATCTTATTTGGTGGATGTGTACATGGTTATGGCCAAGATCCTTTATGTCTATGTGATATGGATGTGGATGGAGCTTTTTTTGGTTGACAAGTATTCAACTTGTGCGTCGATCCTCATTTGTTGTTCCATATGCAATGGTTTCTATTCCTTCTTACTACCCTCAAATATAACTCGATGTTTCTACATATTATGTAACATTAGATTAAAATAGAATAAGTTGTGGAGATATTAGCATGATAATGTAACCATGCAGATCCAAGGAGAATTTGTGGATACATTGATCAGATGCAAGATGAATGTAGATTCACCTATTGATGATGCATATGATGTAACTGGGCTTAGGTAGATAGTAATCCTTTGTGGTTCCAAATGATTACATTAGCATGGTCATAACTAGTAACAAAGCCACATGTAGGCAAGCAAGGGGGGTGATGCCCTATTGTACTTTTAGAAATATATATTAATAGAGACAATTTTTCCATGTACTGAAGTTGTAAATTTCTCTGGTGCCCATCTTGATTACCAATTTATTTGCTTTGTTTCCACCTATATATAAAGGGGTGAATGATCACTGTCATTTTCCTAGCTATGCTACTAATCATAACCAATGTTGTATGCTTGTGGAATATGTGATACATATTATAACTATGTGGAGTTTATATATATATATATGGGGATTTATTCGCTGCCCGTGTGGGTATCCTAGATTTCGCTACCCGGCAGCCAAAAAAGTAACTGTTCTGGCCAAAAAAGTAATTCCTCTATAAAAAAAGTAACTATGTTGATCAAAAAGTAACTATACGACTAAAAAAGTAATCCCGTACAAAATACACAATATATATATGTAACCATGTTTTGAAATCTGCTGTTACGAATGTAACTATCTATGCATGAAACTCAATAGTTTGCAAGGTAAAGTAACCCTCTACATGGAAAAAGTAACCAACTTGAAAAAACTAACTGAAATGGGGGGAGGGTAGCTACCCGCGTGGGTATTAAAGATGGGACCTATATATATATATCTCAAGTAAAATTGTAAGTCTGAGATACTTTCCAAAAGGCAACACACATGAAAACCTTGATCAACTAACTGTGGGAATTCCAAAGTGTGGTGCACTCTCTATCTTGGGAAAGTATGATAATAGATGTGTGAGTTTGTAAAAGCAAGGTGCATATTCTATTATGTTGGCCTTTGGGCCAGACTTAACTAGGTAACCTTAATAGGATTAAGCATAGAGACACATAGATGGTAACTAAAAAGGGTTGTGCACCTATATATCAAGAGTTTGATTAGATGCAACTAGAAAATATTGCCTACCTAAATAGTGAAGTTGTGGATGATCAATTAATGAATTTAGATCTTGTCTCACCAGAAGATTATATGGTGCATTGTCTTTCTTGTAGAACTATGAGAATAGATACATGCGTATGTAAAATTAGGATGCATATTCTATTGTGTTGTCCTTTGGGTCAGATTTAACTAGGTGATCTTAATAGGATTAAGCACATAGAGACATATAGATGGTAATAAAAAAGGTTTGCGCACCCATATATCAAGAGTTGCATTAGATGCAAATGGGCAAACATTTCCTACATGAACAGTCAAGTTTTGGATGATCAATAGATGAATAAAAATCTGATCTCACTATAAGACAATTAAAATCTTAAAAAGTAATAGTGAGGACTATCGGTTTGAAATAAAATAGTGAGAGAAGTATTCAATTAATACCAAATTAATACCAATATTGTTCTTCAAATTAGATATTAACTCGTGCAAATACTCCTTGTAGATCAAATGGTAACAAAAAAGATTTTCACTATGATTGGTCCTTGAGAAGCAAAACTTAACGAGAACAACTTCCATGACCAGATTAGGACTTTGAAAATCATTCACACACACACACACATAAACTCTACATCCTGAATACACCAGTACCATATGAACCAGCCTCAAATGCGTCTAGGGATGAAAGGAAGTATTATCATATCATAAGCATTCCAATGATGTCATGGACATCAAGTGCCTAAAATTATTCTCCATGAATCATGATCTTCAAAAACAACATGATAACATGGGAGTTTTTGAGATGATAACACATATTAGGAACATGTATTATAAACAAGCACGATAAGAGAGGTGTGATGACTCCCAAGCATTATATAAGTGTAAAATGGCAGAAGGTTATCCAAGTGGACCTCATGTACTCAAGTTAATTAGGTGTATGGAAAGTCTAGAGAGAATGGGATTTCCTTTAGGCCAATATTTGGACATGGAGGTGACATTGCAATTGTTGTCATATTCATATAAAAATTTGTCATGGATTACACCATGATTTTTTTGTTAAAACATCAAAAGAGATACTTGGTATGTTAAGAAATATTGAGTCAAAAATAAACAAAAATTCCAAATTCGTGTTTATGGTCATCAAATGAAAAGGAACGTGCAAGGGCAAAGTAAAATCTGAAAAAGGTTGTAAGGCTGGCCAAAATACTAAGTCTGATGCACTTAAGGCAAAAGGAAGAGTAGATAAAAAAGACAATCACCACCACAATCACCAGACTGGATATTGGAAGAGAAAGCGTCCTCTATACCTATAGGAACTGAAGAACAAGAAGTACGGGACAAAAATCTCCACTTTAGGTATATATGTTATAGAAATAAACTTATATACTTTTTAATTGTGGGTATTAGATACCAAATATATATCTCATATATATTCATATATGGATAAAAAAAGAAGTAGACCCTTGAAGAAAGGGGAGGTGGAGCTATGCATTGCATATGGACCAAGAATTGCTCCCACTAATGTAGGCACCTACTATTCATCTATGCCTAGTGGGCTTGTAATAGAGTTAGAGAATTGATATTATGTACTTGCTATAGATAGGACCATAATTTATATCTCATGTTTGGACAAGAATGGTTTTGAATTTCATATTAAGAATGATTGATGTTCTATTTCTAAAGATGAGATCTTTTATGTCTTTGACCCTATCTTATGGTCTTTATTTATTAGATCTTGAGATATATGTCTAAAACATAAACACTAAGAAGCTTAAACTCGATGACTCAAATAAACTTACATGTGGCAATACTGTATAGGCCACATAATTGAGAAGTGCATTTCTAGACTCTAAAATATGGATATCTAGACTCATTTGATTTTGAACAGTTTAGACATGTGATTCTTGTTTATCAGGCAAGATGAAAAAATCACCCTTTAATAGAAACAATGAAAGGGAAAGTGATTGATTAGGAATCATACATATTGATGTACATGAACCTTTTTAGCACACATGTTAGAGTTAGGTATCAATATTTTATCACATTTATTAATGACCTCAGTAGATACAAATATGTATATCTAATGAAACACAACTCATAATCCATTGAAAAGTTTAAGGAATTCATAAATGAATTACAAAATCAACTTAGTAAGAGTATTGAAACACTTTCATTAAATTAAGGTGGTGAATACTTAAACCAAGAATTTGAGGTACCTATGAGATATTGTGATATTTTATCCCAAAGGACTCCACCTAGAAGAGACAACATAATGGTGTGTTAAAAGAAGGAACCACACTCTACTGGACATGGTACTATCAATGATGAGTTATGCTGTTCTTCCAACTTTCTTTTGAGGATATACTCTAGGAACTACATTTAATACACTAGACTGCGTACCATATAAATTGGTTCAAAAGAATCCATATGCGATATGGTTTGGAAAAAGTCCCATTATGTTTTTTATGAATATTTGGGAACATAGTCTTATTTCAAGAAATACTTTTCTGAAAAGCATGGAGCCAAATCTAGTAAATGTCATTTTCTTGGATATGACAAGGAATCCAAGGGATATTATTTCTAGATTCCATCTGGAAACAAAGTGTTTGTTGACAAAAATATAATATCTCTTGAAAATGAATTTATTTTTAGAGGAACTAGTGGGAGGAAAATAGAACTAAAAGACGTTTGAGACCAACAAGATAACATTAAACCTATGGAGGTCAGTAAGGAACAAGAGAAATCACAAACTATTGTGGAAACTCAAGTTCCTACTATAACACAAGAACCTCAAAGGTCTAGTAGGTCATGTCTTGTGATAAAGAGATATATATTTCTCATGATTTACCAAGATGATTTGTTGGTCATTGATGATGATGAACCAACAACCGACAATGAGGCTATTAAGGGTCCATATGCTGAGAAATCACTTGAAGCCATGTGATATGAGATGGAATCCATGTATTCCAACAAGGTATGTGTAAGGAGTGGGACCCAAGATGGTATCCACTCCTTACTTAATTTAAGAAAATAATACATAAAGCCCCATTCATTCACAACTACATAATAATAATATTCAAACAAAAGAGTGTACACTATTTTCTCAAATAGATTGGTAAAAGAAATATAGTTTTATGACAGTGGAAAAATGAATTAACCATTACTAATTCTTGTCCAATTTTGACATTGGGGACATAAAGGGAAACTAACAAGATATTAAAATCTAAAACTAGTAGGATCAGTTTTTGGTGAGCAACCTGCCCATCTCAGAAGACATCCTGAAGCTAGTCTTGAGCAACACTCCTATTCTCTAGATCTCAAGCTATGAAACCTCTAGGTAGGTTGAAAGAAACACCCAATAGAGGAAGTAAACAAGATAAAGAACGTCAATAAAGTTTTGTATGTGCAATATTATAACAACTAGGCAATACTTAGGGAAAAGTAAGAACAAATGTTGGATACATCAATAAAGAGGTATTCAAAAGAGGATGTTTTCAGGAGAATTAACAAGTCAAAAGATGAAGCACTTATTAAAAAGGATGTGACTAATAAAAAGAATTATTTACATATAAAACATTAAAAAAATCATAATAAGTGCATGTAAGACAAATAGACTAATTTTATTTATGTAGAGTCGAGACCTAAAAAATCTCAAGTCTAAGTATTTGGGCAGAAAATGTATACCTTGGATGAAATATGTGCGCCCTTTATATATGTGCTAGTGGAATACACACACTCAGGATGGAATACACATGTCCAAATATTAATGGAGTATAGATGTACTTCTACTATGAATAAACTCAGTCTATTTGTACATGCACAAAATATAAAGGTAAGATATGAGTTTAGTCATAATCAATTTGATTCAAGTGAAGAGGATGAGATCATCCAAATATTTTATACAAATAGGTAAAGGACATTCAGTCATAAGCTCTCACGAAATCAATGTCAAGTCATGAAATAATATTAAGGAAATAAGATTTAAATTAGATTCAGAATTGCTCATGAATTAATCAAGAGATGCCTCATATGTGAATAGTTTATTGATCATATTAGTATTGCCTTGATAATCAGGGCATGCACATAACTTGACTTGAGTATTTGGATAAGAGACTAAGTTCTACCCTTCCAATCCTAATATCACATCAAACCTACATATAATGTTTCTAAATTAGGATTTAATTTATGTTACATATAAGGAAACCCTAACAATCCAAATATTAGGAAAAACCCTAGGTTAGTTCATGATATTAATATAGCAGTAGGGGTAAATGTGATAATATTTTTGATCCAATTATTAACTTTTGTTCATTGTAATTTTCCTCAATTATTAATAAGAGGGTAAAATTGATTATAACCCTAAAAATCATATCTTTAAATCTTTGGAATCAGACGATGAAAACTAAATCATAAGATAGGGAAAAATCTTATGATTCCAAAACATATTTTTTGTACAATTTTTGAAGCTTTAGTAAAAAGTTATGATTCTTATAAAATAAGTATTATTTACTATTTATGTGTGAAATTAAGATAAAAAATACCAAATTGACCTTGCATGAAGATCCTAAATCATTGGACATGACAAGGGGATTCTTGTATTGTGGTAAAGAAATGAAATTTGGAATAAGAAGAAAATACCCATGCTATCTTAATTGCTTTGGAAGAGATTGAGGGATGATAAGGGTGATTTCACATAGTGTATATCTCTCATTAATGTCCCACACCATCACCATCAACCATTCAACAACTTGCTATGACAAGATTGGGGGAAACTCATAGGTTCGACGATCAGCTATAGTGAAAAACCAAAGATAGATAGTTAGTCTAAGATAACTCACTTGACGAGCAATTTGCAAGAGAGCAGTGGTAGAGGGTTCCACAACTTGTGGATTAAGAAGACATCCATTGTAGAAAGGGATACTTGAGTCAAAATTTACACTAGTAGAAGATCGCATGTGATGAGATGAAACCCTAGTATAGGTTAGATATATATTGTCAGACCACTAAACTTGCTTTGGTTGAACATGATTTATTACCTTAATTACATGCCTAAAACCTTAATATAACTCTAAGATGTGTTTTTATATTAGGTGACAAACTTAAGTTTCAAGTTTGGTCCAGTTTGAACATTGTTTGAGCAAGTTATGCAATTATGCACTTGTTTTGGACTTTTTTGCAATTTACCCATATCTATGATTTTTCTTGTAATTGGTCACATGATTTTTGTTCCTCTCATGATTTCATATCATTTTATAATTACTTTTACCTTGGGGAGCCTAGGTGCACCTTGGTTTGATGGTGACATTTACCTAGGGTTGAGTTAGGGTTTGCTCTCATGGATGAACTACCTTGGAGGCCAAAACTCGATAGTCCTCCTAGATGGGTGAGATACAATGGTTCTACTTGTTATTTGATAACAAATGGTGGTCCCTAGAGGTGTGAGGGTCTATGGTTTCCCCTCTCAAGGCTCCTTGGGTTGGTGATTCACCTAGGAATGTGCTACAACTGATGGTTTTGACCCTTGTGACCCATGGTGCATCAACCAATGGTCACCATGCTTTGAAACGCGATGGATACCTTGGGAATTCATGATACTATGGTCCTACAAACTCACACAAACAATGGAGATTATTCTTTTTATGGACATAATGCTTAAGTCTTGGACACATGCAAAGTGTGGTAGGACACCTTAACCCTCTCTTCTCTCTCACACATAGCTTTATAAACCTTCCCCCTTCCATGAAAATGAACCCTTTAAACTCCCCATTCTCTTCCTTGATGTTTAGATCTTTATATATCCCCCTTTCTTGGTGGATGTAATGAACCTGGTTCTCGGTAACCCCCAATCAAGGGAGACCAAGAGGTTAGAGGTGTTATCCCAAAATGCAGGATCAATGGTTTAACAATTAATAGAAAATAATTATCAAATTCTATGAAAACTAAACTTGAAAGCTAGAATAAAATGAAATTTTACATACCTTGAAAAAATAGGTACTAAAACTTCTATCCACAGTAGAAATCTAACTATCTAAGCCTCCTTGAACATTTTAATTATAGATTCGCAATATTTCGATTTACTATTTGTCCTTTTTTAAAATTATACCTAAAACACTGACAAACAAAATGTCAGTCAATATATTGCTATAATGGTATGTGGGGGACATTCAAAATATCAAAAATAATTTCTAACAACCTGATTATAGCAAATAATTGATTAACAATCCAAATTATGCTTTCAATGTGACTTCTCAACCACTTTTGCCCTAAACTCTGGATTACCCTCTCTTAGGGTTTTGTCCTTGCAAGGGACATAAGGCCACCTTATCCATCCTGAGCTTGGTTCTTGGGGTCACCTCTCAAGCTGCCCAATGGTCTTCCCTCCGGGGCTTAAACCAAATCAGACCTTCCTTCCAGGACTTGGTCTTGCAACATACATCAAGGTAGCATGTAGGTTCGAGAAACACATTCATATTTAATTGTGATATTCATTGGAACTTTATAAGATTGCATAATTGAACATCCAACAGTTTAGGTTGTGATCAATTGAGAAACATTTGGGAAACACCATGAAACTAAAGGTGATTATTCATAAAGTAACCACATACCTGATTTGCAGATTTCACAAGCATTAAGCAATTCCAACCAAGAAAAAAATCCAAGCAAGTAGTTCAACCACACAATCAAGAATCCTAAAAAGCATATGTACTCTATTTACTACACACTTTATTAAGAATCTACTTTATTGACTTGGATTCACTTTCTAGGGTTTCTAATCTGAATTAGGGTATCATTAGGGTTTATCTACAACTTATATCCATTATAACCACAAAACCCTAAAAACAACATATCTAGAGGCAAAGCCCTAATTATTCAACTTAATCACATTAGACTCTTGTTATCATCTACTAGGCTTGAGATTAACCTAACATCAATTTTGTACAAAGGATCTCAAATTATATCTCATCAAAACCCATTAACTTCTAAATTACAGTTTCTAAGCCCATTAATGCTCATCAACATATCAAAACCCTAAATTAAGCTATTAAGCATATGGATCAGCTCTTTAGACAGCAAAACATCTCTCTTATCAACAAGAGGTTGATATTATCATAAAATATCCCCATTAATCCCTTCAATTCATTAATCATCAAATTAGGGTTAATCTTAGTCGTAAACACATTAAGGATGGCAACTTTAACCACTTTTCAAACTACGATCAGATTCAGGCTATAAAACTATTTTAAATGAGTTCCTTGCATTTTTCTGATAAAAAATCATATATGGTTTGTCTTAATCCGAGTTACTAGTTAATTTCTAGAATTTTTGTAAAATAAATACATGTAGGCCAATCAGAAAAGGCCACGTCAAAAAATACACCCTATAAACCGAGCAAGCATGGTCAGTCATGGGACCATCTCTGAGCATGTAGACTCACGCCCCCTATGCTCCTGGACCTGCGTGACTTAGGCTAGATAAAAGGACTGAAAGATGTAACTATCCTTACCTCTTAGCATCGGAGTTAGGGGTAAAGGGGTAATTTCAGGCAACCTTGTCTTCCTCCCCTTTCCCCATTCTTCTGCTATGAACAAAGTTCTATTGAGCCATGGTGTCAGTCAACCCAAGGTTGACTCTCCATCTTTAGTTGTGAGACTCGAAGTAGCCCCTCCTAATCAGTCCGACGAGCAATCATGATCTCCTTGCCACTCTTGTGGCGGCCAATTCCTTAGGGCTGGTCGGTTTCCAGCCTCCACTCCACCTGGTGGTGATATCATTGCTCACAGAGCATGGCACAAGGAGAAGAGACAAAGGAAGGACGGAAAAGGGCGGATATAAGAGATGAGAAGAACTAAATATTACAATTCGTATTTTATAGGGAGCTCTAGGTCTTGGAATTCCACACCCTACGGGGCTGGAAGACCTGGTGGCGGCTCACCTTTTCTTGGTGTTTAAGGCACCAAGAGTTATAATGTTATGGATCAAACAATTCGGATTGGGCTATGGAGTAGTTTTCGGAGTGAGAGGGGAACCATGGAAGTAGAGAGGGAGGTTGGTGACAAGGATTTACTGTTCCCGTTGTTCCCTTTTTGGTTGGAGGTAGGAGATAAGGCAATAGTTGAAGATCTAGAATCAGACTACCCTCAAACTGTGCGACAAAATAGAAAGCTGCCCCTAAGATCCCAGTCACATTAAATGTGATAGATAATATCAATTTATCTATACCCATTCACATTAGGACAACTTCAAAAATTTGTATCTCTCTCATCCTTTATCCGAAAGACCCCAAATTTCAAGAAAAAGTCCATAATGACTTAAACTACTTGTGTGCAAAGTTTGGGACTCAAACTCAAAAGTATGAGAGACTTTTCTGCATATGCAAGTTATTACTTATTAAGGCATATTTTATGCATATTTTGTCTCTCCTATTCTTTTATATTCTTTATCTGGATTCCTTTTACCATTAGAAACCATGTGGAGTAGAAATATCATTCATAATGATTCCATTATCCATATTACCACATATTTCTTATATTTTCATCATTATCTCAACTTTCCTTATTAATAATGCTTTATTTGATTTTATCTCTTTATTCTCCTATTATCTTTGCAACTTGGACTCCTTGGAACCCAAGAAATCCTAAGGATGTGAAATCCCTCCTTGAAGGATAATTCTTATCCTTCTAGATGCTTCCACATCTTTATTTTCTCATTTTCTTAGTTATTCTTTTACTAATTGATTCATTTTCCTTTTTATTTCCTTTTTCTTATTATTGGGCCCAATAGCCAACAAAGCCCACAAAATCAAACACACAAGGTTATTTATCAAAGGAATCTATTCAAACATTCAATTTACATAATCATACCTTTATTTGGGTAAATTGCATTTCCACCCAAAAGAACCCAAAAATTGGGGTTGTAACATCCTTCCCCTCTTATAGGAATTTTGCCCTCAAAATTACACCAAACTTACAAACAAATAGGATAAGAGTTCCTTATGTCCATCATTGGCTACCATGTGGTTTCATCCTCTCCATGGTGCTTCCAAGGAACCTTTATCATCTTATATTCTTACATCTGAGTTTTCTCTTACCTTGGTATCTCGTACCCTCGTAGGTGACTCAGGATACTTTAGCCTCCCTAGAATCTCAATAGGTTCATGGCTCAGCACATGGTTGGGATACATCACATAGTGCCCTAGATCAGACTCATGGAACACACCATACATCATGTTATCCTAAGGGTAAGGCTAAACATAAGCATCTCCACTAATCCATCTCAAATGGACCCACGTATCGAGGACTCAGCTTCCTTAGATATAGCTCAGAGGAGTCGGGTTTTCATAACACATGTTCTTCCACAGTGAACTGCATGTTAGTCTGCTTTGCATTAGCTCACGACTCATGTCGCCCCCAGGCTTCCTCAGCGATTACACGATCAAAGCGACTTCATCTGCACACCCTGTGGTCTCTCTGACCTTCACAAGGTCCTTTCACCAACATCATCCTAATGAAGCGGTGACCGACATGGCCTCCCTTATAGAGATTCTTACATCACGATACTGGCTATGGTGGTTATCATCACAAACTCTCATAGGACAAGAATTATCTCCACATATCACCTTGAACAAGCATACACACTCTCATCAGACTCTCTAGTCTGGATCATACTCTCTTGACTATTTATCAGTCGGGGTGATATGTTGTGCTAAACTTCAAACTGGTATCGAGTTCTTCATGTACCTACTTCCACCACATGGAAGTGAACTTGAGGTCATGCTCTATATATTGAACTCAGATTGCGGGGTAGCTGAACTATCACTCTCTCATATATAGTTCAACCAGATCTGTGACAATGACAGATCTCTCTCTTAAGCGAGGGATTAGATCCACTTGGTAAGGTGGTCTACCATCAACCCATATTGCATTTGGACCTCTCTTGGTCCAAGAGAGTCTCACCACAATGCCTATGCTGAACTACTCCTATTCCCTCTTGATGACTCCTCACTATCTATAGCAACTCATTGGGTTACAAGTGTCGCCTTCTGGCATGCATGGCGACAAGTCACATGCACTCTTTATACTTCTTCAACTCAGGTATTTAAAGCACCACTACAAAATCTTACTATCTTAGCGGTACCACGACATATGGTGAACTTATAATCATGATCTTGTGCATGTCATGATTTTCTCAAGGTTGACTCCTCAGTAACCCCAAAATTCTCTATTCATGGGTCCCATCACCCTCCTTTCCTGAGAGGTGTATCTGAGGTTCTTTCAACCATTCTTCTATCTCATCAAGCCCTAGGTTGGCTAACCAAACAACTCCTACTCAACCAACGGGTCAGGTTGTATCTGGGTGTTAGCCAATCATGCCACACAAACTTAGAGTTCACCTAGCAACTACTTCTAACCTCTCTCCTAACTAAACAAGACAACTGCGTCTTGACTAAAAGCATACATTACCACCTTACATCCTTATGTGCCAGGTAATGGTGAAGACATAAACCCTCATATACGCCACTCAACATCCCCATCCCGGATGTAGGTTTAACTGAGTCAAGAAAACTTCGATCTCAACATCTTGGCTATCAAACTTAAACTTATATAACTCATAAATTCCATCTTGCTCTTGATAAGAACGTCTTCATATGATGACTAACTTAGTTCTCTTCATGTTTACAAACCATCTATCAAAATGTATGATACTTCCTCAATCCTCAAACATCATAGCAATGTTTCAACTCACATCATCTTTATCCTTAGTGTATGGCATGCGTATTGCCCTATCTCTCACCCCCATAATGAGAGGAAATAAGCATTTGGATGCAGTCCAAATATAAAGTTCATCCCATTCCAGGAGTAGAGATGGTGCATCACACATCACCAGTACACTTTCCAAACTAAGTTGAAATGTACATCACATGTCTCCACATCATAAACAACTCGATCACAGGTCTACACCCATGGGAAGACTTTTCCCATCACCTTTGGATCTTAACATATCCCCTTTATGTACAATCCTTAGTCGTTACCTTAAGGTCTCTAGGGTGCCGACACTTTTGGGGTGATCCGACCCTTATACATCTAAGGAGTGCCTCTCACTTTTACCCCTTAGGCCCCATGAACTCATGAAGGTGGCCAACCTCCTAACCCATGGTCCTTGAGCAAAGGTAGCTATTACCTCCCGACCCTATGGTCTCATGCATCTAAGGAACAGACAAATCCTACTTCCATCGGTCTTATCCCTTCATGACCTTAGTATTGACTTAGGATTCCATCATAGCACATCTCATTCTTGAATCTTTACCCAAAACTCCATCATCTCTCTGGGAACTCATGGTCAAACTTACATCCTTTCATAGGGATCACAGTGACCTACCTAACTTGGTCAGACCCCATAAGGTTACCTCCATGGCAACATATCTTCATGCCCCTTAGAGATGGTCACACAAGGGTCTGTAGATTCGTGCTCATACCATGTGCTCTCCACTTATCTCATCAAGATCCCATGAGAGACCTCTTTAGGTTACCTCAATTCTACACAAAAGCTGCACCTAACAAAAGGGTCCCTCCCCAGGATGGAGAGAAAACTATCTCTTGATAGCAACAAAGGTCACAAACATCCCTACGTCTAGGGTTTACATCATCATGTGTGGGCTTAGCCCTATCATGCTACTTAGGCACGTAGCTCACAAGAAGACAACCTTCCTAAGCCACTCTGGGTTCCTTGGTATAACATGCTTGTTCCTTATTCCTCAACATTGACCCACTATCATGCCTGCATAAGCCACCAACATGGGTGAGGGGTTCAACGAACATATACCTTAGTCCAAGGGGTTTCCTTTCCCTCTAAACATGAGGGGGTGCCATACTCGAATCCATAGGAACTCAAACATCTTTGTGAGCATCAGGTACACCAGGTACTACTACTTCCCCTCTTAGGTCTAGGAACCCTAGGTTCACTTCTTATGCATCAACTGTCCAACCATGAACCAAACATGCACAAGGTATAGCATGCACTTCCTACTATTCTTTCACGTGAACCATACCTCAGAGTCCTACACAAGGATAACCACTAGGTGCGAGACCTCATAACTTGTTACTGTACCTCTTCAGGGTCTACGAAACTCTCCTCCTACACCTAAAAGGTAGGAACCTACAACTTCTATACATTGACTCAAGAAGCCTCTTTATCATTCTAGGATTTGATTCCTCTAAAGGCATCCAAGGTACCACAAGCCTCCAAGGATCGTGCATGAGGCAACCACAACTATCTACTCAGGGTCGTCTAATACATGTCATAACATACCCACTTATCATGATTCTTCATGTCTCAGGGTCAAGGTGTCCAACCTTCCTCAACGGGTCTCACTCTCTCTTTCTAGAGCTACCCTACAACTGGCCCTACAACTGGAGGTTCTCACTTAGAAGATGGGTCAAGCTCTTAAAGTTACAAGTCTACACCTACTTGGGTGAGGCAACCACAACTATCTACTCAGGGTCGTCTAATACATGTCATAACAAACCCACTTATCATGATTCTTCATGTCTCAGGGTCAAGGTGTCCAACCTTCCTCAACGGGTCTCACTCTCTCTTTCTAGAGCTACCCTACAATTGGCCCTAAAATTGGAGGTTCTCACTTAGAAGATGGGTCAAGCTCTTAAAGTTACAAGTCTACACCTACTTGGGTGAAATGTACTATCAAGACCTATGTCCGACCCAGATCATCCCATGCTCTACATGCTCCTCCCATGAACTATGAGGCATAACTCTCATGGCCTAGGTCTCAAACATGCTTCCAGTCATGATGTTGTTCTACTCATATATATCTGTTAGGGTTCCTATATGGTCACTACTAATCTTCTCAATGAGGGAGCTATCCCTCACCCTAACATGCACGACCATCTAAGGTTGGGTCACCAAAAGGCACTAGGTCAAACAACCTCACATAGCTCATGCTTCCTCATGGGTACTCAAAACCAATATACATGTCAACCCACGTACATACATGCATGATCAACTGTGATATCCAACTCATCTTATCATCCCTCTTTCTAACAACCACTTAGGGTTAGGGTTAGCATCATCCTCAGAGGATGTGTCATGTCTCTACTTCTTCCTGGAGGAGTCTGTCTCCAAGACTAACTCTCTCCTCATCCTCCTAACAATAAGGTCTAACCTCAGTGCTCTTCTGAGGGCACGATAACACACTCCATGTGACCTAAGCATGTGACTAATCCTTAGTTTATGCTTAAAATATTAAACTTATGTCCATGACATTTTATATACATGCTTTTCATTGATTTGGTGGAGGATTCCTTAATCCTTATCATACTTACCCTGACCTCAAGAGGGTGGGGAGGAGAGAGAAAAAACCCTAAGCCTTAGAACCTTAATTGAATTAGGGTTGAGAAGGGATGAAATAGATGAGAGAGTCCTAAATGTATCTTATTTCGAGTCAAAATCTTAGACTTTGGCCAGACAGTCACACCGCATCTGGGAGTCCTCATGACCGACTAGTGGGGAAGAGGAAAATATTGCTAGCCCCCAGACCGTGATCCTTTTCTAGACACCTCTGTCATTAGAAAATCCTCTAACAACTCCCTCGGGCTCTATAGAGTTTGTAAAATTTAATAATTATTAAGGATTAAATGGGAAACCATTGGCTCTGATACCAAATGTAATGACCCTGCTTCTCGGTAACCCCCAATCAAGGGAGACTAAGAGGTCAGAGGCGTTATCCCAAAATCCAGGATCAATGGTATAACAATTAATAAAAAATAATTATCAAATTCTACAAAAACTAAACTTGAAAGCTGGAATAAAAATGAACTTTTACATACCTTGAAAAAATAGGTACTAAGACTTATATCCATAGTAGAAATCTAACTATATAATCCTCCTTGAATAGTTTAATTGTAGCTTTGCAATATTTTGATTTACTGTTTGTCCTTTTTCAAAATTATACCTAAAACACTGACAAACAAAACATCAATCAGTATATTGCTATACTGGTACGTGGGGGGCATTCACAATATCAAAAATAATTTCTAACAACCTAATTATAACAAATAATTTATCAACAATCCAAATTACGCTTTCAATGTGACTTCTCAACCGCTTTTGCCCTAAACCCTAGGTTACCCTCTCTTAGGGTTTTTTCCTTGCAAGGGACATAAGGCCACCTTCTCCATCCTAAGCTTGATGCCTGGGGTCACCTCTCAAGGTGCCCAATGGTCTTCCCTCCGGGGCTTGACCAAATCAGACCTTCCCTCTGGGGCTTGGTCTTACAACATACATCAGGGTAGCATGTAGGTTCGAGAAACACATTCATATTAAATTGTGATACTCATAGGGACTTTTATAGGATTTAATAATTGAACATACAACAGTTTAGGTTGTGATCAATCGAGAAACATCCAAGAAATGTCGTGAAACTAAAGGTGATTATTCATAAAGTAACCACATACTTAATTTGCAGATTTCACAAGCATTAAGCAATTCCAACCAAGAAAGCAATCCAAGCAAGTAGTTCAACCACACAATCAAGAATCCTGAAAAGCATATGTACTCTATTTATTACACACTTTATCAAGAATCTACTTTATTGACTTGGATTCACTTTCTAGGGTTTCTAATCCAAATTAGGGTATCGTTAGGGTTTATCTACAACTTATATCCATTATAACCACAAAACCCTAAAAATAACATATCTAGAGGCAAAACCCTAATTATTCAACTTAATCACATTAGAGTCTTGTTATCATCTACTAGGCTTGAGATTAGCCTAACATCAGTTTTGTACAAAGGATCTCGAATTATATCTCATTAAAACCCATTAACTTCTAGATTAGGGTTTCTAAGCCCATTAATGCTCATTAACATATCAAAACCCTAAATTAAGATATTAAGCATATGGATCAGCTCTTTAGACACCAAAACATCTCTCTTATTAACAAGAGGTTGATATTATCATAAACATCCCCATTAATCCATTCAATTCATTAATCATCAAATTAGGGTTAATCTTAGTCATAAAATCATTAAGGATGGAAACTTTAACCACTTTTCGAACTATGATCAAATTCAAGCTATAAAACTATTTTTAATGAGTTCCTTATCAAAAATCTAATATGGTTTGTCTTAATCTGAGTTACCAGTTAATTTCTAGAATTTTTGTAAAATAAACACATGTAGGCCAATCAGAAGAGGCCATGTCAGAAAATACACCCTATAAATCGAGCAAGCCTAGTCAGTCGTGGGCCCAGCTCTGAGCATGTAGACTCACACCACCTATGCTCCTGGACCCGCATGACTTAGGCTAGATCAAAGGACTGAAAGACGTAACTATCCTTACCTCTTAGCATCGGAGTCAGGGGTAAAGGGGTAATTTTAGGCAACCTTGTCTTCCTCCCCTTTCCCCGTTCTTCTGCTATGAATGGGGATCTATTGAACCATGGTGTCAGTCAACCCAAGGTTGACTCTCCATCTTTAGTTGTGAGACTCAAAGAAGCCCCTCCTAATCAGTCCGACGAGCAGTCCTGGTCTCCTTGCCACTCTTGTAGCAGCCAATTCCTTAGGGCTAGTTGGTTTCCAGCCTCCACTCCACCTAGCGGTCATATCATTGCTCGCAGAGCATGGCACAAGGAGAAGAGATAAAGGAGGGACGGAAAAGGGAGGATATAAGAGATGAGAAGAACTGAATATTATAGTTCATATTTTATAGGGAGCTCTAGGTCTTGGGATTCCACACCCTGTGGGGCTGGAAGACCTGGTAATGGCTCACCCTTTCTTGGTGTTCAAGGCACCAAGAGTTATAATGTTATGGATCAAACAGTTCAGTTTGGGAAAAGGAAACCTATGGAGTAGTTTTCAGAGTGAGAGGGGAACCATAGAAGTAGATAGAGAGGTCGATGATAGGGAGTTACTGTTCCCGTTGTTCCCTTTTTGGTCATAGGTAGGAGATAAGGCGATAGTCATAGATCTGGAATCAAATGACCCTCAAACTCTGTGACAAAAAAGAAAGCTACCCCTAAGATCCTAGTCACATTAAATGTGACAGATAATATCAATTTATCTATACCCATTCACATTAGGACAACTTCAACAATTTGTATCTCTCTCATCCTTTATCTGAAAGACCCCAAATTTTAAGAGAAAGTCCATAATGAATTAAACTACTTGTGTGTAAAGTTTGGGACTCAAACTCGAAAGTATGAGAGACTTTTCTTCATATGTAAGTTATTACTTATTAAGGCATATTTTATGCATATTTCCTTTCTCCTATTCTTTATATTCTTTATCTAGATTCCTTTTACCATTAGAAACTATGTGGAGTCGAAATCTCATTCATAATGATTCCATTATCCATATTACCACATATTTCTTATATTTTCATCATTATCTCAACTTTCCTTATTAATAATGATTTATTTGATCTTATCTCTTTCTTCTCCTATTATCTTTGTAACTTGGACTCCTTGGAACCCAAGAAATCCTAAAGATATGAAATCCCTCCTTGAAGGATAATTCTTAGCACTCTAGATGCTTCTACATCTTTCTTTTCTCATTTTCTTAGTTATTCTTTTACTAATTGATTCCTTTTCCTTTTTCTTGTTATTAGGCCCAATAGTCAGCAAGGCCCATGAAATCAAACACACAAGGCTATTTATCAAAGGAGTCTATTTAAACATTCAATTTACATAATCATACCTTTATTTGGGGAAATTGCATTTCCACCCAAAAGAACCCAAAAATTGGGGTTGTAACAGTGGAGAAGAAGAAACCCAAGGTAGAATAAGGTGGTTGATCTACCTTGCATGTGCACTTAGGGTTCAAATATACTCTCTCTTGGTGCTTGTGAAGCTTCCTTAGCTTGTTCTTGACCTAAGAAATTAAGCTCTCCCTCTTTTCCTTCATTTTCCTTGATTCCCTACATTATCCTCTCTTATTCTTGGTCATACCCATAGTTTTCCATGGTTGAGCTTGTAATCTTGAAGAACACCTCTTTCTTGCTTCCTTAACCTAGGGTTTTGCTTCCTCTTTTGAGAAGGAGCTAGCTTGGCAAAGTGGAGTGCTCAAGCTAGGGTTTTGTTCTCTCTTCCGCAAGCTACCTTTCTATTTGGAGCTTCATCTTCATCCTAGAGGTGAGTTATATAACTTTCTCCAAGTTTATTGCTTACTCCTTGCTTGTATGCACTAGATATTGCTCTAAAATAATGTTCTAAGTAGAAAGGTAGTATCTTTGCCTAGGGTTTAAGCTTAAGTGATGATTCTTGAGTAGTTTATCTTCTTGGATGGACCCTAAACCTTGTGGACGAATCTTACCTGGTAGAGGAAGCTCTAGACCTTGCTTTCATGTGACAAATGATGGTTTTTACTCGCAAACAATGGTCACAACTTAAGGTTTCTGAGTTGATTTTCCTTCTTGTTTTACAAAATGATGGTTTTGTTCTTGGTGCTATTTTGCTTGTCTTTCGTGTACCAATTGATGGTCTTAACCTAGCTTCTATTTTGGACTCTCTTATTCTCAAGAAATAATGGTTTTAGTGCCCCTTTAAGTTTTGATGGTTTTCTTCCCCTTCAAATCTGATGGTTTTACTTAGAGTTTCAAGCTTGTTTCACCACATGTTGACAACATTTGATGGTTCCATTGGGTTCAATAGTTGATGGTCCCACTAGTTCATCAACCAATGGTTATTCTGACTCGATGGTTCATCAACCAATGATTGGACTAGGTTGATGGTTCATCAACCAATGGTTGGATTGGGTTGATGATGCATCCATCAACAATTTCTCTAACACGATGGCTCATCAACCAATTGTTGGACTGGGTCGATCGTTCATCAACTATTGGTTGGACTAGGTTGATGGTTCATCAACCAATTGATGTACTAGGTCAATGTCTCAACAACCAATGGTTACCCTACTTTCAAATATGATGATCTTCATAGTGTCATAACTTGATGTTTTTACTAGGCATGTGGTTCAATGTTTTGCTAGTATTTCATCCAATGGTTTTGCTTATCCAACATCTGCTGGTTTTGGGTGAAGCTCATGGTTTGATGGTTTGGTTTTGATGATGAAGAATTGATGGTTCAATTCCCATAAATTTGTAGTCTTACCTTTTCCCTCTTATGAATGTAAACTAATAGTCACCATAATGATTTGATGTGTAACATTAATCCAGCTTATCTTATTACACCTAACCCTAATACAAACAAGTAATGATGGCTAGTCATACTTAGCTTCCTTGTGTGATTAGTATTATGATAGAATATTAACTCAATGTTGTTGTAGCCCTAATATGCTTATATATGAACATCATAAGCTCCTTAATGCAATGTAGTGCTAAAATTGTATATCACAAGTATGGTGATGGTCTATTGAATCCTATTATAAGGTGTGGAAAGATAATGATGTTCTTGCAGGTGATTATGAGAATGGTCTTGATGATTTTTGGGCATGTCTTAAGCCCTAATGGAGGTGTAATACTCTTCATTATGTGATAAGGATTGGTATCATTTGATGATGTGATAAGAAATCATGTCTCATACGTTTTATATCTTCTAGAGATGTTATATATGTATGCTTGTTAGAAATGAATTAGGGTTTGTATGTCCACTTGTTTGATGCAACCTTAACTCACCCAATTGGCAACTAATAAAGTGAAACCCTAATCATGTAGTTCCATGTGCCATAGATCCATTCTAGTGTCAGGATTTACTGGATGGTGAGATGAGTATTCCTCTAATGAAATCTTGAAGTCATATACTATTGAGTATATGCATCTTCATGAGGATGTCTGCAGTCATATCTTGGTAGGAGAATGGGGGAGTTTGTATCTCATATGACTATGATTCAATATATACTATGTGATTGAGGACATCTATGATTGTACCTCAGATGACAGGGCTTTGTATACCCTAGTTTCACTAGTACTATGACCTTTTAAGGACAGACTAGGCTGTTCACTAGTGCTGTGACCTATATACCAAGGGCATACTAGGCTATTTTGTAGCTTGATCATGAGTCATTGTGGTGGACTTGTACTGACCGAGGGCGGATGAAATCTTAGGATTCTGACTCTCCTAGATCTTGTAAAGAATTAATTTCGACTTATAAGTCACAAGTACATAACATGCCTTTAGTGTCGGTTTTTTAAGGCCTTTAGTGTCGGTTCTCAAGCGAAACCTATGTGGGCGCCGCTAAAAGCCCAACCGTTATGCGTCGGTTCTCAAACTGAAGCCAAAACCCTTCGCGCGCCACTGAAAACACGCCGAAAACGTTCCAGCAGGGGGTATATGCGTCGGTTATTAGGATTGAAACCGACGCCACATACCTTCGCGCCACAGAAAGGGCACCATCTGGGGCATTATCGGCGTCGATTTCTTAGTGATAACCGACGCCATATCACCCTATGCCACGGCCGTACTGACCAGCACGACCGTGTTGTCTGGTCACTAGGGAAATTGACGTCAGTGACTAGTAGGGAAACCGACACTGTTATCCTATGTCGTCAGTTGTATATAAATATCCGATGCCTATTTTATGTCTGGTTCGCTGCCACGACCATGCTGTCTGGCCTCATTAGGGAAATCGATGTTGATTACTAGTATGGAAACTGACATTGTAACCATATATCGTCGGTTTTGTTCAAATAACCGACGCTGATGTTTTTTTTCTTTTTCTGTCAGTCTGCAGACCTGCTGTGGCTGGTCGTAGGATGAGAAACCTGCAGTTCAGTTATGAACTGCAGGTTTTACGAAATCCATTGATATCAGCCAACAATAGGCCACAAACCTACAAACATTTTATCTCTTTTCACATTCATACACATGTAGAAACATTCATGTATTGATGATTTTCACACACAATTCATAAAAATTCATTCACATTGTCATCATTGTCAACAAAATCATATATTCAAAGAGCCATGAAACAGCAAAAGAAGCCACAATGAAGGGAAGCATGATACAGATATAATACATAAAGTGCAGCACACACAAGTGTTTCAGATTCATATAACAACATGACAGACTAACACATATATAGTGCATAATAACAATAGTGCCGAATTTACATACAACACTATAGCTTAGTACATATATATAGTGGGACTAAGGTGACGATCCCACCTGCTAAAATAGGTTACCGACAACTACATGTTATGACTGGGAGGTCATGATTCAGCAACTGTATGCATTAGCAGGAGGACAAACATATTTCACCACGAGTTAACATTGAAGAAGGTCTAACCTTCTTCAATGTTAACTCGTGGTGAAATATGCTTGTCCTCCTGCTAATGCATACGGTTGCTGAATCACGACCTCCCAGTCATAACATGTAGTTTTCGGTAACCTATTTTAGCAGGTGGGATCGTCACCTTAGTCCCACTATATATATGTACTAAGCTATAGTGTGAGATGCTTACTTTCTCTCCAACTATTGTGCTTTGGATTTACAAAGCAATGTCGATGGCCTGCATAGCTATGTCATGGCCGTCTTGCATAGCCTGTAGTCTTTGGCAAATGCCTGCAAATTAAATAGAATTTATATTAACTAGTATCCTAAAAATTTGATAAAAGACACACTTACATAATATAATTATAAATGAACATATAGATAGAAACCTCAGGGATATATTCTTAAAACTTACATTGTCAGGCGGTGCAAGCACGTACTCACCCTCATGGTGATCATCAACACGGTCATCATGGGAACATAATAAAAATATAAACATCCATGCCTCTAATATTGTGATCTTTTATCAATTAACAATCCTTCATTATGATCCCCGCGAACATACAAGTCATTGTCATCCCCAGCTTCAATGTTTGGTGGTGTTGGCAACCCAACTGAGAATGGATTGGAGTCATCATACTTATCATAGTACTCTTCTTCATCTATAGGATCTTCAATGAACTGTCTTTTACCATGAAGAACAACCGACCATTTATCATTTACAAGATCATCGATATAAAATACTTGTTTTGCCTGTGATGCCAATATGAATGGTTCACCCTTCTCGCCAATCTTTTCAAAGTTCACTAATGTGAAACCCAATTCATTCACTATAACTCCTTTCTTGTTGTCAACCCAATTACATTTAAAGAGCAGAATTCTGAAATCTACATAGTCAAACTCTCATATGTCTTCAATGACACCGTAATATGACATTTTATCTTCACGTGGACTTTTATCCTTTGCACTTGCAAAATACATAGTCGACGCTTGAAGGGTGACCCCGCTATTTTGGATGACACTCTTATCATCTTGACGCTTTGTGTAATATGAGAAACCATTTATGTCAAACCCTTCATAAGACATAACATTCAATTTTGGTTTAAAGGCGAGGCATTTGATGGTTTCAGTAACATTATCTGGTGTTTGAGATAGTTGATGTAAGACTTTATCTTCAAACCACTTAATAAATGTCTTGTTATGCTCTCTAGCAAGCCACATTGAATTGGATCGAGGATATTGTCTCTTGATGAAATTGGTATGTTCCTCGATATAAACACTCACTTCGTCGATGTTGTGTAAAATATACAAGTGACCTTGCTCCAACTGCTCACGACTGATTACTTTCACCCGTGCTCCCAAAACTCCTTTTCCAAAATGCTCCTCAATATTCTTGTCATTCACGGGAGTGACATTACCACTCAGAAAGTCATTGCAAAAATCCATAACCTCTCTCGCCACATAACCCTCAATAATACTCCCTTCAAGCCGATAACGGTTTCGAACATCACCTTTAAAAACGCTCATGTATCGTTCAAAGGGATACATCCAATGTAAGAAAACTGGTCCCAACATTTTCACTTCCCTAGTCAAGTGGACAACAATATGTACCATGATATCAAAGAACGACGGAGGAAAATACATCTCAAGCTGACATAGGGTAACAACCACTTCTCTTTGCAAATTATCGAAAGTATCAGGGTCAATAACTTTGCTGCACAGACTGTTGAAAAAGAAACAAAGTCTGGTGATTGCAAACCTTACATGCTTCGGCAATATAGATCTAATTGCCACAGGTAATATTTGTTGCATTAGAATGTGACAATCATGAGATTTAAGACCTATTAACTTCAGATCTTTCATTGATACCAATGTATGGATGTTGGATGAGTAACCCTGTGGCACCTTAACATTTACCAAGCATTCACAAAATGCTTTCTTCTCCTTTCTAGACAACGTGTAACAAGCGGGAGGTAAGTATGTTCTTTTATTACCCATTTTATGTAATTATGTTAATTCTGACCTTATTCCCATTTCACGTAGGTCCATTCTGGATTTTATCCCGTCTTTAGTCTTACCTGGTATATTCAACAGAGTACCGATGACGCTATCACATACATTTTTCTCAACGTGCATGACATCGATACAATGCATGACTGTCAAAGAACTCCAATAAGGAAGATCCCAAAATATCGACTTCTTCTTGAATAAAGACTTGTCACTCCTTGTGGCCATCGTACATTGTGATCTCTTACCAAATTCATTGGCGATGTCTTTCAATCTTTCATAAACATCCTCCCCTGATATAGGTTTAGGTGCACTACGTTCCTCATTCCGTCCATTGAATGCTTTGCGCAACCTACGATACGGATGAAATTTTGGAAGAAACCTTCGATGAGAAAGATATACAGTCTTGCCGCCGTGTTTTAGTCATATTGAATCAATGTTCTCTTCACATATAGGACACACTTTAGATCCTTTGACACTATATCCAGACAAATTCCCATATGCTGGAAAGTCATTCACAGTGCAAAACAACATAGCGTGCAAACAAAATGTCTCTCTTCGTGAAGCATCATAGGTCATCACACCTTCACCCTAGAGTTTCTTTAAGTCATCAATCAGAGGTTCAAGATAAACATCGATATCATTTCCAGGTTGTTTAGGGCTCGATATCAACAACGACAACATAACGTACTTATTTTTCATACACAACCAGGGAGGAAGATTGTATATAACAAGCATGACTGGCCAAGTGTTATGTTGGCTTCTCAATGTCCCGTACGGATTCATCCCATCTGTACAAAGCCCAAGTCTTATATTCCTATCCTCTTCACCGAATTCAGGGTACAATAGATCAATCTTCTTCCACTGTGGGGAATCAGACACATGTCGTAGGATCCCATCATTATTTTTCTTAACATCTGCATGCCACATAAAATTATTTGCATCTATAGGATTGGCAAACAAGCGTTGAAACCGTAGTATTATAGGTAGATACCACATCACCTTGGCGGGAGAACCAGTTTTGGACTCCCCCGAAGTCGTCAATTTATACCTTGACGCACCACATTTCGGACAATCTTTCAAATTCACATAGTCCTTTTGAAATAATACACAATCATTCAGGCATGCGTGTATCTTCTTGGCCTCCATTCCCATTGGGAACAACAATTTCTTTAACTGGTATGTTGAGATCGGCAGCTCATTTCCTTCAGGAAGAATTTCTTTCAACAAAGACAACAATGACGTGAAGCTTTTGTCGCTCCATCGATTGTTAGCTTTTAGTTTATACAATCTCAACACAACACTAAGCTTCATAAACTTACAACCCGTGTATAATGGTATCTCATCATCATGCACAATGTTTCTAAACATGGGAGGTGGATCAGTGTGCTCTACCCCACAACTATCCAGCATCGCATCAACGATGTCTACTGGAACTGGTTCATTCACATCTACGTCATCAGAGGCAATTTCTTCTTCCACACAAGCACTGCTATCGACATCCACTGGTTTTAGGTTTGAAACCTCTCCATGCCAGTGCCATTCTGTATAGCCTTGTATAATCCCGTTGCACATGACATGACTTCTGATTTCGTCACCAGTACTGACTTTCAAGTTGTTACCACAATGCCTACATGGACAGTAGAACCTATCTCCAGGTTGTTTCCTATGTTCCTCGGCAAATCTAACAAACTGATCAAGACCAGAAATAAACTCTGGGGTGCAGCGATTGTGAATGGACATCCATGATCTATCCATTATCTGATCAAAGAGAAAATAAGTATATATTACAACAAGATTAGGGTCTAGGGTAAACAGATTAGAGTTTATGGTTAAAACTTTAGGGTTTAAACATGTGATGTCATTCTTAAATGTGTACCACCTATCCCATTCTTGAACACCTAATCTCACTAGTAAGTGTATAATGTGTATTGGGTTTTCAAGAAAATTTCGACATCATTTCCCCGCAGTTTTCCAAGTACATATGTACTTAGAGAACAAACGGGGAAATGCTGCCGAAATTTTCTTGAAAACCCAATACACATTATACACTTACATCCTAAGTGAGATTAGGTTTTCAAGAATAGTCCCGAACCGGGGACTATCTAAGATTTACTCCTAATGAGTAAATCTTGTACGGATTTCTAGGCCAACAAATACAACACCAATTCCTTGTTCACAACCCCATTCAACACACAATTTCTTATAAAAACATTTGTGGACAGGCATAACAACATATCAATGCTTCCTAAATTAATCAACATTAATAGCTTATGAATGTTTAGATGCATTTAAATATAAAGCCATAAATTTAAATAATGTGATGAATAAAAAATCATTAGATGAACGAGTGGATAAGTAAATACAAATCAGTATTTAAGTAAATACAAATCAGAGGGCGAGACAAAGGGTTTTTGGGGATGTTTACCTCTGTTTGAGCCCAGTCCGGCGTCTTGCTCTGGAGCAGGGAGAGAGGCAAGATGGATGGGTGCACGTGGAATCCGAACAGGCAGGCAGAAGGCCGGCGAGCTCCTGAACTGTAATGGAAGTGATCATTGAAAACATAGTTATAATAAGGATAAAAGAACATTTATAATGAAATTTATCAGTAATTTGTAACATTCAATAACCAAGCCAATCATCAATTCAGTTAGAAGCATTCATGTAGCAACTTTCAGTTCCATTCATTAATCTCTTTTTACATCCACACACAGGGGTTGGTGTACCCCTAAACAGTAACTAAACAAAGGGGTTGGTGTACCCCTAAACATGCGCATAATTAAAATAACTATTAATACAGACAAGTCTAGATAGATAGACAACTAAATACTACACCAACATGGTCCCGCATCAGTAACTTCAAGGACTTATCATTGTGGCAATCTTCTCCTGAAGTTCAGAAAAGAAAGAAGCTATGTGTATTGATTGCTTTCAGACAAAAAGTGTAAACACAATTTTTTTGTCTTGACAATTATATTTGTTAATTGGACCTACCGTGGCCTTTTTGATGATGCTGTGTCACAGAGCTCCTCACTATATTTAGACAAATCTGAACTGACAGGGGCCTCATAATCAGATTCGTCCGAGATGATATCCTCCGCCGTGCGCTCATACCGCAGTAGATGATCGGGGATCTCACAGTTGATGTTGGTTATCCAAACTTTGATGGTATTATGGCCAACTGGACAGAGAAAAAGCCTGTCGCTACGGCCCACACGCATCTTTCCAATCCAATCACGCCAATCAGATTTTGATACAAGATTTCCCGCCAAATCATACTCAACCTCGATAACATGTGAATAATTGCCAAAATTTAGGGTCACTTCACCAGGCCTGTAGTGTCTTCCTTTTAGAAAATGCCAATGTTTGGGTATGGCCAATTGGTTTAAGGAACGATAATCTAGAATGATGTCCAATTGTTCTTCAATAGGGAATGTTAACATTGACATAGAGGCCCAGTTCATAGTGACTGTTGTGGGTGGACAGAGACTGCATAATATTAGTATTAACAAAGTGTACGTAAGTACATATAACGATGTTATATTTTCAGAAAAAGTGTAAGTACATATAATGATGTTATAAATTTTCAGACTAGTATTTTCTATAATTTGATGTATCTTGGTATTTCATAAAATGAGTTGACACTTATTATCTATTTGTTTAATCAACACTCATATTTAGTTTTATGAGTACATGACACTATGTTTGAAATACTTTTTAAAAGGATAAAAGAACATACTTATAATAAGGACCCAGGCACATTCTAATCATTTTGAAGTGAATCAAAATATGAACATGAGCCTAGCTCCTATCCGCTAGTAACATCAAAAAAGTCAAACCTAAAATTGGAAATGCACACTACAAATTTTAGCACGATCGTGTATGAATGCAAAACAATACTGAACTGAATTAGGATCAATCATAGGGATTGGTTAATTAAATTATCATTGACATCTACTTGTTTAAAAAATAGGTTAAGCCAAGGTCAACACACATCAACAACACACATTAAAAAATAGGTTAAGCCAAGGATGAATTGAGGATGCAAACCTAGTCAATTGGAGGCTTTACCTCTAGCAGTGGCAGTGGTGACAATAATGGCAAGCTCTGGTTCTGGCTGCTGCTGTTGGTGCTGGCTACTGGCGCTGGCTCTGGTTCCGACTGCTACTGTTGGCGCTGGCTACTGCTAGCACCGGCGAGAGGAGGACTGGATGGAGGAGAGGACCAACGATGGTGGCGGCTCCATGAATGGAGAGCTCCACGGAGGCGGCGAGCTCCACAAACGCCGGTGAGCTTCACAAACGGCAAGCTCCACGGCGGCGGCAAGGAGATCAGCGCTTCACGGTGGCGCTTCACGGCGACGCTTCATGGTAGCGCTTCACGGCGTCGGTGAGCAAGGAGATCGGCGGCGGAGAGCAAGGAGAATGTCGGAATCGCCAGATCCTAATAGCCGATTGCAATCACAGAGAGAAAGGGGAAGAGTTGGGCTCGCTCACGCGATATTAAGTTAACATTCGGTGTCGGTTATTCAGCAAACTGACACATAACACTACCAGTGTCACTTAACAACACAAACCGACACCTGTGCCCAATGATAATCATCGGTTTTAACTAGAAAAAACCGACGTCTATCTACATACGCCGATTAAAAAATTGGTTCTCGATTAATGACCATCGTCGTCGATTTTTTTGAAAATCTGACGCTCAAAGGGTGTGAAAAATTTCCCGCGAAGAGTGCGGGAAAACCCATACGAGTCGGTCATTGTTGTAAAACCAATGATCAAAATGTGCCCAATTTTTGTTTCGTGAATAACCTTTCGTCGTCAGTTTTTTAGTTAATGACTGACGCCATATGTTAAATTTTTGGAGGTAATTTTTTTCGCTGGAAATTTTGGATTTGGCGATTAATTTTCGGCGTCGATTTGTTATTAAGTAACCGATACCGAATAAAAGCGATACCCGTGTCTGGTCGCCCTTCACAGATTGATGTCGGTTTAATTTTTAAACCGACGCTGTATTGTTTAGGTGTTGGTATATTAGTACAACCGACACCTTTAAAAGTGACATTATAAGCCATTTCTGTAGTAGCTAGTGGTCAGTTGGACTTTGAATGGGATACCTCAAACTCCCCAGGGCTTAATAAAAGATGTAATCCAACCATGTATTATATCTTCTAAGGTCAAATACACTTCACATTGGTTGTTAACCCTTGCCTTATTTCTTATACTGCTTAGTTCTTATGTCATGCAACTTCTTAGATGATAATAGTTCTACCTATTCTTTTAAATATCTTGTCAATCAAGCTTGTTGTTATACTACCTACTTATTTGTTCCATCTGTGTAAATTGACTTAAACCTATTAAACCTATTTAATAATATAACCTGTTGTAATCAATAATCATTGTTGAGAGTTTTATCTCTGACTAGGATATGGGTTTCACCTCGTGGGTCACCACATTTATTAGGCGGTCTTCAGCGACATTGTTACAACCCCAATTTTTGGGTTCAATTGGTGAGAAATGTAATTTCTCATATTAAAGGTATTTGGACAAATAATGATATAATTTGTTGTGAATAAATGAATTTCGTTTAAATAGCCTTGTTGTTTGATTTGTGGGCTTTATTGGCTATTGGGCCCAATAACAAGGAAATAACAAAGAAAATTCAATTAGTGAATGAATAATTGAATAATTGATAAAATAAATATGTGGAAACCTCTAGAAGGCAAATCCAAAGAGGATTTCATACCTCTTGGGTTCCTTGGGTTCCAAGGAGTACAAAGTTGCATAAAGAAAGCAATAAGAAAAGAAAAGATTAATTAAGTATTTCTTTATTAAGAAAGAAATTGGAAATAATGCTAAACTATGGAAAACAAGTGAAAAGAGATATAATTGAGTTATCCCTTGTGGAATTTCGTATCCCAAGGATTAATAATGATAAAAGGAATACCAATGAGGAAAATAAAAGAGAAATAAAGAGAAATTCTCAAAAAGAGATATTTTAATAAGAAATAAACATGATAATGCAAAATAATGCATTTAGATGCATCTAGAAGGATAATGAGTATCCTTAATGAGGAATTTCGAAATCTTTGAGTTTGTTGGGATCCAAGGAGTCCCAATAAGGAGAAAAGAAAGAGAAAATATCAAATTGCAAAATAAACTGATAATAGGAATACCTAATTAAGGAAATATGTGATTTTGTTGAGAAAGAAGGTATTTCCTACTTAGGGAAAATATAAATTCGAGAACAATGAATTAAAAGGTATGAACAAAGAGAATAAGAGGGATAGTTTTCGAAACCCTAATAGAAGAAGAAAAGGGAATATTAAAGAAATAAGAGAGAAAGAGAGAAAATAGCCTTTTAATATAGGAATTATGTTCCTAATGGGAAAGAGGCGTTGCTAATCCCTAAATGAGCAGTGAAGGGCGTGGATACTCTCCCCTATATATGGGGTGGAGCTCTTGGCCGGTTTTGGAAAGATCTTACACAATCCTCTCTCCCCTCTTCTTGCTTCTTGCACATAAAACCCTAAAGAGGGAGTAGTTCTACCTATAGAGCAACAACAAATGTTTTCGTAGTCTTGTTGGAAGAGAGACGCACCCACGACCTCAGAGATGGAGCGGCCATCGTCCCCGTGCTCCTGCACTCCCGCCCGACGCCGCAACATGGCTGCAGCACGACTGCGTTTGCAGCTCTGCTAGGCGCGACCTTGGCCGATCGGTCGCGTTCCAGAGGCTCCCTTGCCTGCGAGAAGGGAGGGCGGAGGTAGAGGATGGAATTTCGGTGACTTTTGAACACGGAGGTGATGGGCGGCCGACCTGCGACGCGCGGCCATGGCCACTAGGGCTGTAGCAGGCCGTCGGCCCAAGGAAGAAGAGGAACAGAGCGGCTTTGGACAAAACTGCCCCTCTGCGGACTGTAGAAGACTTTACTTACGCAAGGGTATGTCCGACTTTTCATTATAAATGAAGATGGGGCGCGTAAGGTAACGTGCATGGGTTGGTTGCCTACGTGGCACCTCCCTATTGGTCCCTTTATGATTTATTTGCTAAAATCATATCTCCTGATTCGTAACTCGGATGAAAACAAGTAATATATGAATTTTGCTCAGAAAATCGAGAGGAATCTAAATAAAATATGTTTATAAGCATTTTCCTCTTGCAATTCGAAAAGTGGTGTAATTTATCAACTTTAGCATAATGATGATTAAAGAAACCCTACTTTGATATGATTAGAGTGATTAATAGGGTTTAATGAATATTTGGAGTTGATGTTAACCTGTTAAATGTGTAAGAGTACATTATATTCAAAAAGGGAGAACTTTGCACATGATTAGTCTAATTTAGAGTTTATGTGCTTAAATATGCTTGAAATTTGAAAAGGGCATAAAGTTAATATCTTTAATGATTCGATTGAGGAAAAACCCTTAGATTTGATGATAGATGGATAATTCAAGCTGATATTAACCTGTTGTTAATGAAAGAGAAAATATGATTTAAAAATATGATCTTTTTATATAAATGGCTTAATTTAGGGTTTTGTGCACAAATATGCATTAATGAGTTTGAAAACCCTAATTTTGATGAATATGTCTTTTAATTGGTTTAATTGTGTAAATCCACGAATAAAATAGAGATGTGATGATCCTAAGCCAATTTGAGCATAAAAGATCCTTAATGTGGATAATTTGAGTAATTAGGGTTTTTATGAGTGGAAAAGTTGTTTTAGGGTTTGTTGACCTAAAAAGGATAAAGTTTGAGAAATTGATCTAAGAAACCCTAACACATCCTAATGAGACTTAGAAACCTTAGAAAGGTGTCCCAAGTCAATAAGGAGTTGTTTGGGATATGCTTGTGACAATTAGACATTATACATGTTTTCAGGATCAATGTTTGCTTGATTGATTGATTGGCTTGCTTGATTGGACATCTAGTTGGATTTGGATAAATTGTTGCTTGAGATCTCCAAGACAGGTATGTGGTTACTTATGAATAACCGCTTATGTTTCCCGATGGTTTCTCGGACGTTTAATCACATTGAATGCAACTAAACTGTTTGGATGTTCATATTGGAAATATAAAGTGACTATGACTATCACTTATTGTATATGCCTATAAACTCAGATCCTGGTTCTCTCTATGGCATAATAGCTAACCTAGTACATGGATGCCTATGGGTAGGTACATCAGGTTAGAGAAAGGCCTAGTACATGGCTACCTATTGGGTAGGACCATCAGGTCTATGGAGGACCTAGTACATGGCTGCCTATTGGGTAGGTCCATCAGGTCTATGGTTGACTTAGTACATGGCTACCATGGAGGTAGGACCATCCAGTCATAATACGTTAGATATTGGGCTATCTTTAGATAGTGCCATGCGACTCTATTACCTAAAAGAGGGGTGATATTCATGTCCACTGTAGGGACAGCCCAGAGTTCGAGAATATGTATGGATTGAGTTGTATGGCTTAAAATGTAATCTTGATTGTTAAATGATTAATTGAATGATTATATTGTTACCATAGTTGAGCATTATCTGTTTCCTCCACATACCAGCTTCGGCTGACCGACGTTTTGTTTGTCGGCGTTTTAGGTACAATGAAAAGTACAAACAGTAAAGCGACACCTTGTGAATTCAAGAATTAAAGAACAAGGATGAATTAGATAGAATAGTTCAGCTCAGGTTAGAAGTTAGTTTGTTCCTAACTTTTCAAGGTATGCAAAGAAAAATTTTTATTACCATTTTCAGTATAGTCTGTTAGAATTTAATAATTATTTATGGTTATATGTCGAACCTTTGATCCGGGATTAATGGGTGCAGCTTCAACCTCTTGGTCTCCCTTAATTGGGGGTTATCGGGAGGTGGGGTCGTAACATTTGGTATCAGAGCCTAGGTTCCTCACTTAACCATTAATAATTATTAAATTTGACAAACTCCATAGAACCCAAGGGAGTTATTAGAGGATTATCCGAAAGACGGAGGTGTCTAGAAAAGGATCACGACCGGGGGCTGGCAATATTTTCCTCCGCACCGCTAGTCGGAATACGAGGACTCCCAGACCCGTGTGACCGCCTGGCCAAAGTCTTAGGGTATGAATCGAAATAAGATACCTTTAGGACTTCTCATCTTATTCATCCCTTCTCATCACAAAATTCTGATAAGGACCTAAAGGATTAGGGTTTTCTTTCTTCTCCTCACCCTCTTGAGGTATGGGTAAAGTTAATAAGGTTTAAGGAATCCTCCATCAAATTAATGAAAAGCATGTAAATAAGATGTCATGGACATAAGCTTAATAGATTAAGCGCAAATTAAAGAGTAGATACATGCTTAGGTCGTATGACATAAGTTGTCATGTCCTCAGAGTAGACCTGAGAGTATACCTTCTTGTCAGGAGGATAAGTTAGTCTTGGAGATAGAGATCTCCATTGCAAGTAGAGACCTGGCACATCCTATGAGGATGATGCAAACCCTAATCCTAAGTGATGGTTAGAGAGAGATGAGTTGGACCAGGTGTTTGAAAGGACATGTCTTTGGGATGCCATATGATCCATGGGTGACCTAGCACCTTTGGCAACCCGACCCTAGGATGGGTCGTGCATATTTGAGTGAAGGATAGCTCCTTCCATAATAAGGATAGAGAAGAACCCATGGAAACCCCACGAGCTGATATGAGCATGGCATACCCAGTAGGCATCAGTGGTGCGAGCAATAGGTTTAAACCCTGGCCGAGGAGTTGTATGGATAGCTTATGTGATAAGTATAAGGGGTTATGGATAACCTTGAGCAAACATAAGTTGACCATAGGCTTCATCTATCTAGGGTTATGCTTTTGAAGTTGACCCTTCACAAAGATACGACCTCTAATGGTGAGGTTAGTTATAGGGCTAGCTCTAGGGAGAGAACAGGAAACCCAGCAAGAAGGTCATAAACCTAGACCCCACGATATGAGGAACAATGGGGAGTCGGGGATGATGCGACCTAAGTGGATGATAGTGGTCGCCACATGCTTGCTGATGTCTTGGTTACCATGAGAAAGAACCAAATCCTAGAGAGAGGATGAGTCTGCTTATACCTTTGTACCTATGGTATAGATGAGACGAAGAGTTCCATAAACCCTGGAGAGGTATAGTAATAGGTTATGAGGCCTTGTACCTTGTTGATTGTCCGTGAGGAGGACTCAACCTTAAAATGTTGTTTGAGTTGAAGGATGACAGGAAGTGCACGTTATGCCTTTTGCAAGCTTGATTCACGGTTAAGAGATAAAGCGTGCAGTTGGACACCTAAAAGTGAACCTAGGTTTCCTAGGCCTAAGAGGGGAAGTGGTATACCTAATGCTCATGATGAGAATTAGGTTGCTATAGTTTCAAGCATGGTACGCCTCATGAATAGAGGAAAAGAGAAGCCCCTTAAGTTTAAGCTGTGTTTGCTGAACCCCTCATAACTAGGTTGATGATAAAAGAAAGTATGATCTTGATCCAGCAAAGAGAACAAGTATGACCTAACTTGGTTTGGTGGTTTGCTTGTGCCTTAATAGCATACTAGGGTTAAGCATAAGGATGTAAACCCTATACCTAAGGATGTTTGTGACCTTGAGGCAAGAGTTGTAGTTTCCTCCCATCCTGGGAGAGGGACCCTTGTGTAGGGTGTATATCAGTTTTGTTGGTTCAAGGTAACCTAAAGAGGTCTCATAGGATCTTGAGAAGCTAAGTGAAAGGTACATAGTATGAGAATGAATCTACAGACCCATAGATATCCATCTCTATTGCATGTGAAGGTGTTACCATGGAGGTAACCAGTATGGGGCTTGATCAAGGTAGGTAGGTTGCCATGATGCCTATGAACGTATGAGAGTCAGCCCATGAATGCAGAAAGAGAGATGATGAAGACTTGGGTAAGGTTCTAAGTGAACATGTACTATGATGGGGAATCCTAAGTCTATTCTAGGGTCAGGTAGGGATAAGACCGATGAAAGTACGAGTTGCCTAATTCCCCAGTTGCACATGACCATAGGGTCGGGAGGTAACATCTATCATTGTCTGAGGGCCATGGGTTAGGAGATTGATCACCTTCATGAACTCATGGGACCCAAAGGGCAGATGAGTAGGGCACTCTCTTGATGCATGAGGGAAGAGGGATGACCCCAAAAGAGTCGGTACCCTATAGACCTAGAGGAGATGACCAAGGATATAAACCTCAGTAGGTTCAAGACTAGTTTGATATCATGATGTTTGTGATGAAGAGACATATGTGGCACGTTGCAACTTAGATTTAAAGGTGTACTGGCAAGGTGGGATGTACCGTCTCTACTCTTGGAACAGGAAGAACTCTGTATTTGGACTGTAGCCAAATGCTTATTTCCTCTTGTTATGGGAGTGAGAGATAGGACATTATGCATGCCATACACCAAGGATAAGAGATGATGTAGGTTGGAACGTTGCCATGAGAAATGGGGATAGAGAAGATAACCTACCCTGGTAAAGTGAATGATACATGGATGGTTTACTAGCACTAAGAGGAATGAGGTAGTCACCTTATGAGGATGTTTCTAGCATGAGCTAAGTGGAGCTTACAAGTTATACCAGGTTGAGTTTGGTCACCATGATGATGAAATCAGAGAGTGTTCTTAATGGAGATAGACATGGAGTTTGAGGTAATATGATAAGTGAAATACATGGAAGTGTATTTCTTCAATGTTACCTAATACCTAAGGATGTAAGGTGGTAATGGATGCTCTGGTTGAGATACATCTGACTTGTTTAGAAAGGGTTAATTGGCTAACCTTAAGTTCGAAAAGGAGAGGTGTTTGGATAACACTCAGATGTAACAAGATGCGTTGAAAAGTTAAGGGTTGTTTGGTTAGCCAGTCTAGTCCTTAATGCAATGAAAGGATGGTGGTAGAACCTCAGATGCACTTCTTTGGAAGAGAAGGTGACGAAACCCCAACTAGAGTGGTTTAGGGTTTCAGAGGAGTTGATCTTGAAAGAATCATGACATACAGAAAATCATGGTTGAAGATCATCGTACACCGGGGAAAATGGCAATAACACTTTGGATGCTTAAGATGAGGTTGCATGTGGTTTATGGCCATGCAAGCCAGGAGGTAAAGGACGAACCCCAGTAACCCAGTGTATATATAGAGGACAAAAGAGTCCCTGAGAGGGAATGGGAGCTCAACACTATGGATGTTGTGATAGGTCTTCCCTGGGTCAAAGAAGGTTGAGATACAATATGGGTTATGGTAGGTCGCCTTACCTAGATAATATGAGAAAGGAAGAGATCGGTTAGGGGACAGATCCAGTTGAACTACCCATGAGAAAGATGGTTCAACTACACCATGAAGCGAGTTCAAAGGTTCTTGAGTTTGACCTAAAGGTTCACTTCCATAAAGTGGAAGTAGGTACATGAAGAACTCAATATTAGTATAGTTTATCACCCCTAACTATGGTTAGTATGATCCAGACTAAAGGGTCTGATGAGGGCATGTGTGCTCGTTCAGGGTGATATCTAGAGACAGTTCTTGTCTTATGAAAGATGTAACAATGACCACCATAGCTAGTATCAGGATTTAATGAAGCTCTTTAAGGGAGGTTGTGTCGGTCACCACTTCAGTAGGGTGATGTTGGTGAAAAGGACCATATGATGGTTAGAAAAGGACCACATGATGGTTGGAAAAGGGACCCCAGTGCGTGTAGATGAAGTCGCTTTGATTGTGCAAGGGCTGAAAGGAGCCTAGAGACGATGAGAGTCGTGAGCAGATGCAAAGCAGACTGACATACAAGTTACTGTGGGAGAATATGTGACATGAAAATCCGACCCCTCTAAGTTATAGCTAAGAGAACTGAGTCCCCGATACATGGGTCCATTAGAGATGGATGGGTGGAGAAGGTTAGGTTTAACCCTACCCCTCAGGATAGAGTAATGGGAGATGTTTTCCATGTGTCCAATTTAGAACACTATGTGAGGTACCCTGACCATGTGCTGAGCAATGAACCTAGTGAGCCCCAAGGGAGGCTGAAATGGCCTGAGTCACCTGTGTAATTTATAGACGCCAGGATGAAAGAACTCAGAGAAAAGAATATGCGATGATAAAGGTTCTTTGGAAACACCATGAGTACGACAAAGCCACATAGGGGCCAATGATGGACATGGAAAGTCCTATCCTGAATTGATTGTTTGTTTGCTTGTTTGAATTTTGAGGATAAAATTCCTGTAAGAGGGGAAGGATGTTACAACCCCAATTTTTTGGGTTCAATTGGTGAGAAATGTAATTTCTCATATTAAAAGTATTTGGACAAATAATGATATAATTTGTTGTGAATAAATGAATTTCGTTTAAAATAGCCTTGTTGTTTGATTTGTGGGCTTTATTGGCTATTGGGCCCAATAACAAGGAAATAACAAAGAAAATTCGATTAGTGAATGAATAATTGAATAATTGATAAAAGAAATATGTGGAAACCTCTAGAAGGCAAATCCAAAGAGGATTTCGTGCCTCTTGGGTTCCAAGGAGTACAAAGTTGCATAAAGAAAGCAATAAGAAAAGAAAAGATTAATTAAGTATTTCTTTATTAAGAAAGAAATTGGAAATAATGCTAAACTGTGGAAAACAGGTGAAAAGAGATATAATTGAGTTATTCCTTGTGGAATTTCGTATCCCAAGGATTAATAATGATAAAAGGAATACCAATGAGGAAAATAAAAGAGAAATAAAGAGAAATTCTCAAAAAGAGATATTTTAATAAGAAATAAACATGATAATGCAAAATAATGCATTTAGATGCATCTAGAAGGATAATGAGTATCCTTAATGAGGAATTTCGAAATCTTTGAGTTTCTTGGGATCCAAGGAGTCCCAATAAGGAGAAAAGAAATAGAAAATATCAAATTGCAAAATAAAAGGATAATAGCAATACCTAATTAAGGAAATATGTGATTTTGTTGAGAAAGAAGGTATTTCCTACTTAGGGAAAATATAAATTCGAGAACAATGAATTAAAAGGTATGAACAAAGAGAATAAGAGGGATATTTTTCGAAATCCTAATAGCAGAAGAAAAGGGAATATTAAAGAAATAAGAGAGAAAGAGAGAAACTAGCCTTTTAATATAGGAATTACGTTCCTAATGGGAAAGAGGCGTTGCTAATCCCTAAATGAGCAGTGAAGGGCGTGGATACTCTCCCCTATATATGGGGTGGAGCTCTTAGCCGGTTTTGGAAAGATCTTACACAATCCTCTCTCCCCTCTTCTTGCTTCTTGCACATAAAACCCTAAAGAGGGAGTATTCTACCTATAGAGCAACAACGAATGTTTTCGTAGTCTTGTTGGAAGAGAGACACACCCACGACGTCAGAGATGGAGCGGCCATCGTCCCCGTGCTCCTGCACTCCCGCCTGATGCCGCAACATGGCTGCAGCACGGCTGCATTTGCAGCTCTGCTAGGTACGACCTTGGCCGATCGGTCGTGTTCCAGAGGCTCCCTTGCCTGTGAGAAGGGAGGGTGGAGGTAGAGGATGGAGTTCCGGTGACTTTTGAACACGGAGGTGATGGGGGGGCGGCCTGCAACGCGCGGCCATGGCCGCTAGGGCTGCAGCAGGCCGTCGGCCCAAGGAAGAAGAGGAACAGAGCGGCTTTGGACGAAACTACCCCTCCGTGGGCTGTAGAAGATTTTACTTACGCAAGGGTATGTCCTACTTTTCGTTATAAATGAAGATGGGGCGCGTAAGGTAACGTGCATGGGTTGGTTGCCTACGTGGCACCTCCCTATTGGTCCCTTTATGATTTATTTGCTAAAATCATATCTCCTGATTCGTAACTCGGATGAAAACAAGTAATATATGAATTTTTCTCAGAAAATCGAGAGGAATCTAAATAAAATATGTTTATAAGACAATTCCTCTTGCAATTTGAAAAGTGGTGTAATTTATCAACTTTAGCATAATGATGATTAAAGAAACCCTACTTTGATATGATTAGAGTGATTAATAGGGTTTAATGAATCTTTGGAATTGATGTTAATCTATTAAATGTGTAAGAGTACATTATATTAAAAAAGGGAGAACTTTGCACATGATTAGTATAATTTAGAGTTTATGTGCTTAAATATGCTTGAAATTTGAAAAGGGCATAAAGTTAATATCTTTAATGATTCAATTAAGGAAAAACCCTTAGATTTGATGATAGATGGATAATTCAAGCTGATATTAACGTGTTGTTAATGAAAGAGAAAATAGGATTTAAAAATATGATCTTTTTATATAATTGGCTTAATTTAGAGTTTTGTGCACAAATATGCATTAATGAGTTTGAAAACCCTAATTTTGATGAATATGTCTTTTAATTGGTTTAATTGTGTAAATCCACGAATAAAATAGAGATGTGATGATCCTAAGCCAATTTGAGCATAAAAGATCCTTAATGTGGATAATTTGAGTAATTAGGGTTTTTATGAGTGGAAAAGTTGTTTTAGGGTTTGTTGACCTAAAAAGGATAAAGTTTGAGAAATTGATCTAAGAAACCCTAACACATCCTAATGAGACTTAAAAACCTTAGAAAGGTGTCCCAAGTCAATAAGGAGTTGTTTGGGATATGCTTGTGACAATTAGACATTATACATGTTTTCAGGATCAATGTTTGCTTGATTGATTGATTGGCTTGCTTGATTGGACATCTAGTTGGATTTGGATAAATTGTTGCTTGAGATCTCCAAGACAGGTATGTGGTTACTTATGAATAACCGCTTATGTTTCCCGATGGTTTCTCAGACGTTTAATCGCATTGAATGCAACTAAACTGTTTGGATGTTCATATTGCAAATATAAAGTGACTATGACTATCACTTAATGTATATGCCTATAAACTCAGATCCTGGTTCCCTCTATGGCATAATAGCTAACCTAGTACATGGCTGCCTATGGGTAGGTCCATCAGGTTAGAGAAAGGCCTAGTACATGGCTACCTATTGGGTAGGACCATCAGGTCTATGGAGGACCTAGTACATGGCTGCCTATTGGGTAGGTCCATCAGGTCTATGGTTGACTTAGTACATGACTACCATGGAGGTAGGACCATCCAGTCATAATGAGTTAGATATTGGGCTATCTTCGGATAGTGCCATGCGACTCTATTACCTAAAAGAGGGGTGATATTCATGTCCACTGCAGGGACAACCCAGAGTTCGAGAATATGTATGGATTGAGTTGTATGGCTTAAAATGTAATCTTGATTGTTAAATGATTAATTGAATGATTATATTGTTACCATAGTTGAGCATTATCTGTTTCCTCCACATACCAGCTTCGGCTGACCGACGTTTTGTTTGTCGGCGTTTTAGGTACAATGAAAAGTACAAACAGTAAAGCGACACCTTGTGAATTCAAGAATTAAAGAACAAGGAGGAATTAGATAGAATAGTTCAGCTGAGGTTAGAAGTTAGTTTGTTCCTAACTTTTCAAGGTATGCAAAGAAATTTTTTTATTACCATTTTCAGTATAGTCTGTTAGAATTTAATAATTGTTGATGGTTATATGTCGAACCTTTGATCCGGGATTAATGGGTGCGGCTTCAACCTCTTGGTCTCCCTTAATTGGGGGTTATCAGGAGGTGGGGTCGTAACAGACATGGTCATGTTCAAGAAGTTGAAGAAGAGTAGCTTGGAGAGAAGTAGGAGTTGAAGGTTGGCTAGTAGTTGATAATGTCCTAGAGCCATCCATGTACTCTCAAGTCCGGGAAGGGGATGTTTTGTTGATGATATGCATGTGGACTCGAGTTTTGGTAGTAACTGATGTTTGTATATGGCATGTATATGAGGAAATATCTCTTTTGTATATAGGTTGTGGCTGAGTCCACTAGATAGATATGTAAATACCTGATATGGTATGTGCTTATATGCAAGTTGCTGGACTTATATGTAAATGTTTATGAACTTGTTAATGATGTTTAAATTGGTTTTAATTTGCCCTCTTTTCTGGCTATATGGTTAGTTAGTAATTGATCACGTGTTTTGTTTTGAGTAACCTCGTTTAGTGTGGTGGTGTGTCACATATATAGGGTTTGGTACTATGGCGTATGGTAGTATTGGGAGAAAAATTGGGTGATTCACATATATTCAATTAAAAGACTAGGTCTAGGGCTAGTTAGATGCATAATCAACTCAATGCTACATCTTTCAAGAAGTTTTGTGGAGAAACGAGGGAGCAATGTCTGAAAGAACAGATCCAATCGTTGATTACTGTTCATGCACACGAGTGTCTCTCACCCGAGGTAGGAGATGACTCATTAGTCAATCAATTCACAACACGGTTGGTCGACTCGCACCACGAGATTTGAAATCAAATGGGTAAATATTAAATGCCCAAAACTATATATTTATGCATTAAATGTATATAGCTTATCCTGTTCATTTAAGGGTGCATTTAAATTCAAAATAAGCACAAATTTGGCAGATTATCTAATGAGGGGTGATGAATCTAATTTTTCTATTACTTTTAGATTTGATAATTGTAAACCCATCAAAACTTAACTTGATTCCTAAATGATCTTTTAACATTTTTATTCATTTATCATTAAATACTCACATTTTGTGTGTGACTCTCACTTACCCATACCTATTCATGGGAAAATTCTAGAAGATTTATTTTTGTAGTTAAATCCTTCATTGTGGTGAATTTGCACAATTATCCCCAAACTAGTATATTACTCCTATTTCTGGTATTAAAGTCTTAAACAATTGTTTTTATAGGTCAAAACTCTATATTTGATGAATACAAACTACCTAATACAATCCAAATTAAGAATATGGTTCTAAAATAAAAGATTATATGGTAAAGGGAAAAAAGTAATATTTACCAAAGTTGGGGTATGTTACAACTTTCCACCCCTTAAATGGATTTTGTCATTGGAATCTCAAATAAAGAGTGAGGGGTGAGTTTGTAACATTTGCTCTTTGAGCTCCCAGGTTGCTTCCTTCAACCCATGGTACTTCCATAAATCTTATACTAGTTCAATTTCTTTGTGCTTTAGATGCTTCACTTAGGAGTCAAGGATCCTTATAGGACACTCCTCATAAGTCAAATCTTCATGAATCTCTATAGGTTATATTGACAACACATTGGATGGATCCTTAACATATTTATTTAGCACAGACACACACAGAATATCGTGGATCTTATCATAAGTAGGGGTATCAAATGATATGCACACTCTCTAATATTATCTAGCACTTCAAATGGCTGCACACAACTAGACTGAGACTGCCATTCACCTTAGATCTTGCAATGGACTGAATAGGTTTTTATTTTCGAGAAAACATTATCACCAACCAAAAAATTCATATCCATCCTCCTTTTATTTGCAACATCTTTTGTTGATCTTGAGCTACTTTCATTCGATTCTTAATAAGACAAACTTTGTCCTTCATTAGTTGCATGTCATCAGTCTTCACAAGAGTATGTTCACCCACATCATCCCAATGATGAGAAGAATGACAAGGTCGACCATAAAGAGATTCGAAGGGTGACATACCGATGATGTCTTGGTAGTTGTTATTATAAGCAAACTCAACCAATAGGATATATTTGTCCCAAACACCTCCCTAGTCCATCACACAAGATTGTAATAAATCTTGTAGAATCTGAACTGTCCTCCCAGAATGACCATCGGTTTAAGGGTGGTAGGATGTACTAAAATGTAGATCTGATCACATCTCTTCTTGAATCTGTCTCCATGGCCAGGATGTAAACTTAGGATCTATATCAACACTATAGATTTTGGCACACCATGCAAACAAACTATCCCATCCACATATAGTTGTGCCATGTCAGGAACCTCATAGGCAATCTTGAATGTTAAGAAATGAGTAGACTTGATGAGTCAATCTACCACAACCTTGACTTCATTAAAACCACTTCTAGATTTTGGAAACCCAGTCACAAAATCCATCACAATATTTTCCCACTTCCACCCTAGTATATCTAGAGGTTTAAGAATCCCACCAGGTCTTTGATGTTCAATCTTTACTTGTTGATAGGTCAAACATCTTACAACAAAAGTATCAATCTCCTTCTTCATATTTCTCACCAAAAGCTTCTTTGAAGATCCTTATACATTTTGGTGGTTCTGGGGTGAATTGTATATTTTGATCCATGATCCTCACTTAGCACCTTCTATCTTAGATCATCCACATATGGTATGAAAAACCATTGGCAATATGAATTGCACCATTAATTCCAATAGAGAATTCTAATTTTAGTTTTTAGTTAGGGATTTCATCTCATCAAGGCTCTGACTAGTCGCTTGAGCTACAATCACCTTAGAGATCCAAAATGGAGTAGCCGAGAGACTAGCCCTATGCACACACATCCTATCCACAACAACATCATCCACATCATCCTTCAACACATGTCTCCATCTAGAAACATGCTCCATACTTCTCCACACTATAGACCAGAGAGATGTGTAAACAACAACCTTCTTTAAAATAAGGGCATCTCGACTACATTTACTTTTCTAGGATGATAAGTGATTCTAAAATCATAATCTTTTGAATACTCCATCCAATACCTTTATCTCAGATTTATGTCTTTTTGCTTCATAACATAGTGAAGACTTTTATGGTTAGAGAAAACCTCAAAGTGTACTCCATAAAGATAATGCCTCCAAATCTTGAGAGAATGAACAATGACTGCAAGATCAAGATCTTTAGTCAGCTAGTTCTCTTCATTCAACTTCAATTGGTACGAGGTGTATGCTATAACCCTTCCTTATTACATAAGGACACAACCTAAGCCTTGTTTATATGCATCAAAGTAGATGACATAAGGCTTTCCTTCAAGGAGTAAGCCCAAAATACGGTCAATAGACAAACATCACTTTAGTTCTAGAACTCCCTTTTTGCATTTTGGGGTCCAAACGAACTTGGGATCCTTGTGAGTCAACTTGGTTAGAGGATATGCCAGCTTAGAAAAATTCTTAATAAACATCTATAATAACCCACAAGCCCCAAGAAACTTTGTATCTTAGAAGTATTCTTTGGAAATTGCCACTTAGTCATAGCTTCAACTTTTACTGGATCTATGGCTGTGTGATTGACAAATATAATCTGGAACATTACTTCATAATACACACTTAGAAAACTTGGCATAAATGTGGTTTTTGTGAAGAGACTATAGGACAATCCGTAGATGTTCTCAGTGTTGATCCATCAACTTAGAGTAGATAAGAACATCGTCAATGAATACTACCACAAATTCATCAAGGTAGGGATGGAAAACTTGATTTGTAAGGCCCATGAAGGAGTCAAGGGAATTAGTCAACCCAAAAGACGTGACTTAGAATTCATAATGCCCATAACGAGTGTGGAAGGTCATCTTCAGTATATCATCATCTTTTACCCGCATTTGATAGTATCCACTTTTCAAATCCATTTTAGAGAAAATAGTAATTGACTTTAACTGGTCGAATAATTCGTTGATGCGATGTAGAGGATAACAGTTTCAAATCATCACTTGATTCAAAATTGTATAATCTATGCACATCCTTAAAGAACCATATTTTTTCTTTATAAACATGACAAAAACTCCCCAAGTAGAGACACTAGGGTGAACAAACCCCATGTTAAGAAGTTCTTATAGTTGCTTCCTAAGTTCTCCAAGCTCCATAGGTTCCATCTGATAATAAGGTTATGAGATACGAGCCGTTCCTAGTACAAGATCAATGGAGAAATTGACCTAAAATACATCAAGGAAATTTCAAACCACATCTATATCATCCAACTGAGGTGGGGAGGGGTTGTTGGGAAATATAGGCACATAATAAGGCAGCGGAAACAAATTTTTTTATTTATCTGTATTCCCATAACAACAAGATCACATCAACTACTATGAAATAGGAATGATAGTTTATCGAGTTTATACTTGGTCCTAGAGCAAGTCCATTACAACAACCCATTGCAATGCGACTATCTTCTAGCTGCTCTTGGACAATGTCTATGCAACTCCTGGTCTTCTTTAGAGATGACATACAAGACAACTTCTATAGCGACTCCTACGGTCTTGCCATGAACTGCAAACTGATGTTATCCTCCTAGAAACATCCAAAGGACTCCTTCCTCCAGAGTAGTCCACACAAACCAACTAGAACTCATGTCATTCTTATAGAACAAACATGAAGGAGTTGTCTCTCACATTGGGATACTAGTCACCATCTTGCTCTCCTACAACAATGATCCTCAGTTGTTCTCTTTTATCTCAATCCCTCCCTAGTCAGGAAGGATTTGCTTGGGCTCTCTTGGTTACCATAACTAGAGAGGACAACAATTGTTAGGGACTAATTAATTCTCAATTGTCTATGCTATGTTTTGGGAAGCCCACAGTACCCCTCTATTTATAGGTGGGATTAGGGCTAGGGTTCCCCATCTATTTGGGATCTATGTGGGAGTGGAAGGGACTGGAGGATCTTGAATTTTCACAACATGTGACACCCGAACCGGTCGTCTAGAAAGCCAAATGACCGTCTAGCATGCGATCCAATCATTTCACACTGCGAGACGATCATCTCACCGTTTCCCAGTCATATAAAAATTTGGAAAACTTGTTTCCAATTAATGCGAGCATTAATTTCCTTATATCAATAAAATTGATCAATCAAAACGATCAAACTTTCTCACGAATTCAGGAAAGTTACTAGAACCTTCCTCTGGTGCAACTGAGCCAATCAGTTCACCAGGTGGACTGGTCGTCTTGCTCACCCAATCTAATTGGTTAACCCAGTGAGCCAATCGGTTGGTGCCTTATTCATGCAGAAGTCCAACCAATTTAGTTCCAATCATCTTGACACTCCAAATGGCTGTCTCAACACTTGAGATGATCGTTTGGCAGTGTAATCAAACAATCTATTGTGTGAATTGAATATTTAAACACTTTAGTAATCAATCCAATCATTTAGGATTAAACTCCTCTTCGAAATGAGTTCCTATGTGTGTGACCCTAGAGGTCCCATATGACATTGGAAGTGAATGTCCATAACTAATTTATGTGATCACAAGCAGAGAGCGGTGCCTAGTCACACATCAGTGCTACCCAAGTGAATGGAAAGTTAGAGAACAACTTCAACCTACAATCTGTGTAAGGTGTTGTAATGATTGTATAATTCCTTTTTCTTTGATATTTGGAGTGAACTCGAGGCATGAATATTTTCATCCTCTCAACATTCAACTCATGTTTCTTGAACCAAGAGCAAACTGTCTGAGATAATGTGACCTCAATATCATATATTGATTCACATGTGCATGCACATACATTTCTCAGTCTCACTTATCAAGTGGCCAGAATATCAAACTCCAGTAGGAGGGACAAATCCCATCTCTATCACTCACCATCTATCCCCATGTGGCAAAGCCACCCAATCATCACCTTTATGGCAACCTGTATTTTAGGATTACATTTGATGATGTCAAAGTATACCCAATGACATGTGATGAGTGCAGTGATTTCAGGTCTAAGAACCATAGCCACCACCTTCATTATGAGAGATGACTATGACCACCAATGATGGTTTCCATGTTTCACTCTCAATATGGGTCTGTCTGATGTACTTTTCCCTAACATGTATCTATGTGCTTGGTTTGATATGCCATATCATGACAAAAGAGATTCTGTCACCAACCAACCCACACTTCAGTCTTATGTGTTACTGGTGTCTATCTACCTTCTACAGTATCAACCAAATAGGGACATAGTAAGAATGTACACACTTTTAGCATTTGTATGATCTCATTCTCCAAGTCATATACTCAAATACATACGTCATTGAGTATTGTCATTCTTTAGATATTCATAATGTTTCCTCATTATCTCATAACTGAATGAAACAGAATGAATTGGAAGCTTGCCTTTATAAGTATTAATCAAATCCTTTTATGATATGTGCCATGTCAATCATCACATGATTGGATCTTTGGGAATACCTTACCAATAGGCTCCCACTTGCACTTAGAGCCAATCATCCATGAATCTCATTCTTAGTGATTTAAACATGTCCACCATGTTTCTGTTGTGTAAGTACTAATCTAGTGGGTTAGCAACATTTTTCTATTAGTTGGTATATTACATGTATCTTATCTCTTTACTGTGAGATGAAACCACCATAATATGGTATCTGATATTCCTTGCCTAACAAGTAGATCCATTGTTGTCACAATATTACTAATGAGTCATAAATGATTGAAACATCAATAAGTTCATCATATGAACTCCTAGATCTATATAGTATCACTTTTGTTTGTAACCCATGTATACTCAACTTCTATTGTAGAATAGAATCAATGGCTATTAGTTTGGAACCCTTCCAAATAACATTTCTCCTTTTAAATCAAACATATTTTATTATGATCACTTTGTCATTATGGAAGATTGCATCAATGTAACCCTTTACATCCAACTCTTCCTTTATTGTTATCTATAATGACTAATAATCTATCCTTAAGTACTTCTCAAGTACTAATGAATATCATTAATGACCTTCCAACAACCCTTATTGGAATTTAATATCATCTTGTCATGTCTAGTACATACAAGATTATCTGGGATAAGTACAATTATAGTTTTTTTGGTGAACCTAGCGTGTGTCTCTATTTCATTAACCAGAAAATCGGGTATATACAATGCCTAGGGCAGAGCCCAAATGACGAAGAAAAAATAGAACAGAAAAAACTACTCTATCTATACAGCTTCATGCAAGAAACTTTGTATCTGTACGGACGGTTTCCCAAGTATCAAGTGGCCTTCTTCCAGAACCTCCAAAGATTCTAACATTCCTTTCCTGCCAAATCCTTTGAAGGGTAAGACCCACATCAGTCTTCCTTTCTCCCGAGAACTGAAGGAAATCTTCTAACCGCCCTGGTTTAACTCCATAGGAATTCTTAAACAAATACCAAATCTCAGAACTGTAAGAACAGTTAAAGAACAAATGCTCAAAATCCTCCTCTTCAGAACAACAAAGAGCACATCTAGACGCCAAAGAGAAGCCAATTTTTTTAAGTAATCACAGGTGGGTATCTTCTTCAGAAAACATTTCCAAACGAAGCATGAACAGCTCCTCAGAAACCTTGCCTTCCACACCCATTTAGCCCAAATGACTTCTTCACCCTTCCTTCTAGAAATACCCCATCCTTCTTTGAGATTGAACTCATTCCTTCCTTTAAACAAAATCATATCTTCCTGATCGTTGAGAGCCTTCATGTCAGAAATAGCCTTACAAATCACATTAACTCCTCTAATATTAGGAAGATCCCAGTTATCATTCAAGAGGCACGTGGAGATACTGCAGAAGGAACCTTTGCCCGTTCTTAGAATCAAATGATCATCACAGATATCTAAAAGAGACTTTTTTCCAGGAATCTAAGGGCCTTTCCAAAAGAGGAACTCCTTGCCATTCCCAATTGAGAACTCAATGTTGTTCTTTAAAAGATTTCTGACACTCAATAGCTTCCTCCACATCCAGGGGGTCATGGATTTATAACCAATCGACCAAACAAAGGCTTGCTTGATATACTTCTGATGCAGCCATTTCACCCACAACATTTCCTTCTTGTTAGCTACATCCCAAAGGTTCTTCAAGAGGCCAGCCTTTGACCAATCTCCCACCAGACGAACTCCCAAACCACCTTCCTCCTTTGGTTTGCATATCTGCTTCCAAGAAACTGTGTGAAGATGTTTTTGAGTATCAGAGTCCCCCAGATGAAGTTTCTCATGTGCTTCTCAATATCCATCACTACAGCCTTGGGCAAGGGGAAAGCAGATGACCAAAAAATATGGTAAGTAGAAAAAGTGGAAATGACCAGCTCAACATGACCCGCAAACGAAAGCAACTTGCCTTTCCAAGCATCCAATTTCCTTTTAATCTTATCAGTAATGGGTACACACATAGCCTTAGTCAAATGACCAGTGAACAATAGAAGCCCCAAGTATCTCATAGGTAGCTCACATCTCCCAATACCAAGCAACTTAACAATATCCTCACCATGTACTTCAGCTCCCTTACTCAGAAAGAGGTGACTCTTAAGACTATTAAGCTTGAGGCCAGAAATCGAATAGAAACTAGCAAGCACTTTAGCAAGGTGACCCACATTATAACTATCCACTTTAGAGAACAAAAGTAAGTCATCAGCGAAAATAATATGAGAGATCCCAAAACTATCTGAAGCTTTAATAGGATGAATCAACTTCACATTGACAGTAGGCTCAAGCACAGAGGTGAACCCCTGCATAGCAAACACGAACAAATAGGGAGCTAGTGGATCACCCTGTCTAACTCCATTAGAGGCCTCAAAAGGAATGGAAGGGTAACCATTGACCAGAACTTGAAAGGAAGCAGAGTTAAAACAGGAATGTATCCACAAAATCCAATAGGACAGAAACTTCATCTTCTCCATAAGAAAAAGCACATAGTCCCTTCTTACCATATCATAAGCTTTACATAAATCTGCTTTAATACACATCATCGGAGGTCTACTAGAAGAAGAGAAAGAACTAAGCATTTCATTAGCTAGCAGAATGGCATCACTAATGACCCTGCCTTTGATAAAAGCCACCTGATTCTTGGATATAAGACTAGGAAAGACATCTCACAGCCTATTAGCCATAACCTTTGTGATGATCTTAAAAATGACATTACAAAGAGAGATAGGTCGAAAGTCTTTGAGATTCGTAGCACCTTGAACTTTGGGAATAAGCGTGATGAAGGACCTATTACACTCACGAAGCAGCTTTCTCAAATCAAAGAAGCTGAGGATAGCTTTTGTAACCTCCTCACCAACAATCGGCCAAAAACTTTTGAAAAAAGCACCATTAAAACCATCTGGGCCTGGGGCCTTGTCCCCATTCATATTCTTCACCACCATATCAATCTCCTCCTTCGTAACCCATCTCCTCAGGTTCATACTCTGCTCTTCAGTCAAAGTGGGTATCTCCCAACTATCATCCCAACAGACAACACTAGAATCTAAAGAGTTGAACAACTCTTTATAGAAACGCACAATGTGATCAGTGATCCCATCCTCATCATTAATAATTATATCACCTTCATGAAGCACATAAATCCCAATATAGATTCTTCTAGTCTTAAGGGAAGTGTAGAAATAGGAAGTATTCCTATCCCCTTCCCTGAGCCAAATAGCTCTCGACTTCTGTCTTAAGAAACACTCTTCATCAATCAAGGATTTACTGAGAGCTTTCCTCAACTCAAACAACTTAACTTGGAGAAGAGAATCATTGGAAAATCTACCCACCTCCTTTTGAACCTCCAAAGCTTCAACTTCTAGTTCCTTGGCTTTCGAAGAGAAATTGCCAACCTTCTCCTTGTTCCATTTCAGAAGAGCCTTCTTCACAAAATACAACTTCCTATATACTCTGTACATAGGAGCACCTTCCACAACCACACTCCTCCACGCTTGATCCACCACTTGTTGAAACCCAGGTTGAGTAATCCAACTATTTATGAATCTGAACGGTGAAGTCTTCCTTTTCTTAGTTTGTAAATGCATCACGACCGCCCGATGATCACTTATAGTATTGGAAACCACTTCACACCACATGGTAGGAAATATATCAAGGAAATTTAGATCACAAAAGAGCCTATCTGAGAAGGTGATGACACCCTTCTTACTATGACTGTCCCAAGCAAAAAAATGACCCTTCAAAGGGATCTCAATAAGGCCATTGACCTCTAAAGAACTGTTGAAATCATTCATGCTCCTACTCGTCGGGGGTTGCTTACCAAGCTTCTCAAATGAGAACCTCACAACGTTGAAATCTCCAAGCACACACCACACCAGCCCTTGGCTACTAGAAATAGAATTCAGAGCCGCCCAGAGTCTGGTTCTCTCCCCATCGTCATTAGAACCATATATAACGGAAAGATGAAAGCTAATTTGTCGAATTTTCATGTCAACCTGACAGTGAACAATCTGTTCATTGTCCAGGACCTTCTTAATCTTGAAATCAGGATCCCTCCAAAGCACAACAATACGAGTATAACTGTAATGGTCTTCATTCAAAACATAGGAAGCACCAGCCTAGATCTCCTCAACAATACCTTCTAAATCCTCCTTCTTCGTTATCATTTCCAGAATGACATAGATATCTGCCTTCAGCCTCTCTAATTCACCTCGAATGTGGGGAACCTTATTGTGAATTCCCCTCACATTCCAAGCACAGATAGATAAGGGCCTATCCATTTGGACGAGGTAATACCCCCACTCCCGTATTTCCAACACCACCTGCACCTTCACCCAAATTCTCTAGCAGAGAGAACTTGTTCGGAGACAACTGGATATTCCTTACCACAGACAATGGTTTCAATGCCACCCTTGGGGGAGATTTAGATCTTCTCCTCTGTGTTTCCCATTCGAGTGAAGGAGATAGAGTAATACTATTTAGCTGAGAAATTTGCCCCTCCTCTACTCGACTTAAATCCTTTGCTAAGTTCACTGAGCCATCACCTACAAGAATAATGTCTTCAACAACATCACTAAAGATCTCTGGTTCATCTTCTACAGTTGAGTTTTGGTTCTTCTTCTTCAACACCCACACCTGCTTCTTAGAAGGGGGAATCACTACCGCCTTAGGCATCTTCTCTTTACCAGCACGTAACCCTGATTCATGTCCAAAGTTTCCACAGACATTTCAGGTGCTAAACCTCCATTCATAGTCAAACCAAATTCTATCAACCTGACCATCGTCGCTCTGTAACTCAAGATCTTCTGGAAAAGAAAATTCAGCATCAACCAACACCTGCAACCTCACATACTCTAAATGAGTGAGATTTGTAGTTAACTGATCCATCCAAAGAGGCTTCCCGAGGTAGGAACCAATTCTCAAAAACATCTCCTCATCCCAAAGCTCAAGTGGCAGATCATAAATCTTAAGCCATATCAGGATCTCAGACATCTTGAGCTTCTCCATAGGCTCCCCTCTCTCCCATTTCTTGATGATTAATGGTTTCCCCGCAATAAACCACGGTCCTCCATCCAGCGCTGTCACTAGATCCTCATCATTTGAGAACAAAAGCACGAAGAAACCCTTCCCTCGCGATTTGATTTCCAGCAAACCTTTCACCTTCCATAACTGAGCAAGAAAACACACCAGCGAAGGCCAGTGAGGAGAAAGTCTGACAATGTAGCCCACTACCGCCATACTCCATTTCTGTAAGTTCCTCTCTGCTATGGTCTTTGGATAGAGCAGCTTTCCATTCTCCACTTGAACCTCCACCTTCTTAAAGGAGCTTACCGGATTGTCCTTCTTCAAAGCTACTAGATCTGCCCAGGATTTAGACTGTGCCGAGACCCCAATCGAGCCAAATCTGATACTTCTCAACTTCCCAAGATCCTTAATCTTCATCACATTGGATATATCGACCACATTACCAGATTGAGAGGCCTCAGGTTGATCAGAAACTCTCTCCAGCTCTTCCCCAGTGGCCGTCACATTCACCTCCTCACTCACCACCAAGATCGCCCTCGCAGTCTCTGCTCTCACCATCGTGGAGAACCCCTCCTTCACCTGATTATTTCTTTCATGATAGATCCATTGCTACAACCTATGGCATCTTATCATGTCATTTCCATTCTTCACAAGAATTGGAACATATGGTTCATGAGAGACTAATCCAGATTCTCTCTCAATAAATACCTTATGTGTTGAACTCCTTCAACACATTGCTATTGTATGTGCTCAAACTTATATTGTGAAACATTTAAGAACTATCTCTATAGGTATTGATCCTTGTATCATAAGATGTTTCACCTAATCCTTCATTGTTGAAGTTGTTTTTCATGCAAGTTCTCTATATTCACAATATATTGATGTAATTCATCATCTTATGTGGAATATTCGCATATGCTTCCACTAAATATTTTACAATCATAGATTTCATCTTTTATCTTGATTCAAGTCAAACTCTTTGACAATCTTGTCAAGTCATAAGATCCCATCTCCGAGATGCTTGTTTCAATCCCAAATTGAACTTTGTAGTTTATAGACTTTATTTGCATTCTTGAAGTTATAAAACCTTTTAGGTTGTGTCACATACACATCCTATGATGTATTCCCTTAAGGAATTTGGTTTCTATCTTCATATGCTAAATCTAATAATCTATTTTAACTACAACAACAAGCTTTCCAATTGGTAAAGGAATTTCTATCATGTTCAACGACTTGAAATATATGAAATCCTTTCAACCAATTCGTCCTTTTATGTTATCTATGTAGGTCATTGTCATAGGTACCTATTCCACCCTTCATGTATTACCCCTTTAGGTGATGCTATCAAGGTCCTACCTTGCTAGTTTACATGGACTTCAAAATGGCTTTGAGACATTATTCATATTATGGTTCTCAATAGCTTCTAGTTGATTAGTTGGCTCATCCTTTTATGACCTACCTATTTGAATTGTTGGATTCAAAATCCTCCAATCTCAGTTGTGTTCTACTAGAACTATTTTATTTCGTGTTACATGATGAACTTAAGATTTCCACAACAACTTGTGATTCTCTTAGTTCTTATTGTACCTCTTTGTTGACTTCAAACATTTGGAGTTTTACTTTTACTCCCACTGATTCTTTAGGAACTCAATTATCCTATTAAAAAAACAATTTTGGTTATTGGATTGGGATTAATAGTAACATTCAACAACTATGGTTTGTGGATAAACCTTTTCAAGACTTTCTCAATGTAGGTTTCAATCCTTTAGACATATTGGGACATTCCCATATCATATCATATATGATGCCTTATAAAACATTTTGGTGGTACATGACTTAGTGATAGGTATATATTTATGAGGATATAAGAAGATTAGATTAACTGATAATTATATCATGACTCATCATGATATAATTCCTTCATTCTGACACATCATCATGTTTAGACGGATTTGACTTGTGATACATTATCAAAATTCTTTCCTAAAGGTTATCAAGGTGTTTATGTAAAAGTATCTCAACACTTGATCTCATTAAAGTTTCTTAATACTTTCATCAAAGTCATGATTCATTTATAATCTCCTTGAACATTTCAAGAGATTTATATTGCTATTTTACTGAATACATATCATCATATCACCAATAAAAGAAATGAGCTATGAATGATTATCTATAGCACTCTTTCCATAAGATCTCCATGCATCATATGTATGAGGTTTAATGGATGGCTTATCCTCGCACTACATCTAGTGAATGATGACATGTCATATTGTGTGTAAATAAGGCTTTGCATGTTTCCTTAGGTTTGATAACTGAGAGAATCTAGATATGTATCCTATACATGCATTTCTTATATGTACGTTCAATGTGACTATTGCTAATGATAGTCTTGAGTTATCAATTACAATCCTTCGGTATTTAACGTTGAAAAATTTATCCAAGATTCTTTCAAAGCAAAGATCATTAGATATTTGGGATTGCCATGCAAGATCATATCTTTTAAAATAGAAAACTCTAATATCTCACTTTATTGATATATTCATACTTGTCATACAATATTCTTTAAAGTAAATGTTTCTATTTTCTTGGCATTATTAAATAACAATTCAACTAACTCTATTACATTCCGATTAGGCTAAGATAAATTTAAATATAGACTAAAGCTCCAACGACTCTTGCTTTGCCTCATCCTTCTTTGTCCTCTCATGAGGGCTTTTACTTATTGTCAGATCCTGCACATCAAGTATGCCAAATCTCTATATGGTATCATATACTAAGAAGAAGTAATAAAATTTATCTTATAATGTTTATACCTGAAGTGGAGGCCTCAATGCCTTCCTTCTTCTTTAGTTCCTCTAACCAGAGTGGGCAATTTCTTTTTCAATGTCCAGGCTGGTGACATTTCCCTCTTTTCTTCACTCCTCCATTTGCTTTGAGATCTAAAGATTTGGAACTTTAGAATTCTTCTTAGTTTTGTATTTTCCTTTATACTTCCCCTTTGTCTTGTTGATCACCATCACAAACTCAAGCTTATCTTTCTTCATCTGTCCCTCAACCTCAACATGCCCAACAACTCTGTAAATGATTTGTCAAAGTCGTTCATGTTGTAATTCATGACAAATTGACTGTATGATTCTAGCAGAGACTGTAGAATTACATCAGTGGCCAACTTTTGACCCAAGGGGAATCCCAGTCTAGCTAGGTTCTCCACATACCCAATAATCTTGAGTACACGAGGACCTACCGGGTCTCCATTTTCCATGTTGCATTTAAACAATGTCTTGGAGATATCATATCTCTCTTGTCTTGCCTAATCTTAAAACATGTTCTTGAGATGTGTGACCATGTAAATCATGTCCATGTTCTCATGCTGCCTATGCAACTCATAGTTCATGGAGCATAGCATCAAACACTTAACATCCAAAACATCTTCAATATGCTTCTTGTAAGCATCCATGTCAGCCCTAGGTGTAGTCGGAAGGGGTTCATCTAGTTCCGGCATCTCCAGGACATCGAGCTTGCACTCCTGTGTGAGAACGATTCTCAACATCCTGAACCTCATGAAAGTTGTTCCCATTTGGCTTGTCCTTCTCAAGGACCGATCACAGAGAAAATTGATTGTTGTTTGTTTCCATTTGATTCTACAAAAGAATTTGCAATTTTATCAAAACTCATTTTAATTTAATTTGATTAAAATTTTGACGATATTAATTAGGTATTTAACTAATTATAGCTCTCATCATTTTTTTTCAAATTGATAAACCTCAAGTATCAATTTGGAAAACTGTAGCGAATAATTTTCTATTGAGCAATATCCAAAATAATCCAACTATGGCCCAACCAACGCCACAATACATAGTCAATTACCAAGGTAGGAAACTTGCCAATTGCATCATATGCAATTATTTATAGATGATATGTGTAACTCCTTGCCATGATCATCTATATGATTCTGGGCTTAGACGCTCTAAGAATCACCAGTTAAGTCTGACTCAATAGTCAACACGATAGATATGCACCCTACAAAGGCAGAACCTACATATCTACCATCACACTTCCACGAGGTAGATGATGCACCACACGAGGGTGTAACCTGTGGTTAGTCAAATAAGATTTTCATGTGTGTCGATAATGGAAAACATCTTATACTTAATATATATTTTGATTGAGGGATTTATATATATCATATATATACATATATAGTACATATGATATACATGCTGTATCCCACAATGTAAACATGTAATATAAAACAAAAAATGATTTTTATGACCATGTATACTATAATTCCTTGGAGCCAAAAGGAAATACTATCACCTAGGTCCATCATCACATCACATGTATGAACCTGTTGTTGGTTAGATCTGTGCTTGCCAATCTAGGTAGACCAGTTCAACCCTTAAACTGGCCATCTTGCCTCTTGACCGGTTGGTTGGTCCTTAGGGATGGTCATCCGGATCGTGTCCAACTGATGCCTAGACACCTTCCAGATGGTCAGTTGGGTTCACTGGGATGGTCATCGAGCCTCCTATGATGATTGTTTGGCCTCCTGTTCAATCGATGTTTGGACACCTTCTAGACAGTCAATTGGGCCCACCAAGCGGTCATCTGGCTCCTTCGATCTATCCTCCTTGGTCCTTCAGATGGTGGGCTTGTCTTACAAACTAGTCATCTTATTTGGTGATGATCATCTTCTTCATCATTGTAAGAAAAGGAAACTATCCTAATGCTATTTTATTACATTATAAAGAGAAATCTCGAGTTACATTTGAGGGGAGAAAAGTTAGGAAAGAATTAACTTTACATTGGGAATAAGGAGCTAAAGGCTTGGTACACATACTGATATAAATAGGAATAAAACCAAACCATCCAACCACACATAGATATTGGGTTATTGGCCATAACCATGCTACACATCCACCATCAAAACCTCTTTTAGGGCGACATGTGTAAATTGTATATATATCATATATATCTATTAGTTTGGGATATGTGGTCTTTGATTAGATACCATATGAGAGAGTTTAAATATTCACATCATATGCAATAAATAAATGATAAAACCAAAAATCCTATCCTATAGATTATCCTAAAACATAGTAAATTGACATGAATCTGATACCACTGTTGGAAAATATGGGCACAAAGTAAGACAAAGGAAACAAAAAATTTATTTATCCGTATTCCCATAACAACAAGATCGTATCAACTACTATGAGATAGGAAGGATGGTTTAATGAGTTTATACCTAATCCTGGACCAAGTCCAATGACAACAACTCGTCGCAATGCAACTATCTCCTAATTGCTCTTGGATGGTGTATGTTCAACTCCTGGTTTTCTTCACGGATGGCAGACTAGACAACTTCTGCAGTGACTTCTGTGGTTTCGCCACAGACTACAAATTGACGTTGTCCTCCTAGCAGTAACCAAAGGAATCCTACCTCTAGAGTACTCCACACGGACCAACTAGAACTCCTATTCTTCTTGTTGAATAGACAAGAAGGAGTTGTCTCTACCATTGGCATACTAGTTACCAACTTGCTCTTCCACAACAATGATCCTCAGTTGTTCTCTCCCATCACTATCCCTCCCTAGTCAGGTAGGACTTTCTTGGGCTCTCTTGGTTACCACAACTAGAGATTACAACAATTGTCAGAGCAACTGATTCTCAATTGTCTATTTTGTGTTCTGGGAAGCCCCCAATATTCCCCTATTTTAGATGGGGTTAGGGCCAAGGTTCCCAATCTATTAAAGATCTATGTGGGAGTGGAAGGGACTGGAAAATCTTAATTTTTCACAAGCTACGACACCTAAACCAGTCATCTAGAAACCCAAACGACCATATAGCATGTGAGCTGATCGATTTGCACTGTGAGACGGTCGCCTCATAGTTTCCCAATTGTACATGAATTTGGCAAAATTATTTCCAATTAATGAGAGTATTAATTTCCTTGTATAAATAGAATTGATCAATCAAAACGATCAAAATTTCTCACAAACTCGGGAAAGTTACTAGAACCTTCCTTTGGCCCAACCAAGCCGATTGATTCACCAGGTGAACCGATCGTCTCACTCACCTGAGCCGACCGGTTGGTTCCTTATTCATGCAACACTCTAACCAATTCACTTCCAATCATCTTGACACTCCAAACGGCCTTCTCAACACTTGTGTCAATCCTTTGTCACTCCAAACAACCAACTCAACACTTGAGTTGATCATTTGGTAGTGTAGTTAGCCAATCTATTATGTGAATTGAATACCTAATGATTTAGTAATCAATCCAATCATTCAATATTAAGCTCCTCTTCTAGATGAGTTCCTATGTGTGTGACCCTATAGGTCCCATATCAATTTGGTAGTGAATGTCCATAACTAATTTATGTGATTATAAGAAGATAGCAGTGCCTAGTCGTACATTAGTGCTACCCAAATGAATGAAAAGTTGGAGAACAACTTCAACCTACAATCTATGTAAGGTGTTGTAATGATTATATAATTCCTTTGTCTCTAATATTCTGGAGTGAACTCGAGGCATGGATATCATCATCTCTCAATGTTGAACTCATGTTTCTTGAACCAAGAGTAGACTGTCTGAGATAGTGACCTCAATATCATATATTGATTCACATGTGCAAGCGCATGCATTTCTCCGTCTCGCTTATCAAGTGGCTAAGATATCAAACTCTAGTAGGAGGGACAAATCCCATCTCTATCACTCACAGTATATCCCCATGTGTCAAAGCTACCCAATCATCATCTTTATGGAAACCCATATTTCATGATTATGTTTGATGATCTCAAAGTATACCCAACGACATGTGATGAGTGTAGTGATTTCAGGTCTAAGAACCACAACCACCACCTTCTCTATGAGAGATGACCATGACCACCAATGATGGTTTCCATGTGTCACTCTCAAGGTGGGTTTGTCTGATACATTGTTCCCTAACATGTATTTGTGTGCTTGGTTTGATATTCCATATCATATTAAATGAGATTCTATCATCAACCAACCCACACTCCAGTCTTATGTGTTACTTGTGTCTATCTACCTTGTATAGTAACAACCAACTAGGGACATAACAAGAACGTACATACTCTTAGCATTCATATGAACTCATTCTCCAAGTCACGTACTTGAAGACATAATAATTGAGTATTATCATTCTTTAGACATTCATAATGTTTCCTCATTATCTCATAACTGAATGAAATAGAATGAATTGGAAGCCTACCATTATGAGTATTAATCAAATCCTTTTATGATATGTGCCATGTCAATCATCACATGATTGGCTCTCTGGGCATACCTTACCAACAGGGGTCAAGGATAATGAATGCCAGGTAGGATCAACATCCATGTGAGATTAGCTTTTCAACTTTCATAGCTGAGATGATGAATCACATATCATCATGTTTTCTACCCTTTATACAGAGTCACTCACCAACTGTATGAAGCAAAATAATCTTCTTCTCACCACAGAACACACAATCAATTGGTTACTAAAAGGAGATTAATTAAATCATCTGTGGACTAATTGGAAGCACACTCAATTGATTGGAAAGTCTAATGGCTCGACTAGACATACCGATCGATCAAATGGAAGGAGTAGTTGATTGACTAGGATGATATCTGCCCAATCATTTGAATAGCTAGCTAGGTCAGCTGATTGGACAATATCAACCAATCAATCAACTAGTTGGTCTGATTGTATGACTAGACTGGATTAGTGAATTGATCAGTTAGACTAGAACAGTCTGACCCAAACTAGTCACCTGAGTGGACTAAATCATTTGTCTTATTGGTAGTCCCAAGCAAGATGCTATAAAGTAGAATGAACCCAATGCAATCGCTCGACTGGTTGTCTACAAGTAGACTGTTGTAAAGTGGCTGTTGCCCTTTTGTTTCCCAAAGATTATTAGTAACCATGCTCCATGCCTTTCCTATATAAAGGGGCATGACTGTCAAGTTTTTGGTTACAAATTTTGACACATGAACCCTGGCCGTCATTACCCATAGGAGAGAGAGGAGAGGTTGTGCAACATGACTATTTCTCTATCAGTTCTTAGAGCACAACATGGAGTTCTCATTCAACCACGTGGATAATATAGAGACAGATATACCTTTGAGACTATGTTGGGAGAAAGCCAATGCCATTTTCTTCTGTCTATAATCTTGTGAGCATCATCAATGGATCTACTCCACTAAAAAGATATATCTCACATCCCTTCGTTCCTGATATATTATGCTGACAAAATCTACTTGTTGGAATGTAGCTTTTTTTTTGCTTTCGCTACTCATGTTGCCTCTATGGATCCCTACATAGTGTCATACTTGTGAACTCAAATAACAATTTTGACAGACACTACCAGCCATCACAGATATCCAACTTATGAGTATTACATTAAAAACTATTTTGGTTGTATGTTAATACTAGAGAACTTTAGGAGCCTAACCTACAATCCTCACACACTCAACCATTCCACTAAAGTACACCTCATATTACTAGTTAAACTAATCAAATTCATTCAAAAATATCCCACACATTTTCTACCATCCTAACCTAACCATAGGACCCCTCATACACACTGAATTTTAGGACAAACAAATACCCCAATGAGCTGAGAATATGACTCTCAAAGCATGGGCCATAAAGAGCACACCCCATCAGGATACCTCGGTAGAGTCGCAAAGGCCAAGCTCAAGAAAGACACACACATGGAGCACCCCCTTTGGTATTTTGCAATTTATTGCAAAAGTTTTGTCAAATTAATGATTTGAGAAGACCCAAAAAGTGGGATCCGTACTAGATACATGTCCCACATTTCCTTGGCTTCTCCTAGCACACAAAATGCCAATTAAACACACCCAAAAGACTTTAGAAGGCGAGGCCCACACTAGGAACACACCCACCTCCATTTTCTCATCATACATGGTCAATAAAATGCAATCCAAATGCACTCAAAAGCCTCTAGAACGAGGGGGCATATCTAGCACTCACCCCTATCCTACTTTGATTGGTTAATGAAACACAGTCAAATGCGCCCAAAAGCCTCTAGAAGGTAGGGAGCCAAGTGGCACACACCCCTATCACCTCTTGACTTGCGAGATGCTCCACTTAAACTCTTACCCTAGGTAAGCCCTTAGTCCATGCATATATGGCCTCTCAGTTTTCGTTTACAACAACTAAACAAAGGCAAGAAGACTTAAACCTAGGGAGCACAAATCTTGGTTGCAACTTATTTACAAAGGTTAGCACCATATCACTATCCATAAGATACCCTTTTAAGATTCAAGAACCAAGATCCACTCTTTCTAGCCTCTAAATCCAAGTGTGAAAAGAGGAAAAATATCCATCACCACCTCCTATGGCGTTACAACAAGGTAATATGGGCCTAGCAATGTAGATATCTCTATTCTCACTCCTTTCCAACCCCCATTGCTATGATAATACGAGCACTCGAGGTTGATGACCATTATAACTTATTTCTCTTTTACATTTTTTTAAAAATTATTTTGCACCATTTCGTTCATAAGAAGAGTGGGTCAAAGCGACTTGTCCAAGTCCCATACTAAAATGTAAAAATGCATGTCAAAATTACAATTCACGCTCATATATACCCTAAAATGCCGGAGATTGCGGCCTATCAAACAAGAATATCTCAATGGATGTTAAGAACTCGAACCAATGGAACGAATTTACAAGGCTTGAAGTTCAAAACGAAGCTCACACGGGAGAATTTTCAGTACAACAAACAAAATTCTGAGACTTTCAATCTGGTTCGATACAAGTCTGTATGTTGGTCCAAACCCAATAGCAAGCTTGTCATGCAGCCAAGGCCCAAAAACTAACGGCGACGAGGAAAAATACGCAGCCATCTGCAACCCATTTGACCAAGGAGCTGCCACGGCACGTCTTCATGAAGACCGCGACGACTGGAACCGCTAGCAGCATCAAGAACGCCTGCAACAACATGGCAAAAGAGCGGCAAATTCCCGAATGATTAAGCAATGCGCCGACCCAACTCGGACGTCTGGACGGCTGTGGCAATCGAGCCGAGACGACTGGCCACAGACGCTGCAGCGCTTGGGCCGCAATGAAGGGTAAAGCGAAGAGGTACATGACAGGGAAGTGGTACTCTGTCATGAGGGATTCAGCACCGTAGATGTAGGCGATGACAAGCATGAGGACGCTGCTACAGACGAGCAGCCGAGGGGCATCAACCAAGAAGGTGCCCGGCCGAACTCTGCGCTTGATGAGCAGCAGGATGACGCCCACGGACTGGCAGAGGGCAAGACTATTGCAGATCTTGTATACCGTGAAGTTGAAAGGGTCATTGTCCTTCCTGATCGCCATCCCGGCTCGGTGGCCATCGCTGTCTTCCTTCCAGACGCCGCCCGGTGGGTTGAGGCCGGCCTGGTACGCCGCGGACAGGATGAGCGTGGCTACAACCATGAGCCACCCATGCATCCCCTTCTCTCGCTTATCTTCCTCCTCAGGTCGCTTTCGAAACGGCTCCTCCATTACGGGAACGACAGCGTCACAAGATTGGCCGCTGCAGCCGTCCTCGGTTATGCCATAAGTAATTGGCTTGGGATCAGAACTGTTGCCCTGTTCCGTCGTATTCGGTGCAGGCAGCAGCGGATTGGATGGTTCTCCTGTGAGCAAGCGCGCCGGAGAGGAGCCGATCGATACCAGAGACACGTCCAGTGAAGTTGTGGTTCCAGGAACGACGCAAGAGGCTTTGATCACCATGGCGGTGTTCTCACCGACCAGGAATCTTACTCTCTGCGTATACCCAAGCAAAATAAAAACGTTTAAACAAATGTGAAAACCACGGTCCCGCAAAGAAAACTTAGATTTTCTGAAATAAATAGAGAAAAGTAACACGGATTACGAAAAGAAATTAAACTCTTTCGTAGGTTACATTTCTGTAGTAAAGAGAGAGGAAGTACAAGTTCTAAAGAAATTAAAGTAACAACTAAGAGTTGTCTTTGACGATGCCGAAACTGTGACGAAAATAGCGCTACATACCGCAATACCGGTAGCTCCATCTGACTGGCTGAAGATGATCCTCCGGCCATCTGCCGCCACCAGTTCCACGGACATATTCACCGGCCTTGTATGCGCAGGTTGTGTATCAGCCTTTCCGCAGACTTGCTACGGGTTCTAATGCATACATTGACAATTGAAAGAACTCAATATGGCAAGAGCAATTGCTGTATACGTAATATCAAAGCAAATATGATATTAAACCTTGCAAGCTTTTTCTGAACTGGAACAATAAAGAATGTGTGATCGCAAGAGAAAATGGTGCAACCGAAAGTCGTGGCCTCGTGGTCGTGGGTGCCCTTAAATGAAAACAGCACAATAAAGAACTAGAATTTGCCATTTCTACGAACCCTCCCGGGCCCACCCTTGCTGTTTCACCTGAATTTTCAAAACTAAATGTTACATCCATAACGTCTAAAGACAACGCCTCCTTTATCAGATTGAGAATGTGTCATAATTCTACCCATTGAAATGCATATGAACCACCGGTATATAATGCACCGGAACAACTGAACAACTAAAGTTATCATCGTCATCGTAAAATTAGCTTAGACTTGTTTCCAAATTGGCGTTTCACATGCGTACCTTTTTCGGGCTCAAATCTTCTATGCTGGTCACATGTATGTCAGCTGAATCCAAACAGTGTACTTCCCCATGGGCCCCACAACCCAACAAATGAGATCTCCCAGGCACAAATGGGCACACAAATAGACACGGAGGATTTGGACCCACCTTTTTCATGTCATTTACTAAGATGTTTAAATGCAAACTGAAATATTACCAGTAAAATACAATATAGCACATACAATCAACAACTAAAAGTAACCAATACTCGGAGGTGATAATCACGAAAAAGTTAGAAGAACCAATAAGGGACCCAATTAGCTCTAAGCAACGTTGAAGATGATCTCTAAGGCGATGGTCAATCCTTCCATGCAGCATAGACCGTCGTGGAATGGGAAAAGGAATTAGTGAATATATTATCTCAACTTCATAATTTGCAACAAGCATCACATGTTCATGCTATTCCCAATAGGTTCAAGCTATCTATATGATTCATCTCAATGACTAGATCATCTATTTTTTAACTTCAATATGAATGTGTAGGTTCAAATAACTGGATCCAACAATTTGATCGATACAATATAACACTGGTTGCATGTATCATGACACTTATTTCTTGTTTAGTAATAGTCTGAATAAGTGGTGCTTATTTTCCACAAACAATATTCTCTGTTTTGACTATTATTTTCAAAGTGAGAAATAATTGCAACTCAAAATCAATTGTCAATTAGTGAAGGGGCCACACACCTTATTATCCCAAAGATATCCCCTAAACTCAATGATATGGGTTTATTCTCAACACGCCTCCTCATGTATTGTTGTTCTTTTTGTGTGCTTGCACATGTTATTTATTTATCCTGATAGGGTGTAGACTTTCCTCACAATTGTTTAGTGCGCCTTTATTTCATACCATGTTGAAGTATGTGTATCCAACTCAGAACCAATTGATGATGAGTGAAGGGGCCACACACTTTATTAGCCCGAAGATGACCCCCGAACTCAATGGTGTGGGTTTTGTTGAGCTTATAGACATCCATGCATGGTAGAAAAATCTTTTCATTTTCTACAATCTACTAAGCATCTCCAACCAAAAAGGCATGCTTGTCGTAGACAAACATTACCTATTCATATCACTTGAAACAAACATCAAGTGTTCATGATATTTGCAGCAAATATTAGGCTTATTTTCATCAAGCTTCCAACTATTTGCATCATCATGATGATATGATAGTCTGAATCTTCACATTCATCCAACAAGCATAAATAAATGATCTAATCAATAATCTCATTCATGCATATAATTTGTGGGTTGTTGCAACTAGTAGGTCCATTGGTGCTTAAGGAAAATGATCTGAAGAGTAAACTATGCATGCTAAATAATCATTATCTATTCATATATTTTGCGACGAGTTTCAAATCTCATGATATTATCGATGATACTTGAAATGATGATGGTACTATTTGTAACAATCATCATGAAAATCTGACTCTTGGAACCTCCGCATCCAATCAATAAGTATGGAACATTGTTCATTGCAAACAAGTACCAAATGTTCAAACAAGTACCCATTATGTCATTTTATATCTTATGTATTATTTAATTATAGTTAATATGCATTTTCAATGTTCAAATTTGTATTTCAGGAGTTGGCTTTAAGTTTAATATAATTATTGCAAGATGGAGGTGGAAATTGGAATATGGATATAGAATGAGATAGAATTTAAGTTTACTTGTAAGATTCAGAAATATATTGGATAATAGGAATGTTTGTAGGGATGTATTTTGAACTAAATCATTCAACTGGTGGAATGTTATATTTCTTATAGGTGTTGAAAACAAAACCCTACTGTTAATTTATTGTTTGCGTAATCATTTAGAAACTTATGCATAGTTCAACTTCTTCACACAAATTCATGTAGGCAAAATGTAAGACCCCTAACCTAGCTTAGTACTTGATTGTGTTTGCTTTGCTTAATAAGATGCTTAAACCTTAATCTGATCATATGATGCACCTTAATAACATGAGACAAGTTTATGTTTTTAGTTTGGTCCTATTTGGTTGATGTTTGAGCTAGTTATGCTTGTTTTGGACCAAGTTGCAATTTACCCATGTTGAGGATCTATTATGGTATTTTCCCATGTGGGTTGTGCCTTAGAATAATGAGAGAGAGAATGATGCTTAGGGATGCCTTGTTTTGAGCCTTGGTTGGTGATGTGACATCATGTGTGGTTTTAGGGTTTGCATGCTTTGCATGGGTTGCATGAGTGTTGGTGTCGACCATGTGTGTTTCTTGAGTGTAGCGACCTATGTGTGCGAGCCTTCTTTTTGTGTTTCTACTAAAGCTCTTCTTTGGTTGTGGTTTGTAGTGACCTTGATGCCTTGTTCCTTGTGTTGGTCACTAGGGTTTTCTCAGGTGGAGGTGTGCTACGGCCTTGGTTGGTTGTTTTGCTTCGACCAAGATGAGGTGTGGACCTAAGTGGCCTCTACACCACATAGATTTTAACGATCCTCTTACATGTGTGTTTGCATGGTCGTGGCTTTGTTGGACATGTTTCCTTTTGGTTCTCGAATATCTTGACACCTCATGTTCTTTACCTCCCTCCTACCCTTGATTATATAAGCTCCTTCTTTCACATGGAACTATCCCCTTTGGCTCTCTTCTCCCTCTCTTATTCCTTGTGTTTGGCCTTGAGATTGCAGGAGAAAGAGAAGGTGCTGATCTTGGAGCTTTGGTGGCCAATCACCTTTGCATGTGGTGATCTTGAGCTAGATCATCTCCTTTGTGGTGATCCTTGGTGATCTTCCTTCTTGGTAAGTGGTTTCTTACCCTTAATCTCGTTTCTCTTGTGAGGTGCAAGTGAATGTGTGCCCGGAGTCATTCTTAAGGAAGGTAGGGTTATCTTTCCATGGTGGCTATCTTGAGGAACTTCTCTCCATAGAGGTCGAGACCACAGTTGACCATGGTAGTACCTAAGTGAGGTGAAGCTTCCCTCTTTCTTCTTTTCTCTCTCTTGTTCGGCCTAGGGATTGTGCTTTCTTCTTCTTGAGCTTTTCTTTGACCTTGGCATGCTTTTTTCTTCTTGAGGTGACCTTGTTGACCGTGGAGTTGATCCAAGTTTGGAGTTCCTCTTCTCTTTCTTGGAACTCATGGATTTAGAGCTTGATATTCATCTTAAGGCGGGTTATAAAACTTTCCCCTATTCTATTATTGCACCATTAATTTGCTTGTATGCTACTTTTTTCATTTTTAAAATGTGAACCTAAGATGCTAAATGATGTTATCAGTGTGTTTACAATTATGAAGCGTTCTTACATAGATTACTCTTTCTCCTAAACCCTAATTTATGCACCCAATTCTTAGTGATGATGTATGGTGATGTTTCTCACATGCATCTTGTTTGTTGATCTCATTACCATGACTTGGTTCGGTTTGACATGACGTTGGAGGTTTTAATCTTTGGTTTACATAAATTGGATGCATGTTTTTTCCTTCTCTCATCATGGTTCTGGATGCATGTTTTTTCCTTCTCTCATCATGGTTCTTTAGGTTTACCTTTGTGATGCTTCTTTTAGAGTTTTGATGTCCATCTTTGCATGGAGCTTTCCCCTTTAATGATGCTTAGTTTTCTTGATGTTTATCATAGGTTTTGATCATGGCTCAACTATGTTTTGAGGTCGGTCCTGTGCTATTTGGAGTAGCTGGATCTTGTGGTTGCTACACTCACTTTGGTTTAGTGGTTTCTACATGTTTGTTGGCGTGTTGTGACACAAAAAACCCTAATGGTCACTACACCTAGAGGTGATGTTGGTCACTACCCATGACTAGGTGAGTGGTCGCTAGAGGTAGCTATGTTTTGGTCGCTACCCATGTTGGTTCTTGTTGTGGTCGTAGTGCTATGTCTTTGAGATGGTCTCTACACATGGCCTAGTTTGGTTGGTCGACACTTATGTTTCCTTGTGTGGTCACTACATATAGGGTGTAATCCTAATGGTTGCTATAATGCCTTATCTCCATGGTAGACACATGTTGATGTTTACATGTTGGTGACATATGATCAGATGTGCTCCAAGAATGTGGAAATGATGTACCATGGAGTGTTATGATAAGTGCTACATGAGAACCCTAACCCTAATCAAGAATACATGATAAGATGTTTATCTTGCATGAATTGTTTAGCATATTATGATGTTTCTATCTCCCTACTTGTGTTAACCTAATGTGCAGGTGAAAACACATCATAGCTTGTGAATGCTATGGCATCTCTTACATGGTACATGGTGATGATTATAAGACTTAATGTGGCATAATGAGATAAGTAATGATGTGATTTGGGTTTATGACATGGAAGAGGCTTTATGCCTAATGTGAGGTGATATCCCCTAGTGGTGTGACATAGGATTGTAATCCCCTAGTGATGTGATAATGCCGATGGCCTTGTATGGCAATGGGATCAAGTGATGATGTGACAAGTTTATACCTCGTATGATTGTATCTTCTAGAGTTGTATCCTACCCTTATATTTATAGAGTTTGTTTAGGGTTTACATGTTATAACTTGATTGATACTAAAATACACCCAATTCACTTAATTGATCAAGTGAAGCCCTAATCTTATAGTGCCCTATGCCATAGATCTATTTCAAGAGTCAGAACTTTGCTGGATGGTGAAATGGGTACTCCCAAAGGAAAACCCAGAGCGCATGCTGTTGAGTATGTGAGGTGCAAGTGAATGTGTGCCCTTGACATCTTGATCCCAAGTGTTTTAAGAATGACTCCGGTCGATTCTCAGTGACAGTGAAGATGTGTTATGATGTGATAGAGGACAATTGTAGTTGTACCTCAGTGATTGGATTATATACCATGGTTTCTAGTGCCATGACTTGTACCAAGGCGGGATAGGTGTTCGCAAGACTATAGCTTTGAATATACGTTGCTATTTTGTAGTTTGACTGATATGTCACTGCCGTGTAGAGTTGAACTGACCAAGTATTGTGGGAATATCATGGAGTCCAACTCTTCTATAGATCTTGTATGGCACTGATTTCTGACTTAACAATGGTCACTTGGATTTTGGGTGGTACGACTCAAATCCTCAGGGAAAATAATAACGTTATACACCTATGTAGTATATTTTCTTATGGTCAAAATGCAATTCACAATGGATGACCCCCTTGCCTTGTTTCTTATATTGTTTAATTGATAACGATTATACATGTTCTTCATATTCCTCCTAAAAGTATAATATGTTCTACTGCTCAGTTGTAGATGTCTAAATTGCCTAAACAATGTTAACTTCTTTACTCATATCATTTAGCTGAATCTGCTCATCCTGATAATAATGCTATCTTCCTACCTTAACTTATATGTTCTTAAAATAGTTGTTGGTGGAGAGTTAGATCTCTCATTGGGACGTTGGTCTCACCATATGGTCTTCTACATCTTTTAGGTGGTGGTGCACGTCGAGGTAGAGATCATGCGGTTGAGGATGGGAAGCAAGAGGAGCAGTAGCTGTTAAAGATTAGATATGCTGCTAGTGTTTTGTAGTAGAGTACTATATGTAGTCCATGTACTCTCAGGTCCTTGGGGGTGTTTTGTAAATGTTTTACATCGATATGAGATTTTTGGCAGTATGCCATGGTTGTACAATATGGCTTGCATATGTGAACATGTTATCATATGTAATAGGTTTGTGGTGAGTTAGCCACTGAAAAGTGAGATGTAATATCTCTTGGCATGATATATGATACATGTGTCATGGTTTTGTGGACTCATATGAGATATGTTTCCACTTTTTTGGTTTTATAATATCAGTTTTACTTTACCCTATTTTATGATAATCCTGGATGTTAGTATTAAGTTCTACTTTTTATTTTGGGTTATCTCATTTTGTTGTGATTAGTGTGTCACACAAAAAAATTAGATAAATAAAATCAATTGGATCCTCTATCTAGATTGTACATGACAAAATCTATGGTGAATGAAAATGTTCTATCACATCCATTATTGTGGTTAAGTTAGCTCTAATTTTTATGCACACTTTGTTTCCTCAAAAATCAACATAAGAATAAGTTATGTGGCATATGCAGAGTCACTATTTTTAAGCATCATTGCATCAAAGTATGTTTTTCTATAACACAAGCTTAAGTAACCATTGTGTGATGAAGTGAATTTTCCTCTCTCTTCCTTGTATATACTTCTATGCTCATAACATGCTCAGTTGCCCTCTACATTATCTCCCTATGTCTTAGATAATTTTCAATCACATCTTTCTCAATAATTATTTCATGCTTGATACAACACCTTTTTGGACCAATTCATATTTTAAATTTCATTGATTACTATATTAAGCATTATAGTTATTGAGGGCGTTCAACATCATAAAATTGATCCTATTTCTTTTTAGGATAAAAGGTTTAGCCGTCATAGGCCAATGGTTGAAATTTCTCATCAATTAGACTTGTAGCTTGGAGTAATTAGTTTTACAAGAAAATCACTTTTAAACCCCTCCTTTTCTTTTTCTTTTCTCGATCCCACATTTTTGGGGACCATTGGATATCCATCCAATGACTGACTTAGGATACAACCAATAATTATCTACACTCCTAATCTCCCAATTGAGCAATCACGAATCACATCCGACCCACTCGCACAACACCCACGACCTTACAACATGAGTTTCATAGGGCATGTTGTGGCATGCCCGCTTGTATCCATGTATTTATTATCTACTTTCCTTTTGAATATGTATCTTCTCTCTTTGTTTCCTATGGGCTATGATGAAAACCTTACGCTTCATGATTATAAAGAATGGTGTTTTTGTTGTATTATTTACATGTATTTGTGTGGTTTGATCCATTCAATGGAAAAACACTTGAGTCCTTTCTCCACTAACTTCTTAGTTTATGGAGTTTTAGATTTAGGGAATAAATGGTTCTTGACATATGGTAATAGAACCAAACACAAAACCTTTGTGTATGTTTAAAATAAAAGTTACAATATCTCATATGAATCAAAGGAAAATCTAAATCCATATTGGTGAAACTGAGATGTATATGATTGATGCTAAATGCAGAGATTTTATCTAGTAATCACCACCTATTCAACTAGATGTCATGGTTGAGATTCCATTTGTACGCCTACCTAGTCAAAGTGAATTCAAGATTGGATTATGATTTTTTCCAATCCTAGAGAATCTTCTAGAATCTCATATCTTACTTAAGGATTAATCCATCAAATATATGATGTTTAGATAGTCTTCTCATCTTACCATGTTCTATTGACTGTTACTCATATGCTCTCTCAATCATGTGTAGCCTATTATGGGAAAAACTAAAAATTCAAATAAATCATTAAAAGTTGACTGAGGTAATAATGGTGCCATGATCTGATCTTGACTTGAAACCCTATTATGTTAAATGAAAGTATCCTTTGAATCAAGTACTCATATGCATTTATCAAATCATGCAAAGTATTATTGTCAAATATAGTATATTTGCTTCCATGAATGAGGTAAATTACAAGGATATTGAATAAGATGAAATAAATGGAACTCATGCTTTATATATCAACTTGACACACACACATATACTTCAAATATGAATATGAAAATTTTTCCCTTATCTTATGGATCACACTTCATGCTTTGAAGTGATCATGTCTTCAGACACTTAAATAATGATTGAATGAACTATTACATGAGGCAACATTTCTATTGATTATAATACCTCTTGGTAAAACTCGATTTTGAATGATTCGAGAGATGAGATCTCAACCCTATCTAAGGATGATGGCTGTTGGAAAGCTTAAATCAACTTTGTCTATTCCTAATTATACCCCTTGCTTTTATCCATGATAGAAATAAAATAAATCCTGATTTTAGATATATCAAAAACTTAAATCATGGTTACGCTATGATGAGAATCGACCTTTGATGTCATGAATTTATGAAATACAAATTGATAATATCTAATCTACCTATTTGCTTGTTTAATATCTCAATGATATGGGTACATCCATGATAAGTACAATGTTGTCAAAGGAAATGTGCTATATTTGGTTGTTAGTATAATTCATGACTCCATTTACCTATGTCACATTGTTGTTATGACTTCCTCTAAATGCACACTTCTTGTATTTTTGGAGTTTTCAAAAGGTAATCCTTCCTAAAAATTTGATTGCTCTAGGCTAAAAATCTATAAAGTCAGATCTGGATTATTGTTGAAATTCAAATTGCATATGTTGCGTTGATGATAATCTTGAACATGATTATGTTTCTTACAGTACGAAAAATGAACATTTTAGTGAAGATCATTTGTGGAGGACCAAAACCCCTAAAAATATAGGTTATATGTGATGGATCATCCTACACAATCATGCTAATTTTGTTCAGCCGAAATTCTTATATAAAAACTATTTAGTTAAGGTGTCGAATCTTATATAAATACAAAATTTCATTCACAAGGGTTCCCATCAAAATTTCCCACCCCATTAGAGAAGGATAATTAGTTCACAATATTAGTAATAACTGTTCACTCTCATCACACTTTCCTCACTCTGTTTGATTGCCCATCACGGAAAGCAAAACCTCACACTTTGCCCAATGCTAAAAGTAGCGCGTCTGTTGACTTGAGGAGTGGCAAGATGCCTTGGCAACTTGCTTGATGATCTGTCATCCTCCAATTGTCATCATTTCAAGTGGACCACCCTCCCTTGGCCACCAGTAGATCATCCATCAGTATAGTTGATCATCCTCCTTCTCTCATCAATTCTAAAGTGAGTGACGACATGAACAACCCTCACTCGATCGTCCAATTACTGCTATTGCTTCCTTCCACATTGCAAGCGGGTCTCCTATTTTCTCCTTGCTTTTCTTATTTAGCATGAAATACCTTCTAACTAGTATTTCTTTTTTAATGTAACCCTATTGTTGAACTAAACAAAGGCATCACAAATACACAGATCTTTGTCCCATGGTCAATTGTTGGAGTAGTTGGTTTTTAGATTGATTGTATTTGACCTTTCTGACCCGTGCTTATTCTTTACTTGAACCTTGAACTTTTCTCAACTAATCATCTATGAAGGAAATAGTGCTATTGGAGGAGTGAACATCTCTTCTAGATGATGTGATGGAGATTGGAGGAATGGACAGACCGAGGTAATACTGATTGAAGGATGTGGTGAAGATAGACTATTGGCTTTATACTTGTTTTTGGAACCAATGATCGTCAACTCCAAGTGTATCCAACAAATATGTTGATGATAGGAAGAGTTGGTTTTCTATATAGGATAGAAATGCATCAAGAGAGAAATGTAGTCTGAGGGGTGAAAACATGATGTACTTATGTTATAAGAAGAGAAAAATGTTGGGTAGCAAAATGTGGGGAGGGGGATATATGATCAAATGGAGTAACTACATCGAGTCGATGTTATATAAAGGACATAGATACTAGAAGTGATGTTAACTATATATAAAACGCAAATGGGAAAGAAAGGAAAAGGATTGTGAGCTCAGTTTAAATTTTTTATCGGGTGTGAATGGGAAGAGAACAAGATGATTGTGATGACATTTTGTTTGAGGGAGAAAATGAGGTAGGGAAAAGACACATACGATAGGGGAAATATAATCAGAATAACAAATTATAGGCAATATAATGCTGCATTGGGGATCACAACCCTCATGGCCTATGCATGGAATCTGGGGTGGTTGAATAGACAAAGACAATAAACCATTAACATGTGGTGCAAATGGTTGTGTATAAAATGCCATTGGGATCACAACCCTCATGGCCTATAAATGGAATTTGGGGTGGTTGAATATCCAAAGACAATAAACCATTAACATGTGGTGTTAATGGTTGTGTAAAATGCTATTATAATATATTTGATTTTAGGATAAGTAGGTACAAATTAAAATAGAACTCATATAAAAATTTTCTAACCAAAGTAGAAAATTTCAAATAATTTAATAAACATAGCACAATTAAGGGCCAATGCTCCCATACTTAGGATAGATTTGTCATTGCATGAGAAATGCATCCCAGTCTTAGAAGCATTGCCAAATTCAGCCAAATGAGACCTCCCCCCAAGGGGACACATTGGTCCAATATGACCACTCTGAGGATAGACTGGTTGAATGTAGTATGTTGAGGTACATATTGGTCTAATGTGTATCCATTAGGGTTGCATCGGTAAAATATGGCCCATTTTTTGATGCATTTTGATATTTTCTTATTCTCAGTCACAAATATTTTCACTTATTTTCCCCCATAGGACACCTAGAATGTGAATGAATTGCCTGGTAGAGTTCTCAATTGATTATGTTGTGGAACTATCTAGGTCTATAGATAATTCATGTGAGATCATGAACCTAGATTTACCCTAGTCTTACTCTAATCTTAATTATTAGTAGATATTCTTGAGGCATAGTGGCTACAAGATCATATCTACTCCCTTAACACACTTGAAGAATGACAAATGAGAGTTTTGCATCATGCCCAATGTTATGAAGCAAGGACATCACCACATTCAACAAGAAATTATGACCCTGCAAATTCCAAAAGGGAGACCTGGTGCTACATGTAATCTAGAATTCTAACTCTAGGGGAAAGTTCAACCCTAAATGGGAAGACCATATACCGTCCATAACATCTACAACTAGAGAGGAATGATCCTAAAGGACATGTATGGATATATTCATCTTTATCACACAAACTCCAACCTCATCAAGAGATACTGTGTTGATGTTCAAGCTTTTACAACAAGCAAGCCTGTAGCAAAGATCCATTTAAGGGAGCCAAAAGCTCCCACCTCTCTAAGATGCACCTAAAATATACATAAGTACCTGGACGTGTCCCCCCATACACCCTAAAGAAGAAAGGTCAAAGTAGAACCTATGGCCTAGGGTAGAAGGAGAATGACCTTTATCTTGAGGCCCCAATGGTTTGACAACCTAAAATAACTCCTAAAAATAGGCCAAATCTTAAGAAAACACCTCAAAATATTGATCACTGAAACTATGAGTCTATAAAGGTGAGTAAGATCCAATCCTCAATCAAAGATTATTGACACATATATCTAGGTATTTTTGTAATGTTAAACATCTATTGGGTTTGACATAAAATGGGAATGGTTGAAGGGTGAAAGAAAAAGTTGAACCACCTTGCAGCTATCCATGCCTCATGTCAAAAATAGAGGCGAGACTAACCTCCACATGGGCTAACACTAGAGAAAAAAGTTGGGAAACCTTCACAAAAAAATCACCATTCATTCCTCATGGAATCATAGGCTCTCATACTAAGGCATTGAACATCAATGCCCATTCCAAAGATTCAAAGAAATGATGTACAACAAGTGGACATCTCACAAAAAAATTCCAAATAACCCTTTATCGAGGCATGCATAAGATTGTGGTTGATTTCTACAATAAAGTATACGAGGGGAGAAACCCACCCTAACATTTGGCACCTTGTACCAACATGTAGGGAGTTGGTACTAATACACTCGTTACATGGAATGACTTTAATACATAGCATGACATATAGATTTAGAAGAGCCCCAATACATCTCCTTCCCTAGAATGAAGGCCCCCCTCATAGTAGAACACTCTACAAACATTTAGAGGGAATAGACATCTACCATCAGGAGACCGTGGTGGGTGTTATCTTGAAATACTTGGGGTATCAATTTTGAGGCTTCACAAAGAGAAGTGTATGAAAAGGAGGTAAATCTGACAAATGCTATTTCATTTCCAGAACATAAGAATATAACAATTTTGGCATGCTAAATGCATGTGTTAGAGGTCTAATTAACACCAATCGACTAATTCATCAAAAGGAGGGTCATAGTGATGCACACCCTAACAAGCAATAAGGACCTAAGTCCAAACACACATTTAAGACACTGAGGAGGGAGTACCCATATTTGGTGCCACTATCATGAATACAAAATATTTATTTCTAAAATTGTTGTATGATAAAAACTTAGATCCTCATGCCAACTATAAAAAATTAAAAAATAGATAAGCAAAACATCCAAAGAATACAATTCTAAATAAAATATCATGGCCGTTCTCATGATGAATCACATGTTAATACCAATGGAAATGTCAATGCAAGCCATTCTAAGTACTACTTAGAATAGTATCTGCCAACATGAAAAAAAATTACGAGTCACCTTCAACAATTCAACCATATCTTTACAACCACCCCACAAATCTTTGACGAATTGACCATCGACTTCTTGAAGAAACATGAAAGCACATCAACCTAGTATACACACTAGTGATGGTCAAAATAACTCAACACTAACATTGCTTAATATGCACTACAACTCCCCAGACTTGCAAGCTGATCGACCACTGAAAGTCATGCATTGTAATCCCATAGACCGAGTTATCAAGGCAGAAATCCATCCATCCCCAACATATATTCACTGAGGTCAGGCTAGCAAGCTATCTAGATAGATCACAACATTGTTGTAAACACTCACTAACCTAAATGTGCTTTGAAAATAACTTACTCACAATGATACAATGATGATTCGAAGACTCGACATAACTAGAAGGACCAACATGCATTTCCAAATTAATGTGCAAGACCTTGAAGAGTTCCCTCATGTTCCAGTTCATTTGTGCCATCCAAGAAAACATAAGGCTCAACCAATATTACAATAACAAAATTTTCTTTCCTCTAGATAACATTTACGATTCCAAAAGAAGCAACCATCACTTGACCAAAAAACTCTCCAAAAAACAACTCCACAAGGATGATCAAGGTATATGCTCACAAATGGGGCATATAAGAAGAATCAACATCACACCTCACTTTTTTATTGAATCGAATTCCACAAGGCAGCCATATAATTAAAGAAACCATATTTGGACAACCATCGAGTGGATTAAAACTTCTTTACACTCAAGAGGCTCATCATCTCTGCAGTCCAGCTTGACTTCTCTAGCACAACAAGCCAACAGTCATGAAGGGGAAGCTGAGTGATCTTTTCCATGCCTTCCATGGTAGGAGTTAGCATGACACTCCCAAAGAGGAAGGAGTGACTAAGAGGATCCCAATATGGGATCACCATTGACATCAACTACCTCACAATAGGGACATAAAACAGATGACGAAGCTCCTACTTCATCCACCACAACAAGTGTTTAGCCAAAGACCATCAGTGGAAGAAGACCTATAGGCCCGGTGCTCCCTGCTTGCATCACAATGATTAGCACTGGTGGACCACTTGTGACCTAAAGAGGATCTATAGGAGGAGACATCCATAATCAAAAAACATTCTTACAATGAGAGGAACCTTCTCCAACAACCATTAATGTTAGATCTGCATTCTAAATAGGACCTCTGAAGGAAAGTCATCCATGCCAGTGGATCCCTTGAATCATTGACTATGTCTGTATCTCTATAGGATTCTTAAGCCATAGAGTCCATCCTCCACACTCATCCCCACTTCATCTTCCTGGAAAGATGAAGTCTAACCAAAGTCACATGGGAGTGACATGTATTGGTTTTTATGCCCAGAGAGCCAACACATGATGATTGTAATGGGGCATCATATACTTGATTTGATAACAATGAAGGTTTTTCCATCTGTTATGTTTGTCTCATTCATGAGATGATGACACATATATAGTATATGTCTAAAGAATGATGTTACTCAATGACATATGTCTTCAGGTTAAGGATCTAAAGAGTGATATCATATGTATGATAAGAGTAGACAGATATGTGTTATGTCCCTAGTCAGATATTACTATGGAATAAAAATCGACAAAAATAATACATAAGACTAGAATGTGTGTTGACTGATGACAAAGTCTCATTATTCATGATATGAGATATAAAGTCAAACACACATATACTTGTAATGGATCAGTGTATGGGACATGCCCACCTTGAGAGTGATACATGGAGACCATGGAATGGTAGTCACAATCAACTCCTCAAATTCATAGTGGTGATTGTGGCTCTTAAACCTGAAGTCACTACACTCATCACATGTTGTTTGATGAACTTTGACACCGTCCAATGTGACCTTGAAGAAGAGTTTCATAAAGGTGGTTCTTGGGTACATTGTGACACATGGGGATTGACTGTGAGTGATGTAGATGGGATTTGTCCCACCTACATGAAGTGATATCCTAGCCACTTGATAAGTGAGGCTAAGAAACATATGGCCATACTAGTGTGACTCACTATGTGATATGTGAGCTCACATGCATCTCATACAGTCTGCTCTAGTTCAAGGAACATGCATTGAATATTAAGAGGATGACAATTCCATGCCTTGAGTTCAATCTATATATTAGAGACAAAGGAACTATACGATCACAGTAACACTGACCATGGACTGTAGGATGAAGTTGTTCTCCAACTTTCTAATTACTTTGATAGAAATGATGTGTTGCTAGATACTGCTCATTGTTTGTGATGTCATAATCTAGTTATAGACATTCACTGCCAATGTAATTTGGGACCCATAGGGTCACACACATAGGATGCACCTAGAGTAGGAATTTACTCATGAATAATGTTTGATTTAATTACTAAATTATTTAGGTAATGAACTTGGACAACATTGGCGAGCAGTTGGCTCACTGGACTATCCAGTTGATCAACTAGGAATGTGAGTTGAGCATTGGAATGTCTACTCAATCGACTGGATGATCACTAAGACATGATCAAGGATTGGTGTTGTTGTCATGTTTTGCATTGATCGTTGCATTAAAATCCAATATGTTTTGAATAAGAAAACATTCCAATCTACTGACTGGATGTTCTAGTCGATTGAATGGGGTGCCAATCGACCAACTAGGAGCCTAGTCGACCAACTTGTGATTCACATCAACCAAAAATTCATGAAATTGGTCTCCTTGTGTCCATGAGTTTGTGAAAACCCTGACCCATCCACTCCTATATAGGGGGGTCAGGGTGTCCAAGGCTCTCAAGAAAAGTCTCCTAACCTCCACATTGTGGTAACATGAGATCCAAAAGCATCTTACTCGTAAAAGGGAGAGATGGACAGAGGGGAGAAAAGTCGACACTAGCATGTTGACAACACGAGGACAACTCCTTACCATCAGTTCTCATAGAACAATAGGAGTTCTGGGTGGTTAGCTTGGACTATGTAGAGGCATGAAGACAATTGTCATTGTGTTAGGAGAACGTCATAAACCACCATCTTTGGTGCTATACAGGATACCATTGCCGACGACAATTCATGTACTGCTTGAAGAAGAAGCACGACTATGTGCGGATTGTTGTTGGACTTGTTCCAGGACCAGGTGTATACCTCACAACCCTCTTTCCTAGATACATCATTGTTGACACCATCTGCTGATTAAGATCAAGGACAATTTTTTTGTTTCTATTGCTTTATCTACTGTCTTTATTTTTCTACAGTGGTATCAAAGACACATCAACTTATGATAAATCTGGATTTAAATTGATGTGATTATATTTATTTTAATTATTTATATTATTGCATATGATGTGAACATATAAATGATTAATGTGCTCATCTAATTAAATACCACATACGATCCCAATATATATGTATATATATACATGCAACCTATACGTGTCACCCTAAAATTGTTTTGATGGACTGGAGGGTCCAACCGATCAATCGACCTATTCCTTGCAACATATTTTCCAGTACATGTTGCTACATGTGATGTATGGGATTAGGTGGTAGCAATTCTTTTTGGATCCAAAGAATTGCATTAGTATGGCCATAACCATGGTTCGTGTGTTTGTAATTGCATGTTTTCTTTTGTAGATATAGTATGTAAATGATACATATTATAAATATGTGGTGATTGGATATGTATATGTATTTATAGATTAAATCCTTGAATAGATATTAAGTCTAATATGCTTTCCATAAGAGACACACATGCTGCCTCTCTAGGTTTGCATCTCCCATGGTGAATGGGGGTTCTCCTCCGCCTCCAGCCCTACTTCCACTAGCAAACCCTCATCTGGCTACTCCACTACCTCCACCACCAATGCCACCACCAATGTCACCCATGTAGCCACTGAGAAACATTCCCCACCCCAACCCTTCTGACCCACCCAACTAGATCTCCCATGGGGTAGATGTCACTCTCACTGGGAATTGGGTGAATATGGTGAAGGGTCCACCAATCGCACATAAGAGGTGAAATCATTGCTAACCCTAAGAAGGGGTTCTTCAAAGAAGGTGATAAAAAACCATAGACAAAGTTTACCTCTTCTATCATGGACAAAATGGATGATTACCAAAGATTCTCGATAATGATCCAAGTCCTGGGCTAGGAGGTCAACATAGCCTAATTTAAAGGTTGGATGATCTGATCGTGGAGACTATGAGGTGAACTAGAGGTCTTCACTTTGGTTGGAGGTCTAGTTCTAGCTAGGCTCCCTTCGACTAATGGTATGAAAGCCACCACAGATGGAGGACCCTAATTCTTTGATGACCAGATCGTGCTAGTTAGGAGATGGACTCTAGAGTTGTACATTTGCTGGGATACTCTCAAGATGGCGTCGGTCTGGGAATCCCTACCTGACGTAGACAAAAATTGGTCCGCTAAGGCCATTACAATGATTTCCCTTGTTATAGGTAAGCCTGGAGCCATCAACAAAAGAGGAAACAGATCTACACTTGGATGTGCCAGGTTCTGTGTAGATATATTTTTCTAAAGAGGAGGCACTTCCAGTCATCATGGTCAAGCTTTCCAATGGTTCTGTGTAGATATATTTTTCTAAAGAGGAGGCACTTCCAGTCATCATGGTCAAGCTTTCCAATGGTGAAGACTGGGAGATCAAGATCAAATATAAAGATATAATTGATAGATGCACTTCTTGCATTATTTTCAGACATAGCGAGGAGAACTATCTTAGGGACCGAAGCAAGGAGATACACCTCACCCCTCCCATTGTCTATTCTAAACCTACCCCATCCAAGAAATGGTTGCCTCTCCAGCTAAGGGGAAAACCCTCTCAACTAGGTCCTACACCTCTAATGTTGGGTCTGGGGTGAAGGGACTTGCTGGGGTTCATCCCTCTATTCATGTTGTTGTAGAGGATGCCCCCGATGGGATAAGGCCATGTTATGAATAGGATGATGAGGGAGAAGTACCAGTTTAGGGTAGTAATGGTCCAATACACATGGTTTCTAAGAAGTTTCCGAAAGTATTGCATGATAGAGAAACTGCTTTCATATCAGACAAAAGCACAATTGTCGAAGCTAGTACAAATGACAACCCATTTGCAATTCTAGACCTGATGGGTGATCAGGAACACAAAATTGAAATGGAGGGCAACAAAAATAGGAGCCCAAGGAACACCCACAAAAATGTGACCAAGAAGAAGAAAGGTACCCACTTCAAGGGAGGAGGTGGGGACACGAGCAACACGTAATTTCCATCCTCGCATGGAACATGTGAGGTGTGTCACTACTGAAGATGCAATGCAAGCTCAGGAGCATCCTTGGTGAGATGAAGGCTGATCTTATTCTCAACTTTAAACAAGGATCATGAGATCTATTGCTAAACAAACCAAATCCATCTTCCCTCAATCCTGACATTCTCTTAATAACCTAGAGAATGTGGAAGGTAGACAAATTGTTAGGGAGTAGAATCTGGCTATCTGGCAGGTGGAAGCTATATGTATGACTGATCAAACAATCATTGAAAGTTGTTTAAACAATGATGGGTTCTAATGCACCATTTACAGATTATATAGCAAGAATCTGGAGAGAGACGGAGAAAGATGATGGCTGGATATCAAAGCTACAATGCAACATGAAGTCTCATAGTTGGTGCAAGGGGATTTCAACAGTACCAAATGAGCTAGAGAGAAGTTTGGGGGATGCCCAGTCCTAGAGAGAGTCATGACCAGGTTTAATAAAACCACAGATGATGTTGGCCTCCATGAAATCATGATGATGGGTGGTGACACTACTTGGTCTAAAAAATAGAATGCCAAATCATGTGTTTCTAGTCAACTAAATAGAGGTCTGATCAAAGAATAATGGATGAATTTCTTCCCAAATTCAGTCATGAGGCTGAGTTCCCACCCCTTGAATGATCATGCATGGATGAGGCTCTATATCATCAACTCCCTCCACTCCCTTCACCCATTTTACTTCCTAAATCTTTGGTGTGTCTGGCATGGGTTTAAACAGGTAGCCGAGGAAGGCTAGAATATACAAGTGATAGGAAAACCTCTTTTTATTGTCCTTAAGAAGATGCAACACACCAAACTAGTCCTCAAGAAGTGGGGTAAAGAGAAGGTTGACCTTCCCAACCTCGTGCAGGTTATGAAGGCCAAATGCTAGGAAGCCGCTACCAGGGCCAGGCTAAACCCTCTACATGAATATGCTATTGAACAAGAAAGACTAGAGGAACATCTCATACAACTGGAGAAGGCACAAGAAATGTACTACTGGAAAAGAAGCCGATTGAAATAGGTGGTGGATGGAGACCACAACTCCAATATATATCATTCTAGATTTAAGAAGAAAGAAACAAAAGAGACATTGCATTAGCTCATAAATGAGGAAGAGCAGGCCATAGAAGGGTCTTAGGAGGTATCCAAGCTTGATGTTGATTATTTTTTCAATCTTTATAACCAGGTGCAGGTCCCTTGTAGTAGTTATGGTAATTACCTACCCCCCTATATGGTCACCAATGCCATTAATGATGACTTGTAAAGAGTCACATTTGATGAATAAATTAAAGTCATGGTTTTGTCCATATACCCTTCAAAAGCACCAACACTAGATAGGTTTAATAGTAGGTTCTTCCATTTCATGTCAGAAACCATTATATTTATGAGGGTATAAGATGGTTCTTTAATGGTGGTAAGATGGTAAGAGCAGTGAATAATGCCTTCATCAAGCTAATACCTAAGTCCAAGGAGTCCAAAAGAATACAATATTTCTTCCCGATAGCTTGCTACTCAGTGTTGTATAAAGCTATATCCAAATTTTTAGCTTGCATACATAAGAAAATCCTATCAATGATTATATCAGCATAGCAAAATGTCTACATTGAAGGGAGAAGGATAGAGGGTTGTTCTATATTAGCCTATGAATTCCTCATTGACTTCAGAGACCATAGGTCTACAACCATGGTATGTATCAAAGTCGACTCACGAAGGCCTACGATTTTGTCAAGTGGGGTGCATTGTGGATGATTATGCATGCTATGGGATTCTCCGAACACTACATTATGATCTTGAAGGTATGTATGGAGACTACTTATATCTCCATCCTCATTAGTGGCTCTCCCTCTAGTCTTTTCCATGCATCTAAGAGTTTAAGGCAGGGTGACCCCTTCTCACTCTTTCTATTTGCAATGGTCATGGAAGGGCTAACGAATAACATTTAGGCTTTTGAAGATCGGATTAAGGTTAAAACCTTCAAAGTCAGAGGAATCAAAGTTCTCTCACACCTTATGGATGATGTCCTCATCTTATCTGTGGGGCATTCTAATAGATTATATGCATTCAAGAGGATTTTGATTGGCTTCAGGAAAGTGACTGGACTGTACCTCAACAAGATTAAGTTGAGAATTTTTACTTCTAGATCTTGTGATAGTAGAAGGGGGAGACTCATAGCTTCCTTCAGGTTTAGGAGGGGGTCTTTACTCACCAAGTACCTTGATGTATCTATTGTAGGGGGAAAAGGTACTGCTAAAGACTTTTTAATGTGTGTGGACAAAGTGAAGGACAAATGGAAAAGTGGTAGGCCTTAACATCTTCATGGTGGGGTGTCTGTATATTAGTCATAGAAAACATGGTTAGATATTGGACAAGCCTTTGTAACATTCCTTCCTCATGTATTAATAAGGATAAATCCATGTCAGCTAACTTCCCTTGGAGAGGTGACAACTACAGTGTGGCTTGGGGTGCCATTGCCAAACCATATAGGAAAGGAGGACTACATATTACTGATCTTGAGAAACTCAGATACATCAACAATCTCAAAGGAGTGGACATATTCATTTGCTTCCCTGATGGTATTTGGGCTAAGTGGATGAGATCTAGATATGGCAACACTATTGATATCCATGATAACTCCAATCCTTCTAGGGTGTGGAGAGGGTGTCTAAAGTGTTTGTTTATGTCAGGCATTTGTATGATGTTGATGATCAAGTAAGGGCCATCAAGTGACTCAATCCTCACCCTGGACCAATATTGATACTGGACCTGATGTTCCCTGGTACAAAGACTTGTGAGGAAGGTTCCATGTCCCCAAATGGAGTATACTACTCTACATAATCATCAAGAACATAATACCCACTAGAGATAGATTACAATCTTGGGGACTACATGTTGATCCCATGTTTTTCCTCTACAACAAAGCTCCCAAGATGTTAGTGCCCACATTTTTTATTGCGAGTATACGACAAGGATTTAGAGTATAGCTTTCCTTAGAAATGAATGGGGTCCCAATGTTACTTCCAAAATTTATAAATATGTGGACTAAATCATGCACCACCACAGGAACAATGACAAAATGCTTAGTTTTGGAGTAGACGGTCGCTTATGTTTATTTCTCAATCTGGAAGGAAAGGAACATAAACATGCATAGCAATGTCACCTTTGACCAAACCCATACCTTGGCATGCATTAGTAAAGATATGTGATGGGTTTTTAAAGTGTCAGGGTCATTGGTGACTAACCTAAGATATATGTCAAAAATTTATTGAGGATTTTGTAGATAACACCCACTATCTTAGTGTGGCATGCTCACATAGCCCTTTTTTGTAAGTGTATAGTATATCAGTGCTTTCTTTGTCAATATATTTACCTATTCCCCAAAAAAGAAAAATCTTGATCGATTTAGTACATGTTGTGCCAAAGCGTGGTGTGTCGTCTATCTCATGGAAGTGTGATGATAGATATGTGAGTCTGCCAAAGTAGGGTGGATATTCTATTATGTTTTCTTTTGGGTCAAAATTCACTAGGTGGCCTTAATGAGATTAAGTTCCTAGAACCATACATATGGAATGTGACAAGGAGTTGCGCACACCATCTATCCAAGAGTTGCATTTAGATGCAACTAGAAAAAGTTTCCTACCTAAATAGTCAAGTTGTAGGCGATTATCTAAAAATAACTCATGATTTGATGAAATATGGATCTTGGATTACTAGAAGGTTGTATGCTACAATAATTGGAGCAAGAATTGACTAAAGGCCTAACTAATATTGTCAATATTTTTGAATCAAATCAAAAGTGTTTGACAAATGCAAATTTTATTGTAGAAACAAATGGTAAACACAAACACATTTTCATTGCAACTAGTCCTTGAGAAGGACAAATTGAACCAGAATCACTTCCATGATTAGTTTAGGATGATGGGAGTTGTTCTCACACAAGTGTACAAGCTCTATGTCATGGAGACACCAGATCCAGATGAAACAACTCCCATCATGCCTAAGGCTGAAAGCAATGCTTACAAGAAGCATACCAAAGATTTCATGGATGTCAAGTGCCTGATGTTATGCCCAATTAACTATGAGTTGCAGAGACATCATGACAAAATGAAAGTCATCAAGATGGTAACACATCTCAAGAAAATGTTTTAGTACCAAGAAAGACAATAGAGATATGATATCTTAAAGGCATTATTCAAGTGCAATATGGAAGAGAGAAATCCTGTGGGACCCCATGTGCTCAAGTTGATTGGGTATGTGGAGAACCTAACCAGACTAGGATTTCCCTCAGGATAAGAGTGTGCCACAGATGTGATTCTGCACTCTTTTCCATAATCGTATATCCAGTTTGTCATGAACTACAAGACGAACAATTTTTATAAGTCATTATTAGAATTAATTGACATGTTGAGAACGGTTGAAGTGTAAATTAAGAAAGACACTCCTAAATCCATGATGAAGATCAATAGAGGTAAAGGGAAGTATAAGGGTGAAGGTAAGTCCAAGAAGAGTTCTGAAGCTAGCTAGAAACCCACACCTTCTGCTGTTAAAGAAAAGGGAGGAGTGAATAAGGAGGGGAAGTGCCACCACTATCACCAGCCTAGACATTGGAAAAGGAACTGCCTTCTTTATGTAGAGGAACTCAGGAAGAAGAATGTGGAGATAGGGATCTCCACTTCAGGATCTGAGAAGAAGTAAGCTAGACAAGGTGTAACTGCATTGAGAAATAGTTGCTTCTAGTATAGTTGGAACCACTGTTTGGGAAATCGGTCCGCATAGCCGCATATACTCCCACATATACCTATTCAGTCACCCTACCACACCGCATATTGCTAATCGGTTCACTAAGCGGTCATGGGCCACATATACTCCCGCTTGGCCGATTTAAGCGACCAATTAAACTCCACTTTTTGAAAAGCCCACAATTTATGTCCATTATTCATACATACATGCATACACATACACACATTTCATTATATATTTAAATGTGAATATGTAGTCATTGATTTATATGTATACATTGTAATGCATACAAAAATTTCCACACACATTTGTACATTTATATGAATACCTTTAGATATATTAACATGTATACATACATATACAATATACCTAAATATACAATCACATATTTGTATATGTATATATACATTTTGATTTATTCACATTTATACACACACTCTTCACATATTACATTTTAGTATTTGTACATATATTACAAACGAATTCCATATATAAATATATAAACATATCATACATCATACATACATGCATATTAATGTGTCTATATGTAAACGTATATGCGTGCCTACTCTATACAATTAATTTATGAACTCAATATGTCATTTTCTATATAATTAGTTTATTGAAATATAATAATCCAAAACCACATATAATCCCGTATATACCCCCGCATACCACATATACTCTATGCAATATGCTCGCCGTCCGTACACAGCATACCACTTTTTTGAACAATGGTTGGAAACTATCTTTTTAGAAGCCTAGTGGGCATGTAATAGAATTAGTGAATTGCTATTATGTACCTACCATTAACAGAAGAATCATACATGTATCTTGTTTGAACAAGAGCATCATGAATGATTGACATTTTATTTTAAAAATGTGTTATTTTATAGCAATACGCCAATGTCTCATAGTCTATACTCGATAATTATAGAGACATATATGTATAATATACATACTAAATTACTTGATGAATCAAACAATATATACCTATAGCATTGTCATCTAGGGCACACAACACATTTCTAGAATCCATAAGGATGGTCATCTAGACTCTTTTGGTTTCAAATCAATAGAGATATGTGAGTCTTATCTATTGGTCAAGATGAAAAATGCTTAGTAAGAGAGTGAGTGATCTATTAGGACTCATGCATACTGATGTATGTAGACCTCTTGGAAGAAATGCTAGAGGTGGTTACCAGTACCTCATCACATTTACTAATGATCTCACTAGATATGCTAATTTGATTTTAAATGAAATATGCGTCTAATCCCTCAAAATGTTCAAGGAGTTCATGAATGAAATAAATAACCAACTTGGTAAAAGTATTAAAATAGTTTGATAATGATCAATGTGGAAAAACTTGAAGTAAGAGTTTGAGGACCTTCTGTACGACTATGATATTCTATCACAATGGACTCCACCTGAAACATAATGATGCATTAAAAACAAGGAATCATGCCGTGATAGTCATGGTGCAATCATCGATAAATCTAGTTGATATTTTGACTTCTTTTTGGGCACATACTTCACACGAAACCATGTACCATCTAAATAGGTTCAAAAGACACCATATAATCTATAGATTGGGAAGCATCCCGTCATGTCTTTTATATAGATTTGGAATAGGAAGTTTATAAGAGAACAATTTCTTAAAAGGATTTGTCTCAAATCACAAAAATGTTATTTTGTTGATATTCTAGGGAAACCAAAGGATGTTACTTTTATATTCCATCTAACAACAAAGTGTTTATTTCTAGGACGGTTGTATTCCTAAAAAGGAATTTATTTCCAAAGTAATTAGTGGGAGAAAAGTAGAACTCAAAAAGTTCAAGACCAACAAGAAAACAATGAACCTATAGAGGTATAATAGGGATAAGGAGAATCACAAAATTTTGGGGAATCTCAAGTTCCTCATGTAACACAAAAGACCTCATAGATCTAGTAGGACACACCTTGTGCCTGAAAGATTAGGATATCTTATGACTCAATAAGGTGGTGAATTGGTCATAGATGATGAGCCAACAACCTACCTAGAAGCTATTGAAGGATGCAAGTATCATAAATGGCTTGAGGACAATTGGATCTAAGATGGAATCCATGAACACCGACATACCTTGGAGGATACACCGGGAAGGGTAAAACCCATGGGGTGTAATAGGGTCTCCAATAAGAAGACCGACATGGATGGCAATGTACATACCTATAATGGATGATTGATTGCAAAGGGTTTAAACAAGTTCAAGATGTTGAACATGATAAAATATTTTCACCAGTTGCCATGGTTAAACCCATTAGGATCATGATGTTGACCATGACAAAATATTTTCACCAGTTGCCATGGTTAAACCCATCAGGATCATGATGTTGAACATGACAAAATATTTTCACCAGTTGCCATGGTTAAATCCATCAGGATCATGCTTTCCACTGCAACCTATTATGACTATGAGATTTGGCATATGGATGTTAAAACCACATTCCTTATTAGGAGTATTCAAGAGGATGTGTGTGTGTGGCATAACCTGAAGGTTTTATAAATCCAAATAATGCAACTAAAGTCTGCAAGCTACAAAGGTCAATGTATGGATAGAAGTAATCATATTAGATCTAAAATCTTCTATTGGACAAGACAGTCAAAGAATTTGGATTTAGCCAAAATGAAGATGAAACTTGTGTTTACAAAAGGATAGTTGCAACATATTTATAGTCCACATAATGATGGGGAATGACATTCTTATCCTACAAATGTTAAAACCTAGCTATGAAAGTACCTTCTCTATGAAGGACCTAGGCGAAGCATCCTATATCTTAGAAATTAAGATCTATAGGGATAGATCGATATGATTCTAGACCTAATTGAGAACATATACATTGGCAAGATGCTTAAGGAGTTCAACATGCAGGACTCCATGAGAGAATATTTATCCATGTTCCATGGAATTTGTCTCTCAAGATCCCAATGTCCTAGTTCTTCTAAAGAACTAGAACACATGAGTAAGATGACATATGCATCCACTATTGGATCTATCATGTATGCAATGTTATGTGCTCATTACATTATCTCATATGCATTGGACATGATGATAAGATATTAGTGAGATCCCACTGAAGGTCACTAGACAATAGTAAAGAACATCCATAATTACGTGAGAAGCACTAAGGATCAATTCCTTATTTATGGTAATAAGGAAGAGTTGGGTGTAAAGTGTTACTCCGATGCAAGCTTCCAAACTAACACAAAAGATTTACGATCACAATCCAATTATGTGAGCTCACATGCATCGCATACAGTTTGCTCTAGTTCAAGGAACATGGATTGAATAATAAGAGAATGATGATTTCATGTAATAGTTCAATCTAGATATCAGAGATAAAGGAACCATGCGATCACGGTAGCACTGATCCCTGAATTGTAGGTTGAAGTTTTTCTCCAACTTTCCAATTACATGGGTAGCAATGATATGCTACGAGATACCATTCATTGTTTGCGACATCATAATATAGTTAGGGACATTCACTACCAATGTAGTTTGGGAACTATAGAGTTACACACATAGGATACACCTAAAATATGAGTTTACTCATGAATAAGATTTGACTTGATTACTAAAGTGTTTAGGTAATCAACCTAGACAACATCAGCTGACACTTGGCGGACTAGAGTGTCCTGTCAACTGATTGAGAATGTGAGTCAGCAGACTAGAGTGTCCATTTGACCAACTGAGAAGTCTAGTCGACTGATTGGACGATCGAAAAGACTCAATTAAGGATTGATGTTGACGTCATGTTATGCATTGATCACTGCATTCAAAGCCAATAAGTTAGTGATTTGGAAAACATTGCAACCAGATGACTGGATGTTCTAATTGATCGACTCACAATTCAAAATAGGAAAAAAATCATGAAATCCATCTAATCATGTCCCGAGGTTTGTGGAAACCCTGACCCATCCATTCCTATATAGGGGGGGGGGTGGCCAAGGCTCTCAGGACAAGTCTCCTAATCTCAATATTGTGGTAACGTGAGATCTAGAGGGACCTTACCCATAAAAGGGAGAGATAGACAAAGGGGAGAAAAGTCAACGCTAGCATGTTGACAGCAAAAGAAAAAACTCCTTTCCATCAATTTTAGTAGAACAATAGGAGTTAGCGGTGGCCCACATGGAAAATGTAGAGGCATGGAGACCATTGCCACCATGATAGGATAAAACCATCAACCGCCGTCCTTAGTGCTTCACCAGGAGGCCTCCACCAATGATCGTTCATGTGCTACTTGAAGAAGAAGCATGAATCTACGAGGATTGTCATTAGACTTTCTCCATGGTCAAGTATATGACTCACAACCCTCTTTCGTAGATACATCATTGTTGACACAATTTGTTGTTTAGTATTGAGGACAAATTTTTGTTTCCACTTCTTTATCTAGTGTCCTTATTTCCCCACAACATGAACATCCAATGCCAAAATCTCTCATCCTAGGACATCAAAGCCCGGAGCAACAATCCATGAAGAAAGAAGATCCTAAGGAGGAGGATCTTGCTTATGAGGTGGAAAAAGACATAAAGCAAATCCATAATCCTCCTTCTCCTTAGTAGAGTCATAATCGACCACCTACAGAAGATGTTTGTCAAGACATTACAAACAAGTAAATATAAATATGAATAGGAATACTTGGCATCATAGGATGTTGAAGATGATAATATGCCTATCAGGAAAGCAGGATCAACTATTCATATGCATAGTGCTATTCAAAGTACTCCATGTGCAACTCGTGACCTCACATAAGCTCCCAATTAGCTTGACAAATCCCAAGAATATGAGGACCAACCCATGCATAGGATCAAAGGGAATGTGCCAATCACCAGCCCACCAACGAGAAATGCACTGACTCATGTAGAAGATGCTAAAAGAGGGTGACTATAGATGAATTAGACAAGCACTTAGAGACAATTTCTAAAAATAGGCTACAGAGCTATATTAGCCTCATTGCACTAGAACTTAGAAAAGATCATGAATTGAACTTGGGGAACAATAATGAATTGTAGTTAGCTAGAGTACATACACAAGATCATTCATTGTTAAGTAATACACATACCTTGACTAAGGTCATCATTTCCAGTTTGCCTCTCCACTACCTATAATGCGCTCTACTGCTACTACAACCCAGTGACAATAGGTGTGGATGGAAGCATTGTAGATAACTCTATACACTGCTCAGAGTGATATGTCTATGAAGAAGGAAGTTCTCATAACCCCACAACTACAAAAGAAAGACCAGCAACATTGTTAACTGCAATTATTTCAGCATGTAAACACAAAGATATAGGTATAGACGTACCACAATCAAACTTACAAATTCTCTACAACACTTCACATCCTGGACTATTTCTATGACACCCTTCGGCACATAAATGAGATTACTCAAAACAAAGAGTGGAATTATCATTAATAATCATATTACCACTAAACATGGTAAATTAAAACCATTCTCAACACAATATCTCAACTATAATATATCACATGCAAGACTTAAACTCCGTCCATCTGTATTTCATATATGCCAAAAAGATATTATATATTATGTTCAAAGGTTATCAAGCCATCACTCTTACACATTACAACCTATTTAGCTGTACATGCCCTTTCAATACACTCACTGCATAGAGCTAAAATCTATGTGTCGATATAAAAAATAACAAATCTCCCCAAAGACCTGAGAGTACATGGAGGTCGCAAAGGACTCTACTACAAAACACTAGTAGCTTTTACAACCTTCTGACAACTGTTGTTCTCCTTGCTTCTCAACACCTATTGCACAACCTCTACCTCCTCTTAGACGACTACCTAAAAAGATGTGGAACCCACATGATGAGACCAACATCCCAGCGAGAGATATAACGCTTCGCCAACGTCTATTATAAGCACAACAATATAAGAGAGCAAGTAAATGAGAAGTTAACATTGTTTAAGCAGTTTAAGCATTTACATCTGAGCATAAAATCATTTTATATATTTAGAAGGAATATAAAGAACATGTATAATTGTTATAAACTAAACAATATAAGAAATAAGGCACGGGGTCATCAAATGTGATTTGTATTTGACCCTAAGAAAATTTACTACATGACTATTTAGCAACTTCCATTGTTATGCCCTGAGGATTTGAGGCGTACAACTAAAATCAATCGACCACTACTAAGTCAAAATCAATACCATACAAGATCTACAGAAGAGTCAGAATCCATGATCATCACATGCACTACTAGATCAGTTTGTGTCTACAACACAGTGACATATCAATCAGACTACATAACGACAACTTATAGTCAAATCTATAGTCCTGTAGAGAACAAATCATAGTCAGAGCTATGGTCATGTAAAACAACTAGCCTGCCTTGGTACATGGAACAACACTAGAGAACATGCTCATGCATGGCTATTCACAATAAGGCATCCTACTAGTATAATAAAAATTTAAGGATACAAGGAGATACTTCCACTTTCACCCTACATATTCAATAATATGTTCTCTGAGTTTCCTATAGGAGTTACTCGTTTCACCATCCAGCTAGGTACTAACACTAAAGATGGATGTATGGTAAATGGAAACTACATGTTTAGGGTTTCACTTGATTAGATATTATAATTGGGTGTTTTTAATGCATCAATTAAGTTACAACGTATAAACTCTACAAAGATAAGGGGTAGGATACAACTCTAGAAGATATAAAACTTACAAGGTGAGAACTTATCTCATTATCACATAATACTTGTATCATTTCCATTCACAAGATTATTAACAACATCCCATCAGTATGGGATATCAACCTCTCAATAACATCTCTAGAGGATTCCACCTCAAATTGTGTATAAAGTACTTGTTAGGTCATTAGACCCAATCACGTAATTCATGCATGTTCAATATCACAATATGTCTCAACAATACTCATAATGACTACCATGTATTACATAGGGATCACCATAGAATTATATAGATATGACGTACATCTCACCTGCAAGTCAAGGTTACCCAAGTAGGAGATAGACAACACCATCATATAATAATAATCTACATTTAGATTAAGCACATACATCACATTATCACAAGATTAGGGTTAGGGCTTTATGTGTGGTTGATTACAATTTCATAGCATCATTCAACCATTAAACCCTAATTTAAATGCTCCCACATCTTTGGAGAGTATTAGTGTTAAACACTATTGCTAATGATTCATTATACAACAACAAATCATCATGCATAGATCATATGCCATGTGTTACGGTCAATGAAGTAGTATGTGTAGCAATCGGCACTATGTAGCAACCATGTACATACATGTGTGTGTGTTGACCTTGACTACCTAACATGGTGTTACGACCATAAAACCTATAGGTGTATCGACCACTACATCTAATGATGTGTTGTTAAAATGTCACATGCAACATTGTGTTACTATTGAGACACTTGGTGACACCTAAAGATGGTGTTGCGACCAACTACTACATGTGCTACAACTCATCCATCAAACATAATGTTGCGACCATAACACATATAGGTGTCATGACTGAAACACACGCCAATGACAACATGTTACGATCAACACACCTCCAACTATCTCGACCACAATATCAACCCAACAAAATAATGTCTAAATAAAAACATTGTGTTGGGACCAACAAGGTATGCAACATCCATTTACCTTAGGGTTAGGGTGTTGTGATCACACAACCACCCATAGTGTGTCGACCGAGGAGGAAGTCCAATGGGCGTAATGACCATAGGTCATCTATGTGCCCAACTTCAGATCAAATCCAAAACATGGTTGAAATAGACAATTAACATCAAGAATACCAAATGTCAACTAAGAGAAACTCTCCATACAAAGGTGTTCAATAACCCTAGATCATGGTTCATAGAAGGTTGCCAAAAGAACTATGTTTAATGAGATAAAACTGAATTTCTTACATATGTCAACAAACCCAAAATCTCCTGTTATTCAGGGTGAACGAACCCTACACCAAGAAACTTACTTCTATAGATAAAAATACAAAAAAACACATCACTCTTCCAATCATTACAAATTAGGTACAAGAATTTTAGGGTTTATGAGGAAGAGTAATGTTCATGAGAATACTGAAAAGTTAAACACTTAAACACCATCCCTTCTACTATCATATCAAGAACACATTTGTAAGATTTTGAACAACAACATATGATCAAGTTTAAGGTGCAAATAATAGAAGGGGAAAAGTCATATAACCCACCTTTAACTGATGATCAAAGTTTCCAAAATCTTAAGCTCTAGGAGAGAGAAAGAAGCCTCAACTTGGATCACCACTCGGTCACAAGATCACCTCCAAAAGAGAAAAGAACTCCATGGTCAAAGGATAGCTTAGGGAATGGAAAAGCTAAAACCCTAAGTCTATTTTTAAGAGAGAAAAAAGAGGTCTTCTTCTGACTCAGGTACCACGATGTCAAAACATGGTCTCTGACCCTTGCAAAGAAGAGATCTCCAAGAAAAGACACCATGGATGATCCATAGCCTAATGGATGAGAGGAAGAAGAAGATGATAGGGTTTTTAGAAAAGGAAAACTTGATCAAGAGTTAAGATCACTTACCAAGGATAGAAATAACCAAGAATCACCACCAAAGGGTTGATCACGCACAAGATCTTCAACATGCAAGGTCGATCGGCTACCCAAGCTTCAAGATCAGACCTCCTTTGCTCTCAAAGATCCAAGGATGGTTGTAGGAGAGAAGGAAGAGAGTAGGGATGAAAGATATACTTTCTAGTGAAGAGAAGGGGTTATATACACAAGGTAGGAGGGAAGTAGGAGGTTATTAGGTGTCAACATAAGAGGTTATTAAGGGACATATGTCCTCCAAAAAAACAACATTACCTCCACTCACATGTATGTTTCAAGGATTTGATGTTTATACCAAAAAGTGTAGCAACCATCTAGGTCGGCTACCACTTTGTTTCAGTCAAAACACTCCCTTGCACTTGCAGTAGTCAAAACCCGAGGTCATCATATACATGGTCGAGACACTTCACTAGAGGACAACCCATCTTGACCAAACCATCCCTGGGTCACTAAGGTAAAAAAAACATCATATTGGTATGTGTTACAGTCACTACACTCATCAAAAGTGGTGTAACGGTCGCAACACTCAAACCCTAGAATGGTCACAAAATCAACAAGGCAACCCTAGAAACCTTAATATCACCATGTGATGTCAAATTATTGACCATGTTTCAAACAAGGTGCCCCATATCATCATTTTCTCTGTCATAATGCTAAATCACAAGAAGCACTCTCTACATATGATAGTTTCCTAGATAACCCTCACTCATGGGTAAATTGCAAACTCATCCAAAATAGTCCACATATAAAGAAGATGGCTCAAACATCAATCAAACTGGACCAAATTGAGAACTTAAGCATGCCACATGTTAGAGGAGCATCCCAAAAGATTATATTTAAGGTTTAAGAATATAATTATACAAGTTAGAAACAATTAAGTATAAAGCTAGGTCAAGGGTCTTACAACTATAAACCCCTAACAAGGATTTATCCCCCAAAATCCTATGTAAAAAGAGACTGATACTTCTTCTACATCTCATCATCAAGCTCCCACATGGATTCCTCTACACCATGATGATGACACAAAACCTCTACTAAAACAATGTCCCTCTTCTTCAACTTCTTCATCCTTCTAACCTGGATTAGAACATGACATTCTACATAAGACATGTCATTATCTAACTCCTTCTAATAGGTTGAAGAGTCAATTCTGTATCAGGGTTACATTTCCTCAGCATAGAGAATGAAACATTGAATGTAACTTGTGCAGCTCAAGTGGCAACTCCAACTTGTAGGCCACCTTCCCAAAATGCACAACTATAGGATAAGGTCCCATATACCAGGGAGTTGACTTACCCTTTTTTCCCAAACCTCAAAACACCTTTCCAAGGACAGACTTTGAGGTACACCATGTATACCACTTGGAACTTTAAAGGTCTATGATGGTTATCAATGTAAGACTTCTACCTATCTTGAGCTGCCTTCAGCTGCCACTGAATCACTTTGATCTTTTCTGTTGTTTGTTGCACAAGCTTAGTCCTAAAAGCTAATATTCACCCATCTCTTACCAACACAAAGGACATCAGCAATGTCTCCCATACAATGACTCATACGGTACCATGTCAATGCTTCTCTGGTAGTTGTTGTTGTAAGCTAGGCCTCACAATGGGTCGAGTTTTGGGGACCCGACCTGACTCGAGGAAGATAGAACCCGAGACCCGACCCAACCCGAAAATGTGTTGGGTCACAGACCCAAAATTTACCCGACCCATATTTGACCTGACTCGAAACAAAAAGACCCGGCCCGACCCAAAATACCCAAAAGACATGTTTACCATTCTTATTTTTCCCGGTCACGTGGACCCAGATCTCATATTTCACATACAAATTTAGACCCGACCCGAAAGACCCAAATTTACATTTTTAGCTTATAGACTTGTACCCAAATTTGGACCCAAATCTCATACGTTCTTGTACCCTTTTCCTGTTGTTTGTGCAAATTCGTGACGATCCAACCAACACTAGTTTCATAACATCATAGTTGTAGATTTTTTAAGGTAAAAATCACAGATGTAGCTTGAAGCAGATAACATATATATGAAAAAACAACAATTTTTGACATTCTTTCCTAAGAAAAAGCAAGCAACAGGAAAAAAAGTCCATATACTACTAAACATATACTGATTGTATCACATACAAAAACAAGCTTGACATCTTGTTCATGGAAACAAACTCCATTTAACATTTTGTTTTTCACAACAAGCAAAAGAACAAAAATGGAGCACAAAGATCTATTTGAAACAAACCCATAAAACATTTACTCGTGATTACATTCACAAGTTGGTACTACAAGTCTACTTATCTAAATAGCACAAATTTTTTGGACTCTATAATTAGCTGTTCAAATCCTCATCTTTGTTGCTTCAAATTTTGCACATGAGCTTCTCAACCTGTAATGAAAATAGTACTTCTTAGTAGACTGGATCAAGTGAATTGTGATCTATTGATAGGATCTCGATGGGGGTGTTCTACAAATACCATGTTCATTGTTCTGCAAGTATAGACAAATGTCATCTACCTATACAATGTCAAATACCATGTTCATTATTAGTAAGTAATATGGATCACAAACAAGAAAACAACAAAAAGAAACATATCCAGCCAAGTTCCTTCTAATATAAGTCTTCTAATATATAAAAAATATACATATACACAATCAAAAAAGTTTTGGTTCAAAATTATTTTTTTGTTATGGTATTGAATAAAACAAAAATATAATGTACATCCAACAACGAGTTCTAATTTCCATGGCCTCAAATAAAAAGAGTACAGAAATTGGTTGTAGCAAGTAGATCTGAGAGTGAGGATGATGGTAACGAAAGGCAGTTGGTGGGAAAAGTAGAAGGTGGGGAAGGTGGAGCGGTGGAAGGTTGATGTTACGGGAACTCGAGAGAGGGAGCGGGGGTAGCGCTGGGTTTATCTAGTGCTATGAAAATGAGAGAGTGGCATGGATAGAGATTTGCATTGGGGGTTGTTGGCAGAAGGCAAGAATGCAAGAGGGCAAGGGTGAAGGCAGAAGCTTGGTTATGTCCAGGAACGGTGGAAGGCAAGAGCGTGAGGGCGAGGATAAGGAGGCGATAGGGTATCAGGAGAAAAGGGCTATGAGAAAGCACCGATTGGGGAGACACACATCTATAGGGAATGAACCAGGGGAGGATTGGGGAAGGCCGCTAAGAAAAGGGCGGCAGAAAAGTAGGTCAGGCAAAGCGAGTCTGAGGGAGTGAAACTACCAACCTAGCGATGTGAAGACGAAGCACAAATTTCTATTCTCGAATAGTCGAAGATGCACGCCATCGAGGATCAACTACCAATGTTTCCTTTCTTTCTACCGTCGACGTCAGATGCCGTCGATAATTAAACACCACCAGATATTCATGAGGTGTGGATGCCTTCCCCCCTTCCCGTCTCCATGTAGGCTCACAGCCGCAAGGTATGCGGAGGCTAGGGTTAGTATGGTCGAGGGAGTGAGTAACGAATAAGACGAGAGTAAGAGACCCAATATCCCAGAATAAGGGTTTTACACTTGAGGACCTGCAACGACAAGTGCCCTCGGGTCTGTCTCAGTTATTGGGCGAGCACTGGGCATGGCTGTGGCTGACCCTAATATAAAAGATCCAACTCTGGTCTGCCTGAATGAGACCCAAACCCTACTTTAAGTTTTAAAAACCAAAATTTCGGGTAGGGTCGGGTCCGTTCGGGTCGGGTTGGGTGATGAATGCATATTCATCATGATTTTTAGTCGCTAACTTGGACCTTTTCGACTCTATACACCCAATTTCGGTTTCTAAATATCAAAATGTGCAAAATTACTTAATTGGTCCAATTATCATGATCTTAACTGAATTTATGTTGATTTGATGCAGGTCTTGATGAGGTTGAATATTCAGCTGGGACCCACCTTTCACTCACCATTCGGTCTCACCATCAGTCTCACCATTCGGTCTCATCCAATCAGTTTCTAACTCCATACAGTCTTCAAGATCGGTTGAGCAACCTGCTCAAAACCGTTTGGGCAACTCAACATCATTGGGCATGTTTCCCCTCCTCTTGCTTTCCCTTCCTCTGCCAACAGTAGCGTCGGCACCCACACCTCCACCTCCTTCTACCTCCAGCAACCCTAAACACTACCTGCAACACCGCCGCTCCCACTCCGCGCTCACCACAGAGAAGCCCTCACGGTTTTGAGACTATGAGGCATTGATCAATCACATACCGATTGGAGGAGATCACACATACCGGTTGGACGACGCCCAGTCCAAGACTATTTGGAAATCGACGTGAAGACCGGTTGAACTTTGATGCATAGACCGTTTGAAACCCATCGGTCTTTGAGACCATTTGCTTCGCCAAACCATTTGGACGACGAAGATCCGAGACCGTTTGGATGAAGATTGTTTGGGACACACAAGAACAAACCATTTAGTCCTAAGACCGTTTGGAGCCATTCGGTCCCAAGACCGTTTGGAACCATTCGGTCCCAAGATCATTTGGAACCATTTGGTTCCAAGACCGTTTGGAACCATTCGGTCCCAAGACCATTTGGAACTATTCGGTCCCAAGACCGTTTGGTCATTCGACCGATCTGCAAGACCATTTGAAGGCGGATTTCCAAGACCGTTTGGAGCCATTCAGTCCCAAGACCGTTTGGAGCCATTCGGTCCCAAGACTGTTTGGAGCCATTCGATCCCAAGACCGTTTGGAGCAGGTTCATGCAGAAAATGTGAAGACCCCATCCGAGCCTATAAATAGGACCGTAAGGGTCCTTAATTGGCATCGGTTCTGGGACGCCAACAGGCTGCCTGTACACAGGTCCGATCCAGATCCAGTGCCGTCCACGCCAGTTTCATTCCACCTACTGCCCGTGTTGCAACCAAGGAGACTGAGAAGAGAAAGAAGACGAAGCAAGGAAGATTGTCTGATCAGTCTTGGCATCTCCCGTTCTGTGTCCAGATCTGCTCCGACACGACGTAGAAGGCCACATCATCTTCACCAAGCTGTGACTACCTTCTGCACCGAGTTCATGGTGGATTTCTCTCTCTTTCTTATTCTTATTGTTCCTTGCACCATGAGCGAGTAGTACCTTTTCGCTGGGGTGCGGGGACTAGCCCCGCTGCCCATGCAATCATGTTCTTTTGTTAAACTTTCCATGGCAATGTATATAAATTTTCATTTCATTGTTAATCGTTATGTTCGTAGTTTGATTAATTGCTTTCTTTCATCTTTGTTCTTCCTATGTTGTGAGACTTTATGTAGGATTGAATGTCATTTAACAGGTTGACTCCCAAACTAGAAATGGAATGGGATTCCTTGAGGTCGTAAGTGTGTGATCCGTGAGGGGACAAGCCATCTAGCCTTCGGTGATGCTTCTGTGTACCTAACGCCTGTATAGGGGGTTCACAACCTTAGTTGGATTTTGTATCTTCTTGTTAATCAATGATGTTTGCTCATATATTAATCGCCTACTTGCTTATCGATTAATGCGATTGACTCCCAAACTAGAAATTGAATGGGATTTCTTCGAGGTAGTAAGTGTATGATCTGTGAGGAGACAAGCCATCTAGCCTTCGGTGATGCTTCTGTGTGCCTAACGCCTGTATAGGGGGCCCATAACCTTCATTGGATTTCTGTATCTTCGGATCTGTAAGTGAGTGATCCGGTCGGTGACGAGACATCTGATGCCTAAGGTGATTCTTACGCGAACCTAACGCCCGTATGGGGTTTTTGCAGCAGCTCTATTTGGATCGTTATATCTTGCCTGGATTTTTTGTGTTAGAATGTGTTTGCATGTGTAATGGTGGTAAAACCTGATACCATCCCAGCGACTCCATATCATTGACCTTAACCCAACTTTATTTCAGCCTTTACTTTCTTGCAATTAGTTTAATTAACCTCAAATCAACCAATTGTTTTAAATATTAGTCTTAACTTGAACTAGACTAGACTGACAAGGATTCTTGAAAACGTTGTCCTTTGGGTTCGATCCTCAACTATACTGTGATAAGACCCGTCCGCTTGAGGGTGGTATTATTGCACTTTGGTTTTGGTAAAAGCTTGAGGATTTCAACCTCGAGTGAGTTTGTTAGTGCGATAAAATCCCACGTCAAATTCTGGCACCGTTGCCGGGGATAACGGAATCAGTTAGTCAAATCCAGTTCTTTTAAGGCTAATCTAGGGTTTTGTTTTTCTTTTGATACAATCAATTGGCTACTTGACTTTGACTCTACTTTGTGGATCTCATTTTCAAAATTCTTCTATTTTCAGGTACTTCAGAAGGATTAGTGTATGCACCGTTTGAACAGTCCCGGACTCACCACCATCTTTTATCCAGAGATTGACAGAACCTTCCACCGACAAAATAGAGAGAACCAAGCAAGAATGTCTCAAGAGGAGGAGATAGCTCGAAGGGTGGCTCAAGCCCTTAATGCACAGAGAGAAAGATTCATGCAAGAAGCTAGAGTAGTGGTTCAAGAAGAAATTCAAGAAGCACAAGCAGCAACACAAATAGCTGAACTACAAAAAGATCTTAGAGAATTCTCAATCCCGAAAGCTGCAAATGTTCATCATCCAGTACAACCTCCTCCCATCAATGTTGCCAATTTTGAGATTAGGACACATTGGATCACATTGTTTCAAAACAACCCATTCTATGGAAAACAAGGAGAGGATAGTCAGGAACATCTTTTGAGGTTTATTGATCTATGTGCCATGACAAAACAAAATGGAGTGTCCGATGATGCCATTCGACTCCGTCTCTTCAAGTATTCCTTTGCTAATAGAGCTATAAGTTGGTACAATTCATTGCAAAGTGAAATACCCATCACAACTTGGAAATAACTCCAAAATGTGTTTCTGGAAAAGTTCTACTCTCCATCTCTTACATACAAAATTAGAGGCCGAATAACAAATTTCACTCAAGTCCCTGGAGAAACCCTTGTTGAAGCTTGGGACAGATACAAAGAGCTTCTATGCAAATGTCCACACCATGGAATTCCTAAGAATCAACTCATCAAAATTTTCTATAGGGGTGTGGATGATGATATCAACAAATTCTTAGATTCCTCATCTGGAGGAAACTTCATGCGTCAAAGTTATGACAGCGCATGGAGGGTTGTAACCCTTGGAGCTGAAAATCAAGCTAATTGGGGTAGATCTGTAGGTAAAGGAGTCTTAAAAGTAGATATGGCTGAAGTTGCTCCTGAGTACAAGTCTATCGCTGAAACTTTGAAACTCTTAGTTGCCAAGCAAGACCATATTGAATCATCTCTTGCTGCTATTGGAAGAGGACGTTCACCCACTCGACAACAAGAATAGATCAAGTCAGCTTCATTTTTCTATGAAGAATGTAAAAGTACTGATCATTCCACACTAACATGTAATGTTCTTTATGATGTTGTTCTAAGCAATGTATGTGGACAAGGAGATAATGGTCAAATGGAAAATCTTAATGTTGTTAATATCATTCATGGTTAAAGTTACTACAATCTGAATCAGAATAGGAATCATCCAGGATTTCAATATGGAAACCCCTCTGGAGCAGTTAACTCACATCAATTTGGTTCGAACAACCAGCCACGAGGCCCACCAAGATTCCAGTATAATCAACAATAGAGTTTTGGAAATCAAGGAAATTTCAAGGGAAACTTTCAGAATAGGAACTTCAACAATTATCAAAATAATCACCAGCACCAGAGTCTTAACCAAGTTCCTTATCAACAACAAGGACAACAAGCAGGTCCTATCTCTCCTGATGTCAAGCTATCAGCCATTGAAAAGATGTTGCAAACTCAGCAAACTATGATAGCTAACCAACAAGCTCATTAGAAGTCTATTAAATCTCAACTAGCTCAACTTGCAGCTAGCATAAAGCCGCCTGCTGGGGCCTTTACTGGCCAACCTGAGAATAATCCTAAGCATCCTGAACAATTGAAGGCAGTCACCACTAGGTCATGAAAAGACTATTATGATCCTCCTATCAAGACACATGTGGTTGTTACTAATGAGGATGAGCCTATGATTATTCAAGACTCAACAACACCGGAGTCTCAACCAGAAGAACCAGTAATTGCTGATAAGACAGATAAGGAAAGTCTTGAGAAACCTATTGATGAAGAAACTGAAACACCAGAACCTGATATTCCTGTATACAAGCCTCGTATACCGTTCCCTAATCATTTAAGTTAAACAAAGCTGGATACTCGGTTCAATAAGTTTAAAGAAGCTATGAAGAAACTTCATGTTGATATACCCTTTTTGGATGCGCTGGCTGAGATACCATCTTGGAAAAAGTACTTCAAGTCACTCCTCACCAGGAAATATATAACTAAAGAATATGAGATAGTCAAGTTAGCTAAAACCACTTTGGATATCATCCAAAGTAAGATACCAAAGAAATAGAAAGATCCATGATCTTTTGGGATTTTCTGCCATATCGGTGATTCTTCATGCAAGAAAGGACTAGCAGATCTTGGTGCTAGCATCTCTATCATGCCACTTAGCCTTTGCAAAAGGATAGGGTTTGCTGAACTTCTTCCAACTAGCATGACCATACAACTCGCAGACAATTTGATAAAACGTCCGTTAGGAATTATTGAGGATGTACATGTCAAGGTAGGAAAAGATTCCTATCTTCCGTGTGACTTTGTCATCATGGACATAAAAGAGGACGCCAGATATCCTCTCATCTTTGGACGTCCTTTCCTCACCACCGCAAGAGTTCTAATTGACATTTAAGTAGGAACCTTGCTGCTTAGATTAGGCAAGGAAACACTCGAATTGAAAGTTTTTGAAAGTATGAGAAGACCAAGCATGCAAGAAGAAGTCTATCTTATCGATTGCATAGAGCAGATGTCACTTCTGACTCAAGAGAATCGTGAATTAGATGATCAATTAGAAGTTTCTCTAACTGATCCATCAGTTGATGAACCTATTGATGAACAAGTAAAGGATCACATCGAATCCCTCGACTCTGCCAAAGAAGATCCAAAAGCTGAGATTGAAGAACTCAAGACCGTGGAAGCTACTGAAGAAACACGTGAAAAAACAGAAGCCCCCAAAATGAAGCCCCTTCCTAAGGGACTGAAGTATGAGTTTTTGGATGACCTCAAGGTTTGTCCAGTAATAATAAATTCCGATCTTACGACCGAATAAGAAGATAAACTCCTTAAGGAATTGAAGGAGAGGAAGAAAGCGATTGGCTACAAAATGAGTGACCTCACTGGGGTTAGTCAAGTGTTGTGTATGCACAAGATCCCCATGATGGAAGATCACAAGCCAACTATTGAACATCAACAGAAACTGAATCCAAATATGAAGGAGGTAGTCTGCAAAGAGGTCATTAAACTGCTCACCGCTGGAATTATCTATCCGATATCAGACTCACCATGGGTGAGCCCGGTGCATGTAGTCCCGAAGAAAGGTGGAACAATTGTAATATGAATTGAAAACGATGAACTCATCCCCACCCGAAAAATCACAGGGTGGAGGATGTGCATTGATTATAGAAAGTTGAACAAGGCAACTCGAAAAGATCATTTTCCAATGCCTTTTCTTGATCAAGTATTAGAGCGGCTGGCCCATCAAGAATACTTTTGTTATCTCGATGGTTACTCAGGATTCTACCAAATACCTATAAACCCAGATGACCAGGAGAAAACCACCTTCACCTACCCATTCAGAACATACACATTTAGAAGAATGCCATTCAGACTCTGCAATGCACCTGCAACTTTCCAGCGTTGCATGGCTGCTATATTTTCCGGTCTCACCGAAACCATTATGGAAGTTTTCATGGATGGTTTTTTTGTATACGGAGATTCATTCGATTCATGTCTAAAACACCCTCCCTGGTCCTCAAATGATGTGAAGAATCTCATCTTGTGCTCAACTGGGAGAAGTGTCATTTTATGGTAAAGGAAGGAATTGTCCTCGGCCATAGAGTCAGCAATAGAGGAATTGAAGTAGATAAAGCCAAGATTGAAGTGATTTCCAAGCTCTCTGTCCCTATCAATGTAAAGGAAGTTTGACTATTCCTTGGTCACGTAGGTTTCTATAGACAATTTATAAAGGATTTCTCAAAGATAATCAAGCCGATGACAAATTTGTTACTAAAGGATGCTAAATTCAATTTTGACGAAGAATGTGTTAAAAGTTTCAACACACTGAAGCATGCCCTTACAACTACACCCATCATTAGAGCTCCTGATTGGGACCACCCTTTTTAAATCATGTGTGATGCAAGCGATTATGCTGTAGGTGTTGTCTTGGGCCAATGTATAGAAAAGAAACATTATGTGATCTATTATGCATCAAAGACCCTCGATGAAGCTCAGAGGAATTATGCTACTACTGAGAAAGAACTTCTGGCAGTCGTGTATGCTTTTGACTAGTTCAGATCCTACCTAATTGGTTCAAAGGTCATTGTCTACACAGATCACACTACCATTCATTACCTTCTAGCAAAGACAGATGCAAAACCTAGGTTAATAAGATGGATTCTCCTCCTGCAAGGAGATCAGAGATAAAAAGGGTACAGAGAATGTTGTAGCAGACCACCTCAGTCACATCCACACTTTGGATACTGAGAAGATTTTGATTAATGATTCCCTTCCATATGATCAACTAATGAGGGTCTCAGAAGCTATACCACGGTACTCAGATTTTGTGAACTACCTCACTGCTAGGGTTATTCATCCTCAATGCACTGAAAATGCGTTGAAGAAATTTATGCATGATGTGAAACAGTACTATTGGGATGAGCCGTACCTTTTCAAGCTATGTGTTAATGATCTTTACAGATGATGTATCACCGAGGAAGAATCTCAATCTATTCTAGAGCACTGTCACTCTAGCCCAGTCGGGGGCCATATGAGTTCAAAGAAGACTGCCTTGAAGGTTTTGCAATGTGGATTCTTCTAGCCAACCATATCCAAAGATTCCTACGACTTTGTCCTATCATGTGACAAATGTCAAAGATCTGGCAATATAACAAAGAGAGATGAGATGCCACTGAATCTGTGGCAAGAAGTAGAGATATTCTACATTTTGGGGGTGGACTACATGGGTCCATTCCCATCTTCTCGTGGATTTTCATACATCCTAGTGGCGGTGGACTATGCCTCAAAATGGGTTGAAGCCATACCAACTGTCACTAGTGATTCCAAACCTGTCATCAAATTATTCAAAGATATTATTTTCCCCATTTTGGAGTTCCACGAACTGTGATGTCCGACAGAGGGTCTCATTTCCTTGAAAGAAGCTTCGAAGCATTACTGAGAAAATATGGTGTAACACACAAGGTAACCTCACCCTACCATCCACAAATGAGTGGACAGGTAGAGGTTTCTAACCGTCAACTCAAAGCTATCCTGGAAAAGATAGTTGGCCGCAATCAGAAGGATTGGTCTGTGAAAATTAATGACGCATTGTGGGCCTATAGAACTGCTTTCAAAACTCCACTTAGGACTACACCTTTTTGATTAATATATGGAAAAGCTTGCCACCTTCTAGTCAAACTGGAACACAAGGCATGGTGGGCAATAAAACAAGTGAATTTTGATATCAAAGAAGCAGGCCAAGCCAGGATTCTACAACTCCAAGAGTTGGACGAACTCAGGATGACAACTTATGAGAATGCATGAATCTACAAAGAACACACCAAACTTTGGCATGATGGTCATTTGAAAAGAAAAGACATACAAGTGGGAGACCAAGTTCTGCTATTCAACTCAAGGTTGAAGTTATTCCCAGGGAAATTCTGCTCTCGCTGGTCTGGACCGTACATTGTCAAAAGCATCTCCCCACATGGTGCTTTCTCTTTATGGAGCAAAAAGTCAAGTGAATTCGTGGCAAATGGTCAACATTTGAAAAGATATTTCACCACAGCCGACATAAGCACCGAAGCAATAATAGATCTCTCCAATCCTAAGGAACCACCGTGAAGTTGAAGATATCACGTCGAGCCATCGACGTAAAACAAAGGCGCTTGTCGGGAGGCAACCCGATAAATAAAATTCATTTTAACTTTGAATTAGAAATTTTCTCAATTTTGTTTTTTAGATAATTTTGCACCAAATAAGAATCGCATTGCGAGATGCTATTTTGAGTCCTGATTGACCTTTCTTTAGATTTTCAGATAAGAGGATGCGTGCTGACTGGAACGCTACCACATCTGGTGGTCAATCCGGCATGACTTTTCCCCTCCATCTTGGATTTAGGGTTTGCTTGGGACAAGCAAATTTCTAAGTTCGGGGTGGAGGGTGGGTGGTACGTACTTCACTTTCCACCTATACCCATCCTTTTCATACTTAAGCTTTCACTGATAAAAAATTTCAATTTTTTTCAAAGAAATTGAACAAATACTTGATGAATTTTTTGACACTTCCTGTTTCATAAAAGTCACTAACTAACCTGCTATGCATTTTGTAATCATTATGCCTTCCTTATTCGAAGAAGATCCTCAAAAGGACCTTCATATGAAAACTAGCCTTTTGATTGAAATCATCTTGTGAAGCTTATGATTCCTAACATCATGATACTGATGCAAAAATGAAAAGCATATGTCGAACTGACAGAGACCAAACACGTCGTGCTTCCTAATTGACTAGTGGAACAATAACATGGAATCTCCACCGAATCCTCATCAAGTCATTATTTGAGCAGAGTACGATAAAGAGAACAACCCGATGCACTGAATTGTAAATCAAGTTGCATTCTAATCTGAACTCTCTTTTACACTTCTTCTATCATATTCATACCTCTCCATCCATAAAAAAGAAACATAAATAGGCAAAATAATGTCAAACCCTAAGTTCAGGGTGGCACACCACTTCCCTCTATATCCACTTCTTCCATACCCCTAACAAATAAATAGGAGCGTACCGCCAACATAGCAATCTTGAGTCGAATAGAGGAGAGATTTGCAAACAAAAGATGCCCAAGTGCACACAAAAAGAAATGCAATCTCGAGTCGAATAGAGGAGAGATTCACACAAAAAAAAATGCAATAAATGAAACTGCAAAGCAAATAAAAAGAAAATCTCGAGTCAAATAGAGGAGAGATTTACTTCTTCCTTCCATACCACCATTCACTCCATTTTCTACCTAATGGCACAATGCATGCCCCCACTATCCTGAAAAACACCAGTGTCAGATCAGATGCACACTTGTTGTTCTACGTGTATCTCTAGACTCTTACAAAACTCTTTGACATGCTTGTTGTTGGAAAAAGTGAGGAGGAAGTGATATTGGAAAATGAACTCAGGAACGAAGATATGGTAAGATGTGTTCAGTGATCTCAGGAAGTTGAGATGCTGAGTCATTCTGAGCAGAAGGAAATCAATCGTGATGTGAAGATGAGGCAATCACATGAATTGAAAGTATTCATTTGGCGAATTTTTCAGATTTTGTGTTACTCGAGGACGAACAATGTTTAAGTTCGGGGTGTTTTGATGAATGCATATTCATCATGATTTTCAGTCGCTATCTTGGACCCTTTTTGACTCTATACACCCAATTTCAGTTTCTAAATATAAAAATGTGAAAAATTACTTAATTGGTCCAATTATCAAGATCTTAACTGAATTTATGTTGATTTGATGTAGGTCTTGACGAGGTTGAATATTCAGCTGGGACCCACCTTTCACTCACCATTCGGTCTCACCATCACTCTCACCATTCGGTCTTGACCGTTCAGTCTCATCCAATCAGTTTCTAACTCCATACGGTCTTCAAGATCGATTGAGCAACCTGTTCGAAACTGTTTGGGCAACTCAGTAGCATTGGGCATGTTCCCCTCCTCTTGCTTTCCCTTCCTCCGCCAACAGCAGCATCGACACCCACACCTACGCCTCCTTCTACCTCCAGCAACCCAAAACACTACCTGCAACGCCGCCGCTCCCACTCCGCGCTCACCACAGAGAAGCCCTCATGGTCTTGAGACCGTGAGGCATTGATCGATCGCATACCGATTGGAGGAAATCACATAGACCGGTTGGACGACGCCCAGTCTAAGACCGTTTGGAAATTGACATGAAGACCAGTTGAACTTCGACACAGAGACCATTTGAAACCCATCGGTCTTCAAGACCGTTTGCTTCACCAAACCATTTGGACGACAAAGATCCGAGACCATTTGGATGAAGACTGTTTGGGACACGCAAGCACATACCATTCATTCCTAAGACCGTTTGGAGCCATTCGGTCCCAAGACCGTTTGGAACCATTCGGTCCCAAGACCGTTTGGAGTCATTCGGTCCCAAGACCGTTTGTAACCATTTGGTCCCAAGACCGTTTGGATCCATTCGGTCCCAAGACCGTTTCAAACCATTCGGTCCCAAGACCGTTTGGAGCCATTCGGTCCCAAGACCGTTTGGTCATTCGACCGATCTGCAAGACCATTTGAAGGCGGATTTCCAAGACCGTTTGGAGCCATTCAGTCCCAAGACCGTTTGGAGCCATTCGATCCCAAGACCATTTGGAGCCATTCGGTTCCAAGACCGTTTGGAGCAGGTTCATGCAGAAAACGTAAAGACCCCATCCGAACCTATAAATAGGACTAAAAGGGTCCTCAATTGGCATCGGTTCCGGGATGCTGACAGGCTGCCTGTACACAGGTCCGATCCAGATCCAGTGCCGTCCACGCCAGTTTCATTCCACCTACTTCCCGTGTTGCAACCAAGGAGACTGAGAAGAGAAAGAAGACGGAGCAAGGAAGACTGTCCGATCAGTCTTGGCATCTCCCGTTCCGCATCCAGATCTACTCCGACATGACGTAGAAGGTCACATCATCTTCACTGAGCTGTGACTACCTTCTGCACCAAGTTCATGGCGGATTTCTCTCTCTTTCGTATTCTTGTTGTTCCTTGCACCATGAGCAAGTAGTACCTTTTCGTTGGGGTGCGGGGACTAGCCCCGCTACCCTTGCAATCATGTTCTTTTGTTAATCTTTCCATGGCAATGTATATAACTTTTCATTTCGTTGTTAATCATTATGTTCGTAGTTTGATGAATTGCTTGCTTTCATCTTTGTTCTTCCTATGTAAGATTGAATGTTGTTTAACAGGTTGACTCCCAAACTAGAAATGGAATGGGATTCCTTGAGGTCATAAGTGTGTGATCTATGAGGGGATGAGTCATCTAGCCTTCGATGATGCTTCTGTGTACCTAACGCTTGTATAGGGGGTTCACAACCTTAGTTCAATTTTGTATCTTCTGGTTAATCGATGATGTTTGCTCGTATATTAATCGCCTGCTTGCTTATCGATTAATGCGTGGTTGACTCCCAAACTAGAAATAGAATGAGATTTATTTGAGGTAGTAAGTGTATGATCTGTGAGGGGATGAGACATCTAGCCTTCAGTGACACTTCTGTGTGCCTAACGCTTGTATAGGGGGCCCACAACCTTTGTTGGATTTCTATATATTCAGAGCCATAAGTGAGTGATCCAGTCGGTGACGAGACATATGATGCCTAAGGTGATGCTTACGCGAACCTAACACCCGTATGGGGGGTTTTGCAGCAGCTCTATTTAGATCGTTATATCTTGCCTGGATTGTTTGAATTAGAATGTGTTTGCATGTGTAGCGGGGGTGAAACCTGATACCATCCCAGCGACTCCATATCATTGACCTTAACCCAACTTTATTTCAGCCTTTACTTTCTTGCAATTAGTTTAATTAACCTCAAATCAACCAATTGTTTTAAATATTAGTCTTAACTTGAACTAGACTAGACTGACAAGGATTCTTGAAAACGTTGTCCTTTGGGTTCGATCTTCAACTATACTGTGATAAGACCCGTCCGCTTGTGGGTGGTATTATTACACTTTGGTTTTAGTAAAATCTTGAGGATTTCAACCTTGAGTGAGTTTGTTAGTGTGCTAAAATCCCACGTCATTGGGTCGGGTCGGGTCCCGATATTTCTGCCAAGCCTATTGTAAGCAAACTCTATCAAACTGAGGTGTATATCCTAAGTGCCCAAAAACTACAACACACATGCTCTCAATAGGTCCTCGAAGATCTGTATCATCTTCTCAGACTATCCATCTATACATGGAAGGAACACAATGCTAAATCTTAATTGTGTACCCATAGATACATGCATATGCTCCTAAAAGTGACTAGTAAATTGAGGACCTTTGTCTATCACGATGGTAGTTGGTATACCGTGCAAACATATTATCTCATTGACATACACCTGTGTAAGCTTCTCAGTCGTATATGTTGTCTTTACAGGAAGCAAATGCACTGACTTAGTTAACCTGTACACTATCACCCAGATGGAATCATGACCTTTGGCTGCCCTAGGAAGTCCAACCACAAGTCCATTGTGATATGATCCCATTTCCACTGAGGTATAGTTAATGGTTGCAAAGTCCCTACAGGCTTATAATGCTCAACTTTAACCTGCTGACACACTACACACTTAGCCACGAACTTGGCTATATCGTGCCTTAATACTGACCACCAATATAGTTCTTTGAAATTCTAATAGATCTTTGTACTACCTGGATGCATAGCATACATAGAAGAGTGAGCCTCTTCTAGAACTAACGTCCTCAGATTATCAACATCTAGCACAACTTCTCTGTCATGATAACATACTATCCCATCCTCAAATTCATGGACCATTGACATGATTTTACCATGCATAATATGCAAGTGAACGTATCGAAGTAATAAGACCTTACAAGGTCCGAGTTGAACACGGGGAAGCGTTTCTCCAATAGACTACTACTAACTATAGTCAAATTAGCTAAGATGGTTCTAAATGGTTGAATTGGGTTGAGTGAAAGAATAAAGATAGAAATAAAAAATTAATTAAAGGTTGAATTAATCAGAGATGGGGTGAATTCCTTACAACAATGGTTTTACTACGGGAAACACTAATAACTGACTTCACACACACTAATATCTATTACCTCAATCCCTAGATAAGGATACCATAGCTAGAATTACCTACTCCCGTAGTGTAATTCACTACCTAATCTAATGCCAATCCCACTTCTGCAGTTATTGGTTGATTAGTTAGATGCTTTACGGTTATTCTCTGGGTTTCTCCTCCCATTCCCAAAGGGCACAATAGATAGGTAAATCTATGCTCTCTGACCCTCAACCTCTCTCCCGAGATGACTAAGCATCTATCAATCCACTCATGGCGATCTAGAACAAGTAGAACACAAAGATTTCATAGATTTATATCCAGTAGAAAGAGATAAAACTGATATTAATGCATGGAAATCCATCATAGTGTATATCCAGGCTACTCCCAGATCCTAAGGATAAAGGTTTTTATCCTTGCATGGTTTTCATCGACGAATACATGGGAGGAAAGAAGAAAAATGTGAGAAAATGAAGAAACTAAGGTAACCCCTGAATCTCCACCTGTCTAGAAGATCTCCTCTATCGTACGAGCATTCCACTATCTTCTAACTACAGAATCGTCCTCCGGAGGTGCTCGGATCTCCTCAATTGAAGTTTTCAGTCCTCGATGCTTGTTTTCTCTCTCTATGATCATCGTCCAATGAAAATGGCTGCTTCCCTCTCTCTAGTTGTCATCCCCCTTAAGTCATAGAAGGCAGTTAGGGTACGAAATAATGTCCACCGTTGGATTAGACTAAAATCTTTGACTGGCCTGATCGGGCAGACTCAGTAGTACCAACTAGCTAATTCATTAGTACTGAGTCACTTAGGTTTGGTCGTGCAATCCCGATCCTGTCGGTACTATCAACTGGAGTCGATAGCACTGAGTTTTGTGGTTTTTGAGCTATCTCTCTAACGTCAACTCGGTAGCATTGAGTTTTCTCAATTCATGATGGGTCTTGCTGATGCTAATTCGGTACCATTAACTTCAGTTGTCGGTAGCACTGATTTTGGGCGAGTTTCTGGGTCCATCATTGACGACAAGTCGGTACCACCGGCTGTTTCCAGGTTTGTAGCACTGAGTCTGTGGTTCTTCCTTGTACCTGAAAATGCACAAAAATGCCATAAGCAATTGGGATGCATAAAATATTACATAATATAGTAAATATCATATAATTTGATGCATTTAATAGAAACGAGCCCTACACGCCGGGTTCATAAAAAAAATAGAAATGAGCCCTCTATGTCATTTCATGCATAATAAATTAAATAAATGACTAATCTACACATGAAATCAAGGAAAAATGTGCCTGAAATAACAACTAAAAACACATGGATCAAACTCCCCTAAGCTTAAATGTTGCTCTTCCTTGAGAAACACTCTCTCGGATCTGTTTGAAAAGAATCAGCATAAGGACATAACACATACATTCCTTTCTTAATCAAATCCACATATCAAGCCCTAAACCGGCCTTCACTAACCACTGAACCGATAGCTGCTCTAAAGTAGCCAAAAACTTCCATAAAACATGTCCACCTTAAGTCAATGACACTATCAAGAAAGAGGTTAACATCATAATTAATCAAACATTCACTTGGTGTATTGTGTGGTTGCCTACACTAAATTGCTCTTTCCTAACTGCCAACTATTTGGAAGCATATCTCCATATAAGCTTGAATGAGGAGATAAATCATTAGAGTGGCCTACCAATAAGAGCAATTAATGGTTCAAGATGGGTGGAAAATGAAAATTCATAAGTGCATCCAACCTTTTTATGCATAGAGAATAATGAACCTAGATGGATGAAAAGAATGCCATGCATGAATCCTAATGCCTATTTTTTTTAATGAAATAATGCATGCATGAACGAGTTGATATTGTTTGACAACTCAAAAGAATGCACATGTGGATCAAATCAACATTAAAACAAACATGTGGGATACACTTTCTCCTTGTTTCTTTTAAACAATAATATTTTTTTCTTTTTCAAAAGGCTAACTTTTTTTTCCTTTATAATTCTTCTCCTTTCTATTTTTTTTGTTTTCTTATTTTCTTGGAGGTATATCCCTACACTTTTAGCTTCATAACTCAAAATTAAAATCTACATGTTCAAGAAAATATGCATGCAATGTTGAAATGTATGCAACTACACAAACTGTGTTATGCAAGCTAAGATGGTATGCACTAAAGTTAATGCATACAAATGCAATGTATGTTCTTCCTTTTTCAAATGCAAGCAAACTAAATAATATGTTCCTATCTTTCCATGCGATGCAATCAAGGAAAATAGCTTGGAGTACTAATGAATTTTTGAGGCGATGAGTCAAAAATGAATGGAAAAGAAATGGAATCACACAACTAAGAGACAATGCCTTTCATTATATTGTGATGCATCCCTCTTAGTTGACCTATGTTTAGGGTGATCTAAAGGTTCATTTCTTGTATTTTCATTCAAGATCTCATTATGGTTTGGTCAGTTTAGGCTCAACATCTTCACCATTCACATTCCTGAGTTGATTTAGGCTTTCATGTATGACCAAAGTCCTAATGCTGACTAGTCCAAACACTTCCTCAAGTGGTGTTACAGAAAGATTTTGCAATTTAAACTTTTACGGATATGACCATTTTCATGCAACAACATAGAGATTAAAATCTATTCAAAAACAAAACCATGCATTTACTACTACACAATACACTAGATAGACATGGATCCTACACTTGCACAACTAAAAATAAAACAAACATCTAAAAAGATAAAAGTAAATAAAGTAAAGATAGAATGTTGTTCTAGCACCCCGCCCCCTAAGCTTGAATATGACTATGTCCACATAGTCAATACTCAAACCCAAGAGGTGGAACAGTGGTACTAGGACTCAGAATGGCAGAGGTGGCATGTTGGGGTTGTGTGGAGGGAACATTACGTAGAAGGAGAGGTCTCTAGGCGGCATAGGCGGTGGTTGTGGGTACTCCCCGGAGTATCCACGGTTCCATTAGTTGTCGAAGAAAGGTTGCTAGTACTGCTCGGGGGTGATGAGAACATCAAGCAATGCCAAGAACTCTAGGACAAGATCTGGGTAGGTCTACTAGTCACTGTAGAAAGGATTATCTCCCTCCATGAATTGATTCTGACATACCCAACACATGTTGTCAGTAAAGCCTGCCCACTCAATCAATGTGCAATCATCATATCTCATTGGGATGATTTGTCTTGTCTACAACTCCTCATAGAGCTTCCTTATCTCCAAGGATGGGTGTTGAATGTGGGTTGGCCGGAGCACCAACTCACCCTGTGAGGGAACAACTCCTCTCCTAGTATCCATGTTGTTGATTCAAGAAGGAGGTTAAGAGAATGGAAGCTCGAGGAAGACCAACAACACCTAGTGGAACCTTGCTCTGGAATGTAGGAGGAGTGGATGTTGGGGGTGTAAATAAAATGTCTCAAACACCCCTCCTTATATAGCCTAACACTAGAGAGTTGGTACTACTGACTTTTTGAGTCCGTAGTACTGAGTTGGCTAGCACAACCTGTGGTCGGTTGCATCGACAACTTACAATTGGCTGACGTTGATGGTGTGGATCGCCCTGAGTCAGTGGTACCGATGACTTGTCGGTAGTACCAACTTGTGTCGTGGATCTGTGCCACTGACCGCTTGATGGAATGCATCATGGTTGTTGGATCGTGAACACCTAGATTGCTGACTTGGTGAGTCGATAGTACTGAGTTTTGGAATTTGTTGGTGCTTTCGAATTTTTAGAGTCAGTATATCAAACCTGGACATGTCCAAAAGTTGGTAGTACTGACTAAAAAAGTCAATGGTACAAAGTCCTTACCAGTGAGCCCTAGAAAGATCTTCAAAGACTCAGTGGTACCAACAATTGGAGTCAGTGGTACCGAGTCTGTGCTACTATTGTAGACAAAATGCTGACCTCATTTTGGTGCCACCAACTACAAATCTCAGTGGTACCGACTGTAAAGCCCTGAACACTTCAAAAATGAGTCAAGGTACCATTTTTACAGAAATTGAATTAAAGTGACAACTAAAAATGGAAATTGAACATAAAAACAAAGAAAATAAAAATTGGGTTGCCTCCTAACAAGCGTCATTGTTTAACGTCCTAGACTAGATAGTCTATAGAGAGCAACAATCTATGGAATGGTGCAAAGTTGCACCTCCTCTATTCGGAGCTCTACCTCTCCTCTAAAATCATGCTTTAATCTTTGTTCGTTTACAAGGAACGACATGTTCCCGTCTACAATGTTCACAACACCATGGGGAAAGACTTTTTCAATCACAAACGGTCCACTCCCCTTAGACCTTAGCTTGCCCAGATGCAGACTAAGCCTAGAATAGAAAAGGAGGACTTCTGACCTGGGAGAAACACCCTATTTAGAAGGTATTTATCATGAATTTTCTTAGTCCTTTCCTTATATACCCTAGAGATTTCATAAGCATCCATCCTAAGCTCATCTAATTCATTAAGATCCAAAAGCCTCTTTGTACCCGCTTCATCTATGTTGAAATTCAGCTTCTTCGTGGCCCATTTAGCCTTATGCTCAAGCTCTATGGGTAGATGGCATGCATGACCATAGACCATTCTAAAAGGTGTTGTTCCTATTGGGGTTTCGTAGGCTGTTCTGTAAGCCCAAAGAGCATCACCTAGCACATAGCTCCAGTTCATCCTATTGGTTGAGACTATCCTTTTTAGGATTTTCTTCACCTCTTTATTGAACACCTCAACCTGTCCTTGAGTCCATGGGTGATAAGGATACCCACTTGATGCTTCACCCCGTATTTGCTCAGTAGAGCTCCAAACTACCTATTAGTGAAATGGGAACCACCATCACTAATAATTAGGCAAGGGACACCAAACCTACATAAAATGTATTCCTTCACAAACTTGCACACTACCTGAGCATCATTGGTGCATGATGGAATTTCTTCCACCCACTTAGACACATAATCAACTACAAGTAATATATAATTATTGGAATTAGACGACACAAATGGGCACATGAAATCTATACCCCAAAGAACAAAAACTTCAACTTCTTAAAACACATTCAAGGGCATCTCATGTCGTTTAGAGATATTACCTGCACGTTGGCATGTGTCACAATGACAAACAAAGTTGTGAGCATCCTTAAACAAGGTAGGCCAATAAAACCCACTCTCTAAGACTTTAGCCGCAGTCTTAGAGCTCACATGGTGTCCACCCGTGGGTAGAGAATGACAGTGTGACAAGATGCTATCTACCTCACATTCAGGTACACATCTTCTTAATAGCCCATCCCTACATTGCTTAAGAAGAATCAGATCATCCCAAATATAAAACTTCAATGAGTGGAAAAATTATTTTTTCTCTTGGTACCCCCAATCTATAGGCAATTCCTTACAAGCTAGGTAATTCACAATATTTGCAAACCAAGTATCATCAGTTTTAATTGCAAACAATTTCTCATATGGGAATCCTCAATAATAGGGATGGCTATATCTTTTTCATCCGCCCTTTCCAACCTAGACAAATGATCAACTACAACATTCTTAACCCATGCCTTGTCTCTAATCTCAATGTCAAATTCCTAAAGAAAAAGAATCCACCTAATCAATCTGGGTTTGGTGTCTTTCTTTTGTAACAAGTATTTGATGGTAGCATGGTCAGTCCAAACTATCACTTTAGCCCCAACTAGGTATTGGTGGAATTTTTCAATAGCAAACACTACTTCTAACAATTCTTTTTTAGTAGTGGTGTAATTCAACTGCATCATTCAAAGTCTGTGACACATAATATATGACAGTTGGAATCTTGTCTTTGCATTGGCCCAACACAGATCCTACTACATAATCTAATGTGTCACACACCAACTCAAAGGGAAGGCTCCAGTCAGAATCCTGTACAATAGGTACAGAGATAAGTTTTTCTTTAAGAATTCTTAAAGCTTTTAGACAACGCTCATCAAAGGAAAACATGACATCTTTCTCTAAAAGTTCAGACAATGGTTTGGCAATTTTTGAGAAATCCTTGATAAAAAGGCAGTAGAATCCAGTGTGTCCTAAAAAGCTTCTCACTCCTTTCACCAATGTCAGTGGAGGTAGTGTGGAGATGACTTCAATCTTTATTGGATCCACTTACATGCCATTACCGGACACCTTGTGTCCAAGAACAATCCCTTCACTTACCATCATGTGACACTTCTCCCAATTTAGAACTGGGAGAGTGTCCTCACATATCTGTAGCACCCTATCAAGGTCATATAGAAAATCATTGAAAGATTCCCCATACATAGAAAAATCATCCATAAAAACCTCTAAGCACCGCTCTATCGTGTTAGAAAAAATGGTGAGCATACATCGTTGAAATGTAGTAGGGGCGTTACAAAGACCAAACAACATCTTTCGGTATGCGAACATGCCATAAGGGTAGGAGAAAGTGGATTTCTCCTGATCCTTAGGTTCTATGGAAATTTGATTATACTTGAAATACCCATCAAGAAAACAAAAGTGTGAACGGCCAGCTAATCGTTCCAAGATCTAATCAATAAAGGGTAAATGGAAATGATCTTTAAGAGTGGCTGCATTTAAATGGCGATAATCTATGCACACTCGCCATCCTGTCACTAGCCTAGTGGAAATCAATTCATTAGATGCATTTTTAGTGATCGTGATCCCCCTTTCTTAGGAACTACCTGGGTAGGACTAACCCACATTGAATCAGAGATTGTGTAGATTATACCTACTGACGATAGCTTGATGACTTCCTTCTTCACCACCTTAATCATAATTGGATTGAGACGCCTCTGAGGTTGGACAATTGCCTTGGCTCATTCTTCGAGCCATATCTCATGTTGGCACAATGTTGGAGAGATCCCTTTAATTTCAGCTATGGACCACCAGAATGTAGCTTGGTGGTTTTTCAGCACGGTGAGTAGCTTTCCTTCCTCTTCACCACTCAAAGAAGATGATATAATCACTGGGAGCTTTTCCATTGTAGCTAAGAAGATGTACTTTAGGTGTGGTGGTAATGGCTTCAGTTCCAAGTCCAACAAACTCAATAGAGATGAGACCAATGGTGGGGGAAGTGGTCCAAGGTCTTCAAAGTGCCTTGAATAATAGCAAGGAACTGCCTTCAACATCAAAACACACTCATGTAGATGGTTGTTGCAAATGTTGTCCTCCATTTTGTTTGTCAAGAACGCTTCTAAGGGTAGCTTGGGTATTGACTGCATCATAGAATCAACTATGACTTCTTCTTCAGAAACAGGGTCGTAGTCATATCCCTCATCATCTGGGTAGCACATTGCTTGAGTCAGTGAGATCACCTTTGTATTTTCTAGTATGTCCACTGCTAGAGTTCCTCTCTCTACTTTAGTCATAACATGGTCCATGTCCAGGAACGACTTCCCTAGAAATAGAGAAAACTTGCTATCCATGTGCTGAAATATGTTGCATTGCACCTTATCTCCCGTGGCTTGAGAGTGCTCTGACATCTTGATCTCAAGTATCATGTCTACAGTGGATTGAAATGGTCTTCCAAGTAGAAGCTCATTGCCATGGTCATCTTGCATTTCCATCACAACAAAATCTGTAGGAAAGACGAACCTATCCACTTTCACCAGGACATCCTCACATATACCATATGGCTTAACCACTGAGTTGTCCACCAACTGGATTGTCATGTTGCTCTTCCTGGATTCCTTAAGTCTGATCTTCTTGAAGGTATATAGAGGCATCAAATTTATGCTTGCCCCTGAATCACATAGAGCCTCTCCAAATTTTGTCTTGCCTATGAAGCATGTGATATTAAAGCATCCTAGATCCTATCTTTTAGGAGGTAGTGTCCCCAAGATGAAGGCACTAACCTACTCTTTCATAACCATGACATCAGACTCTGGTATCTTTCTCTTCTTTGTAATTATATCCTTCAAAAACATCACATAGGATGGTATATGCTCAATAGCATCTATCAAGGGAATGTTCACATATAACTTCTGAAAATGGTCTAGAAATTTCTTGAACTATCGGTCCATCTTAGTCGCTTTCAAACTGTTTGGAATGGGCACAAGAACTACAAGTTCCCTCTGGTGAGGTGGGATATAAGCTTGAGTTTTATTCCCAGAAGGTACATTGGTGTTCGCCGGAAATCCTTGTTGAGTTGGTTACTTAATGCACTCACATCTGCTACTATCTGAGAGATTTGTGTCTCTATGTTGCGGATACATGCCCCTTAATTTTGAAGATCCCTTTGAGTTTGTGCAATCTGCAGCTCATTTTAACTCAACAACTTGCCCAATATTTCTTCAATCTTGTCAATTTTCTTCTACTTTGGTTAATATTGTGCTTGGCCACCATAATGTTGCTGCTGTGCCTGTGATGGATCCTATTAGAAGTTGTTAGGATCCTTCCAAGAACATTTGGGGCGTTTCCTCCATGAATAATCATTTTTCCTATATTGCCCCTGATGCACATACTTGCACTCTTCTTCTTCTTCCTCTACAGGAACTCTGTCTGTAGCACATAGCTTCTTAGCAATGACATCTAACTTCTCGTTTAAAGCAGACATCACCTTGGATTCTCTGACACTCTTGATGGTTGTCGGTGGCTCTTTTTCTTCTCCCCATGATTGGTTTTTAGACATGTTCTTGAAGATTTCATGGCAACGAGCGGGCTTCTTGTTGAGGAAGAATCCTCCTCCTACACTGTCAAGAGTTGTTCTCTCCCCCTTGTGTAGGACATAATAGAAAATCTTGGTATGCCCCAGTAGATCAATGCCATTATGGGGCACTTTTCTCAGCATATTCTGAAACCTTTCCCATGCCTCTAAATATGACTCATCTACTTGCTGTTAGAAGTTGTGAATCTTCTTCGCTAGATCATTCATCTTTTGTGGAGGGAAATAGCGCTCGAAAAATGCATCTATCATCTGGTCCCATGTCACAATGATCTCATCATCAAGATTGTTGAACCATGATTTTGCACTATCCACCAGTGAAAATGAGAACAACTTAAGATATATTGTAGTTACTGGGATCCTATCTATTTTGACCATGTCACAGTTCTCCACAAAATTGGTAATATGTTTCATTGTATTTTCAGAAGGATGACCATGGAATGCTTGAGATTTTTCTAAGGCAACAAGTCCATGATCTAATTTGTAGCTTCCCACATTGATGGCTTGCCTTTTGATGAGCCCTTTCTGGGCCGTAGCTGATGAAGCCTTTATCCTTTCTCTTATTGTCATTTCTTCTTCTCCCTCCATTTTTGCTGTCCCTAGTTCTTCTGGTGTCACATGTCTCTTAGGTGGAGGTGGAGGTGGAGGTGGAGGTGTTTGGTTAATCCTGTCCAAAGATCTATCAGACTCCCTTTATCCTTATAAGAGATCTGCTTGTCCAAAGCCTAGTGAGGACGGTTCTCCGTATTCTATGTCTCTGGTATGCACCATGTACTAGTTTCCTTGAAATAGTAGAAAGTAGGTATTAGCGCAAGAAATTTATGATGTATCAAAAAAATCTTATGGTTCAACTCGAGGAAATGTAAAAGAAAATGAAAAAAAAAATTGGCCTAGAGTGGCCGACCACAACACTCATAGTGCTGGATGTTACCGCTTCCCCGACAATGACGCCAAAAACTTGACACGAGTTTACCGTGTGTAATACGCAAGTGAACGTATTGAAGTAATAAGGCCGTGTGAGGCCCGAGTCAAACACGGGGAAGCATTTCTTAGTAGACTACTACTAACTGCACTCAAATCAGTTAAGCTAGTTGTAAATGATTGAATTGGGTTGAGTGAAAGAATAAAGATAGAAATAAAACAAATTAAAGGTTGAATTAATTAGAGATGGGGTGAATTCCTTAGGACAGTGATTCCACCATGGACAACACTAATAACTAACTTCACACACACAAAAATATATTACCTAAATCCCTGGATGAGGAGCCTGTAGCTAGAATTACCTACTCCCACAGTGTAATTCACTACCTAATCTAATGCCAATCCCACTTCTGCAGTTATTGGTTGATTAGTTAGATGCTTTATGATTATTCTCTGGGTTTCTCCTCCTGTTTACACTCCACTTTTCCCAAAGGGCACAATAGACATGTATATCTATGCTCTCCAACCCTCAACCTCTCTCCTGAGATGACTAAGCGTCTATCAATCCACTCATGGTGATCAAGCACAAGTAGAACACAAAGATTTCATAGATTTATATCTAGTAGAAAAAGATAAAACTGATATTAATGCATGAAAATCAATCACAGTGTAATTTTGGGCTACTCCCGGATCCTAAGGAATAAAGGTATTTAGCCTTGCATGGTTTTCATCGACGAATGCATTGGAGGAAAGAAGAAAAATGTGGGAAACATGAAGACACTAAGGTAACCCCTAAATCTCTGGCCGTATAGAAGATCCCCTCTGTCGTACGAGCATTCTGCTGACTTTTGGCTGTAGAATCATCCTCCAGAGGTGCCTGGATCTCCTCGGTTGAAGCTTTCAGTCCTTGATTCTTCTTTTCTCTCTCTCCGATTGTCGTGCAATGAAAACAACTGCTTCCCTCTCTCTGGGCGTCATCCCCCTAAGTCATAGAAGGCACTTAGGGTACGAAATAACGTCCACCATTGGATTAGAGTGAAATCTACAGCTGGCCTGATCGGGCATACTCGGTAGTACCGACTAGGTGAGTTGGTAGTACTGAGTCACTTAGGTTTTGTTACAACCTCAATTTTACATGTGGTTTCAAAATTGAAATGTAATGATTTTATGAATATGGACTTGAATTGAGAAGGTTCTATGCTTTGCTCCAAAGGATGGATTTCTTTACAAATCTCCCTTTAATAGGAATTTCATGATTCCTACTATTATGTTAATCCAATGACGGATATAAAAGAGAAGAAAAGAGGAAAAGTCCAAATAATAGAAAAAGATAAAAGATAATAGATATTAAGCAATATATTTATGAGATATACATAGAAATCTCTAGAAAGTGGCATTGATGGCCACAATTGAATGAATTTTGTTTACATATGATTTATAATGGAAGAAATAGGAAAAGAAGAAAAAGGAAATAAAGGATAAAGAGAAACCCTTGAAAAAAAATCTTTTAATAAAGAAATAAGTAAGATAATGTGAACTAATGGATGTAGATGCATCTAGAAGGATAATAAGTATCCTTCAAAAAGGATTTTGAAATCTTAGGATTTCTTGGGGTCCAAGGAGTCCCAATGGAGAGGAAGAAAGAGAAAATACAAATAATACAAAAGTCATAATATGTAAATAATGACTTTTGGTGTTATCAAAAAGAGATACTATTTTCTTTAAGGAAATAAAATTTTGTGGCCAATGGATTAAAAGCCAAACACAAAGAAGATAATAGAGATAAAATTCAGATTCCTTAATAACCAAGGATCATGGATAAAAAAGGAATAATTTAAAAGAGAGAATTTATTATTAAATAAGGAAAGTAGGTTTCCTAATAAGGAAAGGCCTTTTTTTATGGGTAAGCATGTTAGAGCGTGGCTACCCTCCCTTATATAAGGGTTTGACCCATAGCCTCAAGTCCAAGAGGATCTCGAGCACCCCACTCTCTTATTCCTCTTGCATCTGCCCAAACCCTAACCAAGGGGAGTATTGCGACCCCTGGAGCAACAGAAGGAGTTTAAAGGAAGTCCCGACACCCCCTTCAAATCCACACGACTACGGGGTTGACAATTCGTGAGGAACCCTCACCCTGGTCACCTGCAACTCGTCTACAGAGGGTCGAGGTTCGTGGACCTGATGCTCCTGACCCTAGCTAATTCGCTCATGGCTTGAGGCCTTTCCGAGTTCAGCGGAGGGTGGCGGAGGTAGTGGGATCTCTGTGGGCAATCATCAAGCTCTGGAGGGGGGGAGGTGGCCCCGCAACCTGCCACACTCGACGACAGCAATAGGGTTCGTGAGGAAAGGGATGATCGGGCCGCATTGGACAGATTTACCCCTCCTGGGTATGAAGAGCCGGATATTTATGCGGGGGCAAAAGGGTCATTTCGTTATGTTCGGCCGAGTTACGTGATGCTTGGGATGGCTGACGTGTCAGCATCCCATTGGTCCAAGTAAGTGAATCTTGCAATATTTGTAATTAATTATTTGTAACTCAGTTGGTAGCAAATAATATATGAAATTTTCTTAGAAAAATACGAGGAATCCATTAAAAATAGTTTTAGAGCCTAATTCCTCTTACAATTTGAAAAGTAGTTAAATTTGTCAACTTTAATGCATTAATGATTAAGAAACCCTAATATTGATGTTAATAAGATTGAGAAAGGTATTATGGGTGTTTTTAATCAATATTAACTTGTTGATTATAAAAAGGAAAAATTAGATCCAAAAGGATGATCTTTATGCATAGTTTGATTAATGTATGGTTTCATATACATGAATATGCTTTAATGGGCCTTGAAACCCTAATTTTGGTAATTATGACTCTTAATGGCTTCAATTGTTCAAATCCATGAATAAAGATGAGATATGATGATTCTAAGATATTTTGAGTATAAAAGATTTTAATTGTGGATAAATACCCTTAATTTGGTCATTAGGGTTTTCTAGTGGATAAATGTGGAATTAGTGATAAATAGAGTTCATATGTGAATTGGACTATAATGAAATATGAGTTGTCAATTAAAAAGAAATTGAAGATGATAATTGGCCTTAATGATCGTGACATAACTTAAAAGGATAAAGATGGTAAAAGATATATATTAGACTTAATTGACATTCTAGTATGCCTATGATGTTGAAATTAGGGTTTGTGGACTAAAAGAGCATTAAACGTGATAAAAGCATTATGGAGGCTAAAACCCTAAAGTTGGCCTAGAAATCCTAAAGTGGAATCCAAGTCAATCTTGAGAATGTTATGGATAAAATAGTGATACTTGGATGTTATGCATTAATTTCAGGATATTGTTGATTGCTTGATTGAATGTTCTTGGTTATTCTTGCTTGGACATCAAGTTACTCTGGATCAGGTATGTGGTTACGCTTATGGATAAATCACTTTAGTTTCACGGTGATTCCCAAATGTTTTATCAGTTGCCTGAAAATAACTGCTTGGATGACTTTTATTTCATGCAACTATAAAGAGACTATGACTATCACCATAAATATGTGTACATAACTAGCTCAGATCCTGGTCCTCCTCTGTGGCTTTTCTAATGATGAAAAGGATGACCTAGTACATGGTCTACCTGTTAGGTAGGACCATCAAGTTATCATGAGTTAGGGATTGGGCTACCTATGGGTAGTGCCATGCGACTCTTTAGCATATCATGAGTTAGTGATTGGGCTACCTATGGGTAGTGCCATGTGACTCTTTGACCCTAGGTATTGATCTACCTATTAGATAGGATCATGGGGGTCAGTTGGGATCTACCATATGAGAGGTAGAATCCATGTCCACTGCAGGGACAACGCAGAGGTTAGGGTATGTATGGATTGAGTAGTTATGTTTAAAGTGTAAAGTTTGCTTGCTAAACCATAATTGATTGCAATATGTTGTTACAGTTAATTGCACGATTATTGTTTCCCCCACATACCAGCATATTCATTTATGCTGACTGACATTTTGTTTGTCGGTGTTTTAGGTACGAAATGGAAAAGGAAAAATAGTAAATTGATACAATATGAAGATATGAATTAAAGTACACAGAGGATTAGTTAGAATAGACTCCAGTTGTGGATACTAGTTTAGAAATCCAAGATTTTAAAAAGGTATGCAAAGCTTTATTTTATTCCAGTTTTTCAGTATAGTTTTGGTAGAATTTAGTAATTATTATTGATTACTTGTCGAACCATTAATCTGGAAAATTGGTGTAACGTCCCCGGATTTTTGCCGTCTCGAGACTTAGAAGACCCGAGAGGACGAATCCGAAAACATTAGACAATTATATCAGAGAGTGATGTGAAAGCATACATACGCATACATGAACATTAAACCATAACATACACCATAAAAATTTGTCAACATTCAACATGTATATATTACCAAGTGAGTTATTACAACACGATTTACAATTACATATCGAATGAAAATTCTACAGTCTAAGAACATGTATGCTAAACTAGGATCTACACAATAGGTACAACATGTACAACTTGCTCACATCATATTCTTTTATTTCAAAATGCTAATAGGATGTGAGCAAGTTGTACAGGTTGTACCTATTGTCTAAGATCCTAGTTAGCATATATGTTTAGACTTGTGTAAAAATTCTCTTTCAATATACAATTGTAAATCATGCTGTAATAATGTACATGTTGAATGTTGAGATGTGTTACGGTGTATGTTATGTTGTATGTTCATGTATGCACAATTTGCTTCCGCAACACACTTTTGATATAATTGTCTAACGTTTTCAGATTTTGTCTTCTCATCTCCATGGGGTTTTGAGAAGGTGAAAATTCAGGGACATTACAATTGGGATAACGGCTCTGACCTTTTGATCTCCCTTAATTGGGTGTTACTGGGAGGTGGGGTCGTTACAGGTTTGGTCACACGATCCTGATCCTATCGGTACTATCGAATGGACTCGAAAGCATTGAGTTTTATGGTTTTTGAGCTGCCTCTCTAACGTCAACTCGGTAGCATCGAGTTTTCTCGATTCATGTTGGTGCTTGCTGATGCTAATTCAGTACCACCAACTTCAGTTGTCGGTAGCACTGATTCTGGGTGAGATTTTAGGTCCATCACTGATGTCAAGTCAGTACCACCGATTGTTTCCAGGTCGGTCCTCAGAGACAATCAATGAATCCATCATGGACTCGCTTGAGGAGGTGAAGATGAAGGCTTCCCCTATGTTTTCTCCTTGTGACGGGGGGGATGCAAGTCACTTAGCAAGATTGGAATCCTCAGGTATGTATGAGGAGCCCATGTGCTGACATATTGTCTAGAGCTTTGATGAATCTGAAGTGCCCTTTTGCCTTCAACTTTGATGTTGGCTGATCGCAGGGCTCCTTGCCATCAACCCAGGACACACTGGCACCTCCACTATGGAAGAGCAAAGGCTCAATTTTAAGAAAGTGAGATCGTGGAGGACAGTGAAAAAGAGGGAGGTTCCCCTGAGTTAATACACAGTGGACCAAGCGGTTCAAGCCAATAATTTTCAGCTCAAGTTTGAACCAATACAGAACAACAGTCCTCCTAATAAGCTATGTTTTGCCTATCTAGCGCCTGGAGCAAATATTTGACGACCTTAGTAAATCCTTGAAGGTAAATCATTTTCATTTTTTAGGTAAGTTGGGAGGATGTCTTATTCATCCCTCCCTCCCCTTGTGAGTGAAAACAAAATAGAGCTACAATCACTAATTAATCTTTCAGAAGTAAATAAGGCAGTACTACTACCCTTACATGAGTCCCTATCTAGGAGATCAATGATCTCATTAGGAGGAAAGATATATTGGTGGTACCTTGCTGGATGTTTCAAGTGATATTTGGCTAGCCCATCAGTGACTATGTTACTGCCTTGTCTAATGTGCATAATCTACCACTTGTGCCTCTTGATGCTCTTCATTGTGAGTATATTTTTAGCATACTTCAGGTTAATGTGGGTCGGTTCAGCAATAAGCTTCACGGCCATTTTAGAATCTATCTCAACAATCTCCGTAGTGAGCTTTATACCCATTAATTCAGCTTCGATAACGTCTTTAGTGTACAAGAAAATAGAGGGCCCACCCCTCCAATCACCTAAGCTATTTCTAATGACAATAGAACATGAAGCATGGTTAGTTTTGACAACATAATTAAACTTGAGAATTCCTAGTGCAGGTCTTTCTCATTGAGATGTGGTTTTAGTGTAATGTGTACTCTTATTCCCTATTCCCACATCAAAAGTGATTTGTTGAGCTCTTGCTTCTCTAAGTATATATCTACTCTGCTTTGATGTGGGGGTAACTTCATTATTGAAGGTATGTTTATTCCTTTAGGTCCAAATATACCAACATGTTGTTAAGAAGAGAGTAACAGTAGCATCCTTACTGTGTATGTGTTCATGGAACCATTGTTTACAATTGAAGTCCCGAATGGCATGTAGCAACGTTTCACTGTCCTTAGAACACCTTGGGCATGTATTGTCTGTTGATATCTTCCTTTGTACCCTTATGGAATTTGTCAAAGTATATATCTACTCTACTTCGAGGTGGGGGAAACTTCATTGTTGATGGTATGTTTATTCCTACAGGTCCAAATATGCCAACATGAAGTTAAGAATAGCGTAGCAGTAGAATCCTTACTATGTATGTGTTCATGGAACCATGGTTTACAATTGAAGTTGTTGATGAAAGAAGATATGTCCCTGCCTTGGAAAAGATCCACCCAAACCGGCCTTGCATACTCACAGTCCCGAATGGGGGTAACACCTTGGGCATGTACTGTCTGTTGATATCTTCCTTTGTACCCTTCTAGAATTTGTCAAAAGAGCTTCATGCATGAGAAGCTAGGAGAAGATCTTGATGCGAGCAGGTGTATTAGCTTCCCAGTTATCATCCCATTTTCCTTCAGTTGGTAGGCCCTAGTAAACCCCTAAAGGTAAATCATTTTCTCATTTCCCAGAAAATAGCTCAAGCTTATAAATGTGATAAAAAATAGATACCTTGATCAATAAATACCCACAAAATATCCGTAGATTCAAAAAAATGTCCTCTTTATTATAATAACCTTATATTAGTCTTTTGGAGAACTATTAATGATGATTTCTAATTATGATGACAATACTTCTTTTAGGACTCAAATAAATGATATAATTAGCAAATGATGGAAACAAAATTTGAGGAAAATATCCTTAAACCCCATTGTCATGTGGATACTGACTATTAAGTCTGATCTGAGTATTATCCCTGAATATTATGTCTTTCTTCCTTAATGACTAGTTTGATGCTTTAATCTCATATTAATTCTAGAAAATAGATAAAGCATCAGAAAATTGTGAAAGTCAAACCATGACTAATTTATGATACAAAGATCAATAGAAAAATATCAAAGATAAGTTAAGCCAGTTTTAATCTAGGTTTGGCCAAAACCCTAATTTTAGACCTAAAATATCAACAATATAATGAGTCATGTATTAATGATGACTAATTGTTATTAATCAAGTGTGACCAGATTATGTAGACGATCATGGATGTACAATGAATCTCTAAACTTAGGTACGTGGATATAATTATATGACTAGTTTTGTTAGATGATATAAGTATGTGTAGTTGCTTGCATTTATTTGTATAAACTTGCTTGGATGTGTATATATTATGGTACTCCTCTGCCTTAAACATTAGACCATTAAAGAAAGAAAATGAAATGTAGTTATTGATGGTGTTTATTAATCTCCCTATTAGAGAAGGAAAGTATTAATGTTGATTATCACCTCCCTAATGGTACATGGTACGCGGGGAGATCTCTAATGGTACAAGGTATGCGGGGAATGGGCCCAATAATATATGTGATGTTGTGCTAAGTCCACCATAGTAATGCATGTTCATTGAAATATGGTTAATAACTTGGGTTTACCTAATTCTCTGCCTTAAATAATGTTTTCATTTTCTTTTCTTCGTTCTTCAAGTATTTTAAATATGTCAGTATAATATTAATATCTTTTCAACCATGTGCCAACCTTGTGTTGATTCATTGTTTCACATATGTTTTAGGTTCAAAGTTAGCATGGGATAAAAGAACAAGAAGTGAGCAAGTTGTACAGGTTGTACCTATTGTGTATATCCTAATTAGCATACATGTTCATAGACTTATAAATCTTCTTTAAATGTGTAATTGTAATTCATGTTGTAATAAGTCATTTTGTAATATATACATGTTGAATGTTGAGAATGTTATGGTGTATGTTATTTTGTATGTTCATGTATGCACAAATTGCTTCCTCAACGCGCTCTAAAATGATTGTCTAACATTTTTAAATTTGTTCTCTCGGGCCTTCTAGGTCCCGAGATAGTAGAATTTAGGGACGTTACAGTGGATATCTCCATCCATGTCCTTCAGGCGCATGCCTGCCTTGTTGTAGATGTAGTGGACGGTATAGGGTTTTCCCATTTAGGGTTGAACTTTCCCCTAGAGTTAGCATTCCAGATTACGTGTTACACTAGGCCTCCCTTCTGGAATTTGTAGGGTCATGCTTTCATGTTCAATGTGGTGATGTCCTTTCTTGTTAACATTGGGGATGATACATAACTCTCATTTGTCATTCTTCAAGTGAGAGGTAGTAGATGTGATCTTGCAACCACTCTGGATCAAGAATATCTACTTATATATTTAGAGAGAAGGGATCTTGACCTTGATTGGAAATACTATCTCCATCCTATATACCAAAAATACAGTTTAGCACCTATGGAAGTTCTAATAGAAGTCTAGTAAGCCCAAAGAGCTATTGGGAGGTGTTCATGCCAGTTGATATGGGAGTTGATTGTCTTATTCCAAATATTTATCATGTTCTTGTGGTAGCTTTAAAGGCTTTGTTAATTTGAGGTTGGTAGGGAGACATTTAGAGATGTTTGATTCCCAAGGAGCTTTGATACTATGTGAAACTTCTATATATGAAGTTTGTACTATTGTCAAAGATAATCTCATGAAATATCCCATACCGGATTATGATTCTATTATTGAGGAACTTGATTACTTGTTGAGCCAACGCATTAGTGATGGCATGGATTTCACCCACTTTGTGAAGTAATCTATCACGACAAGGATGAACAAATTCCCATTTTACACCTTAGGGTCGATTTTTTCAACCATGCCAATTCCCCAAGATGAGAACGGCCAAGGCATGGACATGTTGTATAGTAGAATAGAATGTGCATGGATGTAGTCACCATGGATCTGGTAGACTTGACATTTGGAGAGATATTAGTAGCAGTGTGTTTCGGTGTTGTTCAAGTAGTACCCCAAAACTTATATTTTTTGGCTAGCATGACTTCTGTAATATGTGTACACCATAGATCTCTATGGACTTCTTTCATGAGAGATTCTACTTTTGTATTCTCTATGCAACTTATGAGAGTCTGGTTGTAGGATATGTTATATAAATGTCCTAACCCTGAGACATACTGCATGGATTTTCATTTGAATGTTTGTTTCTCTCTTTAAGAGAAGCGTTTAAGAATGGTTGAAATTTCTAGATGTGCCTTAATGTTGTGAACCTTTTGTTTTCTATTAGGTGTCTTTTTGACAACCATATAGTAGGCAGGTTGATAGTGTGTACGTGCTTGAAATAGAAGGTTTTGTTCCCTTAGAGGTCAATCCAGGAAGTGAGGGTAGACAGAGCATCTGGGAATGCATTGTATTGTCTTCTGATGAAGTGAAAGAAGATATGCTTGAAGCATCAAGTCAGAAAGCATGTGTGTTTTAGATATGAAACCAAGTATAGATGGTGTGTCTTCTAGTTGTTTTAGACTTGAGATAGTAAGACAAGGGAGCCCCCACATAACTGTAGCGGCGTGCCCCTTTTTGTCAGGCGTGTTTGAGTCCTAAGATGTAAGCTTCATGTTTTGTCACATTGTTGGTGGCATTGAACTCCAATGGTCTTACTACTAGAAATTGCTCCCCCTAGGGGTTCTAAAGGATCATTACTATGTCATCTCATTTGTGATTGATGGCTTTGTTGATGAAGATTCTCCACACATCATGAACTATAGAGATAATCATGTCAACTAGATTGATCATCCCAATGTCTTTGTCAAGGAATTCGTACTCCAGTGTTACTTCCTCTGGGAGTGGGAAATCTACTAACCAATCATCTAGATCTTGTCCTCTAATTGCATTCATTGGTATATCAATGATGTTGAATTCTGATTGCATTACTAGTGAATGCATATTCATCACCTTTTTGTTGCTATTTCTAGATTAGTTTTAATCATTTCACTTTCAATTTCATCATGTTGTATGTAGTTTCATCAAATTTGTTATTATCTTGATATCCTGATTTTGACTAAAATTCTTGCTCTTACGCAAATGAAAGCACATATAAACTCAACGGCAAGATGTATTTCCTTCCTCAGGCTCATATTCAAGAATTGAGATCAAATTCAATGGATTGGAGAAAAACAACACAAAATAGGCAGGTCAATCAACCTACCCATTTCAAGGATATCCCAGACAAGCTCCATATTGAGTGATCACCATCAAGGATCAACCAGAAATTGGTCCTCTAAATTTAAAATATATATGAAAAAGGATTGTTCAATTCACCCTCCTCCTATAGCTAACTCCCTCAACAACAATGATTATTGATTGTACAACCAATAATGTCTTCCAAGTCAGAGCATCATAAAAACTTTAGTTCCCAAGTAGATCTAGTGATCCCCTAATGGGACTAACCAACCAATAGGTTCTCCAAAATCCTTATCAGAGTAAAGATAAGTCATTTGGTCTCCCTATTTGACCAACAAGAAGTCTATCAATCACATTGACAAGTGGGTGATCAACTAACCAAATAACCTAATCTCCTAATCAACGTGGAAGATAGAGAACAATAGGATAGGTACCAACAAGGTTATAGCATATATATTTTTGTTATAAATATATCAAAACTCAAAGTATCCACCTCGGCATCATTTTTATACATCGAGTGGAAACTAGCATTCCCTAAATAAACACCTTCATAAAGGCCCATGCTAAAAATGGGGTTGTGATTCATTTTTGTATGGCAAAACCCAATAATCTAAAGACAAAATATAAAGAAGTAGATGATGGTATCATCACATTCCTATATATGATATTTTGTATGCATCATAAGAGGGAAATGAAGTCATCAGTAAGCACACTAAATATCAAAGGTAAAGGGTAGGAAATGGTGATGATTGGTTTCACATGCAACCCCAAGCTTACGAACTTTATGTGTGGCTACATTAGAAGTTGTCTCGACTGCCTTGAAGTTATCCAAACCATTCCTAGAGAATGAAGAGACACAAATAAGATCGATAAAAGTATGCTTTCCATTGGTCCAATTGAATAACAATATGTCTGTGGGTCTATGGGAGTGGAGGTCACACTCGTGTCTGTAAAAAGGTGATTGGAGCTTCTTTCAAGGCTTTTATACCATAACAAGAAATAATGTCAAAGAGGGCATCTTGAATGACATCATGATGGAACTTGAATGCTGGGCGGATATGACAATGCACTGTGTGGTCACCAAAGGAATCAAGATCGCTATAATGATAAAGGGGGCAAATCCCATTCCCATGATATAAAGGAATCTTCAACCGGTACTACAAAATGGGTTGATGCTTAGCTAGTGTTATAGATAATCCAAGACCTTCAATACAAAAAGCAAGAAGAAAGTCTTGTGCATGGTCACTGTGTAGGGAAACCAAAACATCCCCTTATGATTGAGACAACTCTAACATCTGGAATTATTGGAAGACCATGTTGTATTAGGCGCCTGCCAAAAGAGATTGTGTCTTAGGGGTGGAAGAGGTAGTACATGACAACTTGGACTAGTAAAATAATGGAAGAATCTCACATAAGGAAGAAAAAGTAGTGTCAAAAGTGTTGCCAATAGTAATAGGACCAACATCACGAAGAATATGATCTTGAAGCTTTATGGTGTGAACATGAGAAAAAACATAGGCATAGCTTCCCACATTCTGGGCAGTTATAATGCCCAACTCTCCAAGATACATAGGTAGGATGGCAAGATGCCATTGTACATCACTGAAACCTTGACCTTCATCAGCAACAATGTTGAAAGGCAACAAAGGAGTCCATAATCAAAGTCTTCTAAGGCTGAAGAAACAAATTCAAGTGATGTTTTTCGAAGAGAAAATATCAATTTTGGCATATGAACACAAGACCTAAGGAGGAGAAGTTCACTTTGTGGATCATTAAGTGAAGCAAGGAGGTCCATCATAACTAGATATTTGGCCACATGCTTCCTCAATAAATTCAAGGAAAGACTAGGATTATTGGAAATTGGATCACTAAAAAGCTTCACACCCTGCATAGGTTGAGAAATGTTAGAAAAAATAAGTCATAACCTAGAGCCCATCTAGGGTCATCAGAATGCCAAAATATTTATGGTTTACTTATATTGAGATAAAGTCCAAAACATGTACCAAAGTCTTGTAAGAGGGATAAGGCCTTGAACACTTCAATAGCCTCTGGCTAACAATGTACCCAAATAGGTTACCAAATGTAACCCCAAATGTACATTTAGTTGGGTTTAGGTGTAAGGAGAAACATCATATTTTTTAGAACAACTTTTCAAGATTGGTGATGTGGTCTTCTGGACTTTTGGATTTGTCTATCATGTTGCCCATATAATTATCTATATCGTTTGGCATCTGGTTTTGAAACAGAGCAACCATCGCTCTTTGATATGTGTCTCCATCATTCTTGAGATGAAATGGCATGATATAATAGCATAATACTCTCTCTTTGTGATGAAGGATATCTTCCCTTTATCTTCTTAGGCCATCTTAATCACGTTGTAACCATCAAATCCATCCATGAAATTGAGGAGTGTGTTGTTGGTTGTATTTTCAATGAGTACGTCAATGTGTGGAATAGAAAGTCACATTTAGGGATTTCCTTGTCGAGTTTGTGTTAGTCTACACACATTTTTATTGTTCCATCTTTCTTTCGTATAGGTACAATGTTGACAAGATACATGTGATAGTCAATAAGATCTAGGAAACTAATGTTGTACTATTTTTAACTTCTTCCCTAATCTTGAGACTCCATTCTGGTTGTAGACACCTAGCCTTTTGCAAGATAGGGAGAATGTTAAGGAGGATAGGCAGTCAATGAACTATGATCACTTTGTCCAAACCCAACATATTGAAGTGACTCCATGTAAACATGTTGATGTGGTGGCATAGGAGTTTTATCAACTGTTCTTTGATATTTTGGCGGGGATTAAGATGAGATCCACCCTCCCTGGATCATATTCTATATGAAATGGTTAATGATCCTTCATCATATACTCAAGGATGGGTACGTCATCAAACCCGACATCTTTTCATTGTATATTTTTGTTAATTGGGTGAAATAGTCAGCAAACACCTGAAGGGACAACTCGTCTGCAACTATTTTTAGGTTTTTAGAATTTAGTAATTTTTGGGATTTTATGGATTTTACATATTGTTAGGATTTTGTGGAGAAAAAGGATGTGGTAGAGCATGACTGAATAGCACTCTAGAACCTTTATCACATTAGTGTGTCATTCCTCTAACATGTTCTTTTTTATGTGAAATGGCACCTGGTCCTAAGGACATTGCAATTTTCTATGTACCAATTTTAGACTTCATCAGCCTTCTGCACATGGCAGATGAGTAATCATGGGTCTCCTGTAGATTTGTGGCAAATATGACAATGACTCCCCATCCTTTAATCATGTTGTAAGTGTCATCCTAGTCATCCCATATAACATCATAATCTTCCTCCATGTCTTTGGGAATTCTATGGAGTCATCTTGGTTTGTCTATCCAGAGAAGATCTAGAGATATCATAGCCAACTACATTGGATGGTGCCTCCATTTCTTCAGGAATTGGGTTTGTGATTTTTACCTAGCCAACGTCAACATCACGGTAATGTTCATTGCTTTCTCCTACATCAGGGTGCTTTGGGCATAGTTGGTCGACTGTGTGGGTAGGTATGAGTTTAATTTTTTCCTCATTTTGAGGAATGGTATTGTCTTCAGACTATTGGTTGATCTATGTAGTCTAGATGCCCTGGGGGTCTTTAAGGATGAGGAGAATCTCCTCGATGATGGCCATGATCCTAGGGTAATCGTCATTTTCATCTTCCTCAATTTCTTGCATGAGGTAGGGTGTTGTCACCAGATCAATAGCCTTGGTGATGTCGGCATCTTCTATGGTTATAGCTACAGTGCATGGGAAGTATGGATGGGGACCCTTATGCTCGAGGTCAATGTCCCAACAGTACAACACCCTAAGTCGATGCTCTTCCTCTAATTGAATGTGTCTAGATTCTAGGCTTAGATCCTGAGTCAGCAGTAGAAAGTTGAGATATCATTTCCTAGTTAAGTCCATCGTAGTGATCCACAATGATGTAGGCTTCCAACATAGAATCCATTTGATGATCTAAGGTCATGTATAGGATGGCCATAGAATCCTAGGCCCAACCCTTTTTGTCTTGAAGGAATATGGATGATCTATGTGCACCCCTATCATATGGATCCCAAACCATGATATGGATGTATGTGCATCTCTTGCAACCATTGAGAAAATAGTGTACAATCATATATGAGATGAGGGGACCATCTTCTTTGTGGTGGCACTTTGCTAATGTTAGCGAAATGCAGCAAATCAAAGAAAAATTGGAGATTGCTTTCCATAATGCAAGCAATGGTATCATGACAATCGGCTTGGACTATGAAGATGGCATGTCATAGTTGATATTTTAGTTCTCTGATGTAATGATGAGGGAACCACCCTATTGTGATGAATCAATGTCCTTCCCTAGAGGAGGTTAAAAGTGGGACTCAAATTTGTGACCATGAAAAATACTGCAAATTTTTGTGGTCCAATCTATAGATTGAGGGTGAGCTCCCCTATGGTGTTTTTTTTACTCCATCAAAGGAGGTTACTTTCTTTGTTGTTGGATATAGGTCAGAGTGATGCCTTCCTAAGTTGATTAGCATCTTGAGTGGGCACATGTTGATCCACAAACCATTACTGATGAAGTAATAAGGGATCTTGAGGCCCTTGTACATTGTTGTGATTAGTATGGGCTTGTTGTGATTCCCTCTGGTGGGTACCTCATCTTTAGAAAATAAGATTAGGTGTAGAGTAGTAATCATTTTGATGATGGTCACAAGAGCTTCTAGTCTTATGTCCTTGAAGATATAAGCCCCTTCCAGTGTCTTCATAACAACCTCACTATGTGTGGGGGGATCTCTACATCACTTCATCTAGTGACACTTCCCCTTCAGGGTCTTATAGACATTTGAATACGTCTAATTCCTAAAGATTTGTTTACTTGTAGAGTTCTAGACTGGTAGGCACTTTTTTGGTGTTGATTGCTGGAATGAAAACCTCATTTGCCTCTTACCCACGTGGATTGGTAGGGACTTCTACATATGTGGTTACCTTCTCCTTAAAATTGTTAAGGGATGAAGCTACTTTTGTCTGGATGGCATTATGGGATGTCTCTTAAGTCATTGTTGGCTTGGGTGTTGTATATTGTACTACTATGATGGGATGAGGGACCACATTCTACTAAACCTTTCCTAGGACTTATACCTTAGGGACCCATATTTATCATCCTTTTAGAATCATGCAAGCTCTTGGTATGTTGATTGTCCTCTTGTATTCACCAAGATAACTGACTTTCTCTCTTAGATAGAAGTAACCACCCGTGTAGTTTGAGACCAATTCTTGATGTCTTGTTCCAAGGGAAGGATGTGTTGGATCTTCTAGTGATGAGATGACACCTATCGTATTGGAGGATGAAGGCATCTCTTTTAGTGTGACTATTTTTTACCTCACCATATTTGATTAAGTCTTGTAAGGTAGGCTTTATTGTGAGGCATCAATATGTCTTGTGCCCTTTGTCTGGGTGAAAGTCTCAAAATCCATTGGTGTTATAACTTTTGGGAAAGGGATTCGAAAATTCCCTTATGGTGAGAAACTTCACTAGATGTTTGATGTCTAGAAATATGATGCTAAGGGAATCTCTAAATGGTGTTCACTTCCTTTTCATCTAGGAAGTCTCCTCTTATGCAAGAGTTGAGGATGTTGGTTCTACTTGAGGTGGCAAGTTACTTGTTTTAGGAGAGGTTCTTACCACCACTTGCTGCATAGACAATTGAAATGACGGTGAAGGTTACCCATAATAACTGCTTGGAGGCCATGAAATTACATCGACATGTATTTTGGTAGATTGTTGGGCGGTGTTGTCTGAGATTTTTGCTAATGAGACCCGGTGCCATTAGTCATCTAATTTTTTGGTTCTTGAGCTAGAAAATTTGGATAGTTGGTTGTTGTCACTTGATATTTTTGGATGGGATGAGTATGGCTCCCACTGTTGGATATGTTTCCTTAGTCTTGGTTCATTTGAACTTCTGATTGGTTGTTGTAAAGGTTGACTGAGGCTGAAAAGTGAGACCTCCTTTATGATAGAACCTTCTTTTGATGAAATTCTTGATCTAGATCCTACATTTATTAGTTTGGTAAGGTAATATACATTTGCATAAGGGTTGTGAGGGTCGACGTTGCGGCTCTGATTAGCAAGTCCATGGCCTTGTTATGTATGGGTTTGAATTCTAGTTGGGAATCCAACACTCTCCATCATCAAACAAACTTGGAGAAGCTATATTCCACGTTCTGTTGTAGTGCCTTTAGGTCTTAGTGGGGACTTGGTCTAGATTCCAAGTGTATTGGTCAACAACTCCTTTGGCCATCTTGGCCCAGGTGGTGATAGTTTTCATGTCTTTCTTGTCATACCATGCTCAGGAGGAATCTATTAGGGTCTCTGCAAAGCAATGTCTTTCTCATTGTACCAAGCTATGGAGGGACCTATCAGGGTCTCTGCAAAGTAGCAGATCAATATCTTGTTATCATCTTGCACTTCTACCATGTCCGAGCAGTATGCCTTGACGTGGGCCATTAGATTCCCCTTTCTGAAGTAATTGTGAAACTTGGTCATGTTGAAGTTGTCTAATAGCTTTGCATATGTAAAATGCTAGAAGTCCCTAAAACTATTCCAATTGTCCTTCTTCCCTTCTAGTTGCTTGATCTTCAGTAGAATCTTGAGCATGAGGGGGTCCACGATAGTAGGTTTTGGTACCACAACTTCTTGTTGGGAAACCACCACTGGTATTACTAGCAGTTTGATTGTCATTGGGGAGTCATGCATGTTGATGGTGAAAATTCATTAATTACTCCCCCATATGGATTATACTAGGAGTGTGGTGGTGGGTAAAAGGAATGTTGGCTAGGGATGGATCCTCAACCATTTGTGTACTGTTCTTGAACTTTCAAACTTTCTCTTCCTCATTAGGATTTTCCTTTGTGGTTATAGCGTGTTCCTCCTCCTTTTTCCCCTCTGCCACACCTTCAAGAGTCAAGATGGATGTCTTGACCTTAGAACTTACTAGGACTTTCCTAGTAATCATGTATGGTGGAGTCATGATATAGACCTATTTCAAATAGTTTTGACTGGGGCTGTGGGGCGCCCTACACACCATATGGTAAGAATTTTGTTAACAAGCAAGCATATGAATCTTCCTTTCTAGTGAATCCTAGGTAATGCCATCCCCCTACACATGCAATACTTGGTGGAGTCATAAAAAGAACATGTAACATACCAAGTTTTGACTATCTTGACTTTAGAAACCCTAGTTCCATGAATAGGAGGTTAGTGTGCTCGGATCATTGGAATCAATCTTATAAGGTTAGATTTACTATGATTAATACACTTGTTTGTACCCATAATGACATTAAATGAGTAACTCACATATTAACCCTAATTATGGATACATATGATCATGATCATGTAATGGACCGATAAACCCTAATGTTATGATGAGTGAGAAATATGAAATATAACTTGGACACCATAAATGTTGGTGGGGTGTGTGTGATGTATGGTAATCAGGGTGACTGAAACCCTAAGTTTTACTCATCTTATCCTAAATATGTGTCCTTGGTGTCATGATACATTAGTGACATTAGGTGTCATAATTGGATAACATACATTGATACACATAAATGGCACTTAATCACATAATCATGACTTGGTATGTAAATCAATTCATCAATATTTAATATATTTCACCTTGTTCACTAAAATACATCTAATGACTCAAATATGATTAATAAATATTTGGGTTTACATAAATATGCATGAATGACTAATGTGAGGATAAATGTGCATAATTGGTAATAGGATGTGAATAAATATGAGTAATTAATTTATTTTGAGAAAAATATGACTAATTTATATCATTTGACACAAATTTGATGTTTCATTTAAGTGGAGATAACTAATGTGACATTATTTGAGTTCATTTGAAATTTTATGGACTTAATGAGAAATTGAGTAAAAGAATGTATTTCGTGAAAGATAATCCAATATAAATTCATATATTGATAATATGAGGATAATGAAGTCTAAATCCCAAATTTTGAGGATAATGTTAATATATATTAATAAATATAAATATAATTGTTTGAAACCCTAATTGTACTAAAACTAGTACAAGATAATCTCAAAACATAAATGTAATCCCAAAATCATGTTCTTTCAGTCCCAATTAGTATAGATGTGAAGTTTAAACTTTATCAGATAATTATAAAGAATATGCATGCATTATCACAATCTATTTAAAGAAGATAATTATAAAGAATATGCATGCATTATCACAATCGGACTTGGGTTATTTTGATCTAAATAAGAATTCTCGGTCATGCATTGATTTCTTGGTTCAGCACAAAGTTGGGGCTGTCACAATGGTTGATAAGTTTATGTGATTTTGGGTACTATAACAGTTGTTGGATTTGTATCTTGTGAGTCTCCTCTCATCCACTTCCTTGAGTCTGCGAGCGTCTGGGCTTCTCTTAGTCCATTTCTCCTCCTCTCACTGTGCTTTCTCTCTCTCTTCTCTTCCTCTCACTCATCTTTCATTTCTGTTATCTTCCTCACATGTTCCTGAAGCTAGTGATATGGGACTTTATAGGTCTCTCGCCTATGTTCCCTAGTCAAGAAGGGATCCTATCTTTTCCCATGTTTCCCTTTTTGAATAGGTATCTCCCCACCTCCAGTTTCAACACATATATAATCTCCCTTCCACCATTGCCTAACCACAACTAGTCGATCCTCTTTGTCGGTTAACCCTCAGTTTCTTTGGGTTGTCTCGACGACGAGTAGCCCCGCTTCTCCTCCTAGAGACATCATGGTTGAGTTTGACACCACACCAGAGGCAACTACAACCATCTGTGATCATCGTCACCATCCAAGTGTAGCCCATAAAAGCTCCTGAAAGCGTTGATACACCCAATTCGAGGTATTCATGGCTTCCCCCCTTTTCTGGTCTTATTTCTCTTTTTGTGCCTACTAACAGAAAATGTTTGTGGATCATCTCTTTTGGATTGATAGTTTTGTGCGCCTTTATCTTTTTTATGATTCTATGAGTCCTCCTAAGGTGTTTATTTGTTCTCATCTTCCTAGTTTGGGAGTCTCATGTGATTTTTCCATATGGAGCTCTACAAATTTAAGGAAAAGAATCTACCTTCAAAGTCATTGGACAAAGATGCAAGTTGTACACTCTAGGAGACAAGATTGAAAAGGGACTAACATACCCTCTTTCTGATGCAAGCTGACGTAAATTAAGAGTCTCACTCCTGACTCTAAATAGAGGGACTTTATGGGAATTGACCCCATTGTTAGCTTATATTTATTTCATGTTATTTTCAAATAACTTTCTCATGGATGAACGAATTAATCTTAGGCCATTAAAGTTTAAATTTGAATAACACTATAGTTACAGCTGAAAACCAAGAAACACATCTTGTTAGTCAAGAAACGTGACATCTACGTATCAAAATGGTGTTCCGGTCAATTATAAGTTCAAACAACATGGCATGTAACAATCCCAAGACAGAATGTGCTTCAAAGGTTTGACATTTTAGAGTTTCTATGTATTCAACACATGTTGTATTTAGCATATAAATGACGTGTCAAGATTGAAGATAACGTTCAAACTTTCACCTAGAGTTGTGCACGGTGTGCCCAAATTTTCACATGGTGTGTGGCATCCAACTACAATTTTCTAAAGTTGTTTTGATCTTCAAACACGGTGTGTACTTTCTTTTTCATGGTGGGTCTGGAAAGATCTTGAAATTCCACTTTCACCCAGAGCAGAGCAACACAAGCCTTTAACTATTCCAAATATGGTGTGTACCTCAATGCATCAAGTTTATAGAGTTTAACAACAAAAATAAACACAATGTGTGCTCCTAAATCACAGTGTGTTTGTGGTGCTAAAATAAGATTTCCTAACCCCATTTTATAAAAATTGATAATTTGAGATTCCTATCCCATTATGTCATGTTCTCTTCTGTCCATGCCATTTTTTCTTGGATTGACTCTGCCGTCCCCAACAACTCCAATTCTCAACTCTACCACCGTCACTATTATTTCCTACCACATATCATCTCTAATTTCTTGCCCCATAGTTGATCCAGAGCTCAAAGATGATTCCATTGAGCAGAATAGGCACTGCATCGCTCCCAACCACCATCATCACCAACACTGTCATAAGCAAATCAATGAAGTTCCACACCATGCAAGATAACCCCATGTCGTATTTCTGCCAATCCAGTAGCTCGACCAACCACCACCAATCTCAATTGTATTGTCAGTTCTTCATCACACAAGCATAGCCTGAACAAACCTTCACTGGCACACCACCGTTCATCCCATCTCTTACAACATCGCTCTATTAGCAACCCCAACCTCCAACAACCAGTTCTTGATGTGAAGCATCAAACAAACCAGTTCATGTCACAACGAATATGCTACATGAAGTAAAGCACACATCGTGTTTACTAATACAACACCTACCTCTCCTTCTTTAGTATCACCAATGGCACAAATCAAGAAAGCTTCAAAGTGCCAAAGGGGAGAAATTTCTTTAATAGCCACTGCCTATGTCTCCTCTACCCAATTTAATGTCACAGAGGAAGAAGATACAATCTACCGAAAATGGGAGACATGTAGGATCTTGACTATCATTGTTCTTGCATTGACACAACATATGCACTAGGATTTCTCGATGAAGTACAACCTCTCCTTGAAGATCCAGAAATTTTGACATATGTTTCACAAGAAACTACACATATCCATGTTTGACCTATGAATTTTTGACAACCTTGAGAATGGAGGCGGATATAAGGAAGCTTGTTGAACCCTTTAGTATATTGCATTTTAGATTCCTTGGTAAATCCTATTAGTTAACTTTTAAATAGTTCTTTGAATTATTAGTTTGTACGTGTGTTGGGAGTATCACGATGCTTGACACTTCTAATAATGATGAATTATGGGGTATGATAATTGAAGACACATCACACTTGACCACATCTTCTGGGGCATCTGATATTCACAATGCAATCCTACGCTATATTCATAGACTCCTTAGTACTTGTGTTTTCTCTAGGAAGGAAGCACAATGAGTGGTTGAAAACATGATTTATTCTTCTTATGGGATATGTTGCACAACTACAAGGTCAATGTTGCTTATTATGTCCTCCAACATTTTTTTAAAATCCAAAGAGTCTCCATTGATGACATAATTATTGGGGGTCTAATCACCAATATTGCTTACAAGTTGAAAGTGGAGTTGTCATGATTAGAATCTATTCTAGGAAAATTAAACTTCAATTTCTTGTTGCTTCAAATATGATAGCTAGAGACCCTTCTGATGAGAGAAAATTTAGAAAATACTTACATAAACATGAAGACTACATTAAACTACCAAATATGGAATCAATTACTTTAACCAATCATGACAAGTCAAAGTTCTCTTTTAATGATGAAAACAATGCTCATGACATTCCCATACATAGACTTGAGCCTTCTGATATAGTTGAGGCACGTGCAACACCACCTCCTCCTCCTTCCACTGGCACACAGATCAAGTACAACTGGGCAATACCAGGTGTACGCCACATGTACGGTTATGTCCAGTATTGCTTTGACCAGCAGTATACTCGTCTTGATCAGCTCAGCCACCAGTATAGAAACATGCACTCCATGACACAAAGGATAAACATGTGGCACATAGATCAGTACACTACATCTTGTCAGCACAGTAGCCACCGCCACCATCACCTCAGGATTCTTCATTCCCAGACATCGCCAATGGTGACACTTTGGGGTAGCACTTTCCAACTGTCGATCAGGGCACTGGCCCTCTTTTTTATCATTCATCATGATAGATATTTGATTGCAATCCTTTTGAGTTTTTTATATGCAGTGAGTACGATGCAAATTTCAAGCTTAGGGGGTGAGAAACTGGATGGTCGTTCTTGTTTTCCTTTTTATTTTCCTTTCCTTTTCCATTTTTCTTTCATAGATTAGTGAAAATCTATGCATGGTCATGATGATTCATTCTTGTTTGGGTAGAATTTACTCCTTTCTAGATATACCATAGTATTCATCAAATATTATAGTTGACGAACACTAGCATGCACATCCAACAATTTAATGAAAAAAATTGGCAAATCACTTGTGTTGCATGATATTTTTTTTTCTCTAGCATTCTTTTCATTTTTTCTCACTCTCAACTCAATGCATGTAATGGTTCAAATGCTTTAGATTATTCAACGTTACATCCTTGTCTAGCATTTTTTATGATTTTTCCAAATTTTGAGTGCTCTACCACGCCTATGATGAAATTTTTTACAAATAAAAGAATTCTAGGACTTGAATCACATATCTTCATGATTCTTCTACTTTTTGACATTTTGACTAGCCTAAGAGTGTGGGGTCCCAAAGCGGGACCTGGATCGTGCTTAAAAAGGGATGTTTGCTTCCTCAAAATATAAAGTTTCTAGATCCCTATAAAAGATGGCCAAGTCACCCACATAATCTCCCAACCCAATGAACTTTAGGAAATATGTTAGAAAGAGGGTAAATAAACCCCAAATGGCATTCCACATGGGAATACGTCTATATTAGCAGTCAAGTGCCATCCCTAAGTTCATAATTTAAAAATATGAAAGCTTATGAAGAAATCATATCAGATGTGTTGACATCAAAATGGAATTTCATTTTATTCATCCATATAATCAAAAGAATTTGGTTGTATTTTCACTATATTTTTTGATCTTTTGTCAAAAATCTATTGGTCGCTATCTTGTTGATTTTCCGAAAGCAAATTGGCCACATTTTTGAACTTAACTTCCAATTTTGAATGATGAATACTAATTCATGTTTAGTGTAGTATCTTGACAAGGATAGGTGAGTTATGATTGAATTCTTTCATTTCATTGAATTAATGTATGTATCATGCTAGTTCTTTTTCTATGTATCCACGCTTCTTTTTCTTGAGGTAAAGTAATGGTTGGGCCACTTTTGATTGCAATTTAAAATCAAAATTTCACCCAGATATGACTCTTAATCATGCTAGATTGTTCATCTTTTACGTTCCTTACTTGTACCATAATTTGGACCGCATGTACCTTTATTTGACACTAAAATGGGGATGAATTGGACATAATTCGACTTTCATCATATTTCTTAAATGATTGCCCAAAGTTGGAGCAATCCCCTAAAGAATCTAATAGAAACATGATGTGTGATTAAGAAACATGGCATGTGCCTAGCAAGAAAAGCTTATTTTCCAAAGTGAGAAAATAACATGTCGTGCTTCCCAACCAAAATAGTGTATCACATTAGATGTAAAGAATTAGAAGTTAGTGGATTTAAGCAACATGTTGTTTCCTCTTATTCTAGAAAATCATGGATTTCCCTGACTTGCAGTAAGACAACGTGTTGGGTAACTGATACATTATATTCTCTCATTCTAGAACTACCTAGAATTCCCTAACTTCTAGCGACGCGTTGTGTTGGCCAATCGACATGCTATGTCATCTTTTATCTAGGTAGATCAACCTTAGAAACCATAAGTCACACTGTGTATTCACTTGCAAACATGTCATTTTTTTGCAGTTTGAGTTCAAATTGAATGAAATCCATACCATGCTTTTAAATACAAACATGACTTACTTTGGATGGATATCACGGGTCATTTGGATCAAAAGACATCTAGTGCAGAGCCTACATGATGAGAAGGAGATTTTGGAGAGAAAGGGTGATCACTCAAGAGAGAATCATATTCCTCCCTAATTATTCATCAGCAATGGCAGCAGAAGTCTCCATTCTCCATTTCAACCACTCGAGAGAGAAGGTTGATGGAGAAAGAGTTATACGAAGGACAAAATTGTAACTTCTACCTGAAGTTCTACTTCTTTCTACTATTTTCTTGGAGATTTCTATTCTTTCCTCCCTCTTCCCATGTTATGTTCCATATTCTACTACTTGTAGTTGCATTCCTTAGTCATGGATGAGTAGAACTTTTGTTATTAGGCATGGGGGAGTAATCTCATGTCATAACATGTTTGAACATAAATTTCATGTTGAATGCTAATTATTTCCACTATTTTGAAGTTCATTTGAGTTGATTTCTTCTTACATGCTTGGCTGGCCACTTTGTGTATAGAGTTTATGCTCTTTGTATAATCTAGAAATATATGTGTAGGAGTAAGGAGATGTATCTTGGTAACAACTCATTACCCATGAGAGTGGCTGGGAAGTGTTAGGGAGAAAGGTTTGCACTCTAAAATTTGGTATAAGCACTGGGGTTTACATGAAATTAGGATTGCCCTACACTACCGAGAGGTGGGATTGAATGCAAACCTCTTTTGTTTTGTTTCTAGCATAGTTGATTTTTGTAGTTCATCATGATATGATATAGATGTGAAACCCTACTCTCAAGACCTTTTAATCAATCAAAATCTTTGAATCAAGTGATCCCTTCTCTAGTTTGATTCTCTCTAACTATTAGTTTGCTTGTTTAAAAACAACTTGTTCCTTAAAACCAATCTAGGTTGATGAAATCTGATATTCTTCTATTTAACTATAAACTTCTCCTTGGACGTTCTCAAATATACTACAAGCACTTGTATACTTACATGTGTTTGAGTTATAATATTAAGGCTTGTGCAAATGGATAACACTCTTCCTCTTACATGTTCTCCCAATAGCTTACTCTAGCTTATAAAATTAGCACACAAGACCTTTAGACATATAAGGTGACATAAGGCTAAAGAAATAATTAATCAGATATTATTTTGGGACAAAACCTAAGTGTTGGGTAGAAGCTATACCCAAGTTAAACTGATAACTTAAAGGGAAAAAAATACTATAGAAATGGACTTCCACAATGAGTTTTTTATCTTCAAACAACCTACATCAACTAGGATATTTCATGGTCATAAAGATCAAACTCATCAAGAAAACAACATATTCAAAGTTAAGCTAAAGAAGCCCTATACAACTCTTCAAAATGTTACACTACCAAATGTGAGATAGAATAGAAATAAGAAAGCAACCCTTGTTAACTATTTGGATGAATATCATGCAAAAACTCTAGATGACCAATCCTAAAACATGCCCAAGTTATAGAACGAATACAAGATAATTTGAAAGGTAAGCCGTTATGTACATTATGAAAAAATGCTCCAATATGAGTATTAACATTAGATAAGGGAAATTCCAACCACTCGAGTGAAGTACATACAATAAGACTATCTAATCATTGATATGGTATCCATGTTTCTTGATTCTTGTAGGATTTGGAGGATGCTATAATGGTAAAAGATGATTTGATTGGACTAAATGAAAAATGAAAAAAATGTTAAGCCCAAGTAAATATAATATGATAACTATGACCATGACATAGTTAGTTGAGTAACAAAATAACTACAAACTTAATTCAGTTCACTAGGCTCATAAATATATATAATGAATATTTTGAAGAAATAAAATGGCATTAACAGTTTAGTGAAAATGACAACATGAGACAATGTAATGTGTTGAAATATCTTCATGCAGTATGGTTGTCTTTCATTGCATTAGTCTGTCTACAATTTTCTCCATTGGTCTTTTGGTTTTGAAATAGATGTGGAACGTTATTTATTAAAATTGATATAGGAGAATGCATGATCCTAAATAAATGACAACATGTACCCATAATTGAAAAGGTAGCATGTCAGGACTGGTCCCATTTGGTAAGAATTTAGCCTTGATAATAGAAATTAAATTTTCACTTTAAGTTTAAAATGAATAACCAAATATTCGTATTATATTTTTATTTATACATGGGTTCCATTTGTACCACCTTGAGTGGAAAAAAACACATCAGAAGGAGGGGTTCTAGGAAAAAAGTGGGGCTTGAAAAGAAAAAAATTGTAAAAGCAGTTGTATCTAGAAAACAATTATCAATAAAATATATTATATATATGTGTGACTAAAAGTTAAACAATGTCCCATTCAGACAAACACGTGATGTAAGGCCACATCAATTTGTAGCAAATTAAGTATAAAAGACAACAGTAGAAGTTCCATTTGAAAATAGTTGAGCCTTTAAAAAAATATCACTCAACTTTAGTTGATATTGAATATTTGAATTTCACTTAATTTTATTGATATTAATATGTGACTAAAAGTTTGACAACACTCCATTTACAACTCCTAATATTGAGAACATACTAGGTTGTGATTTGGTTGTACCATCTCCACTTTGAAACACATCAGAAGGGGGTACATTTAAAACAAACTATTAGGACCTACATGTGGGCTAAACTGAGTATGAATACTACTTCTAGTGGATTCATCATTTTCAAAACATAATAAAATGTTATACTAAATGCAATATATGTTCCAGTTGTGTATCCATTATTCTAAACCTATAGTAATTTCTTGTAGTCACATGTGTTTGATGCCACCATGTTTCAATATGGGACCAAGAATTTCACATAGTTCTCATTTCTTCTATAGCATCTTTAAGTTTATCCTATAATAAAACATTTTTAGAGGACAATGATGAAAATATCAAAAGATACCTAAATATTAGTTAAAGTACTTACATATTTTGCAATATTTTCTCACAATTACATTTCATATATAATCTTAGAAGCTTTCCCTTTGTTCTCTTGTTCGACATGTCCTAGTCCAATACTTGGAACCCTGTTTTTCTTTACAAGGTTTACAACAAGCAAAAAAGCATGGCTAGTCGCCTCATCAATTTCTGATAGATTGGTTAATTCACCATTTGAAATTTCATTATCCACAATATCAATTATATCATCATGTGATTAAATGTTCAAAATTAGTGTAAAAGCAAATAAATATATGTATCAAATATATATAAATAATATAAAGTACATAATAAATTTCCATCAATGGATTGTTCTCATACACTTTCTTTGAGGTATTTTTCTGATTTGGTTCTCCCTCCCCAATTTTCTTAAAAATGAAAGAAAAAAATGTAAGTGGTTGCCTTTTTCAATACAAAATTCAAAATCAATGGAAACTAGCATTTGATACCTTGTTCTCCCTATAACAACTCCATGTATTGGACCATGTAGTATGATGCATTTGTTTTTTGGATTTGTGAACCATATTTCTGGCAGCAAATTTCTAGGGAAAAAAATATACTTAAGACAAAGAGAAATAGATCGTAAGAAAAAAAGAAATAGTTATTCAATGTTTGACTATACCTTAGACTTATCAGTACTTGATTGCTTCACAAGATTTACAAACTGACAAATATATGTTAATGGGTTCTTCTCAACCTTTTTCCTCATCATGTCTGGATCATCCTTGTACTTGTCATATAATATTTGTTAAATTGTGACTTCTAAGTTTGTAAAGCTTTGTGAATGTGATTGTCTATGTAGTTCCATGCATTTGTGCAATGTCCTGGATCAAAGTACTTCTAAAAATTATGGTGAGATGTTAATACCGCAATGGAAAAGAAATATGTGAAGGTCATATTAATAAGTTCTATATTTACATAAATACCTCAATGTGTGATTTTTTATATTTAAATGCAAGTTTTGGTTTCTCACTCCATGGTAGATCTAGATTCATTATTCATGGTTTTCTAGCTACTATGTCATAGAAATTTTTGTTCAACTTTATATTGTTTTCACGAGTTGTGTTACTGGTTGCATTCGTTGGACCTTGAGTAGTTGCTCACTAGTCTTTGGAATTATATTGAATTCACTTGCACGCCCTCTACCATATATGTGGTTATCATGTTCATCATAAAGGTCCTCATTCAATTTCTCATCTTCTACTACAACATTATCAGTTAAAGCATGGGATGGAGATGAAGTTGAACATCACTAACAGTTGCAGTTAGTGAAGAGGGCATTCAAACTCTAGTAACACTCGAAGGTGTTGAAGAGTTTGTACCTTTTGTTCCTCATCCTACATTAGACTAACATATTGTTGGATCTATGCGCTCTATAGGGGGTGAATAGAGCTAATAACACTTAATAAAACTCATTAGACTTTCAAATTATATCCAAGATAAGGTTGCCTCTATGAAATTTGAGTGCAACTAAACAAACATAGAAAAGATAGAGAGATTGAACAAGCACAAGTAACACATTCTATGTATAGCAATTCCAAACTCCAAACTAGGAGATGTACGTTCACTACCTAGAAAGGTCAATATCTAGGATTTTCAACCATTGCACATTTTTTATATTCCACTACAAGAGATACAATATATGACCACCATGTTCAAAGGACAAGGGTACCTATCATTCCTTTTAGGATCAAAGGAGCCAATAACCTTATAAGGACTTACCCATCCAAGACCAAGAGTCTTCTACCTTCACAAGGACTTACCCACTTTTGTAATGAGCTAGTAGACTTTGCTGAGGGGATTTACTCGTGCAGCAAGACTTTGGCCTTAAAGTATTTACCCACTCATGAATTGGATCTTTAGCCTCTTCTTCACCTTCACCAAGGAGAAGTTTTCACCATCTTTGATAGAGAAAGGAGGTTGGGTAAGGAAGTTGAGAGCTTCACAAGGTGTACAATGGAGAACCTCTCTCACAACGGACCTAACTCACTCATATTGATGTATATTAGTAGATAAGCTTGACAGAGAAAGGGGCTCTTGGAGGAAAAAACACTTAACTGTAACTAGGGAGCATACAAGAAAAACTTGGAATGAAGTCCAAGGTCCCCTATTTATAGGTTGAGGTTCCCTACTAGACAATAGAGACACTTAGTAACAAATTCTAGTCATTTTGGGTGATCCAACAGATATATATTTTAGTTTTGGAACACTCCAATGGTTAGAAACACTTCTCTGCCCTTCTATGTACACTATTGTAGGATGAGTTATCTTTTTGACACTACACGATAGAATAATTTGAAGTTTCCAGTCGAGTTTATCCTGGTTGAAACTCAGTCGACTGTTTTAAATTGTTTGTAAGTGTAGGGTTTTAGTTGATTTGTCACTAGGACAAACTCATTCGGCCCTAGGAAGTATCAAGAACATTATAGGCCATCAGATGAGTTGTCACCAGGACAAACTCAACCAACGGGGCAGTCTATAAATGTTTTTAATAATTGCCCCAAAAGTGCTTGAACATTCGAATTCAGTGTTCTTGATTTTTTTTCTAAGCTTATTTATATGTCACACATTTAATACAAATAGTTTACAACATGATTCTAGTGGAGATATATCCTTTTCCACTAAACATCCATTTGCATTGTTTTTTACTTGTTTTCTAGCAGACTAGGATTTGCCAAATCACCGACAAGGAGTGGCTCAAGTGGTCAAGCATGGTGTCTCCTCACGAAGGGACCCGGGTTCGAATCCCAGCTGCCCCCTTGGTCTACCACCCTCCCGGACGTTTGGCCTCTGTCATGGGCATGGGAGAGGGGGAGAGAATGCCTCTCTTTATCCCAAGATTTGCCAAATCATCATTTTCATGTACCTAATACATGAAATTGATCTCAAATACACATGTTAGATAAACATGAATGGAATGGTTAAGTCATCATCAAAATATGGACAATGTATAACTATTAGGTGAAAACATACAACAATTGTCATTGAGAAAATAAAGTAGTGCATAAAAGGTAAAAACAACACTTTATAAGGGGAATGTACAATAGTGTGTAAGGTAGCGCAATCAGAAAAACAATCACATGGGTATTTAAGGAAATAACATTGAAACCAACACATATGCACTACATAGGAAAAAAATACATGTTAGTTCGTCCATACATGTTTGCAACAATTATTTTATAAAAATTTATCTGGGATGTTGTCTAGGAACAAATGATCCCTGGATATCAATCCTCGACCAAGATACATCTTCACTTGTTTCATTGCTAACACACTGAACTTATGATCCATTCAGATAATTCTTAATAGCAGGTAATTTTGAATGATTTCAAGGTGAAAGCTTCGAAGTAGTGAACCAATTATCATCATCATAATCTTTTAGATAAAAGCATTACATTGCTTATGAAGCAAAGTTGAATGGTTTATCTTGATTGTGTATCCTTGAGAAATTGAATTGTGTGAACTTGTATTTGTCAATGATACCACTATAAGAACTTTCATCAAACAAAGCACATTGAAACAATGGTATTTTTATGGTTGGACCATTACATAGGTCAATGACCTCATGTAGTTGTCCATAATATGTGATTGGTTGTAATAGGATTTCTATCCCTCCCACTTGCATAACGAGATGTGTCTGTCAACAGGTAACCCCACTATTTTGTGTAGTACAATACTTTCAACATGCTTTGAATGAAATCAATATCCATTTACTGAATGGCCTTAATAGGACATTCCACCTGTAGAAGGTCCTTGGGATATACATCCTCAACTCTTAACTTACATTGTTTGGATGATTCATTTGCATGCACATGACCTATTTTATAAAAATACAAAATATTAAGAGACAAAATACTCTTATTTAAATAAATTTATAAATATTGTAAATTAATTACATGCTCTTTCAACTACCTAGAAAATTGTCTTGTGCGCTTTGATTATGAAGAACATATTGTGATATTTGGTTCAGTCTCTTGAAGTAGGATCATGTGTTCACTGATTATTAATACCACCCAAAGTTGTGGTCATAATATATCAACACATTTATAAATTGAAAAAGAAGTATTCGTTACCTTATATGACTATCTTACTGGTATGTATTGAATAACACATTATGATTATCTTGTTCCAATGTCTATGTGTCAAAATATTTATATACACCCACTCCAATTGGAGAGTTGTCAACATTATGAGGAGCACTAGTGAAATTTGTCACAAAATCAGTTAGGTATCTAGTACAAATTCTTACAAATTCTTCTTCTAGATATCCTCCATCAATAGAATCGGTAGACTTTTCTTTATTTCTAACAAAATTCTTTAGTTTATTGAAGTACCTCTCTATAGGGTATATCTATATATAGAGAACAAAACCAGCAACCCTTGCTTCATAAGCTAAATGGATAGGAAAATGCATCATAATGGGAAAGAATGATGGAGGAAAGATTCATTCTGACTGGCATAATCTAACAAAAATGTCCTTCTCTAGCTTCTTAAACTCTCCCACATCAATAGCATCTAAGAAAAGTTTATTAAAGAACAAACATAAGTTTTCAATAGTCTTATAAACATCTGAACTTATGCAATACCACAAAACAACATGAGTTGTTGCATTATAACATGACAATCATGGCTCTTCAATGCCAATAATTTTCTTCCTTTTGTTGACACACCTAGATATATTAGATGAATATCCATCACAAACCTTCAATGTTTCCAAAATAGATAAAAACTTTTCTTTCTCACCATTGCTCATTGTGAAAGATGATAGAGGTAAGTATTATTTATTCCTACATCTAAATGCCATAAATCACTTTGAGCACCCCCCATTTTATAGATATTGACGAGCTTGTAAATTGTCTTTATTTTTCTTTAAATCACCTAATAAAGTGTTCAAGATGTTGTCACACATATTTCTATGTGTGAACATCCAAATTGTGTTTGAGCAATGAATGTTTCCAATATGGAAGTCAAAAAAATATGCTAATTTTATTCTAGCCAGGCAACAATGGTCAAACTTCATCTCTAGACCTTTTGCATTTATTTTTTTGTTTAAAATGTGATGTTAGTGAAACCCTAAAATTGTTTTATTATATCATCACCATATCATGCCTAGGTGGTGGACTGAAATCTTGTTGTCAACAGTTCTTTTTGCCATGTCTATAAATATGATTACTTTCCAAGAAATGATGATGGAACCATAGCACTATTTTTTGCAAAAATCAAACCACTTGGATAAGGTGTCTACATTACAAGATGGGCACCCCAAATCCTTTTTTCCCTTGGTGCTCCAACTAGAAATATATCCATAAGCAAGAAGTTCATATATGGTCCATAAGACCATTGCTCGCATAATGAATTTTTTTCTACTATTAGCATCATGTACTTTCAATCCACGCTCCCAAATAATTTGAAGCTCCTAAATTAAGGGCTCCATATATATATAGCAATGTCATTCCCACCCATTTGGGGGCTTGGTATCAATATAGACATCATTATGTATGGGTCCTTTAGAATAAGACATAGTGGGATATTGAGAGGGGTTAACAACACAGGACATATATTATGTGAAGCACACATAACTCCAAATGGACTGAATCCATTTGTTTCTAGAGGAAGTCTAACATTGCATGATTCAATAGAAAAGTTTAGATATATTCTATCTATTGAGAGTCAATATTCTATATCAGAAGGATGATGGAAGTGACAATCATTTCCCTTTTCATTTAATGGCTAAAGCTTATCTTTAGCAACTGAAGGGAACATGTAAAGTCTCTTCATACGAGGGATAAGAGGGAAATGATACATCACCTTTTCAGCTACCTTTTTGCCTTATATATATATTTTTTGATTCCATATAGACTCATCCACAAGTATTAAAAAATATTTTTTTAATCTTTACAAAAGAGCATGCAGCCATTTCACCAAGTATCAATTTTAAATTTATTAAGCCTAAGATCTTTCACAACTACATGTTCTTTGTAATAAGTCTCACGAAATAGACAACCTTCTTTTGTGAGGTATGTGATTATAAACTTCAAGAGCATTAACCATTTAGAATCCTCCTTCAAATATAATAAAGGCACCAGAAAGAACAACTTGGAATGCGTTTTACAACATTTACATAGAGTTTGATATGCCTCCTTGAGAGGCTTGAGGAATGTTGGGTGTTAACATTTGCAGGATCCTCCTCCATTTCATACTTAGTGGCATGTGTTGTATCTCCCATTCCAAACATATCCCCTAGAATTTAATTCATAGTGTCTGGTGTAGGTGTAGTTGATGTAGCACTGGTTGTATTCCTTCCTATCATCTCCCCATGATAGGTCCAAACATCATATATTTGGATGAATTATTGTAAAACATGCATGACTACATCATCCTTGGATTTATTTTATATGTTAGAGCATGTTTTACAAGGATAAATTAATTGTATCAGTCTGTTGGTGTTTCATGGGTGTGTGCAATTCAATGAACTTTTGTGAACCAAACTAGAATACTTCACTTTGCACTCTATTCCCAATATACATCCACCTTCTATCCCACAAGAAATCCATATAGAAACTAGTACACATCTAGTTCACAATCACATTATACTCAAAATTTTCAAAATCACATAAGACAACGTGTGTCACCATTTCCTCTATGAATTTAAGGAAAAAACAAATAAAATGAGAAAATTTTAGAAATCATTGGTTATTTTGGTTCTAATTCAACTTGGTGCGCATCCCTATTATTATCATCAATTGGTTAGTACATCAAATTCACATTTACTCTATTTGTAAGTAACATATCACCTATATATATAATCAAAATGATTGAGCATGTATAATTGTACTATGTGAAGAAGGAATGATCTCGCATTGCCAAAATTTAAAGCCAAATTATAGTTTTGTTTAGCTAAATCTTTCAAATCAAGCATGGGAGCTTTACTAAAACCCATATTATCTTATATATATGTTGATAGGATTTTGTACATGTTATCAACACTACATAGGGTGAGGGTGACCTATTGTAGTAAATAGAAAACACATATATTGTAATGTACTAGTATATCTTTTCAGCATAAGTCATCCTGTAATGTATATAAAAATACTGGTTTGTATTGTGCAACTGGTCAAAAAAAACCTTGAGCATTTTGGATGCTTAATTATCTAAAAACCATGATACTTGATGGTCGACTCCAAAAAACACATGATAGGCTCGTATAGATGAAATGACTTGTTGTACCCTTTTGGTGATCCAATCCCTAGACTTAATGGATTAACTGCATAAGGTGTGTGTCATCAGTAGACTGAATGTCTCTTGAAGTGCATGTGAATAAGGAGGTAGCTTACATCCTAGCATGCACTTAGAATTTATTGCTAAAGGTTGGTGGAGAAAAATGTACAAAAGGGTAAAAATAATGCTCAACTACATTGAATCAATAACTGGATGCCCTTTTAACTTGTGACAAATGATGCATCAATCTCATCTTTAGTCCTAGCATGTGTTTGGATTTTCTTTCTAGATATTGGTTGAAAATCATGTACAAGAAGTTGAAATTCAACTACTTCACATCCAATATTTTCTTGTGCTCATGTTTGGAATTTTAGAAAAGTTGGTAACTAAGATTTTGGTGAAAAATAGATGTTGATCAGGGTATCATAGTCAATCATGCATCAACATATATAAAACATTGGGTGAGAAACAACTTCCTCTTACTAATGTTATTTGGTTGTAATATTTAAAATTCATGGGGTTCATTTTCAGGAGGCATGGAACATGTTTAACTCAAAGGAGAGATAATAGGGCCTGAGAATCTAGTATGATTTGTGAAATAGGATTAAATTTGAGGTCTAACTTCAGGTGTGGTGAATTTGGAAGGTAAGATGATCGCTAAACATAATGAAGCATTGTAACACCTTATATTTCGGTCGATGAGAAGGGTCTTGTATGGTTTTTGGGTTCATGAAAGAAATACAGTCTTTCATAAGTAGTGCCATTATGAAAGGGCGTTATGGTAGAAGAAAGGTAAAAGATATAGTTAGATAGGAACTCATCCAATAATATTTGGTTATTTCATGTAATGAATCTTGCTTTGGGAAGGAAAAAATATTAACAAGGATTATATTTGGAAATATATGGATGTTTGTAACGAAAGTGAATTGCATATATTAAAGCATCGTCTAAGGAGATAACATATATAGGAGAGAGGTGAAGGAGAAGTTAATAAAAGTTAAGATGTGTGAAAAATATAGCTAGATAGAGAGATACAGTTCACGAACTCTCTACCCAAAAAAAACTATATTATTAAAATTATTATTAAAAATGAAAAAATCATAAAAATTGGACCAAACACGGTCATTATATGAGATATAAATATAGACATAAATAACATAGATGGATGTTCAGGTAATATATTAGAGCTCATGTTTGTTTGTGGTCAGTGGTATCATGCTCTTTGTTGGATAGGGTTGCTCCATAAGATGACCTACATTTTGTGTCACATTCATACATAATATATGTGTTAAAGGAAGAGTTCTATGGTAATTGATGCACGCACATATATTATGTATTAAAGGATTAGTTCTATGGTAATAAAAGGAAGAGTTGAGTGTAAATGAGTTACATTGATGTAAGATTCCGAAATGACAGAAACTAATTACAAAATATAAAATATAAAATATAAAAGTGAATATGAGTTGTTAAATGGAAATGTTTCGAGTAAAATTAAAAGCCATTTAATTCTAAAAGGAATGTCGAGTATCCTTGTATTATGAACAAATGAGGATACTATATGGATCTAGAAGTTCATACATATGAACTTATAGATATTCCAACGATTGATGATGTGACATCCTACTATCACACAGACAATGAAACGCCACACAAAAATGTGCGAAACATCCATAAACCACATATTACTAAAGATACGGGTTAATTAAAACCGATTGCCAAAAGCAGATAAAAAAAGAAACTATTACATATAAATCCTTATCCTGCAAGGAAACATGTTATATAAGCATAAATAAACCTTGATATGTGTCCACAGCTTATAGGGACCAGTTGTCCTGTCAACACCAGAGTTCATCACCTGTTTATACATACATAACGGGCCACATCAGGTCAGCAACAGGATATACAAAGCTACATCAGCTATGCATCGTAAAACATTGTCAAAACACCTCTGAGGATCTAAGAGTACAGAGATGACTCTAGGACTCTACTACAAAACAACCCAAACAGCAACATATCCATCTTTTTCCTCCTACTGCTCTTCTTGCTGCTCGACCGCAAACTCACGACCACCACCACATCTAGCATGATCACCTAAAAAGGTTGTAAACCAACGGGGTGAGACACACAGTCCCAACGAGAAACATAACTCTCCACCGAAACTATAAAACCTCAAAGGAAAGCTAGAATAGATAAAGCAGGTAACTGATATAAGCATCTCATATATATGACATACTGAACAGAACTAGCTTACCAAGATATCCAGGAGGCATATAACCATATATTTCTTTATGGAACATGATTGACAAGATAAGATTTATAAGAACTTATCACAAGATATGAGGAACATACAATTAACTGTAAGATATAACTAGAGCAACTATACAAGCAAGGCCTCAACCAATGTTCCATATTTTGCCTTAAGCAATATATTCTATATGGCTGGATTATGATTTATTATGCCCTGAGGAAGTGAGCCGTCCCACTCAAATCCAACCTTCGGCTGTGAAGCCCAAAACCAGTGCCATACAAGGTCATTGGGAGAGCCAGACTCCCTTACCTCACCTCTTCATGGTCAGTGCACGATAACCAAAGCAGGACCACAATCTCTTGCTTGAGTGGCCTCAGCCACATGGTCAGCTCCACAGGCTACCCTTCTATAATACTGAGCCATGGGCCTGTTGACCATTCTCTATAATCACTGAGCCATGGGCATGTTCACCATGCTCTATACACAACCACAGTTGTACTCAGATCCTCCTACTTTCAGCTAGGAGAAACCCCACATATTCAACAATATGCTCTCTAGGTAATCCCACAGGATAAACCTGTTTCACCATTACCAACTACCAACAATGATGGATCTATGGCCAAGACAAACTACATGAAATGTTCCACTATAGTTAATTAGTATATTTTATGTGGATTGTTGAGGCAACCAATTTATAAAACATAACAGCATTGAGTTGCATTATTACCGTGGGATCTCAATCCCTCATCACAGAATGCCACTACCTCTCAAGGCTTACATCATCACCATGGGATAGCAATCCCTTATCTCAACATCAGAGGATAACACCTCAACTAGGCACTCAACCTTTATCAGGTCAACAGACCTTTTCACATCATACTGGTGATACATGTTATCTTATCAACAAGGATTATCATCATTGAGTGTTATACAGAACACATACACCTCATAGCTCTTACCTAGCTATGAATTCACTTGATTCACCTACATGGTTAGTATGCATATCAAGAGAGATAATTGAATCACCAAACATAGGTCTTTATCATTAACATGCTATTAGGGTTGAAGGTACATGGTTGGAACAACATCCATGATCATAGTTACATGAAGCACACGCTGTATCTGTACACAAATTACATTATTGTAATCAAACCACAAGAATTCACTATGCCTTTATCTTATGAACATAAACATGTATCTTATTATCTTACTTAGAACCAACTTTAGGTATCAAACATATCATTGGTTACAACCTATCATTCATTACTCATCATCAACAGAGGTGCGATCACAAGATAATGACTCACCAAAACTAGGGTTTCCGAGATAGGTGCAACCCTTACCAAAGATAATGCCTACCCTCACTATAGGTGTGGCGGGCAGCGCATCCCTCACCCAAAGGGGTATCAGGCAGGATCACATCCCTCACCAAAAGCTTATCGGCTAGGGCACTTAGCCACACATATCGGCCAACCATGGAGTGCATCTAGGCACAAGGGATATCGAGAAACCAGACCTGATGTGTGTCGTGCAACCTGATCCAAGAGTTATGTCATTTAGCTAAGGAGCAAGGGGTGTATCGTGCAACTGGGTCCAGAAGTGTATCGTTCACCCAAGTGTAAAGATGTGTCGGGCAGCACAACCAACCCTAACGGCCAAGACCCTATCACCCATTAGGGTTAGGGTTTCATGTCGGGCATCCACCATCATCATAATGCCCAAGGACATATCAACCAAGGCCAAGATCATAATGCCCAACAAGCACACTACTGACCTCTATCCAACTACATCATGGCACTCAAGGAGGGCTATCATTCAACTAAGGCATCTGTCTAGGGTTTCACCACCTTAGCACCATATCGGGAAACATCAAAACCAACTCATGTCGCCCGAGGCACAAAAAAGAGATATCTACCAAGCACCATGTCGGTCAAAGGGACATCTAGGGTTCAACACTCCCAAAACCTTCTTGGGTAACAAGGCATATCACCCAACAACACTAACATGGTGAAGGGGTCATATCGGGCAACAAGGTCAACAGAACCCAACTTATCATATTGCCCAAGACAAAACCCTTGAAGAGGGGTATCGTGCAAAGCACCACAAAAGGGTATCGTGAAAGGCACAAGGACCATATCGGTTTGGTCATCATCAACCTCAAGATCACCATCATCAAACCCTAATAGATCAAGAGAGTTGGCTCACCTCTCAACAACAAAGAGATAGGGGTTTTGCACAACCTCCATCACATATTGGGCAACAAGGTGGATCATCCCCTTATCAGTCAAGATTCCAACCTTCACTAGGTCAACGTCCAACCAAGGCTCACCTATCAAATCCATGGTGAGAGAAGGGTATTGCCCAAGCAACTAGAGCATAGACACACCTCTCAACAACCAAGTGAGAGGGGCTTTGCCTACACCACTAGAGCTCAAACTCACTTATCAAAACCAAATGGGAGAGAAAGGGGTTTTACCCAAGGAACCCTAAACTCAAGGTTTAGCCACAAGGTCTAAGAACACATCAACAACATGACCAATATATATAAAACAAGATAAAAGGGTACGTACTAGGGAAAGAAACATATCTAACAAGATTCATGGCCGATCAAGATGACATATAAACATGCAACATGAAAAAGAAGTAGTACATCTAGGGTTAGGAGTTATGTAACCCGCCTTAACCAAGATCCAAGCTCCTAGCACCAAGCTTCCAAGCTCCAAGCACCACCACAAGAAGAGAAGCAAGACACACTCTAGGGTTCGTCCACCACTAGAGGAAGAAGAAGACTCCACCAAGGAGATCGGCCACCAAACTCTGCCAAGGAGAGGTATCGTCCACCAAGGAAAAAGGAAGGCAACTAAGGAACTAAAGGGATCCCAAGCAAGAGAAAGGAGAGACATATATAGAAGAGGGTGAAGGGGAGACTAAGGCAAGGTGTCTCCCAACCTAGGGACACTTTTCCATGGGGCAAAGACAGCTACTAGCTCGCCACCTCCACATGTCCAAAGATTTTGCCACATGCAAGGGGGGGGGGTGACACAGATGATGATAGCTCAAAGAAGGTCACTTGGCCGATACACCTCATGGGTGACACACCACTTGCCCGACACAACCACCTGGCCGACACAAGGTACCAAGCTCACCCTTGCCCAATACAAGGCCCAACAAAGCTAGGCAAAGCCCAAACAAGGCTCAATAAGGCAAAACAAAGCCAAAAGCTACTCAAACAACAAGCCCAACCCATCCTCTCAACCATAGAGGATGCAAGGAGAGTGAGAAACATATCTCAAGGTGTCAAACTTGCACATCAATCCTAAAACTTGGGTTATTTGCAAGTTGCACCTCCAACTCTCAACAAAGCATAAACAAACCCTAATCACAACTCAGGTGATTAGCAAGCATATAAACACAAGGCTTAAGAAAAGCAAATAGGGTAAGCCCAAAATGAAGTTCAGGGTCCTTATAGATGACAAAGTATAAATACTAAGTCAACTATGGAGCTAATTGTTAGGCGAGGAATATCAGATAGCATATTATGGCAGCTCCATCTCATATGAAATGTCGTACAACGAGGAGATGTGAAACATACAATATACCGACTAAAGAAAAGTGTTGCTAAGTCACATGATTAGCACTAGTGAAACAGAAACATGTGGGACATGTTTTGAGATCACTGAGAATATGATTCAAAGGTGAGTGGCTCTAAATGCAAGTGGGAGTTTGTTGGTATGTATTGTTGACCTAGAGGTTATACATTACCTATATTTTGATAATGACTTAACCATTCCATTCATATGTATCTAACATGTGCGTTAAAGATTGTTTGCAGACATTAGGTACATGAAAAGGATCACATATACAAGCCCTAGAATGGGCCAAGTGCAAGCCAAATTGACTACAAGTGTGCAATTTAGGATTTCTATGTAAATCACCTTAGAACATAAATGTAATCACTTGTAACGATGAATATGCTTGTAACTTAGAAGAGAAAATTGTTTGGGAAAAAATTCACCAAGTGCTAAACACTTTTATTGCAAATAAGAAAATCAATTTCAGGCACTTGGTCGGTCGAGTTTCCCACCCTGAAACTCGACCGATCATCCTGAGTCGATTTTCTGAAGATTGCAATCGGTCGAGTTGTGCACTCACAGAACTCGACCGATTGGGTAGTAGGCCATTTCCAGTTGAAATGGTCGGTCGAGTTTCCTCAGGACAAACTCGACCGATCATTTGAACATCAGATTGCCTGCTACTTGATCGGTCGAGTTACACCCATTGATACTCAACCGAATGCACTGTACGGAATTTGCAGAAAAAGTAATATGACCGTTGGTGAATTGTTTTGGGCAAAAATATAGCCGTTTTCTTGAAGGAAAAATGATCACTTTTGCACCCAAGTGTCCCACAACATAAAGGGCCACCCTCAATTATAAATAGAACCCCTTGGACTTCATTCCAAGCTGCTCTTCCATTGCAAACTTGGTTCTAGCTTAGTTGAGAGTGTTCCAAGCCCTTGAGCCCCTTTCTCTCTCTACCTTCAAGATAATTTTGTGAGAGTGAGTTAGGTCCCTGTGTATGAGAGATATCCTTTGTGTTATGTAAAGCTCTCCTTTCTTTCTTCCTACCTCCAAATCAAATTGAAGATTGATTGAAGCTACTTCTCCGAGTGAAAGAGGAGTTGTTGTTGTTCTTCTCCGAGTGAAGGGGAATATGTGTTGCTGATCTTCAAGAGTGAAGATTGATCGTTGCTCCAACTCCCTTGGTGAAGGGAAAACGTGGGCAAGCTCTTCAAGTGAAGGAGAGGTGCAAGGCAAGCTCAAGTAAGATAGGTAAATCCTGCAAGGCTGAAGACAAAGGTGAGATTGGGTAAGTCCTTTGAAGAAGGCCGAAGAATACTGCTTTGTGGGTAAATCCTTGGATAGGTAGAACATCTTAGCTTAAGTAATTAAGCCCTTGGTTGTGTGGTTTATGTATCTTGTAATCTTATCGTGATATATAAGAGGACCAAGTTGCAAATCCTAGAGTCTAACCAACTCTAGGTAGTGGACTGACATCGCTCCTAAGTTTAGGATGTGGAACCACTCTAAACCACCTGTCCAAGTGCATGATATTCATTATCTCTTATCCTTGCTTTGTATGCTAGAATAGGATATCAAATTGCTGCTTGCATTAGTTTTTGCACTACAATTAAATTGGTGGTCTAATCGATTTTGTGAAGTGTGTGTAGCTCTATTCACCCCCCCTCTAGAGCCCATTGATCCAACAAGTGGTATCAGAGCAGGTCTTCTCCAAGCTACTTCAACAAGTAGGAGAAGATGGGCGATTCAGCTCTTGGGTCACTCAACCTTGAAGGAAGCTTCTCCATGAGACCCCCGGTCTTCGACGGCACAAACTTCTTATATTGGAAGAGGAGAATGCAATTCTATCTCCAAGGGGTGAGTTTCGAAATGTGGAAGATTGTCCATCTCAAGTATGAAGATCCAAAAGGGGACATCACCACATGGACGGAAGCGGAGATGAAGCATGCTCAACTCAATGCCAAAGCCGTGAGCATCATCTACGCCGCCCTTACACCATCGGAGTTCAACCGCATCTCTTCGTGGGACACGGCACATGAGATATGGCACAAGTTGTGTGTCACCTATGAAGGGACCGAGCAAGTCAAGGAGGCCAAGGTCTACATGCTTGGTGGTATTCTTGAGAACTTCAAGATGGGGAAGAATGAAAGAGTGGCAGATATGTACACAAGGCTAAATGTCATCTTGAACAGCCTTGCAGCCCTTGGGAGTGTCATGGATAGAGGTACAATCAATGCCAAAATCTTGAGATCTCTACCAAAGAGATGGGAGCCAAAGGTCACTTCTATTGAAGAAGTCTACAAGCTAAGAGAGTTATCAACCGAGGAGCTGGTAGGTAACCTTTAAGCCCATGAACCTAGGCTTGACAAGCAAGAGGAAGAGGAGAAAAGAGAAGAAAAAGAATCAAAGAAGATAAAGGACACAACCTTCAAAGCTCAAATTGAAGAAATGGTCCGACAACAACAACTTGCTATGAAGTCTTCCTGACCTTCTTCGAGTGAAGATGAAGGTGTCAATGATCATGAAGCCAACTACTCAAAAGGGAAGCACTTCAAGAGCAAGCCCTCCTCCTCAACTCCTAGGTGCTACGAGTGTGGTCAAAAAGGCCACTACAAGAGTGACTGCCCAAAGGCCAAGAAGAGCCATCATAAGAGCAACCACAAGAAGGATGACAAGTACAAGAGAGAAGCAAAGTACAAAAGAAAAGACAAGAAGGAGAAAAGGTCCAAAGATGCAGCTCATGGGGCATGGGAGTCTTCTTCTTCAAGCTCCTCAAGCTCCGAAGATGGAGAATGCCATCTTGCCCTCATGGCCTCTACTAGTGAAGATGTAATTGAGGTAAGTGAGGTAAGCAAAGTTAGTGATGTGAATTTACTTGAGCTATCTAAGGAAACTCTCATTGATATGCTTAATGAATGCCAATCATCTTTTGCTAAATGTAAATCTAAGAGGAAAAGATTAGGCAAAATAGTTGATGATCTTTATGCAAAAATTGACATTCTTGTTGAAAATGAAAAATTGCATCTTGATAGCATAGAATACTTGCAAGGGCAATATCTTGACCTTGAACTTCAATACAATGGAGTAGAGGTTGAGAATGGTACATATCTTAAAAATATTGAAAATCTTAAGATAGAAAACCAAAAGTGCCTAGATGAGCTTGATACTTTTAAAACTGAAAATATAGAACTCAAGCTTATTGATGATGCTAGAAGAGAAGAAATCTATGCCTATCAAAGAGAGATAGTTGTTCTTAAATTTAAAAATGCAAAATTTCTTGCTCAAATTAATGATTTATCTTCTAGACCTATTTTGTCTAGAAATGAAGTTGCTAGCTTAACTCTAGAAAAAGATTCTCTTCTTACTAAAGCCCTCTGTCTTGAGGCTGACCTTTTGCATACTAGAGAAGATCTTGCTAGTCTATCTACTACTGTTGTAAATCTTAGTGATGATAATGCTAAATTAAGATCTACTTTGCAAAGGTTTCTTTCGGGAAAGAAATCCCTAAATGATGTCCTAGAGCACTCTACCAAACAAGTTGGTACTAGTGGTTTAGGATATAATGGGACTGCTCCCAAAGGTAAGAAGAAGGGTAAGAAGAAGAGTGTGGAACCTCCAATTTTCAATGGAGAGTCTTCCGACTCTAAAAACCCTATGGTGTGTATTCATTGCAAATGTGATGACCATTATTCTACCTATTGTCCTTACAAGCCCAAGGGGACCAACCCAAAGATGAAATGGGTCCCCAAGCTAACCCCGAACCCCAAAGTTTGAGTTGGGTTTCGACATCCTGTTTTCTTGTAGGTTCAAAAGAAATGGATTGTTGATAGTGGCTGCTCTAAGAATATGACTGGAGAAATCAGCCATTTCAACAAATTTGTGAAAAAGAAAGGAGGATCGGTAACTTTCGGGGACAACAAGAAGGGTAAGGTTATAGGTGAGGGTGATGTAGGCAATGATTTATGTATTAAAAATGTATTGCTTGTTGATGGCCTACATCATAATCTAATTAGTGTTAGCCAATTATGTGATAATGGTTATCTTGTTCTATTTACTTCTTTAGAATGCTTGCTTCTAGATTCCCTGTCCTACAATGTTATATATAAGGGAACTAGAAATGGTAATCTCTATGTTATTGTTCTCGATGCTCTTAAGCCCATACTAAATAGATGCTTAGTTGTGGATAAAAATGATCTCTCTCTTTGGCATCGTCATTTGGGTCATGTGAATTTGCATCAAATGAAGAAATTGAACAAAAAGGACTTGGTTCGAGGACTTCCTAAATTGGATTTTGATAAGGAAGAGGAATGCCAACCTTGCACACAAGGGAAACAAACCAAATCCTCCTTCAAATCCAAAGGAGTCATGAGTACCAAGAGAGTTCTTGAGCTTCTTCATATTGATCTATTCGGACCAATGAGAACACAAATGCTTCGTGGCTTCAAGTATTGTCTTGTTATTGTCGATGATTTCTCTAGATATATTTGGACTTTCTTTCTCGTTTCTAAAAGCGATACACTTGATGTTTTCTCGAGCTTTTGTAAATGAGTTGAAAACGAAGCTTCTTGCCATGTTGTTTCTATCCGTAGTGATCATGGGGGAGAGTTTGAAAATGATCTTTTTGAACGTTTTTGTGAAAAATCGGGTTATTCGCACAATTTCTCTTCTCATCGCACACCTCAACAAAATGGAGTTGTTGAGAGGAAGAATAGGTCGCTACAAGAGATGGCTAGGACCATGCTTCTTGAGTTTGACAATCCTAAGAAGTTTTGGTCTGAAGCCGTTAGCACGTCATGTTTTGTGCAAAACCGAGTTTTCACACATCTGACTTTCAAGAAAACCCCCTATGAACTATGGCGTGGTAGGAAGCCGTCTATTGATTTCTTTCATGTTTTCAGATGTCCTTGTTTTGTTTTTAACACGAAGGATTCTCTCAACAAGTTTGATCCGAAATCATATAAGGCTTTCTTCCTAGGCTATAGCACTACTAGCAGGGCATATAGAGTATTTAACATTGAACTATCTAAAATTGAAGAATCTATTAATGTTAAATTTATTGAAACTAACCATGTTGTTGGCAAGCATATTGGTGATGATGATGTTGTAGATGAAATAATTCCTATCTTAAAAGATCTCAACATCAAAGACAAAGGCAAGCAGGTTGCAGAAGAAGAAAAAGAAGAAGAAAAGAAGGATCCCACTCCCCGCTTTGCAAAGAATCACCCCAAGGAGTTGATCATTGGCAATCCATTTGAGAGAGTGAGGACACGAGCTGCTCACAACAAAGAAAAAGTAGATAGTGCCTTCATCTCCCAACTAGAGCCAAAGAACATCAAAGAGGCCCTTGGTGATGATGAGTGGATCCTTGCCATGCAAGAAGAGCTTGAGCAATTTGAGAAGAATCGTGTGTGGACTCTAGTGCCAAGACCAAGTGATAGAAAGATCATTGGCACCAAATGGGTCTACTGCAACAAGCTTGATGAGCAAGGAAAAGTGGTAAGGAACAAAGTAAGGTTAGTAGCACAAGGTTACAACCAACAGGAAGGTATTGATTTTGATGAAACTTATGCTCCTGTTGCTAGATTAGAATCTATCCGTATGCTACTTGCCTTTGCTAGTTATAAAAATTTCTTGCTTTATCAAATGGATGTTAAAAGTGTATTTTTTAATGGTACAATCGAGGAGGAAGTATTTGTTGCTCAACCTCTGGGCTTTGAAAATGACAATTTACCCAATCATGTTTATTTGTTGCAAAAAGCTCTCTATGGACTCAAACAAGCACCTCGAGCTTGGTATGAGAAATTAAAGAACTTTTTGTTAGATAATGGGTATGTCATGGGCAAAGTTGATTCTACCTTACTTCTAAAACACACTTCTAACCATTTTCTTATCATCCAAATATATGTTGATGATATCATTTTTGGCGGGACTGATCTTGATCTTTGCAAGGAGTTTAGTTCTCTTATGTAGAGTGAATTTGAAATGAGCATGATGGGTGAGTTGACCTTCTTCCTCGGCTTTCAAATCAAGCAAACAAAGGAAGGAAACTTCATCAACCAAGGCAAATACACAACTGAACTACTCAAGCGCTTTGGGATGGAGAATATGAAGCCGATGGATACACCCATGTCAAACACTGCCAAACTTGACAAAGATGAAGAAGGTGAAAAGGTAGATGAGAAACTCTATAGAGGTATGATTGGAAGTTTACTTTATTTAACTGCCTCTAGACCTGATACTATGTTTAGTGTTGGCTTGTGCGCTCGCTTTCAATCTTGCCCTAAGAAGTCACATCTCATTGCTGTTAAGAGAATTTTGAGGTACTTAGCCAAAACCCAAAATTTGGTCTATGATATCCTAAATCAAGGGATTTTACTCTTAGAGCATATAGTGATGCGGATTATGCAGGGTGTTTGATTGATAGAAAGTGCACGTGGCACTTGCTTCCTCCTAGGACCATGCTTAGTGTCTTGGTTCTCCAAGAAACAAAGCACAGTGGCATTATCAACTGCCGAAGTTGAATACATCGCAACTGGGAGTTGTTGTGCACAGGTCCTATGGATGAAGCAAATGCTCCAAGACTTTAACATATTTTTTGATGCTTCTCCTATCCATTGTGACAATACTAGTGAAATTAACCTCTCTTATAATCCTATATTGCATAGTAGAGCTATGCATATAGAGGTTCGCCATCATTTTCTTCATGACCACATTGCCAAGAAAGATATCTATATCACACATGTGGACACAGAAAATCAGTTGGCGGACATTTTTACAAAACCTCTAGCTAGAGATCAATTTAATTTTATTTGATCTAAACTGCTCATTATTGATTTAAATGATATTGCTATGTGATCTAGCTAGTCATCTCTATCCTATATGCTTGCTCATTTCATTCTTCACCTTATGTTGCCTATACATGCTTGTTTCTGCTTAAATTGTCTATCATCATGCTTAGTTTTATGCTTGTTTTTGGGTTTTATCGAATATCGCATTTTATCGCTAAATAGTGCCCAATGATGAGCTAAATGTGCCTAGGTATGTTTATTATGCATAATAGAATAGAAAAATAAATTTAATAGGCATGTATGTGGCTAGAATCTAAGTTTTAGACTGCTAGGTCAGGTTGACCTTCGGTCGAGTTTCACCCCAGAAAACTCGACCGATCAGGAGCCGAGAGATGTTCTTCAGTGGACCTTTCGGTCGAGTTGTACACCCTCAGAACTCGACCGATCGACAGGCTGCGCCAACTTAAAAGTTAAGATCAGCCGACTATTTTCCCTTGCAACTAGAAAATAGCTGACCGATTCCTCATCTCCTGGCCCGTGCTCTCCACCCTAGCCCTAAACCTTCCCCGTTCCTAACCCTATGGTGCCTTAGCAGCTTGCTCATGACCTCCCCGGGTGTCGGTTGTGTGTTCTCGTTGGCTTTTGAGGTTCGTTTTGCTTGTGTGTACGATTTCTCCTCTTGCTTTTGCTTCCATGGCCTTCCACAGGAGAAAATGTGCCGCCCCTAGCAATGCTCCAGCCTCTTCCTCGACCCAACGGTTGATTCCTTTTGATAACACTATGTTTGTATCTCTTGAGGAGGTAAATAGGTATAAGGATCTTCTTCCTCAATCTCCTTTTCCTTTTCGCCCCTTAGTTGGTGCAACCCATTTTCAAGACTATATCAACTCCATCGCGAAGCGTCTTTCCAAACACAACCTTTCCGCCCTAGCAATCGAAAGTGACTGCTTCAATAATCAGTTATCTAGTACAAAAGCAGTTCACGAGTTCTATGCTAATCTGCGTTGGAACTATGAGTCGATTGTTCCCCCGCCAAATACCGAAGTAGTCCTAACATCGATGATCGCCGGTCGTCGGTTTCAAATCTCCGAGGATAATTTCAATCTCTATCTTACCGGAGACGAAGAAACCACTACTTCGCGCCGGGGCTATGACGAGTATTTTGATTTTTTAGACCCGGAAGGTTTTTACAAACATCATGAATTGACTTTATCGGATATTCATCGATTTTTGAAGAAACCTGACATGGCCTATAAGAAGCGGTCCACCCTACCCTCCTCCTCCCTTGACCTCCAGAGGCGCATCTTAGCCCTTGTGATTAACTGCAATATCCATCTGAAGCGTAATCAAACGGACATTGCGGAAAACACAGCGGTTTTGATGTATTGTTTGTTGAACAATATAGGTTTCAAGTGGGCTCGTTACATTCTACATCATATGACCTACTTTGACAAAGGCAAGAACACCAAGGGCACCCACCCTCCCTACCCAGCCTTGATCTGTGGTCTCTTCTAGTTCACCACTGATAAATCACTCTTTTCTGACTTCCATTACCCGGTTGCTGGAAAGAGAGTGTGCATTAGTGAAACCACTCTTCTGAAGGCTGTACCTGTCCCTACCCCTGCCCCTGGTGCTTCTGGCTCTGCCTCAGCCTCAGCCTCTGCTTCTAGTGCCCATCCCACCTCCACCCATGCTCCACCCCCGCAGCCCCATCCCCGCCCTAGCCGTGCGTCGTTCAGAGCATCAAATGAAACCCTTCTTGGATACATGATGCATGAACAGGCATACAATCGCCAGGTCCAGGACCATCTCCATTAGGATTTGTGTTCGATGATGTCTACCATGAACCTGTCCTGTGCTTCACCCTACCCTGTCTACTAGCCATACCCGGGTAGTGCCTATGCTTCTTATGCATATAAGTAGTACTTCCCTGCTCCACCACCATATGCTGCCGAGCCTTCCGTTGCTGCTCCACCTCAGTATCCCTCTGGTAGCTCCACTCCTGCATATCTACCGCTACCTGCTGGCCCCCTGGCCTCTCTGCTCGCTTCCTTGGGGGACTCTACTCCGTCCTTCTTGCAGGCCAAGGAGCTTCTTGCTCTTGGTATGTCGTGGGCCAAGCAGAATGCCCGTTGGCCCAGTCGCTCTTTTGCTCCTGATGATGAGGAGATGCCCGACCAGGCTGAGGATGCCGACGAGGATGCTGATGCTGACGCTGCTGATGGTGATGGTGAGGATGCTTCTGACGAGGATGGTGATGATGGTGCTGGTTCTGCTGCTGGCACAACTGCCCCGCCTTCAGATGGCGATGAGGACTACAACCCTAGAGACGACGAGGACGTAGTTGATCTAGATAGCTTCGATGTCTAGGAGGTTTCTTAGCTTATAGTCTAGCATGTCTATTATATATATCTTTCTAGACTCTTTTGTATAAGTAACATCCTGGCACATTATTCTGAGCTGTACTATTTTCTTATTTCCTATTTTCTCGCTTTTATGGTTGTAGTTGCTTATGAGAACATCTTTCTGAGTTGGAATATCATTGCTATGTGCTTTAGCTATTTCATCTGTGTTATCTTATGCTTGGTGTTTGTTGAGCTATATTTTGATTCTGACTTGGATTGTATGTTTCTCCTTCTGTGGTTGTATGTTATATGCCTTTACAATGTTGTCTATTATCTTTTGCATATATGTGTGGTTGAGTCTTGGAGAAGACCTAGTTTTTTGCTCTTCTACACCCCCTACCTTTTTGCTAATGTCAAAAGGGGGAGAAATACCTCATGGTTTGAGACTCAATCATATTGCTTCTTGCGATTATACTATTGCTTTCTTGCCTAAGTGATCCTTTTCTTGTTAATCTGTTGATTGATCATATGACATGCAAAGGATTACATATTACATGGATATTGGTTTTGCTATGTATAGAAAACCTAACATGCAGGTGAGAGGAAGCATAGTTTGAGGGGGAGCAACTCAAATTGTTCTTATCATGAATTCCCCTAATTCACAAGGCAAAGGTATAACTTTCTTATCCTTTTCAATATGTTTGAGGAATGGTTTGTCATTGTCAAAAAGGGGGAGAATGTTGACCTAGAGGTTATACATTACCTATATTTTGATAATGACCTAACCATTCCATTCATATGTATCTAACATGTGCATTAAAGATTGTTTGCAGACATTAGTTACATGAAAAGGATCACATATACAAGCCCTAGAATGGGCCAAGTGCAAGCCAAATTGACTACAAGTGTGCAATTTAGGATTTCTATGTAAATCACCTTAGAACATAAATGTAATCACTTGTAACGATAAATATGCTTGTAACTTGGAAGAGAAAATTGTTTGGGAAAAAATTCACCAAGTGCTAATCACTTTTATTGCAAATTAGAAAATCAATTTCAGGCACTTGGTCGGTCGAGTTTCCCACCCTGAAACTCGACCGATCATCCTGAGTCGATTTTCTGAAGATTGCAATTGGTCGAGTTGTGCACTCACAGAACTCCACCGATTGGGTAGTAGGCCATTTCCAGTTGAAATGGTCGGTCAAGTTTCCTCAGGACAAACTCGACCGATCATTTGAACATCGGATTGCCTGCTACTTGATCGGTCGAGTTACACCCATTGATACTCGACCGAATGCACTGTACGGAATTTGCAGAAAAAGTAATATGACCGCTGGTGAATTGTTTTGGGCAAAAATATAGCCATTTTCTTGAAGGAAAAACGATCACTTTTGCACCCAAGTGTCCCACAACATAAAGGGCCACCCTCAACTATAAATAGAACCCCTTGGACCTCATTCCAAGCTGCTCTTCCATTACAAACTTGGTTCTAGCTTAGTTGAGAGTGTTCCAAGCCCTTGAGCCCCTTTCTCTCTCTACCTTCAAGACAATTTCGTGAGAGTGAGTTAGGTCCCTGTGTATGAGAGCTATCCTTTGTGTTATGAAAAGCTCTCCTTTCTTTCTTCCTACCTCCAAATCAAATTGAAGATTGATTGAAGCTACTTCTCTGAGTGAAAGAGGAGTTGCTGTTGTTCTTCTCTAAGTGAAGGGGAAGATGTGTTTCTGATCTTCAAGAGTGAAGATTGATCGTTGCTTCAGCTCCCTTGGTGAAGGGAAAACGTGGGCAAGCTCTCCAAGTGAAGGAGAGGTGCAAGGCAAGCTCAAGTAAGATAGGTAAATCCTGCAAGGCTGAAGACAAAGGTGAGATTGGGTAAGTCCTTTGAAGAAGGCCGAAGAATCTTGTTTTGTGGGTAAGTCCTTGGATAGGTAGAAGATCTTAGCTTGAGTAATTAAGCCCTTGGTTGTGTGTTTTATGTATCTTGTAATCTTATCGTGATATATAAGAGGATCAAGTTGCAAATCCTAGAGTCTAACCAACTCTAGGTAGTGGACTGACATCGCTCCTAAGTTTAGGACGTGGAACCACTCTAAACCACCTGTCCAAGTGCATGATATTCATTATCTCTTATCCTTGCTTTGTATGCTAGAATAGGATATCAAATTGCTGCTTGCATTAGTTTTTGCACTACAATTAAATTGGTGGTCTAATCGATTTTTTGAAGTGTGTGTATCTCTATTCAACCTCCCTCTAGAGCCCATTTATCCAACAAGTGGTATCAGAGCAGGTCTTCTCCAAGATACTTCAACAAGTAGGAGAAGATGGGCGATTCAGCTCTTGGGTCACTCAACCTTGAAGGAAGCTTCTCCATGAGACCCCCGGTCTTAAACGTCACAAACTTCTTATATTGAAAGAGGAGAATGCAATTCTATGTCTAAGGGGTGAGTTTCGAAATGTGGAAGATTGTCCATCTCAAGTATGAAGATCCAAAAGGGGACATCACCACATGGACGGAAGCAGTGATGAAGCATGCTCAACTCAATGCCAAAGCCGTGAGCATCATCTACGCCGCCCTTACACCATCGGAGTTCAACCGCATCTCTTCGTGGGACACGGCGCATGAGATATGGCACAAGTTGTGTGTCACCTATGAAAGGACCGAGCAAGTCAAGGAGGCCAAGGTCTACATGCTTGGTGGTCTTCTTGAGAACTTCAAGATGGGGAAGAATGAAAGAGTGGCGGATATGTACACAAGGCTAAACGTCATCTTGAACAGCCTTGCAGCCCTTGGGAGTGTCATAGATAGAGGTACAATCAATGCCAAAATCTTGAGATCTCTACCAAAGAGATGGGAGCCAAAGGTCACTTCTATTGAAGAAGTCTACAAGCTAAGCGAGTTATCAACTGAGGAGCTGGTTGGTAACCTTCAAGCCCATGAACCTAGGCTTGACAAGCAAGAGGAAGAGGAGAAAAGAGAAGAAAAAGAATCAAAGAAGATAAAGGACACATCCTTCAAAGCTCAAATTGAAGAAATGGTCCGACAACAACAACTTGCTATGAAGTCTTCCTGACCTTCCTCGAGTGAAGATGAAGGTGTCAATGATCATGAAGCCAACTACTCAAAAGGGAAGCACTTCAAGAGCAAGCCCTCCTCCTCAACTCCTAGGTGCTACGAGTGTGGTCAAAAAGGCCACTACAAGAGTGACTGCCCAAAGGCCAAGAAGATCCATCATAAGAGCAACCACAAGAAGGATGACAAGTACAAGAGAGAAGCAAAGTACAAAAGAAAAGACAAGAAGGAGAAAAGGTCCAAAGATGCAGCTCATGCGGCATGGGAGTCTTCTTCTTCAAGCTCCTCAAGCTCCGAAGATGGAGAATGCCATCTTGCCCTCATAGCCTCTACTAGTGAATATGTAATTGAGGTAAGTGAGGTAAGAAAGGTTAGTGATGTTAATTTACTTGAGCTATCTAAAGAAACTCTCATTGATATGCTTAATGAATGTCAATCATCTTTTGCTAAATGTAAATCTAAGAGGAAAAGATTAGGCAAAATAGTTGATGATCTTTATGCAAAAATTGACATTCTTGATGAAAATGAAAAATTGCATCTTGATAGCATAGAATCCTTGCAAGGGCAATATCTTGACCTTGAACTTCAATACAATGGACTAGAGGTTGAGAATGGTACATATCTTAAAAATATTGAAAATCTTAAGATAGAAAACCAAAAGTGCCTAGATGAGCTTGATACTTTTAAAACTGAAAATGTAGAACTCAAGCTTATTGATGATGCTAGAAGAGAAGAAATCTATGCCTATCAAAGAGATATAGTTGTTCTTAAATCTAAAAATGCAAAATTTTTGCTCAAATTAATGATTTATCTTCTAGACCTATTTTGCCTAGAAATGAAGTTGCTAGCTTAACTCTAGAAAAAGATTCTCTTCTTACTAAAGCCCTCTGTCTTGAGGCCGACCTTTTGCATACTAGAGAAGATCTTGCTAGTCTATCTACTACTGTTGTAAATCTTAGTGATGATAATGCTAAATTAAGATCTACTTTGCAAAGGTTTCTTTCGGGAAAGAAATCCCTAAATTATGTCCTAGAGCACTCTACCAAACAAGTAGGTACTAGTGGTTTAGGATATAATGGGACTACTCCCAAAGGTAAGAAGAAGAAGGGTAAGAAGAAGAGTGTGGAACCTCCAATTTTCAATGGAGAGTCTTCCGGCTCTAAAAACCCTATGGTGTGTATTCATTGCAAATGTGATGACCATTATTCTACCTATTGTCCTTACAAGCCCAAGGGGACCAACCCAAAGATGAAATGGGTCCCCAAGCTAACCCCGGACCCCAAAGTTTGAGTTAAGTTTCGACATCCTCTTTTCTTGTAGGTTTAAAAGAAATGGATTGTTGATAGTGGCTGCTCTAAGCATATGACAGGAGAAATCAGCCATTTTAACAAATTTGTGAAAAAGAAAGGAGGATCGGTAACCTTCGGGGACAACAAGAAGGGTAAGGTTATAGGTGAGGGTGATGTAGGCAATGATTTATGTATTAAAAATATATTGCTTGTTGATGGCCTACATCATAATCTAATTAGTGTTAGCCAATTATGTGATAATGGTTATCTTGTGCTATTTACTTTTTTAGAATGCTTGCTTCTAGATTCCCTGTCCTACAATGTTATATATAAGGGAACTAGAAATGGTAATCTCTATGTTATTGTTCTCGATGCTTTTAAGCCCATACTAAATAGATGCTTAGTTGTGGATAAAAACGATCTCTCTCTTTGGCATCGTCGTTTGGGTCATGTGAATTTGCATCAAATGAAGAAATTGAACAAAAAGGACTTGGTTCGAGGACTTCCTAAATTGGATTTTGATAAGGAAGAGGAATGCCAACCTTGCACATAAGGGAAACAAACCAAATCCTCCTTCAAATCCAAAGGAGTCATGAGTACCAAGAGAGTTCTTGAGCTTCTTCATATTGATCTATTCGGACCAATGAGAACACAAACGCTTCGTGGCTCCAAGTATTGTCTTGTTATTGTCGATGATTTCTCTAGATATACATGGACTTTCTTTCTCATTTCTAAAAGTGATACACTTGATGTTTTCTCGAGCTTTTGTAAATGAGTTGAAAATGAAGCTTCTTACCATGTTGTTTCTATCCGTAGTGATCATGGGGGAGAGTTTTAAAATGATCTTTTTGAACATTTTTGTGAAAAATCGAGTTATTCGCACAATTTCTCTTCTCCTCGCACACCTCAACAAAATGGAGTTGTTGAGAGGAAGAATAGGTCACTACAAGAGATGGCTAGGACCATGCTTCTTGAGTTTGACACTCCTAAGAAGTTTTGGGCTGAAGCCGTTAGCACGTCATGTTTTGTGCAAAACCGAGTTTTCACACATCCGACTTTCAAGAAAACGCCCTATGAACTATGGCGTGGTAGGAAGCCGTCTATTGATTTCTTTCATGTTTTCGGATGTCCTTGTTTTGTTTTAAACACGAAGGATTCTCTCGACAAGTTTGATCTGAAATCATATAAGGCTTTCTTCCTAGGCTATAGCACTACTTGTTGGCTAAATGGACATCTATAAAATCCCTTTGTTTTGACTATGACAAACATTTCATTCTTATTTATCTAACGAGCTACTTGAGTGTGCAGGAGTATGGTGGATGACGAAGCAACTAGGGAGATCATAAGTTTATAGTTTTATTTTCATGCAATGTAATCACTATTGTAAAAACTTGTACAGTTATATAATGTACAAGTACCTAGATTGCATGTAAATCAAGCAATGGATCTTCCCTAGCTACACACCATAGTTAGACAAGTCATCCCTTCTAATAGGATCACATTATGCACACTCATGTACACACTTAGTATCTTAATTGATAGATTGAAACAGAGTCAATCTCGGTCGACACACTCCTCGACCGAGACACTCTCGGTCGACAACCTTCTCGACCGAGAATTGACCTAAAGTAGCCGTTAGACCTAGCAAATGAGTTAGTTGGCAGTTGGAAGTGAACGTTGCACTCAGAGAGCCTGTCGGTCGAGGAAAGCTCGACCGAGTGGGTGTCTCGGTCGACCATCTGTCGACCGAGACGGTCTCTGACAGAATCTGCAGAGTTAAAGCAATTAGCCGTTGTAAAAACGACCAATCTATTCCTAACGGCTAATTGAGCACTTGGAACCCCCTAGAAACTATCTAGAAGGTCCTTAAGCATACTTAGGCTATCCCTATAAATAGGACAAGCTATAGGACACTAGGATTCACCTTGCTACACTTGAGAATTCTTTCTAAGCACTCTTGAGCAATCTTTTACAAGCAATTGAGCACTGTGATCACTTGGCCATATTCCATCTAGCTCAAGCTCGTCCTATAGGCTAGATTTTCCTAACCCTAGCATCCACAAGTCTATTACCTTGGCTAGGAAAATCCATACGCTTGATATAGGCAATTCAAGCCTTGAGCTTAAAAGGATAAGTTGTACTTTCCTATTTTCTTTCTTGTTCCTTGTAATATTTGTACTCTTCGTTGCTACTCCAGGGAGGAGGCTGCATATAGGAAGAGGGTGAAGCTCTTCGTGTGAAGAGGAGGACTTTGGACTACTTCAGAAGGCTATCTTGACGGGAAGCTACTTCGGGAGGGAGGCTACTTCAAGGGGGAGCTTGAAGTTACTCCAAGGAAGGCTGCTTCAAGGTTGGCAAGATTACTTCTAGGTGAAGGCTGTCCAAAGGGTGTTTAGAGAGTGTTGTAATTTTATGTAACATCCTTGAAAGGTAATAAAATTCAATACTTTCAAAATCCCGGTTGGGTAAGCAACCGGGTAGTGGACTGACTCCTTAGTATTTGCTAAGGTGGAACCACTCTAAACACCTGTGTTCCTCTTCTCAATCTTTTACTTTGGTTGTTTGAGTTTAAATTGTTTTAAATTATCATAAAACTCTATTCACCCCCCCTCTAGAGGTTTTCAATTGGTATCAGAGCGGGCTTCAAGGAGCTCTAACAAAGTCTTGAAGAAAAGATGGGGGATGGAGTGCTCAACAACCTCAACATTGAAGGAACGTTCGTTGCTCGACCTCCAGCATTTGACGGGACAAACTATCAATACTGGAAGAGAAGAATGCAATTTTACTTCCAAGGAATCAATTGGGATCTTTGGAGAATGGTATCTACACCATACACACTTCCACAAGACGAGTTCGAAGTATGGGACGCTAATACGGTAAAAATGGCACAAATGAATGCAAAGGCGGTAAGCATTTTATATTGTTCCATTTCAGTAGGAGAATTTAATAGAGTATCAAACTGTGATACCGCATATGACATTTGGCATAGATTATCTATAACATATGAAGGTACGGTTCAAGTTAAAAACTCTAAAGTTAGTTTGCTTAAAACCAAATTTGAACATTTTCGTATGGATCCAAATGAAACTATTAGTGAAATGTATTCAAAATTTTCTACTATTGTCAATGGTTTGAGTGCTTTAGGGAAACCTGTTCTTGAGGAAGATCAGGTATCAAAAATACTTCGATCTCTTCCTCCAAAGTACAAACCAAAGGTGACAGCTATTGCAGAAGAAAACGACCTCACTCGTCTCAAAATGGAACAGCTCATCGGTAACTTAGAAGCTCATGAGGCAGACCTAGAAGAGGAAGAGAGAAGAGAACATGAACATCAACGTGGGCCAAAGAAAGACGTAGCCCTCAAAGCATCAAAAGCTCTCTCACAAGAGAGTGAGGAATCTAGTGAAGAAGAAGGAGAAGAAGCATTAATAGTCAATGGTAAGAAATATAGAAGGTTTAAATCTAACAAAATTTCTAGTTCTTCTTCCACTCCCAGGTGCTTCGAATGTGGAAAGAAAGGACATTTCAAAAATGAATGTCCCAAAGCCAAGAAGGGAAAGAAAAGCTCACATAAGAAGAAAGAAAAAGCTTATAAAGCAGCATGGGATGAAACGAGTGAAAGTGAAAGCGGAGAAGACAAGATAGAATGTCTAATGGCAAGAGAAGATGAAGAAACTCAAGAGGTAAGCCTAGTTGATCTTCCTAAAGAAGAGTTAGTAGCTAGCTTACAAGAAACTCATGATAAATATGTTGATGCCAAGAAGAAACTAAAAAGGACTATAAAATCAAACAATGAGCTCATTGCCAAAATAGATGAACTTTCTTCCGAAAAGAATAACATTGAACTTGAAAATGTATCTTTAAAAACATCTTTAGATGATTGCACTAGAAAGCTACTTACTTTGGAAACTAATGTTGATCTTCTATCAAAAGAAAAGACTGATTTGTTAGCTAAACTACAAGCTTTTCAAACTCAACCTATCTTGTGCAATCATTCGGACTATGACATTATTGTAAAAGAAAAGGATTCATTGCTTTCTGATTTAGACCAGGCAAGAAAAGATATACATAAGAAAATGAATAACATTGCTCAGTTGCAACAAGAACTTCATGAGTTAAGAAGAAAAGATATTCTTGATAACATATTAAGAAGTGGTACTACCTTCAATGGAAGAAAAGGTTTGGGATATGTTCCAAAGAGAAACCAAACCAAAAAGACCCAACCTATGTTTGTACCCAAAAACACAATGACTAGAAAAAGAAACGAAGTTGATTCTATTACTTGTCATTTCTGTTTACGTCTTGGTCATTACTGTTTTTCATGCCCCTACAAGACTAAGAAGTCCAACTTAGTTTGGACCCCAAGACCTCAAACTTAGAAGAATGGAATGTAGTTGAGATATGAAAAAATACTTAATTTGTGCAATTTATATTGTCCTATCTCAACAAACGATGCTATGCTTATTGGTATTATTTTTATGCATTGCTGTACAAAAACAGAAACTTCGTCGGTCGAAGTACTGTCGACCGAGCTCTGAGTCGGTCGAAGTAGGGTCGACCGACTGGATATCTTTAATAAATCGAAAATCTTCCAGTACTCATTTCGGTCGAACACTGGTCAACCGAAAAATTTTCTGCTCCTTTTTGATTGTGATACAGTAACCTCCTCGATCGATAAATTGTCGACCGAGAATTATATCGGTCGAGCAATCGTCGACCGACTGGCTTCCTGTATCAGAACTTTTTACACATCAGCAAATTAAAAAGTTTCTAACCTTATCGGACCATCACATGGGTACCAAAATCTATATTCTAATGCAGGAATGGGTCGTTGACAGTGGTTGCTCCAAACATATGACCGGAAACAAGGATGCATTTTCAACTTTTGAAGAAAAGAAAAGCGGGACGGTCACTTTTGGAGACAATGGTAAGGGCAAAATCGTTGGAATAGGTAATGTTGGAACAAATCTTGAAATCAAAAATGTTCTACTAGTTGATGGATTACATCATAACTTAATAAGTGTAAGTCAACTATGTGATAGCGGTTATGATGTGTTATTTAACAAAACCTGCTGCAAGTTATTGATAGAAAATACTACAACTGTTGTTTATGAAGGAAATAGAGTTGGAAATCTTTATATCCTTAAACCAAACTCTATGAAATCAGTAGTAGGTAAATGCTTACTTGCAAATGAAAACACCTTACAACTATGGCATAAAAAGCTTGGTCATGCTAGTTCACATGCTATTAAAAAGTTAGTAAAATATGATCTTGTTCGTGGATTACCTGTTTTGTCTTTTGATCAAGTTGCAAATTGTGAACCTTGTACAATGGGAAAGCAAACCAAAACATCTTTTAAATCAAAACATGTACTTAGCACCAGTAGATCCTTAGAACTAATTCATATGGATTTATTTGGACCAATGAGAACACAATCTATTGGTGGTAAACGATACTGTTTTGTTATTGTTGATGATTATAGTAGATTTACATGGGTACATTTTATTGCAACAAAAGATGACACTATTCATGTCTTTATGCAATTTTGTTCTAAAATTGAAAATCTTTTACAACATAAAATATGTACCATTAGAAGTGATCACGGTGGCGAATTTGAAAATCATACTTTTGAAACTTTTTGTACATCTCAGGGATATACTCACAATTTTTCTGCTCCACGTACCCCACAACAAAATGGTATTGTGGAACGGAAAAATCGATCTCTACAAGAAATGGCTAGGACCATGATGCTTGAACACAACACACCTAAAACCTTTTGGGCTGAAGCTGTAAACACAGCTTGTTATGTGCTAAATAGAGTCACGGTTCACTCTCACTTGAAGAAAACTCCATATGAAATAATACACTCTAAGAAACCTAGAGTTGACTACTTTCATACTTTTGGCTCTACATGTTATATTTTAAACACCAAGGATGATAGAGACAAGTTTGATTCCAAATCACAAAAAGCATTCTTCTTGGGATATTCTACTTCTAGCAAAGCGTTTAGGGTATATAACACTATCTCTAGAAGAGTTGAGGAATCCATTCATGTTTCTTTTCATGAGGAATCAAAATCTACAAATTTTGATATCATTGATCTCACAAATCAATTTGAAACTATAACCATTACAAATGATAATGAGAAAACTCCCACATCCGATCCTCCGGTCGAACCACAACCTACACCTAGGCTGATCAAGGATCATCCCCAAGAGCTAATTATTGGAGATCCAAATGATAAAATCAAAACTAGGTCCTCTTTCCAAGATGTTGCAAACATGGCCTTTGTCTCTATCATTGAACCTAAGAAAATATCCGAAGCTCTTAAGGATGATTACTGGATAATAGCCATGCAAGAGGAATTAAATCAATTCACTAAAAATGATGTATGGGATTTAGTTCCTAAACCACAAGATAAAACTATCATAGGCACTAAATGGGTTTTTAGGAACAAACTTAATGAGGCAGGAGAAGTCATACGGAATAAAGCACGGTTAGTTGCCCAAGGATATAATCAACAAGAAGGAATTGACTTTGATGAAACATATGCACCCGTAGCTCGACTTGAAGCTATTAGGATGTTATTAGCTATTGCTGCCCATAAAAATATTCAGTTATATCAAATGGATGTCAAAAGTGCATTTTTAAATGGCATCATACAAGAAGAAGTTTATGTTGCTCAACCACCTGGCTTCGAAATCCCCGAAAAGGACGATCATGTTTATAAACTTAAAAAGGCTCTTTATGGTCTAAAACAAGCCCCTAGGACTTGGTATGAACGGCTCAAGACATATCTTTTTGATAATGGTTTCTCTATTGGGAATTCAGATTCTACTCTATTTTTCAAAACATATGCATCTGATTTCTTAGTTGTACAAATATATGTTGATGACATTATTTTTGGAGCCTCAAATGAATCGTTATGCACACAATTTAGTGACATTATGCAAAAAGAATTTGAAATGAGCCTTATGGGTGAACTAACATTCTTTCTTGGTTTTCAAATTAAGCAAACACCTGCTGGAATTTTTATAAGCCAAGAAAAATACACTAAAGAACTGTTAAAACGCTTTGGGATGGATCAATGCAAACATGCTACTACTCCTATGGCTACTTCTATTAAAATTGATAAGGATGAAAATCGGGAACCTATTGATGATTCCTTATATAGAGCCATGATTGGTAGTTTGCTATATTTAACCGCTTCCCGACCGGACATTATGTTTTCCGTTGGTCTTTGTGCTCGATTTCAATCCCAGCCTATGCATTCTCATTTTCTTGCGGTTAAACGAATCCTTCGATATCTAGCCGGCACTACTTGTTTTGGTTTATGGTATCCAAAAGGACAATCATTGGATTTTAAGGCATATACTGATGCGGATTATGCCGGTTGTCGACTTGATCGCAAAAGTACTAGCGGTGGATGTTTCTTATTAGGTAGAGCCTTAGTATCTTGGTTTAGCAAGAAACAAAACACGGTTGCCCTATCTACCACCGAAGCTGAATATATGGCAGCTGGGTCTTGTTGTGCTCAAGTGCTTTATATGCAACAAGTTTTAAGCGATTATGGTTTTCATCTTTCATCTACACCTATTTTTTGTGACAACACAAGCGCCATAAACTTAGCACACAATCCTATTCTACACAGCCGAGCCAAACATATTGAAATCCGTCATCACTTCTTAAGGGATCACATCTCAAAGAATCATGTTTCCCTTCATCATGTTGATACAGAAAATCAATTAGCTGATATCTTTACAAAACCGCTTCCATTAGATCAATTCAACAACATTAGGAAGCAATTACTTATTACTCCGTTGGAGGATGTTTTCTTTGATATCTGCGGCTCTTAAAAACGACTACTTATGCTTTTATGGTTTGTATCAATATTGATATGAACGTTTCCATTGGTAATTTGCAAATTGTTGCATCTTAGCAATTGCCTTACATTTTGGCTATTCAATGGACATCTTTTTCGTTCATTTTTGATGGGATATCTAATGAAGAGGGAGTTTTTAAATAAAACGGTTATCTTTTTGAGATGACAAAGGGGGAGAGATATATAAAACTATAACTTTATACTTATGACAAACTCAATCAATGAGTTTCATAAATATACTCTTGGCTTTACATTGAAAGTTGCTATATTCCCAAATGAACTGGATTTCATGTTCCATAATTCACTGGGGATACTAAGCACACATTTTATAAATAAGAGGAACAGTTCCAAATGGCAATCTAAAGGTATGGCATTTATATGTTTTATATTTCCTTTATTCATATTCTGGAAATGTTTGTCATCTTCAAAAAGGGGGAGATTGTTGGCTAAATGGACATCTATAAAATCCCTTTGTTTTGACTATGACAAACATTTCATTCTTATTTATCTAACGAGCTACTTGAGTGTGCAGGAGTATGGTGGATGACGAAGCAACTAGGGAGATCATAAGTTTATAGTTTTATTTTCATGCAATGTAATCACTATTGTAAAAACTTGTACAGTTATATAATGTACAAGTACCTAGATTGCATGTAAATCAAGCAATGGATCTTCCCTAGCTACACACCATAGTTAGACAAGTCATCCCTTCTAATAGGATCACATTATGCACACTCATGTACACACTTAGTATCTTAATTGATAGATTGAAACAGAGTCAATCTCGGTCGACACACTCCTCGACCGAGACACTCTCGGTCGACAACCTTCTCGACCGAGAATTGACCTAAAGTAGCCGTTAGACCTAGCAAATGAGTTAGTTGGCAGTTGGAAGTGAACGTTGCACTCAGAGAGCCTGTCGGTCGAGGAAAGCTCGACCGAGTGGGTGTCTCGGTCGACCATCTGTCGACCGAGACGGTCTCTGACAGAATCTGCAGAATTAAAGCAATTAGCCGTTGTAAAAACGACCAATCTATTCCTAACGGCTAATTGAGCACTTGGAACCCCCTAGAAACTATCTAGAAGGTCCTTAAGCATACTTAGGCTATCCCTATAAATAGGACAAGCTATAGGACACTAGGATTCACCTTGCTACACTTGAGAATTCTTTCTAAGCACTCTTGAGCAATCTTTTACAAGCAATTGAGCACTGTGATCACTTGGCCATATTCCATCTAGCTCAAGCTCGTCCTATAGGCTAGATTTTCCTAACCCTAGCATCCACAAGTCTATTACCTTGGCTAGGAAAATCCATACGCTTGATATAGGCAATTCAAGCCTTGAGCTTAAAAGGATAAGTTGTACTTTCCTATTTTCTTTCTTGTTCCTTGTAATATTTGTACTCTTCGTTGCTACTCCAGGGAGGAGGCTGCATATAGGAAGAGGGTGAAGCTCTTCGTGTGAAGAGGAGGACTTTGGACTACTTCAGAAGGCTATCTTGACGGGAAGCTACTTCGGGAGGGAGGCTACTTCAAGGGGGAGCTTGAAGTTACTCCAAGGAAGGCTGCTTCAAGGTTGGCAAGATTACTTCTAGGTGAAGGCTGTCCAAAGGGTGTTTAGAGAGTGTTGTAATTTTATGTAACATCCTTGAAAGGTAATAAAATTCAATACTTTCAAAATCCCGGTTGGGTAAGCAACCGGGTAGTGGACTGACTCCTTAGTATTTGCTAAGGTGGAACCACTCTAAACACCTGTGTTCCTCTTCTCAATCTTTTACTTTGGTTGTTTGAGTTTAAATTGTTTTAAATTATCATAAAACTCTATTCACCCCCCCTCTAGAGGTTTTCACTACTAGCAGGGCATATAGAGTATTTAACATTGAACTATCTAAAATTGAAGAATCTATTAATGTTAAATTTATTGAAACTAACCCTGTTGTTGGCAAGCATATTGGTGATGATGATGTTGCAGATGAAATAATTCCTATCTTAAAAGATCTCAACATCAAAGACAAAGGCAAGCAGGTTGCAGAAGAAGAAAAAGAAGAAGAAAAGAAGGATCCCACTCCCCGCTTTGTAAAGAATCACCCCAAGGAGTTGATCATTGGCAATCCGTTTGAGAGAGTGAGGACACGAGCTGCTCACAACAAAGAACAAGTAGATAGTGCCTTCATCTCCCAACTAGAGCCAAAGAACATCAAAGAGGCCCTTGGTGATGATGAGTGGATCCTTGCCATGCAAGAAGAGCTTTAGCAATTTGAGAAGAATCGTGTGTGGACTCTAGTGCCAAGACCAAGTGATAGAAAGATCATTGGCACCAAATGGGTCTACCGCAACAAGCTTGATGAGCAAGGAAAAGTGGTAAGGAACAAAGCAAGGTTAGTAGCACAAGGTTACAACCAACAGGAAGGTATTGATTTTGATGAAACTTATGCTCCTGTTGCTAGATTAGAATCTATCCGTATGCTACTTGCCTTTGCTAGTTATAAAAATTTCTTGCTTTATCAAATGGATGTTAAAAGTGCATTTTTTAATGGTACAATCGAGGAGGAAGTATTTGTTGCTCAACCTCTGGGCTTTGAAAATGACAATTTACCCAATCAAGTTTATTTGTTGCAAAAAGCTCTCTATGGACTCAAACAAGCACCTCGAGCTTGGTATGAGAAATTAAAGAACTTTTTGTTAGATAATGGGTATGTCATGGGCAAAGTTGATTCTACCTTATTTCTAAAACACACTTCTAACCATTTTCTTATCATCCAAATATATGTTGATGATATCATTTTTGGCGGGACTGATCTTGATCTTTGCAAGGAGTTTAGTTCTCTTATGCAGAGTGAATTTGAAATGAGCATGATGGGTGAGTTGACCTTCTTCCTTGGCTTTCAAATCAAACAAACAAAGGAAGGAAACTTCATCAACCAAGGCAAATACACAACTGAACTACTCAAGTGCTTTGGGATGGAGAATATGAAGCCGATGGATACACCCATGTCAAACACCGCCAAACTTGACAAAGATGAAGAAGGTGAAAAGGTAGATGAGAAACTCTATAGAGGTATGATTGGAAGTTTACTTTATTTAAATGCCTCTAGACCTGATATTATGTTTAGTGTTGGCTTGTGCGCTCATTTTCAATCTTGCCCTAAGAAGTCGCATCTCATTGCTGTTAAGAGAATTTTGAGGTACTTAGCCAAAACCCAAAATTTTGGTCTATGGTATCATCCTAAATCAAGGGATTTTACTCTTAGAGCATATAGTGATGCAGATTATGCAGGGTGTTTGATTGATAGAAAGTGCACAAGTGGCACTTGCTTCCTCCTAGGACCATGCTTAGTGTCTTGGTTGTCCAAGAAACAAAGCACAATGGCATTATCAACTACCGAAGCTGAATACATCGCAGCCGGGAGTTGTTGTGCACAGGTCCTATGGATGAAGCAAATGCTCCAAGACTTTAACATATTTTTTGATGATTCTCCTATCTATTGTGACAATACTAGTGAAATTAACCTCTCTTATAATCCTATATTGCATAGTAGAGCTAAGCATATAGAGGTTCGCCATCATTTTCTTCGTGACCACATTGCCAAGAAAGATATCTATATCACACATGTGGACACGGAAAATCAGTTGGCAGACATTTTTACAAAACCTCTAGCTAGAGATCAATTTAATTTTATTCGATCTAAACTGCTCATTATTGATTTAAATGATATTGCTATGTGATCTAGCTAGTCGTCTCTATCCTATATGCTTGCTCATGTCATTCTTCACCTTATGTTGCCTATACATGCTTGTTTCTGCTTAAATTGTCTATCATCATGCTTAGTTTTATGCTTGTTTTTGGGTTTTATCGAATTTCGTGTTTTATCGCTAAATAGTGCCCAATGATGAGCTAAATGTGCCTAGGTATGTTTATTATGCATAATAGAATAGAAAAATAAATTTAATAGGCATGTATGTGGCTAGAATCTAAGTTTTAGACTGCAGGTCAGGTTGACCTTCGGTCGAGTTTCACCCCAGAAAACTCGACCGATCAGGAGCCTAGAGATGTTCTTCAGTGGACCGTTCGGTCGAGTTGTACACCCTCAGAACTCGACCGATCGACGGGTTGCGCCAACTTAAAAGTTAGGATCGGCAGACTATTTTCCCTTGCAACTAGAAAATAGCCGACCGATTCCTCATCTCCTGGCCCGTGCTCTCCACCCTAGCCCTAAACCTTCCCCATTCCTAACCCTAGGGTGCCTTAGAAGCTTGCTCCTGACCTCCCCGGGCGTCGGTTGTGTGTTCTCGTTGGCTTTTGAGGTTTGTTTTGCTTGTGTGTGTGATTTCTCCTCTTGCTTTTGCTTCCATGGCCTTCCACAGGAGAAAACGTGCCGCCCCTAGCAATGCTCCAGCCTCTTCCTCGACCCAACGGTTGATTCCTTTTGATAACACTACGTTAGTATCTCTTGAGGTGGTAAATAAGTATAAGGATCTTCTTCCTCAATCTCCTTTTCCTTTTCGCCCCTTAGTTGGTGCAACCCGTTTTCAAGACTATATCAACTCCATCGCGAAGCTTTTTGCCAAACACAACCTTTCCGCCCTAGCAATCGAAAGTGACTGCTTCAATAATCAGTTATCTAGTACAAAAGCAGTTCACGAGTTCTATGCTAATCTGCGTTGGAACTATGATTCAATTATTCCCCCACCAAATACCGAAGTAGTCCTAACATCGATGATCGCCGGTCGTCGGTTTCAAATCTCCGAGGAGAATTTCAGTCTCTATCTTGCCGGAGATGAAGAAACCACTACTTGGCTCCGGGGCTATGACGAGTATTTTGATCTTTTAGACCCGGAAGGTTTTTACAAACATCATGAATTGACTTTACCGGATATTCATCGATTTTTGAAGAAAATTGACGTGGCCTATAAGAAGCGGTCCACCCTACCCTCCTCCTCCCTTGACCTCCAGAGGTGCATCTTATCCCTTGTGATTAACTGCAATATCCATCCGAAGCATAATCAAACGGACATTGCAGAAAACACAACGGTTTTGATGTATTGTTTGTTGAACAATATAGGTGTCAAGTGGGCTCGTTACATTCTAAATCATATGACCTGCTTTGACAAAGGCAAGAAAGGGCACCCACCCTCCCTACCCAGCCTTGATCTGTGGTCTCTTCCAGTTCTCCACTGACAAATCACTCTTTTCTGACTTCCATTATCCAGTTGCTAGAAAGGGAGTGTGCATTAGTGAAACCAATCTTCTGAAGGCTGTACCTATCCCTACCCCTGCCCCTGGTGCTTCTGGCTTCGCCTCAGCCTCAGCCTCTGCATCTGGTGCCCCTCCCACCTCCACCCATGCTCCACCCCCGCAGCCCCATCCCCGCCCTAGCCGTGCGTCGTTCAGAGCATCAAATGAAACCCTTCTTGGATACATGATGCATGAACAGGCGTACAATCGCCAGGTCCAGGACCATCTCCATCAAGATTTGTGTTCAATTATGTCTACCATGAACCTGTCCTGTGCTTCACCCTACCCTGTCTACCAGCCATACCCGGGTAGTGCATATGCTTCTTATGCATATGAGCAATACTTCCCTGCTCCACCACCATATGCTGCCGAGCCTTCCGCTGCTGCTCCACCTCAGTATCCCTCTGGTAGCTGCACTCCTGCATATCTACCACTACCTGCTGGCCCCCTGGCCTCTCTGCTTGCTTCCTTGGGGGACTCTGCTCCGTCCTTCCCGCAGGCCAAGGAGCTTCTTGCTCTTAGTATGTCGTGGGCCGAACAGAATGCCAGTTGGCCCGGTCGCTCTTTTGCTCCTGATGACGAGGAGATGCCCGACCAGGCTGAGGATGCCGACGAGGATGCTGATGATGACGCTGCTGATGGTGATGGTGAGGATGCTTCTGAAGAGGATGGTGATGATGGTGCTGGTTCTGCTACTGGCACAGCTGCCCTGCCTTTGGATGGCGATGAGGACTACAACCCTGGCGATGATGAGGACGTAGTTGATCTAGATAGCTTAGATGTCTAGGAGGTTTCTTAGCTTATAGTCTAGCATGTCTATTATATATATCTTTCTAGACTCTTTTGTATAAGTAACATCCTGGCACATTATTCTGAGCTGTACTATTTTCTTATTTCCTGTTTTCTCACTTTTATGGTTGTAGTTGCTTATGAGAACATCTTTCTGAGTTGGAATATCATTGCTATGCGCTTTAGCTATTTCATTTGTGTTATCTTATTCTTGGTGTTTGTTGAGCTATATTTTAATTCTGACTTGGATTGTATGTTTCTCCTTCTGTGGTTGTATGTTATATGCCTTTACAATGTTGTCTATTATCTTTTTCATATATGTGTGGTTGAGTCTTGGAGAAGACCTAGTTTTTTGCTCTTCTACACCCCCTACCTTTTTTCTAATGTCAAAAGGAGGAGAAATACCTCATGGTTTGAGACTCAATCATATTGCTTCTTGTGATTATACTATTGCTTTCTTGCCTAAGTGATCATTTTCTTATTAATCTGCTGATTGATCATGTGACATGCAAAGGATTACATATTACATGGATATTGGTTTTGCTATGTATAGAAAACCTAACATGCAGGTGAGAGGAAGCATAGTTTGAGGGGGAGCAATTCAAATTTTTCTTATCATGAATTCCCCTAATTCACAAGGCAAAGGTATAACTTTCTTATCCTTTTCAATATGTTTGAGGAATGGTTTGTCATTGTCAAAAAGGGGGAGAATGTTGACCTAGAGGTTATACATTACCTATATTTTGATAATGACTTAACCATTCCATTCATATGTATCTAACATGTGTGTTAAAGATTGTTTGCAGACATAAGGTACATGAAAAGGATCACATATACAAGCCCTAGAATGGGCCAAGTGCAAGCCAAATTGACTACAAGTGTGCAATTTAGGATTTCTATGTAAATCACCTTAGAACATAAATGTAATCACTTGTAACGACGAATATGCTTGTAACTTAGAAGAGAAAATTGTTTGGGACAAAATTCACCAAGTGCTAATCACTTTTATTGCAAATTAGAAAATCAATTTCAGGCACTTGGTCGGTCGAGTTTCCCACCCTGAAACTCGACCGATCATCCTGAGTCGATTTTCTGAAGATTGCAATCGGTCGAGTTGTGCACTCACAGAACTCGACCGATTGGGTAGTAGGCCATTTCCAGTTGAAATGGTCGGTCGAGTTTCCTCAGGACAAACTCGACCGATCATTTGAACATCGGATTGTCTGCTACTTGATCGGTCGAGTTACACCCATTGATACTCGACCGAATGCACTGTACGGAATTTGCAGAAAAAGTAATATGACCATTGGTGAATTGTTTTGGGCAAAAATATAGCCGTTTTCTTGAAGGAAAAACGATCACTTTTGCACCAAGTGTCCCACAACATAAAGGGTCACCCTCAACTATAAATAGAACCCCTTGGACTTCATTCCAAGCCGCTCTTCCATTGCAAACTTGGTTCTAGCTTAGTTGAGAGTGTTCCAAGCCCTTGAGCCCCTTTCTCTCTCTACCTTCAAGACAATTTCATGAGAGCGAGTTAGGTCCCTGTGTATGAGAGCTATCCTTTGTGTTATGTAAAGCTCTCCTTTCTTTCTTCCTACCTCCAAATCAAATTGAAGATTGATTGAAGCTACTTCTCCGAGTGAAAGAGGAGTTGCTGCTGTTCTTCTCCGAGTGAAGGGGAAGATGTGTTGTTGATCTTCAAGAGTGAAGATTGATCGTTGCTCCAGCTCCCTTGGTGAAGGGAAAATGTGGGCAAGCTCTCCAAGTGAAGGAGAGGTGCAAGGCAAGCTCAAGTAAGATAGGTAAATCCTGCAAGGCTGAAGATAAAGGTGAGATTGGGTAAGTCCTTTGAAGAAGGCCGAAGAATCTTGTTTTGTGGGTAAGTCCTTGGATAGGTAGAAGATCTTAGCTTGAGTAATTAAGCCCTTGGTTGTGTGGTTTATGTATCTTGTAATCTTATCGTGATATATAAGAGGACCAAGTTGCAAATCCTAGAGTCTAACCAACTCTAGGTAGTGGACTGACATCGCTCCTAAGTTTAGGACATGGAACCACTCTAAACCACCTGTCCAAGTGCATGATATTCATTATCTCTTATCCTTGCTTTGTATGCTAGAATAGGATATCAAATTGCTGCTTGCATTAGTTTTTGCACTATAATTAAATTGTGGTCTAATCGATTTTGTGAAGTGTGTGTAGCTCTATTCACCCCCCCTCTAGAGCCCATTGATCCAACATGTATGCCCTGAGAGCCAATCATATGATGACTGGATTGTCATACATCATGATTGATTTGATAAATATCAAAGGAAAGATTCCAATTTATTCTAGCTCAATTGATTATGAGATAAATGATGGAGCAGAATGAATGTCTAAAGAATGACAATACTCAATGATGTCTGTCTTCAAGTACATGACTTGAACAATGAGATCATACAGATGCTAAGAGTATGTACATTCTTGTTATATCCCTAGTCAGATGTCATTGTGGAAGGTTGATAGAAAATAATGACACATCAAGACTAGAGTGTGTGTTGGTTGATGATAATGTCTCATTAGTCATGATATGTGATATCAAACCAAGGACACAAATACATGTTGGAGAACAATGTATTAGACAGACCCACCATGAGAGTGACACATGGAACCATGACATGATAATCATAGTCATCTCTCATAGTGATGGTGGTGATTGTGATTCTTAGACCTGAAATCACTGCACTCATCGAATGTGATTGAGTACACTTTGACATCATCAAACGCAGTCCTGAAACATGGGTTGTTATAATAGTGATGATTGGGTGGATTTGACACATGAGATAGACTATGAGTGATAGATATGGGATTTTTTCCCTCCTAAGGGAGTATGATGTCCATGCCACTTGATAAGCGAGACTGATAAATGCATGTACATGCACATGTGAATCAAAATATGAAATTGGTGTCACACATATCTCAAACAGTCTGCTGTAGTTCAAGAAACATGAATGAACGTTGAAAGGATGACAACTCCATGCCTTGAGTTCATTCAGGATATCAGAGACAAAGGAATTATACATTCACTGAACACCAATCACAGACTATAGGATTGAAAGTTGTTCTCCAACTTTTCTTTTCACTGGGTAGCAATGATGTACGACTAGGTGCCACTCTTTGCTTGGGATGTCATAAGCTAGTTATGGACATTCACTGCCAATGTGAAATGGGACCTATAGGGTCACACACAAAGGATTAACTTGGAAGAGGAGTTTATGCATGAATGATGTTTTGATTGATTACTAAAGTGTTTAGGTACTCAATCAAACATTCATTCAATGGACTTGACTCAGAATCATCAAGTTCAAGTGTTGAACCAACTAATTTGAGTGTCAGATTGATTGAGAACCAAATTGACTGTGTTCTGCACAACCTGGACAACCAACCGACTGGTACACTGGGTGAACCGATTGGCTCATGGTCAGTAACGTATCCGGTTCACTCTGGTGAACCGATCGGTTCATGTGTCCAAATGAACAGTGTTGGATTTTTCTGATTTGTGAGAAAAAGTTTTCCGTTTCACTTATTCAATTTGATTGAGACAAGAATTAATATTTGTGTTAATTAGAAACGAACTAGGAAAGTCAATTGGAGGCAAGTCTTGGAAGCGAACCGACCGGTTCACACTCCCAACTGACCGGTTCACAAGTGAACCGATCGGCTCACCTTGCCAAACAACTGTTTTATTTATGAAACTACCAGTTCGCCTACCGAAATGCAAATTGTTCATGGAAATTATGGATCTTTCTACTCCCGTATAGACTGGGAACCCTGACAGAGGGCCTCTCTAGAGAAACAATTCAGAACATCAGTTGTTGTGCAAAGTTGTTGTCCTCTCTGGTTGTGGTAACCGAGAGAGCCCAAACAAGTTCTACCTGTCTAGGGAGGAACAACGACAAAAAGCCAACTGCAGAAAAGTAACTGGTTGTGGGAGAGTGTGTCGGTGACTAGTACACCAACAGAAGGGGACAACTCCTTCTAGTTCGTTCTTCAGGACGGCTAGAGTTCCTGGTTGTCCGTGTAGACTATCTTTAGAGGCGGGAGACTTTTGTCGCTCAGGAGGACGATTGTCATCTGCAGTCCGGGTCAAGACCAGGAGCTGCACAGACGTCGTCAAAGACAGATACGAGGTATTTTCGCTGAGCAAGCCTCAGGACCAGGTACATATCGCTAAAATTATCATTCCCATTATATAGATATTGATGCGATTTACTAGTTATGGGTTTATGGTCAAATAAATTTTTTATTTCCGCTGCCTACTCCAACCATGTAAAATCCAACAACATCATCCGGTGAATATATAAGATATCACTAATGAATTATCAAAAAGTCCTCTTTCTTTACACAGTGTACCTAGGTTACTACTTTTGGACTTACAAGCTTGGAGCTGACAACTGCCAAAAAATATACTATAGCCTCTAAGCGACAAAGTATAGCTGAAGCTTTCCCGCCAGCCTCATATACGATTTTCGACCTTTTGTTACAGTTACCAATATGCTATATGTTTGACATATAACATGAATGTATACTATTCGTCAGCAATTTCTTCATAACCTTGTTTCTCTCCCTACCTTGAAAACCAAAGGCACCTTAGTAAACCAATGATGAGAGTGCGAATGGTTGCCATCGCATTGAGTCAAGCATGTGATTCCCATCCGTGCAGCGGTAGATGTATGGAAACATGGAAGCTCAAGATATAGCAGACCGTGCAACGATTACTTATGCATATGTCAAATAGGAAGAAGTTCTTTATTCTTATGGTAATATAATTATTAGAGATTGGCATTGGACTGGGCCACAATAATCCAACATGTTCCAACTTACACTTATTAGAACGTCTATAGGGTAAACTTGGGCCGAAAATTCTGATCCTCAATTTTTATTTAGAGCAAGTAAAGTAAACCCAAGTCTAAAAACCGAGATCCCAGATTCATTATTTATGCATGTTTATGTAACCACATGTTTATATTAATATGCATATTTAGTTAGTATTTCACTGCACTTGTGGTAAGTTTGATTAATTTGTTAATTGTAAGTTGTTGGTTCAATTTCTAGCTGGAGCACTCAGATAAAAAGAGGGAGGTTTATAACATCATTTAAAGACTCAACTTCACTTATTGTTATACAACTAAACATCTCCCTTGTGATCCTAATAAAAATAATTATTAAAAATGAGTGTTTGACATAATTTAGAATCATAATTTATCTAAAATTGATGTTGTGGACCATATTAATCGCTCTAAAAGAACAATGTACCATAGAACATCAAACATATGTATACATGTCTAATATTTAACACTGTTTGCAATAATATATAACGTAATCTAACACTCGTAAATTTAATATGTATTATCTATGTTATATATACTAAATAAATCACCTGAATATGTTTGTCGACCATTCATTACATAAATGTACATTTTCTGAATAATGATATGTTGTATAACTTTTTGAGTGAATATGATGATTTTCAATTATATATCATAAATACTTGGGACATGAATTCAACTTTTATACACATTTTATCAGATAATATCTTTTTCGTCGATTGAATTAAGTTAACAAATTGTAAATGCAGTAGTTTTACATGTAATACATAAAGATTATTTGTACTAGAATATACACATTTCTTAAACTTTTGTAAATATAAAAAATTTCTTCAAATATATGTTAAAATATTTTATTTGGTTATGTTATACGGACTGGACTAGACCCGAAACTTAAATCTATTATGCTGTTTGGGTACGAGCCAATATTTTTAAAAATTATCCAGAATCAGACCAGCCTCTAACCCGTTTAATAATGTGGATTTGACATATGCCTACCGAAACTAGATATGTCCCCGCCCAATACTCGTTCCTAGATATAACTGGTGACTGTGAATGTTTCATGTTTTCCTACTCTGTCAATTATCGATCACGTTAGATTCTTATATAGAAGTCGGCTTTTGTCATGCGATGGTTCGGTATAATATGTTCATTTATTTAATGAAGTTCTTTACAAAAGGCTGAGTGCGGGTGCATATAAGGTAGGTAAATGATGAAAGTCTATGTCCCCGTCACTATCTTCATACCGTGTCACATGCATCTCAACTACTTACACTGCATACATAGACGCAAACACCATACAATTGATTGGAATATCATGGCTGAAAGGAGCAGAGGTAGCATACGTGCACCGTTTAAGTACCGGACGTCTTTCCCAGTTGAGCTTATTTATAACTTCAAAATCTGGATTCCCATTCTGAGTGATCGCTCATAGAAAAGTCGGAGTCAATGGCTCTCGGGGCCCTTTATAAAAAAGTGTTCATCTGCTACCGTGTTCGTGGCGCGGAGTCTAAGCTGACATTAACGATGTTCGCCGTACCAGTAGAGACTCTTAACATTTCTGGCTCTTACTGACGTGGCTTATATTATCGCACTAAAAAATTCATTTGGGATTGAAATCTCTAAGTTTTTTAACAAAAATAACGTACAATAATACCACCCGCAAGCGGACTGGTCTTATCACAGAGAGGATCGAATATCAATGGACAACGTTTTTAAGAATCTTTCTCTAGTCGAATCTAGTTGAATCAAGACTAATATTTAGAACAAGGTTGGTTGATTTGAGTTTAAATAAACTAAAATAGCAGGATTAAAGATTGATTAAAGATTAATGATAGAAATCGCTGGGATGGTCCCGGGTTTCACCACCACTACACATGCAATCACATCCAAACACAAACATCCAAACAAGATATAATCATCCAAATAGAGCTGCTGCAAAACCCCGTCATACGGGCGTCAGGTTCGCGTAATCACCACCTTAGGTATCAGATGTCTCGTCACCATCCATATCACATACTTATTGCTCCGAAGATACATATATCCAACTAAAGCTGTGGGCCCCCTATATAGGCGTTAGGCACACAGAAACGTCACTGTGGGCTAGATGTCTCGTTACCACACAGATCATACACTTACGATCTCAAGGAATCACATTCTATTTTTAGTTTGGGAGTCAACCGCGTTAATCGATATTCCAAACCTACGCATTGAAGTTCTCGCAACATAGGAAACGAACAAGATAAATTCAAGCAGAAGATCAATCCACAAGCATACATCGACGATTAATAACGAAATAAAATATTATATACATGCCATGGAATGTTTAACAAAAGGACATGAGAGCATGGGCAGCGGGGCTAGTCCCCGCACCACAGCGAAAAGAAACTACTCGCTCATGGTGAGAGGAACAAGAATAACAAGAGAGAGAGAAGTTTCCGCCATGAACATGGTGAAGAAGATGATCACAGCTCTGTCGAGAAACAGTCTTCTACACAACGTCAGAGCAGATCTGGAAGAAGAGAGAAGAACATCACGACAGACGAGGCAGATATCCTCTCTCCACCTTCTTCTTCTTCTCGTAGTCCTCGCTCGCAGCAGGAGGAGCAGCTCGTGGATGAGATTGTGGTGTAGAAATGGCATAGACGCAGCAGATCTAGATCCAGATCTGAACGAGGTGGCTTGCAGATCTGAGTCTTCACTCCAGATCTGGGTGAACAGGCCGCAAAACCACCACGGGGGTAGGTTCTTGGCTATGGAGATCGTCTCCTTAGGCCCAGGACAGACCTACAGCCTAACAACGTCTGGAGATCATGATTTGACTGGCTGGAGTCGTGTTCTATTTATAGGCAGGTTGGCACCTACTTAAAATCGCGACCTTGTCATTTCTGCAGCAGGTCACGGCTTTTTGCACGGTCGTGACTTTTTGCACGGTCGCGACTTTTGGATTGCTAACAACAGGTCGCGATCTTTTTCACGACTGCGATCTGTTCTTGGCCTGGTCGTGATATTCAGGAATAGCAGTCACGATTGCTGTGAATCGCGGGTCGCGATTAGGATAGAGAGGAGCTGAGCAGATAACCGCGGGCAGAGGGAAAGATATGTCACGATCTCCCTTCCTGTGCTCAGGTCGCGGTTATGGAAGAACTCGCGGTTAGATGATCGTGGTCTGGGGTTAAAGAAGAGGTGGTGAACTGTTGTGACAGAGATGCAATAGTGGGTACTGCGAGCTGAAGAAGCGGACACCGTGACTCCCGCTGCTGGTCGTGGTCTCTTGCGTCGCGACTGCAGTTGGAGAGCATGCTCGATCGGGATCTGGATGCAGGTGGTCGTGCAGGTCGTAGCGTCAGGATGAAGTTGGGGGCAGGTTGCGGTTTTAATGGAGTGAGCGCCCGATCACAGTTCTGCGAATCGCGATCGCGGTAGTTGCTGCCGCGGTCGAGGTTAGCATGAGACCTGTGAGCGGCTAAGGGCGGAGGTAGACATAGTGCTGGTGAGCTCTGAAGACGATCGGTGCTGAGTCGCGGATGTTGCTTCTATGTGGAGGTTGCAGGTGGAGGCGGTTCTGGAGTAGCAGGTCGCAGATGGGTGTTGAAGAGCAGAGAGCAGCAGAAGATCGCGGGTGCGATTAGAGAGATTGGTGAAGGTCGCGGTTATTACCATGGACACTGTCCGCAGTTTTGGAGGGTGGAGAGGAGTGAGGGATCACGATGTTGAGGGTACTGGGATGTCGCGATTTGGTAGGCGCTAGGGTCGCAATCTTGTGAATCGTGATCGCGATTAGGTTTGGCTGGAGCCCGCGATCTGGGGAAAGGGCCGACATTGTAGATGCGCAAGGAAAGGAGGCAGCGCGTGAGGGGAAAAGAAAGGCTGTTGACTGCCCCTTTGACCAGAGCAAAACCAAGGCTAACAAGGGCCCAAAGGGTTGGAATTGCATTGAGATCAGGCCCACGAGCTCCAAATAGCCATAGATTAACGAAAGGTGGGGCCCAACCGCTTGGTGAGAGGTGAGAGAATAAAAGAAGAGGGGAGGGTGGCACTCGTTGCTGATCAGAATTAAACAGATCCCAAAAGAAAAAAATATGGGCCAAGGAGATAAGGCCCAAAGCTCAAAATGACCTGCACAAGGGTGTAAAAAATCAATAAAAATAGGAGTAAAATCAATTAAGCCAATATAAGTTGCATATAAGAAGATAAGGCCAATAAATGAACGAATGCAACCAAAACTGGGCTAAACGAGATGATTGAACTAAGATGAATATGCATTCATCAAAATACCCCGAACTTAAAAGTTGCTCGTCCTCGAGTAACACAAAATCTAAAACAATCGCCAAATGAATACTTCAACTCGCGTGATTGCCTCATCTTCGCATCACGATTATTTCTTTTCTGCTCGGTATGACTAAGTGTCTCAACATCCTGAGATCACAGAACACATTTTACCATATCTTCGTTCCCGAGTTCGCTTCCCAATATCACTTCCTCTCTATTTTTTTTCCAAAATCAAGCATGTCAGAGAATTTCATAAGAGTCTAGAGATACCCGTAGAACAACAAGTGTGCACCTGATTTGACACTGGTGTTTTTAGGATGTTGGTGAACGTAGGCATTCATTGTGCCAGTAGGTGGAAAAGGGAGTGAAGGGTGGTATGGAAGGAAGAAATAAATCTCTCCTCTATTCGACTCGAGAATTTTATTATATGATTTGCAATTTTATTGATTGCAAACTCTCTTTTTTTGTGCAAATCTCTCCTCTATTCGACTCAAGATTGCATTTCTTGTTGTGTGTGCTTTGGCATCTTTTCTTGGTGATACCCCCCTATTACACAACGAGGGGTATGGAAGAAGCATAAAGAGACAGAGAGTGTGCCACCCCGAGCTTAGGGTTTGGCACTATATTGGCTATTTTTTGTTTTTGATGAACGGAGGGGTAAGAAGATGATAGAAGAAGTGTAGAAGAGAGTTCATATCAGAATACAACTTGATTTACAATTTAGTGCACCGGGTCGTTCTCCTTATCATACTCTGCTCAAATAATGACTTGATGAGGATCCGGTGGAGATTCCATGCTATTGTTCCACTAGTTAGATAGGAAGCACAACGTGTTTGATCCCTCTCCGTTCGACAGATACTTGCCATATCTACTGATCATGAGGTTAGGATTCATAAGCTTCACACGGTGATTTCTAATCATCGGCTAGTTTCAGAAATTGTTCTCCTTGAGGCTTCGTTTCGAATAAGGAGGGTATAATGATTCAAAACTGCATGGAAAAATAGGATAGCCGGCTAGGTAATGGCTTTGATTGAAACAAAAACGTCAAAACTTCATCAAGTTTCTATACAAACTGCTATGAAAACTTTTGAAAATGTTGAAATTTTTTGAAAAATTTGCTCAAAATTGCAACAAAATTTCAACGATGGAATCTTAAGTCTGAAACAGATAGGAGAGGGTGGAAAGTAAAGTACGTACCACCCACACTCCACCCCAAACTTAGAAATTTGCTCGTCCCGAGCAAACTCTAAATCTGAGATGGAGGGGGAAAACTCGTGCCGGTTGGTCCACCAGATGTGGTTACATTCCTTTCGACGACGTGTCCTCCATCTGAAATATCAGAAATGGAAACCATTAGAACTTAAGACTGCATCTTTCGATGCATTTTCTACCAGGTGCAAAATTTTCTAAAAACAAAACTAAAAGTAAAAGCTAAGTTAAAGATCGAGTTGCCTCTCGACAAGCGCCTTTGTTTTACGTCGATGGCTCGACGTAATTTCTTTAGCTCTCTGGTAGGTATGTCAGTTTAGACAAATTCATCAATTCATTAGTGCTAGTGTTAGCTGTGGTGAAATATCTTTTCAAGCGTTGGCCATTTGCCACAAAATCGCCTGACTTGTCACTCCATAAGGTGAATGCACCATGTGGATAGATGCTTTTGACAATGTATGGTCCCGACCAGTGCGAATGGAGTTTCCCTGGGAATGACCTCAGTCTCGAGTTGAACAGCAGAACTTGGTCTCCCACTTGAATGTCCTTCCTCTTCAGATGACCATCATGCCAAAGTTTTGTGCGTTCCTTGTAGATTCATGCGTTCTCATAAGCCGTCATCCGGAGTTCTTCTAGCTCTTGAAGTTGCAGAATCCTAGCTTTGTCGACTTTCTTAATGTCAAAATTTAGTTGTTTTATTTCCCACCATGCTTTATGTTCTAGTTCCACGGGCAAGTGACATGGTTTTCCATAGATAAGTCTGAAGGGTGTTGTTCTAAGAGGAGTTTTGAACGCAGTTCGGTAGGCCCATAAAGCATCATTGATTTTCACTGACCAATCCTTTCGGTTGCGTCCTACTATATTTTCCAGGATAGCTTTGAGTTGACGGTTCGAAACCTCTTCCTACCCACTTATTTGTGGGTGGTAGGGGGAAGCTACCTTATGTGTTACACCATATCTTCTCAACAACGCTTCAAAGCTTCTTTCCAGAAAATGAGAACCTCCGTCAGATATCACAGTTTGTGGGATTCCAAAATGGGGAAAGATAATATCTTTGAACATTTTAATGACAGGTTTTGAATCGCTAGTTACGGTTGGTATGGCCTCTACCCATTTAGAGACATAATCCACTGCAACTAGGATGTAGGAAAATCCATGTGAGGATGGGAATGGGCCCATGTAGTCCACTCCCCAAACATCAAAAATCTCGACTTCTTGCCATAGCTTAAGTGACATCTCATCTCTTTTCGTAATGTTTCCCGTTCTCTGACACTTGTCACATGACAACACAAAGTTATAAGCATCTCTGGATATGGTTGGCCAAAAGAAACCACATTGCAAAACCTTCAAAGAAGTTTTCTTAGAGCTCATATGGCCTCCGACTGGGCCTGAGTGGCATTGTTCTAAAATAAGTTGGGCTTCTTCCTCAACGATACAACATCTGTAGAGACCATCATCACAGAGCTTTAAGAGGTACAGTTCATCCCAGTGATATTTCCTCACATCATGCATGAATTTCTTTAGAGCGTTGCCAGTACACTCAGGGTGGATGACACTGACGACAAGGTAGTTCACATAGTTCGAGTACCAAGGAGTAGCTTCTGAGACTTTCATAAGCTGGTCATCTGGAAGAGAGTTGCTAATTGATATCTTCTCAGTTTCCAGAGTGTGGACACGACTTAAGTGGTATGCTATAATATTTTCTGTGCCTATCTTATCTCTAATCTCAAGATCAAATTCTTGTAATAGGAGAATCCATCTTATCAACCTTGGTTTTGCATCTTTCTTTTTTAGAAGATAATGAATAGCAGCGTGATCGGTGTAGACAATCACCTTTGAACCAATGAGGTAGGATCTAAACTTATTAAAGGCATATACGACTGCTAGGAGTTCCTTCTCAGTAGTTGCATAGTTCCTCTGAGCTTCGTCAAGGGTCTTCGATGCATAATAGATGACATGATATTTCTTGTCTATACATTGGCCCCAGACGGCACCCACAACGTAATCACTGGCATCACACATAATTTCGAATGGGTGATCCCACTCCGGGGCTTGAATGATGGGTGTTGTTGTAAGGACATGCTTTAGATTGTTGAAACTCTTGATACATTCTTCATCAAAATAGAAGTCAACATCCTTCAGCAACAAGTTTGTCATGGGCTTGGTTATCTTAGAGAAATCCTTGATAAACCTTCTATAGAATCCCGCATGACCAAGGAATGCACGGACTTCTCTAACATTGGTTGGGATAGTGAGTTTAGAAATTACTTCAATCTTGGCCTTGTACACTTCAATTCCTCGGTTACTGACCCTATGGCTAAGGATAATGCCTTCTTTTACCATAAAGTGACATTTCTCCCAATTTAGCACAAGATGTGCTTCTTCACATCGTTTGAGGACCAGGGAGAGGTGCTTCAGGCATGAGTCGTACGAATCCCCATATACAGAGAAATCATCCATAAAAACTTCCATATTGGTTTCGATTAAACCAACATATATGGCTGCCATGCAGCGTTGGAAGGTTGCAGGCGCATTGCAGAGCCTGAATGGTATCCTTCTAAAGGCGTATGTTCCAAAGGGGCAGGTAAAAGTAGTTTTCTCTTAATCATCTGGATGTATAGGAATTTGATAGAATCCATAGTAACCATTGAGATAGCAAAAATATTCTTGGTGAGCCAATCACTTTAAGACTTGATCTAGGAAAGGCATAGGGAAATGATCCTTGCGTGTGGCCTTGTTCAACTTTCTCTATTCGATGCACATCCTCCACCCAGTTACTGTTCGAGTGGGGATGAGTTCATTATCTTCGTTCCGTATCACAGTAGTGCCACCTTTTATTGGAACAACATGTACATGACTCACCCAAGGTGAGTCAGATATTGGATAGATGATTCCGGTAGTGAGCAACTTGATGACTTCACATCAGACTACTTCCTTCATATTAGGATTCAACTTCCGTTGATGTTCAACAGCCGGCTTGTGGTCTTCCACCATAGGAATTTTGTGCATGCAAAGTGCTTGACTGACCCCGATGAGATCGCTCATCTTATAGCCTATAGCTTTCTTTCTTTCCTTTAATCCTTTCAAGAGTTTGTCTTCTTGTTCGGTCATTAGATCGAAATTTATAATACCTGGACAAACCCTAAGATCATCCAAAAACACGTACTTCAGTCCCTCAGGCAGGGGCTTCATTTCTGGGGCTTCTGGCTTCTCGCATGGCTCTTCAGTTACATTCACAGCTTTGAGTTCCTTGAACCTAGCTTTAGGATCTTCTTCTACAGAGTTGAGGTGAAGGAAACAATCCTTAACTTGTTCGTTGGTGAAATTATCAACAGATGGGTTGGTTAGAGCCACTTCTAAAGGATCATCTTGTTCATACTCCTCTTGTGTGAGGAGCGACATTTTCTCAATGCAATCAATCAAATAGACTTCTTCCTACATGCTCGGTCTTCGCATGCTTTCAAAAACTTTGAACTCGAGGGTTTCTTTCCCTAGTCTGAGCAGCAAGGTCCCTGCTTCAACATCGATCAAAGCTCTTGCAGTGGCGAGGAACGGATGACCAAAGATGAGAGTTTATCTGGCGTCTTCTTTTATGTCCATGATGACAAAGTCACATGGGACATAAGAGTCTTTTCCAACCTTGACAGGGACATCTTCAATGATTCCTAAGGGAAGAGTCATAGAGTTATCTGCAAGTTGTATGGTCATTCCAGTTGGGAGAAGTTATGCAAACCCTAGCCTCTTACAAAGGCTAAGTGGCATGATAGAGATGCTAGCACCGAGATCGGCCAATCCCTTCTTACATGAAGAGTCATTGATATGGCATGAAATCCCAAAGGATCCCGGGTCTTTCTATTTCTTGGGCATCTTGCTCTGAATAATATCGGAGGTAGTTGTTGCTAACTTCACCGTCTCATATTCTTCAGTTATATATTTCCTTGTGAGAAGTGACTTCAAGTAGTTCGTCCAGGCTGGTATCTCAGCCAGGGCATCAAGGAAGGGTATATCAACATGAAGCTTCTTCATGGCTTCCTTGAACTTATTGAAGCGGGTATCAAGCTTTGTCTGCTTTAAATGAGCTGGGAAAGGAGGACGAGGCTTGTATACTGGCACATCCGACTCAAGTGTGTCTTCTGCCTCTACAACCAATGGTTCCTCCAATCTTGCTTTGTCAGTCTTATCAGCGGTTGGTGGTTCCTTCGGTTGAGACTCAGGTATTATAGAGTCTTAGACATTCACAAAATCATCATCATTTGTTTCCACTATTGGTATCTTAGCAGGGGAGTTAGAATAGTCTTTCCCAAACCTGGTGGTGACAACCTTCAGTTGCTCTGGATGTTTAGGATTGTTTTTGGGTTGTCCAGCAAAGGCTCCAATAGGTGGCTTCATGCTAGCTACAAGTTGAGCTAGTTGAGATTCAATAGTCTTCTGATGGGCTTGTGGATTAGCTATCATAGTCTGCTGCGACTGCAACATCTTCTCAATAGCCGACAGTTTGTCATAAGGAGGGATGGGACCGTCTTGTTGCCCTTGTTGTTGCTGTTGATAGGGGACTTGGTTGGGGTTCTAAAACTGAGAATTGTTCTGATAATTTTTATAGTTTCTACTCTGGTAGTTTCCTCTAAAGTTCCCTTGATTCCTGAAATTTGGTTGTTGATTATACTGGAATCCTGGCGGGCCTCATTGTTGAGTATTTGAACCAAGTTGTCATGAGTTTTCTGCTCCAGAAGGATTTCCATATTGAAAACCTGGATGGTTCCTATTCTGATTCGGATTATAGTACCCTTGACCAGGGATGGTGTTGACAACATTCAGATTTTCTATTTGACCGTTATCTCCTTGGACACAGGTATTGCTCAAAACACAGAAGAGTGAAGCTGACTTAACTTGTTCTTGTTGTCGAGGGGGTGAGCATCTTCTTTCATAGGCGGCAAAAGATGTTTCAATTTGGTCTTGCTTGGCGACAAGAAGCTTAAGAGACTCCGCAATAGACTTGTACTCAGGAGTAGCTTCTGCCATAGCAACCTTCAGCAGTCCTTTACTTACGGGTCTACCCCAGTTGGCTTGATTTTTAGCTCCAAGGGTGACAACCTTCCACGCGCTATCATAGCTTTGACTCATGAAGTTTCCTCCAGATGAGGAATCCAAAAACTTCTTGATGTCGTCATCCACACCCCTATAAAAGATTTCGATGAGTTGATTCTTAGGAATGCCATGATGTGGAAACTTGTGCAGGAGCTCTTTATATCTTTCCCATTCTTCATCTAGGGATTCTCCAGGGACCTGGGTGAATTGCGTTATTTGGCCCCTAATTTCATAGGTGAGAGAAGGTGGATAAAACTTTTCCAAAAAAACATTTTGAAGTTGTTCCCAAGTGGTGATGGGTTCACATTGCAAGGAGTTATACCAACTGACGGCTCTATCGGTAAGAGAGTATTTAAAGAGGCGAAGTCTGATGGCATCATCCGTGACTCCATTTTGCTTTGTCATGACACATAGATCTATAAACCTCAGAAGATGTTCTTGACTATATTCTCCTTGCTTACCATAGAAAAGGTTATTTTGAAGCAAAGTGATCCAATGTGCCCGTATATCAAAGTTGGGAGTGTTGATGGGAGGAGGTTGTACTGGATGACGAACGTCAGCAACTTTAGAGATTGAGAATTCTCTAAGGTCTTTTTGTAGCTCAGCTTGTTGAGCTGCTGCTTGAGCTGCTTGGATTTCTTCTTGAACTGCGGCTCGGGCTTCTTGCATAAGCCTATCTCTTTGTGCATTAAGGGCTTGAGCTACCCTTCGAGCAATTTCCTCCTCTTTAGCCATTCTTTCTTGGTTCTCTCTGTATTGACGGCGAAAGGTTCTGTCTATCTCAGGGTCAAAGCTAGCAGAGAGTCCGGGACTGTCCGAGCGGCGCATACACTAGACTTTGTGGGTACCTAGGATGGAAAGATCTTAGTAAGATGGATGGAGTAGAACCGAATTCAAGTGTATATGATCGATAGTATCAAAAGTAAAAGAAAAAGCTAAATTAGTCTCAAAAGAACTAGATTTAACTAGACGATTCCGCTGTCCCCGACAAAGGCGCCAAAATTTGACGTGGCTTATATTATCGCACTAACAAACTCACTTAGGGTTGAAATCCCTAAGTTTTTTAACCAAAACAATGTGCAATAATACCACCCGCAAGCGGACGGGTCTTATCACAGTATAGTTGAGGATCGAATCCCAAGGGACAACATTTTTAAGAATCTTTCTCTAGTCGAATGTAGTTGAATCAAGACTAATATTTAGAACAAGGTTGGTTGATTTGAGTTTAATTAAACTAAATGCAAGGAAAGTAAAAGAGCAGGATTAAAGGTTGATTAAAGATTAATGATGGAAATAACTAGGATGGTCCCAGGTTTCACCACCACTACACATGCAATCACATCCAAACACAAACATCCAGGCAAGATATAATCATCCAAATAGAGCTACTACAAAACCCCCCCATACAGACATCAGGTTTGCGTAAGTATCACCTTATGTATCAGATGTCTCATCACCATCCAGATCACATACTTACTGCTTTGAAGATACAAATATCTAACTAAAGATGCGGTGCCCCTATACAGGAGTTAGGCACACAAAAGCATCACCGTGGGCTAGATGTCTCGTCACCACACGAATCATACACTTACGACCTTAAGGAATCCCATTCTATTTCTAGTTTGGGAGTCAACTGCGTTAATCGACATTCAAAACCTACGCATTTAAGTTCTCGCAACATAGGAAACGAACAAGATAAATGCAAGCAGGTGATCAATCCACAAGCACACATCGACGATTAACAACGAAATAAAAGATTATATACATGTCGTGGAATGTTTTAAAAAAGGACATGAGAGCATGGGAAGCGGGGCTAGTCCCCGCACCTCAGTGAAAAGAAACTACTTGCTCATGGTGAGAGGAATAAGAATAACAAGAGAGAGAGAAGTTTCCTCCATGAACATGTAATAAATCCACAAGGTCCTGATTTGATCCTTGGAGTTTAGAATTTGATTAGTTGAATAGGAACGTGGTTTTGGTGGTGATCTTTCGGACCCCAGATCTTTATTTCTTGATTAGTTAAATTTTATTTCAGCACTTTTATTTTTTTGCTTAGTATTAACAACTCTCTCAAATCGGGATTTAATTCTTGTACTAGCGATCGGATTTGGATTTCGACTTTTCTTTTCTGCCATCCCTTGGATCGATACCTATCTATACTAAGTTGAATTGTTATTCACAACAAGTTGACAACCGGGTTAGAAGGTTAAACTCTAGGACTTTTCCTAGTGATTGTTGCGTGTACAACGACTCGCATCAATTTGGCGCCGTTGTCGGGGACGGCACAGTTGTTTTTCAGATATGGTTGCATGCATATCTTGTATAATCCTTGTTCATATTCTTTAACTTTCATAACTTTAGTCTTTTTTTATAATTTCTTTTAGATTTTTGTAATTTCTTTTTACCTTCCGAGCACAATTCCGGAAGTGTATCTCCTCTTTCTGCTGAGTTTCCATTCCAACAGTACTGCTTTCTAGTTACTTTTTTTTTATAAATTTCATAATTTTTTAGATTTATAATTTTTAATTCTCGTTGTAATTTTTGACTAACTTCTTACCTCGTAATATTTCTTCTCTCATTCATTGATTGCCATATCTTTCAGGAAATTTTCTTTTCAAATGGAGTGGGCATCCCAATATCCCCCACAATGTTATTATTGTGGTCTCTACCACCATGCATCTCTTGCCTGTCCAACTCTACCCCATGCTTATAATAGCACCCCTTTTAATTGCGAGCCCTTTCATCCTGGTGGGTACAATGTGAATCCACATTTTTCTGAGAACCATTATGGGGAACCTTGCTATCCATATTCTAATGGGGGATATGATCAACAAAATTTTATGGGGTGTAACAAACAAAACCTTGGGGGTTATGATCATGTTTATGAAACCCAATGTAATCTTCAACAAGAAGAGAGACTTAGGGCCCTAGAGAAGATAGCAGTAGAAGGAGAAAAAAAATTAAAAGCCAGCCAAGCCTTCTTAACCGCCCTGCTAGAAGCGCACACCAAAAATATAGATTGTTCAAATATGTTTCCTCATGATTTGGTGACACCTTATAATATTGAATCTCCCTACCAAGATGGACGCAATGGAAATTACAATCCACTATCTTCTGGAGATTATTATGAGGAGCAATGCCACCCAAAACAATATGAGGAGTACTATGGCCAAGGACACTATGGGGAGTGTGGTGAGGATGACCAAAATTTTGGGGTGTATAAATCCTATGGTGAAATGCAAATTGATCTTGAACTGGAAGAAAGACTTAAGGCCCTAGAATAGATGGTAGCAGAAGCACAAGCAAAACTTGAATCCAGTCAAGCCATGTTAGCTACCTTACTAGAGGATCAATCACAAACTCCCCCTATAGAGCTTGAGCAACCCAAGATGGTTCTTCCTGACGATGACGATGATGATCCTTATTTTGTGTCATATATGTCAGATCCTAAAGAAATAGAACAAACCATGGAGCCATATTTTGTGTGTGATGAGGACGTTGGTATCCCTATCTTTCCTTTAGAGACTCTTTTACTTGAATATGAAATGTCAAAGAAGGAGAGTCATTATGAAGATCCAACAACTCCTCCCATCCTCAACATAAATCTGAATGATACCATAGACCAATACCCTTCTTTTGAGTCTATTTTGGATAATGAGAATCTAACCCCCTTTATGATTCTTCCCGAGCCGTCACAGCCAATTTCCATCTCACACATGGCTGATCTAGAAGGGGAGATACCACCATTGGAAGAAGCACACACACCCCCTTCTATTGTTTGCAAGGAAGACATCATCATCCCTCCTAAATACTTGGGGAACCCTTGTACAAAAAAATTAGAGACATATGTTACATCAACAATGAAACTTACCAAACCCAATGTTGATGGCATTAATTTTAAGGAGAAACAAAACACTTTTGTAAATGATTTTAAATTTTTTGTATTAGCATCAATTCTCCCATATGCAGGTCATCATGATGGTGGAAAAAGCTGAACCAGATCCTCCACCCAACTCAGTTCATCATGCTCTACTGGCATTACTAGTCGGGTACCCGTCAACCTCCCTTTATCCACATCCATCTTCAACACTTCCCTTGCTATCGAAGGAAGATCTATGGATATTATTGGAGGGAATGCGAGGTGAAAGAAAATATGAGCACCCCACTGAGCTTCTACAATTACCCTATCATAGGGTACATTATGAAGCTCCTCAAATAAAGGTCCCATCCCTCATACACATCCCCTTCAGCTGGACATTTTTTGAGCTACCTGGGCCACCTGGAAATCCTCGCTCTTCTCTTCCCTCCATCTCGGGTTTTGATTTTACTCGGGACGAGCAAAAATCTAAGTCCGGGGTGGAGGTGGGTGGTATGTTTATATTCCACCCCCTTATCTTTTTTATTATTGCATTATTTCTACCTTTTTTTGCATATAGTTGCTTTGTTCATGGCCATTATCTAGTCGGCCATGTTTTTATTTCTTTTGTTGCAAAATGGCCTTTATCTAATCGGCCAATATGAATAGATGTTATCATTGTACCCCTTTGAGTTTTGTTAAATCTTTTGCAAAAAATTGTTTCAAATTGTCATGTCTAAAACCACCATGTCACCTAGGATCCCAAAATAGCATCACTCCTTGGAAAAGTTGGCAAGTCGTATGGAATCAATCAAAACCAAACACAAATTTCTCTATTTTTAAACATTGATTAACTTGATATAAATCTTGTATAATGTGATTGACATGAATGTTCTTTCTGTGTAATGACACTTTTAAAAAAAAGGAGAAAATAAATATGTGAAGTTATAGGCACAAGAACACCTTTTGTTTCCCCCTTATTTTCTCTCTAAAAAAAGAGAAGCAAAGAATCACCACCAGACAAAAATCAAGTCTGGGGTGGCATGCTTCCCATAAAAAAAAATTCCATACCCCACAAAGGGGTGTACCATCAAAAGATGCCAAAAGTGCACATGAAAAAAGAATTGTGACCAATATAGCCACAACTCCACAAATCTAAATCCCAAGTCAAATAGAGGAGGGATAAAAAAAATTCATCACTTCCTTCTTTGTTTTCACACCCCCTAATTTCATCTTGTTCTTGTGCAACAACTCACAAAAAAAATACATTTATAAAAATGAGAGTGTCAAAGCAAAAGTAAGATGGAGCATGTTTCTCTACAAAATCTTGATTTAGAACCAAGATATGATATTTGTTTTTAATAGAGAATATAGAATTTTGTGTTTTGTGGTTTTAGGAGATTGGGTTGCTTGGCTAAATTTAGAGGTAAGGAATAAAGTGATGTTATAAGGGTGAGGATAGATATGTTGTTAGTATAAATTGGAATAATTTGTGATTTTATTTGTTTGAGGACAAACAAAGATTCAAGTCTGGGGTATTTTAATAAATTTATATTTATCCCTTTTATTTTTATATTTTTGATATTTGTTTAGGATTATTTTGTTATTTATTCTCTTAGTTTCATAATTAATTGTGTTATTTTAGAATTTTCTCTTTAATTGGAGTTTTAATTCTATTTTCTTGGGTTTTGTAGGAAAATTACACAATTTGCAGCAGTCCTGAAATTCATATATACCCTCCACCAAAAGTGACATAACTCTTGCATTCGAACTCTAAATTAAGTGTACAAGTATTCCTTGGAAAGGGAATTTAATTTCCTAAAATAAAATCCTATTATTTGGACCACTTTTGTGCTTTTAACGGGAGAGAAATACGTTCTAAATTGCTACTGTGAGAATCTTCATTAAAGGGAGTTACATGGTCAAGATAATTAAAGACAACAAACTTTCGATTTGACCAGATCCAGAAAATTCAAAAACTGGTCTCCCTCTCTTTTTCCCCCTCTTTTGAGGGCAGCCTACTCCCTATCACTCCTATAAAAGGAGAGACTCTTCACTTGTAAAGGCATTCCATTCTTCATTCCATTTCATCTAATTTTTAGTTGTAGACCACATCTTGTATAATGTTGGATCTCATTTTAGTTTGCATTTCTTCTGGTCTTTTTATATCTGAGTAAATCTCTCTGGGGCATGGGAGTAGCCCCTTAGCCCGGTTCTATTCAATATAATCAATTATATTCCTCCATCGAATAAATGTCTTCTCTCTGTTTATGTGTGGTTATTTGGATGATCTGATATATTCTTATGGAGTGATATGACCGTGGATCTCTGTAAGAACAAAACAATAGTCCCTTAATTGAGATTATCATCTTTTCGTCTTTTTAATCTTATTCTTGTTATAATCCTTAGTGACGCGACCACCTGAGCCTTGGGTTTGAACGCCAGTTTGAATTCACATCTTTTTGATATGACCGTGGATAATGGCATGTTGGATGGTTGGGCAATGATCCGTGAACGCCGGGACCAACGGGTTCACGGGAAGTTTGACGCTTGTGAGTTTGTCTGTAAGGACATATAACCAAAATGTCCTGATTTGATCCTTGGAGTTTAGAATTTGATTAGTTGAATAGGAACGTGGTTTTGGTGGTGATCTTCCGGACCCTAGATCTTTATTTCTTGATTAGTTAAATTTTATTTCAACACTTTTATTTTTTTTCTTAGTATTAACAACTCTCTCAAATCGGGATTTAATTCTTGTACTAGCGATCAGATTTGGATTTTGACTTTTCTTTTCTGCCATCCCTTGGATCGATACTTATCTATACTAAGTTGACTTGTTATTCACAACAAGTTGACAATCGGGTTAGAAGGTTAAACTCTAGGACTTTTCCTAGTGATTGTTGCGTGTACAACGACTCGCATCAACATGGTGAAGAAGATGATCGCAGCTCTGTCGAGAAACAGTCTTCTACACAACGTCGAAGCAGATCTGGAAGAAGAGAGAAGAACACCACGACAGACGGGGCAGATCTCCTCTCTCCACCTTCTTCTTCTTGTCGTAGTCCTCACTCACAGCAGGAGGAGCAACTCGTGGATGAGATGGCGGCGTAGAATTGGCGTAGACACAGTAGATGTAGATCCAGATCCAGATCTGAATGAGGTGGCTTGCAGATCTGAGTCTTCACTCCAGATCTGGGTGAACAGGCCGCAAAACCACCACGGGGGCATGTTCTTGGCTATGGAGATCGTCTCCTTAGGCCCAAGACAGACCTGTAGCCTAACAGCGTCTGGAGATCATGATTTGATTGGCTGAGTCGTGTTCTATTTATAGGTAGGTTGGCACCGACTTAAAATCGCGACCTTGTCATTTCTACAGCAGGTCGCGGCTTTTGCGGCGGTCGCGGCATTTTGCACGGTTGTGACTTTTTGCACGGTCGTGACTTTTGGATTGCTAACAGAAGGTCACGATATTTTTCACGACCGTGATCTGTTCTTGGCCTGGTCGTGATATTCAGGAATAGTGGTCGCGATTGTTGTGAATCATGGGTCGCGATTAGGATAGAGAGGAGCCGAGCAGATAACTGCGGGCAGAGGGAAAGATATGTCACGATCTCCCTTCCTGTGCTCAGGTTGCGGTTATAGAAGAACACCGCGGTCGTGGTTGGATGATCGCGGCTTGGGGTTAACGGAGAGGTGGTGAACTGTTGTGACAGAGATGCAGCAGTGGGTACTGCGAGCTGAAGAAGCGGACACCGTGACTCCCGCTGCTGGTCACGGTCTCTTGCATCGCGACCGCAGTTGGAGAGCATGCTCGATCGGGATCTGGAGGCAGGTGGTCGTGTAGGTCATGGCGTCAGGATGAATTCGGGGGCAGGTTGCGGTTGTAATGGAATGAGCGCCCGATCGCGGTTCTGCGAATCACGATCGTGGTAGTTGCTAGGGTCGCGATCTGGTAGGCGCTAGGGTCGCGATCTTGTGAATCACGATCGCGATTAGGTTTGGCTGGAGCCCACGATCTGGGGAAAGGGTCGGCACTATAGCTGCGCAAGGAAAGGAGGTAGCGCGTGAGGGGAAAAGAAAGGCCGTTGATTGCCCCTTTGACCAGAGCAAAACCAAGGCTAACAAAGGCCCAAAGGGTTGGAATTGCATTGAGATCAGGCCCACGAGCTCCAAATAGCTATAGATTAACGAAAGGTGGGGCCTTAGTCGCTTGGTGAGAGGCGAGAGAATAAAAGAAGAGGTGAGGGTGGCACTCGCTGCTGATCAGAATTAAACAGAGCCCAAAAGAAAAGGATATGGGCCTAGGAGATAAGGCCCAAAACTCAAAACGACCTGCACAAGGGTGCAAAAAATCAATAAAAATATGAGTAAAATCAATTAAGCCAATATAAGTTGCATATAAGAAGATAAGGCCAATAAATGTATGAATGCAACAAAAATTGGGCTAAACGAGATGATTGAACTAAGATGAATATGCATTCATCACTTACTAATGATTCTTTTAAGAGAGAAGAACTATTAAGGATAAGATCTGCTTGCGTACCCCGGAAAAAAACAGATAAGATCGGAACAACTGCCCAACTAACCAAATCTTCCGCGTCGTGCCCAATTGACGCTAGAAAAATTTCTGGATCCCTTCTGGTTTGATATGAGACTTCAGTTTTATTTTAATATTTTTGACAAAGCTCTTCCAATTCTTATTCTTTTGTCGCGTTTTGGTGGGGGTGCAAGCATGTCAATTCTGATTCGGATGGTAAAACATAATATTGGAAAGGTCTACTTCAAAAATACGATCCAAAGTACCACCCAATGAAAAATGTAAATTCTATCAGACAAAACACAAACAACGATTGTACTACCAATGGTTATCCAACTGTGACTAAAAATCAATAAGTTATATATGTAAAACGTCATTACTCTATTCAGTCCAATTTTTTTTTTGAGAGTAAACAGATCCATTCATTACTCAAGCCAAACGACATCTACAAGTAGAGAAGAACAACCACAAGAACAAGCAACAGTCAGGTAGATAGACTTAGAACCACTACCACTCATATTGGAACGAGAATAAAACACTTCCGCATAGATCTCTTTTCTTCGAGGCTGACTTAAGCAACTTTTATGAGAGATGCCTTCAACTTGAGCATTAGGCAGCGGTGTAACGGATGAACCAAACCAGTGTTCCATCCGATTGTTATCTCTACCATCCATGTCAACAGCTTGAGCAGCAAACAAACCTAAGGCAGAACGAGACCTGCTAGAGATCACGATACTCTCACGATAGGAGAGAGAAACAACCCCCTAAAGGACAGACAAACATCGAAGAACGGTGACAAGAAGGCAGAGAACCTGCCTAGAACCCAAAAATAGACGCACAAAAGGGAAATCAAACAGACAGAAAAGAAAGAACGCTAAACGGGGGGCAAACGCCAGCCTTCGGCAGGTACACGCCAGACTCCGTAGACTCGGCCGCCTACACACCACCACCAAGCAAAAGTTGCGCCAGAGGCAAAGCCGCCGCACGGAAGCCACCGCCCCTTCACCCTGCGACTCCCAGATCAGAGGACCGGGAGACCCGACCCCGACAGCCAGAAAGGGGAAAGGCAGAAGGCGATGGAGAGGAGAGAAGCCAGACGAACGAGAAGCGCGATCTGCAGATCGGACAGGCGCCGACGGAAGCCCAGGGGAGAGGGTGGCCACGCGCCGGCAGCCGACCTCCTCCCCCGAGCCGGAGGATCGAGCGCCCAGAACCCTAGATCGTCTTCGCGATCGCTAGAGCGGAACAAGCCGAACTGAAGAGTTTTTTTATTGTTTATGAATAGATTATACGCCAGATTATAATATAAGTAGCGTCCAAATTAAATTTCTTTTATGAAATGAGAAAGAAGTATAATCTAACTCACTAATATGTGAGATGCAAACTCGCTTTCTTCAATCTTGGACAACAATGCGATATGTTGAATTTTGACCATCCATTGTTTGCTCTAGTTAATGTATACTCATACATACTAGTGAGATTCACTTAAATTATAGAAGGCATATTTGGTTCGTGTTTGAGTTGGATTGTGTTTAATATGAAACAGATGCTAAAACGGGTCTTCATTTTCTTTTTCTTTTCTATAATGAGGAAATCTCCAAAATAGGGCTACTTAGTAACCCATCTCACTGTGAAAGGTCTTAGGATTACCAATCTACAAAAGACAAATCATACCTAGATAATTCAAGTTTAATTGGAGTAGTGTGCTTCAACACTAGACTATTAGTGTGTTGGCTAAATTGACATTATGATAAATCCCTTTGTTTCGATGATGACAAACATTTCATTCTTGTTGATCTAACATGCTACTTGAGTGTTGCAGGAATGAGGTGGATGACAAAGCACATCTATATGCTTGAATGCTTGTAAATTTCATGAAATGTAATCAATTGTAAACTTGTACAAATATATAATGTACAAGTACTTAGACTTTATGTAAATGAAGCGTTAGATCTTCCCTAGCCAATCACTATACTTAGATAGATCATCCCCTTCATTAGTATCACATATGCACACTCATACATACACTTAGCACTTTATTTGAAACATTGAAACAGGATCAATCTCGGTCGACAAACTCCTCGACCGAGACACTCTCGGACGACAAGCTTCTCGACCGAGAAAGACCCAGGTAGCCGTTAGACACAGCTGACAAGGTAGTTGGCAGTTGGAGATGAACGTTGCAAACACTTGATCCAGAGAGCATGTCGGTCGACAAAACTTCGACCGAGTAGGTATCTCGGTCGACAATTTCTCGACCGAGATGGACTCTGATAGCAACTGCAGAATTAATTAACTAGCTGTTGCTAATGCAACTAACTTATACCTAACGACTAGTTAAGCACTTAGAAACCCCTAGAAAGTGTCTAGAACGTCCTTAAGCACTTGTAGGTCATTCCTATAAATAGGACATGCCTTAGGACACCTAAACTCACTTATTCTACATTTGAGTAATCTTTGAGCATACACTTGCATTAGCAACCTGTTTTTGAGCAATTGAGCAATACTTGCAATTGTCTACTCTTCACCTTGCTCTAAATTCGTGTCCTATAGGCTAGTATCTCCTATCCACAGCAATCACACTTCCATATACATTGGTTAGGAGATCTACACGCTTGATATAGGCAAATCAAGTCTTGTGCTTCAAAGGATAAGTTGTAATTTCCATTTTCCTTTCTTGTTCACTTTCATTGCTTGTACTCTCCTTGCTACTCCTAGGTTGGAGGCTGCGGATTGGAGAGGGTCGTGATCTTCTTGGTGAAGAAGGAGACTTTAAACTACTTCAAGAAGGCTGGTGCAACGGGAGGTTACTTCAAAGAGGAAGGCTACTTCAAGGGGGAGCTTGGAGTTACTTCAAGAAGGCTACCTCGAGTTGGTGCATCTACTTCAAAGTGAAGGTTGTTCAAAGGGGTGTAAGAAAGTGTTGTATTTTGTGTAATTCCTTGTGAAGGTAATAAAATTAATACTTTCAAAATCCCGGTTGGGTAAGCATCCGGGTAGTGGACTGACTGCCTTAGTATTTGCTAAGGTAGGAACCACTCTAAATCCCTTGTCTCCTTCTTACTTTTTCATTTGTGGTTGTTTGAGTTAAATAATTGTTAAATTAACTTTAAAACCCTATTCACCCCCCTCTAGTGGATTTTCAGTTGGTATCAGAGCAGGCTTCAAGGAACTCTAACCAAATCTTGAAGAATGGGTGACGGGTTGCTCAACAACCTCAACCTTGAAGGGACACTTGTGGCTAGACCTCCGGCATTCGATGGAACTAACTACACCTACTGGAAAAGAAGAATGCAATTTTATTTCCAAGGGATTAGTTGGGATCTATGGAGGATGGTGTCAACCCCCTATGAACTTCCTCAAGTGGAATATGCAGCTTGGGACACCAATACGGTAAAGTCGGCTCAAATGAATGCAAAGACTGTAAGTATTCTCTATTGTTCAATTTCAGTAGGAGAATTTAATAGGATATCAAATTGTGAAACAGCCTATGAAATTTGGCATAGACTTTCCATAACTTATGAAGGGATAGTTCAAGTTAAGAATTCTAAAATTGGAGTGCTTAAACAAAAGTTTGAACAGTTCCGTATGGATTCGAATGAATCTATTAGTGATATGTATGCAAAATTCTCTTCTATTGTAAATGGTTTGAATGCTTTAGGTAAAGTTATTAGTGAGGAAGATCCGGTGTCAAAGATCCTTAGATCACTTCCTCCCAAATACAAGCCCAAGGTGACGGCCATTGAAGAAGCAAATGACCTCACCCGACTAAAGATGGAACAACTCAATGGCAACCTAGAAGCTCATGAGGCAACTTTAGAAGAGGAAGAAAGAAGAGAACGTGAACTTCAACAAGGGAAAAAGAAGGACATTGCATTCCAAACATCAACCAAGTACAATCATGACACAAGTAAAGATGATAGTGAAGAAGAAACTCTCATTGTAAATGGTAAGCAATATAAACGTTTTAAAACTAATAAAACTTTTAGTGGTTCTTCTTCCAGGTGCTTTGAATGTGGCAAGAAGGGACACATGAAAGGTGATTGTCCAAAACTCAAGAAAGGGAAGAAATCATCTCACAAAAAGAAGGAAAGAGCATATAAAGCTGCATGGGATGATTCAAGTGATTATAGTGATGATGGAAAAGAAGAAGTAGAATGCCTCATTGCTACAACAAATGAAGAAGAAGAAGAAGAGGTAAGTCTTTTTGATCTACCAAAAGAAGATCTAATTGCTAGTCTTCAAGATACTCATGAGAAATATATTGAGTGCAAGAAGAAACTTAAGAAATCAAATAAAGTAAATGATGATTTAAACGTTAAACTTCTTGCTCTTGCTTCTAAAAATGAAGATCTCAAAAAGGCAAATGAAGATTATGATCTTAAGTTAAAATCTGTAGAAGCTAATTGCAATCTTCTTTCCTTAGAAAAGTTAAACTTGCAAACTCAAGTGAATGATCTTCAGAGACAACCTATTTTATGTTCACACTTAGATTATGATGAGGTTGTAAAAGAAAGAAACTCTCTATTATCTGATTTAGATCAAGCAAAGAAAGATATAAACAAGAAGATGGATGATATTGCTAAGATACAAAGAAAAATAAATGAGTTAAGAGGAAATGACATCCTTGAGAATATTCTGAAAATTTCCTCTAGTTATAATGGAAGAAGAGGATTAGGATATGATCCAAAGAGAAATCAACCCAAAAGTGCTAAAGCATCCAAGACTAAGACTATGTTTGTACCTAAGAACACAATTCCTAGAAAGAGAAATGAAATTGACTCCATTAGTTGTCATTATTGCATGCGTCTTGGACATTATTCATTTTCATGCCCATATAAGAAACATAATGATGATCTAGCTTGGATTCCTAAAACTTAGAAGCTTCAATTTAACTAGTTGAGATTTGACCTAAACTGATTCTTGATATTCAAATGTCATATCTCAACACAATCGAGCTCTAACTTGCTTAATTTTGTTTTACTTGGAAGCAATTAACAGTTCTGAAAACAATACAAAAACCTTGTCGGTCGAGAAACTGTCGACCGAGAGAACAGTCGGTTGAGAAATCGTCGACCGAGCATGTTACTGATTTCCAGTCTACAATAAATCTGCTGAATATGATTTCAATTGATCAAATTGCTATCTATTTGTTATTAATAACTATTTTTTTTTCAAAACAATGAATAAATTCTGGAAACCATCCTTGAAAACTTATATGAGATTATTTTGGTTTATTCTCTAAATGGTTTAGGTTAAAACTGAAAGTTATGAACCATGTTGATTTAAGTCAAGGAAAATTACTGCTTTCATGGTCTATTCTAAGTATTCTTAGATCTATCTACATAAAAACCATGTGTTGAATTTCATGCTTCTACTGTTCTATCATTACATCATGGATATGCTTTCACTATTTCATCATTCAGCTTTCTACATATAAAGATGATGCTATGTTGCATAAAATAAAACTCTATGGCACAAATAGATAATGATTATTGTGTGCATGGATACATGAATGATTCTTGATGATACATAGGCAAGCAAAATGATTCGTTGGTGATATGTTGCTTAGAACAAGAACTTCAATGCTTGCAAGAGCACAATGTTATAACACATAAGATACAAATTTCTCAATTGGTATCTTTAAGAACTTGAGATATTATTCTTGCTTTCAAGGATATATATATATATATATATATTCTTGAAGAATCTTATGATTAATCTGAGTACAAGAAGAAATAGGACTTGATATTCATGCACCCATAGAAAAGATTAGGGTACATAATTCAAAATAGACAATGTGCTTCAAATTGATATTTATTTAATCAAGCTATCTGCAGAAATTATACTTCACATATGATTGTGCAATATGCATAATTTGCCTCTTGGTTGAAATTAAATTTGACCAAGGGGCGCTATGGTCGTAGTCAAGGGAGACCTAAAATAAGCTTGACAAAATGCTTATTTATACATCATTTTACTGCACTTAATCTTAGTATCTTGACTCAAAATATGTTTATCATATTAAAAACATAATTTTAGTGCATAATTCTCATAAAAGGTCAACTTATTATCTAATATTGATTGTGACCTTAGAATCCTTAAAATTATCTTGTCTATAAGATCAAGGGGGAGCTCACACAAATCATCTTGATTATAAGATTAAGAAGCTTGTTATGACCTTAGTATCCTTAAAAGTAGTCTTGGTCATGAAAACAAAGGAATATATCATATTCACAAATATGACATATATTATTGTTCTTAATGGAATTCTCTAAACAAATTTGGGCTTAACATCCCATGCTTTTTGTTAGAGATACTTTTAATGAACTCTAAGCTTAAAAGGATTCTCATATCATTTTCGGGGCTTAACATCCCTTGTAAAATGGGTGAGAAATAAATATACATATGCCATGAACTTAGATGGAACTCATATCATTTCAAGGCTTAACATCCTTTGAAAATGATTGGGAAACAAATTGCGGATAAATTTGACAATAAATGGCTTACATTAATCCCTTGATTCTAATTGGATACCTCTTTAAGGGGGAGCAAAGCATAAATTTAGAAAGAATAACACAAAGTCATACTAAATGATTATCTTTGGATATCTTTTTGAAATGACAATAGGGGAGAAAGAATATAAAATCAAAAACATAAAATATGAGTTTCATAAATATCACGGCCAGCACTCATTTGCAAAACAAGAATGACTACAAAAGCTAATCCTCAGGTATGAAACTCACATGCTTTATATTTCCTTATTTTATATTTAGGAAATGTTTGTCATCTTCAAAAAGGGGGAGATTGTTGGCTAAATTGACATTATGATAAATCTCTTTATTTCGATGATGACAAACATTTCATTCTTGTTGATCTAACGTGCTACTTGAGTGTTGCAGGAATGAGGTGGATGACAAAGCACTAGGGAATCTACATGCTTGAATGCTTGTAAATTTCATGAAATGTAATCAATTGTAAACTTGTACAAATATATAATGTACAAGTACTTAGACTTCATGGAAATCAAGCGTTAGATCTTCCCTAGCCAATCACTACACTTAGATAGATCATTCCCTTCATTAGTATCACATATGCACACTCATACATACACTTAGCACTTTATTTGAAACATTGAAACATGAGCAATCTCGGTCGACAAACTCCTCGACCGAGACACTCTCGGTCGACAAGCTTCTCGACCGAGAAAGACCCAGGTAGCCGTTAGACACAGCTGACAAGGTAGTTGGCAGTTGGAGATGAACGTTGCAAACACTTGATCCAGAGAGCCTGTCGGTCGACAAAACTTCGACCGAGTAGGTATCTCGGTCGACAATTTCTCGACCGAGATGGACTCTGACAGCAACTGCAGAATTAATTAACTAGCCATTGCTTATGCAACTAACTTATACCTAACGGCTAGTTAAGCACTTAGAAACCCCTAGAAAGTGTCTAGAACGTCCTTAAGAACTTGTAGGTCATTCCTATAAATAGGACATGCCTTAGGACACCTAAACTCACTTATTCTACATTTGAGTAATCTTTGAGCATACACTTGCATTAGCAACCTATTTTTGAGCAATTGAGCAATACTTGCAATTGGCTACTCTTCACCTTGCTCTAAATTTGTGTCCTATAGGCTAGTATCTCCTATCTACAACAATCACACTTCCATATACATTGGTTAGGAGATCTACACGCTTGATATAGGCAAATCAAGCCTTGTGCTTCAAAGGATAAGTTGTAATTTCCATTTTCCTTTCTTGTTCACTTTCATTGCTTGTACTCTCCTTGCTACTCCTAGGTTGGAGTTTGCAGATTGGAGAGGGTCGTGATCTTCTTGGTGAAGAAGGAGACTTTGAACTACTTCAAGAAGGTTGGTGCAACGGGAGGTTACTTCAAAGAGGAAGGCTACTTCAAGGGGGAGCTTGGAGTTACTTCAAGAAGGCTACCTCGAGTTGGTGCATCTACTTCAAAGTGAAGGCTGTTCAAAGGGGTGTAAGAAAGTATTGTATTTTGTGTAATTCCTTGTGAAGGTAATAAAATTAATACTTTCATAATCCCGGTTGGGTAAGCAACCGGGTAGTGGACTGACTGCCTTAGTATTTGCTAAGGTAGGAACCACTCTAAATCCCTTGTCTCCTTCTTACTTTTTCATTTGTGGTTGTTTGAGTTAAATAATTGTTAAATTAACTTTAAAACCCTATTCACCCCCCCTCTAGTGGATTTTCATAGTGTACTACTCAAAGGCTAGTTCACAAACATTAAGTCCACCAAGGTACTCTGGTATTGGCATCTATAATAGGGTATAAAACCCTTGTGACTATATATATTTCTTTCAAATCATCATTTCAAATGTCACATATAATTGGAGCTATGACCATTACCATACTCATTCACATTATCATATTAGATATTGGGTAATATTGCCCCTATTCACTTGCACATACTCAAAATTATACAACTTGTGGTTTCATCTCAAAATACCAGACTGCTAGAAGAAAGCCTATTTTCTATCTCGAATTTTGAAACCTAGCATACTCCCTGTGGTCTTAGGGCCATACATGACAATGGATATACTTTGACTACTTACATCCACTTCTCATGTTTCAATGCATCACTAAAGTTAAAAATAAGGCCTAGAGATGAAATTGTATAATTAATCAAGTATGGAACAACTTCAAAAGATGTAAAACGAATTAAATAGTTTCTAAATACTATTCAAGGTACAAGTAACCACTCTTGGCAATAGCAAGGCCTAATTTATCAATTTACAGAACAACAACGCCCAATCACTGTAGAAATCTATATTTAAGGCTAAGTTTATAGTAGAATCTCATAATCACTTGAAACTATATATATATAGTTGTATGCATACATATATATGTATATTCAGATGACAATAACAAAATAAAATACAAATTTTAGATCAAAACTCCCAACGATGTGAAAGTTATGCTAGATACAAGATTGGGAATAAAAGAACAATTTAGTGCACAAATGACTTTCAAGCATCAAGTTTAGGTCAAAAAAATCTTGGAAAAATAAAATCTAAGGAATCATATATATATTTCAGTTTAAAATCCCTCCAAGTAGTAACAGAGGTATTCATTTTTTTTTCCATCATTATGGCAACAAAACACCTCAAACATAGCATTTTAGGGCAAAAGTGCACTAAATTAAAAAAATTCTTTCCTCAAGTAAGCAATGGAGATTAAAAGAACTACTATTAGAAACAATTAGAGTTTATGGAAGAATAAAAAACACTTGGTTAAGTTCATATTACAATATATCAGTCAATCAAAACTTCACTTTTAGATCTAAATAGCAAGCTCTACCAAGGACTAGGGCTTGCATGTACATGTAGGCTAGAAATGCATCAAGAAATTATATCACTCACATAGGGTGAAGGAGAAAACGTCCAAAAGTAAGAATATTTCAATAATATCTTCTCTTTAGATCCAAATAAGAAACAAAATCTCAAAGAGACTCCTTCAAGCTAGGTCAAAACAACTACAGAAAAAGGAGAGAAAAGAAGGTGTATAGAGAGATGAGACACTTTCCACCATGGAAACTCAAGGAATTGGAAAAAGGTTGAAGAAAATATGGAAATACGTGGAAAATAGAGCATAGAGAGAATAATTTACATGAGAGGTAGGGAATAATATAGTAGGCCTTCCAATCACCAAAAGAGCTTGAATCTTCATCATGCAATTACATGCATGCTTGGATTCTGCTTCATGCTAGTTATTAAGGATCTCAAGGCAGGTATTGAAGCTAAAGATATGTTCCTCCTATGTTTTGATCAAGTTATATAAAGGATAAAGAGAAGTAGGATCCAAGGGTGTTGGCTATTTGTAGAGAAAAGGGTCAAAAATCTAAACTAACCCCACTATACATACCATCGAGGGGTAGAAATAGGAAATGCCATCAAGGTGATTACTCTAATGAGTATCAAGGTAGACCCTAACGAGGGTTACCATCAAAGGGGATTATCTAGTTTCACTACCCATTTATCTATTGAAACCCAATTCTCAACATATCAAGGTATGCCATTGGCTAGGTATCCAAGTGCACACTCAACAAGTTATCAAGACCCACATATTGAGGTTCCTCACACACTATGGAGGCTAACCCTATCAAGGGTACTCACATACATGGAATATATCGTGGGTCATATTGGGTGGAGATATTGAAGGTCACACCTTGACCTATTGAGGTCCAAATGTGGGCCTATCAAGGAGTACATAACAAGGTCTATCAAGGTGTGCATATAATACCATCAATCGACCTTCAACCAAGACTCAAACTATGGAGGTTATCCCCATGATGGAGCCTTGATATCTGAGGACCCCTTGAGACCCTATGTAGTCAAGACATAGTGGTTTGTGAGGCTAAATTATATCGACCCTCATGGTTTAACTAAGGCAAACTCGATCATCTAGACTACATTTTAGACTAAAGCATAAAACCTCATAAAACCTAGTTCAAAAGCATCCAAAGGTCATAAAATTAGGCATGTAAATGAATTAAAACATGTTGAAACATAATTTGAACTCAAATAACAATTAGATCACAAATTATAAGTCCACACAAGTACTAAATTATAGAGAAAATAAGGTGAAAACTAAGCCATATTAGAGATAAAACTTAATCAATCGAGTTCAAAACATAATAAATAATTCAATTGTGATTATAAAACATACTTGGAGGTTAATATATGTCATTATTCCTACAAACATAAACTCCTAAGAAGAATTTATTCCCCAAATCCTAGGAAAACAAGATCAGGTACCTTCATATGTCATCCTCTAACTCCCACATTGCGTCTTCCATACCACTGTGATGCCACAACTCCTTCACAAGATCTATATCCTTCTTCCTCAACTTATGCACACATCTATCCAAGATCAATATTGGTCCCTAAACATAAGAGATGCCATCATCTAACTGAACGTCCATTAGGTGGATCGCCTACTCAATATCTAGATGACACTTCTTCAACATGGAAAATGGAACACATGTTACAACATGTGTAAATTTGATTGTAACCACAACCTTTTTGACACCTTACCAACACAAGCCAAGATAGGCAAGGTTCCATGAATGTGGGAGACAAATTGACCATCTTACCAAATTCCAAAACACCTCTTGAATTGGAACACATCAAGAAGAAGGGAAACAAATAAAACAACACAATATCAAATTTCTTAGTTCAAATTCAATTATCTAGGATAAATCCCCATGGCTGCTATTTAAAACAAAAGGAATTGAAACCCTAGACCCAAGTCAATTGTGAAAATTACGAAGAATATAGGATTAAAATAAAATACATGATTTTTGTAATTAAGTGCATGTAACTAGATAATTTATTTAAGTCCCTAAAAAGAAAACATAAAGAAAAGCAAATGCAATAATGCCACATGTTCCCTACATTAAATCCCCCGTGGTCTAAAAGACAAGACACTCATGAGTCATGTTCACATACTAATTATGCTCTCCCAATAACTGTTGATGGTAGGACAAGTGGATTGGGAATCACCTAGCAACCAGAATCGGGTTATTGTCAACCTTATGCCAGAAGTGGGGTCAAAGCAATGGTCCTGGTTTTATCTTTGAAAAATCTAAAATTATTGACAACACAATGGATGACGTGTAGGAATCATCAATGTTTTCATGGAATGTGATGAATGCAGTACATGGATGCGCCCATCATCTATTAGAAGAAGATAGGTATGATCTGGCATGATATCAATGTTGTGAGAAATACTAGAATAATCAATTGGTGGAGGTAGCAAAGAAGCTTGCTTGGGTTCTTCCTCATTATGTTTAGGATAATTGGTGTACTAGGCTCATTAGAGGGGAGTATGTCCCCCAACACAATATCGTCCTCTTGGTGCTTGAAAACTGTAGTCATGATAGCGTTGGATACGAGGGAGACTAAATTCTAATATGGATCATAATTTGATCCAGGCGTAAATTGATTTTTGTTTAGCGTTTCTCCATGGGGGACTTGAACTCACAAGATCCTCAATAGTGATAGAATCACCACCATGCACCTTGTTGGATGTTGGAGGAATTTGGAATTGTGATTCAATCGTTTGATTCAAGGATAAAATATTTTTCACATCAGGTACCCGATTATTTGAGGATGGCTGGTACCACATATAAAAATTACTAATGTTAGTGCTAAAAGTAGAAGAAATGTAGAGCTGAACGAGATTTCTAGGAAACAAATAAAGGGGCAAGAGGCTTTGAGTGGAAGATTGGTAGGTGATGTGGAATAGCAAGACTAGATATTGTATGGAATTTGGTCTTTTAGGATCATGGAGAAAGGTCAAAACATTTGTTGGGTTGAGGAAAAAATATGAGTGCTAGAGGGAAAAAGGGAATGATGGAGTGTAGACTATTATGGTGGATGGAAGAGTGGTTGGCTATTGAACTGAGTAGTGATTGCTATTTTGTGTAGTGAGGCTTTTGGTTGTGTTGACTTGGGAGACACTGAGTTTTATCTTTGGAGAGAAGTAGGTGAGGTTGTATAGAGAGAGGCCAAAAAGTAGATATGTGGTTGGGCCTTGACAGGGGCTGTGGGTGATATTGGAAGAAGGGACACATGGTGTGGGGAAATGTTTGTTGGGTATCGCATATGTTGTACATAAATGATTGTGTTTTAGCTGGGAGGCGGGATTCTTGGAGTGGGCAATGACCCAAGACTAGAGTTGTAGGGCTATGGAGATAGGATCAAGCGAGTGATGCATGTAGGGTAGTAGGAGGCTACTAGGTGGAAGAAGGGGTAAGATGGTTGTATAGATGCATTGTATGAGTGTTGTTGTACAATAGGGATGAATGTTGGGTACATGGCTAGAGGGGGATGCAACATATTCTTGCAAAGGGAAGAAGTAGAACTACTATATCTCAGGGTTAACAAACACAAGAGAGGAGAGATCAGATCTATTTATTTTGTTTGGGATGAAAAGAAGTAGAAATAATTTGTCTTGGGTTCTATGGATGGGATAAAGGAGAGATCAAGGTTAGTTATTACATTTGATACAGACTTGATGAGGGAGCGTGATTTCGTGTTGAAGATAGGGTATACTAGAAAGGGGCCTAGAGATGACTAGATGGTGGTCATTATGAAAACCTTCTCCTCATGTTTTCCCCATTGAAGAACTACCTAGGAGGTAAGGGTTGAAACTCTACTTTTCTACGATCCAAATTTCATAAATAATGAATAATATGTAATAATTACAAATCATAATATTTTTGACAAGAAAATTAGAAAGATAAATCATCCTCTAGGAATTTATATATATACATTATCAAAAGGCAAAATATACTACAATAAGGGAAAGACTAAACTTAACTATCTAATCCTTCATGTTTCTTTGCTTTATTGTCTTTTGGTGATTTTTTTGGAAGTTCATTTATCTAATTTTTAATAAAAGAAGCTAACCTAAAATGTTGACAAAAAATACAAATTCAAGATATTTCTATATTGTGTATGTGGGTGAAAACAAAATGTCTGCATATATGTTTAACGATATACATTGCATATCAATCAATTGTTTTTATTAATTGGACTTGTCTCTTAAGTTTAATTCTCTAAACAATTTTGTTCTATCTCCTTAGGTGTACCATTTCCTTACTCCCTAATGGACTCTAGGGTTTTCAATACAACATTTCATTTTATGGCTACTATTCCAACCTTGGACTTATGTCACAAATCATCATTGATATACAATAACTTTCTCAATGACCAACCGATAGTTTCAAGGAGTATTCATCTCGTTAAAATACCCTTAAAGGATTACATTTTGGGTTTAGAAAATGTTATATTCATATGGGATTCAAATAGGGAATTATATATGTGCTCAATTGAAACAATCAATCAGTATACATATACTAATCAAGCATAGGAAAAACTCTATAAAACAATAATTAGTTATGAACTATTATTCATAAAGTAATCCATGCACCTTTTTCAATGAGAGGTGATGTCCAAGAAATCAAGATTTAGATTCAAACTAGTTCTATTCCCAATCAATTTGAAATTTTGCACATAACACTAGGGTGTTACAAACGTCTTCATATGATGTGGATTAGGGTTTAGTCATGGTACTAGGGTCTTGGTTCATGGTTGTATTATAGTTGGACTTTAAAACCCTAAGTTTATCCAATTATTGATTCCTTGTATAAGAAACCCTAATTATTCATCTACATAACCCTTACCTTGATATTATGATGGAATTTAATTATTACTAAGTAAGAATAGATCATGAATTATAGTAATAATATTCAAACAAGAAAAATATATTATTTATCAAAATTAGGGTAATCATATAAATCATATTGCATTTATGTATCAAAACAAACATTTTGAATGTGAGATTTAACTAGGTCGTGAAACCATCATTTTCAGATTATACACATTCTTCTAAGAGTTTATATATATATATATATATATATATATATATATATATATATAAACTATACTTGGAACTAGGGTTTATTTTCTATAATTTTTGCAAAATCTAGTATATATCCAACCAATCACATTGGTCCACGTCACCTATTAGACATAGGCGTGTGCCTAGATTTTTGAATGAGGGAAATGACCAAACTACATTCAATCAGTGAACATGTTTGATCATGTGGATCAGGGGTAGAGAGTTAGTTACCTCATGGGGATTCTTACCCCATGTCCTTCTCTCTAAGAAGCAATCCATAAAGTCAACCCCATGGTTGACTCTGGGTTTCTATCCTTAATACTCCTAGCAAAGGGTCATAGTTGGTTCAATATTACTCTACAAAGCCAATGAGCTCTTTGGTTCATGGTGAGGTGGCCAAGGAAGGGGGTAGGTTAGGTTGGGTTTTTTCAAAGTTAGAAAATAGGAAAAATAAGATAAATTAGGGGTGTGTTACCTTATTTGTGGCTTCCTCAATGATGGGAGCACTTTTGTGGGTTTCTTATTATGCTTGAGGTCAAGTCAATTTCTAGGGATTCTGTGAGTGAGATGGATAGGTTCAAGGTTCTTGAAGACAGTGATGGAGATCAGTTGTGAGTTGTAGTGTTACTCGAGATCAATGAAGAGATGGGTGAGTTTTAGGAGTCACATGGGTGCTATAGGATTTGTTATATAGGTCTAGGATATAAGGGAATGAGGAAATTTCCCACGATATGTTTCTAGATTATATGGAATTTTTGGGTATTATCTCATTTCTTGAGGATATTGGTTCCTCAGAGTTCTATTGGGCTTATCTCGACCTTGTCAAGACAAAGGCATGAAAATTGAGAAAAGATAAGATTTAGAGAGGGAGAGGGGTAGGTAGGGAGTTGGTAGAATTCCTTGATTCCATAAGAGAGAGACTATGTGAGAGAGAGAGGGAGCCCCTCTACACACATCTTTCTCAAGATCCAGTGTCTAGGTCTGGTGGGCTATGCCTAGTTTGATTTATTTTCTTTTGTTTTTTTGAAACTCTAGTTCACATAACTATATTCCTAATCCACATCATAGATTGGATTTGTCTCAAATTTTTGATAATCTCTATTTCATGATTATATAGACTTAGATAAAAGAATAAAGAAAATAATATTGTTTGTTACCACAAAGTTAGTTCTCAAGAAAAGATATGGAATATTTCAATGGTTAATGATATATGTAACCAATTAACTTAGAATATTCTAGAATATCATCTATCATATACAAATCCATTTATTAATTAAATAAAAATGTTGTTGGCATTTAATGAGGGAATAAAATGTTGATTTGAAATTTTTTCATTATAGAGACTCATATGCAAAACACATATGTACAAGCTAGACATTTAAAAGAAAATACCTCTAATTATATCAGTTCAACTTTAATATAAGAGCTTAATAAGCCTTATAAAATTCCATGATGCTACAACCTTACCTCTTTCTTATGAATTTGTTCTCAAAATTTGGCCCAACTAGAGAAAATATGTGGATGTGTTGTCTCCAGGTTCATCTTCTTCTCCCACGTTCTTCATCCTCACCATGGTGTATGCATATAGCATTAATCATCTCAATTATTTTATTCATGATCTCCTTCACCTTTGAATCCTAGATCCTCATGGGTCCCTTTGGTTGGTCAACCTACAATGTTTAACACTTGGGTATGATCTTTCTCATAGACCTCATATTTGGCAATAGGATGGAATTTAAGACACCCATAGGTACAAACCCAAATAGACTAGTTTATGGTTGGGCATGAAAGATACTCGTAGAACTAGAACATAAATCTAAGTGGGCCTTGAGGAATTGAATCTTGATCTATTTAGTGCATGGAGAAAGCACAAGTTAGAATTAACTGATCTGGATGAGATCATGCTAGATGCCCATGAGAATCAAAGGATTTACAAGGATAGGACCAATAAGATCAATGACTGCCATGTTTGCACATGACATTCCTACTGGCACAACATGTGTTGTTATTTAACTCTAGAATGAAGTTACATCAAGGAAGTTGAGATGCTAAATGAGTGGATCTTATGTGGTGATTATAGCTTTCCCTCATGACACAATAGAGATAAGTGATGGTGCCAATATATTTTTGACCAATGGACAACATATCAACCATTATTTTGGTGGATAAGTGATACATGAGAAGGAATAGTTGAATCTCGTTAAACTTCCTTGAGGATTTAGATGATTATTGAGCCTTTGATATTAAACAAGGGTGCTTATGGGAGGCAAACCACTTTCATTTCCATTATTTACTTTTTGTTAAAGTCATCTATTTCCTTACAATTTGTATTTTTAGAATATTTGTTTAGTTGATGTAGTTGAAAAAGGTGCCTTGATATGCTTTGTTTGATGTGGATAATTTTACCATATCGATACTACCAACCCTACTGTAGGTAGAACCAACCTATCATTAGGGAAATCATAAGGAATTCTACATTTTAATACCACCAATAGGCTTGTTGGTGGAACCAAATCCTAATAAGCAAGAGGTAGTGCGAGTGACATCAAGCTTGGAAGCATCGACAATGCAATCAGTAGAATCAACATATTTTGATAAGAATTCACAGTGCTATTGATAAACATTTTCAATACCACTGAGAGGCTTCTAAGTGGTACCTACCTATCTAGATCAAAGAACACACAAGACGACACAACTCGATACCACTAACAATTTTAGATGAATCCCCTAAATATATAGGAAATCAAGCCTTGATACCATCAACACCCTTCTTGGTAGCACTGACTTCAACTCAGTAACACCTTAATGAGCTCTCAAGGGCACCAACAAATAGATCAAAGGCAAGCCAAGTTTATCTCGATACCACCGACAAACACCCCAGTGGAACTAACACAAAAGACAAGATCCATGTCACCATCACCAATGATCATGATCTTTCCTATCTAGCTCAAAGAACACACAAGACGATACAACTCGGTACCACCAACAATTTTAGATGTATCCCCTAAAGATATAGAAAATCAAGCCTTGATGCCATCAAGACCCGTCTTGGTAGCACCGACTTCAACTCAGTAACACCTCAATGAGCTCTCAAGGGCACCAACAAATAGATCAGAGGCAGGACAAGTTTGTCTCGATACCACCGACAAACACCTCAGTGGAACTGACACAAAAGATAAGGTCCATGCCACCATCACCAATGATCATGATCTTTCCCATCCAACGGTTGGTGGCACTAATCTTGACATGAGGTATTTTAGGAATTGGTACCACTGATGCAAAAAAATTGTGGGTTAGTGTATCAACAACCCTAATTTGTTGTTATCAACAAATGGCACTAATAAGCCCACATATAGCAAGGAGTTGGTCCACTAACAGAGAGAATTAGTAGTGTAGACAGACCTTCACTACAGAAGGAGAGGCAAGGGGTGGTATTAGATCACATCCAAGCTCTCCCCTTTCTTCCAAAAGGTGCAAGAGGTCACAGGAGGGTACCAAAGCATCCCGACTAGTCATAATCTTCATTGAGCTCTTTTCTTCACCTCTTTATTCTCTTCTTCAAGGAGAAGACAACCCGATGAAAAACCTTTTCCACCTCTAGAGTACATGATAAGTTGGTACCCAAGCCAACAAGGTTTTCTTTTCCAAACAAGGGATATAAGAATATTTACACTACATTTATAAAGAGGGATCTCATACCAACTCAGTATGGGGACATCACCTTTCTTGCTAAAATGGGCTCCATCGACAACCTCTAATGCATCTGCACTAGGTAGGGAATGGTGGGTAATCAACCATTCTTTGGTGATTGACTGACTTACTCTGACATTGTCAGTGAGTTTCTTGCCATGTTGGAGGTGTACTACATCCCCAATCACGGGGAAGAATGGCAAGATGGTTAGATCAAGTTCATGCTATACAACATTGTACACCACTTCACCTTGGTGGAGTTCAATTCCATCTATGATTGGTCTATGGGTGAGACACTCTTCACACCAAATAACTTTGACCTCAGTTTGGCATGTAGAGAGATGACACACTACCTCGGGGATTCATCATCAATTGGTATCATTCTTTAGTGATAAACATCGAGCATCCTTTCACCCCCATTCTTCATCGCTACCTGACGAACACCGTCTTTGCCATGTCGAAGCAAGCTCAAGGGAAGGTCCATCATGTAGACCTATATGTCTTTTGGTCATTCTTGTCCTTGGGATGAGAGAAGGTCAATCTTGGTCATTTTTACTTCTCTACATGATAGCAGTGAAGGCATGAGTTCAAAGAACCCCCCCATTCACTTTCGCGGGCCTTCTCACACCATTGGCCATCCACCTCCACCTTGACCTCTCCAACACCAACACTCTCAAGATGACATTGATTCTTGATTTCAAGCACTACATGGGGGACCACATCATCACCAAGTACCAAGGCAGGGTGTATTCCTATTGCACCATCAACATCCATTAGAAAGAAAGGACTCTCCCCATCCTCATATTCCATTTTTGGGGAGTATGCCATCTTCAGTGGCCAACCTATGACACATTCATTCCATGGCTTTCTTCAACCTCATAGTGTTGGATTTTTTCCACCATGGAGAACTCAACCGCAATATTGGATCGTCACTTAAGGGTGTCGGAGTGTCAAGGAATGAACTGGGACTCTTTGTGGGGTTTCCTATGAACCCACATGGGCTCTTGACCAAGCCATTGATGATTGGAATAGGAAGAACATAGAGGGATATGATGGGTAAAATGGCACTTGGGTTCTCTATAGTGTACATGACTTGCAACATGCTTGGAAGAACTAGAATTCATACTTGTGCAGTGTGGCAACAATGGATAAGGGTTGTCGATTCTCCCAGAGGTGTTCCACTCCATCCAGGCATCCCAGGGATATTTTTCAAGGATAAGACACGTTATGAGGCTTGTTGGAGCCATCCATCATGCCCAAGGGTCAAAGGGAGAAAGTCAGAGGTTTGTGGGGATTCTGAGTATCAGGTACTCCCATTCCACCTCTTAGTTTGATTTTTGATTATGAGTACATGGTTATTTTCAATCTTAGGGGGTGATGGAACGAATTTCTCTTGCATTATTTTTTTTTATCATGTTTAGCTTTTCTTATTTCCAGATGTAAGATCCACAATTTATCTAGTGTAATCATGGAGCTTAATTTATTATGATTGCATCATATCAATGAAAAGAATGTGGTTCATTCTCTTACAATGCGTATAAAAAATTGTTGCTTCCATGCTCTATCTTTTAATCTTTGCGAAGTCTAAGACAATACCAACATGATGAATTTTTGGTTCAGTCTGCTTGAGGACATCTTATATGAATGAAAATCTTAATTTACCTAAGGATTGTGTATGATGGGAAGGTTTGATCCCAAACCAACCAAACAATAACGTCATCTTGAATGTTAATTCGAGAAGTAAACCTTAAAGTGACCCTATACACAAATTAATATGAGAGGGACATATAAGGCATGAATCATCTCTTAGTCATGTTATTTCATGCCCCCTCCATGAAATTTCATTCACCACTACAAGATAGTTAAGTAATCCAAGTTGTTTCCTATTGACTTCATTGCATGGCATAGTAGGTAGCATGTTAGTTAGTTCCTTTCTAGTTGCATTAGAAAATAAAGATAAAAATGTGCATGCCATTCTTTACTTGGGAAATGCTAGTTGCATTAAAATGTTTGTATAGATTTCATTTTCCCTTGATTCATCTTGCATAATGTGCACCATGTATCTATTTAACTTTGTCTACAAATAAAGACTAAAAGGATCTACATTTGTATCCCTCCAAATCAAACAAATGAGAGAAATAAAGAAATGATGTATGGTGAAGAAAGCCCGTGCATAGATAATGAATCAAACTAAAATAAGAGGGCATAGAGAAAAAAAGGAGTGAGAACAAAAATAAATAAAGCAAAGAGGAAAAGGATGTTATGAAATCAAAATCAAGCTATTTTTTCTCTATGGAGAAAGTGAAAATAGCTGACATGTATGCATCCTTCCACCCACACTCATCATTAGGATGATACATTCAATGTATTCATCATCCCACTATAATAGTAGGCATGACGACACATGGATTTCATTCCCTTCACTATGTAGGTGCATTATCTTGTATTTCATGCACAAACAATATAATTTTACTTGTGTTTCTTATTCATAGCAACCTATTCCATTTTCACCCATTTCTATACATGGTAGGCCACATATATGACTAATCCCCTCATCCATGTTTCTACGAGGCATTGCTTCCAACATAGATGTGTAGGTAGATCAAAACAATGTAGATAGGTAAATAACATGGTGCATCAAGCATATCCCCTATTGAAAATTATGTTAACTACTCCATATTAATACTATTTCATTGATCTTATGGTGGCCATCTGTAATGAACATTTTTTATCACTTCAAAGTAGTTATTTGTTCAGTGGTTGGTAAGGGCCAGTTTAAGACTATCTGGTGGGGGTAATTGAGAAGAGTAATTCTTTATATTTGTTCTATTTTTGACTCTTTCAAATAGTTCTAAAAGTAGCATTTCTCGAGGACGAGAAACATTCAAGATCGTGGAATTTTGATGCATAGGTTTTAGTTACTTTTCACACGCTATTTTCTGGGCATTAATTGCATAGAGGTTTGCTTTGAGATAGTTTTATGTGTTGTTTTCTATCATTATCCTACAACTCATTGTTTCATCAAGTAATTAGTATTTTTATACAATCATGCTAATTTATTATTTATATTGTGAACTTATGTAATTTTTTCCTTTTTCTAGTGATTTGAGTAATGAATGCATAGCTCAGTGCCACCGACCTATGCGTAAGTGGTACCAACATATCACATATCAACAATAGGAAAAGAGAGTAAATTTGGTGCTACTGAGAGCACACTAGGTTCTACTAATATATGCATCGATGATACTAAAATTAGTAGCCAGTGATACCGACTCAAGATTTAAGAAGCATTAGAACTCAAAATCAATTGTCTAGGTGACACTGACTATCATGTTGGTGGTACCAATGTCAACATCCTGGGAACATCAGACCTCTACTAGAAACAACTTGGTGGTATCGACACCATTGTCTGTAGTACCAACCTAGTGTGAGAGATTCAAGTTGGCCCACCATGTAGTTCCACCAACACCCTGTTGGTGGTATCAATATTACATGATTAGTTCATATCTCAAATCAAATCAGATCCAATGACCATGACTTAATGATAGCCAAATCCTCTCTTATGAAATAAGGGAGTGTGGCCGAAAAAGAAATATCATAGTTATCACGTTCTTATAGAGAACAAAGGTTAGAGAGGAGGAGATGAAGGAGATAGCCATATACCAATGCTCTGGGTATGTTTAGAGTATAGATTTACAGTTAGAGAGTTGCAGATCAAATTGTTCACCGGAGGGGATCACTAAGATGACTTCTCCATGGATTTTTACATTGGTTTTCTAATGTTTAATCTATTTTCTTTCTCTTCCTCTCTTTGTAAAATGATAGAAATCATGTGGGGTTAAACCCCTTATTCCTTAGGACCCAAGAGTAGCTCAGTATTGCATTGTATTTAAATTATATCAATTTATAATTTATTTCCTTTATTTTGGATGTGAATCTATTATCTCTTCATTGATTTGTTTATTCATGATCATGATAATCAAAGAGATAGACCATTAATTGCTTCAGGAGAGGGATCATGAGTAAGACAAATCATATATCCACACAACCTATATCGTGCTTTAGGAGAAGGCTTATGGTTACAAAAGAATAACCTAGAGATTTTGATAATGCACCTAACTAATTCCTATATAGCTCTAGAGGTGGGGTTTGCAGGAGCGGGTAATGCTTGATACAGTTCCTTATTCTAGAGAAAATGGTGGATAATTGTAAATGAAATGGAATTTGAGTAAAGTGTATGCCATGGTAAAACACAAATCCTGAGAAATCCATTCATTCTTGATCACAACCATCTTAATTTCGGTTAAATCCATTGCTCTTAGTTAATAAACAACAAATCAACCCGTTTTAGGTCTATCTAATTTGGTTTCACTAAGTAGTCTCTGGAGAACAATTCCCTAAGTTTGACACTTGGGACTCATAGGCCTATATTACACAACATGTGCACTTGTGTGTTACATACACACTTTTAGCTTGTGAATAACTAGCCATAAATGAGTCTATGTCTTGCATCATACCCTGCCACCAAAAAAACCAATGCATGTCCATAAACATTTTGGTGTTGTTGGGATGTATGATATACTTAGACCCATGAGCTTTATATAAGATGTCAGCCTTCAACACCAAATCCTTAGGGACCCGTATACATTTCTTGTATCAAGTCCCTTCATTGACACCCACAAAGATGTGGGTTTGAGTCTTAGAGAGAAGGATATTCATCTTCTTGAGGGTAGGAATAGACAACTAAATTGTAGTCAACATCGAATGTAGGTATGGGACAATCTGAATGTTGGACAGGATAAACCTATGAGACAAGGGTTTCAGTGTCCATTTTAAAAACTATGTCAGTCTTCTTCACCAGGTGGCCAATCCTGCAACACAACTGAGCTACTTACAACTGAGAGCATCAACCACCACATTGGCCTTACTATGATGGTAGGCTATTGTGAAGTTGTAGCCCTTCAGATATTCCATTGATCATTATTGTTGTAGGTAATTATCCTTCTAGGTCAAAATATAATTCAGAATTTTGTGATCGGTGGAGATATCAAATGTGGATCCATATAGATAATTTCATCATATCTTTTGGGTGTAGATGATTATTACTATGACGACCTGACAATAAATCAGACCGTCACTGCGTAATTAATTGCATAATTAAACATAAATAGTGAATTAACAAAAATCACTAAAATTAAAACCAATTACAAAGAGATCCATTTCCAGGAAACTCTTATAACAAGAACCAAAATATTATATATACATTCTGGTCCACAAAGTACATACCATGTACCTTCTCTTCTCGAGGATTACATAAAACAGTTGCTTTGTTAAATCTACACATAAGCAACATAAAATTTCGAGGCATTCAATGCCAAAATCTCAGATCGATCATAAAAGCACTAACTACTAACTCTAAGGACCTAAGAGTATAGAGACGACACATAGGACTCATAACTACAAGACACGACAGTCAGTATCTCCACCTGAGATATCACTGCTTTCCCTGATGCTGTTGTCCTTCCCCTGGTATATGGTTCCTGCCTCCTCGTCCGCGTCCACCTAAAAATGTTGGTGATCAACGGAGTGAGACCCATGTCCCAACGAGAGATATAACTCTCCGCCATAAATATTATTATTGCAGATAAACAGTAATAAACTGAATAGAGGAATCTCTATTGAACAGTAGGATTTAATCATTATTAAGCAGAATAGAGCAATATCATCTATTCATTTTAATAAGGAATATGAAGAACATGCATACTATTTATCCACTTTAGGATACAATAAGCAAAGTAACATCAACCAATGATTTCCATAATTCGTCCTTAAGCAAATATGCTACACGGCTGATTACATTTTACAATCATACTTATGCCCTGAGGAAGTGAGCCGTACCGCTAAAACCCAACCTTCGGTAGCAAAACCCAAAGCCGGTGCCATACAAGATCAAAGGAAGAGTCGGACTCCTCGATCTCATTCGTCTCGGTCAGTGTGAGACCACAAGCAGGACCACAGTCTCTTGCTTAAGTGACCTCAGTCACAGGGTTAGCTCCCATAGGCTACCCTTTTCTCTAGCCCGCCTTGGTACTGCAGGGTTTTAGGGGAGACAGAGAAGGCATCGGAAACAAAAAATTTTCTCCCCCAACCCATACCGAGGAAACGCGTCAACGTCTATATAATAGGAAAGGATGGTTTGTGGAATCATACCTTGTCCCGAGGCTTGCTCGGCGACAATACCTCGCGCAATGCGCGGTCTTCAACTCCGGTCTTGGACGGTGTCTGTGCAGCTCCTGGTCGCACTGGGACTGACGACTCCTCCTCCTACCGGACTGTCGGATGACAGTTGTCCTCCTAAGCGGCAGTGTCCTCCCGCCTCTGTAGTAGTCCACACGGACCACCTGGAACTCCACTCTCCTTGTCTCACAAGGAAGTGGAAGGAGTCGCACCCTCCTGTTGACGTACTAGTCGCCAACACACTCTCCTGCTACCAGTTGCAACTGTAGTTGTCCTTCCCTTGCTGCACCTCCCTTTTGCGGAAAGCACTTGCTCGGGATCTCTCACGGTTACCAAAACCAGAGAGAACGACAACTTCGCAAAGCAACCGGCTTGTATTGAGTTGTACTTTGAGAAGCCCCCAATACCCCTATATATATAGGCGGGTCATGGGACAGGGTTCTCTGTGCCCGGCAATACGGGACTAAAGCAGGAGTAGAAGGGTTTGAGAATTTTCCACAAAAGGCAACCGGTTCGCAACTTGAAATGATCGGTTCACAACTGAACCAATCCGTTTGGCCAATGAGCCGATCGGTTGGACCTGAGCCGATCGTTTGGGGCACTCCAACCGATCGGTTGGTGCCCTGAACCGATCGGTTCATGGTCCTAATCCAGCTCAAAAAGACTTTCCTTGTTTCGTTCTCAATTGGTATCGTATACCAATGTTATTCCCAATCAAATTGGGCAATTTGAAACCAAAGGAAAATTCTTGCCGACATGACTTTCCCAACTGGTCGGTTGCACCAGTTGAGCCGATCGGTTCAACTCTTGAACCGTTCGTTTCAACCTAGGCATGAGCCGATCGGCCTGGACACTCCAGCCGACCGGTTCAGCACCTCAGCCGACCGGTTCATCACATGAGCCGACCGGTTGGGAGCACAGGTTGGGCAAAATCAGTCAATTGCGATTTCAATCAATCCGATACTCCAATCAATGCATCCAACACCTTGAACCATATGATATTGAGCTATCGACTGATTGAGTGTTTAATTGAACTACTAAACTCCTTTAGTAATCAATCTAAACATTGCTTGTGGACAAAACTCCTCTTCCAGGTTAAATCCTATGTGTGTGACCCTGCAGGTCCATTTCACGTTGGCAGTGAAAGTCCATAACACTTATGACTTCACAAGCAAAGAGCGGTGCCTAGTCACACATCAGTGCTACCCAAGTGAAAGTAGAAAGTTGGAGAACAACTTTCATCCTACAATCCGTGAATGGTGTTACAGTGAATGTATAATTCCTTTGTCACTGATATCCCGAATGAACTCAAGGCATGGAACAGTCATCCTGTCAACGTTCATTCACTTTCTTGATCTCAGAGTAGATTGAAGGAGATATGTATGACATCAATATCACATACTGATTCACACATGCGTGCACACGCCTATCTCAATCCTACTCATCAAGTGGCCATGGATATAAAACTCCCTCAGGAGGGACAAATCCCATATCTATCACTCACCCCTCAAAAGCCCCATGTGTCAAAGCCACCCAATCATCACCTTTATAACAACCCATGTTTGAAGACTGCGTTTGATGATGTCAAAGTGTGCCCAACGACATGTGTTGAGTGTAGTGATTTTAGGTCTAAGAATCACACTCACCACCATCACTGTGAGTACTGACTGTGACTACCATCTCATGGTTCCATGTGTCAAACTCACGGTGGGTCTGTCCGGTACCTTGTTCTCTAACAAGTACCTATGTGTTTGGTTTGATATCTCTATATCATGACTAATGAGATTCTGTCATCAACCAACACCACAATCTAGTCTTGTGTGTCATTGTTGTCTATCTACCTTCCACAATGACATCTGACTAGGGACATATCAAGAATGTACAAACTCTTAACATCCGTATGATCTCATCGTTCAGGTCATGAACCTGAAGGCATACGTCATTGAGTACTGTCATTCTCTAGACATTCAATTTGTTCTATCACTATCTCATATGACTGAACCAGAAAGAATTTGAAGCTTTCCTTTGATGTTTATCAAATCAATCTTAATGTATCCCACCAATCATCCCATGATTGGCTCTCAGGGCATACATACCAACTGACTCCCACTTGCACTGCGAGCCAATCACTCTTGAATCATATTCATAGTGATCTTCAAACATGTCCCACATGTCACTGTGCTCTAGTGCCAACATAGTGAGTAATGGCAACACCTTGCCAAAGTCTGTACAAATTGCATGTCTCACATCTCTTCGCTGTACGTTACACGTATGAGATGGAGTTGTCGTAATATGCGATCTAGTATTCCTTTGCTAACCTTTAGCCACATTGCATGATCAAGGATTCCATACTTGTCATCAATGAGTGGAATATGTATAAGTTCATCTCATGAACTTCCAGATCCATATAGTATCTACTGTTGTTCTCTAACACATAGATACTTGACATTTCCTTTTAAATAGTTTTATTGGAACATTTCCAATTCTCAACCAACTTTCACTTTTATACATCCTATGTATATTTTGCGATTAATTTTCTGTCCTTTCGGAAGTTCGCATCAATGTAACTCTTTACATCAAACTCTTCCTTATCTCCATGGAACTATTACTTCACAAGTACTTATCAAGTTCTCATGGTATTCCAGTAACCCTTACTGGAAGTAGACAGACATCCACTCGTCATGTCCCACATACGAGTCATCAGGATGAGCACATCATATTGTCATGTCATACATACAAAATGATGAATGCATTTTATTCTTGCCATGTCATACATGCAAGACAATGGGATGATTACATACATGATAGATCCATATCTATTCTTAGTGTTCCCATTCTTCATAAGAATTGGACACTTGGCCTTGGGATACTAATATCCATATAACATGGACAAGTTTTCTCCCACTGTATCTGTGCATACTGAACCCTTCAGTACACATTGCCAATGTATGCTCTCTCTTTTCCAGGTCAAGAGATTTGTCGAGAACTATCTCTATAGATCTCTATTCCTATCACATAGGAAACATCTCCATCTTCCTTAAAGATAATTTCCACTTTTGGATTTCCATTCTAGAACATTTCCATTTCACATCAACATGTGGAATGTGAACACGCTCTCACTAAATCACATATCCCTTCTTTATCTTTGACATATCAGTCAAACCCTTTGACTATATCATCAAAGTAAAGATCCAATTCTGAGTTGCTTGTACTCAATCAATCACATTGATCAGTCCATTGTAACTTATAGACTTCATTTACATTAGTGGATTCATAAACCTTATAGGCTGTGTCACGTACACATCCTGGTTTTATTCCTCATAGAAATGCGGTTTTAGTATCCATATGCCAAATGTCTTAGTCATTAAGTTGCAATCAACAAGCATCATCCTTCTCAAAATGTTATCCTTGTGTCTTTACACTTAAGACTCATTTGCACTTATGGATATGATCCAATGAGTGCTACCATTAAGGTCATACCTTATGGTTCACATGGATGTCATTTAGGATGTAATGGTCATAAACCATAACTCAAGATTCGGTTCCTCATATTCATCTAGATAGTTGACTCATCACATGAACAACTCATCACATAGATAATTGAGGTGTATCTGTTAAGGATATAAGAACTCACAACCCTTGTGATTCTTAATTTCCTTTATTAGTGTGGGGTATTCTTTTATTAAGAAGAATTCAGTTATTCGATAATCATTCTCTAACTCCTTAGAGTATGATTCCTTCTTGATTTAGACATCACCATGCCTTAATCATGAGTTCACTATGATACACTATCATAATCACTCATAAGGATTTCAAACATTTGGTCCAAGTATTTCATTCATTGATCTCATCAAGAATTAATGCTTTACCAAATTTGTACTTCATTTATGATAATCTTGAACACTTCAAGACATTCATATTGGTATTTCTCTAAACACCATTTGAAGTATTAGCATCTGTTCCAATAGGTATGTAAATACATCATATGTATTATACCTAATAGGACAATCATTCTTCCACTACCTTAAGTGAAGATTGATTAATCATGTACAAGAGATTCATGTCTCTTACTGGTTCTCTAACCAAAAGAGTCTAGATTTATCCATCATATGGAAACTAGAAATGAATTTCTCATGATTGATGCTAATTTGATTGTTTGAGTTATCTATAGCTTCAAGGTATCATTTTATCTTATACATACCAGGTATTACAAGATAAACAAGGCATTGCCACAAAGATCATATCTTTAAGATTGAAACATCAACTTTTTTAATTGCCATCATTGTCATACAATATGCAATAATAAAGTGTTTCTATCTATTGGCAATATATGAAATAGTAGTTCTCAACTCTATTTTGTGTCCTTTAGGCTGAAATGAACTGAAAGGTACTCCTATCTATGGCAGCAATACTTGCTCCAATGATGGGTACTTCTTTCTTGGTCCTTTCACAAAGGCCATCACTTCTTAGCAGATATTGCATATCATATATGACATATCCATATCTTGGTATCATATACCTCGGATAAGGAAGCGGTTCATTTCATGATACCTTATGTGGAGATCTCCATCCCCTCCTTCATCTTCTTCTGTTCTTCCAGATATAGAGGGCAGTTCCCTCATACGCCCTTTCCCCATGTGCCTTGAGGATGAAGACGGCTTGGATTTCTGGCTAGCATCAGAACACTTCTTAGCTTTGCCCTTGCCCTTGCCCTTGCCCTTAAGACTTACCTTTTCTTTGATCATATCAAAGATTATGGTTTGTCTTTCTTCATCTGTGCCTCTACTATCCTCAACATGTCCAACAACTCTGTCAACGCTTGTTAAAGTCGTTCATGTTGTAGCTTATCATGAATTGTATGATTCTCGCAACATTTGCAGTATCATACCAATAGCCAACTCTTGGCTCAGATGGAATCCTTCTTAGTCAGGTTTTTCCACATACCCAATCACATTGAGTGTGTGAATCCCTTACTGAATCTCCTTCTGTCATGACATACTAGGACAATATCTTGGAGACATCATATGTCTCATGTTTTCTCTGCAACTCACAGTTCAGAGAACACAACATCAAGCACTCCTCATCAATGTCATCCTTGGTATGCTTCCATAAGCATACTTTCAGCCATTGATGTGGTGGGATCGAGTTCATCTGTTTATGGTATAACTAGGACTTGGAGCTTTCACTCTTTGAGAACACTTCTCACCATCCTAACCAGTCGTGGAATTATTCCCATTTAATTTTTTGGTCTCAAAGACCGATCGCAAATAAAGTGATTTGTTGATTAACCATTTATTTTAACAAAAGGAAATATATGCAATTTTAGTCCAAAAACTCATTTTTGACTTGTTTGATTGATTTGAAAAGTTGACGATAAAATTAGGCCTTTAATTAATTATCGCTCCCACTATTTTACTTCAAATTGATAGCCCTCACCATCAATTCGGAAGATTGCAGCATACAACCTTCTAGTGGGCAAGATCCTGAAATCCTCTAAGTCATGAGTCAGCTTTGGCTGATCGCCCACAACTTAGATCTCTCAGGTAGGCAACTCTTGCCAATTGCATCATATGCAACTCTTGTTGAATGAACATGCACAACACCTTGCCATGAACATTCCTTGCCTCTGGGCCTAGACGCTCTAAGAATCACCAGTTAAGTCTAACCCAAAAGCCGACACGGTAAACATGCACCCTGCTTTGGCAGAACCTACATGTCTACCCTTCACACTTCCACAATATAGACGGCGCACCACGCTTTGGCGTAACCTACGCTTGGTCGATCGAGCTTTTCATGTGTGCCGCTAATGGAAGGCATATAAGACTTAATATTTTAATGAGGGATTTGGTTTTATATACATATACATATCCAATCACCACAATACATAGTACGTATCATATACATGCTATATCCCACAGAAAACATGCACAAATGATAAAAAGCGATGATTATGGCCATCCTAATATGATTCCTCGAGCCAAGAGGAATCACGGTCATCTAGGTCTACAACACATGCAACCTGTACAAGATGAACTCTGTGCCTTGCCATCCGAGTTGATCAACTCATCACATGAATGATCTGTACTCTCCAGCCGGTCGTCTGGGTGCCACCAACCGATCGGTTGGCTCCTCCAACCGATCGGTTCGCCTGGTCGTCGTGCATCTCGTCATGTCCGCCACCCGCTCATCTCGCTCCTCGAACCGGTCATCAACCGATCGGTTCACTCCTTGAACCGACCGTCTGGAACGTCAACCGATCAGTTCACACCTTGAACCGATCGTTTCAGCTGTCGTCTTGATGTCCGCCGGTCTTCGACATAACAGGAAATAAAATCTATCCTAATAATTACATTGCTTTAAAGGGAAACCCCGAGTTACATTCGGGGGGAGCAAAGGTAGGAAAGAATCTCGAATTATTTCGAGTTACATCAGGAATAAGAGAGGGAAGATCGGTGCGCAGACCGAGATGCAAGCAACCACAAACAACCACACACAGATAGGGGTTTATAGGCCATAATCATGCTACACACATCCACCACAAAACTCGTTTAAGGGCGACGCGTATCAAGTGCATTAATAATACATATCATATATGTAATTAGGGATTTGTGGATTTAGGATTGGACATGCATAAAGCCGATATTATTCGCATCACATGCAATAAATAAAGGCGACAAACCAAAATCGATCATATCGATATTCCTAAAATATAGAGCAGTTGACGTGGCTCTGATACCACTGCTGGGTTTTAGGGGAGACAGAGAAGGCAGCGGAAACAAAAAATTTTCTCCCCCAACCCATACCGAGGAAACGCGTCAACGTCTATATAATAGGAAAGGATGGTTTGTGGAATCATACCTTGTCCCGAGGCTTGCTCGGTGACAATACCTCGCGCAATGCGTGGTCTTCAACTCCGGTCTTGGACGGTGTCTGTGCAGCTCCTGGTCGCACTGGGACTGACGACTCCTCCTCCTACCGGACTGTCGGATGACAGTTGTCCTCCTAAGCGGCAGTGTCCTCCCGCCTCTGTAGTAGTCCACACGGACCACCTGGAACTCCACTCTCCTTATCTCACAAGGAAGTGGAAGGAGTCGCACCCTCCTGTTGACGTACTAGTTGCCAACACACTCTCCTGCTACCAGTTGCAACTGCAGTTGTCCTTCCCTTGCTGCACCTCCCTTTTGCGGAAAGCACTTGCTCGGGATCTCTCACAGTTACCAAAACCAGAGAGAACGACAACTTCGCAAAGCAACCGGCTTGCATTGAGTTGTACTTTGAGAAGCCCCCAATACCCCTATATATATAGGCGGGTCATGGGATAGGGTTCTCTGTGCCCGACAATACGGGACTAAAGTAGGAGTAGAAGGGTTCGAGAATTTTCCACAAAAGGCAACCGGTTCGCAACTTGAAATGATCGGTTCACAACTGAACCGATCGGTTTGGCCAATGAGCCGATCGGTTGGACCTGAGCCAATCGTTTGGGGCACTCCAACTGATCGGTTGGTGCCCTGAACCGATCGGTTCATGGTCCTAATCCGGCTCAAAAAGACTTTCCTTGTTTCGTTCTCAATTGGTATCGTATACCAATGTTATTCCCAATCGAATTGGGCAATTTGAAACCAAAGGAAAATTCTTGCCGACATGACTTTCCCAACTGGTCGGTTGCACCAGTTGAGCTGATCGGTTCAACTCTTGAACTGGTCGTTTCAACCTGGGCATGAGCCGATCGGCCTGGACACTCCAGCCGACCGGTTCAGCACCTCAGCCGATCGGTTCATCACATGAGCCGACCGGTTGGGAGCACAGGTTGGGCAAAATCAGTCAATTGTGATTTCAATCAATCCGATACTCCAATCAATGCGTCCAACACCTTGAACCATATGATATTGAGCTATCGACTGATTGAGTGTTTAATTGAACTACTAAACTCCTTTAGTAATCAATCTAAATATTGCTTGTGGACAAAACTCCTCTTCCAGGTTAAATTCTATGTGTGTGACCCTGCAGGTCCATTTCACGTTGGCAGTGAAAGTCCATAACACTTATGACTTCACAAGCAAAGAGTGGTGCCTAGTCACACATCAGTGCTACCCAAGTGAAAGTAGAAAGTTGGAGAACAACTTTCATCCTACAATCCGTGAATGGTGTTACAGTGAATGTATAATTCCTTTGTCACTGATATCCCGAATGAACTCAAGGCATGGAACAGTCATCCTGTCAACGTTCATTCACTTTCTTGATCTCAGAGTAGATTGAAGGAGATATGTATGACATCAATATCACATACTGATTCACACATGCGTGCGCACGCCTATCTCAATCCTACTCATCAAGTGGCCATGGATATCAAACTCCCTCAGGAGGGACAAATCCCATATCTATCACTCACCCCTCAAAAGCCCCATGTGTCAAAGCCACCCAATCATCACCTTTATAACAACCCATGTTTCAGGACTGCATTTGATGATGTCAAAGTGTGCCCAACGACATGTGTTGAGTGTAGTGATTTCATGTCTAAGAATCACACTCACCACCATCACTGTGAGTACTGACTGTGACTACCATCTCATGGCTCCATGTGTCAAACTCACGGTGGGTCTGTCCGGTACCTTGTTCTCTAACAAGTACCTATGTGTTTGGTTTGATATCTCTATATCATGACTAATGAGATTCTGTCATCAACCAACACCACAATCTAGTCTTGTGTGTCATTGTTGTCTATCTACCTTCCACAATGACATCTGACTAGGGACATATCAATAATGTACAAACTCTTAGCATCCGTATGATCTCATCGTTCAGGTCATGAACCTGAAGGCATACGTCATTGAGCACTGTCATTCTCTAGACATTCAATCTGTTCTATCACTATATCATATGACTGAACCAGAAAGAATTTGAAGCTTGCCTTTGATGTTTATCAAATCAATCTTAATGTATCCCACCAATCATCCCATGATTGGCTCTCAGGGCATACATACCAACAGGTACATGTCCCAACGCTAGTAAATCTGAGCCACAGGCCAATTCACCATGCTCCTTGAGCCATGAATGCATTCATGCTCTATCACACTGAGCCATGGGCCTGTTCACCATGCTCTTATACATATCTTGAGTCTACAACCGAAGTTGCACTCTAATCCTCCTATTTTCAGATAGGAGAAACCCCGCATATTCAACAATATACGCTCCGGATTAACCAGCAGGAGAATCCGTTTCACCGTCACCAGCTACTTACAATGATGGATCTATGGTCAGGGCTCTACATGATAAAATTCCACATGATTATTTAAGTACATTACCATATTATTTTAGCATCAGTCAAGTTTTCAAACAAGAATTATTATGACAAATGCTACAAAGAAACATGTAATACTTCTATCAAGCACTTTTCAAAACTTTATAAAACATTAGGATCTCAATCCCTTATCTTATTATTGGGAATTCAAATCCCTCAACAATATCATCATCATGTTTACTGGATCTGGGTATTCAAACCCTTAGTTCATCACTGAACATGGTTACCACTATCAGGTAACTATTACCTCCAAGTCATCTGACCAAGGTATTCAGGATACTTGTTATGCAAGCATCTCACATAGCTCACCAGGCATATTCAACTTCTTGTTGTCACCTCTCACTAGGCAACAAATAAAATAATGGCTCACAGGCCCATTAACATCATAACTCATACCTGGTTATGCTCATCATCTCATTATACCTACATGGTTAGTATACTTGATAACAACCATATCAATTACATATCAACTTTATGCAGTACAAAGATAACATCACTAATCCCTCATTAGGGTTAGGGTTTCCCATCCTTATCAATTAGGGTTTCACATAACATCACCCTATATTAGGGTTTCACATAACATCACCCTATATTAGGGTTTCACATAACATCACGCTATATTAGGGTTTCACATAACATCACCCTATATTAAGGTTTTATGATTTCCTCATTAATCCAAACCCTAAGTCAGTGCTTCCACATATCTTGGAGGACATAGCATATTTAAGTATTAAATCATACTTATCATTTTTCCATGTACTAGGAATACGCATCACCATCATACCTTATTCAGTTGACTTAACCTTTCACTCAGTACATGCACCTACGCTTATAATAGTGTATTGAATTTATTACTTTCATAGGAATCGAATGATAATCACTCTAATTATACTAATCACCTAAGTACTTTAGAAGAACTTCCATTGAAAACAACCTTGACATACTCTTCAACCACTTATGGGGTTATTAGTAATTACATGGTTTGAATCAATTGGACCTTCAAACGGTTTGGACCAATTGAACCTTCAAACGATCTTGGACCAATTGAACCTTCAAACGGTCTTGGACCAATTGAACTTTCAAACGGTCTTGGGCCAATTGAACCTTCAAACGGTTTGAGACCGTTTAGACCTTCAAACGGTCTTGGTCTAAACCTTCAAATGGTCTAAGACCATTTGGACCTTCAAACGGTCTTGGTCTTTATATCTTAAATGGTTTTGAGACCATTAAATCTTCAAACGGTTTTGACCCCCTTTGATCTTCAATCGGTTTTGAAACCGTTTGATCTTATTAGTGTTTGAAATCGTTTGACCCTTGAACGGTTTGAAACCATTTGATAAAATAAACTTTGAAATCATTTTAACCCTAAATGGTTTGAGACCGTTTGGTCCTCAAACGGTTTGAGATTGATTGGTCCTCAAACGATTTGAGACCATTTGGTCAATTCAGGGATGAAACCGTTTGAACCTAAATTAGGGTTTTGACATCAATTGATCTAGGGTTTTGAAATCAATTGAGCTAGGGTTCTAAAATCAACTGAGTTTGATTGTTTGAAGTTATTAGGTCATGAGACCAATTGATCCTTGAATCCATTGAAACCATTTGGTATCTAACAGTTTGAAACCGTTTGACCTCTAACGGTTTTGAAACCGTTTGGTCACCAAACGGTTTGAAACCATTTGGTCTCTAACGGTTTGAAACCGTTTGACCACAAAATTGAAACTATTTGTTTTTGATATTCTTGAGGTGTGTGCTAAGATGATGTCATCATCATCAAGCTTCATACCTCTGAATTCTACTATCATATATATGATGAATTCATCAATTATTCAAAAAGGAAATAAAAGATCAACATATGACGAGAAATTGAAATCAATAATAACATTGATGGGTTCAAGTTATATAAATTGCCTTAAAAGTAGCTTCAAAGCTTCAAGATTCTCGTATATAATGGTGAAAGAAGCTCCTTCAACTATCCAAGGTTTGTTTCCAACTCTTTGGATGCAAAAGATAGTCAAGGTTGAACATTGGATGGATGAGAGAAGAAAATAAGTGTTGAAATCCGATTTCAACCATCAATCCTAGGTTGAAGTTGAACATGGAGCTTACCTTTATCTTGGGGAACGTTTTCCTCCTACTCCTAAGCTCCTTGGTCGTTGGCCAAAGAAAGGGAATAAAGTGGTTTGCAAAAATAGTCTTTCAAGTAAGGAGAAAACCGAGTACATATAATTGATTTTCTAGGAGAGAGAAACTAGAAGAAAATTCATCCACTTTCTTGCCACATGCCCCCCTCCACTTCCTTGCCTTCGAATCCATCTTACTTTCCCTCAATATCCTCTCAATTATCCTTGAATTAAAAGCAACCATTTAAGCACCTTAGTCATTATAATACTATTATCCATTTTTAGTGGACATTACTTTTTAATTAACAAATGTGAGGGGATTTCTTCACCAACTTAGGATATTTTGCTGCCACTCAAAGAATTTGGACGTCCTCCCACTATAGGATTTCAACCAAAGACTTTTTAGTTGATGGGCACTTCAATTAATATATTTATTTTTGCTACAAAATAAATTAGGGTTTCATTTATGCTTATTTCTTGATTATTTTATTATCAAGATTATCTTTCCTCAAAAGTAGTTCAAACAAGACGCCCCTTTCTTTTTCTTTTCTCTAAATGATACCAAGAAACAATAGGGACATAATAGAGGTGGTATTTTACATATTCAACCCTAGGTTTCTTTGGGTAATTTGCAAGTTACACCAAAACTAGCATTCAATACACAAGCATTACTCAAACAAGCTCCTTCTTGGAACTTAGGCTTGTGGAAGCCATACCTCAGCTTCATTCTCATTCTTATGATGCTATAACACTTGAGGAACATTTATCATGTGACATTTGCAAGGTAACCCCTTAAATTGGGTAAATTGCACTTTAGTCCAAAATAAGTAAAATATTGTTTCAACATTATTCAAATAGGTCCAAAATTGAAACATAAGCTCTCCTTTAGTCCTAATTACTTTTCAAAAGATAAATAAAAGAATCGAAATGACTTACTTAAGCAAAAATTCTAGGGTTAAGCCTTAACCCAGGTCAGGGATGTTACAATTACGAGATCTAGATCATGAGTCAGATAACTCAAATCATTGGGTTTGAGCTATCTCAAGGAGAAAGCAACAACATATTGGTCATGTTCTAGAATGCATCCTTAGACCATTTTTGATGTGTTAGTGAAGATGAAGAATCCATTGTTTCCTGAGGGTAGGGCCAATATAGGGTAGTGGTGAGTTTCTCTTCAAGCTCTTAAAATCTAGATTCACAGATGTAGGACTAGAAAAAATTCTCATATTTTTCTGTAACTCTAGTGAGGTACAAGAAGTCTTCAAGAAATTTAATGAATTGCTATTAATAATGTGCTAATACCAACAAGCTACAGATCTAGGTTGGTGACTTGGGTGCTTGACAATTACAAACTATCACTACTTTGGTTGGGTCCACCATAATGTTCATGTGGATATGATATCTCTTAGGAACATGACTTGGTCTATCCTGAACATTTTGAGAATTTCCTATAAAACTTTTTCTTTTCAAGGTTGTCAAGGACACTAGACAGGGATTCTTAGTCTTGATCAATGTTATCCCAACAGATAAAGACTTCATCAACAAAGACTACAAAGAAGGTATCTAGGAAGGGTTGGAATAATCTATTCATAAGGTTCATGAATACACTACAGACATTTGATAAACCAAAAAGAATTAGTAATAACTCATAATGGCCTTTGCGGGTCCTAAATGTAGTTTTCAGGATATCCTCTTCCTTGCATTGCAACTGGGGGTACTCAAATTGTAGGTTAGTCTTTGGAAACACTTGAGCATTTTTTAGTTGAGTAAAGAGGTCATCAATTCTAGTGAGAGTGTACTTATTACTTATGGAGTCTTGTTTCAAGATTGCATAATTGATGCTCATGCAAAGTGAACCATTTTTGTTTTCAAAAAGAGGATAGGGCTCCCCATGGGGAAGTGTTGGGTTAGATGAAGCCTTTGTCTAAGAGTTATTCAAGTTGTGTTTTTAGCTTAACCAAATCAGAAATCCCATTATATAAGGGTCCCTAGAAATGGGATTCATTCTGGGAGCTAGCTCAAAGGAGAATTTAGCTTCTAATGCTGGAGTATGCCTAGAAAATCCTCCAGGAACATGTTTATATAGTCCAAACTACCTCTATTTCCTCAACGAGGCATATTGTATAATATGTCTTAGTTAGTATGTCTACGAATGCTAGACATCCCTTGTCTATCATCCTTTCTTATTCTAAGACCAAATTATAAAGGTTGGTGGCATCATTCCTACCACAGATGGTGAGTGGTGGGTATCATGGTCTTTCTACCCTTATCTTCTATTCCCTACAATCTATTTTTGCATGATAACTATAGAGCCAATGCATTACCATTATGACATCAAAGTTATTCATACCTAAGAGAATGAAATTGGTATGGAGTTCAACTGTTGGTATTTAATCAACATGACTAGTGTTTTTAGCAAAGGTGACAAAATATGCATATTGGGGGTGGTGATGCCTATGATATAACATAAGTCCTTGAGATCCAAATCAAGCATATTTTGGGATTTTGAGAAATTAATATATTATGGAACTAGAGTTGAACAAATAATTTGATCGAGTGACCCATTATATCAAGCAGACCTATAGTTTTATACATGGAATTTATGTCCTAAATTACCTTAATATAAGTCATAGAAAATGATTTTTTTTTGTACATGTGAAAAGAGTGGCACCTTCCATAAGATTGTTGGAATCATCATGATCCTCTTTAATATTTAAGGCAAAAACTTTGGCATATTGATAGTCAGTAGTAGGCTAGGATGCTATAGGGGTGAGCTACAACAACTGGTTGAGTCAAAATAACACCATTTCTCTATGAGGGTGGAAGAGGGAATTTGGAATAGAAATTTTATTGCAGACTTCAATACAAGGTTTTCCTCCTCATTTTTCATTTCCCTTTCCACAATTATGAACATGTTCCTTACTTTCCTCATTCCTGGGAGTAGAGATGGATTCAGTGAACCCTAAATATCATGAATATTGGTTCTTTGGGTTCATGATGGTCTTCTCCATATTCAGGGGAAATCAAGATGTTTTGTTTATCTTGGGGGCTTGCTAACCATGACATGAGTTGAAGTAGAGGATTGAGGAGTTGACAAACTATTCCATTTTTCTTTCCTCATCTAGCATATAGTCAAACACTCAAGGATTTTGAACTCCCTGGCATAGTCCACAAACATTTCTACTTGATGGAGATTCATGATCTGTTTCTCCTTCTCCTTATGAGAAAATATAGGAACAAAATGAGGGATTAAGATGGCACACAAATCTTCTTATGTCACTGGATCTTAGGTTAGTATCTCTTGCGGTGATGCAGTTATCTAACAAGAGATTAGAGACTCCTTCAACGAGATGGGCAAAAATGGTCACCCTCTTATTTGGTGGCACCTCAAGAATACATGAGCCATTTTCCTTTGCCAACACCCATGCATTTTATTAGTCCATGATTTTATGCTTATCTTCTCCCCAGAATTTCTTGATGTTTACCTTAATGAAGTCTTGGATGGTAGGTCTAAGGTGATGGTAAACAAGGTTGGTTGCACCATTCTCATCTTAGTATGTCCCTTATGTTTAAGGGACTAATGGCATTGGTCAACACCTTGGGTTGTTTCAACGAGAACATCTCAAGTGTCTTAGCAAGCTATATTTAAAGCTAGAATTTATTTTCTATAATTTTGGTAAATTAATCATATTTCCATCCAATGGAATTTGGATACATATGCTACTAGACATAAGTGTTTGCCTGGATTTTTGACTTGGGGAAATGACCAAGCTAGCCTTACGTATTGATCATGTTTTATCACAATGATCATGAGTAGTGAGGTAATTCCCTCATGGGGATTTATTCCCCATGGCTCGTGCTTGAAGAATCAATCCATGAATTGAACCCTAGGGTTGACTCCAGGCTTCTGGAATCAGTAGTCATGGCTAAGGACTAAGTCTAGTAGGCCTATGTGAAGCCAGTGTGCTCTTTGTCTCACAGTGATGTAGCTAAAGAAGAGGCTGGGCATGTTGGGTTTTGTAGGGTTAAAATTTAGGAAAATAGAAGATAAGTTAGGGGTGCATTACCAAAGTTTAATCTTATGAATCAATAGGAGAACCTTTGCAGGATCCATATAGTTCTGGGGACCAAGTCATTTGGTCGGGGATGCCCTGAGTCGAGAGGACATGGTCAAGGTCAATGGAAAAGGTGATGGATGTGGGCTATGAGATTTACAGCTGTTTGAGATCAGTTAAGAGTTGAGTTGAGTTGTGGAGTCACGGGGATACTATAGGGGTCCTTTTAGAGGTGTGATGTATAAGGATCGATGACATTTACCAACCCTAGGTTACTAAATGATCTAGGATTTTGGGCATTATCTTGTTTCTTGAGGATATTGATGATTGAGGGTTCGGTTGGGTTCCTTTTTACCTTATGAGTCCAAAGGCACAATAATAACATGGAGATAAGGTCTAGAGAAGAAGAGGGACATAGAGAGGAAGGGGGTTAGGTGAATTCCCTAAGTTTGCAAGAGAGACATTACAAGCAAGGGAGAGGACCCCTCAACATGTGGATCTTCCAAGATCTGATGTCTGGCTCCATGTGGACTCTAGTGAATTATATTATTTTATTTTTCTTCTAGACAAACCCCAATTTAGGAATATTTTCCTAGACCAAACCATCAATTGTAATTATTTAAAAAATTGTGATAATCTATATTTTGTGATTATCTAGCATTAGCAAAAATACCAAGCCAAAATAACATATTTTTATCTGAATCATGGTTCTCAAGCAAAGAGAGGGATTATTCAACAATAAATTATCGAGGTTATCAATTTAATATGAATATTCTAGAATTTAATTATTATCTCAAAATCCATTTATTAATCAAATTTAAATATTGTTGGTATCTAATGATGAAAAAAAGTATTGATTTGGAAAACTTGCATATTAGGTACTTGTTTGTAAAATAAACATGTACAAATCAAACATTTGAAAGACACAACCTCTAATTGGATCAATTCAATTTTAATATGATACCTTACCAAGGGTTTGAAATTCCATGATGCTACGACCATTGTCTTTCAGTCTTTGGAATGCAACTTCTATCATGAGGGGTTAATGCACATTGACTCTTACTTGATCTACTGAGCTAGAAGTCTGAGAAATATGTGTCTGGTCTTGTGATAGAAGTTGATGGTAGAGGGGGAGAGAAGTGAAGAAGTTGAAGGAACTACTAGTGTAGTAGCTAATTTTGTAGAATATGAGGCTCTAGAACCAGATGAAGATCGAGCATTGATTCAGAGTAGTGGGAGCATAAGGAGAGGTTGAAAATGTGACTTTGAATGAGAACGACATGTATATTTTCTGAGGAAGGTGACAATGTGAGAAGGAAGGAGGATAGAACATGTTGTACCCTCATTGATTAGGGTTTGTCACTAATACCACTCCAGGAAAAGCACACCTAGAAGAAGAGAGACAAAGAATATAACACAATATCTAATTTCCTCATTCATATTCAACTTCTTGGAAAAAGCTCATGTGGCTTCCATCTATTAGAAACAATGTATTGACACTGAATATTGTTATAACCTTTATTGTTATGAGTCTCACCCAAAAGACCATTCACCATATACCAGTCATCACCACTCTGGTAAGATTGGATGACTGACAAGGAGTTCTTTGGGGAAGATAAAGGTTTCCCCCTACATGATGTGTAGCCAAACATGCAAGATATAGGAAGCTCGGTCAGCTCTAGATGACTGTGAATAGGAGGGGAGTGAAACTTCACCTATTCGTTAGATTTTGTAAGTTCAACCTTGGAATGTTCGTAGGTTCAGGAAGCATAACACCAACATTAATTGATTTCAACTACTCTCACCACATTTGTAGTGAGTTATGACCTAGTGATTTCTATTTGTATCTTTAGTTGTTGCTAGAGAAAGTTTCACTAGACCAAACCTGTCAATGCTGATTTCAGAGCCCACTACAAATGGTTCAATGTGTATGCTATATAATACACCTTTAGGATTAATTATGCATCTATATTATTGGAATGTATATGTAGTTCCAATTTATCACATGTAAACGATAGGTAAAACTATATCATGGTTGTCGCTTGTAAAGCATTGTTCACCACTCTAATTGAGTGGGCTTAATAAAAGGTTATTACCTTTTCCAAAAAAGAAAGAGACTTGTAACCCATGACTTGAGGAAATTGCATAAATTTCCTAAAAATATAGAATCTAATTAAAACAAATAATTTTTCAATTAAGTTATGTAACTAGATAATTGCATTTAAGTTGCTATTAAAAAGCATAAAGAAAAAGAAATATAACAATGTTGCATGTATCCTATATCACCTTTCTGAGGTAAGACCTTGAGATGTACACGATCCTCAACCTAAAACTCCACTGGTATTTGTGTTTGTCAACATACTAATTTGACATGTCCTTTCCTACCTTTAATTGTAGTCTAATCACCTTGATCCTCAATATCGTCTACCATACCAATTCATGACCTAAAAATGGATTTTCACTTGCCTCAAACTAGAAAAGAGTCAATCTATAATACTTATCATATAAGGCCTCGAACAATGCCAAACCTGTGATCATTTGACAACCATATTTTTAGGTGAACTTGATCAAACATAGGTCAGTATCCCAGCTGGATAAAAACTATAGAACGATTTCCCTCAAAAGAACTATCAAGACCTGGATAGTTTTCTCTGACTAACCATCTATCTATGAGTAGAAAGTTATGCTGAACCAAACTTGTGTTCCAAAAACTGTATGTAGATGCTCCCAAAACTTGCTTATGAATTGAGTTCCTCTATCCGACACTATCACAGTTGGTACACAATGTTGATGAATGATCACATACACATACATCTATGCCAACTTCTCTATAATGTAGTTTGTCTTGATTAGCAATAAGTGAACATGATTTTTAAAATAGTCGAGGTTCACCCAAATGGAGTCATGTTCCTTGTATATCCTGAGAATGACATTATGATAACTTGACTTTCTCTCATTACCTATGTGCACCTTCTCTCTTTGTTAGGGACTCATCATACTCAAATAGATGTCAAGTTAATAGTTTTTTATTGTGATACTATAATATGGTCACTTTATTGATTACTATCACAATATTTGACTTTAATTTGAGTACTGAACTAAGTGTCATGCTTTAATGCATCACTCTCTTGCAACTAATTTTAAACCTAACAATTGAGCTCCAATTTTTCTTTAATGTATTGCATTTTGTAGAGTTTCCTCTTGTGATCTAACAACTCTACAAGTTCCACAATTGGGCCATTACAACCCAAGTTATAGCCTTTTAAATTTGGTTCAAATTATACTTGATGAATCAATTTTATTGAAATTGAGCTTTATTGGGCTCAATCTTGGGCATGCAGCCCAGTGGAACTTTGTTTTCACCTCCTTCTATCTTTGGCTCATGGATATCCCCTTATTCATACTATGACTCCCAAATTATCTTCCTCGTAGGTCTGTATATCTGTTACTGCTACTATATCAACCTTATCGAAGCTACACACAACCATTGTTTGTGCCTTGCATGAAATCGATCCACTTTCATTTCCTCTTTCTCCCCCCTTGACTATTTCCCACCCCTCTCCACTACTTTGGTTCCCTAGAGCACCCCAATGCCCCCTCTTTATCCTTCACCAACAGGAGGCGCTAACGTGTGGTTGGATTTGGGGTTTTAACACCTAATGCCCTCTTGGCTTGATGTAGCCACCACTTGGCTCATGGGCTTGACCCGGGGGTGGGAGGCCTACTATTGGGATATTGAGGCCCCTCTTTCCCCCACCTTTATCAAGCTCATGTGAGCTCATATGTAGAGATACTACTACTCACAAAGGCTCAGAGAAACACAGAAGACATGACCCACTTTGGTCAAATGATGGCGGACCACCCTACTTTAGAATCCATGGGTCCAGGGCCTTGCGGTCGACTCTTGGTCATGGTTTATCAGGTCATTATGGAACCTCTGTCCTACTGAGAGCCGTCACCCTTGGTGTGCATCCTCGTCTAGTGGATGGGAGAGATCCACAGTCTGGATCAACCACTACATCAAGGTGATGAATGAAGGCAACATCCAATGTCAATCCATATAGTTCTTGACTCAAGACATAAAAAATCAATAGAGGTCTCATGATAAGGCCAAATTAGGAAAAATCACATATGAAATTGATTAGCTCGATGTGACCTTCAATTTGGGCATTATGTTGGACCCTAAACCCCTTCCTTTCTCTCAATGTTGATAAAAATAAGAAATTCAACTATGTTTGACCATACTTAATTTTTTTCAAAGATAAATATTGGTTCCTTGCTATTTGATCTACCACCTAATAACTAATATAGTAACTTTTGAACATATTTGAACTCTCTATCACCCCTTTCTCTATTTAATTTACTCATATGCATTTATGACATGTTTGGACCTTGATTGTGTACTTTTCTCTGATAATGATAATCTTGCTTCTTTGTGACACCTAATGATTAATCAACCTTGAAATCAATAAGTAATACCCCTCCATTTTACAAAATCATCCCCTAATCCCCTTTTTCAATGGTTGTTCCATATGACACTATGTATGCATGAATGTGACCCTTTAAGATGAGGTATGGTTATGCTTGATTCAAATGATGTTTTTGATCTTGTTGATGCATCCAGTCATCTTTGACCATTGAAAGCACTAATCTTCATGATGTTGGTGACATAAATGCCTAGGATGAATCCCTTCTACTCTAAGATGGGGTTGTATCTCTAAACTCACCATTTTTGTCTTTTATGTGATATATATGACTTGAACTATGCTATGATTCCCTATTTCTTGATATGGATCAAAATTGTATGCCTTCCCCTCCTAGATCAGGAAATGTGGTATCCTTTATGAACCCCTTGGTATCGATTTCACATCTAATCCATATGTTGGAACCTTATGACATAAGTCTTACATGTTGGATATGGGAATGTATGTTTATAATGTTGAATCTTATGATGCCTAGACCTTAGGGACATCCACATAATCTTTATATGTTCTTCTTACGTCCTAATATTTCTAATATAAAACACCTTCTATGTTTGGTCCCCTTGAATTTAGCAATCATGATCTTGTTTTCCCTATTATGAGTCTTTTGACCCTAAAATGTACATAAGTGGCATGAACCTTGTAAAAATAATATAAAATAGATGAACATCAAAATGGCATAAAAATGCTAAACTGGAGGAATAACACTACTATTATAGATGATGAACAACTCCACCATCGGTGTATATTAGTGACCACTAGGTACCCCCACCGAAGTTGCAACTTGAGAAAGACAGGGGTAGGAAAATCGTTTTCTAACACATGAGATGAACTATGCAAGAGAAATGCTATAGAGAGCAGAGGCCATAGAAGGAAATGACTTAGGGTTTCAAACACAAATGATAGGAGTTCTATTTAGCCTTGATGCTAGGGGCTTTATTTATAGAACACCCACTCTCCATCCTATTCCTAGATAGACTCTATGATACAATCACTCTTTTACAAATAACAAGAAGATGAGGAGTCACTTTCCTATTAGGTTTAACAAAACTATTGGAGAAAGGATTACTCAATCATCTAATTGACTAGTTATCCTCTTGTATAAAAAGAGATAGAAGACAAAAGACAATTCCCTCACCCCACAACCCATGTGTCTGTGTTAAAGCTCAACTTAGTGTGGCAAGGCTAGGCGTGCACACCCATGAGCATGTGTGTTTGTGTGGTCATCGTACCCACCACAAGGGTGATAATACCCTCCCCTCAATCTTTTGGACTCTAGTATCACATGCATTTCCTCATATAATAAGCACAAAAGAAATATAAGTGGAAAATGTGGGACTAAACCTTCTTCTCATTTACATAATATTTTTTCCCTCCACAATCCACTACACCTACACTAGGCTTAACCCATGCTAACTTAGTTATTTGAAGAAAATATTTAATCAACATAAATAATACATTCAATCCACTAAATTTAAATTATATACTTTCCATGATTACTTAGTGCTGAACCCATCAAACAAATAAGTGATGATAAGTCCAATTTGTCCCACCATACAATACTAAGGGTATGTCAGTGTCTATAAAATTGACACCAAACGTATGTATCATGAGATTAAAACATCTAAGTATTTGTGCCAATGAATCATGCCAAGGAAATAGTGAAAATAGCGTATCATCCTGAACCCTTCTCCATGGTCCGCATGAGGGATGTCGGTACATAATACCACCTATTCAAATCTCATAGTAACATATATGAATCAAAAGAACTCCCATATAAGTCCCAATGATCACAATAAATAGAAAATTGTTAAATTTAGGAACCATGGTAGATCTCACCACTAAGGAGAGGGCCTTCTTTCTTAGTTATCCACCCAAAGGGTGATGTATTCCTCACATCCATCAAATTATTGGTGAAGATTCGATGGAGGTTAGGTATCCATTTCCTATAATATGTTTCAATCTACTTATCATTAAATTATGCTTTTATATTTATTGTTAACAATGAGCTAAACATCCACAATTGAGTGTAGTTTCTTATTCCTACCCCATCTAAAAATCCACTTGCCTCTTTTTCTTCTAACAACCACTACAAATGACATATTGTTTACTTCCACAACAAAGTCATCATTCAACTACGTCCATCCAACCAGAGGGTATTATCATTCTTCACCAATACAATGTTTGCACAAAATAAAATAATAATAATTTCATCATGCATCCAACTAGAGGATAATTTCCAGCTAGCTCAGTTGGTCAAGCATGCTGCTTGTGAAGCACATTTTGGGGGATCAAATCTCAACGCATCTCGTTGGGGGCACTACAGGAAGGGACTAAAATCCTTTGGTGTTAGCTATTAGTTGTTGTCTCTCTCCTGATACCTTGAATAGGGGTTAAAATCCCCACTATAAAAAATGATGTTATTCATAATTTGAATACCCAACTCCACCTTCCCATTCCTAGGCTTTGTGAATGGAGTGAATGAATTTCACTCTAGCATTTACTCCCATAGCTTGTTGAGGTATGTTTTTCATTTTATCGACTACCCCAAACTAGTTACAAGTCTTCTACATGCTCCAACAAGTGATAAGAATGAGTTGTCTTATTTTCTTATTGAGTTTTACATGTTGTGGAAAATAAGATGGGAGGCTAAATGAGATGTTTTATTGATAGAAGGAAAACTCCCCTCCTATATATAGGAGAGGATGCAAGAACAAGGAAGTAGAACTAAACCCTAAGGTGTCAAACATACTTAGGCCCATTGACATAGCATACCAAATAACAATAACTCTAACACATCTATTTATCCATCTTTGCTGCGTGTAAGTGTAGAATATATTGCAAAGGGACTATATTTGTAGAGTATCTCATACTGATAGCGCATTGGAACAATCATGGAGGGTGTGTTCAATTGATTTTTTGTTGAAATTACTAGACTACAATGAATAGTGGCAGTTATATGTCTATGTATCTTTGGTTGGTTTGAATACCATTATGGTATATAAGAAAAATGACCATTTTCACATTCTCAGGAAGCTTCAAAATCCATTATCTATCCTAGAAGCTAATTGTTCAAATGTAACCTAGTTCAAGAATGTATTAATTATGTGGAGAATTGATATGTTCTAGTCAAGGCCTATGTATCCACTAGTCCATCACTTTTAGGTGGCCTCATAGAGAGAATTGTTTTGACTACGTCCATGGGCAGGTTTTCATCTAAGAGTTGTTTGCCCCAAGTGCCAAATTTAATGACCATACACTTCATCTTCATGCCCTTAAGCTCATCTGACACTAGTTTATTGTGATATTGCTGAGATTCCAGGTTTAATCACCTGAGGATCATTCCAAATTTCTTCGGTAGCCCTTAGATAGATGCATTTAATGTGATTATAATCATGCCCTTGCAAGTGTACTAGCTTGCCAAAATTGAGTGAAAGATCTTCTAAGTTGATAGACAATTGTTTTTACTTTCTCTATATTACTTTCCTTTATGGAGTATCTCTTTCAAATTTCACCTCCCAACCACTCTTAGAGAGCAAGGACAAGTTCTATACATGCACACTCTTTCTCCCAAGATTCCATCTTTCTTGTTTGCTATCACTATATCTGAAGAAACTAGTGCAATTGGTCTATGATTTTTCCCCCACCTCACACATATATCTAGATAGGTCCATCAATTCTGTTGCAAATGTTTGATCCCTAATTTTATCAATATTCATGACATATGATGGGTTTTTTGTCAGAGTATATTATTTTAAGAACAATCTACCCATAGAAGACAATGTTCTAGAAGTCCACACATTCATCCTTTGCTCCTATTGTCTCCAATGTACTAGCATGGGTTATCTTAGTGAAACTACCATGTATAACTAGCATGCCCATGTGCCTTCTCAACTTCTACATCAATGAAATGACCCTTATATTGCATATGTGTCTTCCCAACTATCTAAGGAAATTTTATGAGAAATACTTCCTTGAATTTACTATTGAAATATCCCGCACCAAGACCTTTGCAGAGGCCTTAGTGCAGTTCATAATCATGGTGATTTGTCTCAAGGAGACTTTGGAAAACATAATGATATCACCAGCAAAAGAAACATGGGATATGAAAGGTGTGTGTTTATCCATTTTCATAGGACACGATATCCACAACCACGCCTCTTGCAAAGTCGGGCTTAGCCATTCCATAAAGATCACAAAAAAATACACCCCTGACTTACCTGGAAGGCTTTCAACCTCTTACCACCCTATATAACACTCGATGCACCCCTAGTAATACAATGTAAGGTGTATTGGATGATATTCTAAGTCCATATTTCCTTTTCAATAGAACATCCAATAATCTTCTAGTCCATTCGATCGTTGTCCTTTAATTGATGTATATTCGTGGTTGTAGTTTGAGATGAAGTTTTTTTACACATATTATCAATGATTTATTGTACTAAGATGATGTTATCAATAATACACCTTCTTGGAATGAATCTTCTTTTACATGGGTTGACCCATTGGCAATGTGTCTCTTAATTCTTTATATGACCTCCTTGGATTCCAATTCGAGAACACCAATTATAAAAAATATAGGGCAAAGCTAGATATAGCTCTGTGATCTCACAACCTTGGGTATAAGAGTGATCTCTGAGCTATGCATGTCCTCTCATATGAGGTTAAATTTAGGTATCACATCACAAACAATGTACTAGCATGGGTTATCTTAGTGACACTACCATGTATAACTAGCATGCCCATGTGTCTTCTCAAGTTCTACATCAATGAAATCACCATTATATTGCAGATGTATCTTCCCAACCATCTAAGGACAATTTTTGAGAAATAGATCGTTAACTTTACAATTGAAATATCCCACACCAAGACCTTTGTAGAGTCCTTAGTGTAGTTCATAATCATGGTGATTTGGTTCAAGGAGGCTTTGGTAAACATAATTATATCATTAGCAAAAGAAACATGGGATATTAAGGGGGTGTGTTTATCCATTTTCATATGCTACGATATCAACAACCACTTCTCATACAATGTTCTAGCTTAGCCATTCCATAGATATCACAAAAAATACACCCCTGACTTACCTTGAAGGCTTTCAACCTCTTACCACCCTATATAACACTCGATTCACCCCTAGTAATACAATGTAATTTGTACTTGATGATATTCTAAGTCCATATTTCTTTTTCAATAGAACATCCAATGAGCTTCTAGTCCATTCAATAATTGTCCTTTAATTGATGTATATTTATGGTTGTAGTTTGACATGAAGAGTTTTTACACATATTATCAATGATTTATTTTACTAAGATGATGTAATCAATAATGCACCTTCTTGGAATGAATCTTCTTTTACATGGTCTGACCCATTTGCAATGTGTCTCTTAATTCTTTATATGACCACCTTCAATTCTAGTTTGAGAACACAAATTTTCAAAAATATAGGGCAAAGATGGATGTAGCTCTCTGGTCTCACAATCTTTGGTATAAAAGTGATCTCTGAGTTATACATGTCCTCATATGAGGTTAAATCTAGGTATCACATCACAAAAAACTTTTTAAACGGACTCACTAGTGATATTAAATTTTCTTAGAAAGAGGCCTGAAATGTCATTTCCCTCACAACCCTGTTTGGATCCATCTTCTTGTGGACTGCAAGCACTTCCATGTCAGTAGGAGATGCAACAATTACGACCCATTGATGCTAGGATTGGGGTGGAAATTTCCTAGTGTAGCTTCAAATATTTTATAGACTTGGTAAACAATCAAACATGAATTCCTTAATTACTAATAAACAAGTTGATGCTCCAGGTTCATCATCCCATTCCTTAAATAAACATTTCAACATATAAATACAATTCCTCCTATTTCTCTAGGTCATGGAAACCTAGTAGAATTTGGAATTTATGTTTCCTTTTTCTATCCATCTTTGATGCCTCATTTGTCTCAAGTTTGCTTTTCCTTTCTAAGACAATTTTCAAAATGAGCAATGAGATTTGCATTATGTAAATATAGACCACAATTGTAGTTGTGATTCTTAGTGTTCTTGATCTTTTTTATTTCCTCTATCAGTTTAACCTCCTTCTAGTGCTAATATCTATAAATTTCCTACTACCAATGCCTAAATGCTCTATTTGTGATTAATACAATGTTCATGTCAATTTTGTACATTTTAGATGATGCAATACTCATCATAATGACATAAGTCTCATTGCCCTAAAAATTGTAAGCAGATCACAAATAACACCACCACCAGTGTAGCTCGTTGCTCTTTGGGTACCCCACCCAATAGATTGCATCTTGAGAATGAGAGGTGGGGGATAATTCTTTTTACTCACATAGTAGAAGAACTATACAAGATAATCTCTACAAAGAGAGATATCTATGGAAAGCAATTACTTAGGGTTTCAAACACAAATTGTAATAGTTGTGTTTAACCTTGATGACATGCTTCTTATTTATAGCACTTTCACTCTCCATTTCATTCCTAGATAAACACAATGATACAATCACTAATCTACACGTAAAAGTAATACATGGAGTCACCTTTCTATTAAAATTAACAAAAATATTTTAGAAAGAATTACTTAATAAACTGATAAAGTAGTTATAGTCTTGTGTAAAAAGAGATAGAAGAAAAAAAATCCCCTCAACCCATGATCCACGTGCCCGTGCTCAAGCCAAACCCAAATATGTAGTTATCCTTTTGTGCAAAAAGAGATAGATGGTTAATGAAAATTCCCTCAACCCACGATCCATGCGCCCGTACTCGAGTCTAGCCCAGTGAGACGTGACAAGGCGTGGTGTGGTGTGGCATGATGAGCACACCCTTATGCTCATGCGTGTGTGCTTGTGTTAATCATATACACTACAAGGGTAAACATCCCCTCCCCTAGATCTTTTGGACACTAGTGTCACATGCATTCCTACGTATAAGGAGAACAAACTCTTTAGAAGTGGACAATGTGGGATTAAACCATCTTCTCATTTGCATATACGACAAAAACTACTTTTTCCTCCACACTCCACATGTACTAGTTGCACCTAACTCAAGCTTAATTCATATTAACTTAATTATCTAAAGAAAATATTTTATTGAACATAAATAATGTATTCAATCTATTCAACATAACTAAGACACTTTCCATGATTACTTACTTGTGCACCAATCAAACAAGTCAACGATGATATGTCCATTTATCTCACCATACCATACTAAGGATAGTTTGGTGTCTAGAAGATTTACACAAAATCTTAGGCTCACGATCTTGTACAATCTAAGTAATAAACCCAAGTAGTCATGTCAAGGAAATAGTAAAAACAATGTATCATCTGAGACCATTTTCTATGGAACACATGTGTGATTATTAAAAGGTTCATGTCATTTATGTACATTTTACATGGGCTGGGATAATTTGCATTGTATCTCCTACTTCTATAAATTACTAGATTGTGTTCTAGTTTGCAAATACAATTGTTCAAGAAGATAGGGAAAAGTTGGTTTCCTCTCTTTGGTCTCACAGTCTTAGGTATAGGGTGATGACTTAGTTATATAGGTCCCATTTGAGTTTATTGACAGGTATAACATCACAAACAACTTTTTAAATGGACTCAAAAGTGATAATCCATTTTTTAGAAAGAGGCTTGAATTTCCAATTTTCCCCACAACTGTTTTTGGATCTATCTTCTTGAAGAAGACAAGCACTTCCATTTTAATTAGGCCTAACAATGAGTCATGTTTTACTAGATTTGACCTGAATTGGATCCTACCCGTTTGGACCATAACTCAGATAAATTAGACTCAAAATGGACCCTAACCTGAAAGGACCCTATCGGACTTGGACCCTAACATACCCGATCTGAAATCAACAGGACCTGACTAGACCCAAAAATCATAAAAATACTCCATTACAAAAATCTACAAAAAAATATGATACTCAAAACCCGATCCACCCGGACCCAAGCCAAACTAGATTAGATCTGACCCTAATTAAAATGGACCCGAACAGACCTGACTCAAAACTAAATAGACCCAAAAAAGACCCAAATTTTTGGGCTGGATCGGGTCGGGTAGGGTAGGGTCGGGTACGAGTTTCTTTGCCACCTTTATGATATACTGGTGTTCAGAAAGGGGTGAAAATCTCCCAATGTAGCTTTGAATATTTTATAAACTAGGGAAACAATCAAACATGTTGGTTAAATAACTAATAAACAAGTGATTTTTCATGCTCCATGTTCATCATCCCATTTCTTAAATATATCTTTCAACATAGTAATACAATTCCACCTACTTTTTGGTTCATCAAAAATCCGATAGAATTTAGAATTTATATCATCTTATTTTAGCCATCTTTGATGACTCTTTTGTCTCAAGCCCTCTTCCTCCATTGTAAGGCATTGCTCCAATTGAGAAATGAGATTTGTGTCATGCAAATCTCGACCACTATCATAGTTGTTCTTGTTAGTGTTCTAAATATTTTTTATTTGCTCTTACAGTTTAGCCTCCGTCTAGTGCACATTTCTAGAAATTTCTATTTGTGCCTATGTGGAGGCTGATCTGAGTCACTTAGGAATCAAATCCTTGTTTATGAAAAAATTCCTAGGTCATCTATGTGGTAGTCACATGTATTATTTCAGTTAATACTATTTCAAACATACAACATATGAATTATATAAAAATCCCACATGGAGCTACACTTATCATTGTCCTCCAAAAATATCAAAGTAGTTCTTTCATCTATTATTGTTGGGAGTTAGATTTCAAGTGTTTGAGTAGGTGTTGAATTGTTACTTCACTCATAATTCTCCCTTTAGCACATGTTCAAACACTTATCTATAAAACATAGACTTGCTCTTCCCTAAAGTTCTATAAGGTTTTGATCCAAAGATCAATGTGCATGATCTTCACTTTGCCAAAAGAAATCCTAATCAACCTTATCGTGAGAAGTCTATTTTTCCCTCCTCACCCCTAAAGACAAAGGCATGGATCTCTTCCTTGTAAACTACGATGTCCACCCAAAGAGGAATCAAGAAGACATTGTAGAAAAGACTATTTTTATCATTGATTTTCATGTGAAGAAAATCAAAGTCAAGTGGGCCAGATATATCTTACACTGCATGACTTTCTCTAATTATGAAAGCAACACTAAGGACACTCACTTGCCCTATCCCAATCTCATATGTGGTCTCTTCGAATATATCACTCAAAAGTCCCTTCTCACTAATGTCAAATACACTACAAGTCATAGAGGGACAATGAAGTGAGAGGTAATATGAAATTCCTTCTTGAACTCCAAATCTACCTCCTCATCCACCCTTGGTGCTTCCACCTCCCATGCTTCCCACCCACTCATTTGAAGCCCTCACCCATGCCACCTAGACCTAGTAGGGATTCCTTATCTATTTCCAATGAGTCTTCCATGGAATACATGATGTATCAAGATTCCTAAAACCTCCACGTCCACCTCATCAAGATCTCCTCTACATAACATCCAACATAAACATCTCATGTACCTGACTCCATTCTATCTACCATTACTCTTTCTATTCAAATCATTGTACAACCTACACATATAGTTACTTTTACGTTGCGATATGATATGGCTCTTCTGTTGTCTACTCTTCACCTATTGCTACTTCTACTCCATCCCATGCCACTTCTCATATCCTTTCCCTTACCTCTCCTCATATAGATGAACCTCACTATTCCCTATACGTAGATCCTCATATGACCCCTCCACGCTCATCACCACATGATATTTCATACTTTGCTTGAATCTTAGTGACTTCTTCAGGTTGTCCTCCTGCACTGGACATATTAGATTGAAAATTCATACCTACTTTTTTAGCAATATAGAGACATTATTATTCATGCCTATATGATCGAGGCTGAGTTCAGTGCCACATTTCCTGATAGTGTGTCTTAGCTATGAAAGGACGTTGCCATGGTTGATGATGATGATGGTGGTGGTGGTGGTTATGGTAAGGATGTTTCCAATGATGATGATTTTGAGTGTCCTTATTAGGAGGTTCCATAGAATTCTCCTTTCCTCTCTCTCACCCTAAGGAACAAAAAACAATATGAATATTATGACCCAAACCTTGAAACTATATTTTGTGTCCAGTGCATTCCATTTCTTATATTTTGTGATTCTAATATGTATTTTATATGGCGGTTGTTCTCTAGGGCCATGTATTTCATGTTACTTGTCATTTCATATTTTCTAGTATATATTTCTTTATTTTATAAGTACATTTTCTACTCTTCTCTATTAAAACTTGTTATCAACCAAAATGTTTTGGTTTTTCGTCAATTTGAGCATATTTTGACGACTGACTTATGGAATTGCATATTTGGGATTGAATGTATCTATCTTCTTATGAATTATTTGATAATACTTCTACTTGGTATTCACACACCCACACTTTTTGATGTGGCAAAGAGGGAGAACAAATCATAGAAATGAATAATTTTTCTTATCTTTATAAATATGTTAGAAATGAATGGAAACTGCTAGATTTATGTATATTTTGTGAAGATAATAGAAAATGTTAATACACATGAATTGAGGGAGATCATATATAATCTACATCATACACTCTAGTAATATTCTTAGGTTAAGATATTCAATTTATATATTTTTAAATATTTATATGAATTATTTGCCATCTTCAAAAGGGGGAGAATGTTGACACAATAGTTATACGTTATCTTTATTCACATGAGAAAATCACCATTTAATTCAAAGTGTATTTTACACTTCTATTTAAATCATTTAAGATAGATGGGTACTCACAAATTGGTAACATTAACCCTAATTTTGTATATTTCATGTCATACAAGTCAAAGTTCTAAAAATCTAAAACAACTAGTTTTATCCTTAAAACTTTGATCTAAATGATTTCTAGTGATTTATAAACTGTAATATATCTCAACTATAAATTATATGCAATCATAAAGAATTTATATGCACTTTTTATGTTCTTAAAAATTCTAAAACATGAAGCTTTATTGGTCAAATTTCCCTAAACTTTGCATTGTATCCTTTTTTATTCATCCCAAGGTCATCATTTATGATTATATTATAATACTTGAGTTCTTATTCTACAAGATTCAACAATCTCTCTTGAGCGTAATCATTTGTTCACAGCCATTACAATGCAATAGGCTAGTGTAAGGAGAGCTATCACTAACAATTATTTGTAAAGATCTCCACTTCCTTTTTCCCAATCACTTTATCAAGTTGAAGATTTGAAGAAATCTTCCTTGGTCAAGGAAGGTGCTTCCTTGGTGAAGGAAGGAGATATGAAAAGGAGGTTTATCATTATTAAGAGTGAGTAAGTCCTTGATGAACAAAGAAGACTTTCAATCATTGGATAAGCAAGAACTTTCCATGGTTATTGGATCCATTGGCCTTAAAGGAAATAACAGTTGTCCCTTGATCTTTAAAAGGATGGTCTCTTGGTTAAACTCTGACAGGTAAATATAAAGTGGAACTTGAGTGTTAAAAATCCTAGAGGTTGACCTATCTAGGTAGTGTGTCTACATCCTTTAGAGGTGGAACCACTATAAAAAAATGACGTTCATGATTGGATTGTTCAAACTCTCTCCATTACTTGTTTACTCGATTTGTTGACATGATTTGAAAGTAACAATTTTTAGTGGTTTTTTCCATGTTTACCCCGTGTTGAGCTCATAGATCTAACAATTTTATCCTAGGCAACCATGTCATTGACATAGACCCTAAATTGTACACTCTAGAATCTAGAAAATCATGTCCTTCAACTTTTCTAGGAGACCACTAAGACTACACTTATAGTCTCTATTCTGACACTATTGACCAATATTGTATCTATTGATAATGTTGTTTTTGATACAATGTTGAGAACCTATTCTTCATCTACCCTTTATATTGATGTCCATGTGATTGGGATAATTTCAAAAATTATCATCAAAATGACTTGTTCTTTCTATCCTCCTCATTGCCTTTATGAATTTAGAGAACTTCTCATAAAACTCCAATGTGGAAGCCAAATGGTCCAACTCTATGTTCAAACCCTTCTTGAACCTACAGACCCTCATAATCTATGCATCATATTTGTTTGTAGACAACAACTTCTAAAATAATTCTCAACTGAGTCCTATTTTCCTACAGATAAGAATAATAAATGTAGTGACTCTCAAAGTCCATAATGATCTCCGCCCACATTATCACCTCACTAGGACTCTTGTCCTTTTCTATGGCCTAGTACCATTCAGGAGGTAAATCACATGCTTGACTGTATCCTCCTCAAAAATAACCAACATCCTGAACGTCTTTCAAAGCCCCATCAACCACATATCTGCATCCATCAGATCAGTCACTCCCACATACTCTCTAGCACCAACACGCTTCGTTCTCGCATACATATTTCTAAATCCATGCAAAGAATCCACTTTTTGTGGAGGTAACCCTGGTGGAGGAACAATTACATCATCCTTCATATGCATTATTGTGGCCATCAGCTTCCCCAAGATGTTATGAAAAGTTAGATTAGCTATACCTTAGGATCCAACATCGGCAGTATCGAATGACCCCTACCCACCTCAGGTACTTCTGCCTCCAGTACCCTCTGGTGCTCACCACCTCCTGGTGCTACATAAATCCTCTATGCATGATCTTCATGTAAATCAACCATATCTACACAAGCATAAAAGATGGTCAAATCATGGAGAACACATAAGAACATACACAATACCCTATGTCCATGTAGAATCAGTGGACCTAAACTCTAACACCAATACTTGTGAGCACCCACCACATGAAAGAAAGATTACTCAAAACAAAACCATAATGTTTCTAATCAACAAAATCAACCAATACACAAAATAATATAATAATCAATAACATTTATTTCTCATAAGATAACAAAATGACAAGATCACCAGGAGCATAATATAAAAAAAACAAAAAAGATAAAATAATCTTAGAAAGTATGAACGACCATTAAGACAAGGATAGAATATAAGTAAATACTTTACAGGTGTAAGTGTGCATCTAATGTTACATGTGAATTCATCATTTAAACCCTATATATACACAAATATGATATTTAAGATTAGGCATTAGTAGTTTCAGGTATCAACAGTTTTATGTGTACCACTCAAACTATGAGATAGTAACTATTGAATCCATCCTATCTCACTGTGAAAGGTCTTATGATTATTGGTCTCTGTAAGATCCCACCACAGCTCAGTATGTTCTAGTTTTACTAGTGTTGTTTCATATAAGGTCATAATACTCATGGAGTGCTCAAAGAGCAGTCCACAACCATTAGGTCAACTAGGTACTCATATGTTGGCACATGTAATAGGATATAAAACCCTTGTGACTATATATTTAACATTCTAATTATCATTCCAAATTTCACATATCATTGGAACTGTGACATCAGCCATGCTCTACCACATCATAAGATGTTGGGTAAAACAACCCCCAGTTATATGCATATACTCACAAGAATACAAATATGGGTTCTTTCTGATGATATAATACCTTTTACATGGATACATATTTGCTATCCAAAATTCCAAACAATGGGATAGCTCCTACGGTCTTAGGAGACTACATGTTACATGTTATACTTAATGAATATAAGAAATAGAGCTTAAAAGAACCAAATTTACACCATGAAGAGTCGATAAGAAGTGACAAATTCGGATTTAGCTCTTATTACAACATATCAGTCCATAAAATCTTCACGTTGGACCTAAATATTAAGTTCTACCAAGGATTAGGGTTTGCATGCACATGTAGGCAAGAAGTGTAGCAAGAAATTATATCACTCACCAAGGTTGAAGGAGAATTCATACAACTAATAAAATTTATAGATGATTTCCTATTCACGTCCAAACTAGCAAGAAAATCTCCCAAAGGGTCCTCCAAGGATGATTGTAAAAGGTGTATAAGCTAGATGAGCCACATTCCACCATCAAAACTCATGGAATCATCCCAAGGCTGAATATGAGAGGGAAATACATGGAAAAAAGAGAATGCTGAGAAAAATTTACATAGGTGAAGGTAGGGAAGAAGCTACAAAGCCTTCAAAAAACAAAGGTGCTTGAATCCTCAACATACAATGACATGCAAGATTTGATCAACCTTCATATATGGTATTAAGGATATCAAAATAGTTATCAAGGTTAATGATCTTCTCTTACCTGGTTCATAGAATATATAGAGTTTCAAGAGAACTACGAGTTAATAGGGTGTTGGGTATATATAGATGAAAGGGTTAAATGTTGAAACTAGGCCCCACTTATACATGCTACTGAGGCGTAGAAAGGGGAAAAGATATTAAGGTCTGTACACAAAATGGGTATCAAAGTAGACCATATCAAAGGTTACCACCAAATAGGGGTATTGTGGTTCAATATCTACTGAGCTATCATAGTTGAACCCTCAACATATCAAGGTACAACAAGGGCTAGGTATCGAGGTGCACACTCACAAGCTATTGAGACCTACACCAAAACCTATCTAGGCTCCACTCATCCTATGGTGGATGATCCTAGAAAGGGTCTTCGCATACCTGGAACACATCCATGATCATCTTGAGTGAAGTCATGAAAGTTCATACCTTGACCTAAGCATGTCCACATGTGGGCCAATATAGGGGTATGGATAAGGTCTATCGAGGTGTGTATACAACACTAACAATCAAACTTCAAATAAGACTCAAATGATTGAGGTTCTACCAATGATGGAGCCTCTATATCTGGGAAACCTTGGGACACTCTTTATCTAAGTGATTGAGGTTTTGGAGGAAAAACTATTGACCTTCATGTGTCTACCAACATAAAATTGATAATCTAGATAAGGTTTTAGACCAAGGTTTGAAACCTCACACAAACTAGTTAAAAATCATCCAAATGTTATCAATACAAGAATGTATAAGAAATAAAACATGTAAACATATAACATGAACTAAAATTGCAATTAGATCTGCATTACATGAATTTACACACAAGTCCATATGAGTACAAGAAAGTGCAATTTAGGGAAAATAAGGTGCAAATTGAGTCAACTTAGAGATACAATTTGATCAATTGAGTTCACAGACTATCAAGCATGTTTAGAGATTAATTTAGGCCATGGGACTTATATTGATGATTTTTAATATGTGGTGTTAAAATTCCATGTGATGTTGATGACACATCATCAACCTCTAGCTCCACCTACTTCGTGATACAAGATGAAAATTCATATCATAAGAAAGTAACAAAACCCATTTTATTTAAGATCATAGAAGACTCGTCAAAGATAATGTTCCTTCCAATCAAGAATATTAGAGATTTAGGTCTGGGATACCATATTCTGAACATTTTACACCTTCTCCATAACCCAAAAAATGCATTTCTTGGCCCTAGGGTCAAGCTTTCCATCTTTGGGATAGACATAAGTAGGACAATCAAAATCTTAAGAATAAAGTAGTTTGTAGGATGAAAATTAAACTCCTTTCAGAGTTTGAAATGGAGAGGGTAGATAGAGAGCGATTAATAATATACATGATGTAGAAATAGTTTCAACCTAAAAATCTCCCCCAAGTCTAGTAAGAATCAACAAACATCTCACTCGCTCAAAGAATGATATTCTCGTATGATTTGCAACACCATTCTTGTGTGGTGTATATTTAATAATGCAATGTCCAATAACACATTCAGATTAGAAGTAATTTGTGAACATATCTGAAAAAATTATACTATTTTCTATCCTTACTATTTTATGCACTTTTCAGTTTTCTTTTCAATTAAATTATTCCACTTGTTAAACTTCTTAAAAGCTCCAAACTTATTTGTTAAGAAGAAGAACATCCGTACTATCCTTGATAATTCATCAATGGAAGTGATCATATATCTAGCACACTAGAGAAGGACCCAAAATATCCTAGTGAATGTAGTTAACAATACCTTTTGTGGTATGAAATACAACAAAGAAGCTAACTATCATTTGTTTTCCACTTACACAACTTTTACATTAACCTAACCTATCTAGTGTAGTTCCATTTAAGAGTCCTCTCATTCTCAGGATAGCATGAACTTTGTCTGTCATGTGCCCTAGTCTCATATGCTAGAGTTTGATGGTATATCAAGATCATAAGTAGATGAAGAAGAAGAAATGACAATTTTCCCAATGAAAATTTTACTAATAAGAGAGTATAGATTTCCAAGCTATCTTTGATCCTTAATTACAATAGCTTCATATTTTAAAACGTACATGATTACCTCTCTTAGTCTTAGTGACATAAAGTTGTATATTGAAGATGAAGACCCTTAATTATGATAGCTTCATCTTTTAAAATGTACACGATGAGAGTACTCAACTTTTTTTATTTGATTGTCAAATTTCACTATAGATCTGGGATATTGTTGTTATATATTGATTCATTCATTCACATACTAATAATCTTGTTGATCTATGGAAGATGAAGACCAAGAAGAATTGTTCATGCATTTTTATGATTCCTTATCATATTTGGAAATATAGAAACATAGTTAATTTTGAAAATCAAGCTCATTGTATTCATAAATGATGTGATATTTACATTTAAATCTTATAGTCTTTCTCTATAATCTTTTTCTATCTAGTTGTTTGTACATATATAAATTTGATAATATGTGGATGTGTCATTATGACCATCCTCTATTCTTTCTTGGTAATAAACTGAGCAACAAACTTGTGTGACCAAAAAAATGATTCCATCTCTTGCAGCAAGCATGAAACCTTTTTTCAATAGTTTTCCTAGAGATGTGAGATTTTCATCCATACAACCTGATGGAATTTAGAAATGGTTATAAAATCACCAAACATTTTGACACACTTAGATACAGTTCCAATAGTCTTGCATGTGGAATCATTAACCATAATAACATCTTCAACTTCAACTACACTATATGTAGAGAGACATTCCCTTCTAGGATACATCTGATGTGAATAACTAGAGTTAAAAATATTGGTTCTATGACATTTTGAATTAGGAGATTCCATTAGAACATGTTCCTCATTTTCTTGTCTGACATTAGCACCGATAGGTTTGTTCTTTTAGATCTTCATTTTCATGCTTATGTTTATTTTGTAACTTGCAACAATATTTAATTGTATGTATCTTCTTTTTAGAGTATTTTCATGACTTTTTGTTTGTAGGTCTGAACTTAGATATGATATATTTTTTTATGCTTGCCTTTTTCTTTTGGTCAATCCCTTACAATGACAACATCTGTTTGGATTCCACTAGAAGAAAATATACCAGTTCCTTGACTATCAAACTTTTAGACATGAGAGGGACATGACTTCTTTTATCTTGATGGATTCTGTCCATAGACAATAGTATGACATAATTTCTTGTAAGGAGGGGGAAGATATCATATAATAATCAAGTCTTTATCTTCATCTTTCACTTTGATGACAATATTGTATAGATCCATAACGATGGAATTGAACTCATCAACATGATCACAAATAGATGTTCCATAAAAAATGTGCAGTAGATATAGGTGTTTTCTTATGATGCCACTTTATTTAGAGAGTACTTTTCATGTAGAGAGATTAAAGTTTCCACCAAAAACCTACAACAATTTTCTCTTAAGAGACATCACCAAGACCATCCATGGAAGTGACAAATTGACGAAGGTTAGGGATTTCTCATACATCTCCCACTTTTCCTCAACTATCAAAGGAGTTGGCATATGCTCCACTTGTAACAAAGCTTTAGTGATACCTTGTTCCACTAGTAGATCTCACATCATCATCTGCCATAACCTAAAGTTGATCGTGCATTTAAACTTCTCGATGTCATACTTGCTCATCATCATTCTTGATTACACTGATCTAATACAATTTTTTGACTCATAAGCCCATAAAGAATAACAAGCAACATATGCATCTAGAACAAGAACAAAAATCCATACAAATAATAAATTAGAATTTGACGTTGTTTAGTCTAGTTGACTTACTCCTACCATTTTCTAAATTCATAATTACTAATTATTATAGGTCTATTAGCCAAAGACTGGATAGTAAAGATAGTGAAGACACCTCAGAGTTGAAATACAATGGCATATTCCATTGCAAAAATCCTTATGCAATCTTCAGTTCATTCCTAGGTCTTTTATCAACCTCCCCATGATTTTATGAGTATCATTTATAACTCTATCTGTTCAGGATACCATTCTTGTAATAATTACGGTACTACATTTGTTTCTTGCATTAGCAATGAGGGCCAAATAAAAGAACGTTATGATGTTCTGAAAAAAATCTTTAGAAGATACACCAAAAAAAGAGAAGGAACTCTTTGATACAAGAAAACTCAATCTCCCAAAGGCCCATTTATAGGCTCCAACCGTTATGATTTCTAGTAAGAATTGCTAAACCTAATATGAGTCAACATTAAAATAGGAACCCAAGTTTCATATAATGATCCATTTTCAACAGTCATTAGGAATCCCAATCTCAGTCCAAGTAGGAACATGGGTTAGATACAAATAAAGACATGAGCTAAATTAGAACCTTCATAACATGTAGGATCAGGATTACGAATAGATTTACCAAGACATGACAAATGTTCATTTGTTGAAGAAGAGTGTGTAAATGTTTAACAACATAGGAAAGAGCCACGATGTCTAGATATCACACACCCCAACCCACCTCAGACTGAAGGCAACCCATTGTATCCCAAACAACATGGTGCATGCTATTGTATTTCAAAATGAGATTTCTTCTAAATTGATCAAAATCAGTTCTAATGTTCTACATAAAAGGTATGCAACCCACACAAGCGTAAGAGAGGAGCTAGACCCACCATTTAGTTATTCCTTGGACGAGACTAGGATTGTATTGCAAGCTGTGGATGCGAGAGCTTGAGATTTTCAATTTAAAGGAAATCCCAAGTAACTTTTCTTCAATATTGTTTTATTTTTTAAGTGCCACCAAGTTCTATTGTGAACACATAAAGAGATCTTTGACACTATGTTTGGTACACCATGAATGAAGGGAAGGGGAAGGGAGGGGAGGAGATACTTATTTTAGTCTGTTTGGTTAACATTGCGAGGAGATGGGGAAGAACATGAAAAACATAAAAAAAAATATGTCCCTTTTTTAACAAGCCATATTATTACAAAAGGTTACATACACCACCAAGATATCAAAACATGAAAAATCAACAACTTATATGTCTCGTGATCAATTCAAAACTATTCATATAATTGTTTTGATTCATGAAGAAGATACATTTATCATGTCTAACATCATTGAGTTCTATGTTTAGGAATTTGGCAGCATATCCATCAATAATTCATAACAATCTTCTAACAGGAAATCAAAAGAGCAACCAACGTATCTAGATGTTGCACAATATACATGTTTGCTTTTGTGCCCATTCTTCTGTCAATACCAATGTGATTCAATGCTGAGAATATATTTTCAATAGTTGATAGACGAGGAAAAGGTTTTTTAAAAATAGTATTTCCTTCTCTAATTGCCTCTGCAACATCATGAATGACATCTTTAATCACTTCAATGCCATCTTCATTTGACAATTTTCTTTTCTTTCTCTTTGGATGTGAAGCATCTCATATTATTTTTTGTAGAATCATTAGTAGAACCCATAAAGAAGTTAGAATATCACTGTATCAATCATAACATCATTTTGTGATACCATATGGTCAATTTCATCTGGAGTAGTATATAATTGTCAAAAGCTCAATGACAATTATCATCAATTTGGCGAAGATATAATGTATTTTTTCACATTTTTTCTTTCTTCGGTAATGATTCTCTGATAGGTTGATCAACTTGTGTTTTATTTCTTTTTAGCATGTAATATAATATCACATAGCAAAAGAGACGAATCATATCTAAGAGACGACGTCTTTTCCCCAACGATATATATTCTTGTTATTTTCATCATGGTTTTCATTGTGCATCTAAAAAACAAACATATGTAAAATCAACTCAATAAAAATGTGAAAGAAAAAAAGAATTGGGAACCATCACCATAGTGAAGGAAACGATAAGAAAATAACAACTTAAAAAATAGTTAGGAACTACTAGGGATGGCTATGGTGTTGTGAAAAACCATATCCACGAATAACCATATCATGTTTTATACCGTATAACCACATCAAATGGTTATGGTGCAGATATAGTTTTAAATCTTTAAAATTGTTGTGGTGTGGTGTGGTTATGATTCTAGGGATAAAACCATAGATAAAAACCGCACTGCAGATGATTCATATTAATTATATATAAATATATATAGAATATTATCATAAACACATTATTTATTGTCGTTCTTACATAGATGGCTAGAAATCTATTTTTAAAATAGAATTTAGTGTATAGAGAAGTAATTTTTTTACAATTACTATACACATGGTAGTCTTCTTTGTATAACTAATAAAATACATGTTCTCTTTATTTGTTGTTTATGTTGTGATTTCCATTTATTGTGAAAAATTTCATAAATTTTGTGTATAATATATGTTAATAGAAATTTGGTCATGACATGATGTGGTGCAGTGTGGTTAACTGTAATTTTTTGGTGGTGTGGATGTGGTTTCTCATATTAAAAACCTTACTGCATATGGTGTGGACTTGATGTTTGATTTTTCTATGCGGTGTGGTTATGATTTTGCTATAAATCACACCATAACTGCACCACTACCATCCCTATGAACCATCACCAAAGAGAAAGAAATAATACAAAAATAACAACTTTCACATGTTATCACTAGTAGTGATCAATTTCATGTCTTAGTTGTTGTCGTGCCCTTCTGTCGGCAGTATCTTAATTCTATCAAACTTATTATCTAGTGGTGTATAGCACTATTGATGTAAACATGGACTACCACTTCTTTTTTATAATTATTGTGATTGTATTTATAGTTCCCTCCATATTTATAACTTTTCCTCCATTTATTCAAGTTCCCTCCACTTTCTTCCACATTTTCATCCATTTTTCTATTTTCCTTACTTTATTATGTTTGTAATTTTTATTTATCTCAAACTTTCCATATTCTCTACCAACAGTTTTTCTAGATTTTTTTTTCTATCTAGTTTCCTTTATTTTTATTTTTTATTATGATTTTTCCTTCGAAATTCCCAAATATTTTATATATCCCTCCAAGTGAGGTAAGAGACTACATACTCTTATTCTCATTAGTTGTAAACTATATAAATATGATCCACCATATTATTTATGTTTTCTTCCACATTCTATATTTTCCTCCAAACTTTATAATAAAATCCTATCAAGTCTTTTCTCTTCCCCTTGTGTTCACTCTTATTTGATGGGGGAGAGAGGTAGCTGAAAATGCACTTGATGTTTTCCCCTTCATCATGTGTAACTAAACAACCTAAGTCATTTTCGCCTCCCTTTCTCTTCTCTTCATCCACCGCGTACCAAACAAGTCGTAAGAATTCATTTATAGGGAACCATTAGGACTTATGATTCGATCATGCGACCTATGTGACCGCTTCAGACAGGTTTGCAGGTTGAACTGGGTCCAAATCTTCTGTACCCAACATCTTCTGTACCCAACCTCTGTGCCCACCTCTGTACCCACATGATATGATCCATACACTTGTAGGCCCCATAAGAAGGTATATAGCCGGGATGTATTGGACACATTGTCCCGGGCATAGAGGATTTCAACCGAGTTGAGCTACCAATCAAGTTCCGCCATGTATTTTGTTAATCACCCCAAAGGTGAGATTAAATGTACATAGGAATTTGTGTTGGAGCGATAGGAAAAAGTAGGTGGGGGATAAAAGGGAGTGCCATAGATTTACTTTAAATTGATAGAAATAAACGTAAATTATAAATTGAAGTATCCGACACGTATGCAATGCATGAAGTTTTTATCAGACACGTGCCTACACTGTAATTTTGTGAACAAGCAGCTGAAGTCATTGATTACGTTGATGGAATGCGTCAACTCGTGTAAGGTAGATGGTTAATTTTTCTTTTGACAAACGCTGAGCGGCGACGAGATCTTAGTTCACTGTTGGGGAGAATAAAGAAGAACAACTTGAGAGGGAACTTTTCATTACCGTCAGAAAAATAATAGGCTGCTCGTTCTATATAAACCGAACCAATCCACCAATAGATCATACAATAAACACATCAAACATGGCGGATCTTGGGAGGTGGCGCCTAGTTCTAGTATTTGTGCTATGTTTAACGCTTTCAACACCCAGTTTGGCTGAGCAGTGTGGGTGGCAAGTCGGTGGCACCCTCTGCCCCGGCGGCCTGTGCTGCAGCCAATGGGGTTGGTGTGGCACCACTTCGGACTACTGCGGCCCAGGCTGCCAGAGCCAGTGCGGCGGCGGCGGTGGTGGCGGCGGCGGCGGTGGCGGAGGGAACGTGGGCTCGCTGGTGAGCGAGGCCACTTTCAACGAAATGCTAAAGCATCGGAATGATGGCGCCTGCCCAGCCAATAACTTCTACAGCTATAGCGCGTTCATTGCCGCTGCGAACTCGTTCCCGGCGTTCGCCGGTGCGGGAGACGATACTACCAAGAAGAGGGAGATTGCTGCTTTCTTGGCACAGACCTCACATGAGACGACGGGTACGTAATTGATAGGCACTAGTACGTGCTTGAAATCACAAGATTCATCTGTACATATGCATCAACGCAGGAGGATGGTTGACGGCGCCCGACGGTCCTTACGCCTGGGGATATTGCTTCAAAGAAGAGGTAGGCCAAACTGCAGATTACTGCGTCGCTAGCTCTGCTTGGCCTTGCGTTCCAGGGAAGAAGTATTTCGGCCGAGGACCCATCCAGATCTCGTAGTAAGTGCATATTCGGTTCGATATATGTAGATTTACACTGAGACCACTCCTTAAAGATAATATCTCATGATTAACATGGAATTGTCTTGATTGTCATCTTCAGCGATCTCAAAGATATCTCATGCTTAACATGTAATTGTCTTGATTGTCATCTTCAGCAATTTCAACTATGGCCCAGCCGGAAGAGCCATTGGGGTGGACCTACTTAGCAACCCAGAACTGGTGGCAACAGACCCCACGATCTCCTTCAAAACCGCCTTCTGGTTCTGGATGACACCACAATCGCCGAAGCCTTCGTGCCACGACGTGATGATCGGCGCCTGGTCGCCCTCAAGCTCTGACACCGCCGCTGGAAGGGTTCCCGGATTCGGAACTGTCACAAACATAATCAACGGCGGGCTTGAGTGTGGGCACGGCTCAGACGCCCGCGTGAATGACAGAATTGGGTTTTACAGGAGGTACTGCTCCATGCTCGGCGTTGATCCCGGTGGCAACCTTGATTGTGGAAGTCAGCGACCTTTCGGTAGCGGGGTCAATGCTGAAGGTCAACACCATTCTGCTATATAAATCAAGTAGTTTATCTGAAGAAGACATGAGTGAATATATTCTAGTGTGTGTGACAAGGTGGTTCTCATGATCAAAGACCCACTTAAATAAGATATGCTGTTACTTGTCAGCGTGTAACACATGATGGTTTCACTTAGTATACCAGAACTAAGACGAACCTCCTGTGCCTTAATATTCCAATATATAATAATTGTATCTATCGTTCGAATCCAGTGGCTGGATCAATTATACAAGCAACACTAGATCATAAGACCAACTAAATAAGGTGACATGAACATGCTTCTCTATTCACCCGCCTCATAGAACATCTTTTAAAAGGCATCTTTTGGGTCTTAAAGAGAAAAACAACAACATCAACATAAAAAAGAATCCTAAATCAAATAGCCGAACCAATCTGGACAACCTCAACAAACTCCTCAACAAGAGACCTAAATTCACACATAGAAACCAATTAACAGCCCCATTGTTGAGACCTCAATGACTACACCTCTTGGGAGTCAAAAAAATACTTTTCGATCCCATGTATGAATCAATCGCTTGATTTTCATTGCAGTTGAAAAGTTGATTCAGATCATACTCCTGACCTGGCCAAGATTCTGTCAAACATAATATTCATGGCAACCGGGTCTATAATTTTGCAACATTTTTTTATAAAATTGGTAGTACCATTAGTAGTACACTAGAAGAAAACATTGTACTTTGTGATAGATTTGGACTGGCATAACATTCTTCCTCTTGCTCTTACACTTGATTACAGCTCATAACAACCACTTTATCACTTTTATTTATTTACGAGAGAAGCACCACAATCGTGAACCCCCCCAGACGACGTAAACTCTCAGGGCATGAGAGGGTGTGGTCCGGTCACCTCCTCCCGCGCCCAATCAAATTATATTGTCTGAACTCGAGTTGCGTGGATCCAAATTCCTTTCATAGGATTCAATGGTGGCCTTGCTATTGGACATGATTCACAACACTTTGTAGATATAAACACTCAGCAGGCTACCTATTCCATAACAATCCAATTTTAGAGTTATAATGACAACCACACTATAGAAATTTTAGGATTCATCTCACTCAAAATCTTATTTTCTTATGAGAATGTGCAAACTATTGCTCTTACCTAAGGTAGCCTCCCATGGGTCACTAGAGGGTACTTACACTTAAGAAGATTATACTTTCGTACTAATGTGATACTAGAGGGTACTTACACTTAAGAAGACTATACTTCCGTACTTAAGAAGACTATACTTCCGTACTAATGCGATTTCAATCACAGATAGACAAATGTGTTTGGAAACAGAGCTCTATAGTCTATTTAGCCCCCATGGGTGATAGAGAAAGCCTTTCCTAATTTGTCTTTCCAGGGTGGGGAAATTTGCGGTGAAATGCGTAGAGATCAACTCGCTATCTCTGCTCTCTCCCTTGCGGTTTCTGATAGTGGAGCATCGTGGTTGTTGCTTGCAAGGAGAGTTGATTGTTCTTGTCAATGTAAATTCTGACATCTTATCTCGACTATTGATCTTCTCCTTTCTTTCTATCATTCTCCATCAATCTGATGGTCCCCATTCTCCCACTTGGCAAGCTGCTACTATGAACAACAAAGTCAAGGATGCTTCCATAAATAGTTCCCGGTCTTTCAGAAGATTTCTTTGAAAGGGGGCATCTTCTTTCTTTTCCCAGAGGACGGTGATGTCCGCACCAACACATACTAGTTATGTCATTCAAGTCGAGTTTCATACATTTTTGGTCAGGGTCGCGTCTGCGGTCGGTCTATACTCCTCTTAGTCACTCTTTGCTTTGTCCCACCACTTTGTGGCCTGGACTGCGGCGGAACAGAGTTCTCTTGGAATTCACAGATTATGTGTTGGTAACGATATCGTCATCATAGACCACATTGATACTCATGCAATTTCTCTTGCATCTTTTTTTCAAGTTCTCTAAGAGATTGTGTTTCCTTCAAAGGAAGTCTGTCATAGATACGGAAGGTCGATCTAAAAAGATGTGCCCCATCTTTTCTCGGTTAAAGTGTCGATCCTTCTCCAATATCTAGTGGTAAAAACAAGAGATGAATCAGAGAAATCCTGCATAAGCTACTTCCACCAATTGTCTACTCTGTCATTACATCAGTCAGACTTTTTCTTTAGACCAACCCCAGGGAAACTCCGAATACATGTCATCATTGTTTGTGTAGCAGACTTTTTGGGTGCTAAGATCCAAAGTCGAGAGGGAAACAACCCAAATCGTACCCTAAGGTCCCTAAGCAAGTTCTAAACAAATCAAGTCCCTTCTACCTCTCCTCAAAACACACAATAAACTTGGAATTCTACAAATTTATTTGTGAGCATACCTATATATACTTTCTCAAGAAGAACTACTCCTTCACTTGGTCTAGGGGTACTTCATTGTCTCTTCGTGATTGATTCTTATGCTCAAAATAATGGGATAATCTCTTTCTATTGTTCAACATCACCGCTGCATTTTATTGATTTGTATGACCACTTCCCATTCATCCTCAATACTAACTTTGAACCCAAAGACCAAAAATATTTCTCTATCAAAAATATTCTATAACCTTAAATAGATTTAAAAACACTTTTAAATGATTAGTGCCACATATAGTACCTTTAAAATTAAACACTTTTAACCTATCAATGAATACTGCCACAATTAGGACTATTACCAAATGCCTTAGTAATAGCTTAAATACATATATTTATAATATTTTGGGTCTAGAGAAACACCAGACACGAACTCATCTCTTCTGGCACCTTTTCTATTGGTTGTATAGTCTAAACAAGAACTCATCTCTTGTGGCACCTTTTCTATTGGTTGTATGGGCTAAAAAATGTCTGATACAAGTTAAAATGTTAGTTTATGAAGTAAAATCATTGGCTAACTTGGATCCATTCATAACTTAGGTGCACTAGATTTGGATGATTTTGTTGTAAAAAACTACCACGTTAATATGTTAAAGTTGAATGTTAGAATGTAACCATGACATAAGGGGTATATTGGTCGTCACAAAATAGATTGTTCTGATTCTATTTTAGTTCAACCAGTGTAGTGTTTTTAGATACATTGGTACCACCCTCGAAGATGAGTCGCGATTAAGTGAGATCTGCCCTTGCGCGTAAACCCCTGACACCCCCTCAACTACCCGCAGATCGGGGGACGTAGTTAAACTCTCACATAGGCCGGGTTGTGTGACGGGACCAAGGAGCTCATAGGCGCACAATTGGAGATTTGAACATGGGTCCCTACTCTAGGGAGCCCGTGCCTTGTCCATTGGGGATTCAACCCGTGTAGTGTTTTTAGGTATGAGGATTTTGATCTAGATTGCTTCCATCACCTCCTTCTCCATTTTCTAGTATTGTGCTTTTATCTTCCACCGCAGAAGTCATTGTCTTGCCTCTACCAAATTTGTTTCCTCTGATGCCAAAGTCACAACCTCCGCCATTAAATTCAAAGCCTTCCTTATTGTGATATCCCTTTACTAGCTTCATTGCTACCTCCATCACTGAAGTCATTGACTTCCTTGCTATGATATGCCTTCACTTCCTTCATTGTTTCCACTGTTGGTTCCTATGTCGTCTGCTTTCCCTCATCGCCTCCAGATCCTAGTTGTTTGTCATTACTTTCATAACTAGCTTTCCTTCAGCTAGTAAAATCTTCTAATCAAAATATGCACCTACTTTCTCATTTAAAATTAAATCATTTTGCAATAAATTACCTAAGTATTATTGTTGTAAATTCCACTACTACAGAAAATATTTTTTACAACGGGAAAAATACAATAGTTCTATTGGTTGTGTTGTAGTTAGCATATCTTTTACAACAAGTCTATTTGTGTGTTGTGAATTATATATTTTATACAACACAAGTTATATACAACGAGCCAAACTCGTTGTAGTATATGAGATACTACCATAGGTCCTAAATTGTTGTAATAGACTGTAATATCACAACATACTCAAACCCGTTGTAAAAGACCATAATTACACAACATGCTCTAACCCGTTGTAATAGTCATGTATGCTAATTTGTTGTAATAGATCATTATTATACAACATACTCTAAACCGTTGTAAAAGATCATAATTACACAACGTGCTTTAACCTGTTGTAATAGTCATGTATGTTAACCCGTTGTAATAGACCATCATTACACAACATACTCTAACCTGTTGTAAAAGATCATAATTACACAACATGCTCTACCCGTTGTAATAGTCACATATGTTAACCTGTTGTAATAGACCATCATTACACAACATACTATAACCCGTTGTAGTATACTATAATTACATAACAAGCTTTCACCTATTGTAATAGTTACCTGTTGTAATAGACCACAATCACACAACAGGTTTGCACGTCATTTGTTGTATATGTACAACAAAGAATATACGTGTTGCGTAAAATAAAATTGGTTTAGCGGTTTGAGATGTGCCTTATTTTCAAGTGGTCTCAAGTTCAAAACCTTGTGTCAAGATATATTTTCCTTTTGTCTCAACAAGTTATACACAACACCCCTATTACAATAGGTGTGTTCAATGAACTACAACATGTATTAACTGTTGTATAAAATACATATATTACAACATGCACAACACATGTTGTATAAAGAACCCCCCCATAAGACCACGCGGTCTAATACAACAGTTGACACCCGTTGTAAAATGGATAAATGAACTGTTGTAAAAACTATTTTTTGTAGTAGTGTTCCCTTGAAAATGTAAGTATAAATTATATTTCCCATATGTTATTGAGAATGAAAGTAAAATCAAATTAAAGAAACTCGTCGTTTCCATATTGGTGCTATTATCAATCATTATTCATGTGAATTCTCTCCCTATAGAGAAGGGGTGATTTATAAATGTTTATTATAAAAATTACATTAATCATTAAGAAATCATTGTCAACTACCAACAAGTATTTAATGCATATTTTTGACATTAATTTAAGGATCTAATATGAACATGAGAAATCTAATTAACTAAAAAAGGTGAAGTAACCCTTGAAGCCCTTGTGGAAGTGATATAAGAATAAAAATTATAATTAAAGATATTTAAGACATGTTCAATTTATATGTTAATACCAATTGTATCACATTTCCTTTATTGTTCCTTTATATATATATATATATATTGTGTGTGTCAGTGAGTGTGTATATATATACATATATACACACATATACATATATATAAACACACACACACACATATATATACATATATATATATATTTACATATATATATATATATATATATATATATATATATATATATATATATATATATATATATATATATATATATATATATATATATATATATATATGCTATTTGTTCATTGCCCGCGCGGGTACAATCTTGTCGCTACCCGGCCCAAGTGGCGCGGTGGCATTTAGTTATAAATATCTACAACTTAATCACAATGGTGGCATAACTAGCGGATGGAATAACCAGCGGTGGCTTAACCTATAATTAAGGTGAAAAATTAAACAAACGTATTCTGTCTCCTTCACACATGTTCTTCTGCCACCATCTTCACGTGGCATCTTCTGCCGTTGACCTACTCAATCGTTCATGTCTATTCATCCGCCACTGGATGCCTAGATGCCTTCAACAAACTCTGTCTATTCCTTCTCCGCATCGACCTTCGATGCTGCATTTCCATTCTAGCATCTCAGTCCCCTGTCTGCAGTTTCAGATCTGAACAACTAGAATGGGATTTCTTGTCCCAATTGTGTAGAGGAGGACAAAGGTTAATGGCATAGATCTGAATCTCCTTTAACGTCAATCGGAGTATCAGTAGAAGATATAGATCTTCACCAGGTCACATCTCTACTCCAGATCTGATACTGGAACTGACGTCGTAAGGGGAGGAAAAGTTTTTCATCTTACTGCATTTTAGGAGCAGTAGTTGTCCAAGCTACAACTAGGTAATTTTGTATACTCTTCGTCACTTCAATAAGTTCTACTCGATATTTTCTCTTCACAACATTTTGTATTCATCTCAGTCTTTTATGTGGGAAACCCAATTTGCGTCTTGATTTTCATTTTTAAGTAGTAATTGTCATACATGCTTTTTATGTTTCATGTAGTTACTCTTTTGTGATATGTGGTTACTCTTATGACTCATTGAGTTACTCTTTTGCATTTCAGGGTTGCTCTTCTGTCTGCAGAGTTACTCTCACACAGTTGTCATGGATCCTAGTCTTGATACAGATGCTGCTAATGCCAGTGTCAAATGTGATAATGATAATCCTCCTTCTTCTCCTTCTGTTGGTGCTTGCACTGTATCCCCAACACAAGTCCCTAGATTTGGTCTCCAATTTGGAAGTTTAGATTGTAAACTGGAGAAGTGTTGTTTATTGGATGATTTCAACAGTGTACATCGTAGTCTCTTATATAACGACTAGAGACAGAGACTGGTTAAGAAGCAGCCCATATGGGACTAAACAACATAAGAAACAACATAAGTAAAGCACATGCTAAGCACATGACGCTCAAGACAACACATATCTCTATACTCCCCCTCAAGCTGGAGCGTAGATGTCAAAGAGGCCCAGCTTGTCAGTCAATGTCTGGAAGCGAGTCTTGGGTAGCACTTTGGTGAAGATATCTGCAAGTTGTTTCTCCGTGCTGATATATGGAGTGTGAATCTGTCCGGACATAACTTTCTCCCGTACAAAGTGGCAGTCGACTTCTATATGTTTCGTTCTTTCATGGAAAGTAGGGTTGCTCGCAATAAAAATCGATGCCTTATTGTCACAGAACATAGGAATGGGGCTAGTCGGAGAGATGTCAAATTCTTTCAGAAGGCTTCGAACCCACAGAAGCTCACATGTAGTATGAGCCATTGCTCTGTACTCTGCTTCAGCACTGGATCGTGCAACAACTGTTTGCTTCTTACTGCGCCATGTAACCAGATTGCCCCCTACAAACGTACAGTACCCAGAGGTGGATTTTCTATCAGATCGACTGCCTGCATAATTGGAGTCAGAAAAGCCAGATAGATTACAATGCCCATGCTTCTTGTATAATAGTCCTTTCCCAGGAGCACTTTTGAGATATCGAAGAATATGACAGATAGCATCCCAGTGACATTGTCGAGGTTTGTCAAGGTACCGACTAACAAACCCAACAGCAGCAGCTAAATCAGCTCTAGTGACAGTCAGGTAGATAAGCTTGCCTACTAATCTCCTGAACTGGTGTCGATCAACATATGGGGGAGAAGAGTCACTATCCCAATCCATATTGGGATCCAGAGGTGTGTTAGCTGGCTTACAGCCTAACATGCCTGTTTCATTCAGCAAATCCAGAACATATTTCCGTTGTGATAAGCACAATCCTGCAGAAGATCTAGCAACCTCAATGCCCAGAAAATATCGCAATTTACCAAGATCCTTCGTGATAAAATGTTGTGCTAGGTAGTTTTTGGTTGCTTGAATCCCTGCACTATCACTGCCAGATAAGATAATGTCATCTACATACACAATGAGAATAACAATCCCTGATGTGGTTTTTCTGATAAAAACCGAGTGATCTGCCTGTGATCGGCGAAAGCCAAAAGAGAGTAAGATTTTACTTAGTTTATCAAACCAAGCTCGTGGACTTTGCTTTAAGCCATAAATTGCCTTGCGAAGTTTACAGATTTTTGAAGCAGACTCCCCCTGAGCAACAAATCCGAGAGGTTGCTCCATGTAGACATCTTCCTGTAGATCACCATATAAAAAGGCATTTTTCACATCCAGCTGAAAAAGAGGCCAGTCTTTATTGATAGCAACAGAAATCAGAATACGAACAGAATTGATATGAGCAACTGGAGAAAAGGTTTCAAAATAATCGACACCATAAGTCTGGGTATATCCTTTTGCCACGAGTCGAGCTTTTAGACGCTCAATGGTACCATCGGGCTGATATTTAATAGTGAAGATCCAGCGACAACCTACTGGATGGCAAGAAGACGGTTGATCAACCAGATCCCAGGTATGTTGGTCAGTCAGAGCTTGCATTTCCTGTTCCATAGCATGTTTCCAGGCAGGATGACAGAGCGCCTCCTTCGCATTTTTAGGAATAGTCACAGCAGATATAGCAGATGTGAAACAGGCAAAGTCATTACTGAGATTGGCAGATGAGCAGAAGCGACTAATAGGATGCTGAGTGCAAGAACGAACACCCTTCCGTAAACTGATAGGAATATCCAGGTCAGAAGGTACCTCAGTCGATGGTGGATCATCCGCAGATGAAGGAATTGGTTCGGCCGGGGCAGTGGCAGGCTTCGAGCGGCGCTTGTAGACCTGTAGAGGGCGTTCAGAAGGTACCGCAGCAGGAGGTGGATCATCTACCAAAGGTAGAGGAGTGGGAACCAAAATATCAGGAGTCACTTGTTTCCCCGGGGCAGAGTAATAGGGCAAGTGTTCAAAAAATATCACATCCGCACTAACATACCAATGTTTTGTAATAGGATCAAAACAACGGTAGCCTTTCTGAGTGTGAGAGTACCCCAAAAAAACACACTTCACAGATCGAGCATCCAACTTAGTGATACCGGGGCGAAGATTTTTCACAAAACAAGTACACCCAAATATACGAGGTGGCACAGAGAACAAAGGTTTATCAGGAAATAAAAGGGCATACGGAACCTTATTTTTCAAAACAGAGGACGGCATGCGATTGATAAGATAGCAAGCCGTAGACGCAGCATCAGGCCAAAAACAGTGAGGAACTTTATAATGAAAGAGGAGGGTGCGAGCAACCTCAAGAAGGTGGCGGTTCTTCCGTTCAGCTACACCATTTTGTTGTGGTGTATAAGGGCAAGTGGTCTGGTGGAGAGTCCCTTGGGACACACAAAAAGAAGTAACAGCTTGTTGCATAAACTCAAGAGCATTGTCAGTGCGAAGAATTTTAATAGGTTGACCAAATTGGGTTTTAATTTCAGCAAAGAAAGTACGAATGCAATCAAGCACAGTATTGCGACCTTTGAGAAGAAACAGCCAAGTGGTACGAGAATGATCATCAATAAAAGTCAAAAAATACTTCACACCAGAAATACTAGGCACAGAACAAGGTCCCCAAATATCCGCATGTACTAATTCAAAAGGTGCTTTAGAAGAAATAACTTTTTAGCAGGAAAAACAGAACGAGAATGTTTGCCCATAACACATGTTTCACAGGAAAATTTATTTTCAGATATATGTGGATAAAGAAATTTCAGTTTCGCAGCCGATGGATGTCCAAGCCGAACATGCAACTGTAGACCTGACACAGAGGTGGAGATCATCGCCTTTGAAATAGGTGGCCCATCCAAGTAGTACAACCCGTCTGGTCCTTCACGGCCCGAACCAATCTTCGTCTTCGTGCGGATATCCTTTACAATACAACCAGAGGGATCAAATTTGACAGAGCAGTGTAGTTGTTTAATCATTTTGCTGACTGAAAGTAAATTCACAGGAAATTTTGGAATGTATAAAACAGAATTGAGATTCATCTTTTGTGACAAAGGAACTGTGCCAGTGCCGTGAACAGCAGTTTTCGAGCCATTTGCAACAGTAACAGAAGATATCGGAGATGTGGAACTAAGTTTTGAAAATAAATGACGTGCACCAGTCATATGAGTGGAAGCACCGGAGTCGATGCACCATTGTTTGTTACCAGAAGACGAAGAGGTGAGCATGGCAGATGGGCTGGATGCAGAGGGCAGTTGTGCAAGACGTTCTTGAAACATCTTCTCGAACTCTGAGCGAAGCCAATCAGTATTAGGTGGTGCAGGTGTCGAATCGGTAGGAGAATCAGTCACAGCAGCATCATCAGCAGTTTGGTTCGCCCAAGCAGGTTTCCCGTGCTTTATCCAGCAGCGGTCCTCATTGTGATTGTCACGGCCACACCAGTTGCAGTGACGTGGTCCTTGAGATATGTAGATATCCGCAAGCTGCTGTTATGTACTGATATATGGAGTGTAGATCTGACCTGAAAGAACCTTTTCCCGGACAAAGTGGCAGTCGACCTCAATGTGCTTGGTTCTTTCATGGAAGGTTGGGTTGCTCGCAATGAAAATGGCCGCCTTATTGTCACAGAACATGGGCATAGGGCTAGGCGGAGATATGTCAAACTCCTTCAGAAGACTATGAACCCATAGCAGCTCGCAAGTAGTATGAGCCATCGCTCGATATTCTGCCTCAGCGCTTGATCTTGCCACAACAGTTTGTTTTTTACTGCGCCAGGTAACTAGATTGCCGCCCACAAAAGTGCAGTATCCAGAGGTGGATTTCCTGTCAAAACGACTCCCTGCATAATCTGAATCAGAAAAACCAGATAGGTCACAGTGGCCATGTTTCTTATACAAGAGGCCTTTTCCAGGAGCACTTTTAAGATACCGAAGAATATGAATAATAGCATCCCAGTGGCATTGCCGGGGTTTATCAAGATAGCGGCTAACAAATCCCACAGCAGCAGCTAAATCAGCTCTGGTGACAGTCAGATAAATGAGTTTGCCCACTATTCTTCGGAACTGATGACGGTCAGCATATGCAGGAGAAGAATCACTGTCCCAATCCATATTGGGATCCAGAGGAGTGGTGGCTGGCTTGCATCCCAACATTCCTGTTTCTTGTAATAAGTCAAGAACATATTTGCGCTGAGAGAGAGAAACACCTGCAGAGGATCGAGCAACCTCAATTCCCAGAAAATAGCGCAATTTGCCCAGGTCTTTTGTAATGAAGTGTTTTGCAAGATATTGCTTGGTTGCTTGTATCCCTGCGGGATCACTGCCAGATAAGATGATGTCATCAACATACACTATAAGAATAACCAGTCCTGCTGTGGTTTTGCGTATGAAAACAGAGTGATCAGCCTGCGACCGTCGAAAGCCAAAGGACATTAAGATTTTGCTGAGTTTATCGAACCATGCACGTGGACTTTGTTTTAACCCATAGATTGCCTTGCGCAACTTGCAGATTTGAGAAGCAGACTCCCCCTGAGCAACAAATCCTGGGGGTTGCTCCATATAGACATCTTCCTGAAGGTCGCCATATAAGAAAGCATTTTTCACATCTAATTGATAGAGAGGCCAGTCTTTATTGACAGCAACAGAAACCAAAATACAAACAGAATTAAGACGGGTGACCGGAGAAAACGTCTCAAAGTAATCAACACCATAAGTTTGCGTATATCCTTTCGCCACTAATCGAGCTTTCAAGCGTGCAATGGTGCCATCTGGTTCATATTTAACAGTAAAGATTCATCGACAGCCAACTGGATGACAAGAAGAAGGTTTATCAACCAGATCCCAAGTGTGTTGTTCATATAGAGCTTGCATTTCTTGTTCCATGGCATGTCTCCAGGCAGGGTGGCGAAGAGCGTCATCAGCAGTTTTAGGAATGTGCACAGCAGATAAAGCAGATGTAAAGTATGCAAGACTGTCACTCAGATGATCAGTAGAACAAAAGTGACTAATAGGGTGCTGAGTACATGAACGAACTCCTTTTCGTAAACTAATAGGAAGATGTAAATCAGAAAATACCTCAGCCTGTGGTGGATCCTCCGCTGACGCAGGATTTGGTTCGGCCGGGGCAGTGAGGGGCTTTGGTCTTCGTTTGTATACCTGTAGAGGTTTCTCTTGTGGAGTAGGAACAGAAGGTATTTCTTCAACCATGGGAAGAGGAGTATTATTCAAAATATCAGTATTCAGACGATCCCCAGCAGCAGAGTAGAACGGCATGTGTTCAAAAAATATCACATCCGCACTTACAAACCATTGTTTCTTATCTGGGTCAAAACATCGATAACCTTTCTGAGTACGGGAATACCCCAAGAAAACACATTTCACAGACCGGGCATCCAACTTTGTGAGACCAGGACGAAGGTTTTTAACAAAGCATGTACAACCAAAGATGCGAGGAGGCACAGAGAATAAGGGTTTATCAGGAAATAACAGAGTGTAGGGAACTTTGTTTTGCAAAACAGAAGAAGGCATGCGATTAATAAGATAGCATGCTGTCGAAACTGCATCAGGCCAAAAACAGGGAGGCACCTTGTAATGAAACAGGAGAGTGCGAGCAACCTCAAGAAGATGGCGATTTTTCCGTTTGGCTACACCATTTTGTTGTGGAGTGTATGGGCAAGTAGTTTGGTGAAGTGTGCCATGGGAGGTGCAAAACTGAGACACAGATTGTTGCATAAATTCTAGTGCATTGTCAGTCCGGAAGGTTTTAATAGGCTGATCAAATTGGGTTTTAATTTCAGCAAAAAAGGTACTAATGCAGTTTAATACAGTGTTTCGACCTTTGAGCAAAAACAGCCAAGTAAGACGGGAGTAATCATCAATAAAAGTTAGAAAATATTTCACTCCAGAATGACTGGGCACAGAACATGGCCCCCAAATATCAGCATGCACAAGTTCAAAAGGTGCTGAAGAAGAAATAGATTTTTTTGCAGGAAAAACAGATCTTGTATGCTTGCCCATTACACAAGATTCACAAGTAAAGCTATTGCCAGAAATTCCAGGAAAAAGATGTTTTAGCTTCGCCGCAGAGGGATGACCAAGTCTAACATGCAGTTGAAGATCTGTCACCGAGGTAGAGAGCATCGCCTTTGGAGTAGGTGGTCCATCCAGGTAGTACAGCCCATCTGGTCCCTCACGGCCCGAACCAATCCTCGTCTTCGTGCGGAGGTCCTTCATAATACAACCAGACGGGTCAAATTTAACAGAGCAGTTTAATTGTTTAACCATTTTGCTGACCGAAAGTAAATTGACAGGAAAGTTTGGGATATATAACACAGAACGAAGAAATAATTCCTTTGATAGAGGAACAGTGCCAGCGCCACTAACAGTAGTTCTTGAACCATTGGCCACAGTGACAGAAGAAATAGGAGAATGATTGGTAAGTTGTGAAAATAAATGACGAGTACCAGTCATATGTGTGGAAGCACCAGAGTCGATGCACCACTTTGTGTTACCGGATGAGGACGAGGCAAGCATGGCTGATGAATCTGAGGTAGACGGTAGTTGTACCAGACGTTCTTGAAACATTCTGTCAAACTCCGAGCGCAACCAGTCAGTGTTAGGTGGTGCAGCAGACTGATCCACAGAAGAAGCAGCAGGAGCAGTATCATCAGTCGCTTGGTTGGCCCAAGCAGGTTTACCATGCTTTATCCAGCAGCGGTCCTCAGTATGGTTATCACGGCCACACCAGCCACAGTGACGTGGTTGAGATGAAGTGCTCCGTCCAGGTGCAGGAGTTCCCCATCCACTCGAAGTAGGAGGTCGGCCACCACGGCCTCGACCGCGGCCACGACCACGGCCGAAATCAGCAGAGCGAGCAACCAGAGCCGAAGGTGCAGGAGCAGAAGCAGGAGTCAGTGACGGTAGTCGCTGGACTCTTTTGAGGACATCCCGGACAGTAGGAAGCGGGTCACTGGATAGGATTTGATCAACAACCCCTGAGAAGGAGTCAGGAAGCGCAGCCAAAAACTGCACCAGGCGAAGTTCATTGCGATGCTGCTGTGCAACTTTGATATCGGCAGTCAACGGATGATACAGCTCATATTCATTCCATAAAGCAGAACATTGGTTGTAGAAGTCGTCGATCGACAAGTCAGTGGAGAACTCCTTCTTGGCAAGTTGTTTGAAAATCTCGAACACCCGCTTGGGATTCTCCTGGTGGGAATAAACATGTGCCAATTGATCCCACATTGTCTTGGCATCATGCAAGCAGAGTAGAGACTGGCTGATCCGAGGTTCGGTGATGTTGAGAATCCAGGACATGACGCCTGAGTCATCCTTGGACCACTGAATGTAGTCCTGTTTAGTCTTGTTTTCCGCATCAGCAGCAGGGGCAGCATGGGGTTCAACAGTGAGATGATGGTACCGTCCTTGTGCTTTAACATACAACACAAACGACGCAGACCACAAGTGGTAGTTGGAGCCTCCTTCAAGTTTTACAGTGGTGACGCACAGAGATCTGGGTGGCTCAGAATATGCCATTGCAGCAGAGAGGACCACGCCGTAGAGAAGCAAGAGAACCCCGGACAAGTAGATGTAGCAGTGACCCTAATGGGCAGAAGTAGCAGAGATCTGACAAGGCAGATCAGAGGAACCCAATATGGGCAGATAAGACATAGAAACCTACGCCCTCATGAGGAAAAAAATCAATATTCCAGCATGAGGCGCAGGCAGAAATACGGAGGAACAAAGTAGACTCTCAACTTAGAAGGCCAGAGTCATCCCGATCACAAATCCACAAATTTCCAGACGTAGGCGGAGAAAAATTAGAAAGTGCACAGGCTGTACGTAAGGAGTTAGAAGGTGATAGGGAGGGAGAAAACGGGGGAAAAGGTGGATATGGTGAGGGTGGAAGAGATGGAGGAGAGGGTAGGGAGGGGAGGGAGGAAGGGAGGAGGGGAAAAAATAGCGGGTGGCTGTTGGGGGTGGCAGCAGCAACGTGTCGCTGCTGGGCAGCAGGGGCGGCGTCGGCTGGAAGGGGAAAGGGGCAGCGGCTGTGGGGAGGGGGGGCGGTGGCTAGGGATAGGGTTAGGGGTGGAGGGAGAAGGAGGGAAGGGCTGTTGTGGCGGCGGGGGTGGGGGGGGCGGCGGCTGTGTGGGGGGGGGGCGGCTGGGGGGGGGGGGCTGTTATGGCATGGGAGGGAGAAATTAGGGAGGGAAAAAACACAGGCCTGCTCTTGATACCATGAAGATAGAAGAAATCTTGTTTTTTGGATGATTAAAACAGATTACATAGGAGTCTCTTATATAGCAATCATAACAAGAGACTAAACTAAGCGCTACCCATATGGGACTAAACAACATAAGAAAAAGAGTAAGTGAGGCACATGCTAAGCACATGACACTCAAAGTAAATGAACAGAAAACACATGAAACTACATATCTCTATATGGTATCATAGCATATATGGAGTGTAGATCTGACCTGAAAGAACCTTTTATGTGTTGTCTTGAGCGTCATGTGCTTAGCATGTGCTTTACTTATGTTGTTTCTTATGTTGTTTAGTCCCATATGGGCTGCTTCTTAACCAGTCTCTGTCTCTAGTTGTTATATAAGAGACTACGATGTACACTGTTGAAATCATCCAATAAACAACACTTCTCCAGTTTACATGGTATCAGAGCTGTTGAGGAGCCACGACATGACGCCTGAATCATCTTTGGACCACTGGATGTAGCTTTGTTTAGTTTTATCATCGGAATCTGCCGTAGGAGCATCAGGAGGGTCGGCCGTCAGATGGTGATATCGGCCCTGCGCCTTGACATAAAGAACAAACGACGCCGACCAAAGATGGTAATTGGACCCGCCGTCGAGTTTCACCGTAGTGACACACAGAGATCTGGGGGGTTCAGAGTAAGCCATAGAAGATGATGATGACGCTTTAGAAGCAGTACAGACCCTTAATGGGCAGAGCAGAGGAACCCGAACCGGGCAGAAGGGATCTGACGCAGCAGATCAGAAGGACCCGAAACCGGGCAGAAAAATCATAGAAACCTACGCCAACATGAGAAAAACTCAACGTTCTCCCATGAGGCACAGGCAAAAATCCCCAAGAACAAAGAGGACTCTCAACTTAGATGTCCAGCAGAGACCCGAGCAGAAACTGACGGAAGCCCGGTCGTAGACGTAAAGGAATTAGAAAGTGTTCAGGCCTTACGTAGGAGTGGAGAGATGATTATAGGTGGAGAAAATGGCGGAAGAGGATAGGAGTAGGTAGAGAGGATGGATAGGAAGAGATGGGGGGGTCACAGGATGGTGGAGGAGGCCGGTGGGGTGGTGGTGGACGGGCAACCTGCTGCTGCAAGCAGCGGCGGTAGGGGGGGCGGCGGTGGTGGTGGTGGAGGGTGGGGTTGGGGGAGAGTGGGGGGGGGGGTGGCGGCGGCTGCTGGAGAGGGGAGGGAGGGCGGCGGCGGCTGGAGAGAGGGGTGGCGGCGGCGGCTGGAGAGGGGAGGGATGTTGGCGGCGGCGGGGGGGGGGGGGGGGCAGCGGCGGGGGGGGGGGAGCGGCGGGGGGGGGGGCTGAGAGGATTAGGTCATGGGTGGGAAACTAGGGTGGGAGGAACAAAATAGAACCTGCTCTTGATACCATGTAAACTGGAGAAGTGTTGTTTATTGGATGATTTCAACAGTGTACATCGTAGTCTCTTATATAACAACTAGAGACAGAGACTGGTTAAGAAGCAGCCCATATGGGACTAAACAACATAAGAAACAACATAAGTAAAGCACATGACGCTCAAGACAACACATATCTCTATATAGATGAAGGTATCTCCTTCTATTCTAGTTATGCTGGAAAGATTGGTTTTAATATCAAGAAAGACAACAATAGGTATGAATGAGGAACTAAGAATCTGGTTGGCAAAGATATGGTTTATGACAAGCAGGGTGAAATCAGTCGTTCTAAGAGGTCTAGAGGGCTTTGGAGCCCCGTTTGTGGTGAAGTGGGTAACTTGCAGGATAATCTGTCCAAGAAGCACAGACGTTCTGTGAAGAGGTGTGGTTGTGGAGCCATGATTCAGTTCACACTAGATAAGTCCTCATCCATGTGGGTTGTGACTGCCTTTGTTGATGAACACAACCACGATCTTATTGATGATGCTCATCTCTGTTACTTGAAGTGTAACTCATCTCTTTATGAAACTAAAAAAGAGATGGTTTCTACCATGAGTCAAGCAAACATTCCTGTATCGAGACAAATTGCATTGATAGCATCTAAGTCTAGCGGTTATGAAAATTTGATATTTACTAGTAGACAAGCTCATGGACATCTCAGTAGTAAGAGGAAAGAGTCAGATAAATATGATGTTGACATGGTGTTGGATCGTTTTGCTAGGTTGAAGGTTTTGGATTTGAAATTCTTTTATACTTATCAAAATGATCCTGATTGTTTCTTGACACATTTGTTTTGGGCTGATCCTGTCTTTGTCGAATATTGCGAGTTGTTTGGCGATGCGATTGTGTTCGACACCACTTACCGTACCAACAAATATTCTATGGTTTTTGGAATGTTTGGTGGTGTTGATCACCATCGCAAGACAGTCTTGTTTGCCTCAACTCTGTTGGTGGATGAGAAGTACGACTCGTTTGTCTAGGTTTTCAAGTAGTACTCACTTTGTTTTGGCAAAGAGATAGTTTCCATCATAACCGATCAAGACCCTGTTATGAATGCTACTATCATTACTGTTTTTCCAAATTGCAAGCATCACAGCTGCATATCCTACAAAATCTTCCCTCTAAGCTTGGTGGTCTTATTAACAAGGATCAGATCATAAGCTCTCTGAATGATTGTGTGTGGAACGTGGATGATGTCAATATTTTTGAAGAGAGGTGGGATTCTATAGTTCAAGAGAATGATTTGTCTTCCATTAATTGGCTTTCTAATATGTATGCAATGCGTTGGGATTGGGTTTCATGTTATATGCAGTCTTCTTTCTTTGCTGGCATGAGGACAACTCAAAGAAGCAAGAGCATGAATGCATTCACTAGAAGCCATGTGAATAGTAGGAAGACTCTTTTTGAAATTTTATGTTCCTTAGAGACTGATTACTCTCATGTGTGGGAGATTGAAATTTTCAAAGATTTTGATGACGAGTAAAGTAATCTTCCTTTGTCATCATTGTGGCCTCTGGAGGATCAAATGAGAGGTACATACACCAAGTCCATCTTTAAGATATTTCAGTCTGAGGTTCATCAAAGCATGGTGTACAATGTAAAGGAAACATCAGAAGAAGGTGTCTTTGAGGTGTATCGTGTCGGTGGTTTGGATCTCCTCGTATCTTGTAGAAAGACTCATCAAGTGAGATGGTGTCTTGCAATTGCTTCATGTTGGAATTCAAAGGTATTCCGTGCAGGCACATTCTATCTTATTTGAAGAGTCATGACTTTTGCACTCTTCCCGAGCCATACATACTAAAGAGGTGGACTGAAGGATATATATAACACCCTTTGATTTTTGGCAAAGCATCGGTTAAGCATCCATCCATTGGGAGGACACTTCAGCTTGTTTTTTCCTGCAATTCAATTGTCAACATAGCGTGTAGGAACAACGCTATAGATCTTTGCCATGAAAAATGCTTAGCTTTGCAAAAGGAGCTCTTAGATTTGGATCTTACTGATACTGGTGTTGGTGCTGGTGTTACCACTTCTAACACAACATCTTCTTCTACTGTCAAGGTCCATATCCTTAGTATTTCCAAAACTAAAGGGAGACCCAAATCGACTGATGTGAGGTTTAAATCTGGAGTTGAAATTGCTCAGTCTAAAAGAATGAGGCAGTGAAAGAATTACTTAGAGTTTGGAGTCAATCATGATAGCAGAAACTGCCCTATGAAGAAGTAGTTCATTCTTCATAGATACACTTTCTGGACTTTTTGTTGTTGTTGTTTGCTGCTCAACGATTATCTCTGGTTCTACTCATGTGTTTTGTTGATGTTGGACGTGTATATTCATTATCTTATTTTGTTGCTGCTATTTCTGTTCTTTGAGCTTCTGGTGCTGCTAACCCTTCCTTTCTATTGTTGTTGATTGGGAGCATCCTGGTGTTGCTAAGTGTGCTGCTCTTTTTTCTAATATCATGCGGTGGGAGCTACTGCTCTTGATGGATGGCTATTTTTTAGTGTAGTTGTAGTTGATTAGTGCATGAGTGAGGCATATTCAAATATGTAACGGGTTGTTCTTGTGTAGTAATTTGAAATTGATTTGTAATTCTTCCTATATTTTGACTTGTGTTTGGAATCTATTGTTGTGTTACCTTGAGATCTAGAAGTTGTATGTATACATTGATTATGTTACAAATAATCTTTTCTGATCAGATGTTACACTTCGAAGAATATTTGTCTCTCTTTGTGTCCAATGAATACTCTTTCTTCTGAAATACTTACATTTTTGGATTAGAACAGTTAATTTCATGTTTGTATAGTTACTTACAAAATGTCAGTTTGTTACTATGTGATTCACATACACTGGTTTCGTCTATTTGACTTACCTTCCTCCACAAGAGTTACTTTACAAAGTATAATAGTTACTTTTTGAATGCACAGAGTTACTTTTATGTTGTCACAGTTACTTGTAGTGCTCTTACAGTTACTCTAGGTGTTCTTATAATTACTTTATCGATGACGAGTTCATCTCTTTTATTTGTCAGTGAGTTCTGATATAGATACTTTTTTTTTTGGAATAGAACACTTACCTTCATGTTCGTATAGTTACTTACAAGATGTCCCTGTGTACTCTGTGTTCCATACACATTGTTTTTGTGATACATGTTTTACCTTCCTCTGTTAGAGTTACTTTTACAAAGTATAAGAGTTACTTTTTTGAATCACAGGGTTACTTTTTTCTACTGTCACAGTTACTCTTAGTGTTCTTACAGTTACTCTTAGTGTACTTACAGTTACTCTTAGTGTTCTTACAGTTACCCTTAGTGTACTTATAATTACTTTATGGGTTACAAGATCATCACTCTTCCTCTTGAGTTAGTTTATTTTGAAAAGGTAACTAAAAGTATATATCTTCATACAAAACCACAACATCTATTCATGCAAGAATACCACAGACAAATCATAGACCGTTATCTATTAAACCCAAAAATACTCCTATTTATAATATGATTTAGAGTAAATGTATTTTCAAGCTTGCAACACATAAGTAAATGTATCTCATAGCAGTTACATATCATAACTCCAGAATCAAATTGTTCAAATTTAACATTTCACTTAATAAATTAGTATTCATCTCAAATTCAGCCATCTGTCGAGGCTTGAAATAGCTTCTTCCTCCGTGCCTTTTTCTTCCTGCACATTTGTATCTGCTGCTTTTTTCTTCTCTCCTTCTTGCTTTTTCTGACCCTTATCTACTTCTTCCTTGTGCTGTTTAGATGGACCTTCTTTGGTGTCATCGCTTGCTTTCTTTTCATTTTCTTGTACTGGTTGCAACTGCCCCCTTGCCATCATTTTTTGAAATATGTCAGCCCTTACTGTTGGCATGTCTTTGTAAGTGAAGTCCATATGCTTTTCATTGACCAGGCATTCAAGGTACTTCATCACGAAGACCCCACAGTCAAGTGAGTCTTCTTGCTGTTGTGGGCATAGTGGTTACTCCCGCTCCCACTATGATAGTTGGCTTCCTTTTTCTGGTGCCCCCTAAAGAATTTGTGCACAATACCCACCTGTAGGAAAAAAACACAACTTTTATTAATTATTAAGCAACAAACATTAATCCTTTCAACCCATTACTAATAGAGTTACTTTTTTCATCGCTTACCCATCTCATGAATTCTTTTTTTGACTTGTAATTTCCACTCATTGAGTTATAAGACCGGTGCGCTCCATCTCTAAAGCTTGCTTCATACAAGTGCCAATGGCTGCCATTGTTTAGTATGGTGAACACCGAGTCCATTGTGTCCCAATCTTTCAATGGAATGTTGAAGAGTGGAGATAGCATGTCAATCTGCTCCAGGGTGATGTTCTCAACATAAAATGCCAATTTCTGCTGCAAATGTAGAATTTAAAAATGCACATCTATAAGTTTCAGTTTGTGTTTCTATTTTGTAATGTGATGTAATTTTGTATACCAAGTTTGCTTGTCTTATCAGAGAATAAGTGCTCATGCAGTGCCACATCAAACCCTTCTTCCTCTGCTTGCTTGTGCTTGCCTTGAGCATCTGCACAAAGCAGTCCAGAACCTAAAAAAAACCACTAGCTTTTTTCTTTAGCAATCCAAATTATTGTTTCAAACAGTTACGCTACATTTTGGTTCTTACAAGTGATTGTGTCATTTGATCTTTGTATAATACGGTAGCGAGGTCCTTCCCCGTGCACCAAACATTATCGTTGAATTTCCACTCTTGTTTTAACCTAGAAATCATTCATAGATGTGATACATATGATTTAGATATTGAATAAGTAATGTTTTATTTTGTACACTTGACAAAATAACCAATTCTTACATTTCTTCAATATTATCCATGAAGTGATGGACAATTTCTTTGGTTTCCTTTGTTTTGAAATGCTCAAAACCTATGAAATTTGTCAGCTTGTGTTGTCAACAACAAAGTGCATTCAATGTTAGAATCCATCTTCATTCCTATAGTCAAACTATCAATCGTATAGTTACTCTATCAATCATATAGTTACTTTTTATGTCGCATAGTTACTTTGTCAATCATATAGTTACTCTACTATGTCACATAGTTACTCTACTAATTCAAATAGTTACTCTTTATGTTCATATAGATACTCAAGTACTGATATACTTAAAAATATATCCAACCTTACCTTTTCCACCCTCCTTTTTTGATGTTCTTCTCTATGCTCCCTATTATAGGCTCTATCATCTTCTTTCTCTTTGTCAACTTTTTTCTGGGCTCTTCCTTCATTCCTTCTTCTTCTTCTTCGCTTGATTTCTTTGCATGTTCCCTTTTTTCTTCACCTTTTTCTTCTGCATCTCGTGCACATCTTGCTTGGGCAGAGCCATCAGTAGCTTTTTCTTTGTGCTTTTCTTTGCATGTTCCCTTTTTTCTTCACCTTTTTCTTCTGCATCTCGTGCACATCTTGCTTGGGCAGAGCCATCAGTAGCTTTTTCTTTGTGCTTTTTCTCTGCAACACCAGTTTGTTCATTAGCACTCTCTTCTTTAGATCCTTTTTGTTCCACATACTTTCTTTTCAGCCTCAGCTTGCTTGGTTTTCTAAGTGTGTATCCCTTCTCCACACCTTCTTTCTCTTCTTTGTCTGGCATGTCCATATCCTTCTTTCGAAGCACCTTAGACCTATCTTTGGTTTCATCAACATTTACTGAGGCAAACCCCTCAGCAAATTGTTCGGACCCACTTGTAAGTGATTGTGCTTTGTCACTTTCATCTCCCACCTTCCTCTTCAGAACTCTGTTTTCTTCCTCTAGTTCAGCTATTCATTTTTCTAGCCTCTTATTCTCCTTCTTTAGGTCATTAAATGCTTCAACATCTATCTTTATACAGATCTCCTTCTGCATCTTTATCTCCTCCTCCATTCGGTGGATTCTTCCCTCCAGGGTGGAGTTCTCAGCAGTTACTCCTTTGTCGATGATTGGCTTTGTTGGTGCCTTATCTACCGTTGGCTTACTTTTCGTCCTTTTTTCCGCTAGGTAATAGGGAAAGTCATCTACTCTTCTTGCAGCTCGCCAATCATCTCCTTGATCCAACTTCATCCTTTGACAAACCTATCCAAATAAATCAAACAATGTGTCACAATTCAAACATATAGGATTATGTTGTATATTAGCTTTGTAACAAAGAAGAAATATCCTTACATCTCTAGGGTTTACAGTCACTATTTCCATCACTTTCTCAATCGGCGCAACCCACTTTTTTATCCTTGGCTTGGCGTCAAGGAAGGTTGTCTTTTCCATTTTCATCATCTCATATGCCCAAACCTGCATGTAACAGAGAAAAATATAATGCATAAGTAAATGCCCCTACGCATCATGGTAACAATCTAGACGAAAATAAATTTGTTCACTTACATATAAGCACATGACACACCCTATCATGTAGAGTGTGGTCTTTCCCTTCTCCCCTCTCCTCCTCAGCTCAACATTCTCCTTCAACATCTTCATATTCTTAAAGATACTCCCATGAACCAGCTTTGCCCAATTCATTTTCCACGTGGCAGTTACATCACCTAAGTAGTGCATGATGTAAATTGGGGTGCAATAGTTGGTATCTGGGAGTAGGAATGTTGCAAGCAAGTGCAACATCCACGCCCAACACATGTTTTGATTTTTGGAGGGGTCGTCTGTCTTGGCATATTATTGCCAAAGATTTGCCAAGTTGTCCTTGTGCAGGACATCCTTCTCCTTCAACCTTTTTGAGGTCTCACCTTCCTTGACATCTCTACTTGTTGCCCTAGCGAATTCTTGATAAATTGAGCTCACTATGCTAGAGTTTTTCCTAGGTATGATATCCATACCCTTTTTAGGGATACCTAGGATTACCCCCACATCCTCAATTGTCATTCTTCTTTCCACTCCCTTTGCCAACAAGAATCTGTCATCCTCCACATATCTTGCTATTAAATCCTCCAAAAGTACTACAACTATCGTAAGATTTGACATCTTTATCATGTTTGGAAAGGTCGTTGACCTCATCATTCTAATCTGATTCTTTGTAATCACCATGTTGTTGTTGATGGTGATGTAGCTCTTGATGTAGCATCTGTGGTATAACCTTTTAATGCCAATTGCAAACATATCAAAAAGTACTCTTAGATTTTTTGTTGCTTATTACTTTTTAGTCAGTCCAGCTACTCTTATATTTTTCACAATTTACTATACATGGTAGGTTAATCACATTTTAAAGCTAACTATTATTGTAATAGCAACTTTCTAAACTGTAAGTGTTATTAAGTGTCCTCTGAAAGTAACAACAAATTACCACAATTATAAATTCATACAAGCTTACCTTCGCCAGCCTTTCCTTTTCCCTTCTTCTTCCTCTTCCTTGTTTCCTCTTCTCCTTCCTGATCAGTAGCTTTTTCTTTATCCTTGCATCAGCCTTTCCTTTCCCCTTCTCTTTCCTCTTCCTTCTTTCCTCTTCTCCTTCCTCATCAGTAGCCTTTCCTTTTGTCATAGAACCGTTCTTACCCCAATCCCGATCTCACTGCCTAAACAGTGGTAAAGGGATTGAAGTGCTTGTCCCTAAGTGGTCCGATAGGATCTAACACACTGGCATATACAATAAGAAATAAATAAATCAAAAACTGGATAATTAAAAAACAAACTAACCCAATATGGAGATATACCCGATTTATCTTTGTCATCAGAGTGTGTGAGTATGGAAGCGATCTTATTCAATATTCTATTTGTATTGCCTAAAATCAAGAAAATCAAGACACAATCATGCAATTGCATGGTACGCTATCAAAATCAAGTAAAAAACTTTATAAGAAATAAGTATACTTGGAAGGACTTATATTCAAAAGAATGACAAGCAATTTGCAAAACCAACATTTATTTGACAAGTTTTTCAAGCAATTCAACTTTTATTACGAGTTCCCATTATGCTGTAATTCGAGAAGCATGCTTATATATTTTGTGTGACTCTATTACCCCAACGCGATGGGGAAGGTCACTAGGCTCCTTCTCACCATAGGAACATAGGAATCCAATGTACAAGACCCACCTCCAAATAAGGGGGTTGTTGCACTCAATATCAACATTATCAACATTATCGATATCATCATCATTATCAGTATACAGAAAATCATAATGGGCATGCAATTTATGTTTTCATGTTTTTCAAAATATAGTATAGAAAAACAGAAGACTAATCATAGGGAATAGTAGCTCATCCAAGTAAATAGCCAAGTATATAGTCAAGAGATACATAAAAGTATCATCAATACAATCAAGGAGGAGTTATATAATAGCGTACCTTTCACTGAAGATTTCGAGTACATATCATCTAGTAATAGGTCGACCCATCGAGTTAGATCCTAAAACACAATGTTTGGATCAAGGGTCAAGATCAAGATATTTGGAAATCATGTTTCAATATTCGAGATTAGGGTTACACTTTCCTAGGTCAACCTTGGGGTTAGGTCATCCACTTATAATCAATATTTCAATATGTTCAACATTATTTCAAGTATACAATATATTCGAATGTGAATGACTTACCTAGGTTTTCTAGGATCATATGTTTAACCCTAATTTATGATCATTATCCAAGTCATAATCAAATTTCTAAATCATCATCATCATACTTAGTATAATTGGAATTCAGGATCATATTGATGGTTCAAGAATATACCAAGGTTTTGCAAGATTTAGATCAATATCAAGATTACTCATTATCCGCTATAATCAAGATTGAATCAAATAAATAGATCTAGATCACTAATAATTCACTTTCAAGAGTAGATAATTCAAATAGACCGGATCTAGGTTACAAAATATCATCAGAGTCCAAATATAGGGTTTTCAAAGATTAAACGTCATTATTGAGTCATATGACAAATTAAATGAGCAAGAGTGTATGATCTAGGGATATCAGTGAGCATCATTTAGAATCAGGATTCAAAAGTATTTTTAAACAATCCATTGGATTTTTCTGATAAAAAAAGACTACTTATTCATCATTTTTGGAGTTCAGATGCATTAGATACGGTTTTTACAAGATCTGACTATTAATTGCAATTTCGAGTAGACAGGGATGTAAAATACCTTATTTGCGAAAAAGGATGGCCGTCAGATGCACCAGTAAAGGCTGAGATGGAGCCATGTTGGCACGCTTGGTTTAGGGTCTGGTCCGATCCTCGATTGGCTGGTTCACCCTCTTATTTACTGGCTTGCTTCGTGGCTTGTTTGGACCGTGGGTTTTCCCCCTTCCTGGACCGGCCGATCTGGGACCTCTCTTCCTCACGTAACACTTCCTCGTGAGCCCAGAAAAGAGGCGTAGGAGCTCGCTAGCATGGAGGGCCTTCGGGAGTAGCAGGGACCAAGCGAGGCTACGAGAAAGCCGTCCAAGCTTGCCCTGACATCGTGAAGGTGGTGGTGATGAAGGATCTGGGAGAGGAGGTGAGGAGCATGGACGCCCGATCTGGGCCGTGCGGCAGCACCGTTGCTGCACCAGGTGGAAGAGCTGGAGGTGGTTGGGGGTTCTTGAGACTGAGAAAGAGCACATAATGGGAGGGGGATCCCATGGAGTGATATGTAAGGGTTTATATAGTACTAGGGTTAGGTTTAGGGGTTGATCAAACCTTGGTGGCTTCCATGGCCACCGGAGCGAGAGAGGGGGGGCAACTGTCTTGTTTTGGCAGCTGACGAGAGCAATAAAGGTGGTCAAAGTAGGGCTTGATCCATTTGAAATCATGAGAGGAACATCTTGGCTCGCTTAGAATTCTGAATCGTAGCTAAGAGCGCGAGATCTCTAAATCGCGTCCTCATTTACTCCTCCCGCTAATTGCGGAGGTAGAAGATGATCCCATAGCCACTGGATATGGCCCTGATCTGTGGGAAATAGATCCAAGGGCTGAGAGGCACCCCCGATCCCTTGCCAAACATAGCTGACTTGGACAAGTCAAGAAAAGAGCAAATAAAAGGGGAATAAATTGGTTTTTAACAGCTAAACTTCAAGAAATCATAGTAAATCGTAGGAATGTCCAATTGTTCTCAAATTTGGACCACAACTTCAAAAAGACGTGTGCAACCTTTAGAAAAAGTTTGAAAACAAAAATATGAAGTTTGATGTATCAATTTACTTCATTGGACAAAGTGATGAATCAATCAAATTTAAGATGTTATAATGTGTATAAAAACTACATTGATCACCATATTTTGATCGTGAGTATCAACAATGATTATGAAGACAAGAAAAATGATTTGAGATCATGAGTGAACATAAATTGGGAAAAATTGTAATTTCATCATACTTATGAAAAATTCCATTTTGTCACATCCTTCCCTCCTTAAAAAGGAATTTTGTCCCCAAAATTCAAAACATCCTCAAAATTTGGGATTATTCAACCTAAGTCATTTCCTCAAATAGTGGGGTATCCTCAAGTATAAAATCAAAATCATGTCCTCAATGTTCCTTATCATAATCCACTTGGTACTAAAACCATTTCATCATCAAGCAATTCAGTATTAAAATCAACACATATATTGTCCAAAGTCATTATATGACTCACAAATATGGAAAACATCCTATTGATCACAAATTTGGAGAGATTATATTTTAGGTCAAACAAATAGAGTACTTGAATCAAGTATACAAGGTGACTGATAACACCAAATTTTGTGATATTTTAGACGGTTTTTCTGTTATCAAAACTGCCCTTTTTGACTGTTTTCCTCTCTTTTATATGTATTTTCACAATAAATGGCCAAACGACGCTCTTAATCCAATATTTCCTTATTTTACTGAGTTTTTCCTCATTTTGGTACATTTTGTCATCAAAGAGGTCGTCCCGGCCCACAAATAAGCTCCACCTTCATCGTCCTTCCAGATGCCCGATATGATCGCTGCCCGACAGGGTAGCGCAACACAACGACGCGCGACGTGGGATGCCGCGTGAGAAGTAACTGACGGACGATACATCTTTTACCCGACAGGGAGCCCAAGCTCGCCCGACAGCTAAAGCTTGTCGCCCGACATGGGCCTCCCACCGGTAGGCGCCGCCCGTCACGTAACTGACAACCGACACCCTGTGTTGGGCGATACCAGTATCAGCTGTCCACCGACCCCACGGATAAGGAGGACACGTGGCACCCTGTGAACCATAACTTCCCCCAACCACTGCCTATAAATAGCAGCTACAGGAAGCCGAAAAGACAGGTCGGAAGAGGTCAGAACCCCATGCAAGTCACCTGAGGAAAGCTGCGAGAGCGAGTGTATCGTGCCTCAGTGCTGTGTCGGGCGATCCTAGGTGAGCTTTTCCCCATCCCGAGAGGGAGGTGAAGGGTTCACTTAGAATTGTCCCGGGTGACATTACAGGCCGATATCAGCCGACACGGATCTCCGACTTATGTGACCGATATAGATACAGCGGCTAGCCCGACACGATATCGAACCCGATACGTTTCGCCCGTCATAGCGTGCCACCCGAGAGGGTGCCTCCCGACTTGAGCGTATCGACCAGGGTGCCTGAATGATGCAATCGGCCATCATGGCGTGCCGCCCGAGAGGGTGTGCCGCCTGACACGGTTGTATTGGGCTAGGCTCCTGACCGATATCGGGCCGGATGGCCCACTGTAGTCTATCATCCTTCTATATCAAGAAGGCGATATCTATCTTTATTTTTATCATTTATTTCTTTTACTACTGCATTATAATCAACACTTTTATATGTTAATAGAAATAGAAGAGTTTAACTATCTGCTGCTTTATGCCTGGTACCATTATTGGATGACTGCTATGTTTAATATCTGAACTCTAGCTTGCACGTTGGATCGCGTTTCGATTAGCTACCGAATCGTGTTTTTCCCTTCACAACAGCCTTGAGAGAGGTGTTGTGGCTCTAGTGTTTGGTCCAATTCTGGAGTACGAGAGTGCCTGGAATCGGAGCGGTTGTAGTAACCTTTCCACTCTAACCTAAGTCCAGCAACCTCAAGAGTGGTGTTGATGCTTGGTTAGAGGTACCCGCTTTGAGAGGAGGGGTACAGAATGTTCCTGCTACCACTTGTTTTACCGAAGTTTCTCCTTCGTACCTGGTTTTAGCTTTAGTGTTATCTCTCTATTCCTGTTGCATGAAAAATCCCTAAAAACTGCTAAATGCTTAAAATCTAAGTTTTTTCCTCGTAACTCCAGTTGGAGATAGGGGTTTCTTTTGTTTTATTGATCCTGTTCTGAAGTTCCCTCTTGGGAATTTTATCATCTTTTATCCTTGCCAGAGTGTAGCGTGTCGATTCTGAATTCTCAACACTACCACCCTTGTCCTTGTGTTCGACCCCGTATATCTACTTTGATCTCGTAAGAAAAGTTGTGGGGGCCTAGAAGGATTCGGGTTATAAATGTAAAAGCTCGACTACCTGAAATCTGCCTCCAACTTTAGGACGCGCGATTTTGGCCGGTCAACTTTCTGGCGCCGTTGCCGGGGACAAGGCAAAATGGCACCGTTGATGAATCCGAATCCACTAACTACACTCCCGTGCCTCAAGCTTAGAAATGAGCTTGACAACACTCTTTTCTTTCTTTTGTTATTTTACTATCATTACTCTTTGCACAAAATAATAATTCTATTTGCTGACTTGATTTCTCGTGCCATTTCAGGAACTCTGAAGAACGGTGGTCTAATCCATCGAGCCCTGACACCATGACTCGCTGTGAGCAATCTCTGTCTGAGGAAGAACACCAAGGCCGAGATGGGATTTCGCACCAACCTAGTTTGGTTGGTCAATTGTTTGCTTACATAAAGAGACAAGACACTATCATCAACCAGTTGGCACTGGGAGCGCTCGCCAGTCCTGGAGCTCTAAATTCCATGCAACACCAGATGGCGAGTCTGCAGATGTGCCAGCACGAGGTCGATCAACGATTGGCCCAGATGGCTGCTGTGAGAAAGGACCCTGCAGGAAAAACACTCTCCTACCTTGAAACTGCCAGAATGGCAGTACTAAGGTCTGGGAAGACAGTGGAGCGCATTGATGAAGCCAGACCAGAGCCTGAGCCAAGGCCTGAGAGTGCGATTCCGGCTAAGGACGGAGGTAGACAAGCAGAAGCTCGAGAGCCTGCACAGAAGCCTTCCGATGAGCTATCTGGTGGGAGGAATCCTGATGCTCCCAGGCTGTCGTTTCCTTACAAGATGATCAAGGCAAATATGAAAAAGCGTCACGAAAGGTTCATGGACTCGATCAGGAAACTGCATCTTGATGTCCCCTTCCTTGATGCCTTAGAGGAGATGCCGACCTACGCCAAGTTCTTCAAGGATCTTATCACGAAGAAAAAAAGAGGAGGAAGGGTTGAGACCGTGCACCTAGCATATGCTTCCTTAGCCTTCGTGAAGCCTGACCTGCCTAACAAAAGAAGGGACCCTGGAGCTTTTATGATCCCATTTTCCATCGGAGACAACGTTGAGTGAAAAGGTCTTGCCGACTTAGGGGCAAGCATCAGCCTCATGCCCCTGAGCTTCGCAAAAAGGTTGGGTTTAACCGACATGGTTCGTACCAATATGAGGATCGAACTGGCGGACCATACCTTTAAGAGACCAATCGGTGTTGTTGAAGATGTGCCGATCAAGGTCAGTAATTTCTTCATTACTTGCGACATAGTCATAATTGATACAGTAGAAGATCCCCACTGCCTGATTATCTTTGGACGTCCTTTTCTGGCGACAGGAAGGGCGTTGATTGATGTCTCTGAGGGGATTATCACGCTGAGAGTCGAAGACGACCACCTAGACTTCAAGCTGAAAGAAGCCATGAAGGGTCCTTCCCTGTCTGAATCTGCATGTTTTGCGGACAACTACGATAAATTCTGTGAGGAGATAGAGGGGGACATCCGAATAGTGGACCCCTTTGCGAGGGCTATAAGCTGTCAGGATTCCGACTTCGAAGATCCTGAAATTGCGGAGTATCTCGACCTTTTTGACCTGTCTGACGAAGATCTGCATGAAGAGGATGAGGTGGTGGTGTAACGCCCGGGCCCACTACCCAAGGCTCTAGTAGAGTTTTAGGAATGACGACTGGCCCCACAGACCACCACTAGCCTTAACTGCGTGCTTTGTCCACTCACGCGCAAGCCAGGATCAACTTCCCGATTGGTCACCCATCCTAGTACTACTCCAAGCTGAGCACGCTTAACTATGGAGTTCTTTAGTGATGGGCTCCCGGAAAAGGAGGTGCACCTTGGTGATATGGGTAGTCCAATCATTCCTTTTTAAGATCAACTTATCTGAGACCTCAAATCCTGGGATGTTACAGGTGGAGTCCGTGAAGTATGCCTCTCTTGAGGAGGAGCCTCAAGAGAAGGCATCCAGAGCAAAGCCTGAGTTGAAACCATTGCCCGAAGGTCTGAAATATGAATTCTTAGATGAAGAAGAGAGAAACCTTGTCATCGTTAACGCCACTCTTTCGAGAAACCAGCTGGACCGACTTCTTGAGGAGTTGAGGATGCACAGGGGGGCTATAGGATATTCAGTAGAGGACATCAAAGGCCTTAGCCCCACCTTATGCATGCATCACATCAACTTGGAAGAATCCGCCAAGCCCCTGGCTCAACCCCAGAGGAAGCTGAACCAGATGCTCAAGGAAGTCATCAAGAAAGAGGTAATCAAGCTAAGGGATGCGGGGATCATTTACCTAATCAGCGATAGCAACTGGGTGAGTCCGATCCACGTGGTACCCAAAAAGGGTGGGATGACAGTGGTAAAGGGGGAGAAGGGTGACGAGGTGGCGGTTAGGACCGTCACCGGATGGAGGATGTGCATCGATTACCAAAAGCTAAATCAGGCTATAAAAAAGGATCATTTTCCGCTACCTTTTATTGACCAAGTTCTTGAAAGATTAGCGCATCACGATTTCTTTTGTTTCCTTGATGGCTTTTCAGGATTTTATCAGGTACCCATCTTGCCCGACGATCAGGAGAAAATGACATTCACCTGCCTCTACGGCACTTATGCTTTCAGAAGGATTCCCTTCGGTCTCTGCAATGCTCCCGCCACCTTTCAAAGATGCATGATATCAATGTTTTCAGATTTTTTAGAAGATATCGTAGAAGTTTTCATGGACGGTTTTTCAGTCTATGGAAGGGACTTCGATAACTGCCTAAAGAATATGTCCTTGGTTCTACAAAGGTGCGAGGAGAATAGCCTGGTTCTAAACTGGGAGAAGTGTCATTTCATGGTAAGAGAGGGCATTGTTTTGGGGCATAATGTATCAAGGAGTGGAATCGAGGTGGACACCAGCAAGGTCGAAGCCATATCCAAGATTCCTCCCCCTAAGTCTGTGACTGGAGTGAGGAGTTTCCTCAGACACGCCGGATACTACTGAAGATTCATAAAGGACTTCTTAAAGATTTCAAAACCATTGTCCAATCTTCTGGTAAAGGATGCTGAATTTGTTTTCTCTAAAGACTGTCTTAATGCTTTTTAGGCTTTGAAAAACGCTCTGGTATCCCCACCCATCCTCCAAGCGCCAGATTGGGATTTACCCTTTGAGCTTATGTGCAACGCTAGCGACTATGCGGTAGGAGCAGTCCTGGGGCAGAAGAAAGATAAAAAGCACCATGCGATCTGCTACGCTAGTCGCACGTTGGACGAAGCTCAAGTGAATTACACGACCACGGAAAAAGTGATGCTGGCAATTGTCTTCACCTTCGACAAGTTCAGGTCGTACCTCGTTGGAGCAAAGGTCAAGTTATATACAGATCACGGGGCAATAAAATATCTAATGTAAAAGAAAGACACAAAGCCCAGACTGTTGAGGTGGGCCTTATTGCTGCAAGAGTTCGACCATAAAATTATCGACAAGAAGGGCGCAGAAAATGTGGTCGCCGACCACCTATCAAGGATCATAGCTGAAAGACCGGGGGGACCGCCGATCAACGACGACTATGCCGATGAGGCCCTTATGTTGACTGATGCTAAAGAAGAAGACTTGCCATGGTTTGCAAATATCTGCAACTATCTAGCTTGTGGAGAGCTGCCTCCTGACATTACTTACAATAAAAAAAAGAAGCAATTCACGGATGCTAAAAATTACTATTGAAATGATCCTCTTCTCTTCAGAAGATGTGCTGACACTCTATACAGGAGATGCATCCTCGAGGCAGAAACTGCGAACATCCTGAAAGAGTGTCACGCCTCCCCCTACGGTGGACACCTTGGTAGCGAAAGAACGGTTGCAAAAGTGTTACAATCAGGTTTCTACTGGCCCTCGCTATTCAAAGATGTCGCACAATTTGTAAAAGTTTGCAAGGAGTGCCAATCTACAGGGAATATAGGGTAGAGGAATGAAATGTCGATGGCGAGCTGGATCGAAGTAGAAATCTTTGACGTGTGGTGGATCGATTACATGGGGCCATTTCCTCCATCCTGAGGGTATGAATACATACTCGTGGCAGTAGACTATGTATCGAAATGGGTGGAAGCAGTAGCAACCCAAACATGCGAAGCTAAGCCGGTAATCAAGCTATTCGAGAAGACGATCTTTCCTCGGTTCGGTGTACCACGCACTGTTATAAGCGACGGAGGGTCGCACTTTGGAGAGAGGCAGTTTGAAGCACTCCTGCGCAAGTACGGAGTAAAGCACAAGATCGCTACACCTTACCACCCACAAACGTCAGGGCAGGTAGAGGTTTCCAACAGGCAAATCAAGCAGATCCTTGAGAAAACTGTCGGCCGAACGAGGAAAGACTGGTCTATGAAGCTTGACGACACACTATAGGCCTACAGGACCGCCTACAAAACACCCATCGGAACCACCCCCTACAAACTCATCTACAGAAAATCCTGCCATCTGCCTCTGGAACTAGAACATAAGGCCCTTTGGGCGATCAAATTCTTAAACATGGACCTCGAAAAAGTAGGAGAAAAGAGATTTTTGCAGGTTCAAGAGCTCGAAGAGCTGAGGATGAGCGCCTATGAAAATGCAAAAATCTACAAACAAAGAACGAAGGTGTGGCATGATGCTCACCTGAGAAGAAAGGATGTGAGCGAAGAGGATAAAGTTCTATTATTTAAATCCTCCATTTGCCTCTTCCCTGGAAAGTTACAGATAAGATGGTCGGGACCGTTTACTGTGTCAAAGATATACCCATCAGGAATGATGGAGCTCTACGACAATGGTGATCTGACAAAGGTCTTCAAGGTGAATGGGCACAGAGTAAAGAGGTTTTATGAAGATGAAGCTTTTGTCAGGAGAGTAGAAATCAACCTGTAGGATATGGGTAATGGCAAAGACTGAACGCAAAGAGCTTACACCGGTCAAGCTGGAGACGAAAACCACATCGCTCCTCGGGAGGCAGCCCAAGTTTTCCTCCCTTTTCTTAGAATAGGTTGCATTTTATTTTCCTGTAAAACAAGAACTACAAACAGTATGGACTGTAATAAGGACCGAGTCAGTGCACGCTCTGAGCGTACCGACTCTTCTGTTTTATGGGCCACTGCTCTATTGAGGAGTAATACCATCTGAGGTCGGAGACTTTTCTCTAGGCCAATGATGGTTTGCCCTTCAGTAGCTTTTTCTTCGCCTAGTTTTTAGTTTTTGCCGCTTACCGCACCGGGCAGCATCTCAGCTAGGCGCAGAACCGCTTATATCGGGCGATGGTTTCCCGGGCGTCACAAGGGCAACAACAGACGACAGCCCGACATGCACCCGTATCGTGCATTAGAGTTTTTGCCCTTGGTAAGACCGATGGGGCTGCGTGTCTCGGGAACGGCCGGTCTAAACGCCCGACACACGCCCCTGGAATGGCCGTTTTACCCCCAGCTGAGTTGCTATATATAGTAAGGAGGGCTCAACGTGTCAGGGCACTACACTTACTCTTTTCAGCCACCTGTAACACATGTAGTAATCTGCCCTTTTTGCTCGCGTGTTGGCCAACTTGCCTTCACCCTTGTATCGGGCGATGGCTCCAAAGAGCAAAGGTATAGCCCGACAGTCTGTCGCTCGACACGGGGTTTCATCTTGCGCGCTGCGTGTCGGGTTGACGAGCTTAGTTGATTTTTCTTATATCGCCCGACACGTTTGATGCACGACACATCAGTCGATAACGTTTCCCCGATACGCCATATCGGACGGCACGTTTTCCCGTCATGACGTCCTATCGGGCATTTGCTTCATGCGACCTTATCGCCCGACACACCTGTGTCGGGCAGTGGGTTGTGTTGCACGGTTAACCCCGTATCGTCCGATCCCGTATCGCCCTAGATTTTCTTTTAGCGGTTTTATTTTTAACTTTTCCTGCCTAACGTTTAAATGATCATTGAATTTGATAACAGGTATGGATCGTCCAGAACAAACCTCCGGAAGAGTTGGAAAACACCGCAGAAGAATCGACGCCGTGGCTGAAGCAATAACAGTCGGACAGAAATGCCAGAATCCTGAGACAGCGAGGCCACCATCCGCCGAAAAGAAAGCAAGAGAAGTGCATATCCTTATCATAGTCTGTCTTCTGCGGTGGTTTAGGGCCATCTCCAAAAGAGAAAGACAATAAAAAGGGAGAGGCCCTCTGACTACACACTCCTGGGAATGAAAACGAACTCAGATGGACTGAACTGGGATTGATGATCAATCCTTTTGTTCATGTTCACAACGGAAGTACCAGGAGTAAAGAGGGCCAAACAATTTTGAGGGTTTACGCTTGTCCCAGCTTCTCCAAGGCACAAGCGAACCCGCTAGCTAACCTTCATTGGGCTAACATGACCTCACCCTGTCCTTTTCACTACTCTGGGACAGAGTAGGGAATAAGTTTGGGGGCGTACCCATGTACCAGTGGGGGAGGTATAAAAATTTCCTTCTCCACCCTTTGTGCCATTTTGTTCTTCTCCTATATCACGTGTATGTACCCATGCTAGTATAAAATGACGTGCTCATATAAAAATTTTGAAAATTTTTGCTTATTTTGTTCTCCTACATATGTACAAAGTCGCTATATTAGTAAAAACCTATTGCGACTTCTTGCCAAGTTTGTTTTCTTTATGGTTAACGAGATGCAAGTTTTGTTATATCTTTCTGATAATGCTGCCTCAAACAAACAAAAGATTAGATTTTTCCGTGCCAAAAATTTCAAAAAATATAATAATCTCTCGTACAGCTAAGAGACGAGTATGGAGAAGGAAAAAGATGCCCAAACAGCAAAAATCCCTTTTGTTTCCCCTTACCCAACAAAAATCCCAAAAAGAGAAAGCAACCTTATGAGGGTGAATAAAAGCATGAGAGTTGTGCCCAATAAAAGAAAAGAAAATATATATATATATACACATGTTTTCCAAAAGTACCCATCTTTAGGCATGGTAGATCTGGGGCAGTGATATGTAGGATGTGAAATCACTGCTCTAAAGCCAACTGGCTTGGACTGTAGGGACCACTTGCCTGTTAACGGACCCTTACCTGGATGGAATGATGTGAGACAAGAAAAACCCCAAAAAGCCTTAGCCTACCCTATACAAAACTTTCTGCCCCAAAAATAAAGCTGTTTGGTGTGGAAGCTAACTTCGGAATCATACACCAAAGTCTCGCTGAAGCTGTAGAGAAAGAACATTTTTACTGAAATAATAAGGCAGGAAATGCTAGGTCTTTTGTTCGTAGAGAGGCAGCATTATCTCTAAAGGCATTACGATACTTGTTTTACCTCTTGTCCTGAAATCTACACCGAGAAAGAAGAAGCATCACTAAATAAAGTTTAAATATTGATTGAGGACAATCAAAATGCTAAGTTTGGGGGAGTTGATAACACCAAATTTTGTGATATTTTAGACAGTTTTTCTGTTATCAAAACTGCCCTTTTTGACTGTTTTCCTCTCTTTTATATGTATTTTCGCAATAAATGGCCAAACGACGCTCTTAATCCAATATTTCCTTATTTTTCTGAGTTTTTCCTCATTTTGGTACATTTTGTCATCAAAGAGGCCGTCCTGGCCCACAAATAAGCTCCACCTGCATCGGCCTTCCAGATGCCCGATACGATCGCTGCCCGACAGGGTAGTGCGACACAACAACGCGTGACGTGGGATGCCGCACGAGAAGTAACTGACGAACGATACGTCTTTTACCCGACAGGGAGCCCAAGCTTGCCCGACAGCTAAAGCTTGTCGCCCAACACGGGCCTACCACTGGCAAGCGCCGCCCGTCACGTAACTGACAACCGGCACCCTATGTCGGGCGATACCAGTATCAGCGGTCCACCGACCCCGCGGATAAGGAGGACATGTGGCACCCTGTGCACCATAACTTCCCCCAACCGCTGCCTATAAATAGAAGCTACATGAAGCCGAAAAGACAGGTCGGAACCCCATGCAAGTCACCTGAGGAAAGCTATGAGAGTGAGTGTATCGTGCCTCAGTGTTGTGCCGGGTGATCCTAGGTGAGCTTTTCCCCATCCCGAGAGGGAGGTGAAGGGTTCACTTAGAATCGTCCCGGGCGACACTGCAGGCCGATATCGGCCGACACGGATCTCCGACTTATGTGACCAACATAGATACAACGGCTAGCCCGACATGATATCGAATCTGATATGTTTCACCCGTCATAGCGTGCCGCCCTACTTGAGCGTATCAGCCAGGGTGCCTGAACGATGCAATCGGCCGTCATGGCGTGCCGCCCAAGAGGGTGTGCCACCTGACACGGTTGTATCGGGCTAGGCTCCTAAGCGATATCGGGCCGGATGGCCCACTATAGTCCGTCGTCCTTCTATATCAAGAAGGTGATATCTATCTTTATTTTTGTCATTTAATTCTTTTACTACTGCATTGTAATCAACACTTTTATATGTTAATAGAAATAGAAGAGTTTAACTATCTGCTGCTTTATGCCTGGTACCATTGTTGGATGACTGCTATGTTTAATATCTGAACTCTAGCTTGCACGTTGGATCGCATTTTGATTAGCTACCGAATCGTGTTTTTCCCATCACAACAGCATTGAGAGAGGTGTTGTGGCTCTAGTGTTTGGTCCAATTCTGGAGTATGAGAGTGCCTAGAATCGGAGCAGTTGTAGTAACCTTTCCACTCTAACCTAAGTCCAGCAACCTCGAGAGTGGTGTTGATGCTTGGTTAGAGGTACCCACTCTGAGAGGAGGGGTACAGGATGTTCCTGCTACCGCTTGTTTTACCAAAGTTTTCTCCTTCGTACCTGGTTTTAGCTTTAGTGTTATCTCTCTATTCTTATTGCATGAAAAATCCCTAAAAACTGCTAAATGCTTAAAATCTAAGTTTTTTCCTCGTAACTCCAGTTGGAGATAGGGTTTTCTTTTGTTTTATTGATCCTGTTCTGTAGTTCCCTCTTGGGAATTTTATCATCTTTTATCCTTGTCGGAGTGTAGCGTGTCGATTCTGAATTCTCAACACTACCACCCTTGTCCCTGTGTTCGACCCCGTATATCTACTTCGACCCTGTAAGAAAAGTTGCGGGGCCTAGAAGGATTCATGTTATAAATGTAAAAGCTCGACTACCTCAAATCCGCCTCCAACTTTAGGACGCGTGATTTAGGCCAGTCGGTGACTCTCAGTCCCAATATCTCAGGGTCCTAGCTTCTCCATTGGCCTAGGTGGGGTTATACGTCCATGATTTGAGATTTCACATTTCAACATTTTGAGACAACATCATACTTTCAATGTCATTATTCCGAGCTCAAAATCAATGGGAAGGTCCCACCTAGTCCTCATGAGAGCTAAACCCTAAGTCATAAATCGAAGGAGTCAATATAGTCATCATTTCAAAAAAAAATCAAGATTTGGGATTTTGAAGTCATTAGTCCTATATCTCAATGTTCAAATAGTGTGATCATAAGATTTGTATCATTATTTGAGATTGACAATCCTAAGTCACAATTCCATAATCAATATCAAGAGTCAAGATTTTAGACACCAAAAGTCATAGATCCAAAGTTTGATCATATGCATATATTTCAAAGCTAGGGTTTATATTCATGTTTAGACCTAAGGAGAGATCACTCATGTATATTCAATTTTCAGCAACAATATTCAAGCAGTATTTGATCAACATGTCAAGATTTCATTATCATGGTTTCCAAGGTTGATGAATGATCTAGACCTAGGTCTATCTAGGAAGTCAACTTCAAGCTATAGTCAATATTGCCATATGTCAAGGTCATTATCAAATCAATATTCAAGATCGAGTATCATCCATGGGTTTAACCTATTAGGCTTAGTTCAACTAGTCCAAATAGGGTGGAAGGGAATACCTTTCCAAACTCTAAATAATCAACAATACGAAAATTTAGAGGTAGTCAAAATAGGGATGTGACCTAGGTTAGGGGAGTCATGAGTTAACTACTACCCTAATCTAGCAAATTACCAGCATAAGTCATGATCCATTGAGTTTATTCAAATAGGGAGAGTATCAATGATCCAATCGCATATATCAAGGTCATAAGATCAAAATTCAAGAAAATAGAGCAGTAACATCAAGATTTGCATTCCTTTCCTTTCATAATCAAGGTAGTGGTATAATTTGGAATTCGAGGATTTCAATTTTTCATTTGAGGAATCATAACAAAATCGAGATTGCAAAAAGGCATCAATAGTCAATATAAAAACTGCTTTTTGCGTCATATTCTTATATCGTGATTTTGTGAGTCTTAGTCTTAGTCACTTGATAGCATGTCAATATGTGTACAAAATAGGATACAAGTTTGCTTAACTATGTTTGAGGTTTAATCAACAATAGTGCAACATGAATATTAATTAAACGGAGACCTCATCAACAACGAGTTATAAAGTATAATGTATAAGTCATCCTTATTTCACCATATCATAATTCATATCATTTACCTCTAACATTGGAAGCATATAGTCAAGTTTTAGCTAATTGGGGTGGTCGTGATATTAGGGATCATACATGAGTATTTGGTTTCAAAATTAATTGATCAAAATTGAGTTTTCAAATTCAGGTCAGATCATGGTATCAACTTTCATGATTTAGTGATATTCATTTTTCCCATGCATAAGCTACCCATAATCGAGACATCATGTGGTAAAAAGTCACAAAAAAGAACCACATGAGGGGATGAGAAGACTACCTAATCTTCATCTACATGAGTGGCTTAGGATAGTCCTTAAATAAGAGATGAGATGCTAGAAGACTCTCTAAGGTTTCACAAGAAAACCTTTAGGTCCAGTTCCGGATCAATTGAGGCTAGGTAGAGCGGGGGATCTGAACCACCATGAAGACGGATAGGAGAAATTATGCCAGGACCCTGAGGCTAGACACCTCAATTTTCATCATTATGGACTTTAGGGTTTCTTGGGTGTAGGAAACTTGAGAAATTATTTACTTAAAGTATATAAGAGTGTGTAAGCTCTGATACCAACTGTCATAGAACCGTTCTTACCCCAATCCCAATCTCACTGCCTAAATAGTGGTAAAGGAATTGAAGCGCCTGTCCCTGAGTGGCCCGATAGGATCTAACACACTGACATATACAATAAGAAATAAATAACTCAAAAATTGGATAATTAAAGAACAAACTAACCCAATATTGAGATATACCCGATTTATCTTTGTCATCAGAGTGTGTGACTGCGGAAGCGATCTTATTCAGTATTCCATTTGTATTGCCTAAAATCAAGAAAATCAAGACACAATCATGCAATTGCATGGTACGCTATCAAAATCAAGTAAAGCACTTTATAAGAAAATAAGTATACTTGGCAGGACTTATATTTAAAAGAATGACAAGCAATTTGCAAAACCAACATTTATTTGACAAGTTTTTCAAGCAATTCACACTACTACAGAAATAGCATTCAGTGACACTTTTCTGGGCGTCGGTTATTAAGAAACACCGACGCCTTCTATGTTAGGCGTCGGTTGTTTACGAAAACCGACGTCTATATTCGAAGACCAGCCAGACACGGGTACCACTTTGTCTTCAGTGTCGGTTGTTTATAACAAACCGACGCTTAAAGTCGCCCGCGAAAAATAGTGTCCTTTTCAGCGTCGGTTATTTAGGTAGAAACCGACGCCTATGTCTGATGAAAATTTGCGCGAAAAGTGTCACCTTCAGCGTCGGTGATTAAAGGATAACCGACGCTGAAGGTGGTTCCCGCCAAACAATTTCATGAAATTATCGCCCAGTTGGACGTCGGTTTTCTCAGACAACCGACGCTAAAGACGTTTAGGCGTCGGTTGTTGTAAAAAACCGACGCTATTTGGGACTTTATAACCCGCGATGCCCGACTCTTCCTCTTCTTCTGTTTCATTGCGAGCCCTTTTTCTGCTTCTCCGTCGATTTCCCACCCTGTCGCCGTCGATTCTCTTCTCCTTCTTCTCCACGACAGCGCCGTCGTGCCGCCACTGCTACTCCGGCGCCCCCTTCTCCGCCGCCACTGCTGCTGGAGCTCGCCGCCGACGCCTGACGAGCCTGGAGCTCGCCGCCTCAGCCTGCCTGACGCCTGGAGCTGATCGCCGCCGCGGCCTGCCTGACTGGAGCTCGCCGCCGACGGCGCCGCCGACGCCTGCTTGACACCTGGAGCTCGCCGCCACGCCATCAGCTTCCACCTGACTCCCGCTGCCTCCCGCGCCAACAGGTATGCGCCTCTGTGATGCTAATGTTTTACCGTATGCCTCTGTGATGGGATGAGAATGCTATGTGTTAAGGATGTTCTTTGACTTAAGTAAGTGTATGAACCTCCGGTTTAGTTTGAGGTGTTGATTTGTAACATCACTCTCTCCTATCTGGTTGGATTTGATTTAATGCAATTGAGGAATGATGGTTAATCATACTTAGCTTCCTTGTATGGTATGATGAAGGAATATTCTTTGTAATGCTTTTTGTAACCATAAAATGTTAGTTGGTGGCTATCATATCCTTATAATGGATGCTTTCTTTTGTACTACCATGTGAACTCATAGCTCTATAATGTTATGTTATGTTGAATCTATGCATCACAAGTATGATAATGTTATGTTGAACCTTTTTCAAGGTGTTGAAAATGAATGATGATCATGCATGGAATGATGTGATGGTCTTAATGACCTTTAGTAATGGTTGATCCCTAATAGAGGTGTGATCTTCTCCATGATATAATAAGGGTTGGTACCTTAGGATATTGTAATATTGAGTTATATCCTGTAACGGTGGGATCGCAAGTATAGTCTCATGAAAGAAAATGATATAGTACCATGTGATGTTGAAATTCAGAATATGTCTCATATGTTTTATATCTTCTGGATTTGTTATATAATTATGATTTTTAGAAAAGAATTAGGGATTGTTTATCCACTTGTTTGATTCTGCCTTAATTCACACAATTGGCATTAACTGGTCAAGTGAAACCTTAATCACGTAGTGCCATGTGTCGTAGAGCCATTCTAGTGTCAGGACTTGCTGGATGGGGAAATGAGTATTCTTAGACAATTATAAAAATTTTGATAACTGTTCTTAGACACATCTTTATCTCTGACTAAGGTAGTTTTCATTTGATATCATATTCATCATGTTCATCATGTTGTTGTTTTTTATTGCAATTTTATGTAGATATTCTCCTTTAAATCCTAAGAAAATTATACACCCTTTAATTACAAACCCTAATTCACCTCTAGTCACTCACTTCTATCGATTATCCAAATGTAAATTGCCCCTTACTATGTCACCATTCATTCCAATGCAAAACTGGACCTTCCTACGCCACCATTTACTCAAAAGGTAGTTTTCATTTGATATCTAATTATTACATTAAGGATACTGAAAAAACTATATGAGTTACACCTTCATAGGAATGCATACAACTTCTATCTGAAAGAGATCTAAACATGATAAAAAATAATCTAAGATACAACTTTCTTCATTTAGGACTAGTCCAAGTATCTACAAAATCCTTAACTAGAAAAGGTATAAATTATTCCTTACTTCTATCCCTTAGAGACTGTAAGCATCTAAAATTCTCAGATTCCCTTCTTAGACTTCTAGAATCAACACTACATGAAGAATATGTTTCCTTCGATAATATGTTATAACATAGTATGATCTTAATCTGATCTGGATGTTCAAAATAATGTAGTATGTTAAATATGATGATTAGGGATACATATAATGTCTAGTAAAGATTCCTAGACCTTTTGTTTGAAACTATTGATTTCTTGATTTATTATTTAATAATGCTCTGTTGATTAGGATTAACCATGTTGCATGTAGTTTATAGACAATTATTATATATAAGAATGCAACACATGTATTTGTTGGCCTAGAAACCCGTCCAAGATTTACTCATTAGGAGTAAATCTTGGATAGTCCCCGGTTTGGGACTGTTCTTGAACACCTAATCTCACTTAGGATGTAAGTGTATAATGTGTATTGGGTTTTTGAGAAACTTTCAGTAGCATTTCCCTGTTTGTTCTCTAAGTACATATGTACTTAGAGAACAGCGGGGAAATGCTGCCGAAATTTTCTTGAAAACCAATTACGCATTATACACTTACTAGTGAGATTAGGTGTTCAAGGATGGGATAGGTGGTACACATTTATTATATATAAGAATGACATCAAATGTGTTTGTTGGCCTAGAAACCCGTCCAAGATTGACTCATTAGGAGTAAATCTTGGATAGTCCCCGGTTTGGGACTGTTCTTGAACACCTAATCTCACTTAGGATGTAAGTGTATAATGTGTATTGGGTTTTCGAGAAAATTTTGGTAGCATTTCCCCGTTTGTTCTCTAAGTACATATGTACTTAGAGAACAGCGGGGAAATGCTGCCGAAATTTTCTCGAAAACCCAATACACATTATACACTTACTAGTGAGATTAGGTGTTCAAGGATGGGATAGGTGGTACACATTTATTATATATAAGAATGACATCACATGTGTTTGTTGGCCTAGAATGTGAACAATCATTGTTTTTTATATTACTTGTACATTGGTATAAATTAGAATGAACAATCACTAAATTATATACTGTTTGTATGGAATCCGGCTTCATTGTAGATATCTATTATTGTTGGCCTAGAAACCCATCCAAGATTGACTCATTAGGAGTAAATCTTGGATAGTCCCCGGTTTGGGACTGTTCTTGAACACCTAATCTCACTTAGGATGTAAGTGTATAATGTGTATTGGGTTTTCGAGAAAATTTTGGTAGCATTTCCCCGTTTGTTCTCTAAGTACATATGTACTTAGAGAACAGCGGGGAAATGCTGCCGAAATTTTCTCGAAAACCCAATACACATTATACACTTACAAACCCAAATTGTGGGCTCCGATCTCCAAACCACGAATTAATCCCGATTTAATCATGTGCGTAAGCAATCGGTAAACAGCGGAAGACAAAAATCACGGGAATTTAAAACTTTTTGAGACAAGAGCCTGAAACCACAAACCTTTTCCATAGAAAAAGGATTTAACTGTTTACATCACTGACAATTACTTCTTGAGTAATTACATACAACATGATACCAAAACTCTCAAGAATTCATACTCCAAAACACTCCAGGACCTGAGAGTACAGAGGACACATAGGACTTAACTCTAACTACACCATGAAGCAGGCTAGATCTCCACCTGAGATATTTACTGCTCCTGATGCTGCTGTTGCTGGGATTGTTCACCTGAGTTCTTGTTCCTTCGTCTTCGACGACCACCTAAAAAGTAGAAGTGTACGGGGTGAGACAATTATACATAATTGCCCCAGCGAGAGTTATAACTCTCCACTAGGCTTTATAAGCAAAGCAAGGAATAACTAAAGCAATAAGAGCCTTCAAGATATTCACTGGCAGTTCTGATGATAAGCAAGAGTTCAATCAATATTAAAATATGAGAACATCTATGCTATTCAAGGTAACATCAATCAAATAACTCATAATTAACTCTAACAGATATACTACGCTGTTGTTTATGTTTTTCCAAACATTATTATGCCCTGTGGAGATGAGGCATACCACTCATACTCCAACTGATCGCTAAGAAGTCACATCAGTATCATACATAGGTCATTAAGAGAGCCGGATTCTTATGACCTCATCTTCCTCAGTCAGTTAGAGGATTGATTGTTTGACATCTGGCGGGATGTCTTTATAATAGCTCACCAGGGTACTCTGGTCCTTCGCTATTTTTAGAGTTACAGTGGCATTCTGTACTCTCTTCACTATCGGAAGATTTCTTGTTTATCTTTCACCGATACGGTATTTGTGTCTTTAAGGGAGTGTAGATATACATCTCACCTTTAGGACTTTATGGTGGGGTCTGATGGACTACTAGAATCTACATCATCCTCTCACCTTTTATTTTATAGTGAAGGTATGATGGACTACAAGAATCTACATCAAATACCTACACTAGGATGTAAGGTTCTACACATCCATGTACCCCACATACTCAAAAGTATGTGCTCCAGGAGTTCCCTTAGGAAGACCTGTTTCACCATCATTTAGACAACTGACAATGATGGATCTATGATCAGGGCTCTACATTTCACTTGATTAGTTAGGTACATTCAGTATTCCAATCATCATACAGTAACACAGCTATATATGAGAATACAAAATGTAACAGGCCTAACTTATCACAATTATCAGATATTCATCTCAAGTCATCTGTCAAGCATGACCTTAATAACATTTATGGCTCTTACAGCCCATAAATCACAAAGGATGTCACTTAGCAGTGCATCCAGATGGTTCACTATTCATAAAGCATAAGACATGCCTTCAATGAATATAACATGGTATTCCATACCTGGGTGTGACCATCATCTCATAACAACCTGCATGGTTAACTCAACAGATAATAGTAACAATTCAGTAAATAGGAATACATTCCCAATCAGGGTTTCACTTGGTTTCACCCTCAACTAGGGTTTCACATGGAATCACCCTCAACTAGGGTTTCACATGGAATCACCCTCAACTAGGGATTCCACATGGGTTCACCCTCAAAATTCTGTGTTTTAGGGTTTACTATTCACTCTATGGTGAATTGTACTCATTACATCATCATGTAAGAGAAACACCATCATTAAGACTCTTCATTAGGATTAGGATCCATTGGATATCATAATTAGGGTTTCCATGACCTCACATAGGTGGGTCATTCCCTAATCATGCGCATTCATGTGTAAAAGAAGTATCTTACTAGATTTTTCCTTCTAAAAAGGGCACTTTCTCTCTCTAGGATACTTTCTCTCTCTAGAAACACTTTCTCTTTCCTCTCTCTAGTAGATGGTGGCAACACCACTCTAGATTAGGTTGAGACAAGTCTCCATTGACTGATATGAGCCAAGGAATCAACATCATGTGATTAGGGTTTAATTAGATTAGGGTTTTACCCCCTTTAGACCCTTCAAGGGTATTTTGGTAATTTGCCACATGATCACCATCATGGGTTAACCCACTAATCACATAGTCCCTTAATGACCTAGGTTACCATTAGGGTTTAGATTGAATCATCATTAAGCCATTTACACCTTCAAATGGTTAGGCACAAATCTCCACAAATCTCCAAGTGGTTTCCAATCTTCAAACGATCTCAACCATCCAAACGGTCTTGAGACCGTTTGATCCTCAAACGGTCTTGAGACCGTTTGGTCTCAAACGGTCTTGAGACCGTTTGGAGGTGAGGACCGTCTGGGAGGTTTGACTTCCAAACCGTTTGGACCCTCAAACGGTTTGAGGTCGTTTGGACCAATCGACCTTGAGGTCGTTTGAGCCCAAACGGTCTTGAGGTTGTTTGAGCCCAAACGGTCTTGAGACCGTTTGGCCCCAAACGGTCTTGAGACCGTTTGGCCCAAATGGGCTCAAACCGTTTGGACCTCCAAAGGGGTTCAATGGTCACCAAAGTATATAGATACATGTGTTGAAGCCCTCAATTGGCTAAACCTATGCTAACCACTTATAAATTGAGTCAATTAGGGTTAGCTTTATCCACTTAGACATCCAATTGACCCTCAATTGCAAACCAATTAGGGTTTAATCATTCTCAAATAGGGTTTCAAGTTGATTGGTCATCAATGTTCAATAGTGTGAATCAATTCAAGGTTGAACCTATCAATTGACCTCCAATTGGGCTCAAACTTGGCCCAAACGGTCTTGAGGTCGTTTGGACATCATCCAAATGGTCTTGAGACCGTTTGCCCAGAGTTTGACCAAGATACAAAACGTTTTGACTCAGGTTGAAGTCTAATTAGGTCAAAATCAGCACTTTTTCAACAATGCATCAATTTCCTACAATTGGACCTTCAAACCATTAGATTTACTCAACCCTAGACCTTCAAACGGTCTTGGGTTGTGCCCAAACGGTCTTGAGACCGTTTGGAGGAATCCCCAAACGGTCTTGAGACCGTTTGGGTCCTTCAACCCAAAACTCAACAAGATCTATATTTAGAAAACAGCAATTTGATTGTTTCAATAACCCATTGTAATTGGGCCTCAATTGATCAAATTACCTTAACCCTAGACCTCCAAACGGTCTTGGGTTGACACCAAACGGTCTTGAGACCGTTTGGATGAGTTCCAAACGGTCTTGAGACCGTTTGCCCATCCATCCTTTGGACTCTAGTGAAAATTCATCAAGGTTTGATCTATTGAGTTGATCATCACATCAATACTTAATTGCAATATGATTTGGTGCCTTTGGACCTTCAATTGATCAACTATACTTGACCCCAGACCTCCAAACGGTCTTGGGGTGACCCCCAAACGGTCTTGAGACCGTTTGGGTGATTCCCAAACGGTCTTGAAACCGTTTGGGCTAATCAACCCAAAACTCAACTTAACTCATTGGAGATTCAGCACTAATTTCAATTAGGGTTTGCCCTATTAATCATCCTTCAACTCATGACTCGTTTGGAATTAATCCATAAAATTTGGTGAGTCGTTAATTAACATCATTATGAACAGTAATCCCAAACGGTCAACGTTTAGTCAACCATCTTAAACGGTCTTGAGACCGTTTGCCCAAAAAGGGAAAATTAAACAGATTGCAAATCAGAATTTAATTCAATTCGTTTTGCTAATTGATTTGATCATATCTCACGATTCCTTTGGAGTTAACCTCTCAAATTTTGTGGGTGATTAACCTACATAATTATGAACAAGATTCCCAAACGGTCTTCACTTGGTCAACGGGACCAAACGGTCTTGAAGACCGTTTGCCCTCAAACGACCCTGAAACCGTTTGCCCACCAAACGGTTTGAAACCGTTTTGAGCAATAGGTGGAGGTCGTTTGATAAAGTGGAAATCTGTGGATAAGCATAGTAATTAACGCCCTTATCTTCCACCTTAAGAACAGTAGCAGTTCTTCACGATTTTGCTTGCAAGGATGCAAGGGAAGATAGGGAAGAAGAAGATCTATCAACTATATGCATAGAAAAGATGTATAATCGAAGCATCAAGTTTAGAGTTATAAAACCCGCCTAAAGCTTGCTCCTTGAGCTCCAAGCTTTCGAGGTCCAAGCTTTCAATGGTTTCCAAGAAGCTCTACTGGTCGGCCAAGGTGACTTCTCCAAGGAAGATTGAGGAAAGATGGCTAAAAAGATAGAGTTAAGTAAGCTAGCCATGAATTTGCCCTTGAATCCGAGTTCTAACCATAGAATTGGGCAAGAAGGGAAATCCAAACCTACCTTGCACCCTTGGTCGTTTCTCCTGAGCTCCAGAGCAAGGCTTGGCCGTTTGGGAAAGAAAGGAAGTGAATGGAACAGGGAAAGATCGTTTGCTCATTTGCAAAGGAAAAGCCTTTTTATAGCTTAAGCCTATTTCTTACCACAAGGACCTTTCAAAACCAAAAATTCACATCTAGGTCCCTCCTTGCTCAAGAGCACGCCCAAGCCCATCAAATTCTTAAGCAATTCTTAAGAAAACTCAAGATCTAAGGGTATAGGAATCCAACCTTCAACTAGGGTACATTCATGTAAAGGTTTTGTACCCATTTTAGGTGATTTCTATCACAAAGATCATTTTTCTCATTTAATTATTAAATGATGTATCCCTTTCATCATTTTTACTCTAAATGATGACAAGAGTCATAAAAGATGTTCTAGATGGTGAAAATTACAAGTTGGACCCCTCAATTTGGGTAAATTGCACTTTACCCCAAATTAGGGTTTCTAAGCATGGGAATTGCTTCCACAGCTGCACCTTGGTGCTCAAGCTTGGGAAATCCCTCAAACTTTACCATAACCATTCACATGATGTTTCAACATCAAAGGAACATCTTATCTTGTGAATTTTGCAAGTTCAACCCTTAAACTGGGTAATTTGCACATAGGTCCCTGCATACAACACAATGCTACAACTTTATACAAAAAGGAGCAAAATTGAAAGTAAATGTTCCTGAGGAACTTAATTACATGCCAGGGAGTGTTCACAAGTATATTAATTACATATTTAGGCAAAACTTCCAGGGTTAGGTCATAACCCAGGTCAGGGGTGTTACAAATTCTTTACCCCTTCAAAAGGATTTCGTCCCCGAAATCGATAAAGCATATTATAAGAAAAGAGCAGGATATTTTCTTCTCATTTCACCTTCTAGTTCCCAAGTGGCTTCTTCAACACCACGATGGTTCCAGAGGACTTTTACAAGGCTTATATCCTTCTTCTTTAACTTTTTAGTTCTGTTATCGAGGATTGACACTGGTCCCTCCTCATACGTTATATCTTCATTCAATTTTACCTCCATAGGTTGTAGAACTGACTCGGTATCTGGATGACATTTCCTCAGCATGGAAATGTGAAACACAGGGTGCAGCTTCTGCAACTCTAGAGGTAACTCTAGTCTATAGGCCACCTTTCCAACTTTTTCAACAATTGGATAAGGTCCCAAAAATCTAGGAGCTAACTTTCCTTTCTTCCCAAAACGAAGGACTCCTTTCCAAGGTGAGACCTTGAGATACACTCTGTCTCCATCCTGGAATTCTAGGGGTCTACGACGTTTATCGGCATATGATTTCTGTCTATCTTGTGTAGTCTTAAGCTGTTGTTGTATAACTTTAATCTTTTCTGTAGTTTGCTGCACAAGATCAGGGCCTAATAACTGGTGCTCACCAGTTTCATACCAACACAAGGGTGATCTACAACGTCTGCCATATAAGGCTTCATATGGTGCCATATCAATGCTATGTTGATAGCTATTGTTATAGGCAAACTCTATCAAGCTTAGATGTAGATCCCAACTCCCGGTAAACTGGAGAACACATGCTCTCAATAGATCTTCTAAGGTCTGTATAGTCCTTTCTGACTGTCCATCAGTTTGAGGATGAAAGGCTGTACTAAACCTTAACTTGGTGCCTAGGGCTCTGTGTAACTGTTCCCAAAAGCGACTTGTAAACTGGGGACCTCTGTCAGAAACTATAGTGACAGGAACTCCGTGCAAACGCACTATCTCTTGGACATATATCTGGGATAACCTTTCAGCAGTATAGGTTGTTTTGACAGGTAAGAAATGCGCTGTCTTTGTCAACCTATCAACAACTACCCAAATGGAATCATGTCCTTTGTTTGTCCTGGGTAGGCCAACAACAAAGTCCATGGTTACATGGTCCCACTTCCACTGTGGTATGGGTAAGGGTTGCATTGTCCCTGCAGGTTTCTGGTGTTCAGCCTTGACCTGCTGACACACAGGACACCTCAGAACAAACTCAGCTACATCCTTCTTCATCCCAGGCCACCAATACATGTCTTTCAAGTTTCGATACATCTTGGTGCTCCCTGGATGCATAGCATACATCGAAGAATGAGCTTCTTCCAGGACTAACTTCCTCAGGTCGTCCACATCTGGAACTATCATCCTTCCATGATAGCATGCCACCTGGTCATCTGACTCATGAAAACCTTCTCGCTTCTCATTTCCAAACTCAAATCTAATCTGCTGTACAGAATCATCTACTTGTTGTGCCTCCTTTATCTGCTCTCTTAAGGTAGGTTTAATCTGCATCTCAGCTAACAGACCGGCTAACAATGATGCCTTCAACTGCACATTGTCATGCCTTAAAGAGATAAGCATATCTCTTCTAGAGCATACTAAGGAACTTAGTTGTGCCCTATCCATGGTTGATGTTGCTGATTTCCTACTCAAGGCATCTGCAACCACATTGGCCTTGCCCGGATGGTAATCAATCGTACAATCGTAGTCCTTGATTAACTCCATCCAGCGACGTTGCCTCATATTAAGCTCATGCTGAGTGAAGATGTACTTAAGGTTCTTGTGGTCTGTGAAAATCTGGAAAGTTTCTCCGTAGAGATAATGTCTCCAGATTTTCAAAGCATGGACCACAGCAGCTAACTCCAGATCGTGTGTCGGATAATTCTCTTCGTGTTTCTTAAGCTGTCGGGAAGCAAAAGAAATCACTTGGTTATCCTGCATCAACACACATCCAAGTCCATTCTTGGAGGCATCACAAAAGATTATATATTCCTTTCCTTGCTTAGGTAACACAAGCACAGGTGCACTTGTCAACCTCTCCTTCAACAGCTGAAAAGACTGTTGACACTTATCACTCCAAGCAAAAGGAACATCCTTCCGGGTTAACTTGGTCAAAGGTAAGGCTATAGAACTGAAATTTTTAATAAACCTTCGATAATAACCAGCTAACCCCAAGAAACTTCTAATCTCCGTCGGTGTCTTCGGTTGTTCCCACTGCAGAACAGATTCTATCTTTGCAGGGTCAACACGAATTCCCGAGGCAGATACCACATGTCCAAGGAAGGATACTTCAGATAACCAAAACTCACACTTGCTAAACTTAGCGTATAGCTTATGCTCTCTTAGCAAGGTCAAAGTCTGGCGAAGGTGTTGCTCATGCTGCTGAGCATCCTTACTATAAATCAGTATGTCATCTATGAAGACGACAACACACTGATCAAGGAAAGGTCGAAAGACTCTATTCATGAGTTCCATGAATGCAGCCGGTGCATTGGTTAGTCCAAACGACATGACCGTGAACTCATAGTGACCATATCTTGTCCTAAAGGCAGACTTAGATATGTCACTGTCCTTAATGCGGAGTTGATGATATCCAGACCTTAAGTCTATCTTAGAAAAGACTGTTGCACCACGCAACTGGTCGAAAAGATCATCAATCCTCGGCAAAGGATATTTATTCTTTATCGTTACTTTATTGAGTTGTCTATAATCAATGCACAACCGCATCGATCCATCTTTCTTTTTAACAAACAAAACCGGAGCACCCCAAGGTGAGGTACTCGGTCGGATGAAACCCTTCTCAAGTAACTCTTGAAGCTGTTTCTTGAGTTCTGCCATCTCAGCAGGCGCCATCCTATACGGAGTCTGGGCTATAGGTTTCGTATCTGGGACCAAATTGATCTCAAAATCAATTTCCCGGGGTGGTGGTATACCAGGAAGTTCTTCGGGAAACACATCCTCGAATTCCCTGACTATCGGAACTTCAGCAGGGTTGGAACTCTCCTTGGTAACATCTACCACATGGGCTAAGAATGCGTAGCATCCTTGCCTCATCAACTTATCAGCAACCATAGCTGATACAAGACAGGTGGGCAGAATCTTTCTTTCACCTTGAAAGATCCATGTGTTGCTTTCATCAGCAAACACTGCCAGCTTGGATTCACAATCCAAGACAACTCGATACTTTTCCAAGTTATCCATCCCTAGGATTATATCAAATCCTTGCATATCAAGCGGTATGAGATCCACTTGAATGCGATGCTTAGAAAAGAAAAGTACGCAAGGAGAGCATACTTCTTGCAGAACAGCAGACCCACTCAACGGAGTCTCCAACAACAACTTATCTGCCCTATGACTAGTTGTCATATTGCAGTTACGAATCACTCTTCGAGTGATGAAAGAGTGCGTAGCACCCGGGTCAATCAGAACAGATACTACACAAGATTTAGACATATCAGAATATAAAAGTTCCATCTGACCTGTCACCACTTGTGGATTGACCACTGCTTCTGGTGGGTTCATAGCATAGAACCTTGCTGTAGCCTGCTGTTGAGGTGGTGCTGATGATCCAGCTTGAGACGCTTGTCCACGTCCTCGAGCTGCTCCTTGATGTTGTCTATTCTGAGATCCCTGTCGATTCTGTCTCGGGGTTTGTTGTGTCACACCGACAGCCCTAGAACGACAATCCTTCATCAAGTGTCCCACCTTACCACAGTTGTAGCAACTCTTTTCCTGTTGCTGTGGTCTGGGTGGTCCAGTAACTAACACAGATGCAGAACTGTGCGTCCCTTGAAGCGGTTGACTTCATCCTCTACCTCTGCTTGGTGTCCATTGAGTTTGAAAACTCGATCTGGGTGGCGGAGGGTTAGGTGCAGAGAATCTAGGTTTCTTGGAATCCCTAGATGAAGAACCCTGGAACTGTGGATATCTTTTATGGGTTTGTCTTTTCTCAACTACAGATCTCTCTATCCTTCGGACTGACTCAACGAAGGTAGAGAATCTCTCTCGGTTCTCTAAGGCAGACACTGGGGTAGACATGTCAGCATTCAACCCCTTCTCAAACCTTCTGATTCTTTCTTCTTCTGTGGCAGCCATGTGCGGACAAAATTGCAACAGCTCCATGAACTTAGCTTCGTATTCGCTAATGTTCATAATACCCTGTCTCAGTCTCTCAAACTGAGAGATCTTCTCGTCTAGGAAGGTCTTGGGAAAATATCTATTGATAAATTCCCGACGAAACTCTTCCCATGAGAACTCTGCCCCAGGTCTCTTCTGCTCTTCCATGTTCCACCAGTGACCAGCACTTCCTTTGAGAAGATAGACAGCATGTCTAACCTTCTCAGCTTCAGGGATGTTGAGGATCCTGAAGGCCTTCTCCAGCTCTGTCAACCACAGATCAGCATCTGCGGGGTCAGCAGTCCCATGGTACTCGGTAGCTCCGACACGACGTAGTCGCTCGAACGTCTTCCCGATACCTTGCCCCTCAGGCTGGGCAGGTACCCTAGGTGCAGGCATAGGCAACCTGTCGATTATGTGTGTCATGGCAGTCATAAACTGCCCAAACATTGTCTGGACTGCTGGGTTACCCATGTCATCTGGATCAAACTGGGGTGGCTCTCTAGGTTGTTCTGGTACAGGCTGTTCCAATCCTGGTACTCCTGCACCACCTTGAGGTGCACTAGCACTACTTTCTTCCACATTCTCATCATGTGGCTCTGACATCTTAAGTATCTTCTTCTCCTGAGGAGTAGAAGATTCTATTAGATAAGGAAGGAATACTAAAGATAGACTCGACTTCCTAAGTCCTATGCCTCTGTAGACTCGAATGAACCTGGAGCTCTGATACCACTTAATTGTGGGCTCCGATCTCCAAACCACGAATTAATCCCGATTTAATCATGTGCGGAAGCAATCGGTAAACAGCGGAAGACAAAAATCACGGGAATTTAAAACTTTTTGAGACAAGAGCCTGAAACCACAAACCTTTTCCATAGAAAAAGGATTTAACTGTTTACATCACTGACAATTACTTCTTGAGTAATTACATACAACATGATACCAAAACTCTCAAGAATTCATACTCCAAAACACTCCAGGACCTGAGAGTACAGAGGACACATAGGACTTAACTCTAACTACACCATGAAGCAGGCTAGATCTCCACCTGAGATATTTACTGCTCCTGATGCTGCTGTTGCTGGGATTGTTCACCTGAGTTCTTGTTCCTTCGTCTTCGACGACCACCTAAAAAGTAGAAGTCTACGGGGTGAGACAATTATACATAATTGCCCCAGCGAGAGTTATAACTCTCCACTAGGCTTTATAAGCAAAGCAAGGAATAACTAAAGCAATAAGAGCCTTCAAGATATTCACTGGCAGTTCTGATGATAAGCAAGAGTTCAATCAATATTAAAATATGAGAACATCTATGCTATTCAAGGTAACATCAATCAAATAACTCATAATTAACTATAACAGATATACTACGCTGTTGTTTATGTTTTTCCAAACATTATTATGCCCTGTGGAGATGAGGCATACCACTCATACTCCAACTGATCGCTAAGAAGTCACATCAGTATCATACATAGGTCATTAAGAGAGCCGGATTCTTATGACCTCATCTTCCTCAGTCAGTTAGAGGATTGATTGTTTGACATCTGGCGGGATGTCTTTATAATAGCTCACCAGGGTACTCTGGTCCTTCGCTATTTTTAGAGTTACAGTGGCATTCTGTACTCTCTTCACTATCGGAAGATTTCTTGTTTATCTTTCACCGATACGGTATTTGTGTCTTTAAGGGAGTGTAGATATACATCTCACCTTTAGGACTTTATGGTGGGGTCTGATGGACTACTAGAATCTACATCATCCTCTCACCTTTTATTTTATAGTGAAGGTATGACGGACTACAAGAATCTACATCAAATACCTACACTAGGATGTAAGGTTCTACACATCCATGTACCCCACATACTCAAAAGTATGTGCTCCAGGAGTTCCCTTAGGAAGACCTGTTTCACCATCATTTAGACAACTGACAATGATGGATCTATGATCAGGGCTCTACATTTCACTTGATTAGTTAGGTACATTCAGTATTCCAATCATCATACAGTAACACAACTATATATGAGAATACAAAATGTAACAGGCCTAACTTATCACAATTATCAGATATTCATCTCAAGTCATCTGTCAAGCATGACCTTAATAACATTTATGGCTCTTACAGCCCATAAATCACAAAGGATGTCACTTAGCAGTGCATCCAGATGGTTCACTATTCATAAAGCATAAGACATGCCTTCAATGAATATAACATGGTATTCCATACCTGGGTGTGACCATCATCTCATAACAACCTGCATGGTTAACTCAACAGATAATAGTAACAATTCAGTAAATAGGAATACATTCCCAATCAGGGTTTCACTTGGTTTCACCCTCAACTAGGGTTTCACATGGAATCACCCTCAACTAGGGTTTCACATGGAATCACCCTCAACTAGGGATTCCACATGGGTTCACCCTCAAAATTCTGTGTTTTAGGGTTTACTATTCACTCTATGGTGAATTGTACTCATTACATCATCATGTAAGAGAAACACCATCATTAAGACTCTTCATTAGGATTAGGATCCATTGGATATCATAATTAGGGTTTCCATGACCTCACATAGGTGGGTCATTCCCTAATCATGCGCATTCATGTGTAAAAGAAGTATCTTACTAGATTTTTCCTTCTAAAAAGGGCACTTTCTCTCTCTAGGATACTTTCTCTCTCTAGAAACACTTTCTCTTTCCTCTCTCTAGTAGATGGTGGCAACACCACTCTAGATTAGGTTGAGACAAGTCTCCATTGACTGATATGAGCCAAGGAATCAACATCATGTGATTAGGGTTTAATTAGATTAGGGTTTTACCCCCTTTAGACCCTTCAAGGGTATTTTGGTAATTTGCCACATGATCACCATCATGGGTTAACCCACTAATCACATAGTCCCTTAATGACCTAGGTTACCATTAGGGTTTAGATTGAATCATCATTAAGCCATTTACACCTTCAAATGGTTAGGCACAAATCTCCACAAATCTCCAAGTGGTTTCCAATCTTCAAACGATCTCAACCATCCAAACGGTCTTGAGACCGTTTGATCCTCAAACGGTCTTGAGACCGTTTGGTCTCAAACGGTCTTGAGACCGTTTGGAGGTGAGGACCGTCTGGGAGGTTTGACTTCCAAACCGTTTGGACCCTCAAACGGTTTGAGGTCGTTTGGACCAATCGACCTTGAGGTCGTTTGAGCCCAAACGGTCTTGAGGTCGTTTGAGCCCAAACGGTCTTGAGACCGTTTGGCCCCAAAAGGTCTTGAGACCGTTTGGTCTCAAACGGTCTTGAGACCGTTTGGGTCCAAACGGTCTTGAGACCGTTTGGCCCAAATGGGCTCAAACCGTTTGGACCTCCAAAGGGGTTCAATGGTCACCAAAGTATATAGATACATGTGTTGAAGCCCTCAATTGGCTAAACCTATGCTAACCACTTATAAATTGAGTCAATTAGGGTTAGCTTTAGCCACTTAGACATCCAATTGACCCTCAATTGCAAACCAATTAGGGTTTAATCATTCTCAAATAGGGTTTCAAGTTGATTGGTCATCAATGTTCAATAGTGTGAATCAATTCAAGGTTGAACCTATCAATTGACCTCCAATTGGGCTCAAACTTGGCCCAAACGGTCTTGAGGTCGTTTGGACATCATCCAAACGGTCTTGAGACCGTTTTCCCAGAGTTTGACCAAGATCCAAAACGTTTTGACTCAGGTTGAAGTCCAATTAGGTCAAAATCAGCACTTTTTCAACAATGCATCAATTTCCTACAATTGGACCTTCAAACCATTAGATTTACTCAACCCTAGACCTTCAAACGGTCTTGGGTTGTGCCCAAACGGTCTTGAGACCGTTTGGAGGAATCCCCAAACGGTCTTGAGACCGGTTGGGTCCTTCAACCCAAAACTCAACAAGATCTATATTTAGAAAACAGCAATTTGATTGTTTCAATAACCCATTGTAATTGGGCCTCAATTGATCAAATTACCTTAACCCTAGACCTCCAAACGGTCTTGGGTTGACACCAAACGGTCTTGAGACCGTTTGCCCATCCATCCTTTGGACTCTAGTGAAAATTCAGCAAGGTTTGATCTATTGAGTTGATCATCACATCAATACTTAATTGCAATATGATTTGGTGCCTTTGGACCTTCAATTGATCAACTATACTTGACCCCAGACCTCCAAACGGTCTTGGGGTGACCCCCAAACGGTCTTGAGACCGTTTGGGTGATTCCCAAACGGTCTTGAAACCGTTTGGGCTAATCAACCCAAAACTCAACTTAACTCATTGGAGATTCAGCACTAATTTCAATTAGGGTTTGCCCTATTAATCATCCTTCAACTCATGACTCGTTTGGAATTAATCCATAAAATTTGGTGAGTCGTTAATTAACATCATTATGAACAGTAATCCCAAACGGTCAACGTTTAGTCAACCATCTTAAATGGTCTTGAGACCGTTTGCCCAAAAAGGGCAAATTAAACAGATTGCAAATCAGAATTTAATTCAATTCGTTTTGCTAATTGATTTGATCATATCTCACGATTCCTTTGGAGTTAACCTCTCAAATTTTGTGGGTGATTAACCTACATAATTATGAACAAGATTCCCAAACGGTCTTCACTTGGTCAACGGGACCAAACGGTCTTGAAGACCGTTTTCCCTCAAACGACCCTGAAACCGTTTGCCCACCAAACGGTTTGAAACCGTTTTGAGCAATAGGTGGAGGTCGTTTGATAAAGTGGAAATCTGTGGATAAGCATAGTAATTAACGCCCTTATCTTCCACCTTAAGAACAGTAGCAGTTCTTCACGATTTTGCTTGCAAGGATGCAAGGGAAGATAGGGAAGAAGAAGATCTATCAACTATATGCATAGAAAAGATGTATAATCGAAGCATCAAGTTTAGAGTTATAAAACCCGCCTAAAGCTTGCTCCTTGAGCTCCAAGCTTTCGAGGTCCAAGCTTTCAATGGTTTCCAAGAAGCTCTACTGGTCAGCCAAGGTGACTTCTCCAAGGAAGATTGAGGAAAGATGGCTAAAAAGATAGAGTTAAGTAAGCTAGCCATGAATTTGCCCTTGAATCCGAGTTCTAACCATAGAATTGGGCAAGAAGGGAAATCCAAACCTACCTTGCACCCTTGGTCGTTTCTCCTGAGCTCCAGAGCAAGGCTTGGCCGTTTGGGAAAGAAAGGAAGTGAATGGAACAGGGAAAGATCGTTTGCTCATTTGCAAAGGAAAAGCCTTTTTATAGCTTAAGCCTATTTCTTACCATAAGGACCTTTCAAAACCAAAAATTCACATCTAGGTCCCTCCTTGCTCAAGAGCACGCCCAAGCCCATCAAATTCTTAAGCAATTCTTAAGAAAACTCAAGATCTAAGGGTATAGGAATCCAACCTTCAACTAGGGTACATTCATGTAAAGGTTTTGTACCCATTTTAGGTGATTTCTATCACAAAGATCATTTTTCTCATTTAATTATTAAATGATGTATCCCTTTCATCATTTTTACTCTAAATGATGACAAGAGTCATAAAAGATGTTCTAGATGGTGAAAATTACAAGTTGGACCCCTCAATTTGGGTAAATTGCACTTTACCCCAAATTAGGGTTTCTAAGCATGGGAATTGCTTCCACAGCTGCACCTTGGTGCTCAAGCTTGGGAAATCCCTCAAACTTTACCATAACCATTCACATGATGTTTCAACATCAAAGGAACATCTTATCTTGTGAATTTTGCAAGTTCAACCCTTAAACTGGGTAATTTGCACATAGGTCCCTGCATACAACACAATGCTACAACTTTATACAAAAAGGAGCAAAATTGAAAGTAAATGTTCCTGAGGAACTTAACTACATGCCAGGGAGTGTTCACAAGTATATTAATTACATATTTAGGCAAAACTTCCAGGGTTAGGTCATAACCCAGGTCAGGGGTGTTACACTGGTGGTGAAACCAACAGAGTTTGTTGCTGCCATGTTCAAGATGTAACTGATCCAGTCATCTTCAGAGAGAGGATGCATGTCGTGCCAAAATCCCAGTTCCTTCCAGATGGGGTTACTCAGCTTGCAGTCGCGAAGACAGTGAACCAGAGTTTCTTGTTCCGCACCACACAGAGGACAATCAGCTGTAGTTTCTATGTGCCTTCTAACTTTCTCAGCGTAAGTTAGCAAGCTTTTGTGCTGCATCTGCCAGAGGAAGAGTTTGATGCGTTCAGGTAGGTTCGACTTCCATATGGTCTTCCAATTACCTTGGACTAGAACTTCTGTTTCTTTTCACAGCCATCTGTAAGCAGACCTAGAGGTGAAGTTGCCATTGGGTTCGAATGGCCAGGCGTAGTTATCTTCACCTGCCACCGGGTTGGGTGGAGGAAGACCTGTAATGTGCAGCCAATACTCTTCGGGGATATGAAGAGTGATAAACTCCCAGTCCCATGAACCTTTAAGGGTTGTCATGTCTTGAACTTTGAGATCGGTGAGATCTGCAGGGACTTGGTCTAACTCATCAGTGGATAGTATTTGTTTGGATCCGCACCAGTGATCAAACCATACATTGGTTGAGCCCCCGTTACAGATGGTTTTTACACTTGTCGCCTTCAGCAGAGGAAGTACTTTCCTTATGAAGTTCCACATAGATGAGCCCGATGTTGATTTACATGTTCCATTCAACTTTTATTTGGATTTCATGATTTGCACCCATGGTACAACTTTGTTCTGCATGAAGTCCCAGGCATTCTTCATCATCAGGGCCTGATTTTGGTCCCTAATGTCTTTAATGCCGAGGCCACCAATGTCTTTATGGGATGTGAGCTTCTTCCAAGAGACTTGTGAGAGACGCTTATTGTCAGAGTTCCCTTGCCAGATGAATTTTCTGATGTGTAGACTGATATCATCACATAATGCAGGAGAGATAGCAATGGATTGCATGGTATAAGAAGGAATAGCCTGTAAAGTTGATTTTGCTAGGCAAATCCGGCCAGCAAGGCTGAGATGCTTGATGGCCCAGTTGTTCATCTTGTTCTTAATATTATCGAGAAAGTATGCGTTTGTTTTCTTGTTGATGCGCTGGTGAATGATTGGAACCCCCAGGTATTTGCCGAGGTCATCTGTAGATTGGATGTCCATGACTCTGCTGATCCGGCTTTGTTCCTGCTTTGTGACATTTGTGGAGAAAAAGATGCGTGACTTGGAAATGGATACCTCTTGTCCTGAGACAACGGTGAAGTCCGCAAGGGTATCCCTGATAAGCTTGGCCTGCTGGACCGTTCCTTCAGCGAAGAGGAGCAGGTCGTCCGCAAAACAGACGTGTGTTAGAGGCATTGAAGATCTACTAATCACAATGGGCTTCCAGCTTCCCTCAGAAACTTTGTTATTAATAGCCTGGCACAGCCGCTCTATGCATAGCACGAAAACATAGGGGCTAATAGGGTCTCCTTGCCGAACTCCCCTTCCAGTTTTAAAGGCTGGTAGTGGTTCACCTTCCCATAGAATAGCAGTGTCCCCCATTGTAATAATCTGCATGATGATAGCTACAAGGTTTCCTGGGATGTTCATTTTTGATAGAGTGTCTTGAATGAAGTCCCAATTCATTTTATCAAAGGCTTTAGTTAAGTCAAGCTTGATCGCCATGAACTTCCTCTTGCCCTTTTTGAATCTCATAGAATTAAGCACCTCTTGCACTAGAATGATATTCTCACTGATACGTCTTCCTGGAATGAAGCTCGATTGCATTGGAGAAATCCATTTCTGTAGGTAAGGCTTTAGTCTTTCTACTATAATCTTGGAGATTAGTTTGAAACAAACGTTATTGAGGGCGATAGGTCTGAAATCTCCGTAGGATGTTGGACATCTGACCTTCGGTATAAGGACCAGATGAGCACTGGCAAGTTGGTGATCGATTCTAGTAGATACAAAGCAATTCTTCACTGTCTAGTATACAGAATTTCCCACATGGGACCAATTCGATTGGAGGAAATCAGCAGAGATACCATCCGGCCCAGGGGCCTTGGTAGCAGCCATTTTGAAGATGGTAGCAGTGGTTTCTTGGAGGCTTGGGATTCCGGCAAGGAGTGACCTCTCAGAATGATCTGGTGCTTCAAAGTTTCCAGGATAGTTAACAATGAGGTTCAAGTCTTCCTGGTTAGGAGCGGCCATCAGATTCGTATAGTAAGTAGTGATAAGTCTTTTCAACTTTTTCAGGTTGGTCACCCAGCTGCCTTCATGATTTTTGAGTCGGGTGATCTTATTATGGTGGCGACGATTCTTCACTTGGGCATGAAAAAATTTGTTGTTACCATCTCCGCATTTGAGCCATGTGTTGTGGGCCTTATTCTTCCAGTCCGTCTCCTCTTGGAGGAGGAGATTACAGAGTTTTTCCTGTAAATCGAGGATATAAACATTATCAACAGGGGTATTTTTATTGGCGAGTTTAACCTGTGCTTGATCAAGCTTGCGGTATAGGGAGGCTTTTTCACGTTGTGCTTTTCTTATGACTTCACGATCCCATTTGAGTGAGGCTTCCTGGAAGCTTGGAAGCGTTTCAAGGAAGCTGCTCTCCTTGCACCAGTGGGTTTTAAGATGTGTCTGGAAATCCTCGCTGAGGTTCCAGCTAGCTTTGGTTCTGAAAGGGATGGTTCTTCTTTGTGAAACGTCTTTGACACTTAGCAGAAGAGGTTTGTGGTCTGACTTCACCCTAGGCAGAATCGTTACAGTGTTGTTTGGGTAGGAAGAAATCCAATCTTCGTTTAGTAGTGCTCGATCAAGTTTCTCTAATAAGAACTTCTTGTGGTAAGTATAGACCTGACCCTCAGTCTTTGCTTCGATCAGCCCCGTTTCATCGATAACATCTTGGAATTGTCTGCAGGCTCTATAATCAAAATAGCTACTTCCACACTTCTCCTCCATGCTAAGAAGAGTATTAAAATCGCCAATTACTGCCCAAGGTCCATTGACGATCCTGCCAATTTCACACAGCCTGGTCCAGAGAATCTCCCTAGGCTTAGGGGAAGGACTTGCATAGGCGAAAGTGACGGCATTCCCATTGACTAAGCAGTGAACGAACTGACGATGACAACAAAGAATTTCCAGGTTGCATCTAGAGTTATCCCATAGAATCCATATACCTCCAGAGAATCTGATGGATTCGACTTTGTGAGATGATTCAAAACCAAAGCTTTGGATGATGTTTAGTGCTTGCTCTCCGCTACAGCAAGGCTCAAGGATAGCAAGGACATCGAGTTTGTGAGAAAATTTGTAATCTTTTATGAGACGAGCTTTCTGCTATGAACCAGCCCCTTGAATATTCCAGACGATGATGTTCATGGATAGAGGGTTGGATAGCAGTTGGTTATGAGAAGATAGCTTAACCATGGGAAGAGGGTCCAGCTGAATCCAACTCCTCCATGATTGCATTAGTATCTATGTCTAAATTCCCGGTGGCTAAGGTGCCAGTGAATTTAGGATGAGAACCAGTAGCTTTACCCTTCTTCCTTACCCTATCCGGGCTTGGAGGTACTGGGTTCGTTTGGAAGACTATCGGCCTGCTTCTTAGGATGACTTGTCGATCTGCTGAGTGACTCTGTTGTGCGCTAGATGGCTCGAAGAGCACAATCTGACCGTTCTGATCTGGGCTTCCCTGCCTTCCCAATGATACTTCATCTTCATGGAGAGAAACAACCGAATTAACTGCTGAGGTCGTAGCTTTATCTTGTAGTAGCTTCTTTTGTTTTCTTTTGTTTTTTTTGCTGAGGACTGTCTGCCAATCATCTTTCTCGGCATCCGTCCGATGAGGGTGTTGAGGATCTTCATCGTCAGAGACTTCTTGGATTTCCTCCGATGCTTTCTTCGGTTTTGGGTTGTCCTTCTTAGCAGGTCTTTTATCTGGCTTCTTTGCATGCATACTCATGCTATATTGATTAGGATTTGGAGCGGATTGGTTCCCTCCATCTTTTCCCGGCTCAGTCGGGACGGCAGGTATAGATAACTGGCAGTCGGCTTCATTGTGGCCCAATCGTCCACACTTCATGCAGATTTGTGGTATATTTTCATATTCTAGGTTAAACCTCTCCCCGTTGAATATGATAGCCGGCAGCAATGGCTTTGCCGTTTCCACCTCCACGGAAATTCGCGCAAATTTACCCCTATGTCCAAGGGTTGTGGTGGAATCGATCCTGATCGTTTTTCCGATGCAGTCACCAATACTCTTTAGAAGTTCTTGCTGGTATAGATATACTGGCAGATCAGCTATCCTTGCCCACACCAAGAGCCTTCTGGGGATAGGGTCTGAGGGACGGAAATCCAGTGCCCATGATTGAACCGAGATGTATGATCCGAAGATCGTCCATGGTCCTCCCGTCATTGCCCGGACATAATCGGTTTCATTTGACAACTGGATTATATAGTAACCTTTTTCAAGATCGATAACTCTGAAGTTTTCCGTTGGTTTCCAGAGAGAAGACAACCTGTTTACCAGCGCATGGTAGCCCACACTTATTCCTACAGCCTTGATGATAACAGAGTGTTTCTAGGGATCCAGGAGAGGCTATATTCGGTCTAGATTTACTGAGATCTCTGGTAGCAGCCCAGAGCGGTCGACGGCGATCTCCGATGCTTTGATGAAATCTGCCGGCAAGTTCTTTATGTGGCTTGTATCCCCAACGTTTCCTACCATGTTGGCATAGGATTTCTTTTGGACTTGAGGGTTTCCTTTACCTTTCCCATTCTCTGCAGGAGGTTCCTTTTCCGTGGTATGGTTCATATCGGTTTCATTCTCCGGCAATGAAGGATTCACTGTTTCATTACAATGCAGGTTTTCCGAAGCAGAGGAGGTATCAGGAGGACGAGACCTCCCGGCGAAGGTACCTCTTCCGCCGCCTCCCCGATTGGCGGAGCCTCTCCCTCGCGCCGACCCTAGAACCATCGCAGCCTGTGTCAATAAATGAATCAAATAAATAGATCTAGATCACTAATAATTCACTTTCAAGAGTAGATGATTCAAATAGATCGGATCTAGGTTACAAAATATCATCAGAGTCCAAATATAGGGTTTTCAAAGATTAAACGTCATTATTGAGCCATATGAAAAATTAAATGAGCAAGAGTGTATGATCTAGGGATATCAGTGAGCATCATTTAGAATCAGGCTTCAAAAGTATTTTTAAACAATCCATTGTATTTTTCTGATAAAAAGGACTACTTATTCATCATTTTTGGAGTTCAGATGCATTAGAAACGATTTTTACAAGATCTGACTATTAATTGCAATTTCGAGTAGGCAGGGATGTAAAATACCTTATTTGCGAAAAAGGATGGTCGTCAGATGCACCAGTAAAGGCTGAGATGGAGCCATGTTGGCACGCTTGGTTTAGGGTCCGGTCCGATCCTCAATTGGCTGGTTCACCCTCTTATTTACTGGCTTGCTTCATGGCTTGTTTGGACCGTGGGTTTTCCCCCTTCCTGGACAGGCCGGTCTGGGACCTCTCTTCCTCGTGCAGCACTCCCTCGTGAACCCAAAAAAGAGGCGTAGGAGCTCGCCGGCGTGGAGGGCCTTCTGGAGTAGCAGGGACCAAGTGAGGCTACGAGAAAGCCGTCCAAGCTTGCCCTGACATCGTGATGGTGGTGGTGATGGAGGATCTGGGAGAGGAGGTGAGGAGCATGGACGCCCGATCTGGGCTGTGCGGCCGCATCGCTACTGCAGCAGGTGGAAGAGCTGGAGGTGGTTGGAGGTGCTTGAGACCGATAAAGAGAACATAATGGGGGGGAATCCCACAGAGTGATATGCAAGGGTTTATATAGTACTAGGGTTAGGTTTAGGGGTTGATCAAACCTTGGTGGCTGCCATGGCCACCGGAGCGAGAGGGGGGGCAACTATCTTGTTTTGGCAGCTGAGGAGAGCAATGAAGGCGGTCAAAGTAGGTCTTGATCCATTCGAAAGCATGATAGGAACATCTTGGCTCGCTTAGAATTCCGAATCATAGTTAAGAGCGCGAGATCTATAAATGGCGTCCTCATTTACTCCTCTCGCTGATTGCGAAGGTAGAAGATGATCCCGTAGCCACTGGATATGGCCCTGATCTGTGGGAAGGAGATCCAAGGGCTAAGAGGCACCCCCGATCCCTTTCCACACATAGCGGATTTGGACAAGTTAAGAAAAGAGCAAATAAAAGGGGAATAAATTTGTTTTTAACTACTAAACTTCAAGAAATCATAGTAAATCATAGGAATGTTCAATTGTTCTCAAATTTGGACCACAACTTCACAAAAACGTGTACAACCTTTAGGAAAAGTTTGAAAACAAAAATATGAAGTTTGATGTATCAATTTACTTCATTGGACAAAGTGATGAATCAATCAAATTTAAGATGTTATAATGTGTATAAAAACTACATTGATCACCATATTTTGATCGTGAGTATCAACAATGATTATGAAGACAAGAAAAATGATTTGAGATCATGAGTGAACATAAATTGGGAAAAATTTTAATTTCATCATACTTATGAAAAATTCCATTTTGTCACACCTTTCCCCTTCTTCTTCCTTTTACCTTTTTGCACTTCTCCTTCATCAGCAGTAGCTTTTTATTTCTCCTTGCTTGCAGTAGCTTTTTCTTTCTCCTTGCTTGCTTCAGCCTTTTCTTTCCCCTTTTGTTTCCTTTTACTTCTTTGCAATTCTTCTTCATCAGCAGTAGCATTTTCTTCCCCATTCCTTTGTGGATATTCTTTTATATTGTCATCAGATGCTGTCCTATCTTCTCCTGCATACAAACACAGTTACTCAAAAATTGTACTCTTTAGTTTAACAAAATATACTTTCCAGTTTAACTACTATATCTAGTGTACAAGTTACTTTTTCTTATGAAATAGTTACTCCCGCTTTAAGACAGCTACTCTAGCCTATTGTATAGTTACTCCAATGTTCTTGTAGTTACTCTAGGCATTGTCGAGTTACTCTACTTGTCATACTAGTTGCTCTTTTATCATACATTGTTACTTTGTAGTCGAAATCCTTCATTTATATTTCGTTGTAATGTACATGCAAACATAAATTACTTTGTCGTTGTTCATTCTCTGCTTCATCATGTGAAGGTTCTTCAGTCCCAGTACCTTCTTTACTGACATTCCCTTTCTTTACTGAAGATGGTCTCTTCATAGGAGTTGCAGCCCCTTCTTTCTTCCCTCTTGGAGTCATCGGAGGAGTCGTAGCCCCTTCTTTCTCCCCCTTTACAACCGGTGCTTTTGCCGCTTCATCCAGTTCATCACGCAGAGGTTCTTCAGTCCCAGTACTTTCATTTCCTTTCTTTTCTGAAGATGTTCCCATCATAGGAGTTGTAGTCCCTTCATTTTTCCCTTCCGCAGCCTGTGCTTTTGCTACCTCATCTGGTTCTTTTGCCATCAGTTCGTTGACTTCATAGTGCTTCAATATCAAGTCCTCTTCATCTTCAGTTATGGTCTTAATATTCTTTCTCCATGGTGGCATTGTTGTGCTCTTCCGCGACGACTTCTTCATCCTCACCATGTTTGAACAGTGGAGCACCTGCGCTCGACCGAAATTGAGAGGTAGCAAAAGAGAAGAGAACAGAGATGAAGAAGTGAAGCGGACAGAGACTGATATTCCTCCGACGACGGAGTAACAGGAGACTAGGGGGTTGGGGTGGGGGTTGGCCGGACGATAGTGGTTTCAGCCAAAATTGAGTAATCGTATAGAGCAGCGATGATCTGAACTGTTGATTTGGGGTTTTTTTCGCCTTCAATCTTTTCACTTATTTTCTCGCCAACTTCCACTCTTTTTTCATTTTGAATTATTTACCATTCTGCCACCACGTCACTGTGATGGGTAGCTTCTTTTGGTTACATATATATATATATATATATATATATATATATATATGCAATCTAGTGAGAAACATCCTAGGGTGAGAGCATGGGAGGCAATTGAATAACTATAAATTCAGAACTATTTTTTAAAATTCAACCATATAGATTGAAAAAGCATCATTTCATTTACCTTCTCACAAAAAACCATTGCAATCAGACATTATTTTCATGTCCAAATGAACGATATACACTTTTTACATCCAACGGTCAGCCTGAAATTCAATACATAATGTCAAAAAGTATTGTGTTATTGTGAATGATTCACAAATTAGATGGTGATACAATTTTATAAGAAGGTAAATATTAAGGTATACTTGTAATTAGTATCGTTGGATTATGAAAAAATGATCTATGTGGAGAGTTATTCAAATGCCTCTGATGCTCTCACCAAGATATGTTTCTCACTGTATTGTTACCCTCTCTCTCTCTCTCTTGCCCTATATATATATATATATATATATATATATATACACATATATATATACACAAACATATGTATATATACATATATATGTATATTTATGGAATTATCTTTAATAACCGTACGAGTAGCTACCTGTTCCATAATTAGTTTTTTTTTCTAGAACTTTTTAATTTACACGTGTATAGGGTTACATTGCCTTCCAAATAGTTACATTACATTCATTGTAGTTGTAATTTTAATGGATTTATAACTATACTTTTATTTTGATATTTTTACTGTGTATTTTTCCCATTTCTATCTTTGTAGTCAAATAGTTACTTTGTTGACAACATAATTATATTTTTGTCCATACATTTACGTTGTTGACCAAATTATTATTTTTATGAATGCATGGTTACTGAAATCTTAGTTACCAATGGATGATGTGTGTGCGCGTGTATATATATATATATATATATATATATATATATATATATATATATATATATATATATATATATATATATATATATGGCATGTATTTAATACCTGTGTGGATGGATACCCGCCCTCTATTTCAGTTAATTTTTCTATAGTTTCTTACTTTTGACATGTAGAGGGTTACTTAACCTTGCAAACTGTTACTTTTCATGCATAGATAGTTACATTCACAACAACTATAAAAAATATATAATTATTTATATATTTGTTGTGTATTCTATCTTGATTTACTTTTTAGTCGTATTGTTATTTTTTAATCATCATAGTTACTTTTTTGTCCAGTGAGTTACTTTTCTGACCTTATAGTTACTTTTTGGGCTGATGGGTAGTGAAATTCAAGCTACCCATGCGGGTATTGAATGAGCGCATGTATATCTATATGTATATATATATATATATATATACATACATATATATAGAGAGAGAGAGTCAGGCTAGAATACACTCGAGTGTACAAATCTCACTAATACACTCAAGTGTGTTTGTATATCAAGACTATTTTTTTCAAAATGTAAACTATTGATCTTCACCGTCATACTATAACTAGGCTACATACAAATTTTGAGCCCATTTATATGAGTGTAAGTCAGTCATCTAAGGGAAACAAAATCAATGAACGAAACTAATTTAAAATGCATAATTTTTGTGGTCTTTATAACATGACCTAGAAATGCCCAAATGTGCATTTTGTATATGAGCTTTTCACAAGATGTTTAAGAAGATCAATGGATTATATTTTTTTAAAAAATATTGCATCATGAAAAACTACTTGAGTGTATTCTGCTTCGAATACACTCGAGTATATTCTAGCCTGACTCTCTCTCTCTCTCTCTTTATATATATATATATATATATATATATATATATATATATAATGTATGTATATGTATACTTGTACGTTGATACATAAATAGAAATATTTGTATATGTGTATGTATATGTACACACATATATTATATATATATTTATATATATATATATATTTGTGTGTGTATGTTTATATATACATATATATAATATCTATATCTATTTTTGTGTATATATATGTATATGTAAGTGTGCTTTCTGACAATGGATAACATGATGCATGTCTGACAATATAGTGTTTCATGCAAAAGAGAGTGTACATGGATGTTATTGATGGCAATAATGGCTAGTTCAAATAAAACAACCCAAGAAATCATTTTACATGTATTGATGAAGAGTTGTTCCAAACAAAAAATATATAATGACACCAATGAACCAACTACAAATTAAGCTGACCACATTGAATTCACTACGTGACATAATAATAAGACAACTTGACTATACAAGAAACAAACTCAAACAATAGTGAATTGATTGTGGTCGTGATCAATATCAAAAATAGACTCAAATAGGATCATATTATAACTCGACACCCTTTGGAGAATATGATTCTATCTACATGAAGAACCTCACATCCCACAAAATAGTGGTACGTCCACCGAGGAGAAGGGATAAAACAATAAGTAAAAGTTTTATTCATACTTATGTGTATTGATAGTACGGTGTACCAAAAAAATGTTAAACATTGTAAGGCAACTCACATATTTTAACAAATTTTAGTGATTTATTAAAAAATTAAGTGTTTTAATATTGATACATGGTGTTGTTGATCAAAATAAATAGTACTCATGGGTGTAGTTTCTTGTATGGGAAATAAATTGCACCAAGGTCAAACACAGAGGATATAGGTCTATATGAATTTAGTCACTTTAGTGAACAATAGGGAAAAATAAATTATATTTTTTCATTAAAAAGGGTCGATAATATGATTATGATATTATTTAAAATATGATACATTTATATTTCATTATTGATAATAATTCAATTAATGGGTATGGTAAATGCGAATGTCACTTCTTTCAATGGGTAACCCATCTACCACCTACTTAGATACACTTTTTTTTCTGTGATCACATTAAAAAAGGAGGAATGCAAGTCAGTTCAAGCCATGCAAAGAACTTAAATGACATGACTTAAGTGAATCAGGACGTCGAATGAATATAAAAAAATGTATCAGATAGAATATGATGTGTTGTGTATGAAAGTCAATAGGATGGAGGACACTAATCACATTTCAGACCCCCCATCATCTTTACTTGATCCATGTTAGTGTGAATTAGATCAATTTTTTCTAGAAACAACCTAATTTATCTTAACTTTGATAAAATATAATGTAATTTTTGTTTTTCAATGCATTAAGTCTCTATAATATTGGTCTCTGATCTAGAAATCTATTCTTAATGTAGTATTATGTGATCGTAAACAAAAATTTGTTTCCATGTGCGAACTTTAATCAATGTTTATGTGATCTATGTTTACATTTTAAAACTAATTGGTGCTTTTTCAATGTCTGTATTGTTCATTAAATTTTATGCATTCGTTAGAGTTTCATGATCTTTCAAACAAGCCTATCTTGATCATCAATTGTCCCAGAATGGAAGTCTAGCTTTGCAACCTAGAATGTTTACAATATTGGTTGGTTTTGATATTCTTCTTGTATCCCATGTCCAACTTTTCTAGAGTATTCATTCTTATCAGGATTGTTGGAGGATAGTCATTCTTTTGCTTCTATCTTCTCCTTCTTTGTCTTCATCATCATATTCAATGTTGATGAATGATGACATATCCTCATTATGGGCAGGTATACTAATTAGAACAAGTAGACAAACAACATAAATGAGAAAAAACCAGGTGTTCTAATGGGGTATTATAATAATCTTCTTTTTCATTGTAGGAGTTAAAAAGAAGGATCTGCTTTTATAAATCATCATAAGGACCTCTCATAAAGTCTTAGAAAACTAATGAGTTGTAGGTAGTCCTCCATCTTCTTGGATGTCCCTTAATCATGTTATACTTTTCCTTATGAGAACTGGAATATAATCATCTATCTTTATCATTAGAAAATGTTTATGGAAGACAAAAATGAATGTAGGGAGTTCTCATTCAAATAGTTGTTGAAAACATTTGAAGATATTGAACATGATAAGTCTTTCAATCCATTCTCATTGGCAAAATGAAATAGATGATCATGAAAAGGGGCAATGACATTTTAGTTCTCATAAAATAAATGATAAAAAGAATAAGGAAATTCCTAGATAATTGTTCCTCAAACACTTTTGGATGGATTATTGTGACACACTATCACACTAAATGAGATTACACAAAACAAAACACATGATCAACTGCTAAATAACTACATAGCTAGAAAAGAAAAATAATTAAAACTAAATAAACAACATAACATACCCAGGAAAATTTACATCAAGGTCCAACTTCCTACAGAATATCATATACCTTATCAGGTATTTACATATATGTCTAGTGGCATCAACCACAACCTATATATAAAAGTGTATCGTTCCACATATACTTTACATATAAAACATTGGAATACTTTCCAAAATCTCGAGTGGATGTATACATATCATCTACAAAAACATCCCCTGCACGAACCTAAGAGTATAGGGATGACTCTAGGACATTCTAACTACCATCCAATCTTTAGCTCTTACTGCTCTCCAAGCTTCTCTTCTTCACCTCGACAAACCTTACCATGTTGCTAACAACCGCATAAAAAGATGAGGTAATCCACGAGGTGATACCAACGTTCCAACAAGAGATATAAATCTCCCAATGATTATTGATTACATCATGTTATATTGCATTAAACAGATTAAGTAGACTAAGTAGATACACAACAATATGCATTATTAATATAAATATCACTTACTAATAGTTAATTACTTTGATTTCATTATATATAACAACTAAAAATATAAGAAACAAGGCAACGGTAAACATCCAATGTGAAGCACACTTAACCCTAGAAGATATACTACACAACTAGATTACATCTTTTATTAAGCCATGGGGAGTTTGAGTCGTACCACTCAAAGTCCAACAGACCACTGCAAAGTGATATTCAGTTCAATATAATATCTAAGAGAGACAAAATCCTAAGATCTCCCACCTCACTTAGTATGAGACAACTGCAATAACATAATAGTCAAGTTGCATGCAATGACATATAGTCAAGATTCTAACACATAGTTCGTCCTTGGTATAGGTCACGACACTAGAAACCATGGTATAGAAAATCCTATCATTCGAGGTACAACTGCAAGTGTCCTCCATATCCTTGGGATCTGGATGACTGGTGCAATTTTCCACGCATGTGTGATCTTTCAAATTTATAACTTCCCAAACAAGGTTTACTCACAACACTAAAATATGCTCCCGCAAGCGCACGGAGTCATGTTATAGTATAGATGAGAGGCATGCAACGGGGGTTGATCCATAGGGAGAGAGGGGGCACTAGAGCTAGGTTTGTTTTGGCTACATTTTAAAGTGGAGATTAGGCTTGAAGGGTTTAAAATTGGGTTTGGTTTGATTACACTAACAAGCAGACAAGTAAAGGAAAAATGAAAACTAGATTACCAAAACCCTAGATTACCCTAAGCAAGTTAAGTCCAAGCAACTAGATTAAGCAATCAACTAAACAAGAGTAAGATGATCTACACTACTCTAGCAAGGCAATTAGAAACTAATAACTAAGCTAAAAACTAGAGCAAGCAAGAATCTAGGTTAACCCTAATTAATAAGGCTAAGAAATTGACTATAGGTAATAAAGGCAATTAAGCTAAACTAGCATTAACAAACGAAGATGAAAAATTAGGTTTTAAGCAATGGATTGGATAGGTCGGCCATTTGGGAATGCACTTTGATATTATTTAGTAGAAGGTCAACATAGCATGCAAATCTCACATTTCAATCTAGATTACCAAAAAAAAACAACAAGGCAAGTGTTATTAGAATATACCCTATACTACTAGTTGGAGAACTAGGGTTAGGTGTAATTCTAGTAGGACTTGGCAAGTCTAGGTTTCTAGGGTAAGTGGTATCAGGTCAATTGAGAGACAAGTGTAAGAATGGGAGTAGAGATGAGGGTCTTTCACCTCATGTTACTTGCCATCTAGCCTTTAGGAAGTTCTAGGAAATTACACCAATCACACTTACACTAGCTACTTAGATCTCACACTCACTTGTATAAGAAGGGAGAAGTATATAGGAACAAAGGGGGATAGCTAGGGATCCACTAATTTGATCTAGGAGCCAGTCCTAAGATTACTACATACATTCCAATTTCCCCGAGAAGCTAAGTGTCTTCAAGCATCACAAAATAAGCAATTCATGTGTAAAAGTACAAATCACATGCAAGATAATGGGAAATGAGATAGAAGAAAGAGGCAATCATCATAGAATGAAATTATGTTCATTACAAATTATTTTTCCCCAACATGGTATCAAAGTCATATTTTAACCCCAAACAGCCCACCACTAGGGTTTTAGCTAAACATGCTCAAAGAAAAGATAAAAGAAATGAGAAGAAGGGGGTATGACTCCATGGAGCTCAAAGTAGATCCTTATCCTTCACCTCCTAGCTATTGTAGGGTGACCTCCCTCCTCCAAGGTGGATGATGGGCATGGAAATGAGGGGGATTATGGTAGAAAAAATAGAAAACTAGGTTTTTATGGTGGAAATGAGGTGGAAATGGTAGGTGGAGAGCATAAATGCAAGGGGAATGCAATTAATGCTCAAGAGTGGGTGGAGGGGAGTAATGGAAACTAACCTAATGTTGTGGCTATCACCCATGTATATATAGGTGGTGGTGGAAACACTAAGGTAAGTAGGGGCATTGTTGGAAAAAGTGTGTATAAAATGATAGGGTTTAGGTGATAGCAGGACTGTGGTGGGTAGAGGTAGGAACGGTCGTGGTGGTGTGGAATGGTCGTTCTAAGAAAGTGGAAAAATCACAGGTTGAGGTGGTAAAATGGAGGTTGGTAGCATGGTCGTGCTGGGTAGCACAACCGTGGTGGAGGCTATGTAGAACGGTCATGCTGGGTAGCATGGCCGTGGTGGTTGAGTTGGACGTGAGGTCGTTCCCTTCAGCACACCCATTTTGGCTTATGGAAGAACAACCATGTTGGGCATCATGACCATTTTGGGGCTTCATGGCACGACCGTGTTGGGTAGCACGGTCGTGGTGGTGATGTTGTTGTAGCTTGCAATCTTAGGATTTTCTTTGTAAGTTTAACATTAGCCAGCACGGTCGTTCCTTGGCACCACAGTTGTGCTGGGATCTTCAGTAGAAAAATCAACTTAAAACTTCAAGATCAGTGGACTTCTTTGCTTGATGTTGACCCTTGGCCATTAGGGGTAGGTTGAGGGAGATTTGGGGTCTTCTTTGGACCCCTCATGAGTGGAGGACTCCTTCCTTCTCTCTCATCCATCCAAAGCATGGTCTAAGTACCCGAAAAGTACGCAAAGAACATACATAAGTGCACTTGACAATAATATGCATATTGGGGAATTTAACTTGCATTATACTTTGCTTTGATGTGAATAAAGAACAAATTGGCACAATATGAAGCCCTAAAATAGGGTTGCATCACCACCCCAAACTTAAAACATACTTGTCCTCAAGTATGGTCCAACTTAATCTCTCTCTTCAGTTTTCTTTCCATAAACAAGAATGATAAATGCATTGTAAAAGATGATTGTTGACTAAATGGTCTTAGAAGTGACTAAGTGCATGTGTTCCACCTCTCTCCTCTCCACTTTTATAAACCAATCATGAAATGAGCACTCGACATACAAACTTCAAATATAGAGCATAGAATACACAAGCTTTCCATATGTCAACATAGAATACACAAGCTTTCCATATGTCCTTCATGTAATTTCGGGTAAACCATTTCATGCTGGTGTTAATCAATGATGACTAGCAGTGTTGTTTCACTTTCACACATTCAATCTTATGCTTCAAACCACACCAAATGACCCACGTGGTTGTAGAAAGGGTGAAGTGAGCTATATTGGATGTTTTCTAGCTCAATGGGTATGTAAATGGAAGAAAGGATTGTTGTAAGATTTTGGAGTGCTTTTACACACTCACATTTTTCTTATTTAGATGCTCTTAAATAGGAGCACCTTTTTATTTTCTTTTTTGCCTTTTCTTTTCTTTTGTTCTTTTCTTTTGCCCTTGATGTAGGTAGGGCATATGGTGAATAGAGTAAAGTGGTGAGATGTAGATATGGCCACCCCAAACTTTTAGAGGTGGCTAAGGCTAATTATGTGCACTAAGGCATCCTTTCATGAGGCGTAGAGATATGAAGATGGTGAAAAAGAGTCAGGGTAAAAGAGGGGTTATTGGTGTAGTCTTCAACATAAAATCTCTTGCATGAAAACTAATCCAACACTTCATCAAACGATATCACACCACATGATTGAACAACATGAGATTCACATTTATATCATATGATTATATAGGCTCTAAGCGTTCATAGCTTTCTTAATTCACAATTCAACCAAAGCATTCACAAGCTTGATAGAGGTGATGCACATGTAAAAAGTCAACAAACAAGACCATATAGCAATAAATTCTAAGAAAGCAACATGCATTTGCCAAAGGCCAACATTTTCATTTCAAACAATGGAGATTAAGTTAAAACATGCTTTCAGGCAAGGGCAATCAAGTTTGGGAAAAAATGGCCAAAATGGTGCCAATTTTCATTCAATAACATCTAAACCTAACTTTAGGGAAATTAAAACATTAAAAAGTAGATCCTAAGTAAAAACACACAAAAGTTACCAAAATCTACATGAGAATGCAATTCATGACATGGAGGAGCAAAAAGAGCAAATATTTTGAAAAATTAAGAAAAAATGTGTGAAATTGAACTACATGTATGCAAGGATGCAAGCAAAATGAAATCTATAATAAAAAGAGAAATGTCAAACAAATAGGGGTCAGGTGAGACATACATCAATAAAATAAGCAAAGAAAGAGGGCATACCACCCTACCACCCCAAACTTTTGAATCATGTTGTCCTCATCATGAAACTAAAGCTTATGAATGATAGTGTAGACATTACTGGTCTGGCAATGTGGGATCCTATGGTGGGATGGCCTGTGGGGGAGGATGCTAATAATAGTGGCCCCAGTAGTCCTCCTGTGGAGGTGGGTATGTCTTCTGGTAACCAGATAATCCTCCCCACAAATCCTCCCCCCATTGGGGGTTCCTATGTACCTATACATGCTGATACAGATACATGTGGTTGATCTGAAGATGCATCTGCTGCTGATCTAACCACATGGCCTGTTGTATCTACTGAATCACCTCCAACTACACATGAATGGATGACATGTCATATGCATTTGTTGGAGGTGGTTGCGCATCAAAGTCCTCATGTCTCTACCTGGTGCGTCTTGGTTGCTCAACAATGCATTGCTGCTCTGGCAGATTTGTCTCTCCTGCACCTTCTGGTAAGTCCACTGGCAATGCCCTATAGTCCTCTTTAGGATGCTAGATTTCCCACTTGGAGAGCTTATCTAGTAGATTTTTCAATGGCCTAACATCATCCATAAGAACAAAAGCATGGTAATGTAGCTCTAGTGTGATGTCGGGGTACCCTGGTTTCATGTTGTAAATGATCTTCTTGACCCTTATGGTAATCATTTGAGACCTTGCAAGATAGTTTAAATCAATCAACTTGGCCCCTCCTACCTTTGTGAAGTTCTGTAGATCACAATCAAGTGTTCTTGCTATAGTGGTCACAATCCCTCCCATTATGAAGGGAAGCTTGGTCTTGGAGGGAATTTCTTTTAAATGATCAATCATCATCATCCCTAGATTTACATAACCATGACTCACCATTAATGATATCACAAACAAGTCTTTTTGAGAAGAACAACCTTAGTTTTCATACCAGCCAAAGATGGAGTTGTTGAGGACTTTCTGAATATATCTCAAAGCGGGCTTGAAAATCTTGCTTGTTTTTTTTTACTTTCTCGCTGCAAAGGAGATTTTTCCAGTGAATGTCTCCCACATCTTGTCATAGTTTCCTTTCCCCTTTTTTGTTAAACCTACCCCCATCAAACTTTTGATCAATCTCTAGTTTTGGTGCAAAACTCTTATTGAGGTTGGAGGCCTTTAATACATGCGTGGAGTCATTGAGCCTAAAATGGATAGCATCCTCCCCTTGATAATACACCTTCTCTAGAGACCCAAAGAATTCATGAGTCATCTCCAAGTATGTTTTTTCCATAGTGGTTTGCAATTTGTACAATCCACATGATTCTAAGAAATCCTTGGTGATAAGATGCATCCCTAAGGCTTGCATGGTGTCGGGGCATGCATACCTTGTGAGAATCTCCCTCCTAGTAGTACACTCGGGGTGAAGGGGTCTCGTGAACACTCTCCTTGTTGCGCCTCTCCAATAAGCAACTTCCTCAGGCTACTTTCCAACTCACTTCATCTTGTCCTCCTCTAGCTTGGATAAGAAGTCCACTGGTTCATCTTCCATATCCTCACTCTCGGTGTCATCTACCTCCTCCTCCTCATATGTGTGTGACCCCAAACTTGTGTCAAAGTTCAAGGGTGCCATATGAATGGGTTCATCATCAGCTTCTTCTTCAATCACCAACCAGCACCTAATGGGTTGTTGAGTGGCGCAGGGTTGTGCAAATGAAGTGGAGAGTCTCACCAGAGTCGGGCGTGGAGGTCGTTGTGAAGCCGACACATCAGTAGCCTTCTTGGCCCTCCTCTCTCGGGCCGGTGCATCAATGTCCACCAAATAAATGATGTTCTCCATATGTTCTTCTTCCTCTTCCTCTTCCTCTTCCTCGTCGAGGTTGCTGTAGCTTGGATCTGACATGTGGCCGCTGGAGGAGGATCGATGTCAACTTAGGAACAGACCAGCATCTGATGTCATAGGTACAATTTTTTGATGTAGCAGGTCTGCAAACCAGCTATCCAGGTGTTTAGTAAGATGCAAAACCTATAGTTCATTAGAACTATAAGTTCCATCTAGGGTTCATCTTAAGAACAAACCATCATACCTACAAAGCCTATAATAAAAAATTCATACAAGAGTCCACATCCACACAATTCATTCACACATGCATTTCCATTCTTATCAACACTTTATTCTATTCTCATGCACACACACAATTAAGTAGAAGCACATGAAATTGCATTCTTGAATTCCATTATCATCACATGTATAAATATAATTCTCATTGTATTTACTCCTTTTCAAATTCACTCACACATATATACATACATAGACACATCATTCACATGTGCACAAACAATCACTTGCATAAAATGTAAAGTATCAAGAAAGTATTAACCGTCACATGTATATAGAAATAATGACATTAAAGTTTATAAAACCCATCAACTGCAAAGTTGTCTTCCTTAACTAAGGACTCTTCCCACTCGTCTCATATGTCATCAACTTGTGTTTTATATATGACTTTGTCATGTCAAACAACTACAAGGAGAATGAAAAAGATTCAAGAGTTTGATTTGATTTTTTATATATTCAAATGAGAGTATTTACTTTTGATGATAACGACTATATAAATTATCTTTTGTATATAATGGATGTCTTGTGACACCTATTTGACAATCAAGTCCATGTACTACTTCACTTTATATCTGCAAGTCCATTTATTATCTTGTATATGGCACTGCAGATTTACAGTTATGTGAAACATTAATAAATAAATGTAAGTATAGTTGTCATATATATATATATATATATATATATATATATGCATTGGAATAAAAAAGCTACCTTAACATTCTTCCCAACAAGCCTCAATTCTTAGTACTGAGTCAAAAGAGGGCAAACAAAAGAAAACTCTAATTCCACAATAAAATATAATTCATAAGTAAAAAATATAAGTCAAGTGTCCAAAACTTACTTAACATTAAAAGAAGCTATAATCACACTCTTTCCCGTAGTCTAAAAGAATTAAATATGGTAGAGAAATAATCACTAACATATGTTGGGTTTCTTTTTTTTTTTGGGCAAGTCAGGAGGTGTTCTTATTCATCCCGTCCTCCTCTTACGAGCAAATCAACAAAATTATTGCTACAGATAAGTTCTTGAACAGAAATAAACATGGCAGTACTACTGCCATTACAATCTCTAACTAGCCTGTCATACAGGCCTTCAGGAGGATAGGTATAATACCTTCTTCCAAGATTTTGTTTTTGGTGGTAGCTAGCTAACTCATCAGCCAGCTGGTTACGATTCTTCTTCACATGAACACGCTTCCAATTTGACCTCATCATCCTCCTACACTCATCCTGTGCTGCTGTGAAACGCGGGGCTTCATCTTGTACCTCTTGAAGTAACTGGACAGTAGACCTGCAGTCTGATTCCACAATCACCCTCTCCCACTCTAGTTTATCTGCCACCTTCATCGCCACGATGATAGCTTCCACTTCATCTTCCAGGACATCCCTCACAACTGTTTTGGTTCCCATTCCCAACAGCCACCTTCCCCTACAGTCTCTCACGACTAAAGCACAACTGCTTCCTTTCTTCCGGCAAGACGCATCTGTGTTTATTTTAACCCAGCCCTCCATCGGATTCTCCCAATGCTCCTGTTGTGTTTTAGAAAGTTCGTCCTCCTCTCTATGCCATGCCAGCTGATTCAGTCGAAGATCAAGCTTTACCTTCCTGGTCGTATGTTCTTGATTGGGCTGCTTGTTTTCTATCACCTGCGAGTTCCTGCTTTTCCAAATATTCCAGCAGCCAAACATGAAGTTATCACGAGTTGGCTTGTTCCTCATGTTCCCTTGAATCCAGGCCTGAAGATTGGGTTCAGTAAAGAATTTTTGAGGCGTTCCATTCCCTAGAATGATCTTCCAGCAATCAGTAGCATGTTGACAGTCTCGCACCGCATGTAGACTATCTTCTTCCTTTGTCTTACAAATGTTGCACCTGCTCTCCTCCGTCAGCAACCTCTCCTTTCTCCTTTTGTTCGTCAGGATGGCATTGTGGGATAAGGTCCACATGAACATCTTTACCCGAGCTGGTACTTGGGCATTCCAAATAGTCCTCCATTCACCTTGAACCAAGGAATCATCCTCCTGTCGACAAGCTTTGTAAGCCGAGCTAGTAGTAAACTTGCCCGTGGTAGTGTGACTCCAAACAATATTATCTTTCCCAGCCTGCTTCGTAGGAGGTGGAATGTGTACAATGTCTTTAACACATCTCATAGGGAGCCACTCCTTCAAGAAGTGCACATCCCAATTATTAACGTCAAGCACCACAATCCTCACCTGCAGGTCCTGGAGATCATCCGGAATGATTTTAGTAGCTTTATTCCGCAGCACTCCATGGCTCTTCACCCACACATCATTCCAGAAGTTTGTGTCTTTTCCCGTCACCAGTTGTATATATGAATTCTGGGTGATGAAACCTTTACCTTCCAACGTAGCCTTCGCTAATCTGGACATGTTCAGCTTATTCCCCTCCCTGTATGCATCATATTAGCTTCTCATCAGTTGACACCAGATCGTGGGCCTGTTCCTTGCCACGTCCCAGGTGTTCTTTGCCAAAAGGACCCTATTCCATTCTCGCATGGTCTTCACTCCTAATCCTCCATTAGCTTTGCTACTAATAACCTTCTTCCAGGCTACTAACAATATGGGTCGTTCCTTCCTTCCTCCCCCCATATGAATCTGCAGATGGTACCGTCAATTTGATCACACAAGCCTACCGGCACAGCAGCCGTTTGCATTAAGTAGGTAGGCAACGCCGTCAGTGTCGCCTTTGCAAGGCAAACTCTCCCCGCCAAATATAGACACCAGGCAGACCAAGAAGCTATCTTATTGTTCACATTATTGAGGACTTCCCCGTACATTTCCTTATTTACCCGCTTATGTAACAGTGGCACCCCGAGATACTTTCCCAGATCGGATGTCTCAATGAAGCCGCTATATCTACAGATTGCTCGACGCACTCTATTGTTCACTTCTGTGGCAAAGTATATTCTCGTCTTCTCAACTGAAATCATCTGGCCAGATGCAACGCTGAACTCTTTGAAACAATCAATAATGGTCTTTATATTAGCCATAGATGCCTGCGCAAATAAGATGATATCATCCGCGAAGCACAAATGTGCTAGATTAGGCCCCTTCTTGAACAGTTTCACGGGTTGCCATTCATTTTGCCTTATTTTTTCCCGGATCATCTGGCTAAGTCTATCGATGCAGAGTACAAATAAATAGGGAGATAAAGGGTCTCCTTGCCTTAAACCTTTTTTCGCCTTAAACTCCGGTAGAGTGGTGTTCTTCCAAATAATAGAGGTTTTCCCGGATTTGATTGTATTCATAATGAACCCTTTGAGATTCTCAGGTATATCAGTGTGATTCAGTGTGTCCTCCACAAAGTCCCATGACATCATGTCATAGGCTTTTGAGAGATCCACTTTCACAGCCATAACTTTAGCCCCCTTGGGTTTCCTCATTCTATGGATGACCTCCTGTACGACAGCAATATTATCAGTAATTCTTCGTCCAGGAACAAAACTAGATTGTTCTTTAGAGATCCAATCTGGCATACACCGTTTAAGACGTTCAACTGCAACCTTGGAGCACATCTTCAAACAGAGGTTGTTCAGCGAAATGGGTCTCAGCTGGTCACATCTCTCCGGATGATTGACCTTTGGGATCAAGATGATGGATGAGTTGTAAATATCATCAGGCAGAACTTCTCCCCTGAGCGCCTTGGTAATGGTTAGCATAACAGATCTGCCAATGGTCTTCCAGTATCTCCTCATGAAGTTTCCTATTATACCGTCTGGGCCTTCCGCTTTGTTAGGATCAGTATTCTTGAGAACATGTAACACCTGTCGGATCAGCAGCCATCCTCCTCATCTCGCTTTCAGCGAGTCGCCGGAAAACCCCAGGAATACCTCTGCATCTCATGGGCAGCGCTGCCGTAGGGGCAGTGAAGATGGTTGTAAAATGGTTTTGAACTAACGATCTAACCTCCTCCTCCGTCGTGGTCCAGCTGTTATTTTGGTCTTTAAGAACATCAATACAATTTCCTCTCTTTCTTTGTTTAACAAAAGCTTGATAGAACTTGGTATTATCGTCTCCATGTTTCAGCCACGAAATATGGCTCTTTGTTTTCCACTCTTCCTCTTCTTGTCTTAGAATCTTTTCCATATCTCCATGCATGGTTGTAAGAAGCTCGTCAGTCCAAGGGTCATACCTTTTCTCCTACATATCTTGAAGCTTGTTGATGTTATTGAATAGTCTTTCTTTCTTCTCCCTTCTTTGTTTTCTATGCTTTTTGTCCCAAGCTGTTATGTTCTTCTTCGCAATGCCCAGAGCCATATAGAACTCATGTTTCCCTTGCCAGTTATGTGTAAGCATCTCCAGAAAATCCTCATTACCTTCCCAATAAGATTTCGTACAGAAACGTTCCTTCCCCCCTTTTCTTCTTGTATCCTTGCTAAGGATGGGGCAGTGGTCTGAGAAAACCCAAGGAAGATGTGTGACCGAAAAGTGTGCTTGCTCCTGGATAAACTCCACATTAGCTACTGCTCTGTCAAGACGTTCATGCAGGCCACCATGTTTGTAAGTGAACTTCAGACCTGAGAAACTGAGATCGGATAGCCCAGCTTCCATAAGCGTATCGCTGAACAACTTAGCTTCGCCAAAGTTATAGTGCTTTCCTCCCTTCTTCTCAGCAGGATTTATGGTGGTATTGAAATCCCCCACCACGATCCATGGTCCTTTAAACTTATGTCCCATATCCATGATGTGCTTCCAGATCAGCCGTCGGACACTGATGTGAGGGTTGGCATACACAAAGGTAACATACGTACCTCCATCCATCTTGCATGTCACAAATTGTCTATGACAGTTAATGATGTCTACTCTACACTATGTAGCTTTCCAACAGACCCAAATACCTCCCTTAAATCCTCTAGCTTCGACTCTATACGAGTTAGTGAATCCAAGCGATTTAATAGCCTTTTGAGCTGCCTCTCCGCTGATCCGTGGTTCAGCAATGGCTACTAACTTTGGTTTATGAGTTACCATGATCTCCTTAAGCACTCGCACAGTATCATCATTCCCAATTCCTCTAACGTTCCAATGGATTGTGTTTAGCATAAAATAGTTTGTGGAGATTGGGGAAATCTACAGAGGCTTCTTCAGCTTGTTGGGTGTGGTTCCCCGTCCTCGATGTTCACCTCCATAGCTTTAGGGTTCAACCTTGGACTCCTTCTCCTTTGTGTGTACAGCGGCTTCACCTTTGCAGGCTTCATTTTGGTGCTGCTCCCTTTGATTTTTCGGCTGGACGAGCCACTCCCTTTAGGTTGGTCTTCTTCGTATTGAGTGTCAGCAGTAGTGTCCCCTTCTACCCTGGCTTTTCCTTGGTTCTCAGAGTTCATCACCATGTCTTTCTCGTTCTCGATAACCTCATCAATGTTGGGTTTCTATCTACATAGCTAATCAATGATCGAACTAGAAATGCTACATTGGTTAATGTGAATTGTCGATAAATCGTATATTAGTAGGTGCCAAGCATATATCCATAAATTAATATATAACAAAATAAATCAACATATATCTACACACATATATAATGATGTATTTTTGATAAGATATCACCATATCCAAAGTTCTATCATGATTATATTCAACCAATCATAAGTAAAAAACTCCACAATATCTGTCAAGAATACAATTGTATTGTGGTCTTGACCTATAGCATCTTCTTAGATATTGATCATCACATTCAACCCTTCTTGTAAATTGTGCAAACATAATTAGGCATGTAAATCTAGCTATGTTTCTAGATTAAACACATAAAACTACTAAAAAATAGGAGATCTAAATAAAAAACATAAAAATGTCTAGCTAGGCATGTTAAGTAAATAAAATAGGGAAAATGATAAGAAAAATAGAAGAAGAGAAGAAGAAAAAGAAAATGTACCTAAATGAATTGAAGATGGTGGAGAAAAGATGAACAATGTTGAACTATGAGGTGCAGAGCCGATGGTAGTATCAACTAAGACAACTGGAAGTGAAGGTAGAAACAAGTGAGGGAACTGGTAGAGGTGGTAACAACAACTGGGCCACCTCACAATAGTGGTAGAATCAAGTTGGGCAACTGGCAGTGGTGTCAACGACTTTAGAGGTGGCAGAATAGTAGCAGAGGCAAAAGTAGAGGTAGCAAATGGAAGCAATAGTGGAAAACAATAGGAATGGTGGAAACAACAATGGTGATGGATTCAATGACAGAGGTAGTGACCGGAAGCAAGGTCATCATCATCGTCAGAGATACAAGCTAAGTATTGTGATGAATTTGAGGATGGGGTTAAGAAATTTTACGGGTGCTATTAAGAGCAACTTAGTCGTCAGTTCCTATAAAAAGTAGATGACTAAATATTTAGTCATTGGTTTTCTAAGAAAAATTAATGACATAGTTTTACCTCTGTTATCGATTCTCCATCAAAAAACTGACCATATATGTACTTATCCCTATTAAAAAATACCAACCACATTAGAACATGTCTTGTGATTTATTTTAGTAAAATTGATGCCATAATTCAATCTCAGTTGGTTCTTCATCAAGAAACTGACAACATATGTATTTATCCCTACTAAAAAATATCAACCCCTTTAAGACCTATTTAATTGATTATTTCAACAAAATCAATGACATAGTTCATTCTTTCTTATCAGTTTTCTAATAAAAAACTGATGACATATATACTTATCCCTATTAGATATTTGAACCTCAGTAAGATATGTGTAGTCGATTTCTAGAAAAAAAACTGACGACATAACCCAATTTGGGTGTTGGATTTTTTTTGTGGGGCACATGGTGGGAAGCCTTGGTCTTCAGTCCTATAAGAAGGAATCAACACCATAAGCGTTTGAGGGTAAAATTTTTCATGGGGGACTTGACCTATTGCATCAGTTTTTATAGAGAATAACCTCCCACAGGGGCCTAACGGAGGAAATATTTATTTTGTAGGAAGGGATGTGTCATCAATTTCTGTACCACTAATGGTAAATGTCTATATAACCCTTTCCTCTAGAAAGTTGCATTTTGTTGGCTGTCTGTGACATCAGTTCTACCCCATGAAATCAATGTTATAACAAAAGTCGTACCATCATTTTTTCTTAATGAAAAGACTTGACGAACAATGACATTTGTACTTTACCAATTGACATTGTAGTCCCTTAGTTTCGGTTTTCTTTTGAACTGACATTAAGAAAAGTGACACCCTAGGTCAAAAATGTATTCATGTATTATAATCATATTTTGGTTTGTGAACTTCAATTCCCTTATGCATCCTTATGCATGTGAACCGATAGGTTCCTAATTACATTAGTAGTGATTTTCAAAATAACACAAGCAAATATTGGTTTCTAGCCACACATCATTGTCACCCAAGCAAGAAGAATGAGTTAGAGAACAATTACAACATGTAAGGTGACAAATGTTACCATTAACATATAATCCCTTTGTCATAGATATCTATAATGAAACTAAGGCATGGAATGTCATCGTCTTAACATTCAATCTATGTTCCTTGAACTAGAGTACATTATTGATAATGTGAGCTCAATATCGTATATTGACTCACATGAGCATGACCATACATGACCTTACATTTCATATTCTCACTAATCAAGTGGATCGGACATCACTCCAAAGGAGGGACAACTTCCATATACATCACTCGCAGTATTTACCATGTGTCATAGTGTACCCAATCACTACCCTTTTGGAAATTCATATTTTAGAGCATGGTGGGCTAGTGTCAAAGTACGCAGAACAACATGTGTTACTGTAGTGACTTCAAGTCTAAGGATCATAGTCACCATAGTCACATTGAGATATGACTCTAATGTGTGTCTAGTGCAATTTTCTCTCTAACAAGTACCCATGTATCTTAGTTCTTATTCAATATGATGACTAAAAATACATAGTCATCACTCACCATACATGTTAGTGTTGTGTATAATTGTTATCCTATATTATCCACAATAGTAGCTGAATAGGGACATATCAAGAAATGGCTACTCTTATTATACATATGATATCATGTTTAGGTCCTCAACCCAAACCTTATCTCATTGAATCAAAACATTCTTAGAACATTGTCAAGTTTATTAGTTATCTCAATATTAAAACAAAAAATAAGTGGAATCACCTTTTATTAATAATCAAATCAAGTACACACATCCCTTTTAAAATCATCACATGATGGCTCAGGGTATATAACCAACAGAGAAGAGGGTAATAGCTGGATAAGAGGCTAGAGCATATGATGCATTAGAAGAAGAGGATAGGGAAGATGGAGAATTAGGAGGAGAAGGAATTGAAGAGTGGAGGCCTATGAAGAGGTGTGTAGGAGGAGGAGAAATAGTAAGAAGAGACGTGGAATAGGAGGTTCATGGAGGCCCATGAAGAGGAGGAGGAGTAGCAGAGGCTAGGGGTGATGATGAGTATGAGATGAGTATGAGGAGGAGGAACAGAGACTAGGGTAGTGTGGCATGAATAAAAGGTAGAGGAGATGAGTGGAGAAAGTGAAGGGAGGGTGGGTAGGAGGACATGACACAACAAAGAGGAGATGGAAAAAGTGAACAAAAGTAGAGAAAAATGAGCAAATAATGAAGTTACCTCACATTTGATGGTCTCCAAAAACAAAACACCTGGTTGTTATTCTTCTTTTTGTTCTATTGGATTTTCACAATGAGGTGGGAAAGGAGATTTGAAGGGATAAGGAATTGTAGATGAAGTGATATATATATCTATTTTGTAGGTAATAATTTGATGCATTCAATGTCGATAAAGCATGTTGTATTAAACTATTCTCAAAGGCATGTCCATTTATATTACCCCTTCCATTAATGATTGGAAGGTTGGATAGAAAGGTCTTAGATACTTTCAGTGTACTAAGGACTACATGTTAACATATAAAACATTGGATTTAGAATCTTAGGGCTATTAAAATCCACTTTATGTTGGATGTGTGGACTCAAAGAAATCTACAATTTTATACACATTCATACTACTTGAAGGAGAAGTTTTATACAAGAGTGGAAAACAATATATTATCACTACTTCCACAATATAGACCTTTGTGACATAGTTTTGAGACCATTATCATGACTTTGGTTGTCAAAAATTATATTAGGATTTGGTATTTTTGATGATGTATACAACCCTCTAAGAAAGACTAGTACTTGAAATTTGTAAAACACATATATTTGAAATATTTATCACTCAAAGAAGAAGTACATAAGCATAAAGTGCTAATTGTGAATACTTCTACTAATTTTGTGATATTGAATTTGTTAACTTAGGGATTTTTGTCCAAAATATTCTTTAACCATGCTGAAATAATGTGCATCATAGACAAGTTCTGGTTAATTGGCATAACTTAATGGGATGTATATACGTACATATGCTTTTCTCATGATGTAACAATACTTATGTATTCAATAAAGTAATGTTTCTAATATACATTTATTGTCCACGGTATGTTGCATACATGTATTGGTTGGAGTGAAAATATATATTTTGTCTTTAGAAGATTGTAACAAAACGAGGATGAATATATTTCTCTAATAAATTGGCATAAATCTTTTTTATTATTTTATACTTGGAAGAAATTGGTCACATATGACTTCTAACGTCAATGATCCAGCCATCTCAGTACAATTGAATACTAAAACTTGATATATCAAACGTTATAATGCATTGTTATGGTTATAGTCGAAACATCAACTCATTACATGGTCATGTGGGGATTGTTAAAATAATATGCATGTATATTTTCCTATGTTGTCCATGTAACATATTTCATTTGTCTTTAATTGAATTCGCTTTAGTCTAATGATTGTTGAGATGTAGGAAGCTATAGATGAAGGGGTGGGAGTCACTCCCACTCCCTTTCTATTTAATTAAGAGACATCTACTTTCTCCACTCGAGGTAGTTAGTTTGTACTCCTTATGCGAAGAGACACATAGGTGAAGAGACATCCACTAACCACAGTAAGGATAGTTAGTCTCTCCTTCTCGGGAAAAGAGACACCTAAATGAAGAGAAAGATTAGTTAGGTCTCTACTTATTAAGCGAAGAGACACCAAGTAGAATAGTTCGTCTCTAACCCTTAGGTGAAGGACACTTAGCTAACCTCACTCACATGTGGTTGCTCTATATCCCAATAAACCCAATGGGGTTGTCACATTTTCTCCTTCACCATTCAGAGATCAAGAAAGACAAAAAAGAAGAGAATAAGTAGAATTCGCAATGCAAACCTCGACAGATTGGAGAAACAAAAAAAAAGTGGGAGTTGCAACAAGGGGAAGGCGTTGTAGCTGCAACATTATAAGTAACATTGTAAGTAATCAAGACGAAAATATTCCGTTCAACAATAACAGTGTTACAAATTTCAAACACGGCTAAAATAAGTATTTTTATATATATTGTTCGTAATATGAGATGAGAATGTTTAAATGAATAAAATCAAACCGGATTTGTTTTATAAATAGATTTTTGTAACAGGTATTGCTCATGACGGGGTCTCTCGAAACCAACCGAGTATATCGTTTGACATGGAAACTATAACCGATCGTGTCTATGGAGTGCGCATGTCGTGGAAGAAGGTGGTTAGCTAGCAGATTCCTTCATTATTATTATTATTATTATTTTAGGAAAAGCAATTTCCTTCATTAATTTAGGAACGTTCGGACAACGAGATCCTTCGTCTACAGTTGCGAGAACAAAGAGGAACTAGTGCTTGAGAAAAGCTTTGCTGCTCTATATAGATTGCCATAACGCCACAGAGCTATATAATCGCAGACGACGGAGAATAGAAGCACCAAATACGAGAAATATGGGTTTGCAGCTTGTGCCCTTAGCCTGGGTCATATACGCAACATTGTCCATTACATTAAGCACCACCCTGGCAGTGGCACAGGTATGTGGTTTGCAAGCCGGCGGAGCGCTATGCAGCGGCGGCCAGTGCTGCAGCCAATATGGCTACTGCGGCAAAACCTCCGAGTACTGCGGCCCTGGCTGCCAGAGCCAGTGCGGCGGCGCCGGGAACGTAGCCTCCATAGTGAGCGAGGTCCTTTTCAACAACATGCTGAAGTACCGCAACAGCGCTGCCTGCCCAGCAAATAACTTCTACAGCTATAGCTCGTTCATTGCGGCCGCCAGCTGGTTCCCCAAGTTTGCCGGGGTTGGGGACGTGATCACAAGGAAGAGGGAGATCGCCGCTTTCCTTGCACAGACCTCACATGAGACGACAGGTACGTACGATAAATTCGACCGACATACACAGTTAGTAGTGTCCCAAATCGTCGACAATTAATCTCATCTGTTCATACATAAACGCCCGCAGGTGGGAGCTCAGGATCAATTGACTACGCCTGGGGATATTGCTTCAAAGAAGAGATAGATAAAACTCCAAGTTACTGTGCCACTAGCCCTCAGTGGCCTTGCGTTTCTGGGAAGAAATATTACGGCAGAGGACCCATCCAGATCTCCTGGTAAGTGTATGTTCTGTTCAACATATAAATGTACTGATGTATTGTGGATATTGCTTAAATTTGCTACGTGGTCAATTTAGCTGACTAGGTTGTCTTGCTTAGGAATTACAACTACGGCCCAGCAGGAAGTGCCCTTGGAGTCGACCTTCTTAGCAACCCAGATCTGGTGGCAACAGACGCCACTGTCTCCTTCAAAACCGCCTTCTGGTTCTGGATGACCCCGCAGACGCCGAAGCCTTCGTGCCACAACGTGATGACCGGCGGCTGGAAACCATCAGGCTCTGACGTGGCCGCTGGAAGGTTGCCGGGATACGGAACCGTCACAAACATAATCAACGGCGGGTTGGAGTGCGGACACGGACCGGATACCCACGTGGCTGACCGGATCGGGTATTACAAGCGGTATTGCACCATGCTCGGTGTTGATCCCGGGGTCAATCTCGATTGTGGAGGTCAGAAACCTTTTGGTAGTTCGGTCAGTGATGAAGATCAGCATCTTGCCGCTGCATAACGCATAAAAAATTGTTGGAAGAAGAGGCGCGTGAAAAAAATGTAGCGCACCAACATTCATATCGTGTCACAATGTTTTATTCTTAATAAAAGGTTCGTGGAGGATATGCATTCATCGAGTTAGTCTAATAGAAGGACGACTGCTTCAACCAAGAGTATATAACACACCTCTTCCACTAAAATCCACACCTAGACCAGCGTAAACACATCATACAAAGCGGAGAAATTTTCGATACAATTGATGAAATGTTTCGAGACGTGTCAGTGGACAAAAAGTATACAAGTACATGCTATTAATACTAAAAATACTAAAAGACATTAACAATACTATCGATTTTAAAATAAAATCATACGAATATAAATATCAAACAATACTGGAAACATATAAATGTGTGTACATCATTTTATATAAATATTTTTCAATTATACTTATGTACTATACGTCATGTAGTGATAATTTTAAAGCAAATAATGCTTAAAAATAAATACTACAAATATAATATGTATTTTTAAATTAAAAAAATGCTCATTAATAAGTATTGTGATGCTTACTTTATACGTGTACGATGTAAAAAATATATGTACGAATTATTATGTCACCCTCTTTCTCTTTCCATCCACTACTTCTCTCATTATATTTAGTACACCTTCTCTCTTCATCCACTATTTCTTTCTTTATATTTAATACTCTCTCTCTCTCCATCCACTACTTCTTTCTTTATATTTTGTACACCCTCTCTCTCCGTCCACGTCTCCTTCTTTGTATTTGTTGCACTTCTCTCTCCATCCACCCCCTTCATTATATTTATTACGTCCCCTTTCTATATCAGTTATCTTTTTGTCTCTATTAATTATAACATTTTTTCGTCCACTATCTCCCTTTCTTTTCCATTTCACAACATTTTATCCAGTAATAGTTATTACTCTCAAATCTCCAGTCACAAGTCAATTATGGATACTTTCAAAACCAAAATACACTGTACTTATTGTACTATACGCGTGTTCCCGAGGTATAAATGTAGATTTTAATAGATGGTGCCTTGAATAAGTACTTTCCCCTCAACAAAATGAGCTGTCGTGACATAGGCCTTATTTTGTAAGACCGAGTGCAGCATGCTTCTACATCCTCCAAAATAAAGCCCTTGATCCTAAAATACTAAAAAAGCCGAGTGATCTCAACAAATTTAGAGAATAACATATATACACATGTTTGTTCTTTGTAAGTGATGCAAATTTTTACATATTTCTCGTGCGGCAATATGTCATACAATCTTTGTCTAAATCCGAGGATACCACATGTATTGTGGGGATTACAACCAAAGTTGTTCATGAAGACACTAGTTTAAAAGCTAAAAATCTTGATAAATTTTGTTGTCTGAAAAGATATTAGATACTTGATTTTTTTGACAACTTTCACTTAAGCTCTTCTCTTCCAAGAGGTGATCGCTCAGCCTGCCCTTCTATTGCAAGTAACTTAGATGCCTCATCTTCTCTATCTACTACACATCCTTCCATTTTGTTAGCCTCACAGAGGAAGTCCGGTCAGTCTCTCAATGCAAATGATATTGTGGCCTGCTTAGATGCCTATCTTACCATCTAATGTACCACCATGTTACATCTTTTGCTTCTTAACACACTTTAACATTCATTTTCCTTCTCAGTCTAGAATAGGTTAACAATGGGCTTGAACCTGATAAGCACAACAACATTAGTTTGTAGCAGCTTAAACGCCAATTGGTTGCTAGTTTCAAAGTTGACCTTCGACAAGATTTGCATAATTTCTTATATTCCTCTTGCTATTGCCCATGGTACCACACTCAAACTGTCCATGCAATGAATTGCTTGAACTCCACCACTTGACCACTAACCCCTATGATGGTAGGAAGCTTCACAAGAAGTTGTTCCCCGTTGACATCAAGAGACCTTTTTCAGAGTGAAGATTCTTAGAGGAGTAGTGAGTAGGGACAAAGGCTTTATCGAGGGGTTAGTCATGAGGAGGGCTACAAAGGCTGTTGAGATGATGAATCTTCTTCCGCAATTGGGTGATCAATAGAGTGAACTCCTTTTTCTCCATTCATGTATGGGCATTGCCAAGATAATGTTTGACTTACGCACATGTCAACCTTCATACATGGAGGAGGCTACACCATTGTTTCACAAGGGTTTGCTAAAGCCTATTGTAGTTTGTGGAAGTCCTTTTCTTGGGGACCTTCAATGGTGGATCGCTTCTCTTCCCACTTGTCTCGGAGGTTTGGGACTTTACTCAGAAATAGAAGCTTCCTCATACACTTTTATAGCTTCCAGGATCCAATCTTGGGTTCTTCAGGATCATATTTTATGAGACAGCAGGATCTAAGATATGGACTCTGATTTTGATAGTGCTTTAAATTTTCTTTGTGTCACTATTCAAACTTTCAACCTTAGTAATTTTGCTAACAAGGATATCATCCCTCATAGATCCCAAAATTCTTTGACGAGTGCCCATTTTAGCAAAATTATTGAGGATGTGGAAGTCACATTTGAGATGATCATTAGACAAAAAGTTATTTGGGTGTGTACAAGTTGATCATGCTCAAGATTTTCACCTTGCTATTCCAATTGATGGATTGGTCATGCATATGTCATGAGTAGAGTATTGTACCATCCTCAGGTACCGTCTCATGATTCCTTTGTTTCAAGTTGATGATATTTGTCCAATTCGTCGTAAGGCATGTTTGGATACTTTTGGGGATCATGCAGTTCATTATAGAGAGCTACCTGGATTCAAGTATAGACATGATCTTGTTCAGGATATTCTCTATGACGTACTATGACATTTCTAGAATTGTTTATAAGAAAAGGCACTTATTAACTTTTTGACGGATCCACAGGAGGGGAGATCAAAACTCAGACTGGTTGATATCTTAGTTTTTGGATGGGTTGGAGGAAAACATGCATGTGTGGATCTGACATGGGTTTCCCCACTTGTGGGCCTGATTGGTGGAGTATTTACTATAGGACAAGTTGATCCCAAAGCTGCCTCAGCCAAAGTTGTCAAGCGTGAGAAAGCATGCATCGACAATCAACACATTTTTATACCTTCTGGGTTTGACACTTTTGGTTTCTTAGCACCATAGGATGTGTAACTTATCAAGAGGATTCAAAATATTATATATAGTAACATCATCAACCCTAAGTACATAATGTAGTATTCTGAAGAAAGGATTGGAAGCACAGCTTGTTGTCCGTCTTCCTTCCATATCCATGTAAATGTAATCAATCATTATCACTGTATTTTACAGTTGAGACGAAACAATTACTTGTTGATTTATTTACTATTTTTACTACAACCCCATCAACATTAATCTTCATCTCTCCCCTAGCGGATGGTTCACATACACAGATAGTATATATGTGCTGACTAGGATGTTCTAGGCTCATATACACATGTTAGTGATCTTCATCTTCCTCACAATTTCCTCATAAACCTGATGAATAGGAATATGAGAATTGTTAAATACATTTTTATTCCTTAGTTTACATATTGTATCTACCATAGTGGGAACCCAAATAGGTCTGTTGAGAATGTTCTGATTGTTCTTCAGGTAACTTGAAACCCAATGTCACAATGACTTGGCATTCTCCACACAAACATAATGGTTCTCTATCTCTAACCATAATGATATAATTGATGAACAACTATATAGCATGTGTAGGGAGGTCTCAGCATGAATATTTGGTCTAGTTGATGGACAACTATAAAGCAAGTAAAGAGAGGTCTCAGTATGATTATTGCATTTAGGACATGTTGAGCAACTTGTCAGAACATGAGATGTCCTATTAGCATTGGTTAGTAAGCCTTCATGTAGAGTACTAAATAGGAAGAACATCATCTAATTAGCCACCTGAAACCTCCAAATTCTTCTCCAACATCCATGTGTTCATCTACACATTGATTGATTGAGTTTGTTATACATTGTATTCATAGAGAAAGTCTCATTATATGTTTCTTTAAAGATACATTCATCCATCCCTACATGAGCCACTAGTGGGACCGTACTAAGAATCCTCCCTACTATGTTTTTGTCAAACCAGTGTTTTATGAATTGTGTATCCCACATCCCTTCACTAGACATTGTAGAAACCTTCATATTCCTTATTTTCATTGGGATCACTAGGTTAGTTTTATCATTGGTACCATTGTGCCTCCAACCAAGTTGTCCTTCCAGAATGATGCTCCTTCACTATCCATAATTGACTTTTCCTAATTGTGGTTTCATTTTTGGTTCCCTTTTAAAGATCAATTTACATAGTCTAGATCCAGTCAGACACCCTTTATCCTTTAAATGATAGTACTTTGCTTCCATAGCCTTGGCCCTATCAATATCTCTTTGTGAAGTGAAATTCCAAACACTACCCTAGAAATAAGTTCTTCATTTTGTTCGCATACATACTTGATGCTAAGGCCACCATCTCACTTTATGGCTACAATCTTCCTCTAGTGAATAGTACTCAATTTTTTGTTTCCTCCAAAATAACCTCATATGAAGTTCTAAATTTTTCTATCTATATCATCAAAAATGGATATAGGCAAAGGAGTGGTCTGCATTATGTATGTCCCTATGAGTTTAGCACTGATTTAGCTAGTGTCACTCTTCTTGTGAATGATATGGTTCAATTAATTGACAAGTTTACTTTGCAAACTATTGAGTTCAAGGATGATAAATACTGTAACGCCTGGGCCCACTGCCCAAAGCTCTAGTAGAGTTTTAGGAATGAGGACTGTCCCCACAGACCACCACTAGCCTTAACTGTGCGCTTTGTCCTCACTCACGTGCATGCCAGGATTAACTTCCCGATAGGTCACCCATCTCAGTACTACACCAAGATGAGCACACTTAACTATAGAGTTCTTAGTAATGGGCTCCCGGAAAAGGAGGTGCACCTTGGTGATATGGGTAGTCCAATTATTCCTTTTAAGATCAACTTATCTGAGGCCTCGAATCTTGGGATGTTACAATCTCCCCCACTTAGACTCTTGACGTCCTCGTCAAGTCTCAACTATATGGCCTCATAATCTGACCCCATTTCAGTGTAGACCCACAATGGCCCATGGACACCCAGCTCCTGATCACAGAATACCAGCGCAAGGGTGGCTACGTCAACCATGGACAACCTTTTCCTACATGCCTGGACCGCACGGCTCAAGACTGGCATGTCACATGCCCATGTGGGCCCTACCTACTGGAGGGGTTATGGCTCTGATACCATTTGTAACGCCTGGGCCCACTTCCCAAGGCTCTAGTAGAGTTTCAAGAATGACGACTGTCCCCATAGACCACCACTAGCCTTAACTGCGCGCTTTGTCCTCACTCACGTGCATGCGAGGATTAACTTCCCGATAGGTCACCCATCCCAATACTACTCCAAGTTGAGCACACTTAACTATGGAGTTCTTAGTTATGGGCTCCCGGAAAAGGAGGTGCACCTTGGTGATATGGGTAGTCCAATCATTCCTTTTAAGATCAACTTATCCGAGGCCTCAAATCTTGGGATGTTACAAATACACACCTTTAGTAGATCTTGTATGTAAGATGGGGACTCCTAGGTGCTTGCCTAGATTATTAACCAACCTAATCATGCGTCCAAAAGGAGCGGATCTAGAATAATCAAACTTTTAAATTTGTATCTCAAAACTTAGGACCCCGCAACGATAATATGGGGTCCGATTTAGTAAATTAGTGTCAATCCACAGGGAGAAGGGTAGTATGTGCTAACAATGGAGAGCCTTATCTTAGTTACACCAACCAAAGAGTGATATAAAGTTTGTGTTCCTTATCGAACGATGTACTTCAACGGATGAGTAAGTAAAACAAATCAAGAAGCAAATCAAAGAAAAAGAAAGGCAAATGATAAGGTATCAAGTGAGGATGGAGAAATATTTGATTCGGTTTCATGATTAAAGGTCTCTCACCAACATGCATTACTCACACCCATTGTATACTGTTACCAAGTTTACAAACAACCATAATTAGTGTCTATTCCCTCCCCTCTCGATCTTATGATAGATCTAGATTATAAGGTTGTCTCTCTCTTAAGATCGCAAACAAACAATCACAATAAAACCATATGATCATTAGCTCAAGAATTTCAACATTCTCATGAATTCATGCAACTACATAGCACTAAGATATGGGATAATACCACTCTTTAGAGGTATTAAAAATCAAACAACATAAGATGATACCTAATCATTCAGTTGGATCATTAATACCTAGAGTATGGATATAAATATTGTTAAGAGAATATATTCAATGGATATAAGTATTTACATGTTGGGAGAGCCTTAGTGGCTACTGTTGGTATGTATGCCCAGAGAGTCGATCATATGATGATTGTAATGGCATATCTTGTTAGAAATTTGATTAATAATATAGGCAATCTTCTAATTTATTCTATTTTGTTCAGTTATGAGATAATGAAGTAACATAATAAATGCTTAAATAATGATATTACTCAATGATGTATGTCTTCAGGTTGAAGAGCTAAACAATGAGATCATACGGATGTTAGGAGCATATACATTCTAGATGTCCCTAGTCGGTTGTTATTGTGGAAGTCTAATAAACAACAATAGCTTATAAGACTAGAGTGTGTATGAGTTGATGACATGTTCTCATTACAACCATCATCCATGTCACCATCAACCAAATGTCATTCACCCATGCCACCTTCATCCACATCACCTTCATATGCACCACCCTCATCCACGCATCCTTCATCTACACCACCATCATTCACACCTAATTCACCACCATCATATACACCAACAGCACCCATACTACATTCTTCCACACCCTCATATCCTCCACCTTCATCCATACCACATACAACACCGCCATCTACACCACATCCACCTAATCCTTCGGATCCACATGAAGAACTAGTCAAGGAGGATGACCTTCCTCTTAAGGACTACTTTGGTACAGTTGCAATGCACATGAGTGGACCTATTAATATTTGAGAATTTGAGGTAGAGGAGTTTTCTATCAGCCCAGCCATCACACAATTGCTACAGCTGAATGCATTTGGAGGGACACCAATGGAAGATCCAAACCTCCACATTGTTGAATTTCTACACTTACTAAGTACCATAAAGATAAATGGCATTCCTACTGACGGGATCCGCCTAATCCTTTTTCCATTCTCTCTTAGAGATAGAGCCAAGGCATGGCTCTATACTTTGCCAAAGAAGTGAATCGTCACTTGGGAGGAGCTTCTAAAGGTCTTTTTGGCAAGATATTTTCCACCTAGCAAAACTTTATAGCTGAGGAGTTAACTCATCAATTATTCTCAAAGGGATGGAGAGACCATGTATGATACATGGGAGAGGTTTAAAGATCTTCAACACCTTTGTCCACATCACAGTCTAAGCAATTGTCTTCTATTGCAATCTTTCTATAATGGTTTGTGCTACAATACAAGGATGTCTATTGATGCAACTGCAAATGGAGGTCTAATGAACAAATCTTATGGAGAATCCTATGCTATTATTTAAGATATGGTAGAAAATCATTGCCAATGGAGTCTGACTACAAGATACCACCCATCCTTTTCACATACTACTTCCATAATGTAAGTGGAAGATCACACGGTTGGTTCTATAGGCTTGATTGTAGCAAGGCTAGACACTTTGTCACAAAGGTTTGAGAATCTAAGCACACAACGAATTCAAACAACCAACAATATTTGTGTTACATGTGGGTTGCTTGGACACTCATCTTCTATACGTTATGCTTCTTCTATTTATTCTCCAAATGGCTACACTCCATCAGGCTTCTACAGCAATGCAAACCCGAATTTCATTTAGCCACAACAACCACAAGTAACTTCTAGATTAGAGTCCATTCTTGCAACATTTATTTCAACTCAAATGCTACAAAATGAGGAGTTTTATCAACAAAGACAATCAATGAAGGCTTCCATTTTGCAACTCTCTTCTAAGGTGGATGATATTGCCACTCATGCACACATCTTGGAGAAACAAATTGCCCAACAAGCTCTTTCTAGCAAAGAAGAATTTCCACCTTTCTTGCCTAGTCTACCATAGATGAATCCTACATATTTTAGGACGGCGATATTGAAGAATGGTGTTGTCATAGAAGTACATACTTCAAGGTATGATGATATAGATACCTATGAGGATTATGAAGCTACAAATCAAGGGGAGAAAGCTACAACACATGATCTACTTTTAGATTTTTTAATCAAGCCACATGTCCTTCCTCCTCATACTCTAGATGACACATTTCTTTATAATGAGAACACTCTTCCCAACTCATATTTTGATGATGCTTCAAAGGAGAATGAAAAGAAAAATAGTATTGGTATACAAAAGACTATTCTTGCTGAAGCTCATAGGTGCTTTTTCTTGCCCCAAATCAATGACATATTTGCATGGAGGCATCAATATTTAGCACAACAATTTCCAGCCTCAAATCAAAGCAATGGACCTCCATCTTCATCATCCACCATAACAGGTATTCGGTTGCAATCCACTTGAGATTTTTATATGCAATGAGGACACTACAAATTTCAAGCTTAGGGGGAGAGGAACCGGGCGGTAGTGTAGTCTTATTTCACTTTTATCATCTTTTTCTTAGTTGTTTTTTTCAGTTCTACTATTCTAGTGGGAAATCTAGTATGATATGAGGTTTTCTTTTATATGTGGATAGAACTCCTATGCTTAACTGATTGTCCTCTTTTGATGAGAAATATCATTTAGAGAAATTGTAAAACTCATGCATTAATCAAATGAAACCTTTTGGCCATCAACATGTGCTTAACTCTAGTTTATGATTCTAGCCTAAACATTTATCTTTCACATCCATGATTGCTTAAAACATGTAATTGTTTCAATTTTTGTGAGTAAATCAACTTTACAACGTCATTTGGAATACAGGATGCCCTTGCCAAGCTCTTAGTACATTTTCAACCACTCTTTCAATGAAAAATTTTCAAAACAAATGAATGAAATCTAGCTAATGTTGCAATTTAGTTGACTCTCCTATGTTTTGGAAAAATTTTAAAATTTATTTTGTCTTATATCATCTTTATACCCCATCAAAGATGGCTAAACTGACCACATATCATGTTGGCCTAGTGTAAGTCCGATCTGGCCATGATGGTTAGGTAGTATGTCTTAAAAGAGGGTAAAATACCCCAACCGGTATTCCATGTGTGCATAAGCCTACATTAGCAGCCGAGTGTTGGAACCCATAATCCATTGTCATATCATTTTTGAAAAAGAAGGAAAGTACAACTAAAATTGTCAATTTTAACTAAAATTTCACCATTTGTATCCTTAATAGTTGAGAGTTTGAGTTGCACATCCACTAATTGTTTGGCTTGGTCATCCAAATTCTACTTAGTGTTGTTTAATTGATTGATTCATTTAATTGTGACCACCCCTGCTAAACTAAAAATTTCTTTCTTGGGTGTTTAAGCTGAATTGATGGCTATGAGTATAAACATGTTGATCATGGTTGGCTTGGTCTTATACACATTTTTCTTTTCATTTGATCTATGCATGCACTTGACAATTCTTCATTTGTGTTTCTATGCTCTTTGTTCTTGAGGACAAGAAATGGTTTAAGCTTAGGGGGATTTGATGTGCACAAATCATATCATCTTTTGGATCATGTTTGGTTGCATATGCATGTAATTTTGACTCAATTATCACTCTCATTCATGCTAGATTCTATATTTTTAGCTATTCTTACTTGTCTCATGGTTTGGATTGTAGGTACTACATTTTTCAATGAAATAATGAGGAATATATCATATTATTACTTATTGGATCACTCCTCAACTATGTACATGTTTTGGGGTTCAAAATTGTGCAAATACCTCTTTTTCGGCATGTAAAACTGACCTACACGCTGTAAGTTATGAGCTAACACACAACAACCCAGAACAGCCCAGAAAAGTCATTGACACGCCGTGTCTTAAAAAGACACCCATGTATTAAAAAGACACCACATGTCTTATTAAAGACACCACGTGTCTCAGTCCAGAAATTGAATGCAGAACTCCATATTTGTAGCAAAACGTCATGTTTTATTAAAGACACGTCGTGTCTTATTAAAGACACGTCATGTAACCTCCCAGAACTCGATCCAAACTTCAGTTATTGCATAAGACACGTTGTTTCTTATAAAAGACATGTCGTGTGACCAGTAGATTTCACTTAAACATGAATTTAACTGTCTCACATTGATATATATGACCCCAACTCGTCTTGGGACAGTTATGATGACTTAGGATGGACCTTTTGGAGGGCAACTCGACTGGAGGGAGGCCAGGATAAGTTGGAGGAGACCAAGGGAGATAGGAGGTGGTTACTCAAGAGAGAACCCTTTTCTTCTTCCTTCTTCTTCACTATTTGCAGCAAGCATCTTCCACTTCCTCTTCTATCCGCTAGGGAGTGAAGAAATCTGAGAAAGTGCAGCAAGCAAGGACGGAGCTTGACTTCTAGCTGGAGTTCTTCTTCATTCTACTACTTCTCACAGACATACTAGTTCTTTCTACTCTTTTACTGTGTCCTTTGATGTTTTCTACTGCTTGTACCTTCTTTCTCTAGCCATGAATGAGTAGAATGCGAATCTTGGACATGGGAGAGTAACTCCCATGTCATAGCTTGTATGAACATATGAATTTCATACTAAATGTTAGTTGCTTGCATGTTCCAAGAGTCATTTCAGATCTAATATGCTTATTTTTGTGATTGGCCATCATACTTGCATGTTTTATGCTTTCTTTCATAATCTAAGAAGATGTGTTTAAGAGTATGGAGTTACTCTTTTGGCAACTTGTCCTTGACCGCGAGAGTGGCTAGGATTAAGTTGAGGAGCAAGGTTTGTGATTCAAAATGAAATACATGCACGAGAGTGATGTATGGAGTTAGAATCATCATCACTTCACCGGGAGGTGAGTGATGACTACAAATCTCCTTTGCAAGTTAATTGACATGTTTAAATTCATATTTTAATATAAGATTTGATGTGATAGTGAAATCTCAAGTCTAGGATCCTCCTAAATCTAAATCTTAACCTTTCTTAAGTGATAATTTAATGTTTGCTTTAAATATGTAATTTCATTGTTCTAATCCAATAATCTTGTGTACAACAATCTAGATTATTGAAAATCATAACTCTTGCACCTAGATAACCAACGCTCCTTGTGTTCGACCTCGACTACAACTGCTCTCGTATACTTGCGGGAAATTTCTAGTTGATTAAAAGATCATTCTTATTATTGAAACTCGTTAGTGTAACAAACGAACACCTATTATAACCTGAATCAGGCTAGAATCCACCTTGGATTCCAATATGACAACTGGTCGGGTGCTGAAAATTCTCCTCAACTTGCTTCCCAACAAAGACCCCCTCATCTTGAATCCTACGGTGCAAGTCATCCACCACCGAGCTTCCCTTACAATTAAAACCATAGGAACTTTGGGAACTAGGGAAATTACCGGGGTAATTTCCAAAACTGTGGGTCCTACCCAGGACAACAATATTAATCTAAACCAACCATCACCATAGAGGCAATAGCATTCTCCCACTCCTTCCGATTAATTGTATTACTACTCTAGAACAATTCATCTTTTCCTAGAATCAAAATTCTCCTTTTACAATAGGTCCAAAAAAAGGAAATTGGTGCTCAATTGGCCCAACTCTTTGCCCAACAAAAACCCCATGTTGGCACTTTTGTTGGGAAACCAAAAAACAACCACAAGTATCCTCGACAACTTAAAGTTGTCTCCACCCTTTCGGGAAAGACACATGCTCCTCCCCCTCCTCCAGAGAAAACATCTATTGTACCCTTAGATTTCGAGGATGACAACATTGTGGTCGTTGAAACCCAACCTTCACCAGAACCAATCATTTCTGACCCTAAAGTCCCACAAGTGGAGGCTAATGAGCTTGAAATCCCTATCTGCAAGCTCTGTCCACCATACTAGGCCTGCCTAAAGAAAACTAGGCTAGAAACCCATTTCATGAAGTTTAGGGAGGCCATGAAAAAGTTACATGTGGGCATCCCCTTCTTGGATGCTCTTGCTGACATGCCTGCCTAGTGAAAGTACATGAAAACCTTTTTGACTAAGAAGTATGCCACCAAATAGTATGAGATGGTAAAACTTGCTAGGACCACCTTGTATATCATTCAAAGCAAAATGCCCCAAAAATAGATAGACCCTGGTTCCTTTGGGATTGGATGCTATTTAGGTGACAATGCTTGCAGAAAAAGTCTTTCTAACTTAGGCACTAGTATTTTGATTATGCCTTATAGTCATTATAGGAGAGTGGGATATGTTAATATGCATCCCACAACCATGACCATCCAGTTGTAAGACACATCTGTGAGGAAACCTATGGGTATAATTGAAGATATACATGCAAGGGTTGGGAAAGATGCCCACATTCCATGTGATTTCATGATCATGGAAATCAAGGAAGATTTGTGTTACCCTCTCATTTTTAGACACCCCTTCTTGGTCATGGTTAAAGCCTTGATTAAGGTTGAGGTCGGAACCATTCTTATATGACATGGAAAATAGACCCTAGAATTTAGGGTGTTTGAAAGCATGAGAGGACCTAGCCATCAGGAGGAGGTACAACTCCTTGATTGTGTTGACATGATTTCCCAATTAAGGAAGGAATGGGAGTTACTTGAGGATCCCCTTCACACTTCCCTCATGACCTCTTCTGAATGTGGCATTAAATATGAGCAATTGGATCAATGCAGGGCTCATCTAAACAACTTCGAAGAAGTCACTAATGGGGAATTTGACTACCTTAAGATGGCTTCACTTCTAAAAGAGAAACCTGAACCCCCTTAAGGCCCCATAAATTAAACCTCTCCCAAAAGGACTTAAATATATTTTCTTAGATGATCAGCAAATACTACATGTTATTGTTGACCTTGATCTTACTTTTTAGTAGGAAGACAACCTCATTAATGAGATAAGAAAAGGATAGCTACTCTAGGGTATAAAATGACCGAGTTGACATGAATCCATCAAGCCATTAGTATGCATAAAATCCCTATGATAGAAGATTACAAACCATCAGGGGGTCCCCTTAGTGGAAATTAGATCCAAATATGAAAGAGGTTGTTTGATTTGAGGTTATCAAACTCTTAACTATAGGAATCATCTACCCCATCTCTGACTCCACTTGAGTCAATCATGTCCAAGTGGACCCTAAGAAAGGGGGAACCATTGTTGTGAAAAATGACAAGAATGAGCTTATTCCCATCTAAAATGTTACAAGATGGAGGATGTTTATTGACTACAGAATACTTAATATGGCCACTGGAAAAGATCATTTCCCTCTTCCCTTTCAGGATCAAGTAATAGAGTGCCTTGCCCATCAATAATATTTTGTCTATGTGCATGGTTATTCAGGTTTCCATTATATTCCCATTAATCCTGAGGATCAAGAGAAGATGAACTTCATTTTCATGTCTAGCACTAACGCTTTCAGGAGAATGCCCTTCAGGTTGTGTAACCACCTTCCAGTGGTGGATGTATGCTATTTATTTTGGGTTGATTGAAACTGTTATGGAGGTGTTTATGTATGGTTTCTCTATTTATGGCAACTTATTTGACTCTTGCCTTAGACACATATCCCTTGTTCTAGAAAAGTGTGAAGAAGCACATTTAGTCCTAAATAGGGAAAATTTTCACCTCATGGTGACAGAAGGTGTTGTTTTGGTACATAGAGTTAGAAACTGAGGCATAGAGGTGGATAGAGCCAAGATTGAGGTGATCATCAAACTTCCCCCTCCCACTTTTGTCAAGGACATCCATGCCTTCCTTGGGCATGCTGGATTTCATGAATGATTCATTCATGATTTTTTTGGAAATCTACAAGCCTCTTACCAACCACCTCCAAAAGGATGCCCCCTTCACCTTTGCAATAACTTACATGATCAATTTACTTTTCCTAAAGGATTCTCTTACTTCTACATGTGTGCACCTGATTGGTCTTTGCCTTTGATGTCATGTGTGATTCTAGTGATTTTGTTGTTGGTTCTATTCTTATACAACGGGTTGACAAGAAATACATCATTTTTTGTGCATACAAAACTCTAGATGATGCACAATAGAACTTTACTACTATTGAGAAGGAAATGACTAATTGGTGATATTCTTGCACAACAGGTTGACAAGAAACACCATATCATTTACTATGCATACAAAAATCTAGATGATGCACAACATAACTACACTACTATTGAAAAGTAAATGTTTTCCAATGTTTATGCCTTTGACAAGGTTCGATCCTATATTTGTAGGTCCAAGGTTATTGTTTACACGGATCACGCTACCATCAGACACCTAATGACCAAAAAGGATGCCAAACCATGCCTCATTCATTGGATCCTTTTACTTCTAGAATTTGATTTAGAAATCTTAGATAAGAAGGGTTGTGAAAATGTTGTGGTGGACCATCTTAGCCTCTTAAGCTTATGTGAGGATGATGGAGTCCCCATTTATGATTCTCTAAAGGGAGATAAATTGCTGAAGTCTGAATCTTGTTACCCATGGTTCATAGATTATGTCAATTATCTTGGTGCAAGTGTCTTACACCCTGATTATAAGGGAGTTACCAAAACAAACTTTTTACATGATGTCAAACACTATTATTGGAATGATACTTATCTTTTTAGACTATTTGTAGATGGTCTCTATCCACGTTTGTTACTAAGGAAGAGGCACATGACATACTTAAACAATATCATTTTGGCCCCATTATAGGGCACATGAGTTCTCAGAAAATATCCCGAAAGATTCTCTAATCTAGTTTCTTTTGTCCTAACTTATTCTGAGATTCTTATGCGTTTGTCTTATCCTGTGATCAATGCTAGAGATTAGGAAATATTTCTAAAAGAGACCAAATGCCCATGACCTCATTGGCAAGAGATAGAGATCTTTGATGTCTGGGGGTGGATTGTATGGGACCCTTTCCTTCTTGTTGTGAGTACTAATATATCCTAGTTGTTGTGGATTACATTTCAAAATGACTAGGAGTCATTCCCACCAACACTTGTGACTCAAATCCTTGAAGAATCTTTTCAAAGATATCATTTTCCCTAGGTTCAGGGTGCCTTGCACTATGATTTGTAATGGGGGATCAAATTTTTAAACAAAAATTTTGAGTCCTTACAGAATTGATATGGAGTCCACCATAAAGTTTCCTTTCCTTACCATGCTCAGACTAGTGGTCAAGTTGAGGTTTCAAACCGGCACATTAAGTCCATCCTAGAAAAAATAGTTAATCGCACTAGGAAAGATTGGGCTTTGAAAATCAATGATGCCTTGTGGGCATACAGAACTGCCTACAAAATACCTATAGGCACTGCTTCCTTTAGATCGATCTATGGAAAGTCTTGCCATCTACCCATGAAGTTGGAGCACAAGGCTAGTTGGGCCATAAAAAGTTTAAACTTTGACCTATTTGTAGCAGGAATAAACCATTTCTTCAAATGCAGTAGTTAGAAGAGCTCAGAATGACGTCCTGTGAGAATTATCAGATATATAAAGATAGAACCAAATTATGGCATGATGGTCATATAAGGAGGAAAGACATTTAGGAGGGTGATCAGGTCCTAGTCTACAATTCTAAGTTGAGGCTTTCTCTTGAAAAACTCAAATCTTGTTGTGGACCCTACCTTGTCAAGCATGCCTATCCACAAAGAACTTTTCTCCTTTGGGCTAAATGGCAGGGTGAGTTTTTAGGACATAGGCTTAAGCGGTAATTACCGATGAGGATTTTGTTGCACCTAAAGCATATCACCTCCCTATATGTGCAATGCTATAATTAAGTGATCCACCCCCACCTAATCTGGAGCCAAAATCAGCTCCATGATTACACATGTTAGACATTTGACATAAAGTTGGGTGCTTGTTGGGAGGCAACCCAACTTTTTGTCATTTTGATTTCCTCTATTTTATTTTGTTAAATTTCTAACATTTTTTTATTTTAGACCCCTTGATTATTTCAAGAAAGAAAGATGAGCCGCTTGGTTGATTATCCAACCTACTGTCTCACTCTACCAAAGATGCGTGTTCAAAACAAGCAAACTGACTGTTTCACCAAGTGAAACACTCGGCTTGACATTCAAGTCAGCCATTCAACTTGGAGGCTGATTTGAATTTCAAGTTTCTCTCGCCGCATACAACATGTCAACTGGGCATTTAATCCTAGTCAAACGATTGACTCATTACCTACAAGGCTTCGGTTCAAATGGGCAACCACATCAGGAGTTGTATCGCCTAGCCCTCCGCCACAATTTTTGAAACGATCGGTTCATTTTGCTCCTCCTCCATTGCCACCAATGAGCCAAGTAGCCAACCTCTGGTCACCCACACCTGATCTCCACCTGAACATGTAGCCCTTCACCCAACTATTCTATGGCCGACTCTCCACCCATCTCTACTATTGCTCCATTTCAGAACCCAAGAACGACACCCATCTTCCCCCCTTACAGCATCAATTTCAACTCTCTCAGTCCAGCGAGCCAACCATCCTAGCGGGAATTTGGCCATTTCTTAGCTCAGTCGACCATGTCAAACTCAATCGTCTATCTTGGAACTGGCTTTCCCTATTTCCATTCTCCTTCTCCGTCACCCCCAGACGACCTTTTCACATCTTCTTGTCTTTGTCATGAACTGGCTGTTCCACCGTCTAGGCAGTCCACTTTGCCACTGCCTACTAGGTGTTTGGTCAGTCAAGTTGTAACATACCGAAACTTTGACATATTCTCTTTTTGGTCCTTTCCAAATATTTTCCTATAATTTATATCCTTTTTGGCCTTGATGCTTAAATTGTGGAAGTGAACATTTATTCAATAATTATACCAATGGAAGGGTTTATGCACAAATACCTCAGTAAAAAACAATATAAGGATCTTATTTAGGTATTTTAAACCTTAATCTAACTTTATGATGTGTTTTGAAATCATAAAATGAGCCTAAGTTTCAAATTTGGTTCAATTTGGATGTTGTTTGTGCAAGTTATGCAATTTTAGGTACATTTTGGACTTTTATGCAATTTACCCAATTGGTAGGTTTTCATTGCAAATTATCACATGCATTATAATCTTTATATATTCCCTTACCATTCTCAAGTTTTTTAACCATGGGGCACCTAGTTTCACCTTTGTTTGAAGGTGTTTTTTCCAAGGGCATTTTAGGGAATTCATTTTTATAAATGAACTTATCTTTAGAAGCTATCAACCAATGGGGTTATTTCTTTGATTAGAGGTCAATTGGGATGGCCTATAAGTTTCTATAAACCGTCATTTGATATTCAAGAAGCCTCTATGATCTGTCCTCTTGCATGGCCATGAAATCCCTAGGCAAAGGACACATGGAAAGCTCCATGGACACCTCATGCTTTACTTCTTCCTTATCCATAAAGGCTTGCATGTCCATGGGCACCCTTAGCATTGGACACATGAAAAGTAACTTGACACCTCATGCTTGACTTCTTACTTATCCATAAAGGCTTTCATGTCCATGGACACCCTTATACATGACACATTGAACGTCTCATAGACACCTCATACTTGACCTCTTTCTTTATATAGCCATATCTACCCCTTCCCAACTCCCAATTCGAAGACTCTTGCTCTACTTTCTTTCCTCTATCTTAGATAATCATTCCTTCTCTATTTTTCCATGAAGGTGATGTCCCAAGGTAAAAGTGGGTTCTTACCTTGGTGAAAAAGGCTCCTAGGGTTCCAAATTTTCTCTATTTAGGGTTGTAAAGCTCCTTCTTGGTGATTTCAACCAAAACTAGTGAGTTTTCTCATTTACTTACCCATTTTCATGTTGTTAGTCTTCCTCCCACCTTCTTCTAGGTCGGAACCATGGCCTTCCATGGTGAAACCCCACCTAGATCCCTTAAACACCTCATATCCATGTTCTTTTGCTAGGGTTTTTCACCTCTAAAGTGGAGAAGGTGCTTCTTGCTCGAGATAGGAGCTTTGTTGGAGAAACCAGCCTCTCTAGCTTGGGAATATTTCTGCTTGAACTTGTACACCTTACCTAGAGGTGAGTTTTTTTAACCCCATTCTCATATATTGCTTACTACATGCTTAAAACTCATGCTTCTATGTTTAAAATCGATGATCTCCATCTATATTTACCATTTTCTTCTAGGGTTTTGGTTTCTTATTGTTTTACCTTCTCTAGAAGCTCTAATTTGGTTACCTATGCAACTCCAAACCATGATCATGGGTTAAATGGTGTTCTCTCTCTCTCACTTTCTTCACTTATCTCGACTAGTTTGATGATGTGGCAATTTCCTATTAGTCAGTTTTGAGAAATTCATAACTATTTATTCCCTTATCCAAAAATAAAAAGAAAATATGTTTTGAACTTTGAAAAATGTGCTCTTTTTAATAAAAATAGTTCTAAGATTTTTTTGAGTTTTTGCCAAAAAGTGTTTTTAGAAAATGAATTAAATACCTAAGAATCACCAAAAAAACACTTTATACTTCAAAACTCCAAAATTTGTGAAATTATAAGTTTTCTTAATCAGAAGAAACTAACTGATCAATGGTGACATTTTTAGAGTCTAAATCAAAGTTTTGCGCAAAAAGTCAAAAATAGGGGCTTTCTTTACATTAATGCATATAACATACCCTAATACATGGTTATACATTGGAAATAGGACAAGTTGGTCTTGGACTCAATAAAGTGATGCAAGTTGGTAGTTGAAATTGTATGAGAGGTATGTGTATATCTAAACCATTAGTTGGGATAGTTGTGAGCCAACCTTACTTTCGCTAATGAGGCTTTATTGAACCCAGTTTTATCTACTCATGAATATTTTGATGTACTTGCCTCAAAATTAGTAATGATGTTTTATTTCATGGGTCTTGGAACCCCACTACCATATTACAATTATATGCCTATTTATCTTTTCAATTTACTACTTCTTATGCATGATGGTTTATTTGACTATTTAGCTATAGTAGTGGTACTTATGTACAACCACCCATAGTAGGTCATGTGTTAATTCACCTTGGGGAACGTCTTATTCTCCCCCCTATAAAAATATGTATAGGTGACTGGGAATGTATTAATTCTCCCCTCACCTATAGGTTGAGGTCCGATAGGTGCCTCAACCCTACTTAGTTAATGTAGTCCAATATTGATCATTCATGCAATTCATTATTATTTATTGGTTTTTGGCAAGATCTATTTTTGTTATATGTCTCATCCTCTTGGCCCTCTCATCATGTGATGAATCCATATATTTATGCTTCAATGTTATTGTTATCTTTTGTACTTGTTCAATATTTTGACACATACCTTGTTTCCTTTACCTTTTGTTGGGTGCTCTCCCAACCACCCTGGTTAGGACAAGCTCTTGAGTTGAATCTAAAAAACATAGCTTTGGGCATGGACCTAGCATTTGGAGATGCTGCTCTAGAGACAAGATTTGAAGTAGTTTAGACTTCCCTCTATCTAAATCCTTTTTGTTGTATCTTGTTGTAAACCCTAATGGGAGATTTTGATGTACTTGTGTAATCTTTTATGAAATTTGAATATAGTCAATTATTTTTATTTCTCTACTACACTTTGGTCTTTTTCATACCATTATAATAAATTTGGAAAATTTACACCTATTTCAACATACCTTTGAGTGTGTTTGGAATGGATGTTAATTCTTCCAAATTTTAGTAAGGGGGTGATCCCGCCTCCTTACAGCATGGTATCAGAGCCCATGGTAGTTGGAATATAACTATTTCAATTTTGTCTCCCTAGTTAGAATACTTGTCTTACCTTTAAGTGACATGTTTTCCCTAGAGTTGATCAACAGATGATGAAGGGTTGATTTAGGATCCTATAGTTTCACATTAGAGTAATGATGAATAGATCCCTAAAATACTTACAACTAAAAGATGCATAAGTAACCATAGTAACTTGAGGTTGCTTAGATTGGCCTTTAGGCAGCTACTAGGACATGAAGTTGAAAGTAAAGGTGTCTAGAAAGGATTAGGGTTTGGGGGATGGTAAGATTTTCCTCCGCACCACTAGCTTGGTTTACGAGGACTCCCAAATCCATATGATATCGGCCTGGCCTGAGCTGATATGAATTGTCTGAAATAGCATGCTTTTAGGCAATAGTAGCCTTAGACATATATATGATTTATCTCTAGGGACCCTAATATTTTGAACTAGTCTCCCATGTGACATGACTTGTTTGAGGATGGATACCCAAAATAGTTCCCTTATGACCCATAAAACATGTTTGGATAGTTATCCCAAGAACCTAGACTTTGAAGTTTGGTGTTTAATAAGCAATTAGAGTGTGTAGTGAACTGTGATGGATGTTGTATATGGTTTAGTTAGACTCACCCTTTTACCTCTAGATTAGTTTGGTTTGGTAGGTCAAACCCTTTAAGGAGTGGAGAGTAGTCGGTTTGATGATTATTGGGTAGTTAGATTTTGAGGATGAAATCCTTCCCAACAGGATGGAGTCATGTAACATATTGTACCCTCCTTATATGAACCTTATTCTCCCTCTATTCTGCTGTGAATTTCTTATCCAAAGAAGTAGAAAGAGGGATCTTCTTGGAAAAAGAATCTAGGTTGCAATTGACTTCCTTTTAGGGTTTGAAAAGCTTCCTTCTAGTGATCTTGACCTAAAAGAGTAAGAATACCCTTCTTTCCTCTCTTTATTTCTTTTTTATCCTACCTCCTACCTTTCTACTGGTCAGAATCTTTCTGTTCCAAGTTAGAAATTGCTCTAAATCTCTAAAACCCTACCTTTCTTTCTCCTTATGCTTAGGGTTTGCTCATTTGATGAAGAAAGATGCTAGATGGACGAGTTCACAGCTTATGCTTGGATTTTTTACCCTATATGCTCGTGTTTTCTTATATTTAGGAGTTTATCTTCTAATTAGAGGCAATTTTTATAACTTGCTCCATGTTTATTGCTTACCATAAGCATTCTAGCTCATGTTCTTGCTTGAAAATGATGATCCATGCACTAAAAAGGTATGGTTGACTTGGATTTTGATTTTTATAATGCTCCATGTTTTGATTTCAGTTCTAGATGAACATGTATTCATGTGTACATTATTCCTAAGGTATAATATGACTTGTATCAGGTTGGTTTGACAACCAATGGTGTTAAACACCTATCAACCAATGGTCAATTTTAGGGTTTAAATTTGATTTCTTCTATAAACACATGACTCGATGTTGGTACCATTGCAACAACTGATGGTGTTGTCTTAATGACAACTGATGGTGATGACCAAGGGTGTCAACTGGCATTCACCCTTTAGATTAGGTGATGGACTAATTAGAAGCTTAGTGATTAACAACTAAGTACCCTAATGATGCTATCAATCAATGGTGATATTAGTTTGATATTCAAGGGTAATTAATGAATATAGTGTTGATCTAACAAATATAGTGTTGATCTAACAACCTATGGTAACTTAATGGTCACTATTGATGGTGGATCAGGTATCCACAACCTATGGTGAGTTAATCATATAGTTGTAGAATCAACTAAGCCTTAGACCAATGGCTTCTTGGGTCACTTGATGCAATGGTCAAACCTATACTGTAGTTGATGGTTGTAACATATGAACTTGACCCAATTGTCAAGATCTAATGTTTATTCCTCTAATAAAGTAGAATGATGGCTAATGCAATATGTTAGTCCTAATAATTTGATTCAGATGGTTTCCTTTATATGACCAACTTAATGAGCTTACTTGTTGACCATGGATGGCTTGTTTTAAATGAACCGTCAATTGTGGGTTTTACCCTACTCTCAACAGAACCCTTATTGTTGTTAATCAAAGGATGTCTAGGGTTAAACGATGACTTTTATAGATCACAACTCAATAACATTATAGATGATACATTCAAGGTGTTTACTTATGTAAACGACCAATGGCTTTACCTTTTCAACATTTCATGGTTAGAAGTTGATGCCTCAATATTCCCATTGTTTTGGGTGAAGTGTGTAGTGTAATGTTATGATTTAAATGATGAGAATTTGATGGTTCAATCCCTTAAAATTGTAGTATTACCCTTACCCTCGTATGATTATGATTGATAATCACCATAATGAATTAATCAGTAACCCTAATGAGGTATAGCTTGTTATACCTAGATTTAATATAACTAAATGATGGTAATTAGGTACGAATAGTCCTTGAATGACTAATACAATCATGGAGTACTCTGTTACTATTTTTGAAGCCCTAGTAAGTTATAACTTGATGGTTACACCTTGGTTTATGTGTGGGTTCATACTTGAGAATATTATGGAATGTGATGGTCATGCTTCACCTTATGCATCCATGATCCAATGGGGATGTTGTGAGTTAGGGCTTGGGTATAAGTGTTGATTAGTAACATTAATATAATTTATCTTGTTGAACCTAACTCTGATACAAATAGATAAAGATGAGTATTCATGTTTAAGATTCTTATATGATGGAATGATGGTGGAATAACCTCCTTAATATGATCATAACCTTAATATGTTAATTGGTGGTCATCATAGTCACATGGTTGATACTTTCTTATGCTAAGCATGTGCATTATGAATATGATAAGGGTTAATAATATCTAGATTCCTTGCATGTTGATGTAATAAAGGAATGTTTTTAATGTTAATATAACCCTGGTATGATTTTTTATGAATATCTTCTAGCTCATTAATGCAATATTGTGCTAATCTCATGTATTATATGTAAGTGATGTTGTTGAGCCTTATTATAAGGCATGGAAAGATAATGATGACCTTGCAGTGAATGGTGTGATGGTCTTAATGACCTTTGGGCATGGTTGAGCCCTGAATGAGGTGTAATCCTCTTGTGTTGATAAGGGTTGATACCTTGTGATATTGTGAAAATGATTTATATCCTATGATAGTATGATGGTCTTAATGACCTTTGGGCATAGTTGAGCCCTGCATGAGGTGTAATCCTCTTGTGTTTATAAGGGTTGATACCTTGTGATATTGTGAAAAGGATTTATATCTTGTAATAGTATGATGACTAGTGTGGTCTCATGAATGGCAAGTGAATAGTACCATGTGATGATGAGATGAGAAATTATGTTTCACATGTTTTATATCTTTTAAAAGTTGTGATATTTATATGCTTGTTAGAAGTGAATTAGGGTTTGTATGTCCTTTTCTTTGATGCAACCTTAATTCATCCAATTGGCATAACTAATCAAGTGCAACTCTAATCATGTAGTACCATGTGTCGTAGAGCCATCTTCAGTGTCAGAACTTGCTAGACGGTGAAACGAGTATTCCTAAGGGAAACTCAGAGCGCATACTATTGTGTAGGTGGGGGTGGCAAGTTGAGGATATATCCTTGTCATCCATAATGCAGGTTGTGGAGGTTTATTATGGTCATGCCTCATACATCTGATGTTATTGAGGACAACTGTGCTTGTACCTCAGATTAGAGGGTTTTGTATACCTTGGTTTCTAGTTTTGTGACCTGTACCAAGGGCAGACTAGTGGTTAGCAGCTTGACTATATGACATTGTGGTGGTAGCTTTGACTGATATGTCACTTCCTTTTATTCGTATTGACTGAGGAGAAGAGATCTTAGGATACCGACACTCCTAGATCTTGTACGGAACCGAATAGCCCTTCGAATGGGTCAGTTGGACTTTGGATGGTACGATTCAAATTCCCTATGGCATAATAAAAGATGTAAGACAGCCGTGTAGCATATCTATTTAGGGTTATACACAACACTTCATATTGGATGATATCCCTTGTTTGCTTTCTTTTCATTGATATCATGTTTAGTAAAATAAGAGATAATAAATATTCTTATGTTATAGTTATGCTCATGTTGCAAACATGCTTATGTTGTCAAATATACTGACAATGATGGTTAAGATGATGTTGTTAGCTATGTTTAATATTGCTAGTCATGCCTATGTAATTAAAAATACTTAAACTACTAATCATGCCTATGTAGTTCATTGTGTTATGATGTTAATTCTACTTATGATATATATATGTTCCCTTTGTTTGAGATGCCAATATTGATAGCCATGTTATGTTACTAGACATATTCATGATGTCAGGGATGCTTATGCAACTAGATTGCTTGTACTGTTAGCAAGTAATATGATGATAGTTAGATTAATGATAATGATTGTTATTAGATGCAATTTGATGATATTTTATTAGATATCTATCCAGAGAAATGGATTTATTTGTTATCTATATATGCATTGATGATCATACTTGTTGCTAAGATGATTTGCTTAATCTATTTAGTATACTTGAATTATTCAATCTATTCAATTGATTAGTAAATAATCCAATTGCTTAGTTATCTATTATTTAAAATGTTGTAATCAATAAGCATTGTTGGATGTTATATCTCTTGCTAGGACATGGGTCTCACCCTTGTGGTTTGCCACATTTTTTTAGGTAATCGAAACTGACGAAAACAAACATGTGGCAGCAAATAGGAGCTATAGTAATGAATCTTTGAGAAAGTTTATTAGATGTCTAGTGTGTCCTAGAGTCGTCCCTATACTCTTAGATCCGGGTAGGAAAAGTTTGTATATGGTGTTTCAAATGAATCAGAATTTTGTTAGCATGTTAATGCATGTTTGTGTGGCATATACAAATATTGTTATCCTATGTATATATGTTGTGGCAAAGGTGATACAACAATTTGTATCAAATTATTGGCATAGTATGGATATAAGAAATATGTTGGGCCCATATGCAAATGTTTCTGAGCAGGTGCTGACATTGAAATTGGTTTTAATTTACCCATATTTTTGGATATGTGGTTAATAATTGATCAATTGTGTTTTATGTTTTGAGTAATCTCATTTACTGTAACGGGTTCTCACAAAATGCATCCTAAGAAGGTATAGGTGAATAATAATGATCATGTTAACATAAACTCTTAGTTGTAATAATCTAACCTTAACCTATTCATCCTTAATGACATTCATGATAGATTAGTGTCACTAGGTTTCATAATCAGATAACATACTTTAATACACATAACTCATAGATTAATTCGGTCATCAATATGAAATGCCTAAGACCTTGTTCTCTAATACACACCTAATTAGTCACCTAATGACCTAGTATGTGAATCAAATCATTAATATGTAGTATGTCCCACCTTGATCATTAAAATATATATAATGACTTCTATATGTATAAGAAGTAATTGATTCACACAAATTTTCATAATCAATAATAAGAAGTGAATAAATATTAGAGAAATAGTGGTAAAGTAACAATGTCTAATATGCATATAAGTAATTAATGTGAAATTATTTGGATTAATTGTAACAAATTGGATAAAGTGTCCTATTTCATACAAAATAATCTAATACAATTGATAATGGAGTCTAAATCCAAATTATTAAAGATAATGGTCAGATATAATAATGCATATTAAGATAATTTAATATAACTCTAGTCGTGCTAAAATTCCTAATGAGATAAATAATAAATATATTGGGTTTGTGCATTAAAATGAAATATAACTCTTTTGGAAATAAAGTAAATATGTCATGACATAATAAAAAAATAATATTTATAATGTGATATCCTAATGAATATAATTCTAATATGCAAAAAAATTAAAAATAAATCATAAAAGTGGAACCTTTAGGTGATCCATGAGAACCTGACCTCTGTGGAGTTGCTTGAGAAGATTTTGAACTCCCAAGTTAAGCAATTAAAAAACAAGGAGTTTAAGTTAGTAAAAGTTTTTGTGGAAGTTAATTGGAATCAACCTGGGAATTCAGTGGTGAGATGTTGCATACTCACCCTTCTCACTTTGCTTTAGATTTCAAGGACAAAATCCCCTTTAAGGGGTGGAGTGTTGTAACATACTGAAACTTTGACATATTCTCTTTTTGGCCCTTTCCCAATATTTTCCTATCATTTCTATACTTTTGTCCTTGATGCTTAAATTGTGGAATTTATATTATTTTGTTGAACATTTGTTCAATAATTATACCAATGGAAGGATTTATGCACAAATACCTCATTGAAAATCTATTTAAGTATCTTATTTAGGTGTTCTAAACCTTAATCAAACTTTATGATATGTTTTGAAATCATAAAATGAGCCTAAGTTTCAAATTTGGTTCAATTTGGATGTTGTTTGTCCAAGTTATGCAATTTTAGGTACATTTTGGACTTTTATAGAATTTACCCAATTGGTAGGTTTTATTTGCAAATTATCACGTGCATTATAATATTTAGATATTCCCTTACCATTTTCGAGTTTTTGAACCATGGGGCACCTAGTTGCACCTTTGTTTGAAGGTGTTTCTATCCAAGGGCATTTTAGGGATTTCCTCTTTATAAGTGAACTCTATCAACCAATGGGGTTATTTCTTTGATTGGAGGTCAATTGGGATGGCCTATAAGTGTCCATAAACTGACATTTGATATTCAATAAGCCTCTATGATCTTTCCTCTTGCATGGCTATGAAATCCCTAGGCTAAGGACACATGGAAAGCTCCATGGACACCTCATGCTTGACTTCTTCCTTATCCATAAAGGCTAGCATGTCCATGGGCACCCTTAACATTGGACACATGGAAAGTAATTTGACACCTCATGCTTTACTTCTTCCTTATCCATAAATTCTTGCATTTCCATGGACACCCTTGTACATGACACATCGAAAGTCTCATAGACACCTCATACTTGACCGCTTTCTTTATATAGACATATCTACCCCTTCCCAACACCCAATTCGAAAACTCTTGATCCCCTTTCTTTCCTATATCTATGAGAATCATTCCTTCTTTGTTTGTCCATGAATGTGTTTTCCCAATGTAAAAGAAGGTGCTTATCTTGGTGAAGAAGGCTCCTAGGGTTCCAAATTTGCTCTATTTAGGGTTTCTAAAGCTCCTTCTTGGTGATTTCGAACAAAACTAGCGTATTTTCTCATTTACTTCCCAATTTTCATGTTGTTAGTCTTCCTCCCACCTTCTTCCAGGTCGGAACCATGGCCTTACATGGTGAAACCCCACCTAGAGCCCTTAAACACCTCATATACATGTTCTTTTGCTAGGGGTTTTCCCCTAGAAAGTGGAGAAAGTGCTTCTTGCTTGAGATAGGAGCTTTGTAGGAGAAACCAGCCTCTCTAGCTCAGGAATCTTTCTGCTTGAACATTTCCACCTTCCCTAGAGGTGAGTTTTGTTAACCCCCTTCTCATATTTTTCTTACTACATTCTTTAAACTCATGCTTCTATGTTTAAAATCGATGATCTCCATCTCTGTTTACCATTTTCTTCTAGTGTTTTGGTTTCTTGCTGTTTTACCTTCTCTAGAAGCTCTAGTTTGGTTACCTATGTAACTCAAAACCCTAATTTTGGGTCAAATGGTGTGTTCTCTCTCTCTCTCTCTCTCTCGCTCTCTCCCCCCCGCTTATCTCGATCGGTTTGATGATGTGGCAATTTCCTATTGGTCAGTTTTGAGAAACTCATAAATATTTATTCCCTTGTCCAAAAATAAAAAGAAAATATGTTTTGAACTTCGAAAAACATGCTCTTTCTAAAAAAATAGTTCTAAGGTTTTGTTTGGAGTTTTTGTCGAAAACAGTTTTTAGAAAATGAATTAAATGCTACAAATTACCAAAAATACACTTTAACCTTCATAACTCCAAAATATGCAAAATTATATGTTTTCTTAATCAGAAGAACCTAACTAGATCAATGGTGATATTTTAAGAGTCTAAATCAAAGTTTTGTGCAAAAAGTCAAAAATTGGGGTTTTATTTACATTAATGCATATAGCGTACCCTAATACATGGTTATACATTGGAAATAGGAGAAGTTGGTCTTAGACTCAATAAAGTGATGAAAGTTGGTAGTTGAAATTGTATGAGAGGTATGTGCATATCTAACCCTTTATTTGGGATACTTGTGAGCCAACCTTACTTTCCCTAATGAGGATTTATTGAACCCAGTTTCCTCTACTCATGAATCTTTTGATGTACTTGCCTCAAAATTAGTATTGATGTTTTATTTCATGGTTCTTGGAACCCCACTACCATATTGCAATTATATGACAATTTATCTTGCCAATTTACTACTTCTTATGCATGATTATTTATTTGACTATTTAGCTATAGTAATGGTACTTATGTACAACCACCCATTGTAGGGCATGTGTTAATTCGACATGGGGAACATCTTAATCTCCCCCTTATTAAAAATATGTGTAGGTGATTGGGAATGTATTAATTCTCCCCTCACCTATAGGTTGAGGCCTAGTAGGTGCCACAAACCTACTTAGTTAATGTAGTCCAATATTGATCATTCATGCAATTCATTATTATTTGTTGGATTTTGGCAAGAATCTATCTTTGTTATATGTCTCATCCTTTTGGACCTCTCATAATGTGATGAATCCATTTATTTATGCTTCAATGTTATCAATATATTTTGTACTTGTTTAATATTTTGACACATACATTGTTTTCTTTCCCTTTTGCTGGGTGCTCTCCCAACCACCAAGGTTAGGACAAGTTGTTGAGTTGAATCAGAAAAACATAGCTTTTTGCATGGACCTAGCACTTAGAGATGTTGCTCTGGGGACAAGATTTGAAGTAATTTAGATTTCTCTCTATCTAAATCCTTTTTGTTGTATCTTGGTGTAAACCCTAATGGGAGATTTTGATGTACTTGTGTAATCTTTTATGAAAGTTGAATATAGTGAGTTATTTTATTTCTGTTGCTACACTTTGGTCTTTTACATACCATTATAATAAATTTGGAAAATTTATACCTATTCCAAGATTCCTTTGAGTGTGTTTGGAATAGATGTTAATTCTTCAAAATTTTAGTAAGGGGGTGATCATGCCTCCTTACACGAGTCGTCCACGTCAGTGCTCAATTTCACCATTTGCAGACAGCCCAGGTAGCATCCCTCCACCCATCCCTTATTTTCTTCTTGGAAAACCATGAAACTGAGCCAATTGTCTCAAAGGACCAAATGAGTGGCTCAAACAACCACCAAGCACATTTCTACTAGATCAACCAAGAAATTTTATACCCAACCCATCGTTCCATCTTCCGAAATGAACATTTCACACAACCATCCTAGTGATTCCATTCCCCAACACAACCAAGATGTCCCAAGAATAATCCTATGGTAGCCTCTTCAGCTATTTCCTTAAAGGAAAGGCTCGACAAAGAAGATTATCTCTAGCGAGTCTCTTTCAATGCTCCATCTCGAGCCCTAGAATACAAATCTGGGAACACACTGGAAAGTCTTTCCCTGAGATAGATGAGGAGATATTTCAGGACCTTGATGAAGAAGAGGAGTTCCTCCAACAGACTGAGGTAGGCCAGTCATCTCTTCATGATGCCAACTCCATCACACTTCAACCACCTCACATAGATCCTATTTTAGGTAGCTATGCCCAGTTCATCGATGTCCACCATTCTGAGAGTTTCAACTACATGTTCTCTATTGACATTACACTCCCCCAATGGTCTTGAGGCACCACCCTCAATGCTCTCAACATAAGGGAAATAGTTGACAACATTATCTAGCACAACCACATACTCATGTTTCCATACCAAATCTTCTCATTGTATAATGATCTCACTATTGAGTTCATGTCCACTTTCTAACGTTTCCACTACACAGGGGAAAATTCTAGCTGCAAGGTCTGGAACTTTGGGGAAGCATTGGAGATCTCAATTAGACAACTCACCTCTATCATCCTTGATGGCGGCAAGGCTTGGATTTTTTGGGAAGCATTAGATATCTTAGCTATACATCTCACCTCCATAATCCTTGATGGCAGAAAATTTGATTGTCTTTCTTACTACTTGGAGAGACCATGTGGCTCCCACCCCAATAGAAACAAAAGGAGAAATTCTGGGAGGACATCACATAACTTTCACCTAAGATATCTAATGGTCCCAAGGCTTCTCACATCCACAATCCAATTTTCAAACATCTTCACCACATCATATCCTACACAATCCTCAATAGGAGAGACACCCAAGGTGTGGTTACCAACCCAAATCTATATGTACTATGGTTCCTTCTCCATGGAAAACCATTCAACTTGGGGAATGCCACCCTCAATTACATCATCACTAAGGCCAATCGCACCAACACTTCTGCTTTCTCCATCATCCATATAGTAACTACCATATCCATCTTCTTGGGGTATGCTCACATCTCTTTCCCACCCCCACCATGTAAAAACCACCTTGTCAACCTTAGTATTTAAAAGGGGGCAAGTTCATCTGCTACGGTGGAGACAATGTCTACTACTTAATGGTCAAAGAGTCTTATGTCTCCCTGGAGCTCCCCCGACATGCTAGATTTGTAGCAAAAATCTGGTCTTTGATCTTACCAACCTACCTACGCACATCTTGAAGTTCTATCTAGAGCACCCTGACCTAGCTGATGTCCTTGAGCCTACTACCCACATGAGGAGTGTCTCCATGGAGGAAAATGACGATGCCAGTGACCCTTCTCCTCCACCATCTCACCATCGTACCAAGAGGCACATGAATGACAAGGCCGACCCTAATGAGCCTTATGGCTTCTATAAGATTTGGGATCAATTGGATGAGATTCAGTGTGACCAGTAGTAACAAGGACATCATCCAACCATCTCTACCTCATGCAACATTTTCATGAGTCCTAGAATGTGGATTGTGGCCACTATGATCCTAGCAGACCTTCCTTTGAGGAGCATGGGGCACATCAGGGTTACCCTGACCCCAACACCCCATACTAGGGGAACTACTACTACAATCCGACCTCCTCCTCTACTCATCCACTGCCTCATAATCCACCACCACAGTGATCTTTTTTTGTCCATATCAGATTTGGGATTTGCTCGAAACGAACAAAATTATAAGTTCGAGGTGCAGGTGGGGGGAATGTAAAAATTCCACCCCCTATCTTCCCTTTCAACATTATCTTTTCATCATTTTATTTTGTATGTAGTCTTCTTTCTAATTGTAGTTGCTTTCTAAAAAATAGTTTGTTTTTTAAATTTTGAAAAAATTGGCCTTTATCTAGTCATCCAATATGAGTTTTTTTTGTACCATTGTACCCCCTTGAATCCAACAAATCTTCTTTGCAAAAAAATTGACAAATTGCCATGATTATAAAATACCATGTTACCTAGGACCCCAAAATTTGTATTACTACTCAGAAATGTTGGCAATGCTTACTACATTGATCGTAATCAAACACACATTTTTTCTATTTTAAATATGTAGATTATCTTGTCATATCTCATGTATGATGTAGTTCACTGGAAGAGCCGAACTGATGTGATGACACTCCTCTAAAAAAGAATGAAAGTTTGAAAGCACAGGAACATCCCCCCTCCACATCTTCATAAGAAAAAACAAAATCACCTCATGACAAAACCCAAATCCAGGGTGGCATGTCATCTCCTATCTTCATTGTTCCATACCCTCATAAATTTAATACACTTACCATCAAAAGATGCCAAAGAGAACACCAAAAATATGCGATCAATTTAACCACGTTCCATGAACTAAAAATTTCCAAGTTGAATAGAGGAGGGATCATATTCTTCCATACCTCATTTCATCTTGTTCATGTGCAATACTTGCAATAAAAGTGGGAGTGTCAATGTAAAGTGAGAGGATGTCTATTTCTAACAAATTCTTGATATAGAAACAAGTCATGAAACATGTTTAAATAGGAAATGTGAAATTTTGTGTTTAATGGTTCTAGGAGAATGGGTTACTTGGCCAAGAAAGGAGGTAGGGAACAAAGTAGTGCTTTGAGGGTGAGGATAGATAGGTTGCTACTACAAATTGGAATTATTTGTGACTTTATTTTCTTAAGGACAAGAAAAGGCTCATATCCAGGTTATTTTGATGAATGTATGTTCTTCCACTTTCAACCATACCTTTTTTGAAGTCTTACATAGGATTTAATTCAATTTGCCAAAATTTTGGAAATAAATTTCAAATTGTTCACTCCTTAACCATTACTGCAAATTCTCATAATTCCCATCCATATTTTGTAGGTTCTACATTCACTCATATTTAGGAAATAAGAACATGATTCATATTTCTAGAATTCAAGAACCTGAGGCTTCCAGAGCAAATGTTTTGGCCATCAAAATACATGAATTAGCACATATATTGAGAGATCATTTCATCTATGTGGAACGCCTCCACCTTTCACCTTGGCTATTTAGTAGATGAAATGGACATTCCAACATTCCAAATGCTCGGCTCAGTGTTCTACCTGAGCATCTCAATTCTTCCAAACAACCGTCTTAGATTGCTTCATGACCAAGTCTTGGTCAAATGGCCTCGCAACCCAAATGTTAGGGTTTTTGGCCCACTTCCCTGGGCCAAGAAAATTCAAAAGTGGATTGAGCATCTCAAGTCTAAATGACCAATTCAGATAGCTTAGGGATCAAGTTGTGTTCAACCGGCATCGCCACACTTTCTTAGGGCTTTTCACTAAGCTCGTGCCTCTTCATACCTGAACCAATCAGTTCAGGATCTGAACTGGTTGGTTCACGATGCATGAATTTAATTTTTTAGCAGCCACTGCCCATTCCTCTTCTCTCTCCCTCTTTAAGTTTCCCACCCCTCCTTCCCCTATAAAAGGAGGGGGACTCCACAATAAAGGGGATAAGAGTTTTTGTACTTACAATTTATATTTGAGCAATTTGTTATTTCATTCTTGCATATTGTGCTCTTATTCTTCAATAAACATTTCTAGTTCTTTCATGTTATTTCCTGGTCTTCTTTTTGGGAGCAAGGAACTAAGAGGGCAGCCATTTCTAGTCACTAGAGAAGATCCTTTAGGATTATTTCCATTTATAGTCTATGACTCCTTCTCTTCCTTTCATTATTCTTTCTTTAGTTTCCATGGATCGTGAGTGGTTTTCTATATCAGAGTGTGGGGAGTAGCTCCATAGCCATAATGTAGACTAGATCGATTTCTATATGATAATACTTATTAGATGGCTATTTTTTGGATTTTTGTCGACTTAATCTTTTGTTTTTATCTAATGTTAGTTTTGGGTAATGAGACCTCAGACCCCATGAATGGGAACAACCAAACAAATGCAAAAAGATTTGAATGAGACCTCAGAAGGAACCTTTGTTGGGATGTTCGAAAAAGGACCTGTAAATACCAGAACCAATGGGTTTATAGGTAGTTTGACTTTTCTAAATGCATTTGAGGATGTTTTTGCATACCTTCATCTAACTCATTTTTTCTTCATAGATTTCATCGATCTAGTTTCATGCAAGGTATGGTGGTAAAACCCATAACCCCAATATCTTTTATTATCAATTCAATCTCATTTCTCAACTACTTGCTCTCAATCACTCTTTCCTTACATACAATTCAATTCAGTTCATAGATAATCTCTCCTTTATTGTTCTGCATAACTCTCTTTTACTTGTTTTTAGAATAACTCTTCCTTTTATTGTTCTTAGTGTAACATTTTATTTAATATTCTTAGTGTAATCTTTTCATTCCTTGTTTTAGTGTAATCAACCATCAACCAATATACTTTACTTTCATGTTCAATAATTGTTCAAAGTGATCTAGTTCTTAATTTAAATTTAAAAATGTTGTCATGTGGGATCGATCCTCTCTCTACGAATAAACTAACCTCAATCAGTTGTTTTAATATTAACAAGAGGTTCAAATCTTGGATAAAAACCCCTAGTGATTTGTTTTTCCGAACGACGAGTAACAAGTTGTTTCCACGATAGTTATTCATGTAGTGGCCATGTAATAGAATTAGTGAATTGCTATTATGTACCTACCATTAATGAAAAACATCATGTATCTTGTATGTACAAGAGTACAATGAATAATTGATGTTTTCTTTTAAAAGATGAGATCTTATATGCCAACGCCCTATGTCTCGTAGTCTATACTTGATGGTTCTAAATACAAACATGCATAACACTTATATTAAATGACTAGATGACTCAAACAATGAATACCTATAACATTGTCATGTAGGGCACATGAATTAGAAATGCATATCTAAAATCCATAAAGATGCTCGTCTACACTCTTTTTGTTTTGATCCAATGGATACATGTGAGTCTTATTTGTTCTGCAACATGATAAAAGCTCCTTCTACTAGAAATAGTGGATGAGGAAGTGTTCCATTAGGGATTGTACATATTTATGTATTAGACCTTTTAGAACAAATGTTAGAGGTGGTTAAGAGTACCACACTATATTTTTTTGATGATCTCATTAGATATGATAGTTTGCTTTTAATGAAATACAATTCTGAATCTCTTGAAGTGTTCAAGAAGATCATGAATAAAGTACATAACCATCTTGGTATAAGTATTAAAACACTTCGATATGATCAATGTGGAAAATATTTTAAACCAAGAGTTTGAGGACCTTCTGGGAAACCATGATAATGTATCACAATGAAGTCCTCCTGAAGCATAGTGATGCATCAGAAATAAGTGATCACACCCTATTAGTCATGATTCGTCCATCAATAAATCTAGTTGGTCTTCCAATTTCCTTTTGGCACATGTTATACACTAAACAATTTAATGTCTAAAATAGTTCAAAATATGCCCTATGAGATATGGCATGGGAAGTCTGAAGATATGTCTTATAAGGATTAGGAATGAAAGCTTACATAATAAAATAGTTTCTTGAAAATCTTTGCCAACAAATCACATAAACATTATTTTGCTGAATACTACTTTTATATTACAAATCAACAATAAAAGAATTTTGTTGCCAGGACACAGTTGTATTCCTAAAGGGAATTTAATTCCAAAGTGATAAGTGGGAGAAAAGTAGAACTTGAAAAGTTCAAGACCAACAAGAAATCATTGAGCCTAAAGAGGTACAATAGGAACAATAAGAAGCACAAATTATTGTGGAATCTCAAGTTCCTTATGTAACACAAACCCTTGTAGATCTATTAGGACACTCCATGACCTTGCAAAATTAGGATATGTTATGTCTCAAGAAAGAGGTAAGTTGGTCATAACGATGAGCCAACAACCTACCTAGAAGTTGTTGAGGGACTAGAGTATGGAAAATGTCTTGAAGCCATTGTATCCACGATGGACTTCATGTACACCAACAAGGTATGCCCTTGTTGGATCCACTTAAAAAGGTAAGATCCATAGGGTACAATTGGATCTTAAATAAGAGGACCAACATGGATGGTAGTGTACAAATGTATAAGGGAAGATTGGTTGTAAAGGGATTCAAGAATGTTCAAGATGTTAAACATGACAAATTATTTACCATTCCATGGTTAAATCCATCAGGGTCATGCTTGCCATTACAGCAAAGTATGACTATGAGATTTGGTAAATGGATGTTAAAGCCACATTCCTTAACATGAATATTGTAGTGGATGTGTGCCTGACACAACCTAAAGGTTTTATAAATCCACTTACTGAAAATGAAGTCTATAAGCTAAAAAAATGTCAATCTATGCAAATGAATCGTTGATTTGACAAGATAGTCAAAGAGCTTGACTTTTGACAAAATGAAGATGAAACTTGTGATTACAAAAGGTAAGTGGGAGCATATTTATATTCCACATAATGATGGGAAATAATGTCCTTATCCTACAAATTTTAAAACCTTGTAGGGAAGTACCTTCTCTAGGAAGGATTTAGGGCACGCGTCGTATATCTTAGGAATGAAGATCTATAGAGATAGATCTAGAATCTTCTTGAACTAAGTAAAAGCACATGCATTGGTAATATGATGAAGGGGTTTAGCATACATGACTCAGTGAGAGAATGATTTATCCATGTTCCTTGGAATCAGTCTCTCAAGAGACTAGTGTCTTGTGAAGAATGGGGACACATGATAAGATGCCATATGCATTAGAAATTGGATCTATATGTATGTGATGTTATGTACTTGTCTTGTAGTCTCATATGTATAGCACATGATGAGAAGATATCAATAAGATTCTAGTGAACATCACAGGCCTGCCATAAAGAACATCCTTAAGTACATGATAAGCACTAAGGACCAGTTCCTTATTTATGGTAATAAGTAAGAGTTGGGTGTACATGGTTACACTGATGCAAGCTTCTAAAATGACAAAGAAGATTGACTATCACAATCTAAATATGTGTTTGACCTTTAAACTAAATTGTAAGTTGGAAAAGTTCCAAATCAGGAGACATTTGTTAATACTACAATAGAACTCGAGTACCTTGCTATTTTGAACACAACAGACGATACTATATGGATCAAGAAGTTCATTTAGATGACCTTGTCAAAGGTTCCAACCATTGATGACACAACAAAAATATTGTGACAACAATGGATATATTGTATAGGCAAGGAATCCCAAATATCATTCTACGACATTTCATCTTATACAATAGGTAGTAAAGAGAGGAGATGTACAGACTTACAAAATACTGACTAAAAGAAAATGCTTCTAACCTGCTATAAAAGAACTTGTGGAGTCGAACATGATGGACATGTTATGGACACTTGGAATAAGATTCGTGGGTGATTGGCTATAAGTGAAAGTGGGAGTATGTTGGTATGCATTCCCAAAGAGAGAATCATACAATGATTGTAATGGGGCCTTAGATTCCTTATTTGATAATGATAAAGGTATCTATTATGTTTGTCTCAATAATGAGATGATGACATAGACATAGTAGATGTCTAAATAATGATGTTACTCAATGACATATGTCTTCAGGTTTAGGCCTAGACGATGAGAATATGTATGATAAGAGTACATGCATATTTGTTATGTCCCTAGTCAGATATTAATGTGGAAGAAAAATAGACGATAGTAATGTATAAGACTAGAATGTTTGTTAACTGATGAAGAAGTCTCATTAGTCATGATATGGGATATCAAATCAAACACATAATTTCATGTTAGAGAATTGTGTTAGGACAAACTCACATTGAGAGTGATACATGAAGGCCACAAAATGGTAATCAGAATTAGCTCTCACAGTGATAGTGATGATTTTTGTTCATAGACCTGAAGTCACTACACTCATTACATAAAATTTTGATGTATGTTGACATCATCCGACATGACCTTGAATAAGGGTTTCCCTAAAGGTGATGATTGGGTATGTTGTGACACATGAGGATTGACTATGAGTGATGTAGATGCAATTTGTCCCTCCTATAAGAGATTGATATGTTGGCCACTTTATAAGTGAGACTGAGAAACATATGGCCATACTCGTGTGATTCAATATGTGATATTTGAGGTTACATGCATCTCATACAATATGATTTAGTTCAAGAAACATGGATTGAACTTTGGGAGGATGATGGTTTCTTGCCTCGATTTAATGTGAATATCAGAGACAAATGAACTATATGAAAGTTGTAACACTAATCATGGATTGTAGGTTCAAGTTGTTATCCAACTTTCCAATTACTTGTGTATAGATGATGTGTTTCTAGATATCACTCATTTCTTGTGATGTCATAAATTAGTTATGGACATTCCCTGCCAATGTAACTTGCGACTTATAGGGTCACACACATAGGATACACCTAGAATTGGAGTTTACTCATGAATAAGAGTTGACTTGATTACTAAAGTGTTTAGGTAATCAATTTAAACAACATTGGCTTACTTTGAATGTGAGTCTACCGACTAAAGTGTTGAATTGACTGATTCATATGTCATGATTACTAAATTGTTTAGGTAATCAAATCATCTGAACATTGGCTGAAAATTGACTAATGGGGAACATGAGTCGAATGAATCAAGTGTTGATTTGATTGACTCAAGTGTCGAATCAATTTAAACAACTTTGGTTGTACATTGGTAGAGCTGGAATGTGAGTTGAACGGTTCAGAATGTGAACCAACTGGTTCAAAATGTGAATCGATTGGTTGAGTGATCAATAAGACTGGATCATAGATTGATGTTGACATTATGTTATGCATTAATTGTCACATTGAAGTACAATATGTTTGTGAATAGGAAATATAGCGAATCAACCAATTCAAGTGTTGAGTCAAACATTTCACATGTGAACCAATCAATTCAAATGTAACCGACTGATTTGTGATCCATAGCATCCAAAAATTTGTGAAAGTCCATCTCTTGGACTCTTAGTTGATTTGGAAACTCTGACTGTGACCGTTATAAAACTAGAGGGTTACTCACAGCTTTTAGAAGACACAACTAACACTAGTAAAATGTTGTCTTGTCACAGTTGTGGTAACATGAGAGCCCAAGCAAGTCTTACCCATAAAAGGGAGAGTCAATAAAGGAGAACAAATTTGCACTAGCACATTAACTCCATAGGGGAAAATTCTTCTCGTTGGCTCTGGTAGCGCAACATGGAGTTCTTGGTGGTCTGCGTGGACTATGTATAGGCATGGAGTTTGTTTCCAGCATTCTACGATCACATCGTCAACATCTGTTTGTTGGTCTACACCAAGAGGTCATTGTTGACAACCGTCTGTGTGCTACATGTAAAAGAAGCACGTCGTTGCAAGGATTGTCGTTGGACATTCTATGTATTTGACTCAATATTCAATATCATGACTAATGAGACTCTTTCATCATTCAATACACATTCTAGTCTTATGTAATATTGTCATATATTTTTATTCCACAATAATAACTAACTAGGGACGTAACAAGAATGTATGTACTGTTACCGTACATATGATCTCATTGTTCAGGTCCTAAACATGAAGAGATAGGTCATCGAGTAATATCATTCTTTAGACATCTATCATGTTATATCATTATCTCATAACTCAACAAAATAGAATAAACAAAATTTCCTTTTATTATTATCATATCAATTACATTATGACACATTACAATCATCATATGACTGGCTCTTTGGGCATACATACCAACTAGAAAGTTTTAGAAAACTTGTATATCTTATACTATAGAAATCAACCCCTTATTATATGGAAATAATATATTAGGGTTTCCCAAAACAAAATCATTTTCTTTGTTTCACTATTCAAATAATCACAAGACAAGAAATACTCAAACAACGCTCTAGATTATCAACTAGAAACCTAACCAGTTGACTCAATTTTACTAGAAACTGTATATTTCACGCTTGTGGATCAACTATACATCAATCCAAAACTTCCTAATCCATGTACCAGTCTATTAGAAGACTTTTTATTTGATTGGTCAGTAACTTCCCAAAATAGTTAATCATTCAATTAATTGACATGTAATTAACCTATTTGTTTACTCATTCATTATTTGAGTGATTGATATCTCACTCGATTAGTTGGATCATCGATGAGCCTATACATAATTCCAAATCATTGTAATTGTGATTGTGATATCAAGCTTATATTTCATTGTGAATACTCATATGTTTGATGACATAGTCTCTATTAGGAATCATGGAGGCTACAAGCATATCAGAAGTAACAAAAAAGTTATCTCCATATTTCCTTCAAGAAGATCTTATCAACAATGATGTATTCAGAAAGAGGGTGTGTAAGGCATACCTTATCATGGAGCAAATCTAGCGATGTCCTCACATAGTGGTGTGTGTTTCTCACGGTGGTGGAATGACATTCCTCAAAGACATCCTCCCAACATAGTCATGTAGTGCATGTGTATCTACATAAAACACATAGACATATAGGACCTCATTGGGTTTTAGATAGAGCCAATGGGGAAGGAGTAGCCTTTCTATTAGCAACATGTTAGTGTTGCACTCTCCTTCCTTATATATTCCTTGTGGGCATGATTTGAAAGAGTTTGTAACGATGACTTGGCAATCGTGCCCCATTATACAAGAGTGGAAAGGATGTAGGTTTTGAAAAGCCTAGAAAAAAAGGCAGTGACTGTGTTTAAAGCGGTCCACTCATGGACATCCAATCAGTCAATTGGAAAAATTAGAACATTATGAAAATATGCCATTAAGTAATAATTAAAATAAAAACATTATCAATTGATAAAATATTTGTCACCCAACTAACAACAATAACTAATTGCTTAGGGTTAGCTGGTTGACTTATCATATAAGTTGATAATTTTAAAACCAACGGATCAGCTTAGACCTTTTAGCCAACTGCCTACAATTTTAGTCTAGTAATGTTTTAATCAATTACCCAAACATTTTTTGTAATCAATTACACTTGGACATTTTCTAATCATATCCACATTATACTCCTATTGTGATGCATCCTAGTTGTGTGACCCTATAGGCTCCACATTATGTTGTCCATAGTCAAATTACAACTTCATAAGCAATGATTGGTATCTATAAAGACTTTATTGCCACCAAAGTAATTGGAGAATTTGTAGAACAACTTTGACATAGAGTTGTCAAAATCATACCCCTTTCTTTAACTAGAAAATTCCCAAATCTTGGTATTTTTCCCATACGTGTGCCTCACATGATGCTTCCTAAAAGTAAAGTGTTTTTCCACTCACGTGTGAATCCAGAAGTGGTCTTCTTTTGCTCTATTTGGGGTTGGTTATTGCCCCAATCCCTATTAATCTAGTATCATGATGAAAGAATAAATGTTGGGAACTTGACTACTCCCTTTGCTTATAGTGTTGGTAACAATCCTTAATTTGCAATATCTTAGAGTAGAAAGATTGTAGGAGACCACTTTTAGTGATCGTGTAAATTTCCAATATGGAATTGAATTCAAGACATGGAAATGTTATCCTCTTAATGTGCAATATGTGTTCCTTGATCTATATTATACTATTTGAGATACGCATTAGCTCAATATCATATATTGACTGATATGAGCATGAGCATTCATTTCATAATCTTACTCAAGTGGTCAGGATATCAATCCAATGGTAGGGACAAATTCCATGTACATCACATGCAATAATCCACGTGTTAGAATGCACCTAAGCACTACTTATATAGCGGCCCTTATTCAAGGTCATGTTCTGTAGTGTTGAAGAACATTGAACAACATGTGACCAATTTAGTGACTTTAGGCTAAGGACCACAATCACCTCAATCACATTTAAGTATGATTCTAACAACTATTATTGGCTCCCATGTATCACACTCAAAGTGGGCCTATATAATACACATGTTAATAACAAGTACCTATGTGTTTCATTTTATATCCATTATCATGACTAATATGACAGTCATTATTCAAAAAACATACTAGCTTAATGTATTGTTGTTTTCCTAATTTCAACAATAATATCTAACCAGAGACTTATACAAGAATGAATACTCTCAACATACACATGATCTGTTATTCAGGTCCTCAACCTAAATTCATATGTCATTGAATCATAAATCTTAGGATATTATTATATTTATTCATTATCTCATACTAAAGAAAACATAATAATTGGAAATTCCTTTATTAATAATCAAATAAATTACAAGATTGTCATTATAATCATCATAAGATTTTCTCTTAGGGCACACAAACAACAGGCTATGTGTTACATTGCAAGCAATGTCAAACACCCCACAAACCATGAATGGCATGTAGAAACACATTATTGCTACCCAAGTAATTCAAATAAGTTGAAGAACAACTTCAACATGTAAGTGGCTGATATTACCAAGATGGTATAATTCCTTTGTCATAGATATATAGATGGAACTCAAGGTAGGAAGAACTCATTCTCTTAATAGAAAAATCTATGATTCTTCATTTATAAAATACTATTGAAATTCTATGAGCTCAATATCAATATTGTTCACATGACCATGCATTCTTAGTTTCTCAAATAAATTTGTCAGGATATCATTCCAATTAGAGGGACAAATTCCATCTACATCACTCACAACAAACCACATGTGCTAAAGTGCACCCAACCACCACTTGTATAGTAACTCGTATATAATGTTACATTGAGTGGTGTTCAAGTACAAACAACAAATGGTCATTTTACTGACTTTAGGTTTAAGGATGACAGTCAACAATGCACATTGAAGCATATTATTGACTACTGTAATATTGTTTCAACTTAACATTATAAAGTTTGGTCTATCTATTGGAGATTGTACTTCAACAATTAGATATGCGTCTGACTTGATATTCACTATCAGGACTAAAGGACTTAGTCATCCACTACATCACACATTAGTCTTATGTACTATTATTATATAAGAGTCCCAAAATCACAGCTACTAGGGACATATCAAGAATGAGTACTCTAAGTATACATATGATTATCATTTTTAGGTCCTCAACACAAACCATTTCATCCATTCAAAACCCTTCTTAGTTCATTATAACGTTTGATAATTGTCTCAATACCAAGGCAAACACAATAACTGGAATCTTATGGTATTATTAATCAAATCATATGCAATGAATCCCATTACAACTATCATTTGATTGGCTCTCTATATGTAAGACCAACTGATGTTGTGGGTATAAGAACCTACATCCAAGAAAATTCTAGTCTCCAAAATCATTATTAGTCAATTTGACTTGGTCAGAGGTCCCTGAGAAGGATACAATATAGATGAAGATTTTCTCATACCAAAACTCCATTGGAAAATTAAAAGTCTGGATCCATGTGAGAATCTCCATCAAATGGATAATCTCTAAAAGCTACCATATTTTTCACTTTCTCAAGATAATCCTCTTCCACATAATCGACCGCGGTCCTCACTGGATTCCATTCCACAAATCTTCAACAAATAAGAAATTGAAGACTACCACTGATCCTCCAAACAATACAAAAGTGCTCTACTTGGGTCAGATAGTGAGGTTTTGAAAATGATTATGTATCAAGCAATAAATTAACCCATTGCTCCAGGTTTTTCTATGCTATCACCATTAGATGGAGAAACTTCCCTTCTACGATCTACATTTTCCTTTTTGACAATTTAAATACATCTTTGTTGCTCCTCTTAGGGAATAGATAAACCCAAGAATTTTGGGTCGTAGTCATAGATGGACTTTTGAATCCCTCCACTTTCCTTTGTTTATTTACAATGGAGATTGTGTGTGTGGGCAGTAACTCTAGTTTTCCTTTCAATCACCAAATCAAATGCATGTATTCATTTATGTATGAAAATGTCTCTAAAGTGCACCACAATGCCACCAAGCAATTAATTTTTTATGAATTGAGAAGTATTAAGATAAAATATTTGAAATCATTCTAAAATTGTTAGGTATTCTTTAGCATAAGCATGGTACATCACAACCTTGCTCTATAAATAACATACTCTAAACTTGGACATATTTATTATTATCTAAAACATGAATTCCAAACTCAATAATTTTGAATCAACTTGATGATAAAGAAGACATGAATAAATTGAACATATGACTAGTTTCTTAGCTTCATATCTAAGTGAGTCCTAAAGGAATAAACCAAGATAATCATGACACATATAGAACAGTATATATTGACATAATCATCATGAATAGTAAGACATAAAGCCATATTGATGTCTAGAAATTATTGCAATTTTATAATATCATAGTATATAATTCAAATTTTAATTAAAGTTCATATTTTGATTTATCATGAATTATCTCATAATTTTAATAACTAACATTATCAATATTTAAATAGATATGGTTGTCAATTATATAACAAATACAATTCAAATTTCTAATAACAACAAATTCATTTTTGCCTTATGGGTATGAACCACTTATACTATTGGGTACCCTATAGTCTTGTGTTGAATTTCTAGTCAAGATGAATTTACGAAAATGCTCACCACATAGAATCAAAAGCCAATATATGTCAGAATTCTTTTTTTTAATGGTTTTAAGCAATGTTACGGCCTCTGAGCCCCACCCTCACATCCAAAATTTTAATATATACCTCATTCTACTAGAAAGAACTCTATCTATGTTTGATGTATTCTATCCTTACCATAGATACTCATCCATTTTTGTCATACCATGTAAAAATCATATTTTTTTCAAATTGTCACTATGAGATATTCAGATAGCCTAATATCATCATTTTTTATCTCAATATTATAATTAGGTTCAAAATGAATCATATTCTCATCTTCACTCATTTTAAACTAATAGCACTTGTTAACTCATCCATATGTATGAATATGTGTTATTGTATATAAGTATGTATTATATATAGACACACACACACACACCCACCCACCCACCCACACACACACACACACACACACAGATATATATATATATATATATATATATATATATATATATATAGGTTGTTTTTTCATTGCCCATGTGGGTACTGTAGATATGCTACCCGTCTCTTTGACGCGGTGGCAATTTTTGTAAATAACGTGAAATCTATATTTCAGATCTCGTTTCCTTTCATGTCTTCCACCATTAGCCCACTGTTGGCCCCGTGAATCCTCTTTCTTCTTCTCCACATCGATTCCTTTCGTTTGATTACTTCTAATTCTCCCCCATTTGCAACCTTTCTGGACTTCCGCTCTCTTTCTAGAGTTTTGCTTTATATAGTTGCAGGTTGTTACTTGTTCTGGGTGGCTACTACATTTGAGTATCGGTTTTTGGAGTTGTAGGTTCTTCATTGGTGTGGGTGACCGGCGCGTCTAAGAAGGTCCTCAATTTGACAGGTTTTGAGTTGAAGTTTGTCACATATGAAATTGCTTTAGACTCTTTATAATTCTTGATTGCTGATAACTGTAATGTAGGTACTTATAAATCTATTAGAGACCCTGACGGATTACCATTTACATTTCATATTTAGCCTGTGATAGTCATCCCAGCAAGCAGAGGAAGAACTCTCTTAAGCAATCGAACCTCTGCAACAATCATTTGCTGAAACGATGCCTTCTTGATCTTTTTCTACATATAAGATCCATGTTGATAACCTGATACCAACTTCATTTTTTAGCAGTTGATTACCTGGTAAGTATAATCCCATCTATATTCCTTCTTTTTGTGCAATCTATCTTGAAATGAAGTTTTTTAGTATTTTCAATGTATCTGTCTATTTAGTAGAAACACAATCATACTTTCTATTTTGTTGTAGTTACTTTATGTGATGTCTGTTTGTTGTAGTTACTTTTTGTGATGTATTAGTTACTTTTTTATTTATATAGTTACTATTTTGTTTATAGAGTTACTTTTTGCAATCTGCAATGGATCCTAGTCTTAATACTGATGCTGATAATGCTATTATTGACATTGATGATTATAATGTTCATTCTTCTTTATCTATTGTTTTTTATACTGTGTCCTCAGTTGATGTCCCAAGAATTGGACTTCAATTTTGAAGTTTAGATGATGGCATATCCTTTTACTATAGGTATGCTGGTATGATTGGGTTTAATGTTAGGAAAGATGATAATCATTATGAATGAGGTACTAAGATTTTGCTTGCTAAAGATTTGGTATGTGATAAGCCAGGTGATATTAGTTTTTCTAAGAGATCCAAAGGTATTTTGAGTCCTATTTGCGACAATGTTGATGATTTACATGAGAAGTTATCCAAGAAGCACAAGCGTTCTGTGAAAAGGTGTGGTTGTAAAGCAATGATCAGATTTACACTAGATAAGTCTTCATCCGTATGGGTTGTTACTACTTTTATTGATTAACACAATCATGATCTTGTCGATGATTATCACTTGTGCTACTTGAAGTGTATCTCATCTTTTGACCAAACTCAAAAAGAGATGCTTTCTTCTATGATTCAAGCAAATATACCTATCTCCAGACAACTTGCATTGATAGCAACTGAGTCTGGTGGTTATGAAAATTTGACATTTACAAGTAGACAAGCTCATGGATACCTCAGTAGAAAAGGGAAGGAGTCATCTAAATATGATGTGGACATGGTTTTGGATCGTTTTGCAAGCTTGAAGGTTTTAGATTCTAAATTCTTTTATTCTTATCAAAATGCCTCTGATGGTTGCTTGACACATTTGTTTTGGTCTGACCCGATTTCTGTTGATGAGTGTGCATTGTTTGGTGATGCGATCATATTTAATACGAATCACCGTACCAACAAGTATTCCATGGTTTTTGGAATGTTTGGTGGTGTGGATCACCATTGCAAGATAGTGTTGTTTGCCTTATCTTTGTTGGTTGATGAGAAGTACGACTCTTTTGTTTGGGTTTTCAAGCAATACTTACTTTGTTTTGGAAAAGAGCTGGTTTCCATTATAACCGATCAAGACCCGACTATGAATGCTGCTATCATTATTTTTTTCCAAATTGTAAGCATCGTTTCTGCAACTGGCACATCCTAGAGAAGCTTCCCTCTGATCTTGGTGGTGTTCCTAACAAGGATCGGATCATTAGCTCTTTGAATGATTGTGTATGGAACATAGATGATACAGACACATTTGAAGAGAGTTGGAATTTTGTAGTTGAAGAGAATAACCTATTATATGTTAGTTGGCTTTCTGATATGTATGTTATGCGGTGGGATTGGGTTCCATGTTTTATGCAGGATTCCTTCTTTAATGGTATGAGGACAATGCAAAGAAGTGAGAGCTTGAATGCTTTCATTAGAAGTCATGTCAACAGTAGGAAAAATCTATTTGAACTTGTATGTTGCTTAGACACTGCTTACTCTCATGTACAGGAGATTGAAAATTTCAAAGATTTTGATGACGAGTACAACAATCTTCCTTTGTTATCATTGTGGTCTCTAGACGAGAAAATGAGAGGTATATACACCAAGTCCATTTTTAAGATCTTTCAGTCTGAGGTTCATCAAAGCATGGTATACAATGTAAAGGAAACTTCTGAAGAAGGTGACTTTGAGGTGTATCATCTTGGTGGTTTTGGATCTCCTCATATCTTGAAGAAAGACTCATCTATCGATATGGTTTCATGCAATTGCTTCAAGTTGGAAATCAAAGGTATTCCATGTAGGCACATTCTTTCTTAATTGAAGAGTTGTGACTTTTGCACTCTTCTCGATCCATACATATTAAAGAGGTGGACTTAAGGATATAGATAACACCCTTTGATTTTTGGCAAAGTAGCAGTTAAGTATCCATCCACTGGGAGGACACTTCAGCTTGTTTCTGCTTGCAATTCAATTGTCAACATAGCGTGTAGGAACAACGCTATAGATCTTTGCCATGAAAAACTGTTAGCTTTGCGAAAGGAGCTTTTAGAGTTAAATCTTATTGATGATGGCGCTGGTGTAACTTCTTCGAATACATCTTCTTCTTCTACTGTCAAGGTCCATATCCCTAGTATTTGCAAAACTAAAGGGAGACCTAGATCGACTGATGTGAGGTTTAAATCTGGAGTTGAAATTTCTCAGTCTAAAATGAGACAGTGTAAGAATTGTCTACAATATGGTGTTAACCATGATAGCAGAAACTACCCTTTGAAGAAATAGGTGTGTGTTTGAATTCAACTTCTTCTTTTACTATTTATTCCACATAGTTATTTTTCTATTCTCATGATTACCTTTTTGATTCACAGAGATACTTTTTATGGACCATGGTGTTCCTGACTTGATATGTTTACTTTTCTTGTTTGATCTATAATGGTGCTCCCTGATCCTCCTGTTCGAATTCTTTTGCTACTAATGTTATTGTTGTTGTTGGCTTCCTGAAGCTGCGAATTTGCTGCTACTACTGATATTGTTGTTGTTGAAGTTGATTTATTCACTAGTTTTACTCTAATGTTATCCAATTTTTTAGAGTGTGAGTCATGTCAAAATCTGATATAATTCTAATGGACAAGATGTACTGTGTGACAGTTGTAATTAACATTTGATTATACTTTAGTTTTATTGTTACTCTTTTCTTTGGAGCTTCAATTGTATCAAATTTAAATATTTTATAAAGATTCTCCAAAATTTGTTTGTTGTGTGATATGTTAGTATCATATTTCAGAATTCCTTTTTGATACAAATTAATCCAGCTTAAGATCAGGCTCATTCTCCTATAGTTAATGTCTTACTTGTATTTTTGAAGGTTACTTTTTGTACCTCAGAGTTACTCTTTGTGTCAACAAGAAGCGTTTTGGAACATTACCTTATCTCGTCATCATTCTTGGTATTTCAGTCAACTTTTGAGACTTTTGGATGAGTTTAGACAGCTGATTTATTATAGGATTGATGATGGAGCCATCACTTTCCTATGGCTTGATCTTTGGATTCCTAAGAGGTATTCGATCTGGCTATCCCAATACCTTTATGGTCAGCTCGATTATTCATGAGGGGTGTTGGATGGTTTGGAATGCTAGATTGCACAAGAATGTTACTGCTTTTCCTTACTAATTTGGATGCTCCTAAAGGGGGAAAGGATAGTATTCTTCTATGCGAAGAATCCAATGTTAATTTTCGTACTGTGTGGTTGAACATCAGATTGAAAGGAATTGTTAATCCCATTTTTAGTTCGATTTGGAGATTCAAAGCTCCACGAAGATTCCAAAATTTTCTATTCTCATGATTACCTTTTCTATTCATAGAGATACTTTTTCTAGACTGTGGTGTTCCTGACTTGATAAGTTTACTTTTCTTGGTTGATCTGTAATGGTGCTCCCTACTCCTTCTATTCAAATGCTTTTGGTACTACTATTACTGCTGTTGTGGGCTGTTGTAGGCTTCATGTTTTTGGCTTCTTGAAGTTGCATATTTGCTATTACTATTGTTGTGGTCTGATGTGGGCTTCCTATTTTTGGTTTGCTGAAGTTGCGGATTTGTTGCTACTGTTGATATTGTTGCTTCTGAAGTTGATTTATTCACTAGTTTTACTCTAATGTTATCCAGTTGTTTAGTGTGTGAGTTATGTCAAAATCTGATGTAATTCTAATGGATTAGATGTACTGTGTGACCATTTTAATTGACATTTGATTAGACTTTAGTTTTATTCTTACTCTAATCTATGTAGCTGCAATTGTATAGAATTTAAATCATTTATAAATATTCTCCAAAATTTGTTTGCTTTTTGATATGTTTTTCCATTTTATGTTATATATGTATTTGTTAATTAGTCTCCTATTTCCATTATATTAGTATCATATTTTAGAATTCCTTTTTGATATAAATTAATCCTTGCTTAAGATCAGGGTCATTCTCCTATACTTAATCACTAACTTACTTGTATTTTCGAAGGTTACTTTTTGTACCTCAGAGTTACTCTTTGTGTCAAAAAGAAACGTTTTGTGTGCACCAACTACTTTTTAGCTGTTTCTGTTACTTTATAGTTCATATAATTACTTAAAGGTCAACAAGAATTACTTTATAAATAGAAATACGAATCTTTGTTATCTTCATCCTTGATAATACCACGACCTCACTGAAGAACGGTCATGTATATGTACCACGACCACCATCCTCTCCCCTCCCACGTTCGTGGTGTCCACCACGGCTGTGCTAGACTCACCTAGAGATATGATGCTTTCACCAAAAAAAAAACTTAACAAGTACTTTTGATAGTTACGCTGTAATTTACATAGTTTCCTTTTGGTTTGTTGTGTTACATTCCCAGTTCAATAAGTTACGTTATACATTACACAGTTACTTTTTTGTTGGACGAGTTACTTTTCCTTTGTCATATTTACTCTTTTTTCAAATTGTAACTTTATATCTTGATATATTATATAATTTTATTCAGCAAAAGTCACAATAATATGTCGAGAATTTTGAACATCCTAATCATGTTGGACATACCTGAGATATATAAAAGGATCGTTATAAATGATCATGACCTTTCTGAAAAGGGAAAGAATCACTTTCTATTACACTGTGTAACACTACTTTACTTTTCTTGGATCAAAGTTACTTAATGATGTATAACAGTTACTTTTTGATCCAGAGAGTTACTTTCATGTCGATATAGTTACTTGTTAGTTCATCTAGTTACTTTCCTTTTCACATAGTTACTTTTCATTTTACGTATTTACTCTTCAGTTCAGAAGAGAGTTACTCCACACTTGCAATGAGCACCTGCTGATCACAATCATTATCCATAAAAGAACAACAACTAGTTAAAGTTATAAGAACATTCAACTAAACTCAAACGGATATGTTCAAATGTCAAACAAAAAGCAGCAAACCATAACCATATACACATAGAAATGTTATTCTTTTTTGTTCCACCCAACATACACTTCAGACCTGTACTGTAACTATTTGTATAGTTTACTTCAGAATCTATAACATACACTTCACATTGTTGTACTACATTGTTTATCTAAAAGTTCTTTTTAATCTAGCATAAGCCATGCATTCAGACTTGGCACAACATCTTTTTATTTTTCTTCATTCTGCTTGTCACCTGCTCCTTCTTTGGTCTCTTCTTGATCTCTAGCATGTTCTTTAACTGACTGTAGTCTCCCCTTCTTCATCATTGTTTGGAATATCTCTACCCTTATTGTAGGGATGTCTTTTCTCTTGAAGTTCATTTCCTTTCCATTCACTAAGCATTCTAAATACTTCATAATATAGAGTCCACGGTCAACATCATCACCTTCTTGCTGGGGGCACTCAGGGTACTCTATTGCCCATTGAGACAGTTGAATTCCACACTCAGGCACCCCCCTGAAGAATTCATGAACGAACCCCACCTGCATGCACAACAAAACATTCATAAGTATAATGTAACCTACACTGTTTCATTCAACTATTTACTAACAGTGTTTCTTTTTTTTTTCCTTACCCATCTATTCACTTCTTTCTTAGATTTTGAACTTCCTGGCATTGAATTATAAGACTTGTGCACCCCATCTCTAAAATTTGCTTCAAGAAAGTTCCAGTGATTGTCGTTGTTAAGTATTCTAAACAAAAAGTCCATTGTTAGGTACATTGAAGAGTGGTGACAACATATCGATCTCTTTTAGTGTTATCTCATTCACCATCATGTCTAGCTTTTACTGTAAAAACAATATTGCAAATTACTTTGTTGTAACCTTTAGTGGTTTTTCTGTAATAAATGTAATCTAGTGTGATAGTCTATTTGTCTTACCGGAGCATAAGTGCTCAAGCAATGCCATGAAAGCAGTCCCTTCTTCCTCTTTTTGCTTGTTGTTTCTTTCAACATTTGTACAAAGCAATCCATTATCTGAAAATGCACAAGCATCAATTAGCCATCCATAATTTCATGATAAATGCTTACTATTCCATTTCTTACAGGTGACTGCATCATCTTATCTTTAAACAACAACACTGATAAGTCCTTTCCCGTGCACCATGTTTCCTTTCCAAAAATCCATTCTCTTTTTGACATGTGCATGTTTAAATTTTTTTCAAAAGAATTCATACTGAAGATGTGAGACAAAAATTTATGGATTGATCAACTAATTAATAATAAACATGTGACTCATCGAACTTTAAAAAGTATATACTTACACTTCATCAATGTTCTCAATATATTCTAGGACATCCTCTTTCATTTCCTTTGTTTTGAAGTGCTCAAATCCTATCAAATTCTTTTGCTATTTTTGAAGTGTAAATTTGGTTAGTAGTCTATGTAAAAGACATATATTCTTATAGTTACTCTATTATTTAGTCCATAATATTACTTTACATTCCATAATATTACTCTATCATTATCACAATTACTTTTTCTATTAACATAGTTACTTTATGAATGACATATTTTACTTTTCAGCTCAGACAGTTGCTTCATTGATGGAACGAGCACCATTACAAAACAAATTTTACATGTGCATGCCTTCTTATCTTGATATTTTCCTCTATTCTCCCAATGCCTGTCTGCGTCTTCCTCTTCCTCTTTCTCAACATTTTAGTTGTTCCCTTCTCAACTTCACCAGAATTTATCTCCTTTTCATTCACTCCAACTTCAATGTATATATCTATCATTATGTTTTCCATTACATCTTCTGCTGGCTCTTTTTTATTTGCTAGTTCTTCTTTTTCTTCTGGGTCTTTTTCTTTAGCTGGATCTTCTTCAGATGGATCTTTTTCCATTTCATCTTGTGATGGTTCTTTGGTTTCTTCAGCCCGATCTTCTTCTACTTTCTTTGAATATTGTGGGACATTTTATGTCGTTTGGGCTTCAACTTCTTTGTCTTTGTTATCATCTGGCACTTTCTCTGAATCTTTCTTATGGCTTTTCTCCACTACATTTCTCCTTAGTCGAAGTTTGTTCAATCTTGGTGTTTCTTCTATAGGTTCATGTTGGTCCATTTCCAACAACCTTTTCCTCAGATCATGCGTCCTTTGTCTAATTACACTTAAATCATATGAATCCCAACTTTCATTCTGAATGAAATGGGGAGTTGGTGTAGATGCATATTGTACATGCTTGTCATTGTCATCATTCATCCTTAGCAATCTATTTTCAGCTTCAACTTCCTCCAGTCTTTTCTTCAATTGCTCATTTTCTTCTCTTAAAGCAGTAAAAGCTTCTAAGGTAATTCTATTGCATGTTTCCTTCTGTAGTCTCAGCTCATCCTCAAGAATCAATACTCTATTCTCCAAGATTCCTGATACTTCTCTGCTTGTGTTAGTTGATGTAAGTAACTTGTTACTAACTGCCTTGCTCATGGCTTTATTTGCTATGAGATAATAAGGCAAATCTTTCACTACCTTTGCAGCTTTCCAATCATCATTGTCATTGTAACATCCCTGACCTGGGTTATTCTTTAAACCTAGGTGTTTTGATTAAGAAATATGATTATATGCTTAATCTCATCTTGTGAAAAGTAATTAAGGCTCAAAAGGAACCTATGTTTCAATTTTGGTCCTGTTTGAACAATGTTGAAGCAATGTTTGCTTATTTTGGACTAAAGTGCAAATTACCCAAGTTGAGGGGTTAAATTGCAAATGTTGTATGATAAGATTTTCCTCTGATGTTGAGACATCATAAGAATGAATATGATGTAGTGGTATGGTTTCCACAAGCTTGGACACCAAGATTAAGCTTGTAAAGCAATCCTTGTGCATTAAAACCTAGTTTTGGTGTAATGTGCAATTTACCCAAAATCTAGGGTTCAATATGCAAATTACCACTTCAATATGATCCTTAATGTTTCTTGGCATCATGTAGAGAAAATAAAATGAGAGGGACTCCTCATTTGAATTAAGTTGTAGGAGAGAGAATCTTGACATTAAAATAATCAAGAATAATGCTTAATTGAAACCCTAATTCGATTTAGGGCAAAAATGAATAAAAATAATTGAAGGGTTTTCAACCAAAATGTTTTGGGTTGATTTTGAATAAGGATGGACGTTCCTTTAACAAGATAAGGAACGAAAATATCTTAAGTAGGTGAAATTCCACTCACCTTTTTATAAAGAAAAGTAATATCCACTCACATGTGGGATATTATATTATAAGCATTAAGGTGCTTAATTTGCTTTTCTTTAAAGTGAGGATAATGAAGGATAATGAAAGTCAAGGAAGGTTCCTCGTACCCAAGGTAGTTGAGGGGGAAGAGGCGGCCACTTTATTGGGATTAATTGGATTTTTATAAGGCATTTTCTCTCTCATCAATTTCCTTATAAAAGTGTCATTTCTAAGCCCAAACCAAGGCCTTTTTCGGATTTTCTTCTTCCCCTTGCTTGCAAAACCGACCAAGGAGATAGGGAGGAGCATGGAGCACGTACCCAACCTGTGGGTAAGCCCTTGACCTTCGTTCTCCATGATTTCATGGTGGAAATCGAAAATAAATTATGGATTCCTTCTTATTTCGATCTCCTCTTCAACCCTAGCCAACTTTTGCAATCAAAAGCTTGAGGACGAGCCTAAGGGGAGTTGCAAGAGCTTCATCCACAATTAATGGCGTGAGATTGGAGCTTTGGAGCTCAATTGGAGGTGGGTTTTATAACTCAAACCATTAAACATTGCTATTGCATCAATTCTCTATGCTTTGTTGATTGATTTCTTCAATTTGATACACTCTTATTTCTTTGCTGCAATTTCCATCAAGAACGGTTGCTGTTCTTGGTTGTTAGAAGGAAGGGGATGATAAAATCATCCTAGATGCTTATCCAAAGAAAATTACCAAGCAAAACCGTTTTGATAGCTACTCCAAATCGTTTTAATTTGATTGGCTATGCGGTTTCAGCAAACCGTTTAAGGGCAAACGGTTTGAAACTGTTTGGGAGCAAACGGTTTCAAGACCGTTTTAGATGGTTGACCAAGCGCTCACCGTTTGGGAATTTTGTTCCTAATTATGTAGGATGATAACCCTCCAAATTTGAGGGATTAACTCCAAAGGAATCGAGCGTTGAAGGCCAATCAATTAGGAAATCGGATTAAATTATGTGCTGATTTTTAACCTGATTAACTTGACCTGGTTGAGAAAACGGTTTCAAGACCATTTGAGATGGTTGACCAAGAGTTGACCGTTTGGGATTCCTGTTTATAATTATATTTATTAATAACCCTCCAAATTTTAGGGATTAACTTTAAAGGAATCGTGAGTTGAAGCCTAATCAATTAGGGAAACCTAATTGGATTAAGTGCTGATTTTCAATCTGATTTAATTGAACTTTTTGGGCAAACGGTCTCAAGACCGTTTGAGTGCGTTGACCAAGCGTTGACCGTTTGAGATTACTGTTCCTAATGATGTGATCTATTGACTCACCAAATTTGATGGATTAATTCCAAACGAGTCATGAGTTGAAGGCTAATCAATTGGGCTAACCCTAATTGAAATCAGTGCTGAAATCACAATGAGCTAATTTGAGATTTTGGGTTGATTAGCCCAAATGGTCTCAAGACCGTTTGGGGGATCATCCAAACGGTCTCAAGACCGTTTGGGGTCACCTCAAGACCGTTTGGAGGTCTGGGGTCAAGTATAGTTGACCAATTGAAGGTCCAAAGGTACTAATCATATTGCAATGTAGTGCTGATCTGTTGATCAACTCGATAGACCAATCCATGATGATTTTTCACTAGAATCCAAAGGTTGGATGGGCCAAACGGTCTCAAGACCGTTTGGAGCTCATCCAAACGGTCTCAAGACCGTTTGGTGGTCACCCAAGACCGTTTGGAGGTCTAGGGTTGAGTATGGTTAGGTGTTTGAAGGTCTAAAGGTACCAAGCTGTTATACAATACAATGTTGATTTGGTGATCAATCCAATGATCCAAACCTTAATTGGATGGCTTGGATTTGAGTGATATGATGGGAAAACTGTCTCAAGACCGTTTGGAGGTCATCCAAACGACCTCAAGACCGTTTGGGGTCAGGTCATACCCAATTTGGATAATGGTTCAATAGTTTCAAAGTAACCAATCTTGCATTGATGAGTGTTGTTGGATCTTCGATTCCAAACCCTAATTCAATTGAATCAAGCCCTAATTGATGACCAATTGAGGGTCAATTGAGGGTCAAATTAGTTGAAGGTTGACCTATTAAACTCAATTTAAGTATGAGCATAGGTTCAATTGATGATTGGTTCCATGAATTCAATGGTTGAAGGTCCAATGCAATCAATTGAAACACAATTAGTAGCATGATTGATGATCAACTTCAAAGCTCTAATTGGTGTTTATAAACCCTAATCCCATTGAGATCAGACCATAATTGAAGTCCCAATTGAGGGGTGAGCCATGATTCAAATGATGATTGAGTTGATGATCCAATTGGTTGAAGTTCCATTGATTAGAATTGAGTGTGGTTCAATTTGGTTAATTCAATTGGATACCTCATGTTATTGAAGGTCTAATTGATCAAACCTTTTTGAAAACCTAATGTGATTAGGTGGGAGATACCTTTAATGGTACTAGTCATTAATGCATAACAAATGCATGGACCCAATACATGATGTAAACCCTAATGGAGGCTGATTCAATGTATAACCTTAATAAGAGGTTGTCTACATGTGAAATCACTAATTAGGATGTTAGTAAACCCTAGTTGAGGGTGTATCCTTCTGAAACCCTAGTGGAGGGTGTATCATTGTGAACCCTGGTTGAGGGTGTATCCTTTTGAAACCCTAGTTGAGGGTGTATCATTGCGATTGTTTATAGGCAACTTTATAGTAAAGTTATGCCTTAAACTAAGATAAGTCCATATCATGTGAGATAGCTGGACAATTCTAGTGTGTGGCCTATGCATTATATGCTAAGGGTGAGTATTCTGTGATGGAATGTATTAAGAGGGGAAATACCTTAATACAAGATAAAGTTGGTTAACTCAAGAGGGTCTGAATTAATGAGAAATGGGAAACCCTAACCATGGTAAGGGAATAGTGGTGTTACCCTTGAATAATGATGTTATATATTGTTTTGCATGGTGCTGATATGAAATTGATGTATTATCATCTGTACTAACCATGCAGGTATGATGTGATGATGAACATAGCCAGGTATGAGCTATGACGTTTTATGTATTGACATTATTTATTGGGCCTTATGTGCCATGCTATACCTTATTGCCTAGTATGAGGTAATAAGAGAAGTAATGGGCCTTAAGTGCCACGAGAAGATGTTTATGTAATAAGCATCATATTTTACCTTGGTCAGGTGACCTGAAGGTGATAATTACCTGAAAAAGTGGTAATAATGCTCAATGATGATCTAAGGGTTTGAATACCTAGAACCATATGATTATGGCATTGAGTTGCAAAGGAATGAAAATTCCCAGTATTGAAATGAGGGACTGAGATCCCCATGTCTTATAAAGACTGAGAAGTGATTAATGGAAATAGTACATGTTTTCTTTATAGAATTTGTCTTATTAAGTTATGTTTGGAAACTTGGCTGATGCTAAAAGAATATGATAATGTATTTAATTAATCAAGTGATACCATATAATGTAGTTGCCCTGATCACAGATCCATCAGCGTCAGAATTAGCTGAATGGTGAAACGAGTTTACTCGTAACGCATATTTTTGAATATGTGGGGGTAATTGGGAAATTATATCCTTATGCCCCATAGGCATTGCTACGGGCTATGTCCTATGAACGGGATTGGTTACGGACCATACCCCAATAAGAGCATGGCTACGGGCCATGACTCCACAAAATAATACCGGGCATTGGCTACGGGCCATATCCTGAAGAGAGTATATGCTATGGGCTATAACTCTAATAGAGATGTTGCCAGTATACCCTGGAAAGCTATCTAGTAGAGACACAAGATGTCATGCATGTTATCTCGTACTGACCGAGATAGTTGAGGTCATGGGAATCCGGCTCTTCCATTGACCTATGTGTGGTACCGATGCTTTACGTAACCGTGGTCGGTTGGAGTATGAGCAGTATACCTCATCTCCTCAGGGCATAAGTGTGATTGTAAAATGTAATCAGCCGTATAGCATGTTTGCTTAAGGATTGAATACGGAGATTCATTGGCTGATGTTGCATTTCTTTGTGCATTCCTTAGTAGATAAATGTTAATTATGTTTCTTTATATTCTCTGCAAAATAGACAGATGAATTACTTATCTACCATGGGTAGATGCAATGACCTCCTTGAGAATGGAGATTATCTTATTTTGTTCTATGATGAATAATTCTACCTGATAATGTAAAAGTAACCCCTACTCAGTTTTAATTTGATAAACTACAATAATAATATTTTTGGCGGAGAGTTATATCTCTCGCTGGGGCAATTTTCAATTGTCTCACCCCCGTGGGAAAACATTTTTAGGTATGCATGGAAGGCAAGGCAGGAAATCCCTAGAACAGAGATGAGCAGAAGCAACAACAACAACAAGGACAACAATGAGATCTCAGGTGGAGATATTGTCTATCAAGTCATATAGATAGTAGTCCTATGTGTCGTCTCTGTACTCTCAGGTCCTCAGAGTTTTAAATGATTCAATCGGAGTTTTGGCTTAATGCCTCAAAGTTTTATACTGCCTGTGTATATTTGTTAACAGGGCAGTCAATGTTGTAATCCTTAAAAAGGAATTGTACAGGCTGTGTACTTATGATCCAGGATGAAATGGAAACACTTTGGTTCATGGTTAAAGAGTTTTCATGTGAATGGATCTCTTTGTAAAAAGTTTTAAATTTTCAGTGATTTTCAGTAACCCGCTGTAAATAATTCGCTTCCGCATTAGTTAATCTTGTTTTCGCGAGACAGTTGTCACAATTAGTGGTATCAGAGCTTTAGGTTCGTTGAGTCTACAGAGACATAGGACTAAGTTGTTGAGTCTGTGTTAGTGTCCTCCAGTATACCCTATAATGATTTCTGCTTGTGCAGAGAAAGGGTAAAGTTTTAAAATGACTGGAGAGCACAAAGAACACATTTCTAAGGGCAATGTTGTTGCACCAAGAAGAGGTGCAAGGGATTAGACAAGAATATAATGAGTGCCTGAGAATCCCCATTAAGACATGATCAGGATAGAGAATCCTATGATCATGCTCTTATTGGGCAGATTAGGGCAACAGTAATGCATATAAGTGAACTGGATGCTAGCCTTATAACCTAGGTTATCAGTCCTTAATACAGAAAGCTTGAGCTTTAAAAGAGTTCATGAATGAATTAGTCATGTGGGAACAAGGGAAAATGTGGAAAAGATTAACTTATGTCAAGAAAGTGGACTCTGCCATGAGTTCAGACAGATAATAAATTTGTGATGGTAGTGCCCAAGAAGGGGCAATAATCTGAGAAGTAGGGAATGGTCTCTATAATTCTAGAGACATTTGCCTAATGGTTTAAAAAAAAGCCAAGTTTTTGGTACTAATAGTGCAATAAATGCCTAGTGTACCAGGGAAGTAGCCACTAAGTAAGTGCAAAGGTCTTAACCTTTCACCTGTAAGATTCTATGGCTTAGTTTTTGCTTCAGTAATAAGACTAGTAAGACCATGATATGAGTACAAGGTATGTTATAAATGTGTACATGTTGAGTACACTAAACCCTTTTTGTTATTGAAAAAAAAAGATTGTTGATATTGTTTTCCCCATTGGTTGCTATATAGGGATGAAATGATGAGAACTAGAATTTGAATTCTGTTTAATATTCTTTTAAATACTCTATATTGATCTTACCTCTATGAAATAGGAAGAGGTATAGAAGAGATGCCTGGATAAAATCCAAGAATGTTAAATCTTATGTTATGATAATATGAAAAGCAAGAAATATGATAGCATGTAAGTGCATACTACTTGATCTGAGTACTTGTAAACCCTGATCAGGTGTACAACTATTGATGATAAAGTGAGTATGGAAACTCTTAGATTGATATCTTTTTTATTGCCCTGATCAAGCAATCATTCTGATACAATCTAAAGAGTATCATGAAATTGGAAATATGATATGGATAAATGTATCATATCTTAAGAACAAGAAAGAAGGATCTGATAGGAATTCAGATCAATATGTGTATATGAGGAAGTAAAAGTATGACCCTCATATGATGAGAAAGAGAACAAGGGAGGTGATCCCTGTTCTATAAAGTTGTAAATATGATAAAAGAAAGATGAGAATATAATGTGTTTTCAACACATGCGACTGATACCAAGGTAAGAGATTCTGGTATCTGAGAATTATCAGATGGTTTAGATTGGCTACCTGGAATGGTCAACTATGAAATCAGTCTGATTATATAAAATGATATGAACATCATATGTTAGGGGTTTATGCTTTGCATAAACATAACAACTAAATATGTCTTTAAGATAAGTTCTCATTTGACTCTATGAGAATATTGTGTGAAGGAACTTTGTGCTGATCAAAGTTCTATGATGTCTACATAACAATGAGGTGTTATGAAGAGACATGATGATATGATGAATGAATAATATTTGTTCCCTTTATCAGGGATTTCGGGGACGAAATCCTTGTTAGGGGTTTATAATTTGTAACATCCCTGACCTGGGTTATTCTTTAACCCTAGGTGTTTTGATTAGGAAATATGATTATATGCTTAATCTCATCTTGTGAAAAGTAATTAAGGCTCAAAAGGAACCTATGTTTCAATTTTGGTCCTGTTTGAACAATGTTGAAGCAATGTTTGCTTATTTTGGACTAAAGTGCAAATTACCCAAGTTGAGGGGTTAAATTGCAAATGTTGCATGATAAGATGTTCCTCTGATGTTGAGACATCATAAGAATTAATATGATGTAGTGGTATGGTTTTCACAAGCTTGGACACCAAGATTAAGCTTGTAAAGCAATCCTTGTGCATTAAAACCTAGTTTTGGTGTAATGTGCAATTTACCCAAAATCTAGGGTTCAATATGCAAATTACCACTTCAATATGGTCCTTAATGTTTCTTGGCATCATGTAGAGCAAATAAAATGAGAGGTACTCCTCATTTGAATTAAGTTGTAGGAAAGAGAATCTTGACATTAAAATAATCAAGAATAATGCTTAATTGAAACCCTAATTCGATTTAGGGCAAAAATGAATAAAACTAATTGAAGGGTTTTCAACCAAAATGTTTTGGGTTGATTTTGAATAAGGATGGACGTTCCTTTAACAAGATAAGGAACGAAAATATCTTAAGTAGGTGAAATTCCACTCACCTTTTTATAAAGAAAAGTAATATCCACTCACATGTGGGATATTATATTATAAGCATTAAGGTGCTTAATTTGCTTTTCTTTAAATTGAGGATAATGAAGGATAATGAAAGGCAAGTAAGGTTCCTCGTACCCAAGGTAGTTGAGGGGGAAGAGGCGGCCACTTTATTGGGATTAATTGGATTTTTATAAGGCATTTTCTCTCTCATCAATTTCCTTATAAAAGTGCCATTTCTAAGCCCAAACCAAGGCCTTTTTCGGATTTTCTTCTTCCCCTTGCTTGCAAAACCGACCAAGGAGATAGGGAGGAGCAGGGAGCACGTCCCCAACCTGTGGGTAAGCCCTTTACCTTCGTTCTCCATGATTTCATGGTGGAAATCGAAAATAAATTATGGATTCCTTCTTATTTCGATCTCCTCTTCAACCCTAGCCAACTTTTGCAATCAAAAGCTTGAGGACGAGCCTAGGGGGAGTTGCAAGAGCTTCATCCACCATTAATGGCGTGAGCTTGGAGCTTTGGAGCTCAATTGGAGGTGGGTTTTATAACTCAAACCATTAAACATTGCTATTGCATCAATTCTCTATGCTTTGTTGATTGATTTCTTCAATTTGATACACTCTTGTTTCTTTGCTGCAATTTCCATCAAGAACGGTTGCTGTTCTTGGTTGTTCGAAGGAAGGGGATGATGAAATCATCCTAGATGCTTATCCAAATAAAATTACCAAGCAAAACCGTTTTGATAGCTACTCCAAATCGTTTTAATTTGATTGGCTATGCGGTTTCAGCAAACCGTTTAAGGGCAAACGGTTTGAAACCGTTTGGGAGAAAACGGTTTCAAGACCGTTTTTGATGGTTGACCAAGCGTTGAACGTTTGGGAATTTTGTTCCCAATTATGTAGGCTGATAACCCTCCAAATTTGAGGGATTAACTCCAAAGGAATCGAGAGTTGAAGGCCAATCAATTAGGCAATCAGATTAAATTATGTGCTGATTTTCAACCTGATTAACTTGACCTGGTTGAGAAAACGGTTTCAAGACCATTTGAGATGGTTGACAAAGAGTTGAACGTTTGGGATTCATGTTTATAATTATGTTTATTAATAACCCTCCAAATTTGAGGGATTAACTCCAAAGGAATCGTGAGTTGAAGCCTAATCAATTAGGGAAACCTAATTGGATTAAGTGCTGATTTTCAATCTGATTTAATTGAACTGTTTGGGCAAACGGTCTCAAGACCGTTTGAGTGCGTTGACCAAGCGTTGACCGTTTGGGATTACTGTTCCTAATGATGTGATCTAATGACTCACAAAATTTGATGGATTAATTCCAAACGAGTCATGAGTTGAAGGCTAATAAATTCGGATAACCCTAATTGAAATCAGTGCTGAAATCACAATGAGCTAATTTGAGATTTTGGGTGGATTAGCCCAAACGGTCTCAAGACCGTTTGGGGGATCATCCAAACGGTCTCAAAACCGTTTGGGGTCACCTCAAGACCGTTTGGAGGTCTGGGGTCAAGTATAGTTGACCAATTGAAGGTCCAAAGGTACTAATCATATTGCAATGTAGTGTTGATCTGTTGATCAACTCGATAGACCAATCCATGATGATTTTTCACTAGAATCCAAAGGTTGGATGGGCCAAACGGTCTCAAGACCGTTTGGAGCTCATCCAAACGGTCTAAAGACCGTTTGGTGGTCACCCAAGACCGTTTGGAGGTCTAGGGTTGAGTATGGTTAGGTGTTTGAAGGTCTAAAGGTACCAAGCTGTTATACAATACAATGCTGATTTGGTGATCAATCCAATGATCCAAACCTTAATTGGATGGCTTGGATTTGAGTGATATGATGGGCAAACTGTCTCAAGACCGTTTGGAGGTCATCCAAACGACCTCAAGACCGTTTGGGGTCAGGTCATACCCAATTTGGATAATGGTTCAATAGTTTCAAAGTAACCAATCTTGCATTGATGAGTGTTGTTGGATCTTCGATTCCAAACCCTAATTCAATTGAATCAAGCCCTAATTGATGACCAATTGAGGGTCAATTGAGGGTCAAATTAGTTGAAGGTTGACCTATTAAACTCAATTGAAGTATGAGCATAGGTCCAATTGATGATTGGTTCCATGAATTCAATGGTTGAAGGTCCAATGCAATCAATTGAAACACAATTAGTAGCATGATTGATGATCAACTTCAAATCTCTAATTGGTGTTTATAAACCCTAATCCCATTGAGATCAGACCATAATTGAAGTCCCAATTGAGGGGTGAGCCATGATTCAAATGATGATTGAGTTGATGATCCAATTGGTTGAAGTTCCATTGATTAGAATTGAGTGTGGTTCAATTTGGTTAATTCAATTGGATACCTCATGTTATTGAAGGTCTAATTGATCAAACCTTTTTGAAAACCTAATGTGATTAGGTGGGAGATACCTTTAATGGTACTAGTCATTAATGCATAACAAATGCATGGACCCAATGCATGATGTAAACCCTAATGGAGGCTGATTCAATGTATAACCTTAATAAAAGGTTGTCTACATGTGAAATCACTAATTAGGATGTTAGTAAACCCTAGTTGAGGGTGTATCCTTGTGAAACCCTAGTGGAGGGTGTATCATTGTGAACCCTGGTTGAGGGTGTATCCTTTTGAAACCCTAGTTGAGGGTGTATCATTGCGATTGTTTATAGGCAACTTTATAATAAAGTTATGTCTTAAACTAAGATAAGTCCATATCATGTGAGATAGCTGGACAATTCTAGTGTGTGGCCTATGCATTATATGCTAAGGGTGAATATTCTGTGATGGAATGTATTAAGAGGGGAAATACCTTAATACAAGATAAAGTTGGTTAACTCAAGAGGGTCTGAATTAATGAGAAATGGGAAACCCTAACCCTGGTAAGGGAATAGTGGTGTTACCCTTGAATAATGATGTTATATATTGTTTTGCATGGTGCTGATATGAAATTGATGTATTATCATCTATACTAACCATGCAGGTATGATGTGATGATGAACATAGCCAGGTATGAGCTATGACATTTTATGTATTGACATTATTTATTGGGCCTTATGTGCCATGCTATACCTTATTGCCTAGTATGAGGTAATAAGAGAAGTAATGGGCCTTAAGTGCCACGAGAAGATGTTTATGTAATAAGCATCATATTTTACCTTGGTCAGGTGACCTGAATGTGATAATTACCTGAAAAAGTGGTAATAATGCTCAATGATGAGCTAAGGGTTTGAATACCCAGAACCATATGATTATGGCATTGAGTTGCAAAGGAATGAAAATTCCCAGTATTGAAATGAGGGACTGAGATCCCCATGTCTTATAAAGATTGAGAAGTGATTAATGGAAATAGTACATGTTTTCTTTATAGCATTTGTCTTATTAAGTTATGTTTGGAAACTTGGCTGATGCTAAAAGAATATGATAATGTACTTAATTAATCAAGTGATACCATATAATGTAGTTGCCCTGATCACAGATCCATCAGCGTCAAAATTAGCTGAATGGTGAAATGAGTTTACTCGGAACGCATATTTTTGAATATGTGGGGGTAATTGGGCAATTATATCCTTATGCCCCATAGGCATTGCTACGGGCTATGTCCTATGAACGGGATTGGTTACGGACCATACCCCAATAAGAACATGGCTACGGGCCATGACTCCACAAAATAATACCGGGCATTGGCTACGGTCCATATCCTGAAGAGAGTATATGCTATGGGATATAACTCTAATAGCGATGTTGCCAGTATACCCTGGGAAGCTATCTAGCAGAGACACAAGATGTCCTGCATGTTATCTCGTACTGACCGAGATAGTTGAGGTCATGGGAATCCGGCTCTTCCATTGACCTATGTGTGGTACCGATGCTTTACGTAACCGTGGTCGGTTGGAGTATGAGCGGTATACCTCATCTCCTCAGGGCATAAGTGTGATTGTAAAATGTAATCAGCCGTATAGCATGTTTGCTTAAGGATTGAATACGGAGATTCATTGGCTGATGTTACATTTCTTTGTGCATTCCTTAGTAGATAAATGTTAATTATGTTTCTTTATATTCTCTGCAAAATAGACAGATGAATTACTTATCTACCATGGGTAGATGCAATGACCTCCTTGAGAATGGAGATTATCTTATTCTGTTCTATGATGAATAATTCTACCTGATAATGTAAAAGTAACCCCTACTCAGTTTTAATTTGATAAACTGCAATAATAATGTTTTTGGCGGAGAGTTATATCTCTCGCTGGGGCAATTTTCAATTGTCTCACCCCCGTGGGAAAACATTTTTAGGTATGCATGGAAGGCAAGGCAGGAAATCCCTAGAACAGAGATGAGCAGAAGCAACAGCAACAACAAGGACAACAATGAGAACTCAGGTGGAGATATTGTCTATCTTGTCATATAGATAGTAGTCCTATGTGTCGTCTCTGTACTCTCAGATCCTCAGAGTTTTAAATGATTCAATCGGAGTTTTGGCTTAATGCCTCAAAGTTTTATACTGCCTGTGTATATTTGTTAACAGTGCAGTCAATGTTGTAATCCTTAAAAAGGAATTGTACAGGCTGTGTACTTGTGATCCAGGATGAAATGGAAACACTTTGGTTCATGGTTAAAGAGTTTTCATGTGAATGGATCTCTTTGCAAAAAGTTTTAAATTTTCAGTGATTTTCAGTAACCCGCTGTAAATAATTCGCTTCCGCATTAGTTAATCATGTTTTCGTGAGACGGTTGTCACAGTCATCCTTCTTCAACACTGTAGAAACCTATGCACAAAATTTATCAATTTATCATAAAGCTGTTATATTAACTTGTATATTTATTTTCAATTTAACCACACTAATTCTTACATTTTCATTGTCCAAACTTTCAAAATCCTTCACCCTCTTAACAGGAGCTGCCCATCTTTTTATCTGTGGTTTTGCCTCAATGAATGTAGGTTGTGCTATCCCAATTAGCTCAAAAGCCCAGACATGTGTTGACAAGAAAAGTATAAATCAGAGTTTTAAATGTTCATATATGATTGTTTAATGTAACCAAAGAAACTATCCAATGTGTCACTTACACACAAGCACATTACACATCCAGTTGTGTAGAGTGTGCTTGTTATAACCCCAATTTTTGGGTTCAAATAGTGAGAGATGTAATTTCTCATATTAAAGATAATTGAAAAATTAATGATATGATTTGTTTTGAATAAATGGATTCCCTTCACAATAGCCTCGATTGGTTGCTTAGTCGGCTTTATTGGCTATTGGGCCCAAATAATAAGAAAAATTCAATTAGTGAATGAATAATTGAGTTTCAAGGAAAGAATGAGATAGAAACCTCTAGAAGGCAAAGGGATGTAATTCAAAGATGGATTTCATGCTTCTGGGGTTCCTTGGGTCCCAAGGAGTCTAAAGTGCAATGATAATGCAACGAGAAAATAAATTAAGTATTTCTTTATTAAGAAATGAATTGATAACAATAAGAAAATGAGAGGATAATTAGAAATAGAGAGTCATGATGTGCCTTGCCTCTTCACATGTTTCTTGTACGTAAAGGAAGAGTTTGGAATAAGAGGAAAGAGGATGTTTCTTTTATATGTCACGAAGGCTTGTGAAAAAAAGGGCACAAATTCCATTAAACCTAATACAATTTTATTAGGTAGGGAGAAGGAATATAATTTAAGTCCTTGCCTTTTATTTTCTTGGGAACCACATATGGAAATCTACCCTCAGGACTGCCGCCCACTTTTCTTTTTCATTTCCCTCTTAACTGTCCTCTCAAAACCCTAAAAGGTTGGGCAAGCGCCTATATAAGCATCAGAGAAGAACCGCCTTGGCAGAAAACTCAACCCTTGTCCACTACGAACCATGGAGTCCTCAAAGGTTTGTCAATATGAGATCGAACGACAACCTTGGCGGCAGAGGTCATGCTGCACGTACCATCATGTCGTATCTGAACTTGACTTCACGCACGCAGCCGACAATCACCAGGGAAGCCGCAGCATTGGCGTGGCCTGGCTCTGCACGGAGGTCGGGTATTGCTTGGCTTACGGTTGAAGGACATGGAGGAGGGAGACGGGTGCTGAAGAACGTGGTGCTTCGAAGGAGGTTTCCTTCATGAGGGGAGTCGAGGCTCAACCTGTGGCCATGGCAGCACGTCGCAACTGCCACCATAGGACGGCTGTGGATGCACAACAGGTGGGGACAAGGAGGAAGGAAGATACAGGAGGTGGAGATGTCTCTTAGACCTGCAGCCTGCCAACTCTAGAAAGGAAGCGCGGAGGGCTTTTAGACCTCTCACCGGCCTGGGGCGCCCAGTTTGGATGCGGGCAGAATGCCTGCCACAGCAGCGGTGACAACGGACGTGCAGGAGCCAGCGAGGTGGTTGCCTGTCACGAGGAAGAGGCCAGAAGAGGTGGGGGATGGTTGTTGCTGGAAGCAATAGGTCCGACGGAGGCTCTTGAACCCCGATCAGGGTTCCCCGTTCTTAGGGGCGCGGAGGGAAACGTCGCGGCTCTCCCTCGCTCGACTGGCATCGACGCTCGCTTGGATGAGCGCAGGATCGCGAGGAAGAAGGTGGTCTGTATCAAATGACCTGGATGCCCCCAGGCTGAATACGCTGAGTGTGGGGCAACTAGGTCATTTCACAACAAACCAAGTCATCCCAACTAAAAGAAAATGAAAAATAGGATATTGTTGATTGCTTGTTACTTGTGATGAATGTTAATGCATGGATATCAAGTTACTATGGATCAGGTATGTGGTTACTTATGAATAACCGCTTAGTTTTCCGATGGTTTCTCGGACGTTTAATCGCATTGAATGCAACTAAACTGTTTGGATGTTCATATTGCATTTATAAAGTGACTATGACTATCACTTAATGTATATGCCTATAAACTCAGATCATGGTTCTCTCTGTGGCATAATAGCTAACTTAGTACATGGCTGCCTATGGGTAGGTCCATCAGGTTAGAGAAAGGCCTAGTACATGGCTACCTATTGGGTAGGTCCATCAGGTCTATGGATGACCTAGTACATGGATACCTATTGGGTAGGTCCATCAGGTCTATGGATGACCTAGTACATGGCTACCTATTGGGTAGGTCCATCAGGTCTATGGTTGACTTAGTACATGGCTACCATGGAGGTAGGTCCATCAAGTCACAATGAGTTAGATATTGGGCTATCTCCAGATAGTGCCATGCGACTCTATTACCTAAAAGAGAGGAGATATCCATGTCCACTGTAGGGACAGCCCAGAGTTCGAGAATATGTATGGATTGAGTTATATGGCTTAAAATATAATCTTGATTGTTAAATGATTAATTGAATGATTATATTGTTAACATAGTTGAACATTATATGTTTCCTCCACATACCAGCTTCAGCTGACTGACATTTTGTTTGTCGGCGTTTTAGGTACAATGAAAAGAATAAACAGTAAAACGACACCTTGTGAATTCAAGAATTAAAGAACAAGGAGGAATTAGATAGAATAGTTCAGCTGAGGTTAGAAGTTAGTTTGTTCCCAACTTTTCAAGGTATGCAAAGAAAATTTTTATTACCATTTTCAGTATAGTCTGTTAGAATTTAATAATTGTTTATGGTTATATGTCGAACCCTTGATCCGGGATTAATGGGTGCGGCTTCAACCTCTTGGTCTCCCTTAATTGGGGGTTATCGAGAGGTGGGGTCGTAACATTTGGTATCAGAGCTTAGGTTCCTCAGTTAACCATTAATAATTATTAAATTTTACAAACTCCATAGAACCCAAGGGAGTTATTAGAGGAGTATCCGAAAGATGGAGGTGTCTAGAAAGGGATCACGACCGGGGGCTGGCAAGATTTTCCTCCACACCGCTAGGAGGAATATGAGGACTCCCGGACCCGTGTGACCGCCTGGCCAAAGTCTTAGGGTATGAATTGAAATAAGATACATTTAGGACTTCTCATCTTATTCATCCCTTCTCATCACAAAATTCTGATAAGGACATAAAGGATTAGGGTTTCCATTCTTATCCTCACCCTCTTGAGGTATGGGTAAGGTTAATAAGGTTTAAGGAATCCTCCACTAAATTAATGAAAGGAATGTAAATAAGATGTCATGGACATAAGCTTAATAGATTAAGCACAAAATAAATAATAGATACATGCTTAGGACGTATGACATAAGATGTCATGTCCTCAGAAGAGACCTGAGGCTAGACCTTCTTGTCAGGAGGATAAGTTAGTCTTGGAGATAGAGATCTCCATGGCAAGTAGAGACCTGGCACATCCTCTGAGGATGATGCTAACCCTAGCCCTAACTGAAGGTTAGAGAGAGATGAGTTAGACCAGGTGTTTGAAAGGACATGCCTTTGGGATGTCATAGGATCCATGGGTGACCTAGCACCTTTGGCAACCCCAACCCTGGGAAGGGTCATGCATGTTAGGGTACATGATAGCTCTTTAGATGATGATGTTTGTGAAGGACCATAGAAACCCTATGGGCTTGTACCAGTAGGGCATAGCTGGAACCTAGGGCACGTCATAGTGATGACGGTAGGATGAAACCCTGGGTAAGGAATTATGATGGAGCATAAAGGGTTGTGGATGATCTTGAGCAACCATAAGTGCGAACCTAGGCTTCACCCATGTAGAGAATGCTTTGGAGGTTGATCCTTCATGAAGAGAGGACCTCTAATGGTGAGGTTGGATGTAGGGTTAGCTCTAGAGAGAGCAGGAAACCCTGCAAGAAGGTTGGAAGCCTAAAACCCTGAACAATGGAGGATAGTGGTTGCCTCATGATCGATCCCTGAAAGTTTTTGATACCTTGGTTGTCTTTAGAGGGACCAAACCCTTGAGAAAAGATGAAGCTTCTGGTACCTACGTGACTATGGTAGAGATGTTCACCTTCTGAGTTAGGAAGAAGAAAGGTTTAGTAGCAGGTTATGAGGCTATGTACCTTGTTGGTTGTCCCTTAAGGAGGACCCAACACTAAGTGTTGCTTGAGTTGAAGGATGACAAGGAGTGTGTGTCATGCCTTTTTCATGTTTGGTTTGTAGACAGAGCATGCAGTGAACCTAGGGTTCCTAGGCCTAAGAGGGGAAGTGGCGTACCTAAGGCTCATGATGAGAAGTTGATTTCCTATAGAAGCGAGCATGGTAATCTTCATGAATAGAGGAAAAGAGAAGCCCCTTAAGTTTAAGGTGTGTTTGATGAACCCCTAACAACTAGGTTGATGATAAAGGGAAAGTTCGATCTTAATCCAACATCGAGGAAAGAGGACAAGTATGACCTAGCATGGTACAGTAAGTGATATGCTCATGCCCTAATGGCTTGCTAGGGTTAAGTAGGCTCGGTTGGATGTAAACCCTAGACCTAAGAGCTTTTGTGACCTTAGAGATAGTTGTCCTCTCATCCTGGGAGAGGGACCCCTTTGGTAGGGTGTGTATCTTTTGGGTTGGTTTAAGGTAACCTAAAGAGGTCTCATAGGATCTTGAGAAGCTAAGTGAAAGGTACATGGTATGAGAATGAATCAATAGACCCATAGATATCCATCTCTATTGCATGTGAATGTTTTACCATGGAGTAACCGATATGGAGCTTGACCAAGGTAGGCAGGTTGCCATGATCCCTATGAAAGGATGAAAGCCAGCCCATAAATGCAGGAAGAGATATGATGAAGACTTGGATAAGGTTCTAAGTGAACATGTACTATTATGGAGGATCCTAAGTCTCTCCTAGGGTCAGGTAGGGATAAGACCGATTAAAGTAGGAGTTGCCTAATTCCCTAGTTGCACATGACCATAGGGTCGGGAGGTAACAACAATCATTGTCTGAGGGCCATGGGTTAGGAGATTGATCACCTTCATGAACTCATGGGACCCAAAGGGCAGATGAGTAGGGCACTCCCTTGATGCATGAGGGAAGAGGGATGACCCCAAAAGAGTCGGTACCCTATAGACCTAGAGGAGATGACCCAGGGATATAAACCTCAGTAGGTTCCAGACTAGTTTGATATCATGATGTTTGTGATGTAGAGACATATGTGGCATGTTGCGACTTAGATGTAGAGGTGTATTGGCAAGGTGGGATGTACTATCTCTACTCTTGGAATAGGAAGAACTCTGTGTTTGGACTGCAGCCAAATGCTTATTTCCTCTTATTATGGGGGTGATAGATAGGACATTATGCATGCCATACATCAAGGACAAGAGATGATGTAGGTTGGAACGTTGCCACGAGAAATGGGGATAGAGAAGATAACCTACCCTGGTAAAGTGAATGATACATGGATGTTTGCAAACACTAAGAGAAATGAGGTAGTCACCTTATGAGGATGTTTTATCATGAGCTATAAAGAACTTACAAGTTATACCAGGTTGAGTTGATCACCCTGATGATGAAATCAGAGAGTGTTCTTAATAAAGATAGACATAGAGTTTGAGGTGAGATGATAAGTGAAACACATGGAAGTGTATGTCTTCAATGTTACCTAATACCTAAGGATGTGAAGTGGTATTGGATGCTCTGGTTGAGATAAATCTGACTTGTTTGACTAAAAGCTAGAAGGCATTGTTTGGCTAACCCTAAGTTTGGAAAGGAGAGGTGTGTGGATGACACTCAGATGTAACAAGATACGTTGAAAGGTTAACAGTTGTTTGGTTAGTCAGTCTAGTCTTGGATACGATGAAAAGATGGTGGTAGAACCTCAAGTGCACTTCTTTGGAAAAGAAGGTGATGAAACCCCAACTAGAGTAGTTTAATTAGGGTTTCTGAGGAATCTATATTAAGGAATCATGACAATACAGGAGATTATGATTTAAGATATACCGTGGTACTACCAAGATAATAAGTGATAGTGGTACTTTAAATACCTAAGATAAAGTTGCATGTGGTATATGGCCATGCAAGTCAATGGTAAAGGACAAATACCAGCACCCTAGTGCATTGTTATAAAGGATAAAAAGTCCCTAAAAGAGAAAGGGAGTTCATCACAATGGATGTTGTAAGTCTCCCCTGGATCAAGGAAGGTCGAGATGCAATGTGGGTTATGGTAGTTCGCCTTACCTAGATGACACAAGAAAGAAAGAGTTCTGTCAAGGGACAGATCTGGTTGAACTACCCATGAGAGAGATGGTTCAACTATGAAGCGAGTTCAAAGGTTTTTGAGTTTGACCTAAAGGTTCCCTTCCAAAAGGTGGAAGTAGGTATATAAAGAACTCGATGTTAGTACAGTTTGTCACCCCTAACTAATGGTTAATATGATCCAGACTGAAGTGTCTGATGAGGGCATATGTGCTCGTTCAGGGTGATAGTTAGAGACAGTTCCTGTCCTATGAAAAATGTGATGATGACCACCATAGCCAGTATCGGGATTCTAGGAAGCTCTGTAAGGGAGGTTGTGTCGGTCACCACTTCAGTAAGGTGATGATGGTGAAAGGACCACAGTGTATGAAGAAGGAAGTCGCTTTAATCATGCAATAGCTGAAAGGAGCCTATAGACGACGAGAGTCGTGAGCAGATGCAATGTAGACTAACATGCAGTGCACTGTGGGAGAATATAATGTGAGAATCCGACCCCTCTGAGCTGCAGCTGAGAAAGCTGAGTCCCGGATACATGGTTCCATTAGAGATGGATGGGTGGAGATGGTTAGGTTTTGACCCTACCCCTCAGGATAAAGTAATGTGGGATGTTTTCCATGTGTCCAATTTAGAGCACTATGTGAGGTACTCCGACCATGTGCTGAGCAATGAACCTAGTGAGCCCCAAGGGAGGCTGAAATGGCCTGAGTCACTTGTGTAGTTTATAGACGCCAGGATGAAAGAACTCAGAGAAAATAATATGTGATGATAAAGGTTCTTTGGATGCGCCATCAGTACGGTAAATCCACATAGGGGCCAATGATGGACATGGAAAGGTCTTATCCTAAATTGTTTGTTTGCTTGATAGAATTTTGAGGACAAAATTCCTATAAGAGGGGAAGGATGTTATAACCCCAATTTTTGGGTTCAAATAGTGAGAGATGTAATTTCTCATATTAAAGATAATTGAACAATTAATGATATGATTTGTTTTGAATAAATTGATTCCCTTCACAATAGCCTCGATTGGTTGCTTAGTGGGCTTTATTGGCTATTGGGCCCAAATAATAAGAAAAATTCAATTAGTGAATGAATAATTGAGTTTCAAGGAAAGAATGAGATAGAAACCTCTAGAAGGCAAAGGGATGTAATTCAAAGATGGATTTCATGCTTCTGGGGTTCCTTGGATCCCAAGGAGTCTAAAGTGCAATGATAATGCAACGAGAAAATAAATTAAGTATTTCTTTATTAAGAAATGAATTGATAACAATAAGAAAATGAGAGGATAATTAGAAATAGAGAGTCATGATATGCCTTTCCTCTTCACATGTTGCTTGTACATAAAGGAAGAGTTTGGAATAAGAGGAAAGAGGATGTTTCTTTTATATGTCACGAAGGCTTGTGAAAAAAAGGGCACAAATTCCATTAAACCTAATACAATTTTATTAGGTAGGGAGAAGGAATATAATTTAAGTCCTTGCCTTTTATTTTCTTGGCAACCACATACGGAAATCTACCCTCAGGACTGCCGCCCACTTTTCTTTTTTATTTCCCTCTTAACTGTCCTCTCAAAACCCTAAAAGGTTGGGAAAGTGCCTATATAAGCATCAGAGAAGAACCGCCTTGGCAGAAAACTCAACCCTTGTCCACTACGAACCATGGAGTCCTCAAAGGTTTGTCAATATGAGACCGAACGACAACCTTGGCGGCAGAGGTCATGTTGCACGTACCATCATGTCGTATATGAACTTGACTTCACGCATGCAGCCGACAATCACCAGGGAAGACGCAACATTGGCGTGGCCTGGCTCTGCACGGAGGTCGGGTATTGCTTGGCTTACGGTTGAAGGACATGGAGGAGGGAGACGGGTGCTGAAGAATGTGGTGCTTCGAAGGAGGTTTCCTTCATGAGAGGAGTTGAGGCTCAACCTGTGGCCATGGCAGCATGTCGCAACTACCACCACAGGACGGCTGTGGACGCATAGCAGGTGGGGGACAAGGAGGAAGGAAGATACAGGAGGTGGAGATGTCTCTTAGACCTGCAGCCTGCCAACTCTAGAAAGGAAGCGCGGAGGGCTTTCAGACCTCTCACCGGCCTGGGGCGCCCAGTTTGGATGCGGGCAGAATGCCTTCCGCAGTTGCGGCGACCACAGACGTGCAGGAGCCAGCGAGGTGGTTGCCTGTCACGAGGAAGAGGCCAGAAGAGGTGGGGGATGGCTGTTGCTGGAAGAAATAGGTCTGACGGAGGCTCTTGAACCCTGATCAGGGTTCCCCATGCTTAGGGGCATGGAGGGAAGCACAACGGCTCTCCCTCGCTTGACTGGCATCGACGCTCACTTGGATGAGTGCAGGATCGCGAGGAAGAAGGTGGTCTGTATCAAATGACTTGGATGCCCCCAGGCTGAATACGCTGAGTGTGGGGCAACTAGGTCATTTCACAACAAACCAAGCCAGCCCAACTAAAAGAAAATGAAAAATAGGATATTGTTGATTGCTTGTTAATTGTGATGAATGTTAATGCGTGGACATCAAGTTACTATGGATCAGGTATGTGGTTATTTATGAATAACCACTTAGTTTTCCGATGGTTTCTCGGATGTTTAATCGCATTGAATGCAACTAAACTGTTTGGATGTTCATATTGCATTTATAAAGTGACTATGACTATCATTTAATGTATATGCCTATAAACTCAGATCCTGGTTCTCTCTGTGGCATAATAGCTAACTTAGTACATGGCTGCCTATGGGTAGGTCTATCAGGTTAGAGAAAGGTCTAGTACATGGCTACCTATTGGGTAGGTCCATCAGGTCTATGGATGACCTAGTACATGGCTACCTATTGGGTAGGTCCATCAGGTCTATGGATGACCTAGTACATGGATACCTATTGGGTAGGTCCATCAGGTCTATGGTTGACTTAGTACATGGCTACCATGGAGGTAGGTCCATCAAGTCACAATGAGTTAGATATTGGGCTATCTCCAGATAGTGCCATGCGACTCTATTACCTAAAAGAGAGGAGATATCCATGTCCACTGCAGGGACAGCCCAGAGTTCGAGAATATGTATGGATTGAGTTGTATGGCTTAAAATGTAATCTTGATTGTTAAATGATTAATTGAATGATTATATTGTTAACATAGTTGAACATTATTTGTTTCCTCCACATACAAGCTTCGGCTGACCGACGTTTTATTTGTCGGCGTTTTAGGTACAATGAAAAGAATAAACAGTAAAACGACACCTTGTGAATTCAAGAATTAAAGAACAAGGAGGAATTAGATAGAATAGTTCAGCTGAGGTTAGAAGTTAGTTTGTTCCCAACTTTTCAAGGTATGCAAAGAAAATTTTTATTACCATTTTCAGTATAGTCTGTTAGAATTTAATAATTGTTTATGGTTATATGTCGAACCCTTGATCCGGGATTAATGGGTGCGGCTTCAACCTCTTGGTCTCCCTTAATTGGGGGTTATCAGGAGGTGGGGTCATAACAGTGCTTTTGTTGGTTTCCCCTCATCCTTATATTCTCATTTAAAACTTTCATTCTCTTGAATATGCTGTTGTGGACTAACTTTGCCCAGTTTAACTGCCCTGTAGCAGTTACATCATCCAAATAGTGTAGAAGGTAAATGGGGGCACAATAGCTGGTGTCCGGTAAAAGGAATGTTGCTAACAAGTGCAACATCCATGCAGGCAAATATTCTGGTAGTTTTCTTCGGAGTCATTCTTTGCAAATTCCTGCCAAATTTTACCCAAGTTTTCCTTACTTAACACATCCTTCTCTCTTACTTTCTTACTACTTTCACCAACTTTATCTTGTCCTTTTATTGCATTAGCAAAATCCTCCCATATTTGTTTTTACAATCTGTGATTGCTTTCGTGGAACTATATCCATACCTTTACTAGGAAAATCTAGTATCACCCCTACAATGTCTATAGTCATCCTTGCTAACATGAATTTGTCATCTTCAACATATCTCTCTATCAGATCTTCTAATAGAGTTACATCTACAGTAAGATGAGGTATGGCTATCAGATTTGCAAATGTGGTTGACTTCATCATCCTCATTTGATTTGTGCTAAACAACATGTTGTTTTGTATGTTGTTGTAACTTTTTATGTAGCATATATGGAAAAGATTTTGTGTACCTACAACTATATCAAAAAGTTTGTGTTAATTTGTCTAGTTACTTTCTAGATTACAGTGTTACTTTTTCAGTTTAACATGTTACTTTCTATCTGTCACAATTACTCTTGTTTTCACGTAGTTACTTTTTTTACTTTCAGAGTTACTATTCATTTTTCAGAGTTACATTGTATTCAGTAAATTTACTTTTCAGTTATCATTTGTAGATAAAGTGAGTGTGTGGAGTATTAGAGTGGTGATGCTAACATAAATGTACATAAATATATCGAGTAGAGTATAATTATCTTTTTGGTAGTCCACAATATTACTTTCTAGCACATATGCATATTTTTGTTTTGACATTGTTATGCTTTATTCCATACGGATATTTTTTGTTAACATTTTCCACCTATAGATATATAGAGCAACTATATATTTTCATAATGTTACTTTTTTTTAGCCAAATTACCTTTGTATTGTGGTTGATACTCTTCTATTGTATGAGATATTTTTTGTTTTTGAAGTTACTTTCCACTTTATATAGATATGTTTTCTGTTAACCAAGTTACTTCGTAGTTGATTTAGTTACTTTTTATATACTCATAAATATTCTTAGGTTGCTACAAGTTTCCTTCCATCCTCCTCCATCCATCCTTAAAAAAAAAGGTTGCTACAAGTTACTCTATTGTTAGCACTGTTACTCTTTAGTCTAACAAGTTACACTTTTGTATACAAGTATAAAAATAAACAATATTACCTTCTCCTACAATCTTTGCTTTGTCTTTTTGTTTGGTTTTCTATTCTAAAGTCTACTTCTGCTTTCCTTTGTGATCTTCTGCTTCATTAAGTTCAAGTTCTTCATTCTGACCTTCAGCAACCACTTCCTCTTCAACTCCTCTTTCTTCATTCGGACCTTTAGCAACCACTTCTTCTCCAGAACTTTTCTCTTTCATTGTAGATATTTCTCCTTCAGCCTCTTCTATTTCTGGCTCTTGATTCTCTTCATGCACTCCAGCCAACCATTTCTCAGTAACGTCATCCGCAACTTTCTCCCCTGATGTGTCATCATCTCCAGCAGGCTTCTGGAGAGTGTTAGTCTTCTTACTACTATCTTTCTTCTTCTTACCTTTCTTTGCTTTTCTCGTCATAGCATGTTGTTGTGCTCTTCAACACTCTTCGTTATTTCATCTCCTTGCACTATGTCTGCAAATACCTCTTCTACCATGTTTTCCACAACATCATAGTGCTTTCTTACTAAATCTTCAATTTTTGTTACTTTTCCGCTTCCCTTACTTGGTGCCTTCCTTGCTTTTACCTTTGTTCTCCCTATTTTGATCTCAGCGGCAGAGACTGGATAAAGCAGCAATGGGAGAAACAGTATCAAACGCTACAGTAGAGAAGAATGACATACACGACAGTGCAAATATAGACTAAATCACCCAAATGTAGGGGAATGCAGACCACAGACTGAAGAATTTGGCAGTTGGGGGTCGACAATGGAGAGCAAGGTCGACGAACTTGGGAGTTCTGGAGTGGGAAGAAGGTAGAAATGTGGTTTCCAGGCAGAGATTGCTCTGTTATTTTCTTCTTTAATGTACTAGCGTGTCCTTGCTTTTTTTCCAGTATTTACTAACTATGCCACCACATTTTTTGAAATGGGTAGCTCCGCTAATCTACCCATGCGGGCATTAAAAACAAACTCATATATATATATATATATATATATATATATATATATATATATATATATATATATATATATATATATATACATATATATATATATATCTGTGTGTGTTTGTATATATATGCATATACATATATATACATATATATATTTGTACATACATACATATAGATATATAGGGGTTCATTAGTTTCCCATGTGGGTAACTAAGATTTTGCTATCCGTGCATCTTGAAAAGTAAGTATATGGTTATAAAAGTAACTATTAAGAAAAAAAGTAGCTATTTTGTCAAATGAGTAACAGTTGGACTGAAAAGGTAAAAAAAGGTAGAATACACAATAAAAATTTTGCACAAAATATGTAATTGTCATATGTAAAAACTATAACTACTATGCATAGAATGTAACTATTTTGAAGTTAATGTAACCATGTACAAGTGTAAAGTAAAACATTGTAGAAAAGTATCTATTTCTGGAGTGGTTAGCTACCTCCATGGGTATTAAAGATAAACCCATATATATATATATATATATATATATATATATATATATATATATATGTATGTATGTATATATATATATAGACACACACACAAATATATGTATATGTACACACACATATATATACATATTTAAGTGTGTGTGTGTTTAAACAGATATATATATATATATATATATATATATATATATACATATATATAATATATAATGTATATTGTATATATTATAATATATAATATATAATATATAATATATAGTATATGTATACACATTGGATAAAGAATTATTGAAAACACTATCTGAAGTCTTCTTCCACTGTAACTTAGTTTGCAATTAGCAAAATCACTACAAAAGAAGGAAATATTCAATTGGGTTGAAACCCCCCTTTGAGGATGAGGATACTAAATGGTAACAAACTTAGAGACAAAGGAAGATAAAATGGTTTTAAGAGATAAAGGATTTGGTTTGACCATAAGAAGGAACTAAGGATGTATAAAAGATAATAATAAATTCATGCAATGGATTATGCAAAGTGGCATCTGTATGTTTTGCAATTATTAGAACCAAAATATAAACAAGTAGTATTAAGCCAATTTGATGTATCTATTGTAAAGGTGAGAGGTGTACATCTAACCATGATATAGAGTAACTAGTGAGAGTTTGAATTCGATATAATTCAAATGTATATGACATCCCTATGGTGTTTATGAAAGAGAGGATAATTACGGTGGATTTCCTAAATAAAGTGGGGATGAAGATCTTTGTTTCAAGTGTACATGCTTTCAATGTGCAAAGACAATAGTATGATATGTGGGAAGACATTTTTATCATGGAAATGCTAATTTAAATACCATGGTTATAAATTAGAGACTTCAAAATTGTTAGATTGCAAAGGATGAAAGAGGTGGACAAATAGTTTTCCATGGGGCGATTAGAACACTCAATTAGGCATTGTTGATAGATGTATGCAAACCTCCAATGATGGGTGAAGACTTTCTCACCTAAAAAAGTCACTGAAACTTGAGATGAGGACTGTCTAAAAATTTGATAGAGTTGTTTCCAATGTACAATGGATACTTACCATACCAAATGCTCAAATAAAAAGGGTGGACTAAATATTAGTTACCACACTCCTATGACTATGGAGTTGATGGCAAAGAAAATAAAAGAAAAGAAGGCCTTTTCATTTCCTTAACATCTGCACCAAATGGGATGGCTTCAAGGATGTTATAAGAGATGTGTGGGAGAATGAAACTAAGGTAAACTGGTTCTACATATTTTTTAGGAAGTTGATGGTCACTAAAAAGGCACTAAAAGCTTATGAAAAACAAAATGTCAATATCACATGATTCCTAATCTAGTGGTTAAGTGTGTTCAGGTAAGAATTAAATTACTTTTTGTTCCTATCAATGAAGATTTAATTCTAAAAGAGATTGAGCTAAAATTCATGATTTAATATTGAAAAAATTCTAAAAGAGAAATACTATGAGAATAAAATAGACATGATTTTATAGATGGTGGATATATGCAAAGCTATACCAGACTACCAATAAAAGGAAGGAAGACAATAATATTACTTGTGAATTAGTTGATGATGGGGGGAGATTGTTAATATCTAAGAAACATATTATTAAATCTTCCCTAAGTGAAACCCTTTTCATGGATCCGCCATAGCCATAAAGCATTGGTATTTTAAACACAAAGAAGAGATATTGAATATACCATATAAAACACTAGTTTTCAACCAACTAAACACATTTCATTGATGTCACTCATGTAAATTTTGGATCTAGATCTACAGACATTGAAGTGTAGATGGTTGGTCTTCCTCATAGCAACAAAAATATGGAACATGGCATCTAACATGTTCAAAAGAAGGTATGCCAACCATCTGCACACATGCATTGGCCTCTATGTCATTCATATTAATGAATGGAACTCATCATGTGCCAACTTGGCCTCTATGTAGAATAAAAAATAGATTCTCAACATGTTTGCATTAATTACTCTTTTCCTCTTATTGTAGGGTGTCATCTAGGGATTTCATTCCCTATTATAGGGATAATTCATGTGAAACATGTGCTTTTCATTGTTTTGACATACGCCCCTTTATATAGGGGAGTCATATATCGGCGTTTCCAAAAACAAAACAAAAATTCTTTGTTGATCTTCACAAATATACAAACGAGAAAGACTTTGATAGTAATCCTCTCAATTTTTTGGAATAAAATCAATTGACTTGAATGTTTCAGAAATTGTAAGTTTCATGCCACTCAATCAACTAGATAACTAGTGAAACATTTACTCAATCCATATACTAGTTGATCATATGGCTTTTTCATTTGATCATCTAGTTACTTTCCCAAATAATCAATCATTCAATAACTTGGCGTTCAGTCGACCTACTGATTTACTCAACCATGATTTATTCATTGACATCTATCCATAGGTTGTAACAATATTAAGCCTATACATTAATCAAAACCATTCTAATTATGATAGTAATAGTAAACTCTTATTCCATTGATCACCCTCTATTACAACCCCAGTTTCGGGTTCATTTGGTGGGAAATGTGATTTCTCATATTAAAGATATTTGAAAAAATAAAGATATGATTTGTTTTGAATAAATGGATTTCATTTACAATAGCCTTGTTGATTTTTTGTGGGCTTTATTGGCTATTGGGCCCAATAACAATGAAGAGACAAAAGGAACTCCATTATTAATAAGAAATAGAGAAAAGAAAAATGTAGAAACCTCCAGAACGTAAAAGTATGTAATCCAAAGGAGGATTTCGTGCCTCTTGGGTTCCTTGGGTCCCAAGGAGTCCAAAGTTGCAAAAATAATACACCAAGAAAAGAAAAGACCAATTAAGTATTTCTTTATTAAGAAAGAAATTGAAAACAATGATAAAATGTGGAAAATAAGTGAAAAGAGGTATAATTGAGTTATCCTTGATGGATTTTCGTATCCAAAGGATTCCTAATGTTAAATGGAATGCCAATGAGGAAAATAAAAAGAAAGATAAATAGAAATCATCAAAAAGAGATATTTTAATAAGAAATAAACAAGATAAGGTGAAATAATGAATATTGATGCATCTAAAAGGATAATAAGTATGCTAATGAAGGAATTTCGAAATCTTGGAGTTTCTTGGGGTCCAAGGAGCCCCAATGAAGAAAGAGGAAAGAGAAAATACCAATAATGTCAAATAAGAGGATAATGTGATACATTATTAATGTTTTGGTGGCATTGCTAAAAAGGAAGTATTTTCTACAAAATGAAAATAGAATTTCGTGCCTATAGGTTAAAAGGCAAGTATAAAAGAGAATAAGTAAGTGGATTTTCGAATTCCTAATTTTCCAAGAAATATGGTATATTAAAGGAATAAGTTAGGATAGAGAAGATTTTTTCTCAAGAAAGGAATAGATTTCCTTTAAGAGTGGGTCTTGTTTCCTCTTAGATGAACGTCCTTGGGTGTGGATTCCACCCTTATATAAAGGGTAGAGCTCTAGTTCGAGTCCAGGAGGGAGATCACATGTCTCTCTCTCTCTCTTCCCCATCTTCTTCTTCATGTGAACCCTATCTACATAGAAGCAACTTGATCTTGAAGCCATGAGGAGGCAAGAGGAAGTTTCGAGGAACACTTGATGTTCCATGACACCAGGGAGTAGCAACGCCATCATAGTCACGCTCAAACGCAGGCGCAGCAGCTAGAACTTGGCTGCATAGGGCCGCCACAGGTTGTGATCTGTCATGACCAGTCCGTACCACCACGACCTAGTTTTGAGACCCCCACAGGTGCGGCGGAGGGTGGAGGAGGCTTTGGAACCTTCGAGGGTGCTGAGGCGCCGAGGATGGAGGGAGGAAACCCTCCCCCGAGACGCTGCAGTCGCCAACCCTAGGGTTTTCGTGAGGAAGGAGGAGGGGTGGTGTTGGACCATTCTACACCTCTGGGTATTGAAGAAGCAATCAACCTATCGAGGGTAGTTTCGTCAATTCGAAATTTTTTCAAACCCAGCGAGCGACGTGGCACGCGCTGATTGGCCCAAAGTAAGTTAATTTTGCAAAATTCATAGTTAATTAACCATAGCCCAGATGTATACACATAATATATGAATTTTGCTCAGTAAAACACGAGGAATTCAATAAAAATATAATTGAAGCCCTTTTCTATTTGCAATTCGAAAAATAGTGTGAGTTATAAACATTAATGAATTAAAGAATAAGAAACCCTATTTTGAGATGATTAATGTGTTTAGTAGGGTTTAATGGAAGATTAAAGTTGATACTAGCCTGTTAATCATGAAAAGATACATTAAGATAAAAAATGATGAACTTTGCATGTAATTAGTTTAATTTATAGTTTCATGAGTAAAAATATGCTTTAATGGGCCTTGAAACCCTAATATGAGTAAATGTGACTCGTAATGGCTTTAATTATTCAAAATCATGAATAAAGTTAAGATATGATGTTTCTAAGCTATTTTCAGTATAAAGGTTCCTAATTGTGGATAAATACCCTTAATGTAGAAATTAGGGTTTTTCTAATGAATAAAGGAATATTTAATGACAAATAGAAGTTCATATGAGAATTAGATCATAATGAACTATGAATTGATGATAAATGAGCATAATGATCTTGTCATGGATTAAAAGGATAAAAATGGTAGTTTCAATGTAAAACATGCATAATGGACTTAATTGATGGCTAATTATGCCTTTGATATGAAATTAAGGTTAAATGTTGTAAAAGGATAACCTTAATATCTTTTGTGAAGAATAGATGAGATAATTAGGTTCTATGAGTAATTGTATAAAATTTGGGTTTAAAATATTATTAATGAAGTGAAACCCTAATTGCAATAGAAACCCTAAAAGTGGACTAGAAACCCTAGGAAGCGAGCTAGGTTTAGTAGATCTTGATGGCATGATTAATAATAGGAAATTGTATGCATATTTTAGGATCTTGTTATGTGTGCTTGCTTGCTTGGATTTCTTACTTGCATGGATTATTCTGTCTCAAATCAGCCTGATAGATATGTGGTTACGCTTATGAATATCTCGAATTAGTTTTTCAAGGTTTCCCAAAGTTTTCCTCGATGACTTGAATTAAACTGTTGGATGAATTTAATTCATGCAAACTATAATGTGGATATGACTATCACTTAAGATATGTGTTTACTAGCTCAGATCCTAGTCCCCTCTTTGGCTTAATGGTTTGACCTAGTATATGGCTACCTATGGGGTAGGTCCATTAGGTCATTGGATGACTTAGTACATGGCTACCAATGGGGTAGGTCCATCAAGTCACCTTGAATCAGGGATTGGGCTACCTTTAGGTAGGGCCATGCGACTCTATAACCTTAAGTATTGGTTACCTGTGAGGTAGGGCCACGGGGGTAAGGATCTATCATAGAGAGTCCACTACAGGGTTATCACAGAGATAGGGGATAGGTAAGGATTGAGTAGTATTGCTTAAGACGTAATATTGGCTGTTAAATGATACTTGGCTGATTACATTGTTATCATAATTGCACGATTATTGTTTCCCCCACATACCAGCTTTATGCTGACTGACATTTTGTTTGTCGGTGTTTTAGGTACAAGTGAAAAGAACAAACAGTAAAGTGGCACATGTGGAATTAAATGAGGATTAACGATCAAGGAGGATTAGTTAGAATATTCTCTCATATGGATAGAATATTAGTAATCTAAGTTTTTCAAAGGTATGCAAAAAGTTTTGATTTTTACCAGATTTCAGTATAGTTGGTAGAATTTGATAATTGTTATTGATTATTTGCAGAACCTTTGATCCGGAAATGGGAATAACAGCTCTGACCTCTTAGTCTCCCTTGGGGGTTACTGGGAGGTGGGGTCGTTACATTTGGTATCAGAGCATAGGTTCTTCATTTAATCTTTAATAATTATTAAATTTTACAAACTCTATAGAACCCAAGGGAGTTATTAGAGGAATTTTTGAAAAATAGAGGTGTCTAGAAAAGGATCACGTCTGGGGGCTGGCAAGATTTTCCTCCGCACCGCTAGTCGAAATACGAGGACTCCTGGATTAGTGTGACTTCCTGGCCAATGTCTCAGGATTTGACTCGAAATAAGATACCTTTAGGACTATCTCATCTTGTTCATCCCTTCTCAACTCAAATGTTAAGGACCTTAAGGATTAGGGTTTTCTCTCTTTTCCTCACCCTCTTGAGGTATGGGTAAGGCTGATAAGGTCTAAGTAGTCCTCCACCAAATTAATAAAAAGTATGTAAATAAATGTCATGGACATAAGCTTAATAGATTAAGAGCAAGGGAATAGATACATGCTTAGGTCGTATGACATAAGTTGTCATGCCCTCAGGAGAGATCTAAGTCTAGACCTTCTTGTCAGGAGGATAAGTAAAGAGAGTTAGTCTTGGAGGTAGAGATCTCCATTACAAGTAGAGACATGGCACATCCTCTGAGGATGATGTTAACCCTAACCCTAAGTGTAGGTTATAGAGAGAGATGACATGATGAGTCAGACATCATGGTAGATCAGGTGTTTGGATAGACATGCCTTGGATGCCATATGAGCCATGAAAAGTTGGATGACTGAGTACCTTTGGCGACCCAACCCTGGGAAGGGTCATGCATGTTAGAGTGAAGGATAGCACCTTCTTTGATGAGGTTAGAGAAGGACCTATAAGAACCCCATGAGCTTATATGAGCATGGCATAGTAGGCACCTAGAATACGTCAGTAGTGTGAGAAGTAGGTTGAAACCCTAGCCAAGGGAGTATGTTGGATCACTAATGAGATAAGCATAAAGGGCTAGGGATGACCTTGAACAAACATAAGTTTGAACATAGGCTTCACCCATGTGGAGGTATGCTTGTGAGCTTGATACTCCATGGAAAGAGGACCTCTAGTAGTAAGGTTGGATGTGGAGTTAGATCTAGAGAGAGAAAGTAGGACCCAAGAAAGAAGGTTGGAAGCTTAGATTCCGATACATGAGGAACAGCGGAGGGTTGAGGATGATGCACCCTAAGTGGATGATAGTGGTTACCTCATGCTTGACCCCTAGAGGCTGATGATATCTTGGTTGCCTTTAGAGGAACCAAACCCTAGAGAGAGGATGATGCTTCTGGTACCTATGTGCCTATGGTATAAGTGGTTACCTATGGAGATGAGACAAAGAGTGCCTTAGACCCTGAGGAGGTTTAAGTAACCAGTTGTGAGGCATTATACCTAGTTGGTTGTCCTTGAGGAGGACTCAACTCTGAGGTATTGCTCATATAAAAGGATCATGGGAGTACGTGACATACCTTGGACATGCTTGATTCGTGGTTAAGAGTTTGAGCATGCAGTTAGATACCCAAAGGAGAACCTAGGGTTCCTAGGCCTAAGAGGGGAAGTGGTGTACCTAATGCTCATGATGAGGTTTTAGTTTCAATAGATTCGAGCATGGTACTTCTCATGTTTAAAGGAAAGAGAAACCCCTTAAGTTTAAGGCATGTTTGATGAACCCCCCACAGCTAAGTTGATAACATGGGAAGGTTTGATCTTGATCCAATGTTGAGGATGAGAACAAGTATGACCTAGCATGGTTTAGTAGGTGGTCTGCTTGTGCCTTAGTGGCTGCTGGGTTAAGCATGCTCATGTGAATATAAACCTAGGGATGTTTGTGACCTTGATGTCAAGGGTTGTAGTTTCCTCCCTGGGAGAGGAACCCTTTGGTAGGGTGTGTACCAGTTTTGTGGGTTTTATGGAAACCTAAAGAGGTCTCATAGGATCGTGAGAAGCTAAGTGGAAAAGTACATGTTATGAGAATGAACATGTAGACCCATAGATAATCATCTCTAAGTGTATGTGGATGTGTAACCATGGAGGTAATCAGTATGGGGCCTGACCAAGGTAGGCAGATTGCCATGACCCATATGAAAGGATGAAAGTCAGCCCATGAATGCAGAGAGAGATGATGAAGGCTTGGGTAAGGTTCTAAGTTGGACATGTACTATGTTAGAATCCTAAGTCTATCCTAGGGTCAGGTAGGGATAAGACCGATGGAAGTAGGAGTTGCCTAATTTCCTAGTTGCACATGACCATAGTGTCCGGAGGTAACAACTATCATTGTTTGAGGGCCATGGGTTAGGAGATTGATCACCTTCATGAACTCATGGGACCCAAAGGGCAGATGAGTAGGGCACTCTCTGGATGCATGAGGGAAGAGGGATGACCCCAAAAGTGACGACACCCTATAGACCCAGAGGAGATGACCAAGGATTATGTGGTGACACAAGTAAGTTCGAGACCAGTTTTCCATGAAAGTAACTTTAATATCAAGATGTTGGTGATGTAGAGACATATGTGGCACATTTCAACGTAGATTTAAAGGTGTACTGGCAAGGTGGGATGTACCACCTCTACTCTTAGAATAGGAAGAACTCTGTATTTGGACTGCAGCCAAATGCTTATTTCCTCTTGTTATGGGAGTGAGAGATAGGACAATACACATGCCATACACCAATGATAAAAGGTGATGTGAGTTGGAACGTTGGCATGAGGTATGAGGACAGAGATGATAACATACCCTGGTGGAGTGAACGAGAACATGGATGGTTACAAACATTAAGAGAAACAAGATAGTCATCTTGCGAGGATGTTTTATCATGAGCTATGTTGAGTTCGAAAAACTAAGAGAATTAAGCTCAAAGTTTTCATGATGAAGATAGGCTTAGAGATGAGATGAGATAATAAGTGAAATACATGGAGGTGTATGTCTTCAACGTTACCTAATACCTAATAAGGTGAAGTAGTAATGGATGCTCTGGTTGAGATATAGCTGCCAAGTATGGCTAGAGGCTAGAAGAGGTTGTTAGGCTAACCCTAAGTTTGAAAAAGAAGATATGTTTGGCTAACACTCGGATGTAACGAGATCTGTTAAACAAGTTAGTGGTTGTTTGGTTAGTCAGTCCTTGGTGCAATAAAAGGATGGTTGTAGAACCTCAAATGCACTTCTCTGGAAAGGAAGGTGTTGAAACCCCGATTAGAGAGGTTAGGGTTTCTGAGGAATCAATCTTGAGGAATCAGGACATACACGAAATCATGATTTTAAGATTACCATACACTGTGGTACTACTAAGATAGTAGGTGACTGTAGTCTTTGGATGTATAATATGAGGATGCATGTGGCTTGTGGCCATGCATGATAGGAGGTGAAGGATGAACACCAGTAACCTAGTATTTTGACATAGAGGATAAAGAATCCCTGAGAAGGAATGGGAAATCATCATTATGGATGTTGTAAGTATCCCCTAGACCAAGGAAGGTCGAGATGCAATATGGGTTATGGTAGATCGCCTTACCTAGATGACATGAGAAAGAAAGAGTTTTATCAAGGGAAAGATCTGGTTGAACTATACATGAGAGAGATGGTTCAACTACACCATGATGCGAGTTCAAAAGTTATTGAGTATGACCTAAAGGTTCACTTCCATAAGGTGGAAGTAGGTACATGAAGAACTCGAGGTTAGTACCGTTTATCACCCCTAACTAATGGTTAGTGTGATCCAGACTAGAGGGTCTGATGAGAGCATCTGTGCTCGTTCAGTGTGATATATAGAGATAGTTCTTGTCCTCTGTAAGATGTGATGATAACCACCATAGCTAGTATCGGGACATAAAGAAGCTCTAGAAGGGAGGTTGAGTCGGTCACCACTTCATTAAGATGATGTTGGTGAAGGGACCTCACAAAGGTCAAGAAAGGACCACAGTGTGTGCAGATGAAGTTGCTTTGATCATGCAATGGCTGAAAGGATCCCATAGACGACATGATGTAAAGCAGACTAACATGCAGTTCACTGTGGGGGAATATGTGACATGAAAATCTGACTCCTCTAAGTCATAGCTAAGAGAGCTGAGTCCCCGATGCATGGGTTCTTTTGACATGGTTTGGTGGAGAAGGTTAAGTTTTTCCTTACCCCTTGGGATAAAGTAATGTGTGATGAGTTCCATATGTCCAATTTAGAGCACTATGTGAGGTACCTGGACCATGTGTGGAGCAATGAACCTAGTGAGCCCCAAGGGAGGCTGAAATGACCTGAGTCACCTGTGAGGTTTATAGATGCCAAGGTGAAAGATCTCAGAGAAAAGAATATGTTATGATAAAGGTTCTTTGGAAGCGTCATGGATAAGGTAAAGCCACATAGGGGCCAATGATGGGCATGAAAAATTCTTATCCTGAAATGTTTGTTTGCTTGATAGAATTTTGAGGGAAAAATTCTTATAAGAGGGGAAGGATGTTACAACCCCAGTTTCGGGTTCATTTGGTGGGAAATGTGATTTCTCATATTAAAGATATTTGAACAAATAAAGATATGATTTGTTTTGAATAAATGGATTTCATTTACAATAGCCTTGATGATTGTTTTGTGGGCTTTATTGGCTATTGGGCCCAATAACAATGAAGAGACAACATGAACTCCATTATTAATAAGAAATGGAGAAAAGAAAAATGTAGAAACCTCTAGAAGGTAAAAGTATGTAATCCAAAGGTGGATTTCGTTCCTCTTGGGTTCCTTGGATCCCAAGGAGTCCAAAGTTGCAAAAATAATACACCAAGAAAAGAAAAGACCAATTAAGTATTTCTTTATTAAGAAAGAAATTAAAAACAATGATAAAATGTGGAAAATAAGTGAAAAGAGGTATAATTGAGTTACCCTTGATGGATTTTCAAATCCAAAGGATTCCTAATGTTAAATGGAATGCCAATGAGGAAAATAAAAAGAAAGATAAAGAGAAATCGTCAAAAAGAGATATTTTAATAAGAAATAAACAAGATAAGGTGAAATGATTAATATTGATGCATCTAAAAGGATAATAAGTATCCTAATGAAGGAATTTCAAAATCTTGGAGTTTCTTGGGGTCCAAGGAGCCCCAATGAAGAAAGAGGAAAGAGAAAATACCAATAATGTAAAATAAGAGGATAATGTGATACATTATTAATGTTTTGGTGGCATTGCTAAAAAGGAAGTATTTTCTACTAAATGAAAATAGAATTTTGTGCTTATAGGTTAAAAGGCAACTATAAAAGAGAATAAGTAAGTGGATTTTCTAATTCCTAATTTTCCAAGAAATATGGTATATTAAAGGAATAAGTTAGGAGAGAGAAGATTTCTTCTCAAGGAAGGAATAGATTTCCTTTAAGAGTGGGACTTGTTTCCTCTTGGATGAACGTCCTTCGGCGTGGATTCCACCCTTATATAAAGGGTAGAGCTCTAGTTCGAGTCTAGGTGGGAGATCCCATGTCTCTCTCTCTCTCTTCCCCATCTTCTACTTCATGTGAACCCTATCTACATAGAAGCAGCCTAATCTTGAAGCCACGAGGAGGCAAGAGGAAGTTTCGAGGAACGCCTGATGCTCCATGACACCAGGGAGTAGCAACGCCATCATAGTCATGCTCAAATGCAGGTGCAGCATCTAGAACTTGGTTGCATAGGGCCGACGCAGGTGGTGATCTGTCATGGCCAGTCTGTGCCACCACGACCTAGTTTTCAGACCCCCACATGTGCGACAGAGGACGTAGGAGGCTTTGGAACCTTTGAGGGTGCTGAGGAGCCGAGGATGGAGAGAGGAAACCCTCCCCCGAGCCGCTGCAGGAGGAAGTCCTTGGGTTGTCGCGTGGAAGAAGGAGGAGGGTGGTGTTGGACCATTCTACCCCTACGGGTATTGAAGAAGCAATCAACTTATCGAGGGTAGTTTCGTCAATTCAAAATGTTTTCAAACCCAGCGAGCGACGTGCATGCAAGGAGTGATGTGGCACGTGCTGATTGGCCCAAATTAAGTTAATTTTGTAAAATTCATAGCCAATTAATCGTATCTCGGAGGGATACACATAATATATAAATTTTGCTCAGCAGAACATGAGGAATTCAATAAAAATATAATTGAAGCCTTTTTCTATTTGCAATTCAAAAAATAGAGTGAGTTATCAACATTAATGAATTAAAGAATAAGAAACCCTATTTTGAGATGATTAATGTGTTTAGTAGGGTTTAATGGAGGATTAAAGTTGATATTATCCTGTTAATCATGAAAAGATACATTAAGATAAAAAATGATGAACTATGCACGTAATTAGTTTAATTTAGAGTTTCATGTGCATAAATATGCTTTAATGGCCCTTGCAACCCTAATATGAGTAAATGTGACTCATAATGGCTTTAATTATTCAAAATTGTGAATAAAGTTAAGATATGATGTTTCTAAGCTATTTTGAGTATAAAGGTTCCTAATTGTGGATAAATACCCTTAATGTAAAAAATAGGGTTTTTCTAATGAATAAAGGAAGAATTAATGACAAATAGACGTTCATATGAGAATTAGTTCATAATGAACTATGAATTGATGATAAATGAGCATAATGATCTTGTCATGGATTAAAAGGATAAAAATGGTAGTTTTAATGTAAAAGAGGCATAATGGACTTAATTGATGGCTAATTATGCATTTGATATGAAATTAAGGTTAAATGTTGTAAAAGGATAACCTTAATATCTTTTGTGAAGAATAGATGAGATAATTAGGGTTTATGAGTAATTGTATAAAATTTGGGTTTAAAATAGTATAAATGAAGTGAAACCCTAATTGCAATGAATACCCTAAAAGTGGACTAGAAACCCTAGGAAGTGAGCTAGGTTTAGTAGATCTTGATGGCATGATTAATAATAGGAAATTGTATGCATATTTTAGGATCTTGTTATGTGTGCTTTCTTGCTTGGATTTCTTACTTGCATGGATTATTCTGTCTCAAATCAGCCTGATAGGTATGTGGTTACGCTTATGAATATCTCAAACTAGTTTTTCGAGGTTTCCCGAAGTTTTCCTCGATGACTTGAATTAAAATGTTGGATGAATTTAATTCATGCAAACTATAATGTGGATATGACTATCACTTAAGATATGTTCTTACTAGCTTAGATCCTAGTCCCCTCTGTGGCTTATAGGTTTGACCTAGTACATGGCTACCTATGGGGTAGGTCCATCAGGTCATTGGATGACTTAGTACATGGCTACCAATGGGGTAGGTCCATCAAATCACCTTGAGTTAGGGATTGGGCTACCTTTAGGTAGGGCCATGTGACTCTATAACCCTAAGTATTGGCTGCATGTGAGGTAGGGCCACGGGGGTAAGGATCTACCGTAGAGAGAGGTAGTATCCAAGTCCACTGCAGGGACATCACAGAGATAGGGGATAGGTAAGGATTGAGTAGTATTGCTTAAGATGTAATCTTGGCTGTTAAATGATACTTGGCTGATTAGATTGTTATCATAATTGCACGATTATTGTTTCCCCCACATACCAGCTTTATGTTGATCGATGTTTTGTTTGTCAGCGTTTTAGGTACAAGTGAAAAGAATAAACAGTAAAGTGGCACATGTGGAATTAAATGAGGATTAACGATCAAGGAGGATTAGTTAGAATATTATCTCATATGGATAGAAGATTAGTAATACAGTTTTTTTAAAAGTATGCAAAAAGTTTTAATTTTTACCAGATTTCAGTATAGTTGGTAGAATTTGATAATTGTTATTGATTATTTGTCGAACCTTTGATCCGGAAATGGGAATAACGGCTCTGACCTCTTGGTCTCCCTTAATTGGGGGTTACGGGGAGGTGGGGTCGTTACACCCTCATTTGTGTGACCTTGTTGGTACAAATTACATTGGTAGTGATTTCAAAGGTCTCATAATCAATGAGAACCATCTAGCAAATCATAATTTCTACCAAGTAATTAGAATAACTTTAAAGTGACTAATGTTATCAGGAGCACACAATCATCATAGATATCTAGATTGAATCACATTCATAAAGAAATCATATTCTTATCACTCAGTCTATGTTTTTTGATCTAGAGATGACAATTGAGATTTCATGAGCTCAATATCCAATTCTGATTCACATTATCACGTCCATGCATTTCATAATATCTCTTATGATGTGGTCAGGATAATAATGATATAAGAGGGATAAATTACATTTACATCTCTCACAACAATCCACATGTGTCATAATGAACCCAATCACCACTTGTATATTAACCATAATTCAATGATACATTGAGTGGTGTACATTAAATAAAAATTGATCGTTATAGTGCTTGCAATTCTAATGATCATAGTCCCACTAACACATTGAGATATCATTTTGACTGCCATAAAATTGATAGCATTTATTATTCTCAACTTGGGTATATCAAGGACAACTTGTTCTCAACGAGTCCATTGTGTCTGACTTCATATCCAATATCATGAGAAAAGGATGTAGCCATTTCCACACTCACTACTCTTGGACATTTTTTTCAAAGAGTTCCAAAACAATATTTGACTAGGGATATGATAACAATAATTACCTTAGGTATGGATATGATTTCATGTCTAGTCTTGAACCAAAATTATATATCACTACAAACAAAACAATTTTAGGAAATTAGTATGCTAAATAATTATCTCAATATTGTAAAAGGATACTAAGAGGAATTGCATTCTATTTTTAATCAAATAATGTAAAATGTATCCCATTACAATCATCTATTGACTTTCTCTCAAGGCATACAACCAACAAAATTTGTGGGTAGAAGAACCTCTATTTGGGAAAATTCTAGTCTACAAAATTACTACTATCTAACTCAACTTGTTAATGAACTTGTAAGAATGATACATTATACATTAACATTCCTCATCCCATAACTCCATCAGCAAATTAAAATTTTTGATCCATGTGAGAATCTCCTCCAAATCAATCATCTTCAACAAATCCCCTTCTTCCTATTTTTTCAAGATCATTGTCTTCCCTATAATCAATTGTGGTTCTCATTGTATTGCATTCATGATATATTGACCGTGAGAAATTGACAACCAAAAAAATCTTTCATGTCAACTTAGTTGAAATCATGCCCATGATCCTCCAGGTAAAGTAAATTGATTATGAACCAAGAAACATATATAATCTGTCAGTCCAAGTTCTTCTCTACTATCTCTTTACGATGGATTAGGTATCCATCTTTGATCTAGATTTACCTCTATGGAAATCTTGATTCATCCCCATTGCTTCTCTATCTAAATAGATCAGAATGTGCCTTTTAAACGGCACTCATTCAGGGAAGACATGAGTCATACTTTTGAATCCCTCTAATGTCCTCTTTCAATCTGCCATGGAGATCTCCTTTAGGAGGGGAAGCTCCAGTCTCCCTTCACATCACCACACTGAATTCATGTATTCAAATATGCACAACAATGTCCTTGAAGTGCACCAAAGTGATTATATGGACAAAAGTGCCTCGAAACATTAAAGTGTCTATCCTTCGATTATAATTAAGATAAAAATTAAAATCATTCTAAATCTCTTAGTAATTACCTTAACAATAGAATTATACATCATGTGTTTCTCTGACCATTTTACACTCTATACTAGGACGTCATTATGATTTCTTAAACATGAATAGATGTTCTTTCACAATTCTATTATTTTGCAATAACATGGTAAAATACCTAAATACATTAAAATAGGACTTATTTTTGTAACTTCATGTATAAATTAGACTTAATGGTAATAATCCAAATTCAATATAACACAAATAGAACAATAACTACTGAAACAATCATCATGAATAACAAGTAGTTGAAAGCACCTTGATGGCTAAAAATTAAAAAAAATTGTAAAACCATATTGTATCATAGAATTGTGACATAAAGTTAACATTTGGATATAAAATGAATCTATCATGTAGTGTAACATTTTAATACTCTAAATAGTTATATAAATCTGATTTTTAATTGTATATCATGTAAAATTTAAATGTGTATCAATAATAAAGCAAATGTTTTCCTAATGGGTAATAACCACTTATCTTGTTGGAGAAAAACCTCTACTCTTTTGCTAAATTTCTAGTCAATCTTAACTTCCTAAAATGGTCGTTGCATAGTGATGTGAGATGTTTGCACAACAAATTCATTAAGGTAGGGGTTCCCTAGATTTTAACCTTAACAAATAGAAATCAACTTGCATGAAAGCAAATAGGTCAATCATAGTACAGAAAAAGGTCAAACCCAAGAGACAACATGATTAAGAATCTCTTCAAACCAATAATTAAGAATAATATTTGCATCTAATTATTGAGAGAGTACTTAACTAAGATGGAAAGAAAGATTGCAATGCAAATGATGATTACTCTAAGGACGTCGGGGTTTCACCACCAAAGCCTACACAATTGTTCTAGTAGATAAAACTCACCAAATTAAGCATATCTATATTAGTACCAAGTGGATTTGCATCCTTCCAGAACACATATCTCACAAGGATCTAATTCCCCATGGACCCAAGGACTCAGTGCTCACATAACATTTCTGAATTATCCAATAGAACTTGTTGTGGGATCTCATCTGGAGTTCTACATGTTCATTTGGTACTCTGCTTATAGGTTTCATGGTCTCTATGCCAAGGATTATAATAAATAAGAAATGTGATTTATCAAGTCATATAGAAAGTGCAAATAATAAATGAAACAAATCCAAAATTGAATAACTTTAGAGTTAATAACAACTAAAACAAGGTACGAGCTATGAAGATACACCCCATGCCCTAGTAATAAGGTATACTTATTCATGATCTGAGTAAGGACACAAGTAAGGAGAGAAAGAGAAGAAGTCATGTCACTAAGGGTGTAGAAGAGGGATCTGGTGGTCTCCAACTCTATTCTACGATCCAACAACACCCCTACAATCTACGAGAGGGAGAAGATGATTACTTATCTCCTATATCTAATCCCTACACAAAAAACAACTCTCTAAATGGTAGCGTACGATCCCCCGCCATTAGGTCAAATTTTTTCATTTATAGGTCACCCTGACCCGCTAAATCTAATATAACATCCCCAAGTGAAATTTATAAAACAACATCACAGAAGTATGGACCATAAACATCACACTCAGGGAATATCACAAATATCATATACCAGTCATTGCAATAATAAAAATATATTTACACAAGATATAGATACATTGATTCTCATGCATATTCTTTTCGCAAATCTTACAACAAGATAACTTGATACATGACAAGATTAAAAACTAATTTGATTCTCTTGGATCATATAGATGGCACCCCACCATGGTCTTGAACTCGTACATATATCCTTGATATAGTCCTTGCACATCAATTGCCTTTATCCTCTAATCTTGCTCCTTATCAATGGGCATCACGCCCCAATCATGCATTTGACAAATCAATTATAAGTGGTTGGGTTTCAGTAAATATATGAAGATAACTTAGCTTAAAGCTTAAAAATTGATATACACGTACTTCAACACTATTCATTACTTCAAGATGCATTATGAACATACTTATTCATTATGCATGATTTCAAAATGCATTACTAACTTGATTCAGCTTTCTTATTAGGGAACCTACTCAATGAACATAAACATACTGAACGCATTGAAAGTGAACAATCTTCTGAATACACTGAAAGTAAATAGGAACATAAACATACCAAACACACTAAAAGTAAACAGTCATTTGAACACACTGAAAGTGAACGGGAACATAACATAGCAAACACACTGAAAGTGAACAGTCATCTAAACACACTGGAAGTGAACAAGATTGGGCTCAAACCCAAATAAAATAGAGGGGGCTCATAAGGCATCAACCTTATATAAATTCATGAGTAGGGCCTAATTATATGTTCTTAATGTGATCTAATATGATCTTATCTTACATAGGGTTTTCCACCCATAATCACATTACTGATTTTAAACATGACGAGGCATATTCTTTAACTACTTTGATCTTATCTTACTTAGGGTTTTTACCCATAATTGCCTTACTAGTCTTAAACATGAAGAGGTATATTCTTTTTACTTATCTAATCTGAACATATAACATGTATGCAGTACATCTAATATGATGTGAATATATGAATACCTCTTAAAACATTAAGATGCTCACATGATAACATATATAACATAAGCTTTAAACATGATTAAGTGAGAAAAACTGAATGCATGCAGCATATGAAACCCAAGGCATGGACCACTTATATTCTTGATCTCAAACTTTTAGTCTTCTTGTAATTAAACCCAAAACCCTACTTACTTTCTCGTAAACCCTAATTATGTTAAGTCTTAAGATCTAAAAAACCAGGGTCAGAATCAGGACCCATAACCTAGACCAATGGCTAGGTCTCAAAAATCTGATCAAAAATCATATATTACTTGACGCCATAGTAGATACTGATAAAAAGATAAGAACTATCAAAAATTGATCAATCAGGAGCAAGATAAAAGCATGAAATCCTTTCCTGGAGTTGGATAGTTCCAAATCGGAATTACTCATATGCCCATTACTCAAATTTCTAATAATGGGTGTGATGGAAAAATTAGTAAAATCCTTTGCATCAAATACATACCTAAAATACTCAAAATCACCTTAAGAACTAAGCTAAACCATTACCATGTGTAACACATAGAAATAAGAACACAAGGACATCAGGTCCCTTCCCCCCTCTCCCCAACTCCTAGTTCCTTTGCCTCCATCCTTGGTGTGAGGCAACCCAACCTAGATTTCTTTAGCCATCGTGACTCTTACATCAGTTGATCAACATCTATGAGATTACACTACCCCAAGGCTCCTTATTGCTTCAAAAACATCAACAACATACTACCAAAATCTCAAGGCCTTCTATGCTATGGAGAACTAGGGAACTGGATTGGCACTAGGTGAGGTAAAATGGAGGAAGCTCGTACCCTCGCAACCAGTCAAACTGACACTCGATGGCACAAAATCCACAATGTTAAGGACTAGAACATACCATTTTCCAATGAACACATTCACAACACAAACTCATAGAGAATTAAAAAGGAAAAGGTAACATAAGGTAATGAAGAATCTTACACAAATTGGTGATGATGATCACTTTGGGATCTTCAAGAAAACACGTAGAGGTGGTCTACACCCACCGAAGCAATTGTGATGCCCTAGATAGATGTGTCGAGCTGCTTTTGTGAGAAAAATTGAGATGGACTACAGGATGGTACTTCAGGGGTATATGAGGGCTAGGTAACTGTGGGTATGATTTTCTAAAGGCCACAAGATACTTTTCAGGGGCTTATATTTATAGAAGATGGATCCCTGGTGACCGCGATGCGAGGAGGTAATAGAAACAGGGGAGGGGTAGAGTTCTGCATCATCCGGGATGACTAGGACATGCCACACTCCCAAATCTAGGGTTGGAAAGACCAGATTCCCACAAGGATTGCAAAATTGATATTTGTTCACATGGAGGACTCTGCCAGAGAGAGACCAATGGTGGAGGGGGACTCACACACTTTAGAGTCCCATCAGGAGTGGGGACCGAGCGAGGAAGGGGGTCTATCCGCTCACGGATGACTCTACGTCCAGGGTTCAACCCAGATTCCTCCCTCTATCTACATAACACAACTCCCAAACAAAAATCTTAGTTGTTACATGTAACATTTAATTTATATTGAAATAAAAACCATATTACCATCTTCTTTCCTCAAATAGGCTTAGCTAGGATCATCCAATGTAGTTCAAAATTTGACCATAGGTCTAAAATCATGTTGAGATCATCATTATGAGCTTAGTTCCCTGATTAGCCCAACCAACAACCCTAAATAAAATATTTAGATTTAAACTTCCATAATTCCTAACTAATTGTAGGAACATCATAATCTTTCCAAAACTAGGCATGAAGCTTATCTCATCATTCTCTTTCTAATGGCATTCTTTTAATCATATCTTATATCCCAAAAAGCATATCACTTTAGGTACACATGATAATAAAAAAATTAACAACTGAAAATGCATACCTATGAATTTGAGGATGTGACAATCCTTCCCTCCTTATCAAAGTTTTTTCCAATAAAGTTTAGGGATTGAAAAGCTCCGAGTACTTATTACATAAAACCCATCACACAAGATCTTTGGTTGTGCATTACATAATTTAGAAGATCCACTCTAGTGATAAACTCATATATATTGATGACTAATTCAGGTCCCACAGTATTTCAAAACTACCACATGGATACCCTTACTCAAGTGTACTAAGGACTCCAATACATCTCAATGGTACCATTTGTTTCATTAAATGACTATATTGATCATGAAAGCTAACCCTGACATCATTAAGAACCAAGCTTATAGGTCACCTGTGAACATTATCATATTGCTAGGATTATCCTTTGAACTTATGAACAAACATTATTCTCCATACTTAATCCTAGCATTACTCATGTACTACTTCAGACATGCGTTATTATTTTCTCACCTAATATGAAACATACCTTGTGAAACGACAGTCACCAAACCAACAAAAAAATTGTTACTAATTAAGCAGAATAAACATAAATAGTGGATTAACAAAAATCACTAAAATTTAAAACCATTTTACAAGGAGATCCTTGTCCAAAAAACTTTTACTGAAAGATCCAAAACTCATACATATCATGATTTACATTGTACAACATTGTTTCATCTCATCTCGAGGACAACATATAACAATTGCTCTATCAAAACACATACTAGAGTAACATAAAACCTCGAGGCATTGAAGCCAAAATCTCAGATCATTCATGAAACCAACACGTACTAAATCCAAGGACCTAAGAGTACAGAGACGACACATAGGACGTCTATCTACATGACACGATAGACAGTACACTCAACTTGAACTGTCATTATTGTCCTTATTATTGTTGTTCTTTCTCTACAGTACGATCTCAATCCCCCTCATGCACGTCCACCTAAAAAAATGTGGATCCCACGGGGTGAGACAATTGTCCCAGTGAGAGATATAACTCTCCAACAACAATGTTATTATCACAGTTAAATAGTATTAAACTTAGCAGAGGATAAGCAGTTTAGAACATTCTCATATTTTAAAGCATTGCAACTATCTATGATAGAGCAGTAAATCATCTATTCTCTTTATAAGGAATAGGAAGAACATGTATATCATTTACCCATCATACTATATCAACATCTCAATCTTATCTTGTGATACTCATTATCATGGTATGACATCCATGAATCATTCTCACTTCTATCTGTTGGCCTCATCCAATCTGGTAATCAGATATTGAATTGTACCAGTCAAGTGAATATACATCATCATCATCTATCCAAGTATTGGCTTTGTCAATCCTGTAAGGTTATTCCAGGCATTGGACTATTCCAATCCTGTACAACAATTCCATGCATTGGACTAAGCCAATCATGTGATATTATAGCCAGGTATTGGGTTATTACCAATCCTGTGATTAACAGCCAGGCATTGGGTTATTACCAATCCTGTGATTAACAGCCAGGCATTGGGTTATTACCAATCCTATGATTAACAGCCAGACATTGTCTTATTACCAATCCTGTGATTAACAGCCAGGCATTGGATTATTACTAATCCTATGATTAACAACCAGACATTGGGTTATTAACCAATCTTGTGATTAACAACTAGACATTGGGTTATTACTAATCCTGTAATTAACAACTAGGCATTGGGTTATTACCAATCCGGTGATTAACATCCAGGCATTGGGTTATTACCAATCCTGTGATTAACAACCAGGCATTGGATTATTACCAATCTTGTGATTAACATCTAGGCATTGTGTTATTACCAATCCTATGATTAATAGCCAGGCATTAGACTATGCCAACCATGTGCATCTATGCCAATCCTGTGCATCTCATCACTGAATACCACATCACCTTTATTAGGCATTACCTTGGCCAAGCCATCATACTTATTAACATCCTTTATATGATATAAGTATTCCTCTTATCTCCTTTAAGCATATTCAAAATATGATTGCCCTTATTTGGTTATAAGCATAAAGCATGTATGATCAAGATTTCATTATTATTATTGTATCCATTTATTATTATTATTATAATTATGTAACTAAGTTTCCATTTCCTAGTTTATTTTGTGCATTATCATTTCTTACATGAAAATTTTATAAACATCTTTTTACGTCTCACTAGGCAACAACTATTCTCATGGCTCACAAGGCCCATTAAACATCTTGTCACCTGTCATTGGGAAACAACTAACCACATGGTTCACAAGGCCCATTAAACATCTTGTCACCTCTCACTAGGCAACAACTAATCACATGGATCATAAGGCCCATTAAACATCGTGTCACCTCTCACTAGGCAACAACTAACCACATGGCTCAAAAGGCCCATTACATTGTATATGCAACATCATAGCTCATACTTTGTTATGCTCATTATCTCATGCTACCAGCATGGTTTCAATATGGTTAAGGTTTCCCCTTTATTAACCAATTATAATTTCAACTCTTATCATTACCGTTCATTAGGGTTAATGTTTCTCTTATAAAACCATCTAGTATTTTCAAGTACATTCATTAAGAATCAAACCCTAATTCAGTCTTCACACATATTAGGAGTATCAATGTATGCTCATTTCATGATTATCACAGAACTATGAGTTTCTCTCTCATCCTCACTAGGATGTTGATTACTTCATACTTTATTAAGTTGGCTCAACCATTCCTTCAAGGTTCATTAGCCTACTTAATCAATATTCATTAAACTCCATACCTCTTAATGTATGACTTGATATAAGACACTTGATGTGTTACTTCATCAAGTACATTGCATCTAAGGTGCTTTCCTTCATATGGGTTTTGAGGTGCTTCCACCATATCGGGTATGAGGTGTGTGCTTGATACCCATATCACTTTAGAGGTGTGTGTGTGCTTACCATATCGAGTATGAGGTGTATGTGTACTTACCATATCACCCTTGAGGTGTATGTGTGCTTACCATCTCGGGTTTGAGGTGTATGCTTTCTTCCATATCACTTTCGAGGTATATGTGTGCTTCACACCATATCGGGCAGAGAGGTGTGTGTATGCTTCACACCATATCGAGCAAAAAGGTGTATGTGTGCTTTACACCATATCGGGCAAAGATGTGTGTGTGTGCTTCACACCATATCGGGCAAAGAGGTGTGTGTGTGTGTTTCACACCATATCACTTTAGAGGTGTATGTGTGCTTCACACCATATGGGGCAGAGAGGTGTGTGTCTGCTTCACACCATATCGGGCAAAGAGGTGTGTGTGTGCATCACACCATATCGGGCAAAGAGGTGTGTGTATGATTCACACCATATCGGGCCAAGAGGTATGTTCTTAACCCAATATCATTTTTGAGGTGTATGCTTGACCTCATATCGTCCAAGAGGTGTATACTACCTTGCCATATCGTGCAAGAAAGTATAAACTCATATCCATATCATTTTAGTGGAGTAGGTGCATCACCATATCAGGTTAGAGGTGCTTACTTGTGTGCTTGAATCTGATATCACTTTATAAGGTGATACCATCATCTTCAAGATCTAGACCTTCATTCTACTTGTTCTAGTATAAGGATAACAGGTCTAAGAAACTACTAGAACTCATAATTTCATCAACCATTTCATAATATTTCGTAATTTAAAGTAGTTCATTTAAGCATAGCAATTTAGGTGATGAATAATAACATGGTTGAGTTCAAGTTATATAACCCGCCTTGTGAACAGCTTGAAAGCTCCAAGCTCTAAAGCTTCACGTCCTAAGGTTGAAGAAGAACTTCTCAGGTCCAAGGCTCATTCACAACTCCTCCATAGACAAGAAATCACCATAGTTAAGCACTTGGTGAAGAAGGAAAGAAAGAAAGATCATAACCTTATATCCATGCTTCAATCCAAGGTTGAAGATGATCATGGCCTTACCTTAGGGTTAAGATTTGAGCTCCTTAGCACCATTTCACGATACCTCACTACTCATGCATGATATGCCCTCACGTGTGGCCCATATCCCCATCACTTGTGGCCAATATAACTCCACTATGGCACATATCAACTTGCTATGGCCAATATCACTTGCTATGGCCGATATCACATGCTATGGCCGATACCAAGGCCTTATGAATGATACCACTTCACCCATGCATGATACCAAGACTCCATGCACGATATATAAGAGCAAGGAGGTGGTAGGATTAGAAAACATTCACTTAGGGGTGAAAGGAAGGGTATATATACTTGAGGTTCATGAAAAAGTGTGTATATGAGGTGTCATCAATTTACTACTAGTAGGTGCCACATGGACATGCATGGATTGACACATGTACTTGAATTTACTCCATCTTTATCTTGCCATGCAAAATAAAAACTTGAGGATAATGCAAGGGATAAGGGTCGGTCCCTTTGGTTATCTTCTAGGACAAGCCACATCCACTCACATTATTATTATATTAAAAAATCAATGCAAACTTTCCCAAGGAAAGTTGCAAGCCGATAACCATTTATTTATTGAGGTGCTTAGCTCGTTTTTTAAAATTCAAAGAGTTAACAACAAATATTGGGGTCTCCTATTTGGATCCTTGACCGATAGGGACTCCCATTTAATCACTACAACCCGATACACTTAATACAAGCTCAAATTAGGGTTTCCATTCAACCCCTTTCTTGGTTTTTCATCACCAAGAATACTACCACTCATAAATGATTCCAACATGGTGTCTCATTCATTCTCTATCCTCTAAATGATACATATAGGAAGTAGGAACATTGTAGATGTGGTAATTTGCATATCAACCCCACATTTTGAAAAAAGGATTATGACAACCTTTACAGGCTTCCCCCGCGTCCTTTGCCCAGCTAAAGCCCGGATAGCTGGGGGTGGTAAATACAACGCTTAGCATGGGGCTCGAACCCAGGTTCCCCCCATAGGGGGACACCGTGCCTACCACATGAGCTATGTTGGCCGGGTTCAACCCCATATTTTGGGTAAATTACAATTTGTACCAAAATCGGTGCACAAGGTACTAGCATTATTCAAACAAGTTCAAACTTGGAATTTAGGCTTTCTACAAGCCACCACTTAGCATCATTCTCTCTCTTATGATGCTAAAGAACTTAATGCACGTTCAACATGTGACATATTTCAATATAACCCCTCATCTTGGGTAAATTGCACTTTGGTCCAAAACAAAGGAACATTGCTCAAACAACATTCAATCAGGACCAAAATTGAAACATAAGTGTGTCACATGATAACAAAACTCCTTAGGTGATTATATTAAAGTTCTAAGTATCTTAATTATCTAAAACAAATAGGGTTACCTCATAACCCTAGTTAGGGTCATTACAAGTTATAAACCCCTAACAAGGATTTTGTCCCCGAAATCCCAGGTAAAGGGATACATATATTATTCATTCATCATATCATCAAGTCTCCACATAACATCTTAATGTCATGGAGATACCATAGAACTTTGATCAACACAAAGTTATTCAACACAGGGTTATCATAGAATCGGTCACACATGACACATACTCCACTGTCTTTTTCATTATTGACTGTTGAGTCAACTCTATGTCAGGTAAAACTTTTCTTAGTCAGAGAAACATTATACATACCTTAACTCAGGTGTCAAACCTCACTGATTTGTCACCTTTCTCAACTTACAACTTTATGTGACAAGATTCTTGATTCTGGGGAGTCTTCCATAATCCTCATTCAGTTTAGCATTTCACTTCCAAAGAAAGACCAAAGTTATGTTCTGTCACCCACTTGGGACTACAAGTCTTATCATACATCTGTTGTGCCATCTAACTTGCTGACACAACACTAAACTTTCTTACTACTTGTACCAACTATCTCATTAGTTGTACATTCTCTTATCATAAGGGGAGGTTACTTATCAATTAAGAACTTATCTTAGAGGTATATTTAGATGTTATGTATAAGTTGCCTTAACAGATCTATATAGGGGTATTCTAAGGAATTATTTTTAACTTGATAAGATTTTCCCACAATGGTTTTACAATTGTTCCTTCAATTAGTTCATCCGTATCGATGTTATGTTTATGCAGAGCATAAACCCCTAACATATGATGTCCATACTATTTTATGTAACTAGACTGATTTCACAGTTGGCCATTCTAGGTAACCAACATAAATCATCTGATTAGGAGTTATGTTTTTTACTTTCCCATACCACCTGATATTTCTTAGATACCAGAATTCCTTACTTTAGTATCTGTCACATGTGTCAAAAACACATCACATCCTCATCATTTCCATCTCTCGGTTGTTATTACCAAAGCCACACATATAAAAGGATCTTCTTTCATCTTTGGGGCATTATTTATTACACATATCTTTATCTTGGAACCAAAGTCCAAGACGAACTGATACTTTTCTAAGTATCCATCAATGGATTATTTCTAATCCATGCACATCAAGTGTCATAGTACTCACTTGATTGCCATGTCCCTAAAAGGAGAGAACACAAAGAAACATATTCCTCTTATCACCCCATCATCACCCAGGGTTGTTTATCAAAGAGAAGAGAATATCATCTCCTCTAATTATTGTATGAACTTTCAACTGTTCATGAGTCACTTACTCTTGTTTCATCCTAGGTTACTTGCCATCAGCATAGGAATTATAAGGATGATTATATGGCATCACTCCTTTCTTTGTTATTGTCTAACATGTTCATGAACATTTTGTGATTTTATCACATTTCCCATTTCCACATTATGGAAAAGATATTTACTATTCACACAGACTTTATCAAACAGGGATCATCTCCCTTTTTCTCATTCTCTTATCATGAGGATTATATCCTTTTACTTCCTCATGCACACAGATTGATCTAAGATCATCTTAGATTCCATTTACTGCACTTAGGATGTGATAAAAATATCCATGCCATGTTTCCCATTTCATTATGCTCACTAGATTGTCTCAAAATGACTACTTGATCAGAGTAATCAGAAAGAAAACAATCTAAGAGTTCCATACTCACCTTATCTTCAATAGTTGAATACATGGCCATGGTATACAAGTACTGAGATTAGGTAGTATGCATTTTGTGTACTATCATATTCCTTACTTTTTGTATCATCACAAACAAAAGATTTAACATTCCTGAATTTTCTCCAGGCATCACTTCTATATCTCATCCTCTTTCACACAGATAAGAGCAATTATAGAACATTTAAAAGAATACTGAACATAATATAAATTCTAGTTCTCATCATTTCTTCCCTATGTTCCCATAGGGCAATCAATAGGGAGGTCCATAACAACAATCCTTTTTATGATTATCAGATCACATCAAGATAAGGCATATCGAAATGAAAAAAGCTCTATCTGACTGTTACCCCTCGCGGTCATCCACCGCTTCAGGTTGACTTAACACTTAGAGTCTAGTTGTTTCATGTTGTTGCTCTTGCCTTTTTACACTATTGGTTTGTGACTTTTGTAAGCCATGCTGAGTCTACCTCGGTTGTTGAGTCATTTCCTCCCTTCTTTTAAAAGAAAAGAGTTTAGTATGCTCAACATGCCCATATCTATAACATGTCTTTCCCTCATACCATGGTCTTATTGGTCTCATTACCGATGTAAAAACTAAGTTGTGGGTTCTTATAGGTGGAAAGTTAGGACTTTTGCCTTTACATAGTGATTACTACTCTGGTGCACTGGGCGTTTATTGCACTGGTGGCATTAAAAACTTTGTCTTTTTAGAACAACTAGGAAAATGTCTCTAGAATTGTGATGACATTTCCTTAATTCTCGACTTATTGCCCCTTCTTGGGCACTGCCATCACAAATATACTATCTGTCTAAACTTATGGCAGAGTCTATTTTCTTGCCATATGTTAAACCTTCTCACATTTCCACTATTCCAACATGACCATGTCATTCAGGAACCTTGTTTAAAGCTCAAAGTTTTTGCATTAAGAACTGGTAACCTAGGTTGTAATGCTAGTATCCAGTCTTCTATATGTATCATTGTTGTCTTAACCTGCCTATTAAGAGCATAAACATAGGATTCTTTATCCTGATCAGATCATGATGGGAATTCTCAGGCACTCATTCTTCTGTTGCCTGATCCCTTGTACCCTTTCCTGGTGCAACAACATTGCCCTCAACAATGTGTTCCTCGTGTTCTCTAGTCATTTTTAAACTTCACCGTTTCTTCTGCATAAGTAGAAGTTACTAAGGGTATACTGGAGGATACTAAAACAAACTCAACACCTTAGTCCTATGTCTCTGTAGACTTAGCGAACCTTAATCTCTGATACCAAACTTGAAATGACAGTCATCAAACTAACAAACAAATCATTACTAATTAAGCGGAATAAACATAAATAGCGAATTAACAAAAATCACTAAAATTTAAAACCATTTTGTAAGGAGATCCTTGTCTAAAAAACTTTTACTGAAAGATCCAAAACTCATACATATCATGATTTACATTGTACAACATTGTTTCCTCTCATCTCGAGGACAACATATAACAATTTCTCTATCAAAACACATACCAGAGCAACATAAAACCTTGAGGCATTCAAGCCAAAATCTCAAATCATTCATGAAACCAACACGTACTAAATCCAAGGACCTGAGAGTACAGAGACGACACATAGGACTTCTATCTACAAGACACGATAGATAGTACACTCAACCTGAGCTGTCACTATTGTCACTGATGTTGTTGTTCTTTCTCTATAGTACAGTCTCAATCCCCCTCATGCACGTCCACCTAAAAAAAGGTGGATCCCATGGGGTGAGAGAATTGTCCCAGTGAGAGATATAACTCTCTGCCAACAATGTTATTATCATAGTTAAATAGTATTAAACTGAGTAGAGGATAAGTAGTTTAGAACATTCTCATATTTTAAAGCATTGCAACTATCTATGATAGAGTAGTAAATCATCTATTCTCTTTATAAGGAATATGAAGAACATGTATATCATTTACCCATCATACTATATCAACATCTCAAGCTTATCTTATGATAATCATTATCATGGTATGACATCCATGAATCATTCTCATTTCTATCTGTTGGCCTCAGCCAATCTACTAATCAGATATTGAAATGTACCAGTCATGTGAATATAAATCATCATCATCATCTATCTAGGCATTGGCTTTGCCAATCCTGTGAGGTTATTCCAGGCATTGGACTATGTCAATCATGTGCAACTATTCCAAGTATTGGACTAAGCCAATCTTGTGATATTACAGCCAAGTATTGGGTTATTACCAATCTTGTGATTAACAGCCAGGCTTTAGGTTATTACCAATCCTGTGATTAACAGCCAGCCATTGGGTTATTACCAATCCTATGATTAATAGCCAGACATTGAGTTATTACCAATCCAGTGATTAACATCTAGGAATTGGGTTATTACCAATCATGTGATTAACAACTAGGCATTGGGTTAGTACCAATCATGTGATTAACAACCAGGCATTGGGTTATTACCAATCCTGTGATTAACAGCCAGGCATTGGGCTATTGCCAATAATATGATTAACAATCAGGCACTGGGTTATTACCAATCTTGTGATTAACAGTCATGCATTGGGTTATTACCAATCCTGTGATTAATAGCCATTCATTGGGTTATTACCAATCATGTGATTAATAGCCAGGCATTAGGTTATTACCAATCCCGTGATTAACAACCAGGGATCGGGTTATTACCAATCATGTGATTAACATCCAGGCATTAGGTTATTACCAATCATGTGATTAACAGCCAGGCATCGGGTTATTACCAATCATGTGATTAACAACTAGGCATTATGTTATTACCAATCCTGTGATTTACACCCGGGCATCGGGTTATTACCAATCTTGTGATTAACAGTTAGGCATTGGGTTATTACGAATCTTGTGATTAACAGCCAGGCACTGGGTTATTACCAATCATGTGATTAGCAGCCAGGCATTGGGTTATTACCAATCCTAGGATTAACAGCCAGGCATTGGACTATGCCAACCCTGTGCATCTATTTCAGGCATTAGACTATGCCAATCATGTGCATCTCATCACTGAATACCACATCACCTTTACTAGGCATTACCTTGGCCAAGCCATCATACTTATTCACATCCTTTATATAATACAAGTATTCCTCTTATCTCCTTTAAGCATATTCAAAACATTATAGCCCTAATTTGGCTATAAGAATAAAGCATGTATGATCAAGATTTCATTATTATTATTGTGTCCATTTATTATTATTATTATTATTATTACTATTGTTGTTGTTGTTATTATTATTATTATTATTATTATTATTATTATTATTATTATTATTATTATTATTATTATTATGTTACTAAGTTTCCATTTCCTAGTTTATTTTGAACATTATCATTTCTTACATGAAACTTTTATAAGCATCTTGTTACCTCTCACTAGGCAACAACTATTCTCATGGCTCACAAGGCCCATTAAACATCTTGTCACCTCTCACTAGGCAACAACAAACCACATGGCTCACAAGGCCCATTAAACATCTTGTCACCTCTCACTAGGCAACAACTAATCACATGGCTCACAAGGCCCATTAAACATCTTGTCACCTCTCACTAAGAAACAACTAACCACATGGCTCACAAGACCCATTAAATTGTATTATATGCAACATCACAACTCATACTTAGCTATTCTCATTATCTCATGCTACCAGCATGGTTTCAATATGGTTAAGGTTTCCCCTTTATGAACCAATTATAATTTCAAATCTTATCATTACCCTTCATTAGGGTTAAGGTTTCTCTTATGAAACCATCTAGGGTTTTCAAGTACATTCATCAAGAATCAAACCCTAATTCAATCTTCACACATATTAGGAGTATCAATGTATGCTCATTTCATTATTGTCACAGATGTATGAGTTTCTCTCTCATCCTCACTAAGATGTTGATTACTGCATACTTTATTAAGTTGGCTCAACCTTTCCTTCAATGTTCATTAGCCTACTTAATCAATATTCATTAAACTCCATACCTCTTAATGTATGACTTGACATAAGACACTTCATGTGTTACTTCATCAAGTACATTACATCTAAGGTGCTTTCCTTCATATGGGTTTTGAGGTGCTTCCACCATATCGGGTATGAGGTGTGTGCTTGCTACCCATATCACTTTAGAGGTGTATGTGTGCTTACCATATCGGGTATGAGGTGTATGTGTACTTACCATATCACCCTTGAGGTGTATGTGTTCTTACCATCTCGGGTTTGATGTGTATGCTTGCTTCCATATCACTTTAGAGGTGTATGTGTACTTCACACCATGTCGAGAAAAGAGGTGTGTGTATGCTTCAGACCATATCGGGCAAAGAGGTGTATGTGTGCTTCACACCATATCAGGCAAAGAGGTGTGTGTGCGCTTCACACCATATCACTTTAGAGGTGTATGTGTGCTTCACACCATATTGGGAAAAGAGGTGTGTGTTTGCTTCACACCATATCACTTTAGAGGTGTATGTGTGCTTCACACCATATTGGGCAAAGAGATGTGTGTATGCTTCACACCATATCGGGCAAAGAGGTGTGTGTGCTTCACACCATATCGGGCAAAGAGGTGTGTGTGTGCTTCGCACCATATCAGGCAAAGAGGTGTGTGCTTAACCCAATATCATTTTTGAGGTGTATGCTTGACCTCATATCGTCCAAGAGGTGTATACTACCTTACCATATCGTGCAAGAAAGTATAAACTCATATCCATATCGTTTTAGTGGAGTAGATGCATCACCATATCGGGTTAGAGGTGCTTGCTTGTGTGTGTGAACCTGATATCACTTTATAAGGTGATACCATCATCTTCAAGCTCTAGACCTTCATTCTACTTGTTCTAGTAAAAGGATAACAGCTCTAAGAAACTACTAGAACTCATTATTTCATCAACCATTTCAGAATATTTTAGAATTTAAAGTAGTTCATTTAAGCATCACAAGTTAGGTGATGAATAAAAACATGGTTGAGTTCAAGTTATATAACCCGCCTTGTGAACAGCTTCAAACCTCCAAGATCTAAAGATTCACGTCCTAAGGTTGAAGAAGAACTTCTACAAGGTCTAGGGATCGTTCACAACTCCTCCATAGACAAGAAATCACCATAGTTAAGCACCATGTGAAGAAGGAAAGAAAGAAAGATCATAACCCTATATCCATGCTTCAGTCCAAGGTTGAAGATTATCATGGCCTTAGCTTAGGGTTACGATTTGAGCTCCTTCTTGCTCCTTAGAACCTTTGAATGATACCTCACTACTCATTCATGACATGACCTCACTTGTGGACGATATTCCCTTCACTTGTGGCCAATATAACTCCACTATGGCCGATATCAACTTGCTATGACCAATATCACTGGCTATGGCCGATATCACTTGTTATAGCCAACACCAAGGCCTTGTGAACGATATCACTTCACCCATGCATGATACAAAGACTCCATGCACGATATCTAAGAGAAAGGAGGTGGTAGGATTCGAAAACATTCACTTAGGGGGTGAAAGGAAGGGTATATATACTTGAGGTTCATGAAAAAGTGTGTATATGAGGTGTCATCAATTTACTACTAGTAGGTGCCACATGGCCATGCATGGATTGACACATGTACTTGCATGCACTCCATATTTATCTTGCCATGAAAAATAAAAACTTGAGAATAATGCAAGGGATAAGGGTCTCCCCCCTTTGGTTATCTTCTAGGACAAGCCACTTCCACTCACATTATTATTATATTCACAAATCAATGCAAACTTTCCCAAGGAAAGTTGCAAGCCGATAACCATTGCTTTATTGAGGTTCTTAGCTAGTTTTTGAAAATTCAAAGAGTTAAAAACAAAATATGGGGGTCTCCTCTTTGTCTCCTTGTTCGATAGGGACTCCCATTTAATCACTACAACCTGATACACTTAATACAAGCTCAAATTAGGGTTTCCATTCAACCCCTTTCTTGGTCTTTTCATCACCAAGAATACTACCACTCATAAATGATTCCAAAATGGTGTCTCATTCATTCTCTCTCCTATAAATGATACATAGAGGAAGTAGAAACACTCTAGAGGTGGTAATTTGCATATCAACCCCACATTTTGGGTAAATTACAATTTGTACCAAAATCGGTGCACAAGGTACTAACATTATTCAAACAAGTTCAAACTTGGAATTTAGGCTTTCTACAAGTCACCACTTAGCATAATTATCTCTATTATGATGCTAAAGAACTTAATGCACGTTCAACATTTGACATATTGCAATATAACCCCTCATCTTGGGTAAATTGCACTTTGGTCCAAAATAAAGGAACATTGCTCAAACAACATTCAATTAGGACAAAAAATGAAACATAAGTGTGTCACATGATAACAAAACACCTTATATGATTATATTAAAGTTCTAAGCAACTTACTTAACTAAAACAAATAGGGTTACCTCATAACCAGGTCAGGGTCATTACACCTTGTAGAAGTCTAGTATACTTATACTATGTTTAGTTTTGGACTTACATGTCATTCTATCCATTAGGATCACCACTTAGCACCAAGTTACACTATATCAATTTCATGAACTTCAATATTGTGTTATATATACTTAAAGTTGTAGCCTAGTCTCAGAATCTTCATGCAATGTCTCAACATAAAATTGGATCCGTCTAAGTCTCATATCATCTATACTCAAGACCTTCCCACTTTCTTCTATGTTGATCATATAGTACACTAACTTAAGTTATAAGTGGCCTTTAAATGTGGTAAAAAAAATTCTCAGAGTCCTGATCTTTTCCACATGTGGTATGAACCATTCGCCATCATGTTTTGGGCTGACCACCTTCCTAACACCATGGTGGAAACTATAGTCATCCTTTCTCTTGAGAAACTAAGATAGTGCTTTAAGATTTAAAAAAAATCCTTGCAGGCTGGAAATTATACCTTAAACACTGTCTCATGATTTATTATCATTACCATGAACATATTACATGTCATTAGTGAGTCAACAAAAGTGATTTCTCCACATAAATTTGCACCAAAGTGCTCATTGCTCCAAAGAGCTTAAGTGTTCATTGCATTAGGTACCCATTAACATTGGAGGATCACCAAGCAAACATTACTTTCTTAACAGTACTCTTAATAACTTTGTATGTTATACCATGGCGCTCTTAACTAGATGAACCATTCTTATCCTTAGGGATACTAAATGAAACATTGATCAAACACTTTTTATAGGCTCTACCTTATATCAACATCATGAAGAACCTCACACTATTGTGATCTTGGATCACTGATTAGTTAAAATACGTTACTTATACTACTACATACCTTCTATCATGAATTAATATAACACTATTTGGGTATCACCTGGAAAGGTATCGTGGGTATTCCTAGTCAGCATCATACTATCCCATTTACAAACTTAATTCTAAACACAACATTATTCGACCGTCATCAAAAATTCCAAAAAAAAAAATCATTGGTATATTAGGTTCCTCCTTAGAACCGTGATTCTAACACATGGTGAGTTCCTTAATCGTTGTCATACCTAGTAAAAAGATATTTAACTTACCTCAAATCACTAAACCCGTAAGCCAACAATGAGGAAAAATTAATAACAGTCTTACCTGATGTCCCTCATTGAGGCCCAATGTTAATGGTGCCCCCTTAGGCAGATATCCTAGTTCCACCACTGACCTGGTAGCGTCCCAAGCGACAAATTATTGTAGTATTGTATGTGGAGTCGCTTTCATCGGGGTCACAGCTGTGAAACAACCAACCATGCCATCGTCCAAACCAAAATACTACGCTTGTTCTAGGACTAAAATTACTGGATTCTTTGGTTTTTTCCATCTCCTATTAACCAAACAAAATCTTTTGCTAACTGGATCTAAATCTACAATCCACGGGAATAATAGGATGACAGACGGGAGAAGGCGAGCGGACTCCCTCCTTCAAATCATATAAAGAACCCAACTTTTTTTTTGTTAGAACAGGTGATATATATTCATCTCTCCTCACCCACGAGTCTCAACTGACAAACCAACTACAAAAAATGAACCCCACTTAGGGCCTTATTAGTACGATCTTCAGATCCGTACCCTGCGGCCGCACACAAAGTCATGGCATGATAGGACATATTGCCGACGGGGAGACACGCGTGAGAGGTGTGGCGAGGGGCAGGGCTGGGCTGACCAAACCCAGTTGTGAACAGGGCAGCTACCCACTTAGACCGCAGCCGCTTCAGGGTAACTGGCTGTGGATCCCAATCGGACCTGGCCGAAGAAAAGCGCATGTGGCCTCCCAACGCCATGCAGACCATATAGGGAGCCGGACGCCGTGCTCCTATCAATGGCCAAGTTTTTTTTTTCTCCCGACTGACGTAAATCATATTTCAAAATCCTAAAATTAGTTTTATCTTGCGAATTTAACAATGCTAGGATGGTAAAAAAATGCAAATAGATGCGTAATATTGGTCAGGAGAATGACATTATAATTGTATATCTTTCTATTTTATATAGAAAAAGGGATGGGGTAGGATGAGCATCGAATTATTTTGTACATTAATCAAGTAATGATATTTTTATGGATTAAGAATGATCTATATCTTTGTTAAGATATGCTTAGACTAGATTTGGCTGAGTTGAGTAACACAAATAGTGAAAGGAACACAAGCACATAAACGACATATAACGTCATTTTTCATGGTGTCGGTTACCCACATAACAACGACGTCGAAGGACAAAGATGTCGCTTAAATGAATCAAATGTCAACATATGTGAAGTCATGTCAATTAAGAAAAGACATGGGTACCGTTTTTACTTTAATGTCAGTTTCTTTTCATAGAAATTAACGTCTAAAATTACCTGTGAAATATAATTTTTTAGGGAAAAAATTGCTTCCAAAATTTTCAATCTGGCGTCGGTTTTTGTAATAACTGACGACACATGTTTCGCGCCAAGTCCCAGCGTAAAAAAATATCCCCTCATTAGTCGCCAACTCTAACAAAATAACCGATGACTAATCCCCCTTGGAGAGACAAGTTCTTTTTTAGGGGATGGGTCTATAGCGTCATTTTTTAGAAGAAACCGACAACTATATGTTTACACACCTTGTCCCCGCGAAAATATTTTCGCTCCAATTTGCTATGTTGTTGTCGGTTCTATTGGATAATTATGGCATACAACTCTCAATAACATAATTAACAAATGCGGAAGCGTTCACTAAGCAGTGGATTACCAAAAATCACTAAAAATTAAAACCTTTTTATCAAGAGATCCATCAAAGGAAAACTTTCTCACATAGAACCAAAGTAACATATTTACATTCTTGTTCAAAGGTACATATTCTGTATCATCTCCTTCAGAGAATTACAAGCATTAACTGTGGCATCCAACTCACAAAACAAGATTAACTTAAGCGGAAGCAAATTATTTGCAGCGGGTTACTGAAAAATCACTAAAAATTAAAACTTTTTGCAAAGAGATCCACACATAGGAAATCTTTCTCATCAAGGACCATTGTATAACATTTGCATTCTAGTTCAAATGTACATAACATGTACCATCTCTTTTCAGAGACTACATCATCAACTCCCTTCTAAACATTATATACAGACAATATACAAATCTCGAGGCATCAAGCCAAAACCTCAAATTGATTCATTTAAATACTGACTAAAAACTCTGAGGACCTGAGAGTACAAAGACAACACATAGGACTTGCTCACTACATAACTTGACAGGCAGTATCTCCACCTGAGATCTCACTGTTGTCCCTGCTATTACTGATGTTGTCCATTCCTTGCCAGATGTTCTCACTTTCCTCCGTGCTCACCCACCTAAAAACATTGGATCCCACGGGGGTGAGACAATTGTAAATTACCCCAGCGGGAGATATAACTCTCCCCCAAAATATTGTTATAGCAGCTTATTAAAATAAATTGAGCAGAAGGATTTATATATACAACCAACAACAGGTAAGTCATTTGTATGAACAAAGTGAAGTAATCTCCTTTCCCAAGGAGAACATTGTAGATATACATGGTAGAATCATAGTTCATCCATCTACTTGTAATGAATACAATAGATATGAATAACATCAATGAACTACAGATATATAACAGAAATGTAACATCACCCAATGAATTTCCGTATTCAATCCTTAATCAAACATGCTATACAGATGATTTCATTTTACAACCACACTTATGCCCTGAGGAGATGAGGTATACCACTCATACTCCAATCGACCATTGCTAAATTGAAATCGATACCATACATAGGTCAATGGAAGAGCCAGATTCCCATGACCTCAACTTTCTCAGTCAGTACGAGATAACATGCAGGACATCTTGTGTCTCTTCTAGATAGCTTTCTAGGGTATACTGGCAACATCGCTATTAGAGTTATAGCCCGTAGCATATACTCTCTTCAGGATATGGCCCATATCCAATGCCTGGTATTATTTTGTGGAGTCATGGCCCGTAGCCATACTCTTATTGGGGTATGGTCCGTAACCAATCTCGTACATAGGACATAGCCCGTAGCCATTCCTATGGGGCATAAGGATATATTTGCCCAATTACCCCCACATATTCAAAAATATGCGTTCCGGGTTTTACCGCGGAGCACCTGTTTCACCATCACCTATTCCTGACGATGATGGATCTATGGTCAGGGCTTCTACATGAACAGATTTCACTTGATTAATTAAGTACATTTTCATTTTCTTTTAGCATCAACCAAGTTCTCAAACATAACTTATTAAGACAATTGCTACAAAGAAATATGTACTATATTAATCATTCATTTCTCATTCTTTATGAGGCATTGGGATCTCAGTCCCTCATTTCAAAACTGGGAATTCTCATCCTTTAATCACATCATTGCCATGCTTATCCAATCTGGGTATTCAAACCCTTAGTTCATCATTGAACATTGTTACCACTTGTTGGGTAACTATCACCTCTAGGTCCTCATGTCGAGGTATACAAGAAGCTTGTTACACAAGCATATCACATGGCCCACAAGGCCATTAATTATTTTTCCACCTTTCACTAGGCAACAACTTATTCACATGGCTTACAATGCCACTGCACTTTGTGTTACTTCTCAATAAGTAACAATAGCATATTGGCACACCAGGCCAAAGCAAATCTTGTTACTTTTCAATAAGCAACAATTATAATAATGGCCCATATGGCCAATCACTTCTTTTATTAGATAAACATCATCATAGCTCAAATCTGGCTATGCTCGTCATCTTATGATATATGCATGGTTGGTACATATAATATTAGTTATGTCAATTTCACATCACACGATGCAATACAATAGTAACACCACTAATCCCTTACTAGGGTTAGGGTTTACCATCAAATAGGGCTTCTCATTCCCTTTTCCCAAATTAGGGTTCGGGTTCCCCATTTCTCATTAATTAGGGTTTCACGATTATATAATCTATCCAACCCTCAATTCATTAATCCATGCCTCTGGGGAATTCAAAGGCATCATATTTGATTATTCAAAAACATTACTTTCATCATATAGCATTAATGATCATCAACTCAAGGTATGAGTTCATTTCTCATCCTCATCATGGTATGACTACATCATACTCATCATTTGGGCTTAACCCCATTCTCAAGGTACATTAATTAACACTCATCAAAGTGCAACAACTAATTATATTTCATTGTAATAGTTGCATAACACACTCCATATGTTTTTTATTCAGACATATAAGAATTGGAATACATCAAGGTATATTAACCCTGAAGTGCTGAATGTGATAACCATCATATCTTAATGTATCACTTTCTCATCATTCCAGACCCTCTTGAGTTAATCAATTTATCTTGTATTAAGGTATTCCCCTCTTAATACATTCCATCATTAAACTCTCACCTTTAGCATATTATGCATAGGCCACACATTAGATTTGTCCAACTATCTTTAATGATATGGACTTGTCTAATGATAAAGACTTTACTTACAATTAGATTGCTTATAATCAACCACTTGAAATGTTTCACCTTTACAAGGTAATTCCTTTTATCTCATCATTAGGGTTTCCTAGTATCCTTATTTAAAATTAGGATTATGATTCATTGTCACATTGCCCAGGATTAGGGCTTTATGCCATATGACTTCACATTAGAGTCTCATATACCTTCAACCTTCTTAGGGCCTCTCATCACAACATAGTATTAGAGCATCATGTGATGTTAGTACTTAGTCAAGGTTTCTCATGGAATCACCCTCAACTAGGGTTTCTCATGGAATCACCCTCAACTAGGGTTTCACATGGAATCACCCTCAATTAGGGTTTCACATGGAATCACCCTCAATTAGGGTTTCACATGGAATCACCCTCAATTAGGGTTTCCACCATAGTTACCCACAATTTGGGTCTACTATTCATCTCCATTAGGATTTCATTCAATTGTTCATAATTGGAGATTCACTATTCATCCCAATTAGGGTTTGTATCTCATTACCCTAAATTAGAGTTTCACACATCACTACCCTAGATTAGGGTCACCTCCTCACCCTGGTTTAGGGTTACATTTAGAATTGCCCTTAATTAGGGTTAGAACTCAATAGCCATGTCAGTTAGGGTTTATGTTCATGATTAGGGTTTCATGATCTCTCTACTTAAGAATCATACCCTTAGTCACCTCATGAATCATATTCATGTATGAATTCCATGCTATCATCCTCTCAACTTGATTAGGTCATATCAACCCCTCAATCAAGTACATACAACTATGCTTAACATAGTGTATCAAATCATTGATCCTATAAGCAATTAGGGTTCATCCCTTAATTGGCACTAATTACTTAGGTACTATTAGGGTTTCAACCTTTGTACCTTAATTGATTATCATTACTAATCATCATTGGATCAATGGATGATTCATCATCTCTATTCTCAAGAGATTCAATCACATTGGACCTCCATTACATAAGGTATCCAATTGAATTGATCAATTGAATCTTCAATTACAAAAGGTGTCCAAGTGGATTAACCAATTGAATCCTCAATCAACCTTGACTACTTGAGCCCCAAACAGTCTTGTTCCTTCAAAGTTCAAATGGTTTGAAACCATTTGGTAAATGTGCACACTCAAGACCGTTTGCTAAAGTAGTACGTGAAGACCGTTTGCCCAAGTTTGACTTTTGAAACCGCATGGGCACAAACGGTTTGGGATCGTTTGGTCCCAAACGGTCTCGAGACCGTTTGGCCCCAAATGGTCTTGAGACCGTTTGGAATCAAACGGTCTTTAGACCATTTGGTCCAAACCTCCTCAAAGCCGCATGGACCAAAGATGGTCTCAACTACACCAATCGGTTTAGGGTTCTCAATGTTGATTCCTTCAATCATTGAATTCATGGAACCAATCATCAACTGGACCTATTCTCATACTTCAATTGAGTTAAATAGGTCAACCTTCAACTGATTTGACCCTCAATTTACCCTCAATTAGTCCTCAATTAGGGTTTGAATCAATTGAATTAGGGTTTGGAATCGATGATCCTTCAACACTAATCAATGTAAGATTAGTTACTTTGAAACCATTGAACCATCATCCAAATTGAACATGACCTGACCCCAAACGGTCTTGAGGTCGTTTGGATGTCCACCAAACGGTCTTCAGACCATTTTCCCATCATATCATCAAAATCCAAGTCAACCAATTAGGGTTTGGGTCATTGGATTGATCACCAAATCATCAATTGATTATACTTTAACGTAGTATCATTGGATCATCAATTTCTTAACCATACTCACCCTTAGACCTCCAAACGGTCTTGGGTAACCTCCAAACGGTCTTGAGACCGTTTGGATGAGCTCCAAACGGTCTTGAGACCTTTTGGCTCATCCAACCCTTGGATTCTAGTGAAATTTCATCAAGGTTTGGTCTATTAAGTCGATCAACAAATCAGCAATTGATTGCTTTGTAACTTGGTAACTTTGGACCTTCAAATAGGCAACCATACTTAAACCTAGACCTCCAAACGGTCTTGGGTGATCCCCAAACGGTCTTGAAACCGTTTGGGTGATCCCCAAACGGTTTTGAAACCGTTTGGGCTAATCAACCCAAAACGTCAAACCAATCAAGTTGAAAATCAGCACTTAAATCAATTAGGGTTTGCCTAATTGATTAGCCTTCAACTCATGATTAATTTGGAATTAATTAACCAAATTTGGTGGGTCATCAACCAAAATAATTAGGAACAGTATTCTCAAATGGTCAACCCTTGGTCAACTCTCCCAAATGGTTTTGAAACTGTTTGGTCTCAAACGGTTTGGTGAAACCGTTTGCTTCTAAACAGTTTGAAACCGTTTGCTCCCAAACGGTTTGGGAAACCGTTTGAGAAACCGAAACAAGATTTTTTGATTTGGATATTTAGAGAGGTGTGTATTTATCATCTTCAACCTCTGAACTCAAGAAACCTGCTGTGATTTCCATGGTAATTGCATCCATCAACCAAATCAATTATTGTAAATGTAGAAATGATCATTATTTGATAAGGAATTGAATGCAATAACAAAATCAAGGGTTCAAGTTATAAAACCCACATCCAATTGAGCTCCAAAGCTCCATGTTCACGGAAACAATGGTAGATGCAACTCCTTTCACCATTACAAGGCTCGTCCTCAAGGTTTGAGTGAAAAGGAATGGTCAGAATTGAAGAGGAGATCGAAATAGGAAGAAATCCATAATTGATTTTCGATTTCCACCATGGAATCAAGGTGAAAAGGGTCAAGAACCTTACCAACAGATTGGGGGTCGTCCTTCTGACCCTCCCAAGCTCCCTTGGTCGTTTCCCAAGAAAGGAGAAGAAGTGGGGTCGAAAAAGCCTTCCATTTGGCTTGTAAAAGGTTCTTTTATAAAAATTCAATGAGAGAGAATGTACTTTACAAAAATCCATTTAATCCCAAAAATGTGGCCGCCTCTTCCCCCTCATATTCCTTAGGGACGAGGATATATTGTTTGCCTCCAATTCCTCTCAATTATCCATGATTTAAAGAAAAGCAAATCAAGCACCTTAAATCATATTATATTAATATCCATATGTGAGTAGATATTTCTTTTTCTTATAAAATTGTGAGTGAGTTATCCATTCCCTTGGATATTTCCGTGGTCCTTGCAAGGCTCAAGGATTTCCACAAACATTTGAATCCAACCATTTTAATTTTCGTTGAAGGCCCATTAATTAATACATTCATTTTTTCCCTAAATCGAATTAGGGTTTCAATTAGGATTAAATCTTGATTATTTTAATATCAAGATTCTCTCTCCTCCAACTTAATTCAAATGAGGCGACCCTCTCATTTTCTTTGCTCTACATGATGCCAAAAAACATTAGGGACCTTATTGAAGTAGTAATTTGCATATTGAACCCTTGGTTTTGGGTAAATTGCACATTACACCAAAACTAGGTTTTTATGCACATGCATTGCTTTATCAGCTCTTTCTTGATACTCAGACTTCCATAAGCCATACCTATGCATCATATTCACTCTCATGATGCTTCAACACATGAGGAACATATTATCATGCACAATTTGCACTTAAACCCCTCAACTTGGGTAATTTGCACTTTAGTCCAAAACAAGCAAAACATTGATTTCAACAATGTTCAAAAAGGACTAGAAAAGCAACATAAGTTCCTCTTGAGCCCTAATTACTTTTCACAAGATGAGATTAAGCATATAATCATCTTTCTTAATCAAAACACCTAGGGTTAAAGTATAACCCAGGTCAGGGATGTTACAAATTGTAAACCCCTAGCAAGGATTTCGTCCCCGAAATCCAGATAAAGGAAGACAAATGTATTTTATTCATCATACTATCTAGTCTTCACATATCATCTCCTTATTATGGAGACACCATAAAGCTTTAATCAGAACAAAGTGTTTCCATACAAAATTCTTATAGAATCAACACACAAGACACATACTCCACTGTCCCTCATCATTGAATGTGGAGTCAACTTTGTGTCAAGAAACACTTTTCTTGTGTAGAAAAACATCATATATTCTTTATTAACATCATTTTTATGCAGAGAATAAACCCTTAACATATGATTTTCATATTATTTTATATAATAAAACTAATTTCATAGTTGACCACTCCAAGTAGCCAACCTAAACCATCTAATATATCTCAGATACCAGAATCTTTCACCTTGGTATCCATCACATGTGTTGAAAACACATCACATTTTCATCTTCCTTTCATCTTGGAACATTAATTGTTACATATGTCCTCATCTTGGAACTAAAGTCCAAGATAAACTGATACTTTCCTAAGTATCCATCACATGAACATATTTATCTTATGCACATCAAGTGTCCTAAGACCCACTTGATTGCCATGTCCATGAAAGGAAAGAAAACAAGGATTCATATTCCTCTTATTACTTCATGTATTTTCAACTATTCATGAACCATTTTCTCTTTAACTCATCCTAGGTTCCTTGCCATCAGCATAGGAATTTATAAGGATGATTGCATGTCATTATCCCTTTCTTTATTATTATCTAGCATGTTTATGATCATTTTATGATCTCATCACACTTCCCATTCCCTCATTATGGAAAAGATCTTTATTATGCTTAGGATATGACACATTTATTCATTCCATATTCCTGATTTCATGATACTCATTAGATTGTCTCAGAATAACTACTTGATCAGAGCAATCAAAAAGACAACAATCTAAGAGTTTCCATACCCACTTTATCATCAATAGTTGTATACCTGGCCAGGGTATATAAATACTGAGATTAAGTGGTATGCACTTTGTATGCTATCATATTCCTTCTTTTCATTTTATCACAAGCATAAAGCTTAACATCCCTGAATTTTATTCAGGCATCTCTCATATACCTCATCTTTTCTCATAGAGGTAAGAACAACATAAAACATTTGTAATGTTTTACTATACAAAACATAAGTCCTCACAGGACTAATCAAGGAAAGTTCAATAATTTCCTTCCTTAGTTAATCTAGGAATTCATAAGATGACATATTTGAATGACATTATCTTGTCTAACTTGTCATAATTCATGAATTATTCACTACCTCAGGCTAACTCTGCCTCAAAGGTTGATTCAACAGGCTAAGGTTGAGCACAAACTCAATTTAATTCCAGAAATTCATCATTTCCTTTTCTTCAACCTGTTGATGCTAATTATATATCTTGTTAATATCTAAAACATCATCATTGGGACTGGTAATCCTAGATTACACTACCAATGCTTGATCCACTATATTCATTACTATTGCCCTAAATTCTCCAACAGTAATACTTAAAGAAGGATTTTCTTATCATAGATGGATCAGCTAGGGGATTTTCAGGGAATTATCTCTCTCTTTCCTATTCCCATGCACCCCTTCTTGGTGCAGCATTGCTGCTTTTAGTAGCAACCTCCTCATGTGACCCAGTCATCTTTAAGTTCTTCTTCTCTTATACGAGCAGAAGACACTATCAGATACACTGGATGACACCAGAACAGACTCTACTACCTTAGTCCTATGTCTCTGTAGACTCAGTGAACCTAGAGCTTTGATACCACTAATTTGTGGCATCCAACTCACAAAACAAGATTAACTTAAGAGGAAGCGAATTATTTGCAGCGGGTTACTAAAAAATCACTAAAAATTAAAAAAATTTGTAAAGAGATCCACACATAGGAAATCTTTCTCATCAAGGACCATTGTATAACATTTGCATTCTAGTTCAAATGTACATAACCTGTACCATCTCTTTTCAGAGACTACATATTCAACTGCCTTATAAACATTATATACAGACAATATACAAATCTCAAGGCATCAAGCCAAAACCTCAAATCGATTCATTTAAACACTGACTAAAAACTCCGAGGACCTGAGAGTACAGAGACGACACATAGGACTTGCGAACTACATAACTTGATAGGAAGTATCTCCACCTGAGATCTCATTGATGTCCCTGCTATTACTACTGTTGTCCATTCCTTGCCAAATGTTCTCACTTTCCTCCGTGCTCGTCCACCTAAAAACATTGGATCCCACGGGGGTGAGACAATTGTAAATTTCCCCAGCGGGAGATATAACTCTCCACCAAAACATTGTTATATCAGCTTATTAAAATAAACTGAGAAGAAGGATTTATATAGACAAGCAACAGTAGGTAAGTCATTTGTATGAACAAAGTGAAGTAATCTCCTTTCCCAAGGAGAACATTGCATCTACACATGGTAGAATCATAGTTCATCCATCTACTTGTAATGAATACAACAGATATGAATAACATCAATGAACTACAGATATATAACAGAAATGTAACATCAGCCAATGAATTTTCGTATTCAATCCTTAATCAAACATGCTATACAGATGATTTCATTTTACGATCACACTTATGCCCTAAGATGATGACGTATACCACTAATACTCCAACCGACCATTGCTAAATTGAAATCGGTACCATACATAGGTCAATGGAAGAGCCAGATTCCCATGACCTCAACTTTCTCGGTCAGTATGAGATAACATGCAGGACATCTTGTGTCTCTTCTAGATAGCTTTCCGGGGTATACTGGCAACATCGCTATTAGAGTTATAGCCCGTAGCATATACTCTCTTTAGGATATGGCCCGTAGCCAATGCCTGGTATTATTTTGTGGAGTCATGGCCCGTAGTCATACTCTTATTGGGGTATGGTCTGTAACCAATCATGTACATAGGACATAGCCCGTAGCCATTCCTATGGGGCATAAGGATATATTTGCCCAATTACCCCCACATATTCAAAAATATGCGTTCCAAGTTTTACCGCAAAGCACCCGTTTCACCATCACCTATTCCTGACGATGATAGATCTATGTTCAGGGCTTCTACATGAACAAATTTCACTTGATTAATTAAGTACATTTTCATATTCTTTTAGCATCATCCAAGTTCTCAAACATAACTTATTAAGACAATTGCTACAAAGAAATATGTACTATATTCATCATTCATTTCTCATTCTTTATGAGGCATTGAGATCTCAGTCCCTCATTTCAAAACTGGGAATTCTCATCCCTCAATCACATCATTGCCATGCTTATCCAATCTATGTATTCAAACCCTTAGTTCATCATTGAACATTGTTACCACTTGTTGGGTAACTATCACCTCTAGGTCCTCAGGCCGAGGTATACAAGAAGCTTGTTATACAAGCATATCACATGGCCCACAAGGCCATTAATTATTTTTCCACCTTTCACTAGGCAACAACTTATTCACATTGCTTACAATGCCACTACACTTTGTGTTACTTCTCAATAAGTAACAATAGCATATTGCACACCAGGCCAAAGCACATCTTGTTACTTTTCAATAAGCAACAATTATAATAATGGCCCATAAGGCCAATCACTTCTTTTATTAGATAAACATCATCATAGCTCAAATCTGGCTATGCTCGTCATCTTATGATATCTGCATGGTTGGTACATATAATATTAGTCATGTCAATTTCACATCACACCATGCAATACAATAGTAACACCACTAATCCCATACTAGCGTTAGGGTTTACCATCAAATAGGGATTCTCATTCCCTTTTCCCAAATTAGGGTTAGGGTTCCCCATTTCTCATTAATTAGGGTTTCATGATTACATAATCTATCCAACCCTCAATTCATTAATCCATGCCTTTGGGGCATTCAAAGGCTTCATATTTGATTATTCAAAAACATTATTTTCATCATATAACATTAATGATCATCAACTCAAGGTATGAGTTCATTTCTCATCCTCATCATGGTATGACTACATCGTACTCCTCATTTGGGATTAACCCCATTCTCAAGGTACATTAATTAACACTCATCAAAGTGCAACAACTCATTACATTTCATTGTAATAGTTGCATAACATACTCCATATGTTTCTTATTTAGACATATAAGATTTGGAATACATCAAGGTATATTAACCCTGAAGTGTTGAATGTGATAACCATCATATCTTAATGTATCACTTTCTCATCATTTCAGGCCCTCTTGAGTTAATCAATTTATCTTGTATTAAGGTATTCCCCTCTTAATACATTCCATCATTAAACTCTCACCTTTAGCATATTATGCATAGGCCACACATTAGATTTGTCCAACTATCTTTAATGATATGGACTTGTCTAATGATAAAGACTTTACTTACAATTAGATTGCTTATAATCAACCACTTGAAATGTTTCACCTTTACAAGGTAATTCCTTTTATCTCATCATTAGGGTTTCCTAGTATCCTTATTTAAAATTAGGATTATTATTCATTGTCACATTGCCCAGGATTAGGGCTTTATGCGTTATGACTTCACATTAGAGTCTCATATACCTTCAACCTTCTTAGGGCCTCTCATCACAACATAGTATTAGAGCATCATGTGATGTTAATTCTTAGTCAAGGTTTCTCATGGAATCACCCTCAACTAGGGTTTCTCATGGAATCACCCTCAACTAGGGTTTCACATGGAATCACCCTCAATTAGGGTTTCACATGGAATCACCCTCAATTAGGGTTTCACATGGAATCACCCTCATTTAGGGTTTCACATGGAATCACCCTCAATTAGGGTTTCACATGGAATCACCCTCAATTAGGGTTTCCACCATAGTTACCCACAATTTGGGTCTACTATTCATCTCCATTAGGATTTCATTCAATTGTTCATAATTGGAGATTCACTATTCATCCCAATTAGGGTTTGTATCTCATTACCCTAAATTAGAGTTTCACATATCACTACCCTGGATTAGGGCCACCTCCTCACCCTAGTTTAGGGTTACATTTAGAATTGCCCTTAATTAGGGTTAGAACTCAATAGCCCTATCAGTTAGGGTTTATGTTCATGATTAGGGTTTCATGATCTCACTACTTAAGAACCATACCCTTAGTCACCTCATGAATCATATTCATGTATGAATTCCATGCTATCATCCTATCAACTTGATTAGGTCATATCAACCCCTCAATCAAGTACATACAACTATGATTAACATAGTGTATCAAATCATTGATCCTATAAGCAATTAGGGTTCATCCCTTAATTGGCACTAATTACTTAGGTACTATTAGGGTTTCAACCTTTTTACCTTCATTGATTATCAATACTAATCATCATTGGATCAATGGATGATTCATCATCTCTATTCTCAAGAGATTCAATCACATTGGACCTCCATTACATAAGGTATCAAATTGAATTGATCAATTGAATCTTCAATTACAAAAGGTGCCCAAGTGGATTAACCAATTCAATCCTCATTAAACCTTGACTACTTGAGCCCCAAACGGTCTTGGTCCTTCAAAGTTCAAATGGTTTGAAACCATTTGATAAAGGTGTACATTCAAGACCGTTTGATAAAGTAGTAGGTGAAGACCGTTTTCCCAAGTTTGACTTTTGAAACTGCATGGGCACAAACGGTTTGGGATCGTTTGCTCCCAAACGGTCTTGAGACCGTTTGACCCCAAACGGTCTTGGTACCATTTGGCCCCAAACGGTCTTGGGACCGTTTGGACTCAAATAGTCTTGAGACTGTTTGGTCCAAACCTCCTCAAAACTGCATGGACCAAAGATGGTCTCAACTACAACAATTGGTTTAGGGTTCTCAATGTTTATTCCTTCAATCATTGAATTCATGGAACCAATCATCAATTGGACCTATTCTCATACTTCAATTGAGTTAAATAGGTCAACCTTCAACTGATTTGACCCTCAATTGACCCTCAATTAGTCCTCAATCAGGGTTTGAATCAATTGAATTAGGGTTTGGAATCGATGATCCTTCAACACTAATCAATGTAAGATTAGTTACTTTGAAACCATTGAACCGTCATCCAAATTGAACATGACCTGACCCCAAACAGTCTTGAGGTCATTTTTATGTCCACCAAATGGTCTTGAGACCATTTTCCCATCATATCATCAAAATCCAAGTCAACCAATTAGGGTTTGGGTCATTGGATTGATCACCAAATCAGCAATTGATTATACTTTAACTTAGTATCATTGGATCATCAATTGCTAAACAATACTCACCCTTAGACCTCCAAACGGTGTTGGGTAACCTAACGGTCTTGAGACCGTTTGGATGAGATCCAAACGGTCTTGAGACCGTTTGGCTCATCCAACCCTTGGATTCTAGTGAAATTTCATCAATGTTTGGTCTATTAAGTCGATCAACAAATCAACAATTGATTGCTTTGTAACTTGGTAACTTTGGACCTTCAAATAGGCAACCATACTTAACCCTAGACCTCCAAATGGTCTTGGGTGATACCCAAACGGTCTTGAAACCGTTTGGGTGATCCCCAAATGGTTTTGAAACCGTTTGGGCTAATCAACCCAAAATATCAAACCGATCAAGTTGAAAATCAGCACTTAAATCAATTAGGGTTTGCCTAATTGATTAGCCTTCAACTCATGATTCCTTTGGAATTAATTAACCAAATTTGGTGGGTCATCAACCAACATAGTTAGGAACAGTATTATCAAATGGTCAACTCTCCCAAATGGTTTTGAAACTGTTTGGTCTCAAACGGTTTGGTGAAACCGTTTGCTTCTAAACGGTTTGAAACCGTTTGCTCCCAAACGGTTTGGGAAACCGTTTGAGCAACCCAAACAAGATCGTTTTCTTTGGATATTTAGAGAGGTGTGTGCTTATCATCTTCAACCTCTGAACTCACGAAACCTGCTGTGGTTTCCATGGTAATTGCATCCATCAACCAAATCAATTATTGTAAATGTAGAAATGATCATTATTTGATAAGGAATTGAATACAATAACAAAATCAGGTGTTCAAGTTATAAAACCCGCCTCCAATTGAGCTCCAAAGCTCCATGTTCACGGAAAAAATGGTGGATGAAACTCCTTTCACCATTCCAAGGCTCATCCTCAAGGTTTGAGTGAAAAGGAATGGTCAGAATTGAAGAGGAGATCGAAATATGAAGAAATCCATAATTTATTTTCGATTTCCACCATGAAATCAAGGTGAAAAGGGTCAAGAACCTTACCAACAGGTCGGGGGTCGTCCTCATGACCCTCCCAATCTCCCTTGGTCGTTTCCCAAGCAATAAGAAGAAGTGGGGTCGAAAAAGCCTTCCATTTGGCTTGTAAAAGGTTCTTTTATAAAAATTCAATGAGAGAGAATGTACTTTACAAAAATCCATTTAATCCCAAATATGTGGCCGCCTCTTCCCCCTCATCTTCCTTAGGGAGAGGCTATCTTGTTTGCCTCCAATTCCTCTCAATTATCCATGATTTAAAGAAAAGCAAATCAAGCACCTTAAATCATATTATATTAATATCCATATGTGAGTGGATATTTCTTTTTCTTATAAAATTGTGAGTGAGTTATCCATTCCCTTGGATATTTCAGTGGTCCTTGCAAGGCTCAAGGATGTCCACACACATATGAATCCAACCATTTTAATTTTGGTTGAAGGCCCATTAATTAATACGTTCATTTTTGCCCTAAATCGAATTAGGGTTTCAATTAGGATTAAATCTTGATTATTTTAATATCAAGATTCTCTCTCCTCCAACTTAATTCAAATGAGGCTTCCCTATCATATTATTTGCTCTAAATGATTCCAAGAAACATTAGGGACCTTATTGAAGTAGTAATTTGCATATTGAACCCTAGGTTTTGGGTAAATTGCACATTACACCAAAACTAGGTTTTAATGCACATACATTGCTTTATCAGCTCTTTCTTGATACTCAGGCTTACATAAGCCATACCTCTGCATCATATTCACTCTCATGATGCTTAAACACATGAGGAACATATTATCATGCACAATTTGCACTTAAACCCCTCAACTTGGTTAATTTGCACTTTAGTCCAAAACAAGCAAAACATTGATTTCAACAATGTTCAAAAAGGACTAGAAAAGCAACATAAGTTCCTCTTGAGCCCTAATTACTTTTCACAAGATGAGATTAAGCATATAATCCTCTTTCTTAATCAAAACACCTAGGGTTAAAGTATAACCCAGGTCAGGGATGTTACATTAACTGTCCTGCTAAGCTAAACACAGGCAGTATAAAATCTCGAGGCACTGAGCCAAAATCTCGAAAGCACTGACTACTACTCCAAGGACCTGAGAGTAAAGAGACGACACATATGACTCTATTTACATCTATACAAGGCATAACAGCCAGTGTCTCCACCTGAGACTTCACTGCTGTCCCTGCTGCTGTTGTTGCTACCCTTCACCTACTGAAGGATGCCTGCCTCCTCGTCTGCGTCCACCTAAAAATGTGATTCCCACAGGGGTGAGACAATTGTAAATTGCCCAGCGAGAGATATAACTCTCCGCCAGAAACATTATTATTGCAGCTTAAGAAGAATAAATATACACAAAGGAATTATATTTGTTTGGCAGTAGTTAATTCAATGTTTAACAGATTAGAACATCATTCCTATCAAAAGTAATGCAGCTATAATTTGATAGAATCAACATGTCACTTATCCTTTAAGGAAATATGAAGAACATGTATCACATTTATTCACTATAGAATCATTACCACAAAATTAACTCTCTTCATACTTAGATCAAATATCTAATGCCTGTCATTGTCATTGGGGATTCATGGCCTGTAGCCATACTCTTTTCACAAAGTATTGGGATCTCAATCCCTCAACTCATCAAGTACAATTCCACTTCTTAACAAGTTCATCATCATGATTATAGAATCTGGGTAATTGAACCCTTATCTCATCATAGAACAATTGTTACCACTTATTAGGTAACTTTATACTTACAGGTCATCTGACCAAGGACATTATAATTCTTGTTACACAAAGTATTGTACATAGTTCACAAAGCTCATCTCACCTCTTATTACCCCTTAATAGGCAACAAGGAATATTATGGTTTATAATGTCTATAGAACATATTCAATGTACAGAACATCATAGCACATACCTGGCTATGCTCATCTTCTCAACATATGTGCATGATTAGTAATCATGACACAATTACATATTAGTACCATGAAATACAAGGGTTATCTTATTACATTCACAACCCATTAGTCTGTATTTGAGCTTCACATAGGATTACTCTGTGTTAGAATTTCACATAGCAGTACCCTATATTAGGGTTCACATAGCATTAACTTGTCATAGGGTTTCACATAGCATTACCTGTATTAGGGATCACATAGCATTAACTTGTAATAGGGTTTCACATAGCATTACCCTGTATTAGGGTTCACATAGCAAGGAATCAATATCGATAATCATAAGTATTTGATCATGCTTATCTATTCTCATCATTCATCATTAAATGAATTATCAACACACAACTTGAGTTTCTCTCTCATCTTTGCCAGAATATGATTACATCATAGTTTATAGGTTTGGAATAACCTTTTTATAAGGCATGTTAGCCTACATTCAACAGGGTGCATTACATCTCAATGTCACCATTGACATGACACATCTCATGTGTCATTCATCCAATTATATTGGACTTATAACACAACAAGGTATACCAGTATTGGGGTGTTGGATGTGATATCTATCATATCTTGATGTATCACTTCCCTCAACACCTTTATCTTACTTGAGTTCATACACTTAGCTTGTATTAGGGTATTCTCCATCCTAATACTTTATGCACCAGTTCATCACATTAATCATGTAAAGTATTGGTCATTAGTCACTCACTTAGATTATACAACCGTTGCCAATACTATGGACTCATCCTTAAGTTAAGAACTATTAATATAAGGATATCTGTAATCAACCTCTCTAGGTGTTACATTTGTCATATCATTAATCACTATTTCACTATTAGGAATAGTATTCTCCATATTTATAATTTGAGGATTCACATAGAATATTCCATATATTTATGGATTTCACATAGTATTACCCTTCAATAGAGTTTTACATAATCATCCTTCTATATCAAGGTTTCACCTAGTATTATGTGAAATTAGGATTTCACAACACATCACCCAGTGATAGGTCTTCACATAGGATTACTAGCACTACCCTATACTAGGGTTTCATGCACCTTACCCCATTTTAGGGATTAAGGTTTCCTATTCACATCCAAGTAAGATTTCTCATACCTCATACCCAAATTAGGGTTAGGATATACAATTTCCATTAAATTAGGGCTTCCTTCATTGTTACACTAAGTTAGGGTTACATCATCACCCTGGATTTATGATAACACTCAGCTTTTCCCTAAATTAGGGTTTCACACATAGCTCTGCTCTAATTAGGGTTTCACACATAGCTTTGCTCTAATTAGGGTTTGAGCTCATTGGTTAGGGTCTCATGATCTCATTATTATGGATCAAACCCTTATCACATAGTTTACTCATAAAGAGAGAATTAGGGCTTAATTATATAAGCATTCATCTTTCTCACTCTCTCTCTCATCCTCTTTAGGATGTTAAATACTCCAAGATTAATCTAGGTCAACTCTTCACTTGAGTACACATAGCTAGGGTTAACCTTCACAATCATCATGGGTATACATCTTTAATAATCACATAGCAGATTGACCTTTGATCATATTAGATGTCCAAATGGTCTAATCAATTAAACCATCAATTATATAGGGAATTCAAAAGAATTGACCAATTAAACTTTCAATTCCACAAAGTGATCAATTGGGTTAACCATTGAAATCTTCAAATGCATTATGTATCTAAATAGGTTCACCATATTGGACCTTCAATTACATGACATATTCAAATGGATTAACCATGTTGGTCTTCACAAAGTTAATTACTTAGACCCTCAATGATCTTGGTTCTCATACATCAATTGGTTGAAAACCATTTGAACAAGTTATACTTGAAATCAATTGGACAAAGTAGGTATTGAAACTGTTTGCACTTTGGGTCTCCAAACGATTTGAGATCGTTTGGTCCCAAATGGTCTTGAGACCGTTTGGTCCAAACCTTCTTAAAACTGCATGGACCAAAAAGGTACTTCAACACTCAATCGACTCAATGCTTCAATCCATGGACCAATTATAAATTGAACCACTGAGGTATTCATCAATTGGACCAATGAATCACCATTAAATTAGACCTTCAATTTAGGTTTTTGAACCCGATTGAACTAGGTTTGATAATCAAGAAACGATCACTTAGGGTTTAAAATCGAGGATCCATCAATGGTTGACATTGTGGAACCAAATCAATTGAAATCATTGAACTATTATCATCACATGATATGACCTGACCTCAAACGGTCTTGGATGACCACCAAATGGTCTTGAGACCGTTTGGTTAATCTACAAACGGTATAGAGACCGTTTTCCCATTCCATCATCAAAATCAATGACATCCAATTAGGGTTTTGGACCATTGGATTGATTATCAAATCAGCACTTAGTTGCAAATCAATTTGGTACCTTTGGACCTTCAAACACTTAGCCATACTTAACCCTAATCCTCCAAACGGTCTTGGGTGACCCCCAAACGGTCTTGAGACCATTTGGGTGATCCCCAAATGGTCTTGAAACCGTTTGGGTCAATCAACCCAAAACATCATCTCAATCAATTGCAAAATCAGCACTTAGCCGATTAGGGTTCATACCATATCTTTGGATCTTCAATCACTTAACCATACTCAACCCTAGACCTCCAAATGGTCTTGGGTGACCCCCAAACGGTCTTGAGACCATTTGGGCGATCCCCAAATGGTTTGAAACCGTTTGGGTCAATCAACCCAAGTTTCCAACTTAATCGAATTACAAATTAGCACTTAACCCGATTAGGGTTTTGGTGATTGATGGACCTTCAACTCATGAACCAATTGGAACTAATCAATCATAAATTGATGTGTCATTAACCTAGATCATTTTCAATAGATTTCCAAATGGTCAACCCTGGTCAACACCACCAAACGGTCTGAAACCGTTTGGTCTCATGCGGTTTGGTGAAATCGTTGCTTCTAAACGGTTTGGGAAACCGTTTGAGCAACAAAAGTAAATTGTTTGCCTTGGATATTTTGTAGAGGTGTGTGCTTATCATCTTCAAGCTCTGAACTCACGAAACCTTCTGTGGTTTCCATGGTGATTGCATCAATCAACCAAAACAAATTTCGGAAATGTAGAAATGATCACCAATTGATAAGGAATTGATTGCAATAATAAAATTAAGGGTTCAAGTTATAAAACCCACCTCCACTTGAGCTCCAAAGCTCCAAACTCACGGAAACAATGGTGGATGCAACTCCTTTCACTATTCCAAGGGTCGTCCTTAAGCTTTGAGTGAAAAGAATTGGTTAGAATTGAAGAGGGGATCGAGTTATGAAGAATTCATACATTGATTTTTGATTTTCACCATGGATTCAAGGTGAAAGGAGGTCAATAACCTTACCAACAGGTTGGGGGTCGTCCTCCTGATCCTACACCACTCCTAGGTCATTTTCCAAGCAAGGGGAAAGAAATCCAAAAAAGCCTTTGTTTTGGCTTGGAAAAGGCACTTTTATAAGAAAATTGATGAGAGAGAAAATACTTTATAAAAGTCTTTTAATTCCAAAATTGTTGCCATAGCTCCCCCCTTGGTTTCTTACATGCAAAGGAATATATATCCCACCGTGCTCCCTTCCATTATACAAGAATTAAGGGAAAAGAAATTAAGCACCTTAACCCTTATAATAAGAATATCCATATTTGAGTGGAAATTCTTTTTCTTATAATAATGGTGAGTGGAATTTCACCTCCTTAGGATATGCTCGTGACTTTGCAAGGATTTAAGCTCATCCACACACATCTGAATCCAACCATTTTAATTTTGGTTGAAGGCCCTTTAATTAATACATTCATTTTTGCCCTAAATTGAATTAGGGTTTCACTTAGGATTAAATCTTGATTATTTTAATATCAAGATTCTCTCTCCTCCAACTTAATTCAAATGAGGTGCCCATCTAATTTTCTTTGCTCTACATGATGCCAAGAAACATTAGGGACCTTATTGAAGTGGTAATTTTTACATTGAACCCTAGGTTTTGGGTAAATTGCACATTACGCCAAAACTAGGTTTTAATGCACAAGGATAGCTTTACAAGCTTAATCTTGGTGCCCAAGCTTGTGAAAACCATACCACTACATCATGTTCATTCTTATGATGTATCAACATTATAGGAACATTTTATCATGTGAAATTTGCAAGTTAACCCCTCAACTTGGGTAATTTGCACTTTAGTCCAAAATAAGCAAGCATTGCTTCAACATTGTTCAAACAGGACCAAAATTGAAACATAAGTTCCTCATGAGCCCTAATTACTTTTCACAAGATAATATTAAGCATCTACTCAACCTGATTAGGCAAAACATCTAAGGTTAACACATAACCCAGGTCAGGGATGTTACAAATTATCCACCCCTTACAAGGATTTCTTCCCCAAAATCCTAGGAAAAAGGAGGAACATATTATTTATTAATCATGCCCTCAAGTCTCCACCTAACTTTTCAATGTTATGGAGATACCATTGATATGTAATACACACAAAGTTCCTTTCATTAATTCAACCTTATCACTGTTTATGTTTATACAATGCATAAACCCCTAACATATGATGTCCATATTATTGAAAGGAAGAAGCATAAAGAACATACTTATATCATTACCCAAGAATATTTATCAAAAGGGAAAACATATATATCTAACAGAGATAATTCACTCAGTAATCCTTTATTCTTAAAGTTCACTTAGCAAACTCTATGTAATTGGGAATGTTCACTTAGCTTTTCCTTTTTGTTGGGAATGTTCACATAGCTTTTCCTTTTAGTTGAGAATGTTCACATAGCTCTTATTTTTAGTTGGGAATGTTCACATAGCTTTTCCTTTTAGTTGGGAATGTTCACATAGCTTTTCCTTTTAGTTGGGAATGTTCACAAAGCTTTTCCTTTTAGTTGGGAATGTTCACATAGCTTTTCCTTTTAGTTGAGAATGTTCACATAGCTCTTCTTTTTAGTTGGGAATGTTCAAATAGCTTTTCCTTTTAGTTTGGAATGTTCACATAGCTTTTCCTTTTAGTTGGGAATGTTCACATAGATTTTCCTTTTAGTTGGTAATGTTCACATAGCTTTTCCTTTTAGTTGGGAATGTTCACATTGCTTTTCCTTTTAGTTGAGAATGTTCACATAGCTCTTCTTTTTAGTTGGGAATGTTCACATAGCTTTTCCGTTTAGTTGGGAATGTTCACATAGCTTTTCCTTTTACTTGGGAATGTTCACATAGCTTTTCCTTTTAGTTGAGAATGTTCACATAGCTCTTCTTTTTAGTTGGGAATGTTCACATATCTTTTCCTTTTAGTTACATTATACTCTCTAGATTTTTTCAGAATGACTACTTGATCAGAGTAATAAAAAAGATGACAATCTAAGAGTTTCATACTTGCCTAATCTTCAATAATCATATACCTGGCCAGGGTATATAAGTATTGAGATTAGGTAGTATGCACTTTATTTGTTATCATATTCCTCACTTTTCATATCATTATACACACAAGATTTTCCATTTCCTCGATTTTCTCCAAGCATCACTTCTATATCTCATCTTGTATCACAAGGATAAGAGAGATTATAAAGCATTTTAAGAAATACTGAATAAGATGTCGATTCTCATCTTCCTTGTGTCCTTATAGGACTAGGCAAAGGAAGTTCAAAAATAACTGCTTTTATATCTTTAACACATATAATTAGGAAATGAAATATCAGAATGAATTTATTTCATTTGACCTGTCTGGGATGTCTGTCCACGACCTCTATTGTTACTAGAAAACTAACTCCTTTGTGATCCTTGCTGACTCTGCCCCTGAGGTTGAGTCATAATTGGATTCCCGCCTGGACAATCCTTTACTAGATGTCCCGGTTGTCTACATTGATAACAGATCCTAGGTGAAAAATAGGGTCTGTGAGGTCCAGTTACCGATGTTGATGCTATGTTGGAGGCTCTATTTGGAACATTACTACGATCCCTATCCCTACTTGACATCCATTGTGTCAGGGTATGGAATCTTGATGGTGCTCCCAATGCAGAAAATCTCGGCTTCTTAAACTTTCAGACCTTTGTTTTTGAGTCTGGGTGTACACCTTCTTGCCACTAGTCTGTCGTTTCTCGATTTCAGACCTCTCTATCCTCCTTACCGACTCCAAAAAGGTAGAAAACCTCTCCCTATTCTCTAAAGTAGACACAGGAGTGGTTAGTTCAGTGTTCAACCCATTTTCAAAATGCTGAATTCTTTCCTCATCACTAACTGCCATTTGCAGACAAAACCGCAACAACTCCATGAACTTAGCTTCATATTCACTAACGTTCATATGTCCTTGTTTGATCCTCTCAAATTGAGATATCTTCTCATCTAGATACATCTTAGGGAAGTATCTACTGACGAATTCTTGTCGGAATACCTCCCATCCAATTTCTTCACCTGGTCTCTTATCTTCTTCTATCATCCACCAATGACCAACACTCCCTTTTAGGAGGTACACAACATGTCTTACCTTTTTAGCTTCAGGGATATCAAGGATCCTGAAGACCTTTTCTAGTTCTGTCAGCCAAAAATCAACATCTACTGGATAAGATGTACCAGCATAATCTATGGCTCCAACCCGGCGAAGTCTCTCAAAAGTCTTGCCGGCTCCATAGCCCTCATGGTGAGCTGATGCCCTAGGTGCAGGTATTTGCATCCTATCAGTCATGTGAGTCATGGCATCTATAAACTGCCCAAACATGGCTTGGAGGGTTGGGTTCCCCATATCAGCTTGATTAAACTGGGGCTATTTAGGTACAACCTCCTCTCTATTATGGTCTCCTGCACCTCCTCCTGGTGCATCAGTGCTGCCCTCTGCAACATGTTCTTCATGTGGTCCAGACATCTTCAAGTTCTTCTTCTCCTATGTGAGCAGAAGATACTATCAGATAAACTGGAAGACACTTATAATAGACTCTACAACCTTAGACCTATGTCTCTGTAGACTCAGTGAACCTAGAGCTCTGATACCACTTAATTGTGGCATACAACTCTCAAAAACATAATTAACTAATGCGAAAGCGTTCACTAAGCAGCGGATTACCAAAAATCACTAAAAATTAAAACCATTTTATCAAGAGATCCATCAAAGGAAAACCTTTTCACATAGAACCAAATTAACATATTTACATTCTTGTTCAGAGGTACATATTCTGTATCATCTCCTTCAGAGAATTATAAGCATTAGCTGTCCTGCTAAGCTAAACACAGGCAGTATAAAATCTCGAGGCACTGAGCCAAAATCTCGAAAGCACTGACTACTACTCTGAGGACATGAGAGTATAGAGACGACACATAGGACTCTATTTACATCTATACAAGGCATAACAACCAGTGTCTCCACCCGAGACTTCACTACTGTCCCTACTACTGCTGTTACTGCCCTTCACCTACTGAAGGATGCCTGCCTCCTCATCCGCGTCCACCTAAAAATGTGATTCCCACGGGGGTGAGACAATTGTAAATTGCCCCAGTGAGAGATATAACTCTCTACCAGAAACATTATTATTGCATCTTAAGAAGAATAAATATACACAAAGGAATTATATTTGTTTGGTAGCAGTTAATTCAATGTCTAACAGATTAGAACATCATTCTTATCAAAAGCAATGCAGCTATAATTTGATAGAATCAACATGTCACTTATCCTTTAAGGAAATATGAAGAACATGTATCACATTTATTCACTATAGAATCATTACCACAACATTAACTCTCTTCAGACTTAGATCATATATCTAATGTCTGGCATTGTCATTGGGGATTCATGGCCTGTAGACATACTCTTTTCACAAAGTATTGGGATCTCAATCCCTTAACTCATCAAGTACAATTCCAATTCTTAACAAGTTCATCGTCATGATTATAGAATCTGGGTAATTGAACCCTTATCTCATCATATAACACTTGTTACCACTTATTAGGTAACTTTATACTTACAGGTCATCTGACCAAGGACATTATAATTCTTGTTACACAAAGTATTGCACATAGTTCACAAAGCTCATCTCACCTCTTATTACCTCTTAATAGGCAACAAGGCATATTATGGTTTATAAGGCCTATAGAATATTTTCAATGTACAAAACATCACAGCACATACCTGGCTATGCTCATCTTCTCAACATATGTGCATGATTAGTAATCATGATACAATTACATATTAGTACCATGCAATACAAGGGTTATCTTATTACATTCACAACCCATTAGTCTATATTTGAGCTTCACATAGGATTACTCTATGTTAGAATTTCACATAGCAGTACCCTATATTAGGGTTCACATAGCATTCACTTGTCATAGGGTTTCACATAGAATTACTTGTATTAGGGATCACATAGCATTAACTTGTAATAGGGTTTCACATAGCATTACCCTATATTAGGGTTCACATGGCAAGGAATCAATATAGATAATCATAAGTATTTGATCATACTTATATATTCTCATCATTCATCATCAAATGAATTATCAACACATAACTTGAGTTTCTCTCTCATCTTTTCCAGAATATGATTACATCATAGTTTATAGGTTTGGATTAAATTTTTTATAAGGCATGTTATCCTACATTCAACAGGGTGCATTACATCTCAATGTAACCATTGACATGACACATCTCATGTGTCATTCATCCAATTATATTGGACTTATAACACATCAAGGTATACCAGTATTGGGGTGTTGGGTGTGATATCTATCATATCTTGATGTATCACTTCCCTCAACACCTTTATCTTACTTGAGTTCATACACTTAGCTTGTATTAGGGTATTCTCCATCCTAATACTTTATGCACCAGTTCATCACATTAATCATGTAAAGTATTGGTCATTAGTCACTCACTTAGATTATACAACTGTTGCCAATACTATGGACTCATCCTTAAGTTAAGAACTATTAATATAAGGATATCTGTAATCAACCTCTCAAGGTGTTACATTTGTCATATCATTAATCACTATTCCACTATTAGGAATAGTATTCTCCATATTTATAATTTTAGGATTCACATAGAATATTCCATATATTTATGGATTTCACATAGTATTACTCTTCAATAGAGTTTTACATAATCATCCTTCTATATCAAGGTTTCACCTAGTATTATGTGAAATTAGGATTTCACAACACATCACCCAGTGATAGGTCTTCACATAGGATTAGTAGCACTACCCTATACTAGGGTTTCATGCACCTTACCCCATTTTAGGGATTAAGGTTTCCTATTCACATCCAAGTAAGATTTCTCTTACCTCATACCCAAATTAGGGTTAGGATATACAATTTCCTTTAAATTAGGGCTTCCTTCATTGTTACACTAAGTTAGGGTTACATCATCACCCTGGATTTATGATAACACTCAGCTTTTCCCTAAATTAGGGTTTCACACATAGCTTTCCTCTAATTAGGGTTAGGGCTCATTGGTTAGGGTCTCATGATCTCATTATTATGGATCAAACCCTCATCACATAGTTTACTCATAAAGAGAGAATTAGGGCTTAATTATATAAGCATTCATCTTTCTCACTCTCTCTCTCATCCTCTTTAGGATGTTAAATACTCCAAGATTAATCTAGGTCAACTCTTCACTTGAGTACACATAGCTAGGGTTAGCCTTCATAATCATCATGGGTCTACATCTTTAATAATCACATAGCGGATTGACCTTTGATCATATTATATGTCCAAATGGTCTAATAAATTAAACCATCAATTATATAGGGAATTCAAAAGAATTGACCAATTAGACTTTCAATTCCACAAAGTGATCAATTGGGTTAACCATTGAAATCTTCAAATGCATTATGTATCTAAATAGGTTCACCATATTGGACCTTCAATTACATGAGATATTCAAATGGATTAACCATGTTGGTCTTCACAAAGTTAATTACTTAGACCCTCAATGATCTTGGTTCTCATACATCAATTGGTTGAAAACCATTTGAACAAGTTATACTTGAAATCAATTGGACAAAGTAGGTATTGAAACTGTTTGCACTTTGGCTCTCCTAAAGGTTTGAGATCGTTTGGTCCCAAATGGTCTTGAGACCATTTGGTCCAAACCTTCTCAAAACCGCATGGACCAAAAAGGTACTTCAACACTCAATCGATTCAATGTTTCAATCCATGAACCAATTATAAACTGAACCACTAAGGTATTCATCAATTGGACCAATGAATCACCATTCAATTAGACCTTCAATTTAGGGTTTTGAACCCAATTGAACTAGGTTTGATAATCAAGAAACCATCACTTAGGGTTTAAAATCGAGGATCCATCAATGGTTGACATTGTGGAACCAAATCAGTTGAAATTAATGAACTATCATCATCACATGATATGACCTGACCTCAAACGGTCTTGGATGACCACCAAATGGTCTTGAGACCATTTGGTTGATCTCCAAATGGTCTTGAGACCATTTTCCCATTCCATCATCAAAATCCATGACATCCAATTAGGGTTTTGGACCATTGGATTGATTATCAAATCAGCACTTAGTTGCAAATCGATTTGGTACCTTTGAACCTTCAAACACTTAGACATACTTAACCCTAATCCTCCAAACGGTCTTGGGTGACCCCCCAAACGGTCTTGAAACTGTTTGGGTCAATCAACCCAAAACATCATCTCAATCAATTGCAAAATCAACACTTAGCCGATTAGGGTTCATACCATATCTTTGGATCTTCAATCACTTAACCATACTCAACACTAGACCTCCAAATGGTCTTGGGTGACCCCCAAACGGTAACCATTTGGGTGATCCCCAATTGGTTTTGAAACCGTTTGGGTCAATCAACCCAAGTTTCCAACTTAATCGAATTACAAATCAGCACTTAACCCGATTAGGGTTTTGGTGATTGATGGACCTTCAACTCATGAACCAATTGGAACTAATCAATCATAAATTGATGGGTCATTAACCTAGATCATTTTCAACATATTTCCAAACGGTCAACCCTAATCAACACCACCAAATGGTCTGAAACCGTTTGGTCTCATGCGGTTTGGTGAAACTGTTGCTTCTAAACGGTTTGAAACCGTTTGCTCTCAAACGGTTTGGGAAACTGTTTGAGAAACAAAAGTAAATCGTTTGCCTTGGATATTTTGGAGAGGTGTGTGCCTATCATCTTCAATCTCTGAACTCATGAAACCTATTGTGGTTTCCATGGTGATTGCATCAATCAACCAAAACAAATTTCAGAAATGTAGAAATGATCACCAATTGATAAGGAATTGATTGCAATAATAAAATTAAGGGTTCAAGTTATAAAACCTACCTCCAATTGAGCTGAAAATCTCCAAACTCACGGAAACAATGGTGGATGCAACTCCTTTCACTATTCCAAGGGTCGTCCTCAAGCTTTGAGTGAAAAGAATTGGTTAGAATTGAAGAGGGGATCGAGTTATGAAGAATTCATACATTTATTTTCGATTTTCACCATGGATTAAAGGTGAAAGGAGGTCAAGAACCTTAAAAACAGGTTGGTGGTCGTCCTCATGATCCTACACAGCTCCTTGGTCATTTTCCAAGTAAGGGTAAAGAAAGAAATCTGAAAAATACTTTGTTTTGGCTTGGAAAAGGTACTTTTATAAGAAAATTGATGAGAGAGAAAATACTTTATAAAAGTCTTTTAATTCCAAAATTGTTGTCACAACTCCCCCCTTGGTTTCTTACATGCAAAGTAATATATATCCCACCGTGCTCCCTTCCATTATCCAAGAATTAAGGGAAAAGAAATTAAGCACCTTAACCCTTATAATAAGAATATCCATATTTGAGTGGAAAATCTTTTTCTTATAATAATGGTGAGTGGAATTTCACCTCCTTAGGATATGCTCGTGCCTTTGCAAGGCTTTAATCTCATCCAAACACATCTGAATCCAACCATTTTAATTTTGGTTGAAGGCCCTTTAATTAATACATTCATTTTTGCCCTAAATTGAATTAGGGTTTCACTTAGGATTAAATCTTGATTATTTTAATATCAAGATTCTCTCTCCTCCAACTTAATTCAAATGAGGAGACCCTCTCATTTTATTTTCTCTAAATGATGACAAGAAACATTAGGGACCTTATTGAAGTGGTAATTTTCACATTGAACCCTAGGTTTTGTGTAAATTGCACATTACACCAAACCTAGGTTTTAATGCACAAGGATTGCTTTACAAGCTTAATCTTGGTGCCCAAGCTTGTGAAAAACATACCACTACATAATGTTCATTCTTATGATGTCTCAACATTAGAGGAATATTTTATCATGTGAAATTTGCAAGTTAACCCCTCAACTTGGGTAATTTGCTTCAACATTGTTCAAACAGGACCAAAATTGAAACATAAGTTCTCTAATTTATCATCAATTCATAGTTCATTATGGTCTAATTTACCTATGAACTCTATTTGTCATTAATCCTACCTTTATCCCTTAGAAAAACCCTAATTACTACATAGAGGGTATTTATCCACAATTAGAAACTTTTATACTCAAAATAGCTTAGAATTATCATATCTCAACTTTATTCACGATTTTGAGTAATTAAAACCATTTTGAGTCACTTTTACTAATATTAGGGTTTCAAAGCCCATAAAAGCATATTTATGCACATGAACTCTTAATTAAGCTAATTACGTGCAAAGTTCATCATTTTTTATCTTAATGCACCTTTTCATGATTAACAGGCTAATATCAATTTTAATCATCCATTAAACCCTACTAATTTCATTAATCATCTCAAAATAGGGTTTCTTAATCTTTAATTCATTAAAGTTGATAATTACACTACTTTTCAAATAGCAAGAGTAAATAGCCTCTAAAACATTTTTAGTAAATTCCTCTCATTTTTCTGAACAAAATGCGTACATTATATGTACCAATCTGAGTTACCATCATGTAGATATGAATTTTGCAAAATAAACATATAAGGACCAATAGGGAGGTGCCACATAGGCAATGAACTCCCCATGCACGTATCTCACGCGCCCAACTTCAGATATAACGAAATTACCTCATTGCCCTTGTGTAAGTTTTTAGTTCTGAATACCCCGGAGGGGTAGATTTGTCCAACGCCTCCCCATTGTCTTCCAGCTAGAGAACCCTAGGCGGTCATTGATAGCAGCGATCGCGGGGTCGATTCCCATCGCTCCAAGGAACAAACCTTGCCAGAGCTCGTCCCCCTGGCTCTGTCGGACCCCTGCGCACGCAGGGAAGCTTCAGGTCACAACTGAAAAGGCCATCCCTAGGTGTGCTAATCCTCCGACCTGTTGCCTGCGTGCAGACCCTCGGCCGGAGTTGCGGGACGACAGAGCTTGTGAAAGGTAGCCTCTCCTCCCCAGGGTGGTCGTAGGAGTTTAGTGCCTTCATTAAAACCGATCACAGCTCCTTGAGGCTTTGGAATTGACCCACTCACTTGGCTGGGGTTCATGTATGAAAACAAGGAGAAGGAGGGAGAAGAGTGATTGGGATTCTCCTGGACTTGGCCAAGGCTCTACCCTTATATAGGGGAGGGTTATTGAATCCCTAAGACGTCTTATCCACAGATTAACAAGTCACTTTCTAAAATCGAAAACAAGTTCCTTAGTTAGGAAGCATTTTCTTTCCTTTAAAAAAATTCCTTGGTAACCCATATGCTTTGGTTATTAGGAAAATCTAGAATTATATCTTTTTATCTTCCTTGTACTTGGATTTAAACCTTTTTTCATGAAATTATATTTTCTTTTAATAGAAAATACCACCTCTTTATCAAAACCACCAAATTCATTCATTATGCATCATAATATTCTTTTATTTTGCATTATTGGTATTTTCTCTTTCCTCTTTTATCATTGGGGCTCCTTGGAACCCAAGAAACTCCAAGATTTCGAAATTTCTTTTTATGGATACTTATTATCCTTCTGGATGCATCTATATTCATTATTTCACATTATCTTGTTTATTTCTTATTAAAATATCTGTTTTTGAGGATTTCTCTTTATCTTTCTTTTTATTTTCCTCATTGGCATTCCTTTTAACATTTGGAATCCTTTGGATATGAAAATCCATCAAGGATAACTCAATTATACCTCTTTTCACTTATTTTCTACATTTTATCATTGTTTTCAATTTCTTTCTTAATAAAGAAATATTTAATTGATCTTTTCTTTTCTTATTGCTTTATTTTTGCAACTTTGGACTCCTTGGAACCCAAGGAACCCAAGAGGCACGAAATCCATCTTTGGATTATATATATCTACCTTCTAGAGGTTTCTACATTTTTATTTTCTCCATTTCTCATTAATAATGGAGTTCCTTTTGTCTCTCCCTTGTTATTGGGCCCAATAGCCAATAAAGTCCACAAAACAATCATCAAGGCTATTGTAAACGAAATCCATTTATTCAAAACAAATCATATCATTATTTTTTCAAATATCTTTAATATAAGAAATCACATCCCCCACCAAATGAACCCAAAACTGTTGTTGTAACATCCTTCCCCTCTTATAGGAATTTGGTCCTCAAAATTCTATCAAGCAAACAAACAATTCAGGATAAGACTTTTAATGTCCATCATAGGCCCCTATGTGTCTTTTCCCTATCCATGGCACTTCCAAAGAACCTTTATCATCACATGTTCCTTTCTCTAAGTTCTTTCACCTTGGCATCTATAAACCTCATAGGTGACCCAGGTCATTACAGCCTCCCTTGGGGCTCACTAGGTTCATTGCTCCGCATATGGTCTGGGTACCTCACATAGTGCTCTAAATTGGACACATGAAACTCATCACACATCACATTATCCTGAGGGGTAAGGGCAAACTTAACCTTTCTCCACCAAACCATGTCAAAAGAACCCATGCATCGGGGACTCAGCTCTCTTAGCTATAACTTAGAGGGGTCGGATTTTCATGTCACATATTCCCCCACAGTGAACTGCATGTCAGTCTACTTTGCATCAACTTACAACTCATGTTGTCTCTAGGCTCCTTTCAGCCATTGCATGATCAAAGCGACATCATCTGTACACACTGTGGTCCTTTCTTGACCTTCATGAGGTCCCTTCACCAACATCCTCTTAATGAAGTGGTGACTGACACAACCTCCCTTGTAGAGCTTCTTTACATCCCGACACTGGCTATGGTGGATAACATCACATCTACCGAAGACAAGAACTGTCTCCAGATATCACCCTGAATGAGCACACATGCTCTCATCAGACCCTCTAGTCTGGATCATACTAACCATTAGTTAGGGGGTGATAAATGGTACTAACATAGAGTTCTTCATGTACCTACTTCCACCTTATGGAAGTGAACCTTTAGATCATACTTAAGAACTTTTGAACTCGCATCATGGTGTAGTTGAACCATATCTCTCATGTGTAGTTAAACCCGATCTATCCCTTGAGAGTACTATTTCTTTCTCATGTCATATAGGTAAGTCGATCTACCATAACCCATATTGCATCTTGACCTTCCTTGGTCTAGGGGAGACTTACAACATCCATAACGATGATCTCCCATTCCTTCTCAGGGATTCTTTTATCCTCCATATCGATACATTGGGTTACTGGTGTTCGTCCTTCACCTCCTGGCTTGCATGGCAACTTACCCCATGCAACTTCATCTTAAGCATCCAAAGTACTACTGTCACTTATTATCTTGGTAATACCATGGTATATGGTGATCATGATCTCCTGCAATGTCATGATTCCTTAATATTGATTCCTCAGAAACCCTAAACCACTCTAATTAGGGTTTCATCACCTTTCTTTCCAGAGAAGTGCATCTGAGGTTCTATAACCATCCTTTTATTGCATCAAGGCCTAGGTTGGCTAACCAAGCAACCACTAACTTATTCAATAGATCTTGTTCCATCTGAGTGTTAGCCAAACATATCTTCTTTTTCAAACTTAGGGTTAAACTTACAACCTCATCTAGCCTCTAGATATACTAGGCAACTACATCTTAACCAAGGCATTCATTTCGACTTCATATCCTTAGGTGTTAGGTAGAGTCGAAGACATACACCTCCATGTATTCCATTTATTATCTCATCTCAGCTCTAAGTCTATCTTCATCAAGAAAACTCTGAGCTTATTCTCTTGGTTTTTTTAACTCATAGCTCATGATAACAACATCCTCGTAAGATCGACTACCTTGTTTCTCTTAATGTTTGCAAACCATCCATGTATTGTTCACTCCACCAGGTATGTTATCATATATGTCCTCATACCTCATGGCAACGTTCCAACTCACATTACCTTTTATCCTTGGTGTATGGCATGCATATTGTCCTATCTCTCACTCCCATAACAAGAGGAAATAAGCATTTGGTTACAGTCCAAATACATAGTTCTTCCTATTCTAAGAGTAGAGATGGTACATCCCACCTTTCTAGTACACCTTTACATCTACGTTGAAACGTGCCACATATGTCTCTATATCACAAACATCTCGATATCAAAGTTACTTCCATGGAAAACTGGTCTCGAACTTACTTGGATCCACACACATTCCTTAGTCATCTCCTCTAGGTCTATAGGGTGTCAGAACTTTTGGGGTTATCCCTCTTCCCTCATGCATCTAGAGAGTACCCTACTCATCTGCCCTTTGGGTCCCATGAGTTCATGAAGGTGATCAATCTCCTAACCCATGGCCCTCAGACAATGATAGTTGTTACCTACCGACCCTATGGTCATGTGCAACTAGGGAATTAGGCAAATCCTACTTCCATCGGTCTTATCCCTACCTGACCCTAGGATAGACTTAGGATTCTAGCATAGTACATGTTCAACTTAGAACCTTATCCAAGCCTTCATCATCTCTCTCTCTACATTCATGAGCTGACTTCCATCTTTTCATAGAGTCATGGCAACCTTCCTACCTTGGTCCGGCCCCATACCGGTTACCTCTGTGGTAACACATCCACATGCACATAGAGATGGTTATCTATGGGTCTACAGGTTCATTCTCATACCATGTAATTTTCACTTAACTTCTCAAGATCATATGACACCTATTTTAGGTTTCTTCAAAACCCACCAACAACTGGTATACACCCTACAAAAGGGTCCCTCTCCCAGGATGGGAGGAAACTACAACTCTTGACAACAAGGTCACAAACATCCTTAGGGTTTATATTCACATGAGCATGCTTAACCCAGCAACCACTAAGGCACAAGAAGACCACCTACTAAACCATGATAGGTCATACTTGTTCTCATCCTCAACATTGGATCACGGTCATACCTTCCCATGTTATCCACTTAACTATGAGGGGTTCATCAAACATACCTTTAAACTCAAGGGGTTTCCTTTTTCCTCTAAACATGAGGAGTACCATGCTTGAATCTCAAATATCATCATGAGCATCAGGTACACCACTTCCCCTCTTATGCCTAAGAACCCTAGGTTCATTTCTCTGATGTCCAACTGTCTGCTCGACCCCTTAACCACGATCCAAACATGTACAAGGTATGACATGCACCTCCTATCATCCTTCTACTCGAGCAACACTTCAGAGTTGAGTCCTCCTCAAGGACAACCAACAAGGTACAATGCCTCACAACCTGTTACTAAACCTCTTCATGGTTTAAGGAACTCTTCTTCCTATCTTAGAAGGTAAACACCTATACCATAGGCTCATTGGTACCAGAAACATCATCCTCTCTCTAGGGTTTGGTTCCTCTAATGGAAACCCAGATATCATCAGCCGCCTAGGGATCAAGCACGAGGCAACCACTATCATCCACTTAGGTTGCATCATCCTCAACTCCCCACTTTTCCTCATATCTCGGAGTCTAGGCTTCCAACCTTCTTGCTTGGGTCCTGCTCCTTCTCTCTAGAGCTAACTCCACAAACAGCCTTAAAAGGTCCTCTCTCCATGAAGATGGATCAAGCCCACAAGCATACCTCTACGTGGGTGAAGCCTAGGTTCAACTTATGTTTATTCAAGGTTATCCACAACTCCTTATGCTTATCTCATCAATTATCCAACATACTCCCTTGGCTAGGGTTTCAACATACACACTATTGTCGTATTCTGAGTGCCTACTATGCTATGCTCATATAAGCTCATGGGGTTTCCATAGGTTCTTCTCTAACCTCATCAAAGAAGGAGATATCCTTCACTCTAACATGCACGACCCTTCCCAGGGTTGGGTTGCCAATGACACTAGGTCATCCAACCTCTCATGGCTCATATGGCATCCAAGGCATATCCACCTAACTCATCATGTCATCTTTCTCTCTAACCTTTACTTAGGGATATGGTTAACATCATCCTCAGAGGATGTGCCAGGTCTCTACTTGTAATGGAGATCTCTACCTCCAAGACTAACTTTCTTTACTTATCCTCCTGACAAGAAGGTCTAGCCGTAGGTCTCTCCTGAGGGCATGACAACTTATGTCTTACGACCTAAGCATGTTATTATTCTTTTATGCTTAATCTATTAAGCTTATGTCCATGACATCTTATTTACATGCTTTTCATTAATTTGGTGGAGGATTCCCTAAACCTTATCAACCTTACCCATACCTCAAGAGGGTGAGGAAAAGAGAGAAAACCCTAATCCATATAATCCTTAACAGTATTTGAGTTGAGAAGGGATGAATAAGATGAGAGAGTCCTAAAGGTATCTTATTTCAAGTCAAATCCTGAGACTTTGGCCAGGTAGTCAAACAGATCCGGGAGTCCTCATATTGCGACTAGCGGTGCAGAGGAAAATCTTACCAGCCCCCAGGCGTGATCCTTTTCTAGACACCTCTATCTTTTGGAAATTCCTCTAATAACTCCCTTGGGTTCTACAGAGTTTGTAAAATTTAATAATTATTAAAGATTAAATGAGGAACCTATGCTCTGATACCAAATGTAACGACCCCGTCTCCCGATAACCCCCAATTAAGGGAGACCAAGGGGTCAGAGCCGTTATCCCAATTTCCAGATTAAAGGTTTGACAAATAATCAATAATAATTATCAAATTCTACTAACTAAACTAAAAAGCTGTGATAAAATAAAAACTTTGCATACCTTTTGAAATCTTGGATCTCTAAACTTCTATCCACTTATGAATTCTACTCTAACTAATCCTCCTTCTAGTTTAATTCATGTATTTCACAATATGATGATTTACTGTTTGTACTTTTGGCTTTGTACCTAAAATGTCGACAAACAAAACGTCGGTCAACATAAAGCTGGTATGTGGGGGAAACATTAATCATGCAATTATCCATAACAATGTATTGCAGTCAATTACAGTTTAACAAACAACTTTATGTTTTAAATATAACTACACAATCCATTCATACCTTATCCTCTGTTCTATCCCTGCAGTGGACCTGGATGCTACCTTCCTTATGGTAGATCCCCATTAAACCCCTCATGATCCCACCTAACAGGTGAATCAGTTTCTAGGGTTGAGTCACATGGCACTACCCGTAGGTAGCCCACTCCTTAACTCATGGTATGCTAAGAGTCTCATGGAACTACACATGGGTAGCCCAATTTCTAACTCATGATAACCTAGACCTTGCTGTAGGTTATCCCTTTTTAGCATTTGCAAAGCCACAGAGTAGGATCCAGATCTAAGCCAGTTATATATATATATATATATACATTTATAGTGTAAGGAGAGTGAAATCACCCCTTTACTAAAAATTTGAAGAATTGACATCCATTCCAAACAATCTCAGAGGTATGATGGAATGGGCATAAATTTTCCAAATTTATTAAACATCGGTATACAAAAGACCATTAGAAAGCATCATAATAAAAAAATAACTGACTATATTCAATTTCATAAAAGGTTTACAACAATACATCAAATTCTCCCATTAGGGTTTACATCAAGACACACAATTAGGATCTAGATAGAGGGAAGTCTAGACTACTACAATATTTTCTCCAAGTAACATCTCCATCAACCAAGTCTAAGCCAAAAGCTAAGATCTTCCTTGTCTTATCCATCACCTTGCTCAGCACCTGGGTGGTTGGGAAGGCACCCAACAAAAGGGAAAGGGAAGAAAAGTATGTGTCACAAAACTAGTCTAGGATATCAAGATAAGTAAAGAAAATAAAAATATGCTAGGGTTCATCATAAGATGAAGATAACAAGAGTATGAGGCTATATTTAAAAGAAACTTGCCATTAACAATTATATCAAAAAGGATTTGCATGTAAGATAATTATGCCTACCTAACTAAGTAGGGTTGAGGCACCTACCAGACCTCTAACATTAGGTGAGGGGAGAATATGACATTCCCAGTAACCTACAATATTATGGGGGAAAATAAGACATTCCCCAGGGTGATTATTTGCATGCCCTCTGTGGGTGGTTGTACATAAGTACCGCTACTTTAAATTAAATAGAACATAAATCCACATGCTAGAAAAGTAGTCATGGAAAGAGTAGTCATAATATTCAATAAGCATGGAAGTGGGGTATAAGACCCAGATAATAAGATATTATAATCTAATTTGAGGTATGAACAACATTAGGATTCAAGAATATAATATTTAGGGTTCATTTAAGCGTCATTAGGAAAATATAGTGTTTGGCTGCAATTATCCCAACATAGGGTGTAAGGAATGCACATACATAAATAGGGATTGCGCATACATAGCACATACCTTTCATTATGATTCATATTACCCACTTTCATCACTTGATTGAGTCCATGATCAATTTTTCCTATTTTCAATTTGTATACATGTATTAGAGTACATAGTGCACATTAATATATAGAAACCCTAATTTTAGAATTTTTTAGAAAAAATCGGATTTAGCTTTTGAAAATATCACCAATGAACTTATTAGGTTCTCCTGATCAAGAAAACATATTTTTATGTTAATTTTGGAGTTATGATTATTAAGATGTAATTTTTATGGATTTTATGCATTAAATTCATTTTACAAAATTCACCCTTCATCAAAGAATGAAATCAAACCTTGAAAATATTTTTATTATATAGAGATTAATTTTCCAATTCCAAAACATATTTATTTGTCAAATTTGGATAAGTGGTTTAGAATATATGAATTTTTCAATACTGACCAATAGGAAATTGCCACATCATCAAACCGATCGAGATAATTAAAGAGAGAGGGAGAGGGAGAAAACACCATTTGACCCAAGATCAGGTTTGAAGTTTCTTAGATAACCAAACTAGAGATTCTAGAGAAGATAAAATAGCAACAAACCAAAACCTTAGAAGAACATGGTAAAAAGAGATGGAAATCATCGATTATTAAGTATGTACTAAGAAATATATGAGAAGGGGGTTAACAAAACTTGCCTCTAGGGAAGATAAGAAGGTCCAAACAGCAAGTATCTAAGGTTAGAAGGTCTGGTTGCTCCAATCCTAGCTCCTTTCTTGGATAAAGATCACCTTCTCAACTTAGAGGTGATAAACCCTAGGAAAAGAGCATAGAGATGAGGTGTTTTAGGGTTCTAGGTGGGGTTTCACCATGGAAGTCCATGGTTAAGACTTTTAATAGGGTTTAAGGAAGACTAAGAGTATGAAAATAGGGGAGGAAGGGAGGAAACTTACTAGTTTTGGTCGAAATTACCAAGGAGGAGCTTTTTTTTTTTTTTGAAACAACATACTATATTAGAACATCTCACGGACTATTACAAAGAAGGCCTCTCCTCATATTCCTACTACTAGCTACCCCACTAGTAGAGATTACAGGCGTGCATTCTTTTAGGTAGAGATCCATAACCCAACTAGGAGGCCCATTAAAGAAATGGGCCTGATGAGTGCTACGGAGCTGGCGTTTGGCCAATCTATCGGCCACAACATTGCTTTCACGGTCTGCGTATTGCAGTCGCATGTTTGCCAACATCTTCTTCTTCACCCGACACAGCCAGACTGCAAGTTTAGGGTAACGTTCCGCCTCTTCACCGCACAATTGCACGGCCATCTTACAATCAGACTCCACAACACAGCTGCTCCATCCATGTTCATGAGCTTGTTCCAGGGCTAAGGCAATTCCTGCTAATTCCGCTCCTGTCACCGAGTTACCCCCGATCTTCTTCGACCATCCTCCGACCCACCGTCCTTGTGCATCCCGTGCAACTACTCCAATCGCAGCTCTATTCTACCAAGGAGGAGCTTTAGAAACCCTAATAGAGCAATTTGGAAGCCCTAGGAGCCTTTTTCACCAAGGTAGGCTCCCTCTATTACCTTGGGACAGCAATTGTAACGACCCTGCCTCCCGGTAACCCCCAATTAAGGGAGACCCGAAGGACAAATCCATTATTCAATTATAGGATCAAAGGTTCGACAAATAATCAATAACAATTAATAAACTTTACCAACTAAACTGAAAACTGGTATAAAATAAAACTTTTCTTATCTTGGAAAAATTTGTATTTCTAAACTTCTATCCATGAAGATGCTAAACTAACTAATCCCCATGTGCATGTTATTTCTCATTTAATTCCACATCTATCACTTTACTGTTTGTTCTTTTCATTTGTACCTAAAACGCCGACAAACAAAATGTCGGTCAGCAAGAAGCTGGTATGTGGGGGAAACAATAATCATGCAACTATAATAATAAATTAATCAGCCAATTATCATTTAACAACCAAGATTACAATTTAAACCATACTACTCAATCCTTTCCTATCCCCTATCTCTGTGTTGTCCCTGCAGCGGACTGAGATACTACCTCTCTCTAGGTAGATCCTTATTAGACCCCACATGATCCTACCTAACAGGTAGATCAATATCTAGGGTTGAGTCACATGGCACTACCCATATAGTCCAATCTCTAACTCAATGTGACTTGATGGACCTACCCCATTGGTAACCATTTACTAAGTGATTCAATGACCTGATGGGCCTACCCCATTGGTAGCCATTTACTAGGTCAACCCATTAGGCTACAGAGGGGACTAGGATCTGAGCTAGTAGGCATATCTCTTATGTGATAGTCATATTCACTTTAGAATTTGCATGAATTAAAACATCCAATAGTTTAGTTCAAGTCGCGATGAAAACGTCAACAGAATCATGGAAAACTAATTCGAGTAGTCATAAGCGTAACCACATACCTGTACATGTAGATTCAGGTGTAGGAATAATCCAAAAAACAATGAGCAAGCAAGCATTCAATAAGATCCTGAAACAATTATACAATTTTGTTTTATTACTCATGTCATTAAGATCTATTACATCTAGCTCGCTTCTTAGGGTTTCTAGTCCACTTTTAGGGTTTCCATTGCAATTAAGGTTTCCCTTCATGTTTTACTATTTTAAACCCTAATTTAACGCAATTGATTACAAACCCTAATTATCTCAACATCTAATCCTCAATTTCGAATTAAAGGCATAATTATTCATTAATTAAGCCCCTTAAACCTCTTTTACATTAAAGCTACTATTTTTATCCTTTTAATTCATGACAAGATCATTGTGCTAATTTATCATCAACTCAAAGTTCATTATGGTCCAATTCACATATGAACTCGCTTTGCCATTAATTCCACCTTTTATTCATGAGAAACCCCTAATTACTACTTTTAGAGTATTTATCCACAAATTAGGAACTTTCATGCTCGAAATAGATTATAACCATGAAAACTCATTTCTATACATGAAATCAAATAATTAAATCCATTAGTAGTCCTAATTACCAACATTAGGGTTTCAAGGCCCATTAAAGCCTATTTATGCACATAAACTCTAAATCAAATAATTATATGCAAAGTTCATCCCTTTTGTTCCTAATGTTCCTTTTTATCATTAACAGGCTAGTTATCAACTTTAATCATCAATTAAACCCTACTAATCACATTAATCATATCAAAATAGGGTTCTTTAAACATTAATACATTAAAGTTGATATCTTCCATTACTTTTTGAATTGCATAAGGAATCAGGCTTCAATTATATTTTTATTAGATTCCCCTCGTTTTTCTGAGCAAGATTCATGTATTATATGTCCCCAACCGAGCTACCATTAAAAAGTTACAACCGGACTAGAGGGTCTGATGAAGGCATGTGTGCTCATTCAGGGTGATACATAGAGACAGTTCTTAAGATGTGATGTTAACCACCATCGAGTTCTTCATGTATCCTCTTCCACCTTATGGAAGTGAACCTTGGTCATATCCAAGAACTTTTGAACTCGTAACACGGTGTAGTTGAACCATCTCTTTTTCTTATGTAGTTCAACAAAATCTATCCTGTGACAGTACTCTTCCTTTCTCATGTCATCTAGGTAAGGCGATCTACCGTAACCCATATTGCACCTCGACCCTCCTTGGTCTAGGGGAGACTTACCACAACATCCATAGTGATGAACTACCATTCCCTCTCAGGGACTCTTTTATCCTCTATATCGATACACGGGGTTACTGGTGTTCGTCCTTCACCTCCTGTCATGCATGGAAACATACCACATGCAACTTCACCTTAGCCATCCAAAACACTACTTTCACTTACTATCTTTGTAGTACCAAGGTGTATCATGATCTCCTACATTGTTATGATTCCTCAAGCTTGATACCTCAGAAACCCTAAACCATTCTAATTAGGGTTTCATCACATTCCCTTCTAGAGAAGTGCATCTGAGGCTCTAAACCATCCTTTCATGATGTCAAAGATTAGACTTGCTAACCAAACAACCACTAATCTTATTCAACATCTCTCGTTATATCATAGTGTTAGCCAAACGTATCTCTTTCGCTCAGCTTAAGGTTAGCATAGTAACCTCAACTTCTTCTAGCTTCCAGCTAAACTAGGCAGCTATATCTCAACCAAAGCATCCATTACCACTTCACATCCTTAGGTAACATTGAAGACATACACTTCCATGTATTTCACTTGTCATCTCAAACTGGCATTCTAAGTCTATATTTATCAAGAAACTCTGAACTCATCCTCATGGTGATCAAATGCAACCTCGGTTAACTTGCAAATTCCACATAACTCATGATATAACATCCTCACAAGAAGACTACTCCTCTTAGTGTTTGTAAACCATCCATGTATCATTCACTCCACCAAGGTATGTTATCATCTCTATCCTCATACCTCGTAGCAACGTTCCAACTCGTATCATCTTTTATCCTTGGTGTAAGGCATACGTTCTGTCCTATCTCTCACTCCCATAACAAGAAGAAATAAGCATTTGGCTGCAGTCCAAATACAGAGTTCTTCCTATTCCAAGAGTAGAGATGGTACATCCCACCTTGCCAGTACACCTTTAAAGCTGAGTTGAAATGTGCCACACCTATCTCTACATCACAATCATCATGATATCAAAGTTACTTCCATGGGAAACTGGTCTCGAGCCTACTTGGGTTACTACAAAATCCTTGGTCATCTCCTCTGGGTCTATAGGGTGCCGACACTTTTAGGGTCATCCCTCTTCCCTCATGCATCCAGAGAGTGCCCTACTCATCTGCCCTTTGGGTCCCATGAGTTCATGAAGGTGATCAAACTCCTAACCCATGGCCCTCAGACAATGATAGCTGTTACCTCCCGACCCTATGGTCATGTGCAACTAGGGAATTAGGCAACTCCTTCTTCCATCGGTCTTATCCCTATCTGACCCTAGGATAGACTTAGGATTCCATTATAGTACATATCCAACTTAGAACCTTACCCAAGCATTCATCATCTCTCTTCCTGAATTTGTGGGCTGACTTTCATCCTTTCATAGGGATTATGGCAACCTACCTAACTTGGTCAATCCCATATCAGTTACCTCCATGGTAACACATCCACATGCACATAGAGATGGTTATCTATGGGTCTATAGATTCATTCTCATGCCATGCACTCTTCACTTAGCTTCTCAAGATCCTATGAAACCTCCTTAGGTTACCTCAAAACCAACCAAACTGGTAAACTCCCCACTAAAGGGTCCCTCTCCTAGGATGGGAGGAAACTACACCTTGAGAGCAAAGGTCACAAGCGTCCTTAGGGTTTACCTTCACATGAGCATGCTTAATCCAACAACTACTAAGGCACAAGTGTAACTACTAAACCATGCTAGGTTACACTTGTTCTCATCCTCAACATTAGACCAACTTAGTTGTGAGGGGTTCATCAAACATACCTTTAACTTAAGGGGTTTCCTTTTCCTCTATTCATGAAGAGTACCATGCTCGAAACTATAGAGACTCAATTCTCATCATGAGCATTAGGTACACTACTTCCCCTCTTTGGCCAGGAACCCTAGGTTCACTTTTGGATATCCAACTATATGCTCAACCTCTTAACCACGAATCAAGCATGTATAAGGTATGCCATGTACTCCCATGATCCTTTTATATGAGCAACACCTCAGAGTTGAGTCCTCCTCAAGGACAAACAACTAGGTATAAAGCCCCACAACTGGTCACTTGAACCTCCTCAGGGTCTAAGGCACTCTTTGTCTCATCTCAGCAGGTAAACTCCTATACCATAGGCACATAGATTCCAGAAGAATCATCCTATCTTTAGGGTTTGGTTCCCCTAAGGAAACCAAGATAATATCGTCCTCCATGGATCAAGCACGAGGCAACCACTACCATCCACTTAGGTCGCATCATCCTCAACCTTCCATTGTTCCTCAAGTTTTGGGGTTTTAGGCTTCCAACCTTCTTGTCTGAGGTCTGTTCTCTCTCTAGAGCTAATCCTACAACCAACCTCTCTATAAGAGGTCCTTTCTTCATGAAGGATCAAGCTCATAAGCACGCCCCTACCTTGTGTAGCCTATGCTCGAACTTATGTTTACTTAAGATTATACTTAGCTCTTTATGTTTATCTCATAAGACGTCCATCATGATTCCTTGTCTAGGGTTTCATCCTATTGTCAGCACTACTGATGTACTCTGGGTGCAAGCTACACCCTACTTGCACAAGCCCATAGGGTTCTGTAGGTTCTTCTCTAACTTCATCCATGAAGGATCTATCCTTCGCTCAAACATGCACGACCCTCCTAGGGTTGGGTTGCCAAAGGTGCTAGGCCATTTAACCTCTCATGGATCATATGACATCCAAGGCATGTCTATCCAAACACCTGGTCTACCATGACATCTAACTCATCATGTCATCTCTCTTCTCTAACCTTCACTTAGGGTTAGGGTTGACATCATCCACAAAGGATGTGCCAGGTCTCTACTTTTAATGGAGATCTCTACCTCCATGACTAATTCTCTCTACTCCTCCTGCCAAGGAGGTCTATCCTCAAGTCTCTCCCGAGGGCACTAACAACTCGTGTCATACGACCTAAGCATGTATATTTTTCTTTATGCTTACTCTATTAAGCTTATGTCCATGACATCTTATTTACATGCTTTTTATTAATTTTGTGGAGGATCCCTTAATACTTATCAACCTTATCCATACCTCAAGAGGGAAAGGAGAAGAGAGGAAACCCTAATCCTTAAGGTCCTTAACAGAATTTGAGTTGAGAAGGGATGAACAAGATGAGAGAGTTATACAGGTATCTTATTTCGAATCATACCCTAAGACTTTAGCTAGGCAGTCACACGGATCTGGGAGTCCTCATATTCCGACTAGCGGTGTGGAGGAAAATATTTCCAGCCCCCGGTCGTGATCATTTTCTAGACACCTCTGTCTTTCAGATAATCCTCTAATAACTCCCTTGGGTTCTACAGAATTTGTAAAATTTAATAATTATTAAAGATTAATTGAGGAACCTATGCTCTGATACCAATTGTAACGAACCTGCCTCCCGGTAACCCCCAATTAAGGGAGACCCGAAGGACAGAGCCGTTATTCAATTACAGGATCAAAGGTTCGACAAATAATCAATAACAATTAATAAACTTTACCAACTAAACCGAAAACTGGTATAAAATAAAACTTTTCTTACCTTGGAAAAACTGGGATTTCTAAACTTCTATCCATGAAGATGCTAAACTAACTAATCCCCCTGTGCACGTTATTTATCATTTAATTCTACATCTACCACTTTACTATTTGTTCTTTTCATTTGTACCTAAAACGTCGACAAACAAAACGTCGGTCAGCAAGAAGCTGGTATGTGGGGGAAATAATAATCATGCAACTATAATAGTAAAGTAATCAGTCAATTATCATTTAACAGCCAAGATTACAATTTAAACCATACTACTCAATCCTTTCCTATCCCCTATCTCTGTGTTGTCCCTGCAGCGGACTGAGATACTACCTCTCTCTAGGTAGATCCTTATTAGACCCTGCATGATCCTACCTAACAGGTAGATCAATATCTAGGGTTGAGTCGCATGGCACTACCCATAGGTAGTCCAATCTCTAACTCAATGTGACTTGATGGACCTACCCCATTGGTAGCCATTTACTAAGTGATTCAATGACCTGATGGGCCTACCCCATTGGTAGCCATTTACTAGGTCAACCCATTAGGCTACAAAGGGGACTAGGATCTGAGCTAGTAGGCATATCTCTTATGTGATAGTCATATTCACTTTAGAATTTGCATGAATTAAAACATCCAACAGTTTAGTTCAAGTCGCGATGAAAACATCGATAGAATCCCAAAAAACTAATTCGGGTAGTCATAAGCGTAACCACATACCTTTACATGTAGATTCAGGTGCAAGAATAATCCAAACAACAATGAGAAAGCAAGCATTCAATAAGATCCTGAAACAATTATACAATTTCCTTTTATTACTCATGTCATTAAGATCTATTAAATCTAGCTCGCTTCTTAGGGTTTCTAGTCCACTTTTAGGGTTTCCATTGCAATTAAGGTTTCCCTTCATCTTTTACTATTTTAAACCCTAATTTAATGCAATTGATTACAAACCCTAATTATCTCAACATCTAATCCTCAGTTTTGAATTAAAGGCATAATTATTCATTAATTAAGCCCCTTAAACCTCTTTTACATTAAAGCTACTATTTTTATCCTTTTAATTCATGACAAGATCATTGTGCTAATTTATCATCAACTCAAAGTTCATTATGGTCTAATTCACATATGAACTCGCTTTGCCATTAATTCCACCTTTTATTCATGAGAAAACCCTAATTACTACTTTTAGAGTATTTATCCACAAATTAGGAACTTTAATGCTCGAAATAGATTATAACCATGAAAACTCAGTTCTATACATGAAATCAAATAATTAAATCCATTAGTAGTCCTAATTACCAACATTAGGGTTTCAAGGCCCATTAAAGCCTATTTATGCTCATAAACTCTAAATCAAATAATTATATGCAAAGTTCATCCCTTTTGTTCCTAATGTTCCCTTTTATCATTAACATGCTAGTTATCAACTTTAATCATCAATTAAACCCTACTACTCACATTAATCATATCAAAATAGGGTTCTTTAAACATTAATACATTAAAGTTGATATCTTCCATTACTTTTTGAATTGCACAAGGAATCAGGCTTCTAGTATATTTTTATTAGATTCCCCTCATTTTTCTGAGCAAGATTCATGTATTATATGTCCCCAAATGAGCTACCATTAAAAAGTTATGATTTTAACAAAATCACTTACTTTCGGCCAATGAGGAGCCGCCATGTCATCCGTTTCTCATGCAACGTTACCCGCCTTGTTTGGAAACATGACGAAAAGACTGAAACGCCCCTGGGTTAATTGAATTTCTCCTTATCTTGCAGAGGGTAGAATTGTCCAACGTCCTTCCTTCATCTTCAAGCTCAAGAACGGCCGCCACAGCAGCCCTAGCTGCGGCTTGCGGTCCCTCTCCACCCTCTCCTGGACGTCGAAGACCATAGGGAAAGGTCCTTCCACCTCCGGCGCTCCATGGCACTCCACTGGATACCCAAAACACGTGGCCAAAGCCGCCGACCTGCGCAGGCCAGGTCCGCCTATGCGGCCGGCCATGCAACACATCCAGTGCTCTTGCGTCCAGGTTAGAGCGGAGAAACGATCGCCAAGTTACCCTGCAGCTACGTGGGTACTTCGAGCCTCCAACCAGATCAAACCAAAACCCTCAAACATTCCAGGAATAGAGCTATACCCTCGACTAGGGTTTATACGTAAGGAATAAGGAGAAGAGCGTGAGATGTTTCTCTCTCTCTCTTGGGCTCGAACCAGGGCTCTACCCCTTTATATAGGGTGAGGTATGAAGCCCTAAGGCGTGCCTCCTGAAGACTCAAGTCCCATCTCGAAAGGAAACACCCTTTCCTTGGTTGGGAAGCAACCATCTCTCTCTCTCCTCATTAACTTTTATTTCCTTGATATTCCTTGTTGCATGGATATTTAGGAATTCAAAGTTCCTCTCCCTTATCCTCTTTAATCTTGTCTTTTAACTCATCGTCCTCGAAGTTATATTCTCCTCAAGTAGGAAAATACTCCTTTTTTAAGAAAACCACATAATTCCATTAATTATGTATTCCCATAATTTTTATTTTGCAAATTTGGTATTTTCTCTTTATTTCCTCTTTATTAGGACTCCTTGGATCCCAAGAACTCTATTATTTCTAAATCCTTTTTATTGGATACTCATTATCCTTCTAGATGCATCTAAATGCATTATTCTTCATTATCATGTATATTTCTTATTAAAATATTTCTTTTTGAGGATTTCTCTTTATTTCCCTTTTATTTTTCCTCATAGGTATTCCTTTTATCATTAGGAATCCTTGGAATACGAAATTCCACTAAGGATAACTCAATTACACCTCTTTTCACTTGTTTCTCATATTTTAACATTGCAGTCAATTTCTTTCTTAATAAAGAAATACTTATTTGATTTTTTCTTTTATTATTGCCTTTTCTTCGCAATCTTGGATTCCTTGGCACCCAAGGAACCCAAAGGTACGAAATCCATCCTTGGATTACATTCTTTTGCCTTCTAGAGGTTTCCACGCCTTTCTTATCTCAAATTCTTAGTTATTCCTTAATTAATTGAATATCCTTGTTATTGGGCCCAATAGCCAATAAAGCCCATAAATCAAACAACAAGGCTATTTTCAATGAAACTCATTTATTCAACACAAATTATATCATCATTTGTTCTAATATCTTTAAAATGAGAAATTACATTTCTCTCCTTAAGAACCCAAAATTGGGGTTGTAACAGCAACTTCGTGGCCAAATACATAAGGAACTATTATCTAATCTATATCAAAGAAAAGGAGAGCAAGAGTTTTCGAATTGTGAGTTGGGAAGGGGTATACATGGCCATATATAGAAAGAGGTGAAGCATGAGGTGTCTTAAGGAACTTTTCCATGTGTCTTTAGCCTAGGGATTGATGGCCATGCAAGAGGACAGCTCATAGAGGCTTCATGTATATCAAAAGTCGGTCCTAAGAGCCCATAGATCCTTCTAGGCCATCCCCACCATTTTTCAAGAAAGAAATAACCTCATTGGTTGATAGCTTTTTAATGATAAACACCTTTATAAAGAGGGTAATCCTTATAATGCCCTTGGAAGGAAATACCATCAAACCAAGGTGAAACTAGGTTCTCCAATGGTTTAAAATATCTTTAATGGTAAGGGAATATCTAAGGATTAAAATTAAGTTGATAATTTGCAAAGAAAACCTCCCAATTGGGTAAATTGCATAAAAGTCCAGAATGTACCTAAATTGCATAACTTGCACAAACAACATCCAAATCGAACCAAATTTGAAACTTAGGATCATTTTATGTTTTCAAATCATATCAAAATGTTATATTAAGGTTTATAGCACTTAATTATGGTAATTAAGCTTTCACTGAGGTATTTGTGCATAAACCCTTATATTGGTACAATTAGTGAATAAATGTTCACTAAACGACTATAAATTCCACTAATTAAATAGAAAGAAAAATAAGGATAGAAATGAAAGGAAAAGATGGGAAAGAGGGTCAAAATATAAAATTTTAGAATTCGGTATGTTACATATAGTGATAGTCATAGTCACTCTATAGTTGCATGAAATAAAAGGCATCCAACAGTTATTTCAAGCAACCGATAAAAATGTTCAGAAATTGCCATGAAACTAAAGTGATTATTCATAAGGGTAACCACATACCTGTCGGCTGATTTTGAGATAGAATAATCCATGCAAGTAAGAAATCCAAGCAAGCAAACACACATATCAAGATCCTGAAATAATTATACAATTTCCTTTTATTACTCATGTCATCAAGATCTATTAAATCTAGCTCACTTCCTAGGGTTTCTAGTCCAGTTTTAGGGTTTCCATTACAATTAGGGCTTCCCTTCATCTTTTACTATTTTAAACCCTAATTTAACGCAATTGATCACAAACCCTAATTATCTCAACATCTAATCCTCAGTTTTGGATTAAAGGCTTAATTAACCATTAAATAAGTCCATTAAGCCTCTTTTACATTAAATCTACCATTTTTTATCCTTTTTATCCATAACAAGGTCATTATGCTCATTTATCATCAATTCATAGTTCATTATGGTCTAATTAACCTATGAACTCTATTTGTCATTAATCCTACCTTTATCCCTTAGAAAAACCCTAATTACTACATAGAGGGTATTTATCCACAATTAGAAACTTTTATACTCAAAATAGCTTAGAATTATCATATCTCAACTTTATTCACGATTTTGAGTAATTAAAACCATTATGAGTCACTTTTACTAATATTAGGGTTTCAAGGCCCATAAAAGCATATTTATGCACATGAACTCTTAATTAAACTAATTACATGCAAAGTTCATCATTTTTTATCTTAATGTACCTTTTCATGATTAATAGGCTAATATCAATTTTAATCATTCATTAAACCCTACTAATTTCATTCATCATCTAAAAATAGGGTTTCTTAATCTTTAATTCATTAAAGTTGATAAATTACACTACATTTCAAATTGCAAGACTAAATAGCCTCTAAAACCATTTTTAATGAATTCCTCTCATTTATTGAGAAAAATACATATATTATATGTACCAATCCGAGTTACCATTATGTAGATATGAATTTTGCAAAATAAACATATAAGGACCAATAGGGAGGTGCCACGTAGGCAACGAACTCCCCATGCACGTATCTCGCGTGCCCAACTTCAGATATAATGAAATTACCTCATTGACCTTGCGTAAGTTTTTAGTTATGAATACACTGGAGGGGTAGATTCGTCCAACACCTCCTCATCGTCTTCCAGCTAGAGAACCCTAGGTGGTCGGTGATAGCAGCGATCGCGGGGTCGATTCCCATCACTCCAAGGCACGAACCTTGTCGGAGCTTATCGCCCTGGCTCTGCCGGACCCCTACGCACACTGGGAAGCTTTAGGTCATGTCGGAAAAGGCCATCCCTAGGTGTGCTAATCCTCTGACTTGTTGCCTGCGTGCAGACCTTCGGTCGGAGTTGCGGGACGACAGATCTTGTGAAAGGTAGTCGATCCTCCCCAGGGTGGTCGTAGGAGTTTAGTGCCTTCATTAAAACCCATCGCAGCTCCTCGAGGCTTTGGAATTGACCCACTCACTTGGCTAGGGTTCATGGACAAAAACAAGGAGAAGGAGGGAGAAGAGTGCTTGGGATTCTCTTGGACTTGTCCAAGGCTCTACCCTTATATAGGGGAGGGTTATTGAAGCCCTAAGACGTCTTATCCATAGATTAACAAGTCACTTTCTAAAAAGGAAAACAAGTTCCTTAGTTAGGAAGCATTCTCTTTCCTTTAAAAAAATTCCTTGGTAACCCATATGCTTTGGTTATTAGGAAAATCGAGAATTATCTCTTTTTATCTTCCTTGTACTTGGCTTTAAACCTTTTGTCACGAAATTATATTTTCTTTTAATAGAAAATACCACCTCTTTATCAAAACCACCATATTCATTCATTATGCATCATATTATTTTTTATTTTGCATTATTGGTATTTTCTCTTAGATCTTTCTTCATTGGGGCTCCTTGAACCCCAAGAAACTCCAAGATTTTGAAATTTCTTTTTAAGGATACTTATTATCCTTCTAGATGCATATATATTCATTATTTCACATTATCTTGTTTATTTCTTATTAAAATATCTCTTTTTGAGGATTTCTCTTTATCTTTGTTGTTATTTTCCTCATTGGCATTCCTTTTAACATTAGGAATCCTTTGGATACGAAAATACATCAAGGATAACTCAATTATACCTCTTTTCACTTATTTTCCACATTTTATCATTGTTTTCAATTTCTTTCTTAATAAAGAAATATTTCATTGATCTTTTCTTTTCTTATTGCTTTATTTTTGCAACTTTGGACTCCTTGGAACCCAATGAACCCAAGAGGCATGAAATCTATCTTTGTATTATATATATTTGCCTTCTAGAGGTTTCTACATTTTTATTTTCTCCATTTCTCATTAATAATGGAGTTCCTTTTGTCTTTCCCTTGTTATTGGGCCCAATAGCCAATAAAGCACACAAAAAAATCATCAAGGCTATTGTAAACGAAATCCATTTATTGAAAACAAATCATATCTTTATTTGTTAAAATATCTTTAATATAAGAAATCACAATTCCCACCAAATGAACCCAAAACTGGGGTTGTAACAGTTGAAGCTTCTCCTACTGCTAGGTAAGCCTCCTAAATAGATTGCACCTCACATGCTTCGTAGCTTGCACCTCACCTGCTTCCCACCTGCTAGGTAATCTTAATTTTAAAGCTTCAATCCATGTTTTAAATTTGAACATGCCTAATTATTGAGGAAATATATGCACCGGAAAATAACAATATGAATGAGCAACATCTTATTATTGTGAAAATAGGAAATATAGTTTTTACATATGCGAATTATTTTTTATGGTTAGTTACTTATTGCTTTTGCATTCTTTGGTGTTAATTAGGATTTCTATATCTTTGTTAGTGTAATTTCTAGTTTACCTTATGTCATCTCTCCCACCTTAGGTCATGAATAATTTATGTGTAATGGTTATCTTGATGATGAACATGTATGTACATTGGAGATGTTGAAATCAATGTTATATAATATGGTACCTAGAATAAGAAGAATGAATTGAATTAAATGATGTTACTTAAAACCTAGGATATGAATGATGAAACTAGGATAATAGGTATAGGAATGACAACATACATGTATTTTGTTGGCCTAGAAACCCGTCCGCGATTTACTCACTAGGAGTAAATCTTGGATAGTCCCCGGTTCAAGATTGTTCTAGAACACTTAATCTCACTTAGGATGTAAGTGTATAATGTATTTTTAGTTTTCAAGATGTTTCTTCAACACTTCCCCATTTATTCTCTAAGTACATATGTTGGTGGACATTTGCCCATCTACATCAGTTTACTTGGAGAACTGTGGGGAAATGCCATCGGAATTTTCTTAAAAATCGAATACACATTATACACTTACTAGTGAGATTAGCTGTTCAAGAATGGGATAGGAGGTACACACATTCATTACTGAACCATAAACCCAAATATTTTAACCCTAAATCCTAATTTTTAAACCCTAATCCATAAATCTAAAATAATAAACCCTAATCTATCTATAAATCCTTAACTTTATCTGTAAACCCTAGACCCTAATACTTGTTTTCTATTTGATCATAGAATGTATAGATCATGGATGTCCATTCCAAATCTCTACAACTCAAAGTTTAATGCTGGTCTTAATCAGTTTATTAGATTTGCGGAGGAACATAGGAAACAACCTCGAGATAGGTCCTATTATCCATGTAGGTATTGCAGTAACAACTTGAAAGTTAGCACTAGTGACGAAATCACATGTCATGTCATGTGCAAAGGGATTGTACAAGGCTATACATAATGGTACTGGTATGGAGACATTTCAAACCTGAGATCAGTAGATGTTTATAGCAATGTTTGTGTTGAAGAAGAAATTGGCACTGATGACGTAGATGTAAACAAACTGGTTCCAATAGACATTGTTGATGTGATGTTGGATAGTTGTGGGGTAGAGTACATCAATCCACCTTCCTTATTTAGGAATATTGTGCATGATGTTGAGAGACCATTATACACAATTTATACTAAGTTTAAGATGTTGAGTGCTATGTTGATATTGTATAACCTGAAGGCTACAAATAGATGGAGCGACAAAAGCTTCACGTCATTGTTGTCTTTGTTGAAAGAAATTCTTCCTGAAGTAAACGAGCTTCCAATCTCAACATATGAGTTAAAGAAAATATTATGCCCAATGGAAATGAAGGCTAAGAAGATACATGCATGTCTGAATGATTGTGTATTATTTTAAAAGGATTATATGGATTTGAAAGATTGTCCAAAATGTGGGCCGTCAAGGTATAAAATGATGACTTCGGGGAAGTCCAAAACTAGATCTCCTGTCAAGGTGATGTAGTATCTACCTATAGTACCACAGTCTCAACGCTTGTTTGACAATATGATAGATGTGGAGAATTTAAGGTGGCATGCGGAGGTTAAGGAAAATAATGATGGGATCCTACGACATGCGTCTGATTCCCCACAATGGAAAAATATTGATTTATTGTATCCTAAATTTACTGAAGAAGTCAGGAATCTAAGACTTGGGCTTTGTACTGATGGGCTGAATCTATATGGCACATTGAGAAGCCAACATAGTACTTGGATTGTTATGCTTGTTATATACAAACTTCCTCCTTGGTTGTGTATGAAAAATAAGCAGGTTATGTTGTCATTGTTGATATTAGGCCCGAAACAACCTGGAAATGATGTCGACGTTTATCTTGAACCTCTGATTGATGACTTAAAGAAACTCTGGGGTGAAGGTGTGATGACCTATGATGCTTCACATAGAGAGACATTTTATTTGCATGCTATGTTGTTTTGCACTATTAATGACTTTCTAACATATGGGAATTGATCTAGATACAGTGTAAAAGGATCCAAAACATGCCCTGTATGTGAAGAGAACATTGATTCAATACGACTAAAACATGGCAATCCACTCTTAGTTGGCTTGCCAACACCAAATTTTGAAGCTAACAATGACTTATATGTGTGTGGAGATTACACCAAAGGATTGTTAATTGGTAAAAAGATCTCAATATTAGAGGCATGTTTTTAATTTTTTTAAATGTTTTGTTTCTTTGAATGTTAGCTTGATGTGAATTTTACAATGTTATATTAATTTCATTAAATGTTTGATTGTTTTTATATGATATTTTTTCTGATGGTTGACCATGAGTATGATGATCATCATGAGGGTGTGGTGCCACATCATGATGTAAGTTTTACAATGTATCTAGGTATATGTAAATTTATAAGCTATATCCTATATGTGTTTTTTTGTAAATTTTTTTTTTGAGGATGTATACCCTGAAGACCTTGTGCCACTTCATGAGAAGTATAAAAAAACTGAAAAAATCAGGGGCATCACTATGAAGAGCAAGTTACTACAACAAAGGGGCAATGGACCAAAATTGATTGTGGATTTTGATCATGCAGGAAATCTAGTTGGAAAGAACTACAACTTGTTTGTTTAATATTTAGGGTTCTTACTCGTGGTCATTGTAGTGTAAATGCATAATCTTGGCATACAGTTCCTAAAAGCAAGAAAGACTCCGTATGGAAAGGACTATGTGTAAGATATTATCATTTGTAATTATGTTTTTAAAGATATTTACAATTCTATTTTTTGGAATACTCTATTAAATATATGAAATTTTGAAGATTATATTTGAGCTGGATGAAAACCTACATTGTAAAAAGGTTATGCAATGCTTAGGAGGGTCCTAAGGATCTATAGGACAACTCTCAACCGATAGTATATACGAGATGCTAATAAGAGGAAGAAGTCAGCCACTGAGCAATGGAAATACCTAGACCCGACTGAGTGGGAGGTGTTTGTTGCTATGAGAAATAATGATGAATTCAAGGTATTAAGCATCAATCCCAATTTAATTAGTATACATTCTAATGAATTCATTTTTTTACAGTTGAACTTTATTGTAACTAACCAATTCAATGTACTTACTAACAAGGTTGTCAGCTATGCTCAAAGAGTAAGGTGTGCACTAAATGTGCATGATCACATGATGGGTCCAAGTGGCTATGCAACCCTTCACCAAAAACTATATGTGTCTTCCATTCAGCAGCGTACTACTCCTACTGTTGATACTATTGAGTCCTCTACTACTCCGACACCTCTACATCACCATGATGTGTGGATAGTTGGGAGGCAAAACAATATATATATATATATATATATATATATATATATATATATATATATATATATAACCAACCCCGCAATCGTTGAGGCGGCTACAAAAATTGTAAAATTCAACTCTCAGAGCAATTAGTATTAATGATTGTTATGTTTACTTACCAATTTATATTGATGATGATTAGCGGGAACTTCATGGGCAGAGGAAGCAATGCTTGTTCATCCCTGAGGGAACAAGGGATGATTTGATAGTTTCTCTTAGTAACCTAGAGCATTCTAGATGTGCTAGGGATGTAGGCACTGGTGTGGGCCTATGAGCATTCTTTGTGCCATCACAATGCAAACATGTCCAAAAAGAGGGATTTTCAAAAGTTGAGGTAACCTATTCTTTCTTTAGAATGTTATTTCAAAGGGAATTCAAAAATAAAAAAAATGTTTCTTTTGGCCATGTATAGGTAGATGAGTTAATTAATAAGAGAGTCTAGGAATCAATGAGAAAGTGACAGGCATCTCAGGCTACCACTTAGATAGTATACGTGTCATTCCGCTCTTCCCCTATGATAGAGGTAGTTGGGAGTAATCATGTACAGGTGGTTATGAGTAATAATGTAGATCCACCACCTAGTACATCCGCTGTAAGTATTTTTATGATGTATTAGCTAGTCTTTTCAATTTGATATGTTTATATATATATATATATATATATATATATATATATATATATATATAAACATACTCTATGTAAATTTGTAGGGGTTGAGGTCATGCCATCTAAAATTGAAAGAATACATTGTTGCATAGGGTGAGGCTTACCCAAGCCTTCTAGGGCACACGATTCATGGCACTCCAGTACCCGATGGTGTGGTTCGTGTCATCCTGAGGCTTGATTTCCCAACTTGGAGGCTTCATCCATTTCCATATGCCCACCCATATGTTCACATGCTTGGTGAAGCAGAAGGCATAGTGGTCTTATGGCCTGAAGCAGGAGTCATATATACTAATCATGTATGGTAAATTAACATTATGTTAATTGGTATATGCATATACATGACAATTGGTATGAAATTATATATGTAGGACAAAGGGAAGAAACCAACTACAACTCATCCTCCTCCACCTCCACCTCCACCTCTTCCTCAAGTACCTAGTTGGCTTACAAAGGATCTGTACAACTCGATAGGTCCTCAATGTAGGAGTATGATAATATGGTTAGGCAAACATGTTGAAAATTCACCTATTATTATTTCTATGGAGGAGGATGCTATAGGCCAATCATACGATTATAATATATTTCTACAAGATATTTTGGAGTTATTTCATTATGCTTGGTTGAAACATCTATAATAGAATTATGGATATGGTGATATATTATTTATATATCTATATACCTCATTTTATATATGGTGATCTGTTTTCTTATATATTAATGCATACATAATATATGTTTTGCAGCCACTTACATAGGTTCTGTAAATATTTTTCAATGACTCATGTGGGATTTCTAGTTCCATCCTTGATCAGTCTTGTAAATGAAGACCTTACATTAGTTACCTTATACTTATCTATCACTTTTAAATATTTTGGTGAAGCAAAAAAGTGTGTGATAATAGCTCCATGTAATGTTGGGTAAGTTTACTTTGTTTATATTTTTGACTTAAGAAAATTACATTTCATTGTGAATTTTGAGTTATATATTTTTTACTTTCTTATCATTAGGGGTAAGCATTGAGAGTTACTGGCTGATGTCCCAGAGACGTTGATAGTTTATTGTCTAGATCCTAACATGAACAAATTAGACCATCCGGGAAATGATTTGAAAAGGCCATTATACATGTGAGAAAAAATTTATATTTATATTTTTTAACATATATTATTACATGACTATTTACTAATTCTATTCAATGTGTTACACTAACGTATAGGGCTTTGAAAGATTTTAAAAATGCTAGAGGAAACATGGACAAGAAAAAGAAAGTGATAGTTTGGAAGAATCTGGATGTAGTTTCCTGACTCCAATGCATATTTTATTTAATTATGTGAACTACGCTTATTTTTAATTATTAACATTTTGTATGTTAAAATTTATAGTGTGTTGTATAAAACAACGGTTGGGCATGTGGATACTACATGATGCGGTATATGGACATAATTGTCAGATATGTTGCACAAGATATTGAAAACATACAATAAGTAATATATAGTCTTGATCATCATAAGTATAGTCTCATTAGATAATATGAAATTTTCAAACTTATTAATTATAAATACATCATTATCTTTGCAGGTGTTTAAAACTAGTGACTTTAATATAGGGGAAAAGCTATTAGATGTACATATGCCCTATACGATAGAATAATTAGATGACATAAGAGAACAATGGGCAAAAGCCTTTGAAAGGGAGGAATTTTTTTATTATGATTGGGGTACTGATGATAAAGAATGACATTTCTAAACTTTGATGTCATTATTTCTATATATATGTGGTGCTTATATATACATGTGTGAATGAGTCTTTTTTAATTGTCTTATTGAAATTTGATCTATATACATGTGTGTGAATGCGAAGATGAATGAATGATTTGTGCTTCTACATGTGTGTGAATGTGAAAATTGATGAATGAATGAGACTGTAGGTTTGTACATGTATGTGAATGTGAAAATAGATGAATGAATGGAACTGTAGGTTTCTACATGTGTGTGAATCATGTGAATGAATTAATTGTGTTTCTACATGTGTGTGAATCAAATGATGTATATATAGTCTTGATATATAGATAGTATTGATCACCTTGATATTGTAGGTTTGTCGCATGTTGTTAGGTTGAAATCACATGATGTTGTAAACCTACAGTTTAGAACTGAACTATAGATTCTCCATCCTACTGACCAGCCCGATAGCAGGCCTACAAGCTGATATTAAAAAAAAATTACAATTAGTCATCAGTTATATAAAATAACCATCAAAGCATGTTTATGTCATCAATTATTTATAGCAAACTGACGACTATGCCCTATCTCAGCCATTTTTTTTCGGGTATGGATATAGGTGTCAGTTTTGGAAATCATAACTGATGACAATTTGTAGTTGTATAGTTAGTTTTACTTTGAACTGACGACTATGAACCAAGCATGAGAAAACATTTTTTTTTGGAAAGGGAGTTAGTTGTTAGTGTTTACTGAAATAACCGACAACTACAATAGTAAACCCAGACCAAATGTTTTTTTTATTATCACGATAGTCATCAGTTTTCTATAGATAACCAATGACTATGTGTCATGTCGGTGTCAATTCTTTTTTTGTTGCAATCAGGGCTGACTCTGTGTCATCGGTTTTGGAACCAACAATGTAGGATTCTACCTTTAGTGTCACCCACTTGGGTGTCGCTTGGAAACGTACGTAAAAAGTTCATTTTAACTGACGTTAAAGGTAGTATATGTACTAGTGGAATATGAATTTAGGTGTGTGGGATTATACTCTGTGATAGTTCTCTGCTAGTAGAAGCATGGTATGTCTCATCATAAAAATACTTTTTAACTATGGTTACCTTTTCAAGTTGCACAAATATGTTGAGGGACATGCACAAATATGAAAATGTGTTATTTTGTTTCTTCTTACTATCACATCATACAAATATGTTTTGATTATAGATATGTGATCGTATGTATGTGTTTGAGGTATTTGCACAAGTAACATCCAATTTCTTAACCTTTCACCAATTATCAAGAATGGGACTCTCTATTGTGTATGGTCACCCATTTTGTTGATTTTTTAGTCATCTCAAGATTTTACAATTATTCTCTGACATCAATTTAATAGGGATAAAACTATTTAATCTTTTATTATGTAATACTCAATATGTAATTGTGACCAAATACATTGGAGCGGGAGTTAACCATGTAACTTTGGTGAAAGAGAGTAACATCAGTATACTATATCAAAGTGGTTAGGTGATAGACGTAGAATATAGAACTTTTAGTGACATAACAAACTTAGAAAATATAAGTTTGATGATATTATGAGTTTGATATAAGATTATTAAATGTGAATTTTAGTATTAGATGTTAATTTTTTTTATTTCAAGTTTACTCCTAACCATGCAACCCTTAATGTTTTAGCACCATACACGATATACATGACTAGTTTGCTAGTCTACTTGTTCTACATATAACTAATGAGATTACATGTTCGCATATACTTATTTAAGTTTGTATAGTTTGAGATATGACATGTGATATTTGGTTTGGATCCAACATAGTATTCAACCTATTTATAAAGGAGGACATCTACTTTGGGACATGTGATAGGGTGAAATTCATAAATGGTTAACCCTATTGGGAAATGGTCATAGCACTAACTTCAAAATATACGAAGTATGAGGTCATAGAACTAACTTCAAAAATATATGAAGTATGATATATGCCAATTGTAAAATATGTGATAATGAGTCTCATGATATAAAACTTATAGGGACCTAAGTGGAATAACCTAGTGTATGTTTCCAACAATACTGTAGAATCCTATACTTACTTGGAAAGAACCTACCCCTATAGAGAGAGGTGGTTGTATATATGTGAGAAAATCCATCTTGGTGAGGGTGAGTCTAAAAAACTATAAGTAGTATTTCATAAATGATCATCGTGAATGAGACTCATATTAGTTCAATGGTTCCATGTGTAAGGTCTGCCCAATCATTCATCACAACAGAAATATATGTAGAGCATTTAATCTCATAATTATCTCAAAATATGGGCAAACATTACTAATCTGGCATACTTAAGCGTGCAAATAACCAAAGCAACAAGACTCAAATAGAAAGTCTGACATACAAGAAAAGAAAGTTGGGAATAACAGTCCCAATAACAAAACATGAAAGTAGGAAACTAAAATAAATCTCCAAACTGGAAGGATCGCCTAGGGTAAAGTCCCACCAGTGAAAGATGTCTTCTAAATCTCTGAGTCCTCGAACTAAACCTCAGACACCTGCTCGGTATCTGCGGACGTCGCGTCCCCAACCATGCACCCAAAGAGGAGAAATATAGGAGTTAGAGTAAGTGGCAAGAAATCTATCATAATAGATATAACAAGTATGAGAAACTGAAAGATCTATTGACAAGATAAAACATCTTTAAATTACTTATTTTATTCAATGGCCACGATTATATGATAAGTCCTCCTCTGTTGACTCCGAAGTGTCCTTTATTGTGCAACGCACCCTCTGTTGGAACAACGTGCCCTCTATTGACACTAAAGTGTCCTCTATGGTGGGTACAACGTGCCCTCTGAAACAGAGTAAACACTCCCAAATGGGCAACAAATGCCTCTAAATTGTCCCGGGACTCTCTGGTGAGGACTTATCATATAATCTATTAATTTTACTGTTCTGATGTCATTTTCTATTTATATTTTATTTTCTTATCTCTGATTCTATATTTGTATCTTTGAGTTTATAACTCTATCTCCAACTCTATGTCCATTATCTTAGCATTATGGACTAACTTTAAATATAATCTAGATCTACCTTTTGAAATCTAAAAATCTAGTTTCTCATTCTAGCTTGACCCAATGTCTGAGTCCATGAGTATAAACTATTAATACTCTTATAATGACTATTCTTGATCTCATGATAAAAACTACCATCTTGTAAGGTATCTAAAGTACATAAGGGAAAGAACTGTAAAAAGAGATATTCTAAATCTTGAGAAGAAAAATTAGACATATTGTCTAAATATAAAACATGAAAATAGATTTCTTGGACATGGCCCACTTACATGTAGTAAACCAAAATCCTACTCTCACTGCTCCTCAGTAAGATGGGTCTGACTCTCTCCTGAAAATCCAAGGGCTGTGTCCGATTCACATCCTTTCTTTTTTATCAACATCTTTAGGGTCATACATATTTCATCAAAACATGCGATTAGGTGTACCGTTAACAGGGTATACTAGGTTAGGATACTAATGTATTTTTGTATATATTTCTTTAATAATCATAATAATATTAGAATCCATAGTCTAAGTTCATTGTGCAAAATAGCTTATTTATATGCTACTAACTCATACCATGGTTCATGTGCATCCAAGTCATTATTATTGTCATTAATACATAATATTCATAGAGTTTAGGATTATACATATAATATTCATGTTCTAACATTTTATCACTATATATATAAGCTAGGATTTGTATCATTTTCTTAGGACCATTAAGATCGTCATAATATATACTTACTACGTGTATTTCATGTATACATCGTAGTGACATACTATGAATTGGCTTTTACCGAGATTCTAGTTTATCATCTCCATTAGTCCTAAGTCTATTAGGTGATAAGTTTGTATTCTAGTATAAGTTCTCGTTGGATTCTGGTTGGTTCAAGCGACACGGGCAAAATAAAACAACAGAGCGGCAAGGTGGATAGCAGAGCAATATAGGAGAAATTAACATAACCGAACAATAGCAAAACGTGGTACAAAACAGAGCATGCCATCACAGCAGCCTGCACATGGATAATCTACGACCATGCTTAATAGACCAGGCAGCGGTCCTTGCACAGGCCAAGCAGAGGCCAGAGCAGTGAAGCTGCCTTGCCACGGTCGCACGCACAGGGGAAAGGCAGGCAAGAACCGCCGGCGAGCAATAGGGCTTCACGCCCACACAAAGTTGATCGACCCGATCACGGAGGTGTAGAGGAAAATGGCCAGGTAGTCAGCTTGGAGTAGGGGGGCGGCGTCGGCCCCCTCAGCGCCCAAATCCAGTGGAAACAGAGAAAGATCGGGGAGAGGTACAGACCTGCGGCTGAGGGTTGGGAATAGCAGAATGGTCTCCGCAGAAGAGAGGGCACATCCTCATTGCCTGGAACATGGCCATGTGGGGCTGGAGTCTCTCCGGTGGCAGGCGGCCAATAGCAGTTGCCACGACTCTATAGGATACGCCGAACCAGCACCTTGCATCTTAAAGGGAGGTCGGGGGCACGTTCCTGGGGTGTCGTAGATGGTGCCGGAGCAAGGAATCATGGCGAGATGGTGTGAGGGCCGAGAACGACGGTAGGGAGCTGGAGGTTGAAGATGAAGTAGGTTGCGGGTGGCTAGAGTGAGGGAGTCAGAATTGATGGTGGAGGAGGGTTCACGGAAGTGCCCGTAAGCTTTAAGAATGACTAGGAAGACGAACGAAATGCTAGGAGGCGAGTTGCAACTTGGCAGTGGGAAGAAAGCAGCGGTCGAGAAGGGCATTTCTTATAGGGATGTTTTTAGGGTTCATGCAAGAGGTCGTTGGATGTGGATCGGTCTCCCAAAGACAGAGCATCTTTCGGTTTCGAAAACAAGCAATTAAATCGCGAGATATTCGCAAATCAAGCGGGCTGCCTTGTTTCCTTTTTGGACCAAGGTTGAAGAACGTGATACGACGGCTGTACTTAGCCTTGTTCTAGCGGGCCAGATTCGATGGCTGGGAAAAAGCAACCAAGGCAAAAATAGCCTTTATTTAGAGATTTGCATGCATTTAAAACCCTTACTTTCCCAAATTTATTTCCCTATCAAATAAAGTCTGATGGGTCCCAAAATTTGACCAGGCGTTTTTAAAAATGTCTAGAATATTCTCCTACCCTTAGTTTCCGTGTTGGGTTATCAATTAATAAATATAATTAATAGTTGATAAAACTTAATAATGCAAAACTAATTATTTAGAAAACATAAAATACTAGAATTTTAAGTTTCCTCTTATTTATACGTTATCATTTATTAGGAAAATTTTTAGTTCAAAATAGAAATCAATATTATTTAAAATGACCTTTTTGCAAGATGTGACCATAAAGGATGTGATAATAGGGAAATTGAAATTAAATACCTAAAAAATGAGGATGTTACAATCCTCACCCCCTTAAGAAAATTTTATCCTCGAAATTTAAGGGTTTTAGAGCTCTGGATATTTCTTTAACATTTCTTCTTTAAGTTCCCAAGTGGCTTCCTTGAGATTGTGGTTTTTCCACAAAACTTTAACTAGAACAATGTCTTTCTTCTTTAATTGCTTTGTCTGGGTATCAAGAATCCTCAACAGAATCTCTTCATAAGATAAATCTTTCTTGATCTCTGTAGGTTCATGAGAGAGAATATGAGAACTATCTTGAACATACTTTCTCAACACAGAAGCATGGAAGACATTATGGATCTATTCATACAAAGGTGGTAAGGCTAGCCGGTAGGCACTCTCGCCTACCCAATCAAGGATCTCAAATGGGCCAACATATCTAGGGCTAAGTTTTCCTTTTACTTTGGATCTAGAAATAAATTTTAGGGATAAAGTGAAGCTTGGTACCCAATTCTTCCTGAACCTGTTTCCACAGTTTAGAAGTGAACTTGGGATATCTTTCAGAAACAATAGATGTGGGTACTCCATGCAGATGTACAATCTCCTGGATATAAAGCTCTGTCATATCTGAGACGGTACCAATAGTCTTGAATTCCAGGAAATGAGCACTTTTTGTCAAACGATCCACGATTACCCAAAAAACATCAAATCCCTTCCGAGACTTGGGCAAACTGGTGATAAAGTCCATGGTTATCTTATCCCACTTCCATTCAGGGATTTCTAGTGGTTGTAACAAACCTCCAGGTCTTTGATGTTCACCTTTCACCTGCTGACAAGTGAGGCACTTAGACACAAACTCTACTATGTCTCTCTTCATGCCTTCCCACCAGAAGGCTCTCTTCAGGTCGTGGTACATCTTTGTAGAACCCAGATGAATTGTATACTTTGTCCCATGTGCCTCTAATAGAACCTTCTCCAATAACTCAGATGTAGGTACCCATAATCTATCCTTCATCAAGATCTTGCCATTCTTTCCTTTAGACAGATTAGTGTTACCCTTCTACAGTTGCCCTAGCATACGAGGAAGGTCAGGGCTATCTTGATGTTCTTGTAGTATCACAAAAGTCCAATCTGGCTATATTGTGAGATGTGCCATCATTAACTCCACCTCTTTATGTTGTGGTCTCCATTCTGCCAAACTCTGCATCATCTTCCATTCGTCAATAATGGTTGCTGCATTGACCACTTCCTTCTTTCTGCTCAAGGCATCAGCTACCACATTGGCTTTTCTAGGATGATAAGAGATAATGAAGTCGTAGTCCTTCAAGAACTCAATCCATCAGCGTTGCCTCATGTTTAGATCTTTCTGACTCATAATATACTTGCGACTCTTATGATCACAAAAAATCTCAAACTGTGTACCATACAAGTAATGTCTCCAGATCTTCAATGCGTACACGATAGCTGCCAACTCCAGATCGTGAGTGGGGTAGTTCTCTTCATGTGTTTTGAGTTGTCTAGATGCATAAGCTATGACTCTACCTTTCTGTTGTAAAACATAACCCAAGCCTAACTCTGAAGCGTCACTGAAGATGATGAAACCATCATTACCAGAAGGAAGTACAAGCACAGGTGTTGAAGTAAGTCTCCTCTTCAAGGTCTAGAAACTCTACTCACACTTCTTACTCCACACAAACCTTGCTTCCTTATGAGTGAGTGCAGTCAGGGGCTTTGCTATAATGGAGAAGTCCTGAATAAAACACCTATAATAACTAGCTAACCCCAAAAAGATTCTGATATCTGACGGAGTAGTAGGGGTAGTCCAGTTCATCACTAACTCAACCTTTGATGGGTCTATTGAGATATGGCCATCAGAAATTATATGCCCAAGAAACATAACTTCACGAAGCCAGAACTCACATTTAGACAGCTTCCTGTACAACTGATGTTGTCGAAGTGTCTCCAGAGTGATGCAAAGGTGTTCCTCATGCAACTGGTCATTATCAGAATAGATAATAATGTCATCTATGAAGAAAATAATGAAAGAGTCAAGATACTTGTGAAAGATGTGATTCATTAGGTCCATGAAGATGACAGGGGCATTAGTGAGGCCAAAAGACATAACAAGGAACTCAAAGTGCCCATATCTGATGCAGAAGGCTGTCTTCTCTATATCAGAGGGTTTGATCTTCAGCTGATAGTATCCACTTTGCAAGTCAATATTTGAGAATACCTTGGATGTCTTAAGATGATCAAATGGGTCATCGATTCATGGAAGAGGGTACCTGTTCTTTATTGCCATCTGATTTAGCATTCAGTAATCAACGCACATACGAAGAGAACCATCCTTCTTTTTGACAAAGAGGATGGGTGCTCCCTAGGGAGATGCACTAGGATGAATATAGCATAGGTCTAGAAGTTCTTGTATCTGCTTCTTTAGTTCAACAAGCTCTGCAGGCGCCATTCTATATGGGGCCTTGGAGATAGGTGCAGTACCAGGAAGGAGCTCGATAGAGAATTCAAACTCGTGATCAGGAGGTAGGCCAGGCAAGGCCTCAGGGAAGACATTAGAGAACTCACAAACTACAGGAATATCGACAACATATTTTTCCTTTTCAGCTATAACAGATACCAGATAGGTATGACACCCCTTCTTCCTTAGTTTATCTACTTGTATTGTAGAAACAAAGAAGTCCTTGCGATGCTTCTTCCTTCCCTTTATGACTAGAGGCTCCTCCTTAGGACGCAATATGGTAACTAACTTCCTTGTACAATCAAGGAGCACATAGTACTCGTGGAGCCAGATCATGCCCAAAATGATATCAAAATCGTTCAAAGGCATAATCATGAAATCTGCAGGAAACACCCTCCCCTCCAGGGTAATCCCAACCATAGAAATCATTCTCCTAGGTACATTAACATGTCTACTAGCTGTTTTAATCTTAAGATCATAATGAAGGTCCTCCACTGGTATTTCTAGCAACGAGACTAATGTGGAAGATATGAAAGCATGTGATGCACTAGAATCAAATAAAACTTTAACATATAGTTGGCCGATATAAGCCATACCTTTAATGACCTGATCTTCATCTGCCTCCTCTGTAGTTATGGCAAAGACCCTTGCATGACATTTCTCCCTATGGATGTTCTGACCTGGCTTTAGATTGTTGTTGCCAACCTTCTGTTGCATCTTTGGACAGTTGAGTTTGATGTGGCCTTCTTCACCGCAGAAATATCATTGTGTTGATGTCATGCATGTTGAGAAAAATGTATGTGATAGTGTGATTGGTATTCTATTGAATATACCAGGTAAGACTAAATATGGCATCAAATCCATAATGGACCTACGTGAAACGGGAATAAGGAAAAAATTAACAAAAGTAGTTAGTAGTGATCGGAGAACATATTTACCTCCTGCTTGTTACACGTTGTCTAAGGAGAAGAACGTTTTTTGTGAGTGATTGGTTAATGTTAAGGTACCACATGATTACTCTTACAACATCTTTAGATTGGAATCAATAAAAAATCTAAAGCTGATAGGTCTTAAATCTCATGATTGTCACACTCTAATGCAAAAAATATTGCACGTGGCAATTTGATCTATATTATCGAAACATGTAAGGTTTGCAATCACCAGACTTTATTTCTTCTTCAACAGTCTATGCAGCAAAGTTATTGATCTTGAGAATCTTGATAAGTTGCAAAGAGAAGTGGTTGTTACCCTATGTCATCTTGAGATGTATCTTCCTCCTTCATTCTTTGACATCATTCTACATCTTCTTGTCCACTTGACTAGGGAAGTGAAATTGTTGGGACCAATTTTCTTAGATTGGATGTATCCTTTAGAACAATACATGAGCATTTTTAAGAGTGGTGTTTGAACCCATACCAATCTGAAGAGAGTACTATTGAGGGTTATGAGATGAGGGAAGTTATGGATTTTGCAATGACTTTCTAAGTGGTAATGAAGCTCCTGTAAACGACAAGAATATTGAGGACTATTCTAACAAATGGGATTTAGGAGCATAAATGAAAGTAATCAGTTGTGAGCTATGGGGACAAGCTCACCTGTATATTTTACACAACATCAACGAAGTGAGTGTATATATCACAAAACATACCAATTTCATCAAGAAACAATATCCTCAGGCCAATTCAATGTAGCTTGCTAGAGAGCCTAACAAGACATTTATTAAGTGGTTTGAAGATAAAGTCTTACATCAACTATCTCAAACACTAAATAATATTGTTAAAAATATCAAATGCCTTAACTTTAAACCAAAAATGAATGTTATGTCTTTTGAAGGGTTTGACATAAATGGGTTCTCATATTACACAAAGCGTCAAGATGATAAGAGCATCGTCTAAAACAATGGGGTCCATGAGTATGATGATCCCTTCATTGTTTTATTAAATGTTTTATTAAATGTTTGAATGTTAGGGGTCCCTTCATTGTTTTATTAAATGTTTGAATGTTAGCTCGATGTGAATTTTACAATGTGATATTAATTTCATTAAATGTTTGATTGTTTTTATATGATATTTTTTCTGATGGTTGACCATGAGTATGATGATCATCATGAGGGTGTGGTGCCGCATCATGATGTAAGTTTTACAATGTATCTAGGTATATGTACATTTATAAGCTATATCCTATATGTGTTTTTTTGTAAATTTTTAGGTTGAGGATGTATATCCTTAAGACCTTGTGCCACTTCATGAGAAGTATAAAAAAACTAAAAAAATCAGGGGCATCACTATGAAGAGCAAGTTACTACAACAAAGGGGCAATGGACCAAAATTGATTGTGGATTTTGATCCTACAGGAAATCTAGTTGGAAAGAACTGCAGTTCATTTGTTCAATATTTAGGGTTCTTACTCGTGGTCATTGTAGTGTAAATGCAGAATCTTGGCATACAATTCCTAAAAGAAAGAAAGACTCCGTATGGAAAGGACTATGTGTGAGATATTATCATTTGTAATTATGTTTTTCAAGATATTTACAATTCTATTTTTAGAATACTCTATTAAATATATGAAATATTGAAGATTATATTTGAGCTGGATGAAAGCCTACATTGTAAAAAGGTGATACAACACTTAGGAGGGTCCTAAGGATCTATAGGACAACTCTCAACCGATAGTATATACGAGATGCTAATAAGAGGAAGAAGTTAGCCACTGAGCAATGGAAATACCTAGACCTGACTGAGTGGGAGGTGTTTGTTGCCATGAGAAATAATGATGAATTCAAGGTATTAAGCGTCAGTCCCAATTTAATTAGTATACATTCTAATGAATTCATTTTTTTACAGTTGAACTTTATTGTAACTAACCAATTCAATGTACTTACTAACAAGGTTGTCAGCTATGCTCAAAGAGTAAGGTGTGCACTAAATGTGCATGATCACATGATGGGTCCAAGTGGCTATGCAACCCTTCACCAAAAACTATAGGTTTCTTCCCTTCAACAACCTACTACTCCTACTGCTGAGACTATTGAGTCCTCTACTACTATGACACCTCTACATCGCCATGATGTGTGGATAGTTGGGAGGCAAAACAAAAAAAAGATATAACCAAACCCGCAACTGTTGAGGCGGCTACAAAAATGGTAAAATTCAACTCTCAGAGCAATTAGTATTGATGATTGTTATGTTTACTTACCAATTTCTATTGATGATGATTAGAGGGAGCTTCACGAGCAGAGGAAGCAAGGCTTGTTCATCCCTGAGGGCACAAGGGATGATTTGATAGTGTCTCTTAGTAACCCAGAGCATTCTAGATGTTCTAGGGATGTTGGCGCTGGTGTGGGCCTATGAGCATTCTTTGGGCCATCGCAACTTAAACGTGTTCAAAAAGAGGGATTTTCAAAAGTTGAGGTAACCTATTCTTTCTTTAGAATGTTATTTTAATGGGAATTCAAAGATAAAAAATGTTTCTTTTGGCCATGTATAGGTAGATGAGTTAATTAATAAGAGAGTCCAAGAAATCAATGAACAAGTGACAGGAATCTCAGGCTACCACTTAGACAGTACATGTTTCATTCCGCTCTTCCCCTATGATATAGGTAGTTGCGAGTAATCATGTACAGGTGGTTATGAGTAATAATGTAGATCCACCACCTAGCAGATCCTTTGTAAGTATTTTTTTGATGTATTAGCTAGTCTTTTCAAGATGATATGTTTAGGTATATATATATATATATATATATATATATATATATATATATATATATATATATATATATATATATATATATATATATATATATATAAACATACTCTATGTAAATTTGTAGGGGTTGAGGTCATGCCATCTAAAATTGAAAGAATACATCATTGCATAGGGTGAGGCTTACCCAAGCCTTCTAGGGCACACGATTCATGGCACTCCAGTACCCGATGGTGTGGTTCGTGTCATCTTGAGGCTTGACTTCCCAACTTGGAGGCATCATCCATTGCCATATGCCCACCCATATGTTCACATGCTTGGTGAAGCAGAAGGCATAGTGGTCTTATGGCCCGAAGCGGGAGTCATATATACTAATCATGTATGGTAAATTAACATTATGTTAATTGGTATATGCATATACATGACAATTGATATGAAATTATATATGTAGGACAAAGGGAAGAAACCCACTACAGCTCATCTTCCTCCACCTCCACCTCTTCCTCAAGTACCTAGTTGGCTTGCAAAGGACCTGTCCAACTCGATACATCTTCAATGCAGGGGTATGATAATATGGATAGGCAAACATTTTGAAAATTCACCTATTATTATTTCTATGGAGGAGGATGCTATAGGCCAATCATACAATTATAATATATTTCTACAAGATATTTTGGAGTTATTTCTTTATGCTTTTTGAAACATCTATAATAGAATTATGGATATGGTGATATCTTATTTATAAATCTATATACCTCATTTTATATATGGTGATATGTTTTCTTATATATTAATGCATACATAATATATGTTTTGCAGCCACTTACATAGGTTTTGTAAAGATTTTTCAATGACTCATGTGGGATTTCTAGTTCCATCCTTGATCAGTCTTGTAAATGAAGACCTTACATCAGTTACCTTATACTTATCTATCACTTTTAAATATTTTGGTGAAGCAAAATAGTGTGTGATAATAGCTCCATGTAATGTTGGGTAAGTTTACTTTGTTTATATTTTTGACTTAAGAAAATTACATTTCATTATGAATTTTGAGTTATATATTTTTTACTTTCTTATCACTAGGGGTAAGCATTGGGAGTTACTGGTTGATGTCCCAGAGACGTTGATAGTTTATTATCTAGATCCTAACATGAACAAATTAGACCATCCGGGAAATGATTTGAAAAGGCTATTATACACGTGAGAAAAAAATTATATTTATATCTGTTAACATATATTATTACATGACTATTTACTAATTCTATTCAATTTGTTACACTAACGTACAGGGCTTTGAAAGATTTTAAAAATGCTAGAGGAAACATGGACAAGAAAAAGAAAGTGTTAGTTTGGAAGAATCTGGATGTAATTTCTTGACTCCAATGCATATTTTATTTATGTGAACTATGCTTATTTTTAATTATTAACATTTTGTATGTCAAAATTTATAGTGTGTTGTATAAAACAACGGTTGGGAATGTGGATACTACGTGATGTGGTATATGGACATAATTGTCAGGTATGTTGCACAAGATATTGAAAACATACAATAAGTAATATATAGTCTTGATCATCATAAGTATAGTCTCATTAGATAATATGAAAATTTCAAACTTATGAATTATATGTATACATCATTATCTTTTCAAGTATTTAAAACTAGTGACTTTAATAAAGGGGAAAAGCTATTAGATGTACATATGCCCTATACGATAGAACAATTAGATGACATAAGAGAAGAATGGGAAAAAGCCTTTGAAAGGGAGGAATTTTTTTATTATGATTGGGGTACTGATGATAAAGAATGACATTTCTAAACTTTGATGTCATTATTTCTATATATATGTGGTGCTTATATATACATGTGTGAATGAGTTTTTTTTAATTGTATTATTGAAATTTGATCTATATACATGTGTGTGAATGTGAAGATGAATGAATGATTTGTGCTTCTACATGTGTGTGAATGTGAAAATGGATGAATGAATGGGATTGTAGGTTTCTACATGTGTGTGAATGTGAAAATAGATGAATGAATGGAACTGTAGGTTTCTACATGTGTGTGAATCATGTGAATGGATTAATTGTGTTTCTACATGTGTGTGAATCACATGATGTATATATAGTCTTGATATATAGATAGTATTGATAATCTTGTTATTGTAGGTTTGTGGCATGTTGTTAGGTTGAAATCACATGATGTTGTAAACCTATAGTTTAGAACTAGACTGTAGATTCTCCATCCTACTGACCAGCCCGACAGTAGGCCTACAAATTGATATTAAAAAAAATGACAGTTAGTCATCAGTTATATAAAATAACCATCAAAGCATGTTTATGTCATCAATTATTTATAGCAAACTGACGACTATGCCCTATCTCAGGCCATTTTTTCGGGTATGGATATAGGTGTCAGTTTTGGAAATTATAACTGATCACAATCTGTAGTTGTATAGTTAGTTTTACTTTGAACTGACGACTATGAACCAAGCATGAGATCACTTTTTTTGGAAAGGGAGTTAGTTGTTAGTGTTTACTGAAATAACCAACGACTACAACAGTAAACCCATGCCAATTATTTTTTTTATTATCACGATAGTCATCAGTTTTCTATAGATAACCAATGACTATGGGTCCTGCCGGTGTCGGTTCTTTTTTTGTTGCAATCAGGGCTGACTCTGTGTCATCTGTTTTGGAACCAACAATGTAGGATTCTACCTTTAGTGTCACCCACTTGGGTGTCACTTGGAAACCGACGTAAAAAGTTCATTTTAACTGACGTTAAAGGTAGTATATGTACTAGTGGAATCTGAATTTTGGTGTGTGGGATTATACTCTGTGACAGTTCTCTACTAGTAGAAGCATGGTATGTCTCATCATCAAAATACTTTTTATCTATGGTTACCTTTTCAAGTTGCACAAATATGTTGAGGGACATGCACAAGTATGAAAATGTGTTATTTTGTTTCTTCTTACTATCGCATCATGCAAATATGTTTTGATTATAGATATGTGATCGTATATATGTGTTTGAGGTATTTGCACAAGTAACGCCCAATTTCTTAACCTTTCACCAATTATCAAGAATGGGACTCTCTATTATGTATGGTCACTCATTTTGTTGATTTTTTAGTCATCTTAAGATTTTACAAGTATTCTCTGACATCAATTTAATAGGCATAAAACTATTTAATCTTTTATTATGTAATAATCAATATGTAATTGCGACCAAATACATTGGAGCGGGAGGTAACCATGTAACTTTGGTGAAAGAGAGTAACATCAGTATACTAGATCAAAGTGGTTAGGTGATAGATGTAGAATATAAAACTTTCAGTGACATAATAAACTTAGAAAATATAAGTTTGATGATATTATGAGTTTGATATAAGATTACTAAATGTGAATTTTAGTATTAGATGTTAATTTTTTTTATTTCAAGTTTACTCCTAACCATGCAACCCTTAATGTTTTAGCACCATACACGATATATATGACTAGTTTGCTAGTATACTTGTTCTACATATAACTAGTGAGATTACATGTTCGCATATACTTATTTAAGTTTGTATAGTTTCAGATATGACATGTGATATTTGGTTTGGATCCAACATAGTATTCAACCTATGTACAAAGGAGGACATCTACTTTGGGACATGTGATAGGGTGAAATTCATCAATGGTTAACCCTATTGGGAAAAGGTCATAGCACTAACTTCAAAATATACGAAGTGTGAGGTCAGAGAACTAACTTCAAAAATATATGAAGTATGATATATGTCAATTGTAAAATATGTGATAATGAGTCTCATGATATAAAACTTATAGGGACCTAAGTGGAATCACCTAGTGTATGTTTCCAACAATACAGTGGAATCCTATACTTACTTGGAAAGAACCTACCCCTATAGAGAGAGGTGGTTGTATATATGTGAGAGAATCCATCTTGGTGAGTGTGAGTCTAAAAACCTATAAGTAGTATTTGATAAATGGTCACTGTGAATGAGACTCATATTGGTTCAATGGTTCCATGTGTAACGTTGCCCAATCATTCATCACAACAAAAATATAGAGAGAGCATTTAATCTCATAATTATCTCAAAACATGGTCAAACGTTACTAATATGGCATACTTAAGCGTGCAAATAACCAAAGCAACAAGACTCAAATAGAAAGTCTGACATACAGGAAAAGAAAGTTGGGAATAACAGTCCCAATAAGAAAACATGAAAGTAGGCAACTAAAATAAATCTCCAAGCTGGAAGGATCGCCTAGGGTAAAGTCCCACCAGTGAAAGATGTCTTCTAAATCTCAGAGTCCTCAAACTAAACCTCATACAACTGCTCATTATCTGTGGACGTTGCATCCCCAACCATGCACCAAAAGAGGAGAAATATAGGAGTTAGAGTAAGTGGCAAGAAATCTATCATAACAGATATAACAAGTATGAGAAACCGAAAGATCTACTGATAAGATAAAACATATTTTAATTACTTATTTTATTCAGTGGCCATGATTATACGATTAGTCCTCCTCCGTTGACACTGAAGTGTCCTGAATGGTGCAACACACCCTCTGTTGGCACATCGTGCCCTCTGTTGACACCGAAGTGTCCTCTATGGTTGACACAACATGCCTTGTGAAACGGAGTAAACACTCCCAAATGGGCAACAGATGCCTCTAAATCGTCCTGGGACTCTCTGGTGAGGACTTATCATATAATCTATTAATTTTACTGTTCTGATAACATTTTCTATTTATATTCTTATTTTCTTATCTCTAATTCTATATCTGTATCTTTGAGTTTATAACTCTATCTCTGACTCAATGTCCATTATCTCAGCATTATGGACTAACTTTAAATATAATCTAGATCTACCTTTTGAAATTTGAAAATCTAGTTTCTCGTTCCAGATTGACCCAATGTCTGAGTCCATGAGTATAAACTATTAATACTCTTATAAAGACTATTCTTGATCTCATGATAAAAACTACCATCTTGCAATGTATCTAAAGTACATAATGGAAAGAACTGTAAAAAGAGATATTCTGAATCTTGAGAAGCAAAATTAGACATATTGTCTAAATATAAAACATGAAAATAGATTTCTTGGACATGGCTCACTTACCTGTAGTAAGCCAAAATCCTACTCTCACTGCTCCTCAGTAAGATGGGTCTGACTCTCTCCTAAAAATCCAAGGGCTGTGTCAGATTCACATCCTTTCTTTTTTATCAACATCTTTAGGGTCATACATATTTCATCAAAACATGTGATTAGGTGTACCGTTAACAGGGTATACTAGGTTAGGATACTAATGTATTTTTGTAGATATTTCTTTAATAATCATAATAATATTAGAATCTATAGTCTAAGTTCATTGTGCAAAATAGCTTATTTATACGCTACTAACTCATACCATGGTTCATATGCATCCAAGTCGTTATTATTGTCATTAATACATAATATTCATAGAGTTTAGGATTATAAATATAATATTCATGTTCTAACATTTTATCACTATATATATAAGCTAGGATTTGTATCGTTTTCTTAGGACCATTAAGATAGTCATAATATATACTTACTACGTGTATTCCATGTATACAACATAGTGACATACTATGAATTGGCTTTTACCGAGATTCTAGTTTATCATCCCCATTAGTCCTAAGTCTATTAGGTGATAAGTATGTATTCCAGTATCAGTTCTCATTGGATTCTGCTTGGTTCAAGTGACACGGGCAAAATAAAGCAACAGAGTGGCAAGGTGGATAGTAGAGCAATACAGGAGCAATTAACATAACCGAACAACAGCAAAACTTGGTACAAAACAGAGCACACCATCACATCAACCTTCACATGGATAATCTACGACCATGCTTAATAGACCAGGAAGCGGTCCTTGCACAAGCCAAGCAGAGGCCAGAGCAGCGAAGCTGCCCTGCCACGGTCGCACGCACAGGGCACAGGTAGGAAAGAACCACCGGCGAGCAATAGGGCTCCATGCCCACACGAAGTTGATCGACCCGATCACAGAGGTGCATAGGAAAATAGCTAGGCGGTCAGCTTGGAGCAGGGTGGCGGCGCCGGCCCCCTCAGCGCCCAAATCCGGCAGAAATAGTGAAAGATCGGGGAGAGGTACAGACCTGTGGCTGAGGGTTGGGAATAGCAGAACGGTCTCCGTGGAAGAGAGGGCACATCCTCGTTGCTTGGAACACGACCGTGTGGGTCTGGAGTCTCTCCGGCGGTGGGCGGCCAACAACAGTTGCCACGACTCTACAGGATATGCCGAACCAGCACTTCGCAACCCAAAGGGTGGCCGGGGGCGCGTTCCTGGGGTGTCGTAGATGGTGTCGGAGCAAGGAATCACAGCGAGATGGTGCGAGGGCCGAAAATGAAGGTAGGGAGCTGCAGGTTGAAGTTGAGGTAGGTTGCGGGTGGATAGAGCAAGGGAGTCAGAATTGATGGTGGAGGAGGGTTCACTGAAGTGCCCGGAAGCTTTAAGAATGACCAGGAAGATGAACGAAATGCTAGGAGGTTAGTTGCAACTTGGCATCAGGAAGAAAGCGGTAGCCGAGAAGGGTGTTTCTTATAGGGATGTTTTTAGGATTCGTGCAAGAGGTCGTTGGATGCAGATCGGTCTCCCGAAGATAGATCATCTTTCAGTTTAAAAAACGAGCAATTAAATCACGAGATATTCACAAATCAAGCGGGCTGCCTTGTTTCCTTTTAGGACCAAGGTTGAAGGAGGTGATCTGATGACTGTACTTAGCCTTGTTCTAGCGGACCAGATTTGACGGCTGGGAAAAAGCAACCAAGGCAAAAATAGCCTTTATTGAGATATTTGCATGCATTTAAAACCCTTACTTTCCCAATTTTATTTCCCCTATGAAATAAAGTCTGATGGGTCCCAAAATTTGACCAGGTGTTTCTAAAAACGTCAAAAATATTATCCTACCTTAGTTTCCATGTTGGGTTATCAAATTAATAACCCAACACAGAAACTAAGGTAGTAGAATATTGTAGACATTTTTAGAAAATAAATATAATTAGTAGTTGATAAAGCTTTGATAATGCATAACTAATTATTTAGAAATCATAAAATACTGGAATTTTAAGTTTCCTCTTATTTATATGTTATCATTTATTAGGAAATTTTTTAGTTTAAAATAGAAATCAATATTATTTAAAATGACCTTTTTGCAATATGTGACCATAAAGGATGTGATAATAGGGAAATTGAAATTAAATACCTGAAAAAATGACGATGTTACACCATGCCATTGAATCAACTAGTTGCACCCACAACTAAGAGTTGGGTAAAAGTTATGATATGGGTCAAAATGTTGTGATTAAAAAGTTATTTGCTGACTTGGATAGGTATTAGCCCATATGGATAGAACTTGTGAAGGTCGTCATTTATCTACAAGTGAGATAATTATGAACCCTTAACATTTAGAATTTTTTTCCCTCAGATGATGTATTATGCAAGAAAGAGTCTCACTTGAGCTAATATCTAATGTATGTTCTATAAGAAACTCAAATTAGCTTGAGATATATTAGTTCATGATGAGAGGTGCGCCCCTAGGGTTCGGGAGCCGTGGGGGCAGTCGAGGCGGCGACCGCGGAGGCTGTGGCCAGGGATCATCATCTCACACTTGATCTAATGAGGAAACCCTCAACCCTACTCTGCCTGCCACTGATGATGACCCTACCGTTGGTGACGAGCCAGACCAAAACGCCGTCTCTGATGATGTCTCCATGAGAACGGAACAGGCTGATGCAGTTCCGGCTCCTGATGCAGTTTCGGCTCGTCATAGCTATAGGGATGACCACATTGGGATAGACCACAGGCTCCTGTCTTATACTAACCCTACCTCACTAGACACTCTCACAGAAGAAGATATTTAGGTTGACCTGTCAGGAGTCCTCCCTGCCTTCTCCATCAAGAATGAATCCATCTAGCCTCTGTTGGCTCTGTGGCAATTCGCGGTAGTCATTAAAGCCATAGGAATCACACTGGGATTCCAAGCCCTTGTCAACAAGATAAGCGTGCTATGGAAGCCGACGGCTCAGTTCCGCATCATTGATCTAGATAATGGCTATTACATAATTCAGTTGGGCAATTGTGAAGATTATGAGAAGCCGCTGCTAGGGGGCCCATGGTCTGTCTTTGGGAATTACCTTTCCATACAATCATGGTCTCCCTCCTTCAGGCCGTCAGAGAAGATACCTCGCAAGCTGGTGGTCTGGGCTAGGTTCGCTGACCTCCTTGTGTTTCTGTACAAAAACCAACTTCTCATCAACATTGGTAATTCCATTGGCAAGACAATCAAGGTGGACGCAAACACCCTGTTAGGCAATAGGGGGAAGTTCGTGAGGATTGCTATTGAGGTGGATACGCAGAAACCATTACTTCCAGCCATCTTCATCAACGGGGAATACTTCCGTCTCGAGTACGAGAATCTACCTCACTTTTGCATGAAGTGCGGTCATCTTGGCCATACGGCGGACGAGTACAAGCAAGGCTCCACACCTCCAAGCGACTTGGCCTCCACCTCCATCCCAATCCCGGTTCTGGCAGTTACTTACACCGACGCGATCCATGCCAAAATGCCTGAGCGGCGCAAGCCAAATGCTATTGGGAGGAATGCTAGCGACAACAAACCCCCGATGCCGCACATCGAGCGCAAGACCACCACGGACACTCCCAGCGTTACCCATGTGTAGGCAAGTGATGATGATGGGTTCCAGCCCGTGCTTAGCAAGAAAGCCAAACAACGTCAGCGTAAGAAGGAAGCGGCTACGGAAGCAGCCCAAGCTGCAGTGTCGCATGACACGTCCAACCATCACAAGGCCAATACCTCTGTTAGGCTCACCAGCAATGATGTAAGCGAAGGAAGGGAGCCAAGCCAGGCCCAAGACGATGAGTTCCTATTCCAAGATCAAGCAACAAACATCCCTACGGTCCCCAGAAAACAAATATCTTGCCATAACAGAAGTGATAGCGGCTACGTTATGCTAAGGAACATGAAAATTGTGTTCCAAACAACACAAAGTCCAGATCGTATTTGAAAAAAAGGTTGAGTCGAGGACCTGCAAGTCATGGCAAGTTCAACTCCCCATGTGAAGTGTGTTCTAGAATTCCAAAAGCACTTGGAAGGTTCCCCTCAAGAAACCTCTGTGGAGGTTGACATGGAAGGTGAAGATCAGTCTGTAGGACTGTGTGCCGCTCTCCAATAATTCTCTCAATGAATATCGTCTGTTTCAACATCCAAGGTGCATGCTTGGATAAGAAAATTCGTTTAATTCACGAAATGAAATTAATTCACAAAGTGAACATCATAGCTATCATGGAACCCCACTATAGTGGTCCAACTGCCGACAACCTCATCAAGTGCCTTGGCTACAACTCCTCGCACAGGGTGGAAGCCAATGGCTTCTCAGGTGGTATTTGGCTTTCCTGGGATCAGCATCATTGTTCTATTGAAATCCTCCTCAATCACCGCTAGTTTATACACTGTCGTATTAACGGTGATTGGTATTTGACCATCGTGTATGGAAGCCCTAATCCTACTATGCGAGAGTACCTATGGGGGAGACTTGAAGAGATCGCTGCTTCTATGAATACTTCTTGGGCCGTTTTGGGTGATTTCAACACCTTGCTTAACATCAACGACAAGCGAGGCAGTGAGTACTTTGATAGGCATTCTAGTGGTGGCTTCCATGAAGTCCTTGTTGCCACTGGCCTTGCTGAGCTTAAAACCCAAGGTCCTTTCTTTACCTTCTAGCGCTAGTACCTCCACGAGCGCCTTGATCGGATTATTGCAAACTCTGAATGGATCCACAAGTTCAGAGACAATTCTGCAATGGTCCTTCCCCATCTATACTCCGACCACCATCCCATCCTCTTGTCATGTGGAACAAGGACGCCTAAACGCTACCTCTTCCGCACCAAGGAGAGTTGGAGCCTCACCCCTAAGTTCACGGAGGACGTCATGTGCCACTGACCAGTAAATGGCAACTTCCAGGAATCCCTTCTCACCTTCAAAGATAAGGCCACTCAGTGGGACTCCACGAGATTAGGCTGCCAGCATAAAGAAAAACAACAACTCCTCACTCGCATCAGCAAGCACCAGGTATACTCTCAATCACTGAACCCCATATCACTGATGGACCCATTTATTCCTCTTCAGGAGTGACTCCACAACATCCTTCTCAATGAGGAGGCGGACTGGCCACAGTGGGCCCATATTGACTGGTTGAAGTCTGGTGACCTTAACACTAGATTCTACCAATCATACGTGCAATCTAGGCGACACTTTAACAAGATTACTCACCTTCAATGTGAGGACGGGTGCTGGACCTCCACAAGTGAAGAAATGAAGAGGCTGGTTCACAGCTTTTTTGCGGACCTCCTTTCCCAGACTGCCCCGACACATGATGATCGGATACTTGCGTATCCTGGAGCCTTCCCTGCCATTCACACTTCTACTACTGCCATCCTGAGTGCCATCCCAAATAAAGATGAAATCAGAGCTGTCACCTTCTCCATGGCTCCTCTCAAAGCACCGGAACCCAATGGGGTCCATACTGGCTTCATGCATCATCATTGGCAGCAGGTTGGCCCGAGCATCATCCAAACAGTTCAAGAGGTTTTCACTTCTAAGAACATTAGCACTTCCATAGCGGATTCCTACATGGTCTTAATCCCTAAGATCCCTTCTCCTCAACGTTGCAGTGACCTGAGAGCCATATCACTTAACAACAGCTGCTTCAAAATCATCTCCAAAATTATTGTTGAAAGGTTGAAGCCTCTCATGAATGACTGGGTCAACCCAACACAGTCTAGCTTCATCCCCAGAAGATGCATTAGTGACAATATCCTTCTTGTTCAGGAGGTTATCCACTCCATGAAGTCCAAATCCAAAAAGAAATCGTGGATGTGCATCAAGCTTGATCTAGACAAGGCCTTCGACAGAATGAACTGGGCATTTATATATGACACTTTATAGCGTACTGGCCTGCCAGCTATCATGGAAATCATCAACAAGGGCTCGACCTCCATTCTGTGGGAGGGCAAACCTTTACCTCCCTTCAAAGCCACTCAAGGTGTCTGCCAAGGAGATCCGATCAGCCCTTACATTTTTGTCTTGTGCATGGAATGGCTGAGTCAAGCTATCTTTTCTTCTGTGGAATCTGATAATTGGAAACCAATCACCCTCTCTCGTGGGGGCCTGAAATTGTCTCATGTCTTCTTTGCTGATGACATCCTTCTTCTAGGTGAAGCTTCTATCAAATAGGCTCAGATCATTTCTACTATCCTTAAGGAGTTCTCCATGGCGTCAGGGCAATCTATTTCCAAGCCCAAATAACGCTGCTTCTTCAGTAAGAATATTTCTCAACCTCTAAAGAGAACGATAAGTAGAAAACTTGGCTTCTCCTAGACCAGCGACCTAGGCAAGTATCTAGGTGTTCCCGTCCTCCATAATCGAGTCAACAAAGAAACCCATGGTGACATCCTTGCCTCCATTCAATGGAGGATGAACAGTTGGTCCCTTAAAAGTCTTTCTCTAGCAGGAAGGGTGTGTTTGGCCAAGTCTACCATGCAGGCTATTCCTTCCTATACTATGCAAACCGTTAAGCTTTCTCCGTGCTTGTGTGATGACATCAATAGGCATATCCGAAGATTCATCTGGTCTGGAGCTGCTAGCCAATGCAAATCCTCTCTAATCTCTTGGAAAAAAGTCTTGTCCAGCAAGGACATTGGTGGGCTAGCTATCAGGGATGCCAGGGACCAAAACGACACCCTTATGATGAATAATGTCTGGGCTTTCCTCACTGACCCGTCCAAGGTCTGGGTCAAGGTGATGAAGGACAAATATACCAAGAATGGTAGGCTCAAGTCTGTACTGAGCTCCCCGGCCTGGAGCTTTATCAAAAAAAAAAACCTTAGTAGAGTCACTGAACAGAGCCACAAAGTAATCAACAATGGGAGGCACACAAATGTCTGGGAAGGTAGGTGGATTGCTGGAAAATCTGTGTTGGACTTCCACCCCGGTTGGCCAAGCCATCATGAAATCCGAGACCTCACTGTAGAACCCATGGCGATCTCCGATGGGGAATGGGACTGGTATTTCATTTACAATTTTCTCCCCGAGCCCACTTGGCCTATTATTGCTACTATCCCTGCCCCATGCCGTCATTCGGAGGACGATGGTTGGGTCTGGCCTCTCGAAAAGAATGGGTTGTTCACTTCTAGATCAGTCTACAGGTGGCTTCGGCGAAGCAAAGAAGTCACCACACAAGGAAATTGGAAGGGCATTTGGCAAGCCAAGATTCCGGAACACATCAAGATGTTCCTTTGGCTCATGCTTCATGGCGCCCTCATGACGAACATGGAAAAGAGATATAGACACATGGAGGTGCCAGAGGAATGTCCCATCTGTAACAACAGTCAGGATACCATGATTCACGCACTCAGAGACTATAAATCAAGCTGGGATGTTTGGAATCAGCTGCTTCCCAATGAGGACCACTCACTCCTCTCTTCGAGCGAGTGGATTCAGAAGTGCACCACAAACTCAGATGACACTTTCACTTTGAGAGTTGTTGCTTGCTGGCATATCTGGACTTGCCTCAATGAGCAGCTCCATCAACAGAGGATCCTACCTACTTCTAAGAAAGTTGAGTTTATCAAACTCCGAACGGATTCTATTACCAAGCTACATGACAGGTCGGACCACACTCATTTAGCAGCTAATCCACCTACTCATCATCTCAATGCAAAGCCATTCTTTATCTTCACTGATGCAGCTCACCATTATGGTCATAACACAGCGACTATCGGCGCCCACACTGTGCTTACAGACGGCTCTCATATCATGGGATCCTTCCAAATTATTCAGTCTTCTACTCCGCTCGCTAGTGAGATCCATGCTATCCTGTTAGGTGCCCAGCTATGCAAGGATCATCAATGGGACGCCTGCTACATCTTCATTGATTGTCGAGAAGCCATCAGGCACCTTACTAAAAACAAACCTCTCCCACAGTTCTTGCCCTTTGCTAGGAAGGCTAAAAATCTTCTAGGGCCCCCCCTTGTAGAGATCATCCACCATGTTCCTCGTGGTTTTAATGGACCCGCGGAAAGCCCTGCTAAATATGCCATCAAGACAAAAAATTCGTTCAGCTTCACCACTGTTGTTCCCCATTGGTTCCTTCATATGAGCCACGCGGACATTCACTCTGTTCTGTCCGTAGTAGAGCGCGGAATGAATAAGAATTAGTTCTACATTTTTCAAAAAAAAAACTCAAATTAGCTTGACTTAGTGTGTGCCCCATACCATATATGTAAGATTTAAATATGAAGTATGAGTTTTGTTTTGTTGTGATCTTTAGACCATAGATTATATGATCATGATATTTATATGCTAAACTTTGGTTATAAATATTTGTTGATAATATATACCCTTATCTAGTTATTTGTACCCTGCATATAGTTAAAATGATGTTTACACTTGGTAATAAATGGCATATCAATCATTAAAAGGTGGAATTATGAAAGTGGAGATGATAATCTTACAATCACTTCAAATCTAAGTTTCACTTGGATTTAGAGGAATAAATTTTGTTTAAGGTGGGTGAATGTCATATCTAAATTTATAGGATTGTTTTCAAAGAAGATACATGGATGGAAAAATAATATACTTAGTATATAAAATAATCTTGAGTAGTCTAATATTCTTAGGAGAAGATGATTTATGAAATAATGAGTATTGGTTTTCATTTAATATATTTTGAAAAATTGGTTTGAAGTAAACCAAGTTACATGGAATTGTTTCATGGATTGATTTCATGTTTCCCAGATGAAGAGAGTTCTTTGTGTCATTTTGACAAATTTTGTATTTTAGAACACTAAAGTAAAATCTAAGGTGATTGAAAAATACAATATCAATACTATCATGTTTGAGATTCCTTGGTTGAGTTATAGTAATTACTTTTCAAGAAAATGCCTTTTAGTATAAGATTTTATAGAGGATTTATTTGTATGGTCGAAGTACTTATGTTTTGATGTTTTTCAAGATGGAGGTTACCCAATATTGAAGTAGTGTTACAAATTTTGTACCTTTTGGAGTTAGGAATTGGAATCTAAACATCTTATAAAGATGAAAAAATGTTTAACTACTGTTGACCACTGGGGACTTTGGTTGTTAGATTTAACCTATCAATGTGACTTAATATGGAAGTGGACCCTAGATCTAACTTTGGGTGTTTCATCTAGAAAAGGAAAATTTAGTATAACCCTTGGATGGGAAGCCACTACCATAAGATCATCACCCACCCCTATCATGTAACACCCCTAACCTGGGTTATGGATTAACCCTAGGAGTTTTGCTTAAGTAAGTTTCTTATAAACTTATTCTTATCTTTTGAAAAGAAATGAAGTCTCTTTGTGAAGTTTATTTTCAAATTTGAGCTTATATGCAAACTAGGTATGCATTATATGATAATATAAGTGAAAAGTGCAATTCACCCAAGAATAAGGGTTAATGTGTAAAATACCACCTCTAGATTGCTTCTACTCTTGCCTAGTATTATCTAGAGGAGAGAGAGAATAAGGAGACAATATGTTGAATCATCCTAAAGTGTTAGCACTCTTAATAATGAAAAGACCAAGAAAATGCATAAGTTGAAGGCTATGCACATGAGCCATATCGAGTTGTGGACTTAGAGTAGAAGTCCCTATCAGCCATAGAGCCATAAGAGAGCCTCCTATCATTTTTTTGAGTCTTAGCTTGGCTCATAACGGGCAAGACACTTCAAAGAAGAAATAGGAATCAGTTTGCAACTTGTTTTGGAAAGGATTGAGTTGGATATTATAATATAGTAGGTGGAAAAAGACTTTCTCTAAAAGATAACTCAAGAGACGACCCTTATCTTCTGTATTATCCATGAACTTTTATTTTTGCATGGCAAGATAATGATGGCATGCATGCAAGTGTATGAGTCAACCTTGCATGGCTAGGTGGCATAAAGTAACTTTAGCTAATGACACCTATTACACTCTTTTCCATAAACCCGTAGTATAAATACCTTAACCTTCACTTGTTAGTAAGATTTTTTAATCTTGTTAGAAACCTTTCCTATTGTATCGTGTAAACCCTCTTGTGTCATGCAAAGTGAGGAGATTTGAATGGTGAAGCTTGATATCATCCAAGGGTAAGAGATATCAGCCAACTAGGTCATAGAAGCAGATATCGTCCATTATTATTGGAGATATCGTGCAAAGGTTAGGAGCTCAAGTCTTGGATCTTAGAGAAGGTTCATCTTCAACCTTAGAACGTGAGGAGGGAAGCTTGAACTTTGCAAGCTACTTGAGAGGCGGCTTATATAACTTGAACCCATCAATAATATTATCTTTTCTTCAATATTGTTCAACTTGTTGATTTCTTTTAAATTCAGATTTCCTTTGATTAATTGATATATTCACGAGTTTCAATAAGAACTTAGGACTGTTGTCCATGGTTTTGAATAGTTAGATAATGATCTTGAGGTTCATGATGATGACATCATCATTGGACAACCCGATATGGGTAGAAGACTTTTGAAAACCGATAAGGAATCTGATATAGAAGTCAATTCGATATGAAGGTAGGTCATACTTTGTAAAAACAAGTCCTATGGACAATATGGGAGATTCCTATTTATATCTTATACACAATACAAAGCTAAAGCAACACCTTTGCATGGTATGAGTGAACCCTAGATGAAGATATAGAAATCTAATATGTAATGCAACTATTTTCTTTTGAAAATTCAATATACCCCATCACTTTATGTCGGGTTAAAGGGTAACTTAGTATCCATCTTGTCATGAAAAGAACTAGCGTTCAAGGTTCTTATCTATCATGGGAACACGATATGGCAGTCAATATAGGAACATGATATGGAAACATGATATCACCAAAGGTGGGTACACGATATGGTGAAATCCATGAGGTAAATTGATATGATGTTCAAAGACATAACTTGATATGATAGCCAACATGGGAATAGGATATGGTAACATAGGATCACAATATGGAAAATCCAATGTGGGGACATGATAGGGAAAACCCGAGATGAAATCCGATATGGAAATCCAAGAGGAAAACTAATATGGTGGAAAACCAATATGGAAGATCGATATGACAAATTCAGATAAATATAATATTGTTTGAGTGATTTATGGTAAAGCCATAATGGCATACTTGATATGGTGTACCCTAGTACACAATATGAGAACCCAATACACCTCTATACCTGATATGAGGGTAATAGTTTAACCCCTACATGTTATGAGGTTGACTAAAGGTGATAAAAGGTAAAGAGACAGTTAATCCAACCTAACTACATGACATGGTGTTTAGGGATATGCCCTAAACCTGATATGAAGGTGTGATTTCATCACATGATTAATAAGGATACTTGTTATAATGATATATGCATCTTCAAACATGATAGCATAACATTATCCACCATGCTACCCGATATGGTAGACATGCTTTTATTTAGTAATATTGTCTAAGTACTGAATATGATTAATGCAATATTGAGACACAATAAGTCTAATTCAATTTGATAATAATAAGATGGTAGACCTTAAAGATGTGAATTAAGTAATCTACATCCTAATAGGGATGAGAGAGAAACTAATATTGGAATGATAATTATGTGATCATCATATACTCCTAAGATGAGTGGAGTATGAGTTAGACTAAATCTTTGCTAATGAAATCTTGAAACCCTTATTGATTGATTATAACCCTAATTCATAAGGGAGGATGTGTTCTTTAGTATTTCATGATTAATACATATGTTTGAAATTGTTGATGGCATGATATATTAATCATACATGCAACATAAGGCAATCAACATGGCTAAGTAAGAGCTATGATGTTATATGATACAGATTCAGTGAGCTATGTGAACTATGTGAATGAATACCCTGGTCTGATGAACCAGAGGTAATGATTATCTGCTAAGTGGTGACACTTCTCAGTGATGAATTAAGAGTTTGAATACCCAAGTATGATGATAATAAGAATATTGAGATTCTAAGTGGTCTATGTGTTTTAGTGAATATGAAAATATCTGATAAATCCAATTATGTTTTTCTTTGTAGCATATCTTCTTAAGGATTGAATACAGAAAACATCGGTTGATACCTTATTACTTTCATACATCTTAGTAGATAGATGTTATACATGTTCTTCATATTCCTTTTCAATCAAATAGATGTTTTATAATTCTATTATCATTAAATATATCTACTAGTTGCATAAAATACCTTTTGTTCCATCTTTACTATTTCTTGTGATTACAATATTGTTGGCAGAGAGTTATATCTCTCGCTGGGACAATAGTCTCACCCCATGGGATCTACAATTTTTAGGTGACGCAGATAAGGGACTAGGAGCCGAACTGCAGAAGAAGGATCGTATCAGCACAGACAGTAGTAGTATCTCAGGTTGAGTACGTTGTTTGTCACTATCTTGTAGATAGAAGTCATGTGTATCATCTCTGTACTCTCAGGTCCTCAGATTTAGTACGTGATGGTTTTATGAACAATTTGAGGTTTTGGCTAGTATGCCTCGAGGTTTTATGTCGCTTCAGTATATGTTTTGACAAAGCAACTGTTGTATGTTATTCTTGAGAAGAGATGGTATAGTGTATGTACAATGATGTATATAAGATTTTGATTCTTCCTTAAAGAGTTTTCCTAGAAATGGATCTCTTTGCAAAATAGTTTTAATTTTTAGTGATTTTTTTAATCTACTACTTATGATAATTCCGCATAATTAGTAATGATTTGGCTGTCAGTTTGGTGGTCGTCGTTACAAGTTTGGCATCAGAGCTTAAGGTTTGCTGAGTCTGCAGAGACATAGGTTTTGAGTATGTTCTAGTGTCCTCCAGTATATCCTGTAGTGACTTCTGCTTATGCATAAGAAAGGGCGAAGTTTAAAAATGATTGGAGAACATGAGGAACACATTGCTAAGAGCAATGTTGTTGCACCAAGAGAAGGTGCAAGGGATCAGGCAAGAGGTGAACGAGTGCCTGAGAATTCCCATCTTGGCCTAATCGGGATAGAAAATCCTACTTTTTATGCTCTTGTTGGGCAGGTTAGGACAACAATGATGCATATAGTAGGCTGGATACTAGCAATATAATCTAGATTACCAGTCCTCAATGCAGAAACGTTGGGTTTTGAAAGGGTTCCTGAATGACATAGTCATGTTGGAATAGTGGAAAATGTGAGAATGATTAACATATGGCAAGAAAATAGGCTCTGCCATAAGTATAAACAGATAGTACATATGTGATGGTAGTGCCCAAGAAGGGGCAATAAGATGAGAATTAAGGAAATATCTCTACAATTCTAGAAACATTTGCCTAGTTGTTTCAAAAAGGCAAAGTTCTTGGTGCCACCAGTGCAATAAATGCCTAGTGTACTAGGGTAGTAGTCGCTAAGTAAAGTCAAAGGTCCTAACCTTCCACCTGTAAGAACTTCTGACTTCGCTTCTACATCGGTAATAAGACCGATAAGACCATGGTACGAGGACAAGACATGTTATAAATATGGACATGTTGAGCATATTAAACTCTTTTGTTTAAAAAGAAGGGAGGAAATGACCCAACAACCGGGGTAGACTCGGCAGGGCTTACAAAAGTTACAACCCAATGGAGTAAAAAGGCAAAAGTAATAAAATGAAACAACTAAATAGGGATTGCTAAGTGGACTTCCCCAACTAAATAGGGATTGCTAAGTGGACTTCACCAACTAAATAGGGATTGCTAAGTGGACTTCCCCAACTAAATAGGGATTGCTAAGTGGACTTTCCCAACTAAATAGGGATTGCTAAGTGGACTTCCCCAACTAAATACATGTCTCCTCTATGATGAACAACCCTGGGTAATGATGGGGTGATAAAAGGAATATGTTCCTTAATGTTCTTTCCTTTCAAGGACATGGCAATCAAGTGAGTCTTATGACACTTGATGTGCATGAGTTAGAAGTGTTAAATTGATGGATACTTAGAAAAGTATTAGTTCTTCTGGGACTTTGGTTCCAAGATAAAGATATGTGTAATATATTATGTCCCAAGATGAAAAAAAAGATCCTTTTGTATGTTTGACTTTGGATTTAACAATAAAGAAATGAAAATGATGAGGATTTGATGTTTTTCGACACATGTGAAGGATGCCAATGTAAGGGATTCTGGTATCCAAGATGTGCCAGATGGTATGGGAAAGTGAGGATATGACTCTTGATAAGATGAATAATGTTTGGTTATCTATAAGGGCTATCCTTGAGATAACTCTAGTATGGAGGTCATATGTTAGGGGTTTATGCTCTGCATAAACATAAACATTGATAAGGATGTATTAATTGAAGGAACAATTGTAGAATCGTTTTGAGAGGAAGCTTATCAAGCTAAAAATAATTCCTTAAACTATCTGTATCTAGATTTATTGAGGCAAATTATTCCTAACTTCTAGAGATACCTCTGATATAAGTTCTTCTTTAATAAGTGACCTTTCTTTATGACAAGAGAATGTACAAATAGGAAGATAGTTGATACAAGTCATAAGAAAGTTTTGTGTTGTGTCAATAGATTGGAGTGGTATTAAGGATGTATGATAAGACTTGTAGTCCCAAGTGAGTGACAGAACGTAATCCTGGTCCTTCCTAGAAAGTGAAATGGTAAGCTAAGTGAAGAGTATAAAAGACTCCCTAGAATCAAGAATCTTATCACATAAAATATGTGAGTCAATAAGGTTTGACACCTAAATTATTCAAAGTATGAATAGTACTTCTCTGACTTAGAAAGTGTTACCTGACATAGAGTTGGCTCCGCACTCAGTAATGAATAGGACAGCTGAGTATGTGTCATGTGTGACATATCTTATGATGATCTTTAATGGAAGGACTTTTGTGCTGGTCAAAATTCTATGGCATCTCCATAACATCAAGATGTTATGTGGAGACTTGATGATATGATGCATGAACAACAATTGTCTTCCTTCATCTGGGATTTCAGGGACGAAATCCGTGTTAGGGGTTTATAATTGTAACACCCCTGGCCTGGGTTATGGCTTAACCCTAGGATTTTTGCTTAAGTAAGTTTCTTATAAACTTATTCTTATCTTTTGAAAAGTAATTACGTCTCTTTGTGAAGTTTATTTTCAAATTTGAGCTTATATGCAAACTAGGTATGCATTACATGATAATCTAAGTGAAAAGTGCAATTCACCCAAGAAGAATGGTTAATGTGTAAAATACCACCTCTAGATTGCTTCTACTCTTGCCTAGTATTATCTAAAGGAGAGAGAGAAGAAGGAGACAATATGTTGAATCATCCTAAAGTGTTAGCACTCTTAATAATGAAAAGACCAAGAAAATGCATAAGTTGAAAGCTATGCACATGAGCCATATCGAGTTGTGGACTTAGAGTAGAAGTCCCTATCGGCCATAGAGCCATAAGAGAGCCTCCTATAATTTTGTTGAGTGTTAGCTTGGCCCATAATGGGAAAGACACTTCAAAGAAGAAATGGGAATCAGTTTGCAACTTGTTTTGGAAAGGATTGAGTTGGATATTATAATATAGTAAGTGGAAGAAGACTTTCTCTAGAAGATAACTCAAGAGCTGACCCTTATCTTCTATATAATCCATGAACTTTTATTTTTGAATGGAAAGATAATGATGGCATGCATGCAAGTGTATGAGTCGACCTTGCATGTCTAGGTGGCATAAAGTAACTTTAGCTAATGACACCTATTACACTCTTTTCCATAAACCCCTAGTATAAATACCTTGACCTTCACTTGTTAGTAAGATTTTTGAATCTTGTTAGAAACCTTTCCTCTTGTATCGTGCAAACCCTCTTGTGTCTTGGAAAGTGAGGAGAGTTGATTGGTGAAGCTTGATATCATTCAAGGGTAAGAGATATCAGACAACTAGGTCATAGAAGGAGATATCGTCCATTGTGATTAGAGATATCATGCAAAGGTTAGGAGCTTAAGTCTTGGAGCTTGGAGAAGGTTCATATTCAACCTTAGAACATGAGGAGTGAAACTTGAAGTTTGAAAGCTACTTGAGAGGTGGGTTATATAACTTAAACCAATCAATATTATTGTCTTTTCTTCAATATTGTTCAACTTGTTGATTTCTTTTAAATTCAGATTTCCTTTGATTAATTGATATATTCATGAGTTTGAATAAGAACTTAGGACTGTTGTCCATGGTTTTGAATATTTAGATAATTATCTTGAGGTTGATGATGATGACATAATCATTGGACAACCCGATATGGGTTGAAGACTTTTGAAAATTGATAAGGAATCCATTATAGAACTCAATCTGATATGAAGGTAGGTCATACTTTGTAAAAACAAGTCCTATGGACGATATGGGAGATTCCTATTTATATCTTATACATGATACAAAGGTAAAGCAACACCTTTGCATGATATGAGTAAACCCTAGATGAAGATATTGAAATTCGATATGTTATTCAACTCTTTTCTTTTGAAAACTTGATATACCCCATTACTTTGTGTCGGGTTAAAGGGTAACTTAGTATCTGTAACATCCCTGACCTAGGTTATGCCTTAACCCTGGGAGTTTTTCTTAAGAAAGTTAATTAGACCCTTAATTTTATTTTGTGAAAAGTAATTAAGGCTCAAGAGGAACTTATGTTTCAATCTTGGTCATGCTTGAATAATGTTGAAGCAATGTTTGCTTATTTTGGACTAAAGTGCAAATTACCCAAAGTGAGGGGTTAACTTGCAAATGTTACTTGATAAATGTTCCTCATGTGTTGAAGCATCATGAGAATGAATTTGGTGCAGAGGTATGGCTTGTGGTAGCCTAAGTATCAAGAAAGAGTTGATAAAGCAATGTTTGTGCATTAAAACCTAGTTTTGGAGTAAAGTGTAATTTACCCAAAACCTAGGGTTCAATATGCAAATTACCACTTCAAAATAGTTCCTCATGTTTCTTGTCATCATGTAGAGAAGATAAAATGTGAGGGGCGCCTCATTTGAATTAATTTTTAGGAGAGAGAATCTTTATATTAAAATAATCAAGATTTATGCAAAATTGAAACCCTAATTCAGTATTATGCAAAAATAAATATGTTAATTGAAATGCCTTTCAACCAAAATTGTAATGGTTTAATTCAGACATGTGTGGACGTCCTTGTTCTTTTCAAGGACCACAAAATATCTCAAGGAGGTGAAATACCCAGTCACATTATTATAAGAAAAAGAAATATCCACTCACTTACGGACATTATTATAAAATGATTTAAGGTGCTTAATTTGCTTTTCTTTAAATTGTGGATAATTGAGAGTAATAAGAGGAAAAGAGGATAGCCTCGTCCCTAAGGAAGAGAAGGGGGCAAGTGGCAAGGATAAGGAGGGAGATAATTCCTACTTTCTCTCTCCTAATTGAATTTTTAATAAAAATTGCATATAAGCTCATTTATCCATAGATTAAAGGGGGAATTTCGAATTCACTTCCACCCTTTGCTTGAAAAACGATCTTGGGAGCTTGGGAGCAAGAGTAGAACGAGCCCCAATATGTTGGTAAGATTCTTGACCAACTTTCACCTTGAATCCATGGTGGAAATCACAAATCAATGCATGATTTCTTCTTATCTCGATTCCCTCTTCAATTCTAACCATTCCTTTTCACTCAAAGCTTGAGGACGAGCCTTGGGATAGTGAAAGGAGTTGAATCAACCATTTTTGAGGTGAGCTTGAAGCTTTGGAGCTCAATTGGAGGCGGGTTATTTAACTTGAACCCCTCTACATTGTTATTCAACTATTAATCTTGCAATTTCGTTGATTCCTTCATCTTCTTGATTAATTGCTGGTTGAAAATGGAATTTCCATGAAATCAGATGTACTAGGAGTTACATGAAAGAGTTTAGATTAATATGACATAATCTTGGATACTTTTCCCAAATAATTGTATCTCATTCGGTTTCAACATGTTGTTCATACGGTTTCAACCAAAATTGTTTGAAAGCAAACGGTTTTATCAAACCGTTTGAAGTTAAATGGTTTCAAACCGTTTGGGAGGGTTGACCATGGTTGATCGTTTGGGAATTATGATGCTAATGGTGATGGTGGATGACCCATCAAATTTTATTGATTAATTCCAAAGGGATCATTAGTTGAAGGTTAATCAATTAAGCAAACCCTAGTGATAGTATATTGGTCAATACACTAAAGAAGGGTGTGGCTAATATAATCAAGTAAGATGAGAATGTTACACCCATGATGGGTAAAAAATTGATAAACCATATAAATGGTAATATTGATACTCTAATGAGTAAGGGTATAAGGGACAAGATAATGCCTAGATCATTATATGTCCAACTCTATCCATGTGTAACAACCCTATACACCTTACAAAGATGAGGACATGAAACTCTTTGTAATAATGTATGTAACATTAAATTATGATGTGGATAACATCCTAAGAGTTGAAATACCTAAAGTGGTTGATAATGGATTATTCTATATCAACAATTCTTAACCATTAGATAAGTCCATATCATTAAAGATAGTTGGATAATACTAATGTGTAACCTATGCACTATATGATGAAAGTGATAGGTGATTGGTTAAAAGTATTAAGAGGGAAATATCTTAATACAAGGTTAGTTGATTATCTTAAGTAAGATAGAATGAGGAGAAAAGTGATACATCAGGATGTGATAGATATCACGTTTAGCATTTCAAGGTTGTTATACTTATACCTTGATGAATCTCAATCCAACATACTTGGATAAGAAACACAAGAAGTGTGTGTTATGTAAATTATTACCATGAATATGTAATGAATTCAATGCACTTTGATAAGTGTTGGCTAAACACTATAAGAAAGGGGTTAAGCCAAGATAATGGGCATGATATAAACATACCATGTTAAGGTTGAGAGATGAACTCATACCTTGAATTGATATTCATAAATGATATATGATGAAAGTAATCACTACTATAGAAATGGCTTATAACGTCACATTTACAGGCGTCAGTTGTGTACAAGAAACCGACGCCAAAACCATAAAGTGTCGGTTTAATACACAAACCGACATCTATCTGTAAAGAGCGTACAGACACGGGTATCGCTTTTTTATTTAGTGTCGGTTCCTAAATAAGAAACCGACACCTAAAATTGACCGCGCGAAAAAAATTACCTCCAAAATTTAACATACGACATCACTTTTTAGATCATCAACCAACATCTAATGTTTTTTCACGCGATAGAAATTGGGCCCGTTGTTAGCGTCATTTTTTTGAAAATAACCGACGTCGATGTGTTTTCGCGCGTTGTCCCTGTGAAAATTTTCACCCCATTTGGTTTCGGTTGTCTATGGAAACCGGCGCCTATAGTAAGAAGTGTCAGTTGTTTTTAATAACCGACACCTATGGTTAACTTAATAGCAGCCACCCGAAGCAGACTCCTCCTTTCTCATTGTCAAGAGCTTAGGTTTAGATCTGGCGATTTGCAATTTCTGCTCCTGCCACAACTGGCCTGCATCCGCCTACTGCCGCACCACCATCTGCCCACCTCTACCCGCCGTCTCTACCCGCCGCAACTGCTCCTGCCTAGCTCTACCCGCCGCAACTGCTGCCCAGCTCTGCCCGCCGTAACTGCTGCTCTGCCCGCCGCAACTGCTCCTGTCGTCACCTACTGCCGCACCGTCACTGCCTGCTGCCCGCCGTCTCTGCCCTCCATCGTCTTCTGCCGCACCGCCACTGTCTACTTCCGCCGGCTCTGCCCGCTGCCACTGCACTGCCGTCGTCGGCCCACCGCCGCTGTACAACGACGATGCCCGCATTTGCTAAGACTGCCGCACCCAGCGAGCAATGAGCAGTAGCAGCAGCGACCCAGCGTCGATGCACTGCCGCCGTCTCTGCCCACCGCGCGCCGATCCTGATCCTGCTCGTGCCCATCCTACTATGCCGGTAATGCTCCTGCTCCCACCTGCTATACCACTGCCGCCACTACCACCGTCTCTACCACTGCTACCTGTATATCCAATCATCCGATCATGTATATTCCAGAGTCTAATTATGCCTGTAGTTCTAAAAGTGTAGTTAATACATGAATGTAGAGTGGTTGATACATATAAACCCTAGATTTGTTTAATATATTGTGTATATCATTAAATCTGTCTATTTTAATATAATCTAACATTTCTAATAATTCGGGTTTATACCATATCGAATAATGTTACAATGGAATTAGGGTTTGGTACCCTTATTCCTATCCAAACCCGAGAATACCTTAAACCCTAGTTAGGATATAACTAATATGGTTGTCTATAACTCTAATGAATATTGTTTAAACTCTAGGAATTAGGTTTGGTACCCTTATGCCCTAATATGGTTGTCTATAACTCTAATGAATATTTTTATGGTAAAAAAATAAACCCTAGGAATGGCGACTCGAAACCCAATCCATGGTTAACCAAAAGCTAATGGGTGATAGGTTATGGATATGGTGGAGAATGCAATGCAAGGCTACAGAAAGAGCCAAAGAGGACGAGAAAGATATCAGTTTGTCCCCTAGTCAAATCACACCCAGACCTCTAGTGCTAGAGAAGTAAATCACGTAATAAACCCTAAACCTAATTAGATCATGATGTAGTAGATCTAGATCTTAGGGTATCTGTATCCTCCCTAACTATCAAATATAGATCTAGATCTTGCTTAATGATTAATTCTAATGCATGCATGTGACATACTTTGCATTTGTGTTGTTGCAGGTGTTGACTTGTTGTTGATTTGCATATATTTCTTCTTCAACCATCAAGTGAGGTATAATATTCTCACTCTCCCAATGTGCCATTAGGCTTCATTTTGATTCAAATCTTTGACATATGGAATCATGGTTTATTTACTATTTAGTATTTATTTATTTCTTTCTTTCTTTCTTTCTGATGATGATGATGATGATGATGATGATGATGATGACGATGATGACAATGATGATGATGACAACGACGATGACGATGATGATGATGATGATGATGATGATGATGATGATGATGCTCCAGTCACCGCCACTGTCCACCGCCTACACCTCCAGTGCCGACCACCTTCACCTCCAGCCCAGCCACCTTCACCTCCGACCGCCGCCACCACAACCTGCTCGATCCACTGGTGTGGTGAGTACATGGATTAATTAATTAGCACTAGATTTGTACATAGGATTAATGATGCCACCATATAGTTGATTACTATTGAATAATTAGGGTTAATGATGCATTAATGAACTTAATTAATTAGATTTGTACTTAGTTTCTCTAAGATTGTATAGTTGATTAATATTGATTAATCGGGGTTAATTATGCATGAATGAATTTAATTATGATGATTATCATTTTCTTTTCAAGATAAACCATTAATACTTATATTTTTCACTCTCTGTCTACTACTTTTTTTTAAAATATATAACATCGTTATATATACTTACAATTGTTAGTACTTATATTTTTCAGTCTCTGTCCACCCACAACAGTCATTATGAAGTGGGCCTCTATGTCAATGTTACTGTTCCCTGATGAAGAACAATTGAACATCATCCTAGATGATCATTCCTTAAACCAACTAACAATACCCAAACATTGGCATTTTCTAAATGGAAGACACTACAGGCCTAGTGAAGTGACCCTAAATTTTGGCAATTCTTCACATGTTATCGAGGTTGAGTATGATTTGGCGAGAAATCTTGTATCAAAATCTGGTTGGCGTGATTGGATTAGAAAGATGCTAGTGGGCCGTAGCGACAGGCTTTTTATCCGTCCAGTTGGCCATAATACCATCAAAGTTTGGATAACCTACATCAACAACGAGACCCCTGATCATCTACGACGATATGAGCATATGATTGTCAATATCATCTCGGACGAATCTGATGATGAGGCCCTTGTTAGTTCATTAGACTACGGTAGGTCCAATAAACAAATATAATTGTCATGTTTTATTTTGTGTTTACACTTGTTGTCTTAAAGTAATCAATCCTCATAGCTACTTTATTTTCTGAACTTTTCTGAACTTCAGGAGAAGATCACCACAATGAAAAGGCCTCGAAGTTACTGATGCGGGACTATGTTGGTGTAGTATTTAGTTGTTTATCTATCTAGACTTGTCTGTATTAATATATGCATGTTGTTCATTTTTTTTAATTTGCTTCCTAGTTGCTTATGGAAGCTGCATATCATGGGTATAATACTACTTAATTCATCAATTGACATTCTATTTTGTAAGGGTTTTTAATGCTACAACCTTTCTTTTATGTCCTTATCTGTCATGAAATGAATGAATTTTCTACATGTGTCTGAATGTGTGAATGAGAAGATGAATACATGAATGTTTCTACATATGTGAATGTGAAAATGAATGGAACTGTAGGTTGCTAAATGTGTGAAAATTAATGTTGTTAATTTTGCAGGTTTGTGGCCTGTTGTTGGTTGATATCAATGGATGTCATAAAACTTGCAGTTCATAATTGAACTGCAGGTTTCTCATCCTGCAACCAGCCACAATAGGTCTGCATACTGATTAAAAAAAACTCCCAATAGGCATCGGTTATTTGTTTAAAACCGATGACAAATGGTTACAGCGTCGGATAAATAATTAAAAATGACGCCTAATGCATGTGATGTGGCGTCAGTTTTCAATAACTGACGTCGATTTCCCTAATGAGGCCAGACACCACGGTCGTGCTGGCCAGCATGGCCATGTCAGCGGGCTAGCCAACACGGTCATGCTGGCCAGCACGGCCGTGGCAGCGGTAATATGGCTTCAGTTATCATTATTAAACCGACACAGATAGTGCCCCAGATGGCACCCTTTCTGTGGCGCGAAGGTTTATGGCGTCTTTAAAGCTAATAACTAACACTTATACCCCCCTGTTGTTGCATTTTCAGTGGCACGCGAAGGGCACGTGAAGGGTTGTGGTGTCAGTTTGTGAACCGACACCTAAAGGTTGGCCTTTTAGCGGCACCCACATAGGTGTCGCATTATAACCGACACTAAAGGCCTTAAATAACCGACACTAAAGGCTGGTTATGTAGTAGTGAATGATCATGAGTAAATACTTATGATAGTATTGAATGCTCCTAGAGGGGTGGAGCAATATATTAGGGTTGAACTAATGATGTAAACATAAAACCCTAACTAATGAGAAATGGGAGATCATAACCCTAAATTGGGTAATGGAATGGAAAATCCTATTTGATAATAAACCCTAATCCTGATAAAGGAATGGTGGTGTTACTATTGTATCACATGATGCGGTAAATGAATCATATGAGTGTTATCATGTCTATTAACCATGCAGATATCATGAGATGGTGATCATAGCCAGATTTGAGCTATGGCTTTTATATAATAAAATATTGGTTGACTTTGTGTGCCTTAATGTTGTTGTTGCTTAGTACAAGTAACAAAATGTACATGGACTCTATGAGTCATATGAGTAAGGTGTTGCCTAGTGAAATGTGACAAGACACTTAATGAGCCTTATGGGCCATGTGAGATGCTTGTGTAACAAGTATCATGTATACCTGGGTCTGAGGATCTAGAGGTAATAGTTACCTAACAAGTGGTAACAGTGTTCAGTGCTGAACTAAAGGTTTAAATACCTAGTTTTGATAAGAATGGTAATGATGTGGTTGAGGGATGAGAATTTCCTGTATTAAAATGAGGGACTGAGATCCCAATGTCTTATAAAGACTAAGAAATGATTGATGAAAAGAGTACATGTTTCTTTGAAGCATTTGTATGAATAAGTTATGTTTGAAAACTTGACTGATGCTAAAAGAATATGCTAATGTACTTAATTAATCAAGTGAAATCATATCATGTAGAGCCCTGGCCATATAACCATCAGTGTCAGAACTACTGGATGGTGAAATGGGTGCTCCGCGGAAAAACTCGGAACACATATTTTGAATATGTGGGGGCAATGGGTGAATGTATCATGACTTCCTAATGAGGGAATTGAGGAAAGGTAAACATTAAACCTCTCAATCCTTCATTATTGTACTGGGATGGATGTACCACGAATCTCCCGATGATTGGGACAGATGCAGTACACATCTCCCAATAATATTAATGTCAGATCGATGAGATAAATAAGAAATCTCACGATTGCGAAGAGAGTGCAGCACGCCACTGTAACTCTAATAGTGAAGTTGCCAGTATACCCTAGAAAGCTATTTAGCAGGGACCAAGATGTCTTGCATTTGATCTCTTACTGACCGAGATAAGGGAGGTCTTGGTAGCCGGCTCTACCATTGACCTTATATGGCACCGATTTTGACTTCGCAATGGTCGGTTGGAGTATGAGCGGTATACCTCATCTCCTCAGGGCATAAGTGTGATTGTAAAATGTAATCAGCCATATAGCATGTTTGCTTAAGGATTGAATACGGAAATTCATTGGCTGATGTTACATTCCTTTTATGCATCTCTAGTTGATAGATGTTATTTATATCTCTTTATACTCATTGCAAGTAGAAGGATGAATTATGATTCTATCATGGATAATTGTAATGCTCTCCTTCGGAAAGGAGATTATGTTACTCTGTTTATTCAATGATTAATATTGTTGTTAATATATAAGAACTCCTACTCAGTTTTATTATAATAAACTGCTATAACAATGTTTTGGCGGAGAGTTATATCTCCCGTTGGGGCAATTTACAATTGTCTCACCCCCGTGGGATCTAACTTTTTAGGTAAACGCAGAAGAAGAAGCAGGAACCCTATAGCAAGGGAAAAGCAGCAGTAGCAACAGGGACAACAGTGATAACTCAGGTGGAGGCACTGCTTCCAAGTTTTGTATAGATAGTAGTCCTATGTGTCGTCTATGTACTCTCAGGTCCTCAGAATTTATAGTTAGTGTTTTAATGAATCGATCTGAGATTTTTGGCTTGCTGCCTCAAGGTTCTTATGTTGTTTGTATATAATGTTAATAGGGCAGCTGATGTTGTAATCCATGAGAAGAGATGGTACAAGTCATGTACTTATGACCCAGGATGTAAATGTTATACTTTGGTTCTTGATGAAAGAATTTTCCTATGTTTGGATCTCTTTACAAAAAGTTTTAATTTTTAGTGACTTTCAGTAATCCGATGTAAATGATTCACTTCCGCTTAAGTAAATCTTGTTTTTATGAGTTGGATGCCACAATTAGTTGGTATCAGAGCTCTAGGTTCGCTGAGTCTACAGATACATAAGACTAAGGTAATAGAGTCTGTTCTAGTGTCTTCCAGTGTATCTGATAGTGTCTTCTTCTCATATAGGAGAAGAAGAACTTGAAGATGGCTGGGTCACATGCAGAGTTTGTTGTAGAAAGCAGCAATGTTGCACTAAGAAGGGATGCAGGGGATCAGAGCAGAGAAGAACATACACCTGCACATCCCCAGTTTGACCTAGCCATGATAGAGAGCCCAGCTTTCCCTACTCTGTTTGAGCAATTTAGGACAGCTATGATGCACATAGTAGATCATGCATTAGCAATGCATCCTAGACTACCAGCCCTCAATGATGAAGTTCTGAACTCCAATAAGTTTCCTACTCAACATCAGGCTGTTGGAGCAATGAATAATGATGAAAGGAATAGGATACAATCTGAAACCAGGATCTGCCATAGGTGTAGGAAGCCTGGACATATCAGACCTAATTGTCCAGAAAAGGAATATAAAGGAAGAATTGAGAAAAGGCCTATCCAAATCTAGGAACAAAGGCCTCGTAGTTCTAAAAAGAAGAAGTTTTTGGTACCATCAGTACAACCAGGGCCTAGTGCACCAAGGAAATGGTCATCTAGAAAGGGTAAAGAACCTTCTAAACCACATCTATCACCCAAAATTTGCTACCAATGTATACTGGTAGGACATCTGGCAAAAGATTGCTCAGCCAAAAATGTTATGGCGAATCAACCTCTGAGGCAGAATCATCCTGAGGCAATGAACAATCCATGAATCATGACAGGTTAGACAAAATAATGTCATTCTAATATGTCTTTTTATGATTTCCTGAGTTAAATTGAGAAAATAATTGATTGAGCTTTCCATGATTAGTCCTAAGAGGACTTACATTTTGCATAGTAAACATTATAGATGTTTTATATTGTTCTTACCTTTATAAAAAGGATGAGGTATAGAAGAAGTGCCTGGATAAAGCCCAGGGATGCAAAATATTATGCTTGTCATAATATGAAAAGTAAGGAATATGATAGTATACAAAGTGCATACTACTTAATCTCAATATTTATATACCTTGGCCAGGTATACAACTATTCATGATAAAGTGAGTATGGAAACTCTGAGATTGTTATCTTTTTTATTACTCTGATGAAGTAGTCATTCTGAGACAATCTAATGAGTATCATGAAATTAGAAATATGGAATGAAATAAATATGTCATATCCTAAGCACAAGAAAGAGAAATCTGAGATAATCTCAGATGAGCATGTGTGTATGAGGAAGTAAAAAGTATACTCCTCATAAGATAAGAATGAGAACAAGGGAGATGATCCCTATCCAATAAAGTTTGTAAGTATAATAAAGATGTTTTCCCATAGTGTGGAAATGGGAAATGTGATGAAGATCACAAGATGTTCATGAACATGTTAGATAATGACAAAGAAAGGAATAATGTTATGTAAACATCATTATAAATTCATATGCTAAGGGAAAGGAACCTAGGATGAGATGAAGAATAAATGTTTCATGAATAGTTGAAAATACATGAAATAATAGAGGAATATGATTCCTTAATTTCTTTCTTTTCAGGGACATGGCAATCAAGTGAATCTTAGGACACTTGATGTGCATAAGATAAAAATGTTAATAGAATGGATACTTATAAAAGTATCAGTTTATCTTGGACTCTGGTCCCAAGGTGAAGATATATGTAACAAGTAATGTCCCACGGTGAAAGGAAGATAAATATGTGATGTGATTTCAACACATGTGATAGATACCAAGGTAAGAGATTCTGGTATCTGAAAAATATCAAATAATTTATGTTGACTACCTGGAATGGTCAACCATGAAATCAGATTAATCATGTAAAATAGTATGAACATTACATGTTAGGGGTTTATGCTTTGCATAAACATAACAATTAAAGATATATTTAAGATAAATTCTTAATTGATAAGTAACCTTTCCTTAGGGTAAGAGAATGTACAACTAATAAGATAGTTAGTACAAGTAATAAGGAAATCTAGTATTTTGTCACCAAGGGAAATGACACAATCAAGGTATGGAAAAGATTTATAATTCCAAATGGGTGACAGAACATAATTGTGATCATGAAAGAGAAATGCTGAACTAAATAAGCAGCATGGGAGACTCCTCAGAAACAAGGATATGTTACATGAAACTGTAAATTAAGAAAAAGTGTTACCTGACACAGAATTAATTCCATAGTCAATAATAAAAGGACAGTGGAATATGTGTCTTATGAAATTGACTCCATTGGAATCTTGTGTAGAAAAACTTTGTGTTGATTAAAGTTTTGTGGTGTCTCCATAACAATGAGATGTTATATGGAGACTAGATAGTATGAAGAATGAATAATATCTATCTCCCTTTTATCTGGGATTCCAGGGATGAAATCCTTATTAGGGGTTGATAATTTGTAACATCCCTGGCATGGGTTATGCCTTAACCCTGGGAGTTTTTCTTAAGCAAGTTAATTAGACCCTTAATTTTATTTTGTGAAAAGTAATTAAGGCTCAAGAGGAACTTATGTTTCAATTTTGGTCCTATTTGAATAATGTTGAAGCAATGTTTGCTTATTTTGGACTAAAGTGCAAATTACCCAAAGTGAGGGGTTAACTTGCAAATGTTACTTGATAAATGTTCCTCATGTATTGAAGAATAATGAGAATGAATTTGATGTATAGGTATGGCTTGTGGTAGCCTGAGTATCAAGAAAGAGCTCATAAAGCAATGTTTGTGCATTAAAACTTAGTTTGGAGTAAAGTGTAATTTACCCAAAACCTAGGGTTCAATATGCAAATTACCACTTCAAAATAGTTCCTAATGTTTATTGGCATCATGTAGAGAAGATAAAATGTGAGGGGCGCCTCATTTGAATTAATTTGGAGGAGAGAGAATACTGATATTAAAATAATCAAGATTTATGCATAATTGAAACCCTAATTCAATATTATGCAAAAATAAATATATTAATTGAAATGCCTTTCAACCAAAATTGTAATGGTTGAATTCAGACATGTGTGGACGTCCTTGTGCATTGCAAGGACCACGAAATATCTCAAGGAGGTGAAATACCCACCCACATTATTATAAGAAAAAGCAATATCCACTCACTTATGGATACTATTATAAAATGATTTAAGGTGCTTAATTTGCTTTTCTTTAAATTGTGGATAATTGAGAAGAATAAGAGAAAAAGAGGATAGCCTCGTCCCTACGGAAGATAAGGGGGTAAGTGGAAAGGATAAGGGGGAGATAATTCCTACTTTCTCTCTCCTAATTGAATTTTTAATAAAAATTGCATATAAGCTCATTTATCCATAGAGTAAAGGGGGAATTTCGAATTCACTTCCACCATTTTCTTGCAAAATGACCTTGGGATCTTGGGATCAAGAGTAGAACGAGCCCCAACCTGTTGGTAAGCTTCTTGACCCTCTTTCACCTTGAATCCATGGTGGAAATCACAAATCAATGCATGATTTCTTCTTATCTCGATTCCCTCTTCAATTCTAACCATTCCTTTTCACTCAAAGCTTGAGGACGAGCCTTGGGATAGTGAAATGATTCGCATCCACCATTGTTTATGTAAGCTTGAAGCTTTGGAACTCAATTGGAGGTGGATTATATAACTTGAACCCCTCTACATTGTTATTCAACTATTAATCTTGCAATTTCGTTGATTCCTTCATCTTCTTGATTAATTGCTTGTTGAAAATGGAATTTCCATGAAATCAGATGTACTAGGAGTTACATGAACGAGGGTAGATGATGATGACATCATCTTGGATACTTTTCCCAAAGAATTGTATCTCATTCGGTTTCAACATGTTGTTCATACGGTTTCAACCAAAATCGTTTGAAAGCAAACAGTTTTATCAAACCGTTTGAAGTTAAACAGTTTCAAACCATTTGGGAGGGTTGACCATGGTTGACCATTTGGGAATTCTGATGTTAATGGTGATGGTTGATGACCCATCAAATTTTATTGATTAATTCCAAAGGGATCGTTAGTTGAAGGTTAATCAATTAAGCAAACCCTAATCAGGTTAAGTGCTGATTTTCAATTTGGTTAATTGAGATTTTTGGGTTGACTAACCCAAACGGTCTCAAGACCGTTTGGCGGTCAACCAAGACTGTTTGGAGGTCTAGGGTTAAGTATGGTTGAGTGTTTGAAGGTCCAAAGATACCAAATTGAAATGCAATTAAGTGTTGATTTGATTATCAATCTAATGATCTAAACCCTAATGGAATTTCACAAAATCCAAGGATAGGATGAGGAAAACGGTCTAAAGACCATTTGGACGTCATCCAAATGACCTCAAGACCGTTTGGGGTCTGGTCATATCAAAAATTTTATGATAATGCATTAGTTGCAATGGAATCAATTCCACAATGTTGATCATTGATGGTTATTCGATTCAAAGCCCTAATTGAAGGTTCCTTGAGTTGAAATCCTAGATCAATTGGGTTCAAAACCTTAATTGATGGTCTAATTGAAGGTTGATTCAATAATTCAAGTGATAAATAAATCAAGGACTCACTTGATAATCGGTTCATCCATTGAAATCATGAACCGTGTGAGTGTTGAAATGACTTTTTGGTCCATTTGGTTTTGAGATGGTTTGGACCAAACGGTCTTAAGACCGTTTGAGCCCAAACGGTCTCAAGACTGTTTGAGTCCAAACGGTATCAAGACCGTTTGGGACCAAACGGTCTCAAACCGTTCGGAGACCCAAGCCCATTCAGTTTCAAAGGCAATTGCTAAAACGGTTTCAAACCGTTTAGAGATCAAAGGGTCAAGACCGTTTGATAACATAAAGTGATCAAATCAATTGATAACTTAATGAGTTGAAGGATCAATTGCCCCTATAATTGTTATTGATTTATCTTAATGAAAATCACTAGGATTGTACCTTTAGGGTACCAAGTAATTGGTAATATTAGACAAGTTAATCTTTGAAGCTTAAATAAGCAATACTTCAATATACTATGACTATCCTTATTGAATGTTCATAAGTGAAGGATTGGTTGACCTATTTAGCCAAGTTTGACATAGTCAATATCCTAGAGAAGATGAGAGAGAGAGAATAACTCATACATGTATAATAACCATGTAAAGGCCAAGCGTTAACACCTTCAATTTGGATATATAATTATGAAATTAGGGTATGATCCTTAATAAAGAGATCATGAAACCCTAATCAAGATGGTTTTTGAGCCCTAATCCCTAATTTAGGACAATACTAGATGTAATACTAATCTAGGGTAAGGATGTAATCCTAATCTAGAGTGATGATATGTGTAAACCTAATTCAGGGTAATGTGATATAAAACCCTAAATTGGAATGAATAGTAAACCCTGATTATGGATACTTGAATAGGAATCCTAATTGGGACGAATAGTAAACCCTAATTTTGGGTAATTAAAGTGGAAATCCTAATTGAGGGAGATGCCATATGAAACCCTAATTGAGGATGATTCCATGTGAAACCCTAAATTAGAATGATGTTATGTGGGACCCTGATGAATGATGTGATGTAAGACTCAAATCTAGGGTGATACCATGTATTGATATATGAAACCCTAATGATAGTATATTGGTCAATACACTAAAGAAGGGTGCGGCTGATATAATCAAGTAAGATGAGAATGTTACACCCATGATGGGTAAAAAATTGATAAACCATATGAATGGTAATATTGATACTCTAATGAGTAAGGGTATAAGGGACAAGACAATGCCTAGATCATTATATGTCCAACTCTATACATGTGTAACAAACCTATACACCTTACAAAGATGAGGACATGAAACTCTTAGGAATAATGTATGTAACATTAAATTATGATGTGGATAACATCCTAAGAGTTGAAATACCTAAAGTGGTTGATAATGGATTATTCTATATCAACAATGCTTAACCATTAGATAAGTCCATATCATTAAAGATAGTTGGATAATACTAATGTGTAACCTATGCACTATATGATGAAAGTGATAGGTGAATGGTACTTAAAAGTATTAATAGGGAAATACCTTAATAAAAGTTCAGTTGATTATCTTAAGTAAGATAGAATGAGGAGAAAAGTGATACATCATGACATCATAGATATCACATTTAGCATTTCAAGGTTGTTATACTTATACCTTGATGCATCTCAATCCAACATACTTGGATAAGAAACACAAGAAGTGTGTGTTATGTAAATTATTACAATGAATATGTAATGAATTCAATGCACTTTGATAAGTGTTGGCTAAACACTATGAGAAAGGGGTTAAGCCAAGATAATGGGCATGATATAAACATACCATGGTAAGGTTGAGAGATGAACTCATACCTTGATTTGATATTCATAAATGATATATGATGAAAGTAATCACTACTATAGAAATGGCTTATAACGTCACATTTACAGGCGTCGGTTGTGTACAAGAAACTGACGCCGAAACCATAAAGTGTCAGTTTAATACACAAACCGACATCTATCTGTGAAGAGCGGCCTGACACGGGTATTGCTTTTTATTTAGTGTCAGTTCCTAAATAAGAAACTTACGCCTAAAATTGACCGCCAAATCCAAATTTTCTAGCGAAAAAAATTACCTACAAAATTTAACATACGGCGTCCGTTTTTGGATAATCAACCGACGTCTAATGTTTTTTCACGCCATAGAAATTGGGCCCATTATTAGCGTCATTTTTCTTGAAAATAACCGACATTGATGTGTTTTCGCGCGCAGTCCCCGTGAAAATTTTCACCCCATTTGGTTTCAGTTGTCTATGGAAACCGACGCCTATAGTAAGAAGTGTCGGTTGTTTTTAATAACTGACACCTATGGTTAACTTAATAGCAGCCGCCCGAAGCAGACTCTTCTCCTTTCTCATTGTCAAGAGCTTAGGTTTAGATATGGCGATTTTTGATTTCTACTCCTGCCACAACTGCTCCTGCAGCCGCCAATTACCGCACCGCCTTCTGCCCACCTCTGCTCGCCGTCTCTACCCGCCGCAACTGCTCCTGCCCAGCTCTGCCTGCCGCAACTGCTGCCCAGCTCTGCCCACCGCAACTGCTCCTGCCCAGCTCTTCCTGTCACAACTGCTGCCCAGCTCTGCCTGCTGCAACTGCTCCTATCACCGCCTGCTGTCGCACCGCCACCGCCTACTACCCACCTCTGCCCGCCGTCTCTGCCTTCCACCGTCTACTGCCACACCACCGCCGTCTACTGCCGCCGGCTCTGCCCTCTGCCACTGCACTGCCATCGCCTGCCCACCGCCGCTGCTCTATCGCCTACTGCCGCCGCTACACTGCCACCATCTTTGCCCACCACGCGCCGATCCAGATCCTGCTCCTGCCCATCATGCTACGCTGGTACTGCTCCTGCTCCCACCTGCTCTTCCACTACCGCCATCTCTGCCACAACTGCTGATATATCCAATCATCCAATCCTATATATTCCAGAGTCTAATTATGCCTGTAGTTCTAAAATTGTAGTTAATACATGAATGTAGAGTGGTTAATACATATAAACCCTAGATTTGTTTAATATATTGTGTATATCATTAAATCTGTCTATTTTAATATAATCTAACATTTCTAATAATTTGGGTTTATACCATATCGAATAATGTTACAATGGAATTAGGGTTTGGTACCCTTATTCCTATCCAAACCCGAGAATACCTTCAACCCTAGTTAGGATATAACTAATATGGTTGTCTATAACTCTAATGATTATTGTTGTCTATAACTCTAATGAATATTGTTTAAACTCTAGGAATTAGGGTTTGGTACCCTTATGCCCTAATATGGTTGTCTATAACTCTAATGAATATTGTTATGGTAAAAACGTAAACCCTAGGAATGGCGATTCGAAACCCAAGCCATGGTTAACCGAAAGCTAATGGGTGATAGGTTATGGATATGGTGGGAAATGCAATGCAAGGCTACAGAAAGAACCAAAGAGGACGAGAAAGATATCAGTTTGTCCCCTAGTCAAATCACACCCAGACCTCTAGTGCTAGAGAAGTAAATCAGGTAATAAACCCTAAACCTAATTAGATGATGATGTAGTAGATCTAGATCTTGGGGTATCTCTACCCTCCCTAACTATCAAATATAGATCTAGATCTTGCTTAATGATTAATTCTAATGCACGCATGTGATATACTTTGCATTTGTGTTGTTGCAGGTGTTGTTGCCTTGCTGTTGATTTGCATATATTTCTTCTTCAACCGTCAAGTGAGGTATAATATTCTCACTCTCCCAATGTGCCATTAGGCTTCATTTTGATTCAAATCTTTGACATATGGAATCATGGTTTATTTACTGTTTAGTATTTATTTATTTATTTATTTCTTTCTTTCTTTCTGATGATGATGATGATGACGATGATGACAATGATGATGATGACAACAACGACGACGATGAAAATGATGATGATGCTCCAGTCACCGCCACTATCCATCGCCTACACCTCCAGTGCCAACCACCTTCACCTCCATCCCGGCCACCTTCACCTTCGGCCGCCGCCACCACAACCTGCTCGATCCACCAGTGTGGTGAGTACATGGATTAATTAATTAGTACTAGATTTGTACTTAGGATTAATGATGCCACCATATAGTTGATTACTATTGAATAATTAGGGTTAATGATGCATTAATGAACTTAATTAATTAGATGTGTACTTAGTTTCTCTAAGATTGTATAGTTGATTAATATTGATTAATCGGGGTTAATTATGCATGAATGAATTTAATTATGATGATTATCATTTTCTTTTCAAGATAAACCATTAATACTTATATTTTTCACTCTCTGTCTACTACTTTTTTTGAAAATATATAACATCGTTATATATACTTACAATTGTTAGTACTTATATTTTTCAGTCTCTGTCCACCCACAACAGTCACTATGAATTGGGCCTCTATGCCAATGTTATTGTTCCCTGATGAAGAACAATTGAACATCATCCTAGATGATCATTCCTTAAACCAACTAACAATACCCAAACATTAGCATTTTCTAAATGGAAGACACTACAGGCCTGGTGAAGTGACCCTAAATTTTGGCAATTCTTCACATGTTATCGAGGTTGAGTATGATTTGGCAAGAAATCTTGTATCAAAATCTGGTTGGCGTGATTGGATTAGAAAGATGCTAGTGGGTCGTAGCGATAAGCTTTTTCTCCGTCCAGTTGGCCATAATACCATCAAAGTTTGGATAACCAACATCAACAACGAGACCCCTGATCATATACGACGGTATGAGCACACGATTGACGATATCAGCTCGGACGAATCTGATGATGAGGCCCCTGTTAGTTCATAAGACTACGGTAGGTCCAATAAACAAATATAATTGTCATGTCTTATTTTGTGTTTACACTTGTTGTCTTAAAGTAATCAATCCTCATAGATACTTTATTTTCTGAACTTTTCCGAACTTCAGAAGAAGATCACCACAATGAAAAGGCCTCGAAGTTACTGATGTGGGACTACGTTGGTGTAGTATTTAGTTGTTTATCTATCTAGACTTGTCTGTATTAATAGATGCATGTTGTTTATTTTTTTGAATTTGCTTCCTAGTTGCTTATGGAAGTTGCATATGATGGGTATAATACTACTTAATTCATCAACTGACATTCTATTTTGTAAGGGTTTTTAATGCTACAACCTTTCTTTTATGTCCTTATCTGTCATGAAATGAATGAATTTTCTACATGTGTCTGAATGTGTGAATGTGAAGATGAATACATGAATGTTTCTACATGTGTGAATGTGAAAATGAATGGAACTACAGGTTGCTAAATGTGTGAAAATTAATTTTGTTAATTTTGCAGGTTTGTGGCCAGTTGTTGGCTGATATCAATGGATGTCGTAAAACCTGCAGTTCATAATTGAACTGCAGGTTTCTCTTCTTGCGACCAGCCACAAAAGGTCTGTAGACTGATTAAAAAAAACTCCTAATAGGTGTCTGTTATTTATTGAAAACTGATGACAAATGGTTACAGCGTTGGATAAATAATTAAAAATGACGCCTAATGCATGTGATGTGGCGTCGGTTATCAATAACCGATGTCGATTTCCCTAATGAGGTCAGACACCGCGGTCGTGTTGGCCAGCACGACCGTGTCAGCGGGCTAGACAACACGGTCGTGCTGGCCAACACGGTCGTGGCAACGATGATATGGCATCGGTTATCATTATTAAACCAACGCCGATAGTGCCTTAGATGGCACCCTTTCTGTGGCGTGAAGGTTTATGGCATCGGTTTAAAGTTAATAACTGACGCCTATACCCCCCTGCTGGCGCATTTTTAGTGGAACGCGAAGGGCACGTGAAGGGTTGTGGCGTCAGTTTGTGAACCGACGCCTAAAGGTTGGCCTTTTAGCGGCGCCCACATAGGTGTCGCATTATAACCGACACTAAAGGTTTAAATAACCGACACTAAAGGTTGGTTATGCAGTAGTGAATGATCATGAGTAAATAATTATGATAGTATTGAATGCTCCTAGAGGGGTGGAGCAATATATTAGGTTTGAACTAATGATGTAAACATAAAACCCTAACTAATGAGAAATGGGAGATCATAACCCTAAATTGGGTAATGGAATGGAAAATCCTATTTGATAATAAACCATAATCCTGATAAAGGAATGGTGGTGTTACTATTGTATCACATGATGTGGTAAATGAATCATATGATTGTTATGATGTCTATTAACCATAAAGATATCATGAGATGGTGATCATAGCCAGATTTGAGCTATGGCTTTTATATAATAAAACATTGGTTGACTTTGTGTGCCTTAATGTTGTTGTTGCTTAGTACAAGTAACAAAATGTACATGGACTCTATGAGTCATATGAGTAAGGTGTTGCCTAGTAAAAGGTGACAAGACACTTAATGAGCCTTGTGGGCCATGTGAGATGCTTGTGTAACAAGTATCATGTATACCTGGGTCTGAGGATCTAGAGGTAATAGTTACCTAACAAGTGGTAACAGTGTTCAGTGATGAACTAAAGGTTTAAATACCTAGTTTTGATAAGCATGGTAATGATGTGGTTGAGGGATGAGAATTTCCTGTATGAAAATGAGGGACTGAGATCCCAATGTCTTATAACGACTAAGAAATGATTGATGAAAAGAGTACATGTTTCTTTGAAGCATTTGTCTGAATAAGTTATGTTTGAAAACTCGACTGATGCTAAAATAATATGATAATGTACTTAATTAATCAAGTGAAATCATATCATGTAGAGCCCTAGCCATATAACCATCAGTGTCAGAACTACTGGATGGTGAAATGGGTGTTCCGCGGCAAAACCCGGAACGCATATTTTGAATATGTGGGGGCAATGGGTGAATGTATCATGACTTCCTAATGAGGGAATTGAGGAAAGGTAAACATTAAACCTCTCAATCTTTCATTATTGTACTGGGATGGATGTACCACGAATCTCCCGATGATTGGGACAGATGCATTACACATCTCCCAATAATATTAATGTTGGATCGATGAGATAAATAAGAAATCTCACGATTGCAAAGAGAGTGCAGCACGCCACTGTAACTCTAATAGTGAAGTTGCCAGTATACTCTGGAAAGCTATTTAGCAGGGAGACAAGATGTCCTGCATTTGATCTCGTACTGACCGAGATAAGGGAGGTCTTGGTAGCTGACTCTACCATTGACCTTATATGGCACCGATTTTGACTTTACAATGGTCGGTTGGAGTATGAGTGGTATACCTCATCTCCTCAGGGCATAAGTGTGATTATAAAATGTAATCAACCGTATAGCATGTTTGCTTAAGGATTGAATATGGAAATTCATTGGCTGATGTTACATTCGTTTTATGCATCTCTAGTTGATAGATGTTATTCATATCTCTTTATACTCATTGCAAGTAGAAGGATGAATTATGATTCTATCATCCATAATTGCAATGCTCTCCTTAGGAAAGGAGATTACGTTACTCTGTTTATTCAATGATTAATACTGTTGTTAATATATAAGAACTCCTACTCAGTTTTATTATAAAAAACTGCTATAACAATGTTTTGGCAGAGAGTTATATCTCCCGCTGGGGCAATTTACAATTGTTTCACCCCCGTGGGATCCAAATTTTTTAGGTAAACGCATAAGAAGAAGTAGGAACCCTAAAGCAAGGGAAAAGCAATAGCAGTAATAGGGACAACAGTGATAACTCAGGTGGAGGCACTGGCTTCCAAGTTTTGTATAGATAGTAGTTCTATGTGTCGTCTATGTACTCTCAGGTCCTCAGAATTTATAGTTAGTGTTTTAATGAATCGATCTGAGATTTTTAGCTTGATGCCTCGAGGTTCTTATGTTGTCTGTATATAATGTTAATAGGGCAGTTGATGTTGTAATCCTTAAGAAGAGATGGTACAAGTCATGTACTTATGACCCAGGATGTAAATGTTATACTTTGGTTCTTGATGAAAGAGTTTTCCTATGTTTGGATCTCTTTGCAAAAAGTTTTAATTTTTAGTGACTTTCAGTAATCCACTGTAAATGATTCACTTCCACTTAAGTAAATCTTGTTTTTGTGAGTTGGATGCCACAATTAGTTGGTATCAGAGCTCTCACTTATGGATATTATTATAAAATGATTTAAGGTGCTTAATTTGCTTTTCTTTAAATTGTGGATAATTGAGAGGAATAAGAGGCAAAGAGGATAGCCTCGTCCCTAAGGAAGATAAGGGGGCAAGTGGCAAGGATAAGGGGGAGATAATTCCTACTTTCTCTCTCCTAATTGAATTGTTAATAAAAATTGCATATAAGCTCATTTATCCATAGAGTAAAGGGGGAATTTCGAATTCACTTCCACCCTTTTCTTGAAAAATGACATTGGGAGCTTGGGATCAAGAGGAGAACGAGCCCCAACCTGTTGGTAAGCTTCTTGACCCTCTTTCACCTTCAATCCATGGTGGAAATCACAAATCAATGCATGATTTCTTCTTATCTCGATTCCCTCTTCAATTCTAACCATTCCTTTTCACTCATAGCTTGAGGACGAGCCTTGGGATAGTGAAAGGAGTTGCATACACCATTTTTGATGTGATATTGAAGCTTTTGAGCTCAATTGGAGGTGGGTTATATAACTTGAACTGCTCTACATTGTTATTCAACTATTAATCTTGCAATTTCGTTGATTCCTTCATCTTCTTGATTAATTGCTTGTTGAAAATTGAATTTCCATGAAATCAGATGTACTAGGAGTTACATGAATGAGGGTAGATGATGATGACATCATCTTGGATACTTTTACCAAAGAATTGTATCTCATTCGGTTTCAACATGTTGTTCATACGGTTTCAACCAAAATTGTTTGAAAGCAAACAGTTTTATCAAACCATTTGAAGTTAAACAGTTTCAAACTGTTTGGGAGGGTTGACCATGGTTGACCGTTTGGGAATTCTGATGCTAATGGTGATGGTTGATGATCCATCAAATTTGATTGATTAATTCCAAAGGGATCATTAGTTGAAGGTTAATCAATTAAGCAAACCCTAATCGGGTTAAGTGCTGATTTTCAATTTGGTTAATTGAGATTTTTGGGTTGACTAACCTAAATGGTCTCAAGACCGTTTGGAGGTCAACCAAGACCATTTGTAGGTATAGGGTTAAGTATGGTTGAGTGTTTGAAGGTCCAAAGATACCAAATTGAAATGCAATTAAGTGCTGATTTGATGATCAATCTAACGATCTAAACCCTAATCGAATTTCACAAAATCCAAGGATAGGATGAGGCAAATGGTCTCAAGACCATTTGGAGGTCATCCAAACGACCTCAAGACCGTTTGGAGTCTGGTCATATCAAAAATTTGATGATAATTCATTAGTTGCAATGGAATCAATTCCACAATGTTGATCATTGATGGTTATTCGATTCAAAGCCCTAATTGAAGGTTCCTTGAGTTGAAATCCTAGATCAATTGGGTTCAAAACCTTAATTGATGGTCTAATTGAAGGTTTATTCAATAATTCAAGTGATAAATAAATCAAGGACTCAATTGATAATCGGTTCATCCATTGAAATCATGAATCATGTGAGTGTTGAAATGACTTTTTGGTCCATTTGGTTTTGAGATGGTTTGAACCAAACGGTCTTAAGACCGTTTGAGCCCAAACGGTCTCAAGACCATTTGAGTCCAAACGGTCTCAAGACCATTTGAGTCCAAATGGTCTCAAGATCGTTTGGAGACCCAAGCCCATTCAGTTTCAAAGGCAATTGCTTAAACGGTTTCAAACCGTTTAGAGATCAAAGGGTCAAGATCATTTGATAACATAAAGTGATCAAATCAATTGATAACTTAATGAGTTGAAGGATCAATTGCCCCTATAATTGTTATGGATTTATCTTAATGAAAATCACTAGGATTGTACCTTTAGGGTACCAAGTGATTGGTAATATTAGACAAGTTAATCTTTGAAGCTTAAATAAGCAATACTTCAATATACTATGACTATCCTTATTGAATGTTCATAAGTGAAGGATTGGTTGACCTATTTATCCAAGTTTGACGTAGTCAATATCCTAGAGAGGATGAGAGAGAGAATAACTCATACATGTATAATAAACATGTAAAGGCCAAGCCTTAACACCTTCAATTTGGATAATTATGAAATTAGGGTATGATCCTTAATAAAGAGATCATGAAACCCTAATCAAGATGGTTGTTGAGCCCTAATCCCTAATTTAGGACAATACTAGATGTAATCCTAATCTAGGGTAAGGATGTAATCCTAATATAGAGTGATGATATGTGTAAACCTAATTCAGGGTAATGTGATATAAAACCCTAAATTGGAATGAATAGTAAACCCTGATTATGGATACTTGAATAGGAATCCTAATTGGGACGAATAGTAAACCCTAATTGTGGGTAATTAAAGTGGAAATCCTAATTGAGGGAGATGCCATATGAAACCCTAATTGAGGATGATTCCATGTGAAACCCTAAATTAGAATGATGTTATGTAGGACCCTGATGAATGATGTGATGTAAGACTCAAATCCAGGGTGATACCATGTATTGATATATGAAACCCTAGTGATAGTATATTGATCAATACACTAAAGAAGGGTGTGGCTAATATAATCAAGTAAGATGAGAATGTTACACCCATGATGGGTAAAAAATTGATAAACCATATGAATGGTAATATTGATACTCTAATGAGTAAGGGTATAAGGGATAAGGCAATGGCTAGATCATTATATGTCCAACTCTATACATGTGTAACAAACCTATACACCTTACAAAGATGAGGACATGAAACTCTTAGGAATAATGTATGTAACATTAAATTATGATGTGGATAACATCCTAAGAGTTGAAATACCTAAAGTGGTTGATAATGGATTATTCTATATCAACAATGCTTAACCATTAGATAAGTCCATATTGGTGCGCTTCCGCTAGTGGTTTTAACACACTACTCAATTGAATAGATGCGCCCCATGAGGTCGGAATGCACGGTGGATGGGGGTTTGCTTTCGAAATTTATAAACCTAACTAGCTACCTACGTCTACTAAAACACTACACCTGCAAGCGCACGGGGTCGTGCCGTAGTATAGGTAGGCGGCAAGTATAGGGTCGATCCACAGGGAAAAGAGGGGGCGCTAGAGCTAGGTTAGTTTTGCTAGGTTCCTACTGCGGAGACTAGGGTTAAGGGTTTTAAAGGTTGTTTTGATTGTTAAGCTACTATGAACAAACAAGGAATTAAAGGCAGAAATGGAATCTACGTTAACCCTAGACTAAATCAAGGCTAAACAGGAAAGGAAATGCTAAGCTAGGTACAAACAGACAAATTACACTAAGGCAAGCAAGAGAAAAGCAAAAGAGAAATTAAAGAGCTACACTAGCATGAACAAGACAAGGACAAAGCAAGAAGCTAACTAAGCAGGAAAAGAGTTAACTAAGCTAAGCAGGCACAAAACTAGGGTTTTAAGCAGTAATGAGATGTGTGGGCTGTTTAGGGATATGAACTTATCAACTAAGTTGGGGGTGACATATGAACATTAAGATTCCATTTAGATTATCCAAACCAAACAACAAGTTAGAGTCTAATGGATTAACCTAAGCTACTAACTGGCCATGGATATGCTAGGTTGTGTATAGAGGAACTAGTCTCTAACACAACCCACTACCCTTACGAGGCTCAATTGGGTTAGGGGTTAGGTTCAATCCAATTAGAGTCTAATCAAGTCTAGGTTTCTACATTAGACATTCCTAGGGCAATTAGGGGCCGAGGGTAGTAATGGGGGGTGAAATTAGGGTTTTGGGCCCCAATTCCCCCACATTCTAGCCTTGAGAAGGCTCCATGCTAATTGTACTAGAATTATCCAATCTAGCTACTTAGATCTCTCACTTAGGTTTAGGGAGATTGATTAGGATGTAGGAAGATGGGAGGCAACCTAGGGATCCAAGAATTGGACCTAGGGGCAAATCCCAAAATTCACACATATAAGCAATTTGCCTAAATTCCTAAGTGATTTCACACACAAACCAACAAGCAATTAATGGAGAGTGAGATATAAATAGAACATAATCATTCACAAATGGAATTACAAAGTTTACATGTCATTTTCCCCCAACATGGTATCAAAGTAACATAAAATCCCCCAAACAGCCCACCCAAGGGGGCCTAGCTACACATAGAAATGGAAAAAGCAAAAAGAGAAGAGAAGAAGATAGAGGTGGCCATGGAGCTCGAAGTAGTGGTTGTCAATCCTCTCTCCAGCAGTAGCAGGTCGACCTCCTCCTTCTTCTTGGATGGAATGGAGTGAAAAGGTGGTGGGAAGTGGATGGAAGGCTTAGATATGGGGGGTTATGTGGTGGAAATGGTGAAATGGAGTGGATTTGAGGTGGAGGTGAAGGGGAATGGAGTGGAGGTGACAAAGGGGCGAAAATGGAGTTCTAAGCAGCCAACCTTCGACCCTCAGCCGCCACTAGGGCATATATAGGGATCTAGGGGGTCTAGGGCTAAGTTAGGGGAAAAATTGGTAAAGCAGTGAAAAATTGGTGGATTTTGTGAGTAACACGGCCGTGGTAGGTCACCACGGTCGTGGTGGGTAGGGTAGACCACGGCCGTGGTGGATGGGCACGGTCGTGGGTTTATTAGATTGTGGATATCACAGGGATAGGTTCATGGATGGCCACGGCCGTGGGGAAGTCACCACGGTCGTGGTGGGGACCTTTGGCCACGGTCGTGTTGAAAACCACGGTCGTTTTGGCCATTTTCATCAATTTCTGGGGGTTTTAGCCATTTTTTGTGCTTGGGGCATGTCCACCACGACCGTGGGGGGTGTACCACGGTCGTGGTGGTGTCTCTCCCATGCTTTTGAGCCTTGAACTTGATCATCCATGGAGGGTATTGCTTCAAAACTTTCTTTGACCACTTGGGGTAGGTTGGAAGTGGTTTTGGCTTCATTTTGGGCTCCTCCAAGCCTGTGGAAACCCTAGATTGGACCATCCTCTTTCCATGCCATCAAGTAGTGGACAAAGTACCTATAAAACATGCAAAAAGCCTCCATAAGTGCATTTGATAGAAATAAGCATATTGGGGGAAATAACATGTAATCTAACAAGTATAGATGTGGCTGATATGCAAAATGACACAAGATGAAGCCCTCAAATAGGGATGAATCACCACCCCAAACTTGAAACATACTTGTCCTAAAGTATGCTCCAACTCAATCTCTCTAAAAACTTTCACAAAAAGAAATGACAAATGCAATATAAAAGACGATTGTTGCTGAATGGGATCAAAGATGACTAAGTACATGCATTTCACCTCTCTCCTCTCCTTCTTTCACAATCCAATCATGAAAAGAGCACAAAGCATATGAACTTCAAATATAGCGCATAGAATACACAAGTTATCCATATTTCTTCCATTAAGTTCCGGGTAAACCGTTTCATGGTGGCGTTAATCAAGAATGACTAGGAGTGTTGTTTCACATTCATGCATTCAATCTTATATCTCAAATCACACCAAATGACCCACGTGGCTGCGGAAAAGGGTAAAATGAGCTAAGTTTGATGTTTTCTAGCTCAATGGGTATGAAAGTGGAAGAAAGGGTTGCGGTAAGATTTTTGGAGTGTTTTTACACACTCATCTTTTCTTTATTTGAATGCTCTTAAACAGGAGCATCCTTTTATTTTCTTTTTGTTTTTCTTTTCTTTTTCTTTGCCCTTGGTGTAGGTAGGGCACAGGGTGGATAGAGTGAAGCGGGGAGATAGAGATGTGGTCACCCCAAACTTTTGGAGGTGGCCACGGCTAATGTGTGCACTTTTGGCATCCTTTTATGAGGCGGAGAGGTATGAAGATGATGAAAGAGTGGTCGGGTCAAAGGGGGGTCACTTGGCATAATCTTCCACATAAGACGTCTTGCATGAACATTAATCCAATACTTCATCCTAGATATCACACCACATGAATGAACAAGATGAAATCGATATATCAATTCAAGTGATTCCACAAACACTAAGCATTCAAAGCTTGCTCGAATTCATAATTCAACCAAATCATTCACAATCATAAGAGAGGTGATGCACATGTAAAAAGTCAAGAGTTGATACCATTTAGCAATAAACAATTATAAGTCACTTGCATTTGTCAAAGGTCATCATTTTTACTCAAAATAGTAGAGATTGGGTCAAAACATACTTTTAGGCAAGAAATCTCAAATTTGGGCAAAATTGGCCAAAATGGTGCCAAGTTGCCTTCAATCACTTCTAAACTCTATATTATTGAACTTAAAACAGTAAACAAGCAAATACTAGCTATAACATGCAAGAATTACTAAAAATCTACATGATATGCAATGCATGGCAAAAGAGCAATTTTTTTTTAAAATTACGCAAAAATGACAAGAAAGTAAACTACATGGCATGCAAGGATGCAGTGAAAAGAACAGGAACAATAAAACTGAACTGAAAGGCAAAGGTGGAACAAAATGACTAAAAGAGAGAGATAGGGTGGTGCATACCGCCCTACCACCCCAAACTTTTGAATCATGTTGTCCTCAGCATGAAACTAGAGCTTAGGGATAGTAGGGTGAAGATCATGGCTGGTGCGGAGTGTCAAAATGTAGGTCACCCAATTGTGGCTTGTGGTCGACCCTCGCCACGGTCGTGGTCGATCTTCTAAAAACACTGTAACTTTGGCCAACTTGATGCAATAATTCCCACGGCCGTGGTGTGATACCACGGTCGTGGCCTTGTCTTCTCGCCACAGTCGTGGCGGATCTTGCAAAAACCCTGTAGCTTTGGCCAAATTGATGCATTAATTCCCACGGCCATGGCTGGGTGCCACGGTCGTGCTTGGCCACATGTGCCACGGTCGTGGTGAGGGTGCTTCTTCAGTTTTCTCACTTCAAGAACTTGAACTTCACTTTTATTTGTTATTCAGCCGCATATTTGATTTAAAGACCATGATGTGCTTCTATACCCTCTCTCTCTATTGTCTAGCACCTGCCATATCATCAAAACTCAAAGAAAGCTATTAAACACAAGTGTGTGTGTGTGTTTTCTTGGAAAGTGTAAAACAAAAAGCAAAAGTATCAAAAAGTGTAGATTGGGTCAAAAATTCCCAAACCTAGGTGGGTTGCCTCCCACAAGCGCTGAGTTTCTTGCCTTCAGCTAGGCTTCATGGTGATTCTTCAAAATTCAACCATTTGGAATCCTCATGTGCCCATTCTTGCAAAACATGCATCCTTCCTTTGCACTTAACCTCGGTCCCTCATCTCTTTGATCACAATAATCATCATCAATGTCTTCACCCTATTGTCCTTCTCTCAAATGCCCATTTGGACTTGTGAAGCGATCATGTCCAACATCCCTATCTCGGACTCGCCGGGTTGGGGTCTTGTACATGTTGATGTTAATCTTCATGTCCATGAATGAGACTGTCATGGTGCCACTGCGCACATGAATGTCGGCATCAGCTGTAGATAAGAACGGCCTTCCCAAGATGATGGGAATCTTCCTATCCTCCGGCTCCATGTCAAGTACAATGAAATCTGCCGGGAACACTGCGCCTTTTTATTTATCAATCATCACCAATACATCATCCACTCTACCTCTAGGCACTTTTATGGATCTATCCGCCAACTGGAGAGTGCAATGTGCCGGCTTCAACTTGCCTAAGCCCAGCTCGACATAGACATGGTATGGCATCAAATTCACACTAGATCCCAAATCAAGCAAGGATTTGTCTATGCGATGTCCCCCTATGTAACTAGGTATAAGTGGTGCTCCTGGGTCCTTTCTCTTCACGGGAAGTGAGTGTTGTATGATGGAGCTCACTTGTTCGGTCAATCTCACTTTCTTTGGAATCCTCCCCGTTGACCTTCTTTTCATAGTGCATAGGTCTTTGAGACACTTGGAATAAGATGGAATTTGCTTGATTGCATCCAAGAGTGGAATGTTCACTTTCACTTGGCGAAACACCTCAAGAATATCAACATTGTGCTTTTGCCTCCTTTTCAATTCCGGTGGCTCATCTAGTGCTTCTATGAACGGAGGATCACTAGCTTTTGCCATACTTGCATGAACATGAGGCGGAACACTAGGGATAGTGGGACCTACAAAAGTGATATGTGGTGGATCACATGGAATCCCAAACTCAGCATGCGGCATCGCAACATCATCTTCAGCAATATCAATCACAGTATCACCACTTGGCTGCCTTTGCTTTGCTTTATCAACCTTTCTTTGACTTGCGGGCTGCTCAAGGTTTTTCCCGCTCCTTAGAACTGTCACAACACTACCTTGCTCATGGTGGAGAGGGGGAGCATGTTGTGGCTGTGGAGGAGGTGGAGGTGGTACTTGGGGTTGAAATTGAGGTGGGGAAGGGAATTGAGGGGGAGGAGAGAATTGGGGTTGGAAAGTGAAGTTTTGGGAAAATTGAGGTGGTGAAGGTGGTGTAGGAGTGTAAGGCTGGGGATAGCCTTGGAAGGAGTGAATGGGATGAACTTGCATGGGGGGTGGATTATAGAAAATTTGAGAAGAGGGCATGGGTCCACTTGCTTCATTGTAACTCAAGGTGGGTTTTGAAGCCAATTTTTCTTCTTGAAGAGCAAGTGCGGAAGATAGCTGCTCTATTCTCTCTTCTAACCTTGCAACATCTCTTTGAACATCTTCAAACACTTTCAATCTAGAAAGAACCTCTTCCTCAAACCTTGAGCTGTATGTGGGACTTTGTGGTTCCTGGTAACTATAGGAGTGAGGTGTCTTCTTTTCTTCCCCATAGAACTCAATCGAATTGACCGGGTGGCAAGGAGCATTTGTCACTTGGTTCTTCATGAAGCTCACCATGTCACCAAGAATCTTCATCACTTGCGGGCTTGATTCCTCATGAGTAGGGGGTGTCACACCAAAGGCATACCCTCTTTCATTCATCATGCTAGAAGCTCGAATTCTTGATCCTTCAGCCAACTGCTCAAACAAAGGCCATATTTCCTCAGGTGGCCTAGCCATGAAAACTCCCCCACAAGAAGAGTCAACTGTGTCTTGGTCCTTTAGAGACAAACCAGAGTAGAATGATTGAACTAGCTGCCACAAAGGGATCTCATGGTGAGGACACTCTCTCAAAAGCTTCTTGAATCTCTCCCATGCAGTGTGAAACTGCTCATTTCCCATTTGACTAAAACTGGTCACGGCACGCCGCATTTGTGTCAACCTTGCTATAGAGTAGAATTGTCTCAAGAAAGCATTCTTCATTGTTTCCCAACTCATGATGTCCTTTCTTGAGTCATACCAATCTTTAGCTCTATCTTTGAGGGAGAAAGAGAACAAGGTCAACCGGATTGTATCATCACTGGCCGTCGGCGTCCTGAAGGTGGAGCATACTTCAAGAAAGGAATCCAAGTGCTTGTAGGGGTTCTCACTCTCCGAGCCGTAGAAGATGGGAAGGAGCCCAAGAAGACCTGGAGGAATAGAGAATTGCTCCCCTGGCATTTGATCAACCCTGCTAGCAATTGGCGATTTATAGTTGCTAGGCATGAAGTAGTCTTGAAGCGGCTTGTGAGGTGCATTTTGGCCTTCCATCTTGTTTTCTCCCGAATGGCTTGTCACATGCACAAAGCACAACCAAACAAAAGAAAGCAAGTTAGTAAACCAATATACACAAGAAATGCAAAGAAAAATGAATAAAGAATAGCAATGATGAGGGCAGTAGGAAAAGTCAAAGAAAAACTAATTAGCTAGGCCGAGCGCCTCTAATCCCCGGCAACGGCGCCAGAAAGCTTGGTGCGCTTCCGCTAGTGGTTTTAACACACTACTCAATTGAATAGATGCGCCCCACGAGGTCGGAATGCACGGTGGATGGGGGTTTGCTTTCGAAATTTATAAACCTAACTAGCTACCTACGTCTACTAAAACACTACACCTGCAAGCGCACGGGGTCGTGCCGTAGTATAGGTAGGCGGCAAGTATAGGGTCGATCCACAGGGAAAAGAGGGGGCGCTAGAGCTAGGTTAGTTTTGCTAGGTTCCTACTGCGGAGACTAGGGTTAAGGGTTTTAAAGGTTGTTTTGATTGTTAAGCTACTATGAACAAACAAGGAATTAAAGGCAGAAATGGAATCTACGTTAACCCTAGACTAAATCAAGGCTAAACAGGAAAGGAAATGCTAAGCTAGGTACAAACAGACAAATTACACTAAGGCAAGCAAGAGAAAAGCAAAAGAGAAATTAAAGAGCTACACTAGCATGAACAAGACAAGGACAAAGCAAGAAGCTAACTAAGCAGGAAAAGAGTTAACTAAGCTAAGCAGGCACAAAACTAGGGTTTTAAGCAGTAATGAGATGTGTGGGCTGTTTAGGGATATGAACTTATCAACTAAGTTGGGGGTGACATATGAACATTAAGATTCCATTTAGATTATCCAAACCAAACAACAAGTTAGAGTCTAATGGATTAACCTAAGCTACTAACTGGCCATGGATATGCTAGGTTGTGTATAGAGGAACTAGTCTCTAACACAACCCACTACCCTTACGAGGCTCAATTGGGTTAGGGGTTAGGTTCAATCCAATTAGAGTCTAATCAAGTCTAGGTTTCTACATTAGACATTCCTAGGGCAATTAGGGGCCGAGGGTAGTAATGGGGGGTGAAATTAGGGTTTTGGGCCCCAATTCCCCCACATTCTAGCCTTGAGAAGGCTCCATGCTAATTGTACTAGAATTATCCAATCTAGCTACTTAGATCTCTCACTTAGGTTTAGGGAGATTGATTAGGATGTAGGAAGATGGGAGGCAACCTAGGGATCCAAGAATTGGACCTAGGGGCAAATCCCAAAATTCACACATATAAGCAATTTTCCTAAATTCCTAAGTGATTTCACACACAAACCAACAAGCAATTAATGGAGAGTGAGATATAAATAGAACATAATCATTCAAAAATGGAATTACAAAGTTTACATGTCATTTTCCCCCAACATGGTATCAAAGTAACATAAAATCCCCCAAACAGCCCACCCAAGGGGGCCTAGCTACACATAGAAATGGAAAAAGCAAAAAGAGAAGAGAAGAAGATAGAGGTGGCCATGGAGCTCGAAGTAGTGGTTGTCAATCCTCTCTCCAGCAGTAGCAGGTCGACCTCCTCCTTCTTCTTGGATGGAATGGAGTGAAAAGGTGGTGGGAAGTGGATGGAAGGCTTAGATATGGGGGGTTATGTGGTGGAAATGGTGAAATGGAGTGGATTTGAGGTGGAGGTGAAGGGGAATGGAGTGGAGGTGACAAAGGGGCGAAAATGGAGTTCTAAGCAGCCAACCTTCGACCCTCAGCCGCCACTAGGGCATATATAGGGATCTAGGGGGTCTAGGGTTAAGTTAGGGGAAAAATTGGTAAAGCAGTGAAAAATTGGTGGATTTTGTGAGTAACACGGCCGTGGTAGGTCACCACGGTCGTGGTGGGTAGGGTAGACCACGGCCGTGGTGGATGGGCACGGTCGTGGGTTTATTAGATTGTGGATATCACAGGGATAGGTTCATGGATGGCCACGGCCGTGGGGAAGTCACCACGGTCGTGGTGGGGACCTTTGGCCACGGTCGTGTTGAAAACCACGGTCGTTTTGGCCATTTTCATCAATTTCTGGGGGTTTTAGCCATTTTTTGTGCTTGGGGCATGTCCACCACGACCGTGGGGGGTGTACCACGGTCGTGGTGGTGTCTCTCCCATGCTTTTGAGCCTTGAACTTGATCATCCATGGAGGGTATTGCTTCAAAACTTTCTTTGACCACTTGGGGTAGGTTGGAAGTGGTTTTGGCTTCATTTTGGGCTCCTCCAAGCCTGTGGAAACCCTAGATTGGACCATCCTCTTTCCATGCCATCAAGTAGTGGACAAAGTACCTATAAAACATGCAAAAAGCCTCCATAAGTGCATTTGATAGAAATAAGCATATTGGGGGAAATAACATGTAATCTAACAAGTATAGATGTGGCTGATATGCAAAATGACACAAGATGAAGCCCTCAAATAGGGATGAATCACATATCATTAAAGATAGTTGGATAATACTAATGTGTAACCTATGCACTATATGATGAAAGTGATAGGTGAATGGTACTTAAAAGTATTAAGAGGGAAATACCTTAAAAAAAGGTCAGTTCATTATATTAAGTGAGATAGAATGAGGAGAAAAGTGATACATCAAGACATCATAGATATCACATTTAGCATTTCATGGTTGTTATACTTATACCTTGATGCATCTCAATCCAACATACTTGGATAAGAAACACAAGAAGTGTGTGTTATGTAAATTATTACAATGAATATGTAATGAATTCAATGCACTTTGATAAGTATTGGCTAAACACTATGAGAAAGGGGTTAACCCAAGATAATGGGCATGATATAAACATACCATGGTAAGGTTGAGAGATGAACTCATACCTTGAATTGATATTCATAAATGAGATATGATGAAATTAATGATCATGAGTAAATACTTATGATAGTATTGAATGCTCCTAGAGGGGTGGAGCAATATATTAGGGTTGAACTAATGATGTAAACATAAAACCCTAACTAATGAGAAATGGGAGATCATAACCCTAAATTGGGTAATGGAATGGAAAATCCTATTTGATAATAAACCCTAATCCTGATAAAGGAATGGTGGTGTTACTATTGTATCACATGATGTGGTAAATGAATCATATGACTATTATCATGTCTATTAACCATGCAGATATCATGAGATGGTGATCATAGCCAGATTTGAGCTATGGCTTTTATATAATAAAATATTGGTTGACTTTGTGTGCCTTAATGTTGTTGTTGCTTAGTACAAGTAACAAAATGTACATGGACTCTATGAGTCATATGAGTAAGGTGTTTCCTAGTGAAAGGTGACAAGACACTTAATGAGACTTGTGGACCATGTGAGATTCTTGTGTAACAAGTATCATGTATACTTGGGTCTGAGGATCTAGAGGTAATAGTTACCTAACAAGTGGTAACAATGTTCAGTGATGAACTAAGGGTTTAAATACCTAGTTTTGATAAGCATGGTAATGATGTGGTTGAGCGATGAGAATTTCCTGTATTAAAATGAGGGACTGAGATCCCAATGTCTTATAAAGACTAAGAAATGACTGATGAAAAGAGTACATGTTTCTTTGAAGCATTTGTCTTAATATGTTATGTTTGAAAACTTGACTGATGCTAAAAGAATATGCTAATGTACTTAATTAATCAAGTGAAATCATATCATGTAGAGCCCTGTCCATATAACCATCAGTGTCAGAACTTCTAGATGGTGAAATGGGTGCTCCGCGGCAAAACCCAAAACACATATTTTGAATATGTGGGGACAATGGGCGAATGTATCCTGACGTCCTAATGAAGGAATTGAGGAAAGGTAAACATTAAACCTCTCAATCCTTCATTATTGTACCCAGATGGATGTACCATGAATCTGCCGATGATTGGGATAGATGCAGTACACATCTCCCAATAATATTAATGCCAGATCGATGAGATAAACAAGAAATCTCACGATTGTGAAGAGAGTGCAGCACGCCACTATAACTCTAATAGCGAAGTTGCCAGTATTCCCTGGAAAGCTATTTAGCAAGGACACAAGATGTCCTACATTTGATCTTGTACTAACCGAGATAAGGGAGGTCTTGGTATCCGTCTCTACCATTGAACTTGTATGGTACCGATTTCGACTTCGCAACGGTCGGTTGGATTATGAGCAGTATACCTCATCTCCTCAGGGTATAAGTGTGATTGTGAAATGTAATCAGCCGTATAGCATGTTTGCTTAAGGATTGAATATAGAAATTCATTGGCTGATGTTCCATTCCTTTTTTGCATATCTAGTTGATAGATGTTATTCATATCTCTTTATACTCATTGCAAGTAGAAGGATGAATTATGATTCTATCATGGATAATTGCAATGCTCTCCTTAGGAAAAGAGATTACGTTACTCTGTTCATTCAATGATTAATACTGTTGTTAATATATAAGAACTCCTTCTCAATTTTATTATAATAAACTTCTATAACAATGTTTTGGTAGAGAGTTATATCTCCCGATGGGGCAATTTACAATTGTCTCACCCCCGTGGGATCCAACTTTTTAGGTAAACACAGAAGAAGAAGAAGGAACCCTATAGCAAGGGAAAAGCAGCATCAGCAACAGGGACAACAGTGATAACTCAGGTGGAGGCATTGGCTGCCAAGTTTGTATAGATAGTAGTCCTATGTGTCGTATCTGTAATCTCAGGTCCTCAAAATTTATAGTTAGTGTTTTAATGAATCGATCTGAGATTTTTGGCTTGATGCCTCAAGGTTCTTATGTTGTATGTATATAATGTTAATAGAGCAGCTGATGTTGTAATCCTCGAGAAGATATGGTACAAGTCATCTACTTATGACCCAGGATGTAAATATTATACTTTGGTTCTTGATGAAAGAGTTTTCCTATGTTTGGATCTCTTTGCAAAAAGTTTTAATTTTTAGTGACTTTCAGTAATCCACTGCAAATGATTCGCTTCCGCTTAAGTAAATCTTATTTGTGTGAGTTGGATGCCACAGTATCCATCTTGTCAAGAAAAGAACTAGCATTCAAGGTTCTTATATATCATGGGAACACAATATGGTAGTCAATATAGGAACACGATATGGCAACATGATATCACCCAAGGTGGGTACATGATATGGTGAAATCCATGAGGTAAACTGATATGATGTTCTAATACGTAACTTGATATGATAGCCAACATGGGAACATGATATGGTAACATAGGATCACGATATGGAAAATCCAATGTGGGGACACGATAGGGAAAACCCAAGATAAATCTGATATGGAAATCGAAGAGGAAAACTGATATGGTGGAAAATTGATATGGAAGATCGATATGACAAATTCAGATAAATGTAATATTGTTTGAGTGATTTATGGTAAAGCCATAATGGAATACTTGATATGGTGTACCCTAGTACATTGTAAAGAGGCGAGATCACCTCCTTACTAAAATTTAAAGGAAGTACAAAACATCCATATTTTTATAAAGATAAAAGATACTGAGGGATGCATGTATAATATTCCAAGTAAATAAGCATGCACCAGATACATTACAAAATGTCAATAGCAGTGGAAATAAAAGTACTAAGCCTATTACATGGCTTTCATTGTTCATTACATGATTGTTCTCAAAAGAAAAAGATAAGAGAAAAGGATCTAGCTATAGCAACCTAGACATCCTTTCAGATAGCTTGAGATCTACTCCTGAGATGAATTCCTTCAAACTTGTCCTTCTCCTTGCTCAGCACCAGCACCTGGGTGGATGGAAAAGCACCCAGAAAAGGGGAAAGAAAACATGGTATGTGTCACAAAACTAATCTGGGATATCAAGATAAGTACAGCAAATAAAAATAGGCTAGGGTTCATCATATGATGAAGATAACAAGAATATGAGGATATATTCAAAAGAAACTTGCCACTAACAATTATATCAAAAAGGATTTCATGTAAGATAATTATGCCTACCTAAATAAGTAGGGTTGAGGTACCTACCGGACCTCTAACCTTAGGTGAGGGGAGAATAAGACATTCCCAGTCATTTACAATATTATGGGGAGAATAAGACATTCCCCAGGGCGATTATTTACATGCCCTCTATGGGTGGTTGTACATAAGTACCACTAATTTAAATTAAATAGAACATAGATCCACATGCTAGAAAATTATTCATGGCAAGAGTAGTCATAATATTCAATAAGAATGGTAGTCGGGTATAAGACCCAAACAAGAAGAAATTATAATCTAATTTGAGGCATGAACAACATTAGGATTCAAGAATAGAATATTTAGGGTTCATTTAAGCCTCATTAGGGAAATATAGGGTTGGGCTGCAATTATCCCAACATAGGGTGTAAGGAATGCACGTACCTCTCATCACTACTACAGAAATGGCTTATAAAATCACTTTTCAAGGTGTCAGTTGTATAACTAAACCGACACCTAAACTCTACAGTGTCAGTTGATAACATAAACCGACATCCAATCTATGAAGGGCGACCAAACACGGGTACCGCTTTTATTAAGTGTCGGTTACTTAATAAAAAACCGACACCTAAAATTAACCGCCAAATCCAAAATTTCCAGTGAAAAAAATTACCTCCAAAATTTGACATATGGCGTCGGTTGATAAATAAAAAACTGACGACTAAAGGTTATTCGCGAGACAGAAATTGGGCACATTTTGGTCGTCGGTTTTACTACAACTACCGACGCTTATGAGTTTTCCCGCGCTGTCTGCGGGGAATTTTTCACACCCTTTATGCGTCAGTTTGAAGTAGAAACCGACGACTACGGTCATAAATCGAGAACGATTTTTTTAATCGGCATATGAATATAGACGTCGGTTTTTTTGTAGCTTAAAACCGGTGACTATAATCAAGTATAGGTGTCAGTTGTTGTTCAGAACCGACACTGTTAGTGTTAGTTGTCAGTTGTTTTGAATAACAGACACCTATGGTACAGTTAATAGCCCCGCAAACAGAACTTTTACCCATTGTTCTCTGTTTCATTGCGACTCTAGCTGCTAGGTCTGGCGATTCTTCTCCCCCTCGTCGCCGTCGTCGTTGCCCCGGCCGCCGTTGCTCCCCCGCGCCACCACCACTCACCGCCGGTGCCCTCGCCGCCGCTCCTGCTGCTCTCCTTTCCGCCGCCGCTCCTTGCCGGCGCTTCTCCTCTCCTTGCATTCGCCCCCGCCGGTGGCTGCTGTGCTCTCCTCGCTGCCTTCGTCGCTGCTCGTCTTCTCTCCTCGCCACCGGCTACCAGCTGCTGCTAGGTCTTGCTCCGGCCGCTGCTCTCCTCTGCCCTCAAGGTATGCCCACCCTTCCTTCTTCCTTCTTCCTCTGCTCTGGCGGCTGCTTGGGCGGTGCCAAGGCACGCCCAAGCAGCTGCTGGACATTTTTTTATTTTTTTAAAAGTTATTTACTTATTTGTGTTTAAGGTTTAAGTACTGATTTGGTTAGAACATTCTATTGCAAAATTGAAATGATTATTGATGATAATCTACAATGTAGTCAGATTACTATACTGAAAGGTAGTTACTAATGTTATAGCCTAGAGTTCTCCTAATTTCTTGAGAATTCTGCATCATGCCATGTACACACAATCAAAAACTGGGTTTTCTTAGGATCCATTTGCAATGGTTTTGGTCCAACATTTTGGTAGATATTGAGTATATTGAGAATGGTTTCATTTGAAATGGTTACTAATGGTTTCATTGTTGAGTATATTGAGAATCCTAATCACCCTTCTTGCTTAATGATGAACTGTAATGCACACATGTGACATGCTTGGAATGTAAATGATGAACTTTTCCCTAAATTGCCAATCATGCTTTTAAAGACATCAATAATCACCCTAACTTGAAGAACTAGGATTGTAGGTATAAGAATGACAGCACATGTATTTGTTGTCCTAGAAACCCGTCCAAGATTTACTCATTAGGAGTAAATCTTGGATAGTCCCCGGTTTGGGACTGTTCTTGAACACCTAATCTCACTTAGGATGTAAGTGTATAATGTGTATTGGGTTTTCGAGAAAATTTCGATAGCATTTCCCCGTTTGTTCTCTAAGTACATATGTACTTGGAGAACAACGGGGAAATGCTGCCAAAATTTTCTGGAAAACCCAATACACATTATACACTTACTAGTGAGATTAGGTGTTGAAGAATGGGATAGGTGGTACACATTTATTATATATAAGAATGACAGCACATGTATTTGTTGGTCTAGAAACGCGTCCAAGATTTACTCATTAGGAGTAAATCTTGGATAGTCCCCGGTTTGGGACTGTTCTTGAACACCTAATCTCACTTAGGATGTAAGTGTATAATGTGTATTGGGTTTTCAAGAAAATTTCGGTAGCATTTCCCTGTTTGTTCTCTAAGTACATATGTACTTGGAGAACAGCGGGGAAATGCTGCCGAAATTTTCTGGAAAACCCAATACACATTATACACTTACTAGTGAGATTAGGTGTTCAAGAATGGGATAGGTGGTACACATTTGTTATATATAAGAATGACAGCACATGTATATTTGATTGTAATATATACTTGTTTTCTCTTTGATCATAGAATGGATAGATCATGGATGTCCATTCGCAATCGCTGCACCCCAGAGTTTGTTTCTGGTCTTGACCAATTTATTAGATTTGCCGAGGAACATAGGAAACAACCTGGAGATAGGTTCTACTATCCATGTAGGCATTGCGGTAACAACTTGAAAGTCAGCACTAGTGATGAAATCAAAAGTCATGTCATGTGCAACGGGATTATACAAGGCTATACAGAATGGCACTGGCATGGAGAGATTTCAAACCTGAAACCAGTGGATGTCGATAGCAGTGCTTGTGTGGAAGAAGAATTTGCCTACAATGACGTAGACGTGAATGAACCAGTTCCAGTAGACATCGTTGATGTGATGATGGATAGTTGTGGGGTAGAGCACACCGATCCACCACCCATGTTTAGAAACATTGTGCATGATGCTGAGATACCGTTATACAAAGGTTGTAAGTTTATGAAGCTTAGCACTGTGTTGAGATTATATAAGCTGAAAGCTAACAATAGATGGAGCGAAAAAAGCTTCACATTATTGTTGTCTTTGTTGAAAGAAATGCTTCCTGAAGGAAACGAGCTGCCAATCTCAACATACCAGGTAAAGAAATTTTTATGCCCAATGGGAATGGATGCCAAGAAGATACACGCATGCCCGAATGATTGTGTATTATTTCAAAAGGACTATGTGGATTTGAAAGATTGTCCAAAATGTGGTGTGTCACGGTATAAATTGATGACTTCGGGGGAGTCCAAAACTAGTTCTCCTGCCAAGGTGATGTGGTATCTACCTATAATATCACGGTTTCAACGCTTGTTTGCCAATCCGATAGATGCAAAGAATTTGAGGTGGCATGCAGATGTTAAGAAAAATAATGATGGGATCCTACGACATGCGTCTGATTCCCCACAGTGGAAGAAGATTGATCTATTGTACCCTGAATTTGGTGAAGAAGTCTGGAATCTAAGACTTGGGCTTTGTACAGATGGGATGAATCCGTACGGGACATTGAGTAGCCAACATAGCACTTGGCCAGTCATGCTTGTTATATACAATCTTCCTCCCTGGCTGTGTATGAAAAATAAGTACGTAATGTTGTCGTTGTTGATATCGGGCCCTAAACAACCTGGAAATGACATCGATGTTTATCTTGAACCTCTGATTGATGACTTAAAGAAACTCTGGGGTGAAGGTGTGATGACCTATGATGCTTCATGAAGAGAGACATTTCGTTTGCATGCTATGTTGTTTTGCACTATTAATGACTTTCCAGCATATGGGAATTTGTCTGGATATAGTGTCAAAGGAGCTAAAGCGTGTCCTATATGTGAAGAGAACACTGATTCAACAAGACTAAAACATGGCGGTAAGACTGTATATCTCGGTCATCGAAGGTTTCTTCCAAAATTCCATCTATATCGTAGGAAGCGCAAAGCATTCAATGGATTGAATGAGGAACGGAGTGCACCTAAACCTATACCAGGGGAGGTTGTTTATGAAAGAGTAAAAGACTTTGTCAATGAATTTGGTAAGAGATCACAATGTACTATTGCCACATGGAGTGACAAATCTTTATTCAAGAAGAAGCCAATATTTTGGGATCTTCCTTATTGGAGTTCTTTGACATTCAGGCATTGTATCGATGTCATGCACGTTGAGAAAAATGTCTGTGATAGTGTCATTGGTACTTTGTTGAATATACTAGGTAAGACTAAAGATGGGATAAAATCCAGACTGGACCTATGTGAAATGGGAATAAGGTCAAAATTAACAGAATTTTGTGAAATCGGAAATCGGAGAACATACTTACCTCCCGCTTGTTACACATTGTCTAGAAAGGAGAAGAAAGCTTTTTGTGAATGTTTGGTAAATGTTAAGGTGCCACATGGTTACTCATCCAACATCCGTAGATTGGTATCAATGAAATATCTGAAGTTGATAGGTCTTAAATCTCATGATTGTCACACTCTAATGCAACAAATATTGCTTGTGGCAATTAGATCTATATTGTCGAAGCATGTAAGGTTTGCAATCACCAGACTTTGTTTCTTTTTCAACAGTCTGTGCAGCAAAGTTATTGACCCTGATACTCTCGATAAATTGCAAAGAGAAGTGGTTGTTACCCTATGTCATCTTGAGATGTATTTTCCTCCATCGTTCTTTGATATCATGGTACATCTTGTTGTCCACTTGACTAGGGAAGTGAAAATGTTGGGACCAGTTTTCTTGCATTGGATGTATCCCTTTGAACGATACACGAGCATTTTTAAAAGTGGTGTTTGAAACTGTTATCGGCCTGAAGGGAGTATTATTGAGGGTTATGTGGCGAGAGAGGTTATGGATTTTTGCAATGACTTTCTCAGTGGTAATGACACTCCTGATAATGACAAGAATATTGACGAGCAATTTGGCAAAGGAATTTTGGGATCACGTGTGAAAGTAATCAACCGTGAGCAGTTGGAACAAGGTCACTTGTATATTTTACACAACATGGACGAAGTGAACGTTTATATCGAGGAACATACCAATTTCATCAAGAGACAATATCCTCGAGCCAATACAATGTGGCTTGCTAGAGAGCATAACAAGACATTTATTAAGTGGTTTGAAAATAAAGTCTTACATCAACTATCTCAAACATCAGATGATATTACTGAAACTATCAAATGCCTCCCCTTTAAACCAAAATTGACTGTTATGTATTATGAAGGGTATGACATTAATGGATTCACATATTACACAAAGCGCCAAGATGATAAGAGTGTCGTCCAAAACAGTGGGATCACCCTTCAAGCATCGACTATGTTTTTTGCAAGTGCAAAGGATAAGAGTCCACGTGAAGCTAAAATGTCATTTTACGGTGTCATTGAAGACATATGGGAGTTTGACTACATAGATTTCAGAATTCCGCTCTTCAAATGTAATTGGGTTGATAACACCAAAGGAGTTATAGTGGATGAATTGGGTTTCACTTTAGTGAACTTTGAAAAGATTGGCGAGAAGGATGAACCATTCATATTGGCATCACATGCGAAACAAGTATTTTATATCGATGATCCTGCAAATGATAAATGGTCAGTTGTTCTTCATGGTAAAAGACAGTTCATTGAAGATCCTATAGATGAAGAACAGTACTATGATAAGTATGATGACTCCAGTCCATTCTCAGTTGGGTTGCCAACACCAGCAAATATTGAAGCTAATGATGACTTGTATGTGCGCGGAGATCACAATGAAGGATTGTTAATTGATAAAAAATCGCAATATTAGAGGCATGTTTATACAATGTTTTTTTATATGTTTTATTTTTCTGAATGTGAACTTTACAATGTGAATGTGAACTTTACAATGTGAATTTTACAATGTGAATTACTTTATAATGTGAACTTTACAATGTGAATTACTTTACAATGTGAATGTGAACTTTACAATGTGAATTTTACAATGTGAATTACTTTACAATGTGAATGTGAACTTTACAATGTGAGCTTTACAATTTGAATTACTTTACAATGTGAACTTTACAATGTGAATGTGAATTTTCAGATGGCTGAGCATTCTCCTGATGACCTTGCTGATGATTACCGTGAGGGTGAGGACATCAATGCGCCGCCTCACAAAGTAAGTTTTAAAAATATATCATATATTTATATCTATATGTCCATTTATAGTTATATCTTGTAAATGTCTTTATTTTGTCAAATTTTAGGTTGATGATGCACATGTACCATCTGAAGCACTTGAGGCACTTGATCAGCAACACCAAAAAGTTGACAGGAGAAGGGGCATCACTATGATGAAGAAGTTAATAGCGCAAAAGGGAAATGGACCCAAACTTGTTGTGGATTTTGATGATGCAGGAAATGCATCTGGTGTGAATCGCAATTCATTTGTTTCATATCTTGGGTATGTTACTCATAGCCATTGCGATTGTAAGATAGATTCTTGGCATAAAATTTCTAAGGAGAAGAAAGACGTAATATGGAAGGATTTATGCGTGAGTTATTATTAATTTGCACTTCTATTTTGTAGATTACTAATTTTTTGGATACTAGTTAATAGAAATTCTAATTTGCAGAGTATATTTGAATTGGATGAAAAGTTGCATCGTAAATGCGTGATGCAACGCTGTGGGAGAGTTCTAAGGAATTATAGGACAAATCTCACCTGAGAATACATAAAAGAAGCTGACAAGAGTAAGAAGACAGCCATTGAATAGTGGAACTTCCTGGACATAGAAGAATGGGACGCGTTTGTTGCTTCAAGACAAATGGATGAATTCAAGGTATTAGGCGTCAGTCCCAATCTCATTAATATATGTTATATTCACCTATTCAAGATTAACATTTACTGTTACTAACCAAATTATTAATTTGCATACTAACTAGGCCCTCAGTGAGGCACAAAGATCAAGGCATGCACTGAATGTGCATGACCACACAATGGGTCCAAAGGGGTATGCAGGCATTCGCCAAAGACTACAGTCTGAGGCTACTGCTCAGTCTACTACTACTCAGGAGTCCTCCACTGTAGGTAGCACACCTCTGCCTCGCCATGATATCTGGATATCTGGGAGGCAAAATAAGAAGGGAGAAATAAGGAAGCCCGCAACTGTTGAGGCGGCTGTAAAAATGGTAAAATACAACTCTTACAACAATCGTTCGAATATTGATTATTTGTGGTGTTTACTTAATTACAAATTTTTGTTTTGGTGATTAGCGGGAGCTGCACGAGCTGAGGACACAAGGCAAGTTCATCCCTGAGGGCACAAGGGATGAATTGACAGTTGCTCTAGGTAACCCAGAGCATCCAGGACGTGTTAGGGCTGCATGAGCTGGTGTGGGCATCAAAGCTTTTTTTGGGCCATCCCAGCGCAAACATGTCCCAAAAGTGGGACTTTCACAAGAAGAGGTAACATATTTTTTCCTTGTAGATGTTACTGTAAAAGAGAATTCAATAATTAGAATTTGATGTTTCTTTTATCCATGTATAGGTAGATAAGCTATTTGATAGGAAACTCGAAGAAGCAATGAAAAAGTGGTAGGCATCTCAGACTGCCACTTACCAGACAGTACCTATCGTGTCTCCTACTACAGGCTCTACTCCTACTGCAGAGGTTGGGAGTAATCATGTAGACCCACCACCTAGAAAATCCACTGTAAGTATTTTTATGACATAGTAACTAGTTTTTTAATTCAAGATGATATGTTTTCAAGATGATATGTATATATGTATATAACATTCTTTACACAAAAGTTTGTAGGGGTTGAAGCTATGCCATCTAAAAGTTAATGAATATGTCATTGCAGAGGCGTCGGCTTACCCATCCCTACCAGGGGAAATGTTAAACGGTTCTCCATTACCAGCTGGTTGGATTTGTGTGAGCCTGGTACATATATTCCCCAAGTAGATGGATCTTCCATTGCCATATGCCCACCCAGATTGTGAAACGCTTGGTGAGGCAGAAGGCGGAGTGATATTGTGGCTAAAAGCGAATGTCATCTTTACTGAAATTGTATGGTAAATTGACATTACGTTAAATTGTTAGTGTGTGTATATGATGTCAGTTGATCTGAAATTATTATTATATATATACAGGTTAAAAAGAAGACACCCACAACATCTAGGCCTCCACTTCCACCTCCTACATTACCCAGTTGGGTTCCACAGGACCTAACTGTCCCGTTAGGTCCTAACTGTAGGGGTATGGCAATATGGTTAGGCGAACATGATATAAATTGCCCTATAACTGTTTCTATAGATTCAGATGTTGTAGGTCAATCATACGAAAGCAAACTATTTATACAAGATATTTTGGAGTTGTTTCGATATGATTGGCTAAATACATCTGTGATAGAGCTATGGATAAGGTGAGATCTTCTTTATACATCCATATACCTTGTGTAGGATCTGGTGATCTGGTTTCTTATTTATTAATGCATGCGTAATTAATACATATTTTGCAGCTACTTAGACAAGATATGTGCAGATTTTGCATTCGAACATGTAGGATTTTTGATTCCATCTTTGATTAGTCTAGTAGCTAAAGACCCTCTGTCAGTTCAACAATATTGTTGTGAGGCTTTTTCAACTTTTGCTCAAAATAAGAAGACAATGATAATGGCTCCATTCAATGTAAAGTAAGTTTACTTTGCTTATTATAATTTGAACTTAAGAAAATTACATTTTTATTGTGGATTTTGAGTTATTAATTTTTAACTTTTTTACCTCTAGTGGTATGCATTGGGAGTTACTGGTTATTGTCCCCGAGACATTCACTGTCTATTATCTAGATCCTAAGGGGAGTAAATTGAATACAAAATATGGACACATAATGAAAATGGCATTATTCCGGTGAGAAATATTTCATTTTCATATCCGTTAACATATGTTATTACATTACTATTTAATTATGCAATGTACTGTGTTACATTAACATGTAGGGGTTTTGATGAGTTCAAAAAGGCTGGAGGAAAGGTCCCCATGAAAAAGAACCAGCCAATAATTTGGAAGAACGTGAAAGTAAGTTCCGGACTGCAATATATGTATATATTATTTATGTGAACAGTGCTTAATTAGTTGTATTTTTTAATACTTTGTATGTTTGAATTTATAGTGTGCTACACAAGACAACGGATGGGCATGTGGATACTATGTGATGCGATTTATGCACATGATTATCAAATATGCCGCAATGGACATTGATTGTATTGCTGAGGTATTATATAGTCTCATTAGATAATATGAAATATATCAATCTTATTTATAGCTCATGAATTATATATATACATCATTCTCTTTATAGGTGTTTACAACTGACCACACTACAGGAAATGCCTTACCAGATGTACATGCTCCCTATACGACGTGAGAATTAAATGAAGTAAGAGACGAATGGTCAACAACCATACAAGTAGTGGGGGATTTAAGATATAATTGGGATGTTGATAGTGAATAATGACTAAAGAATGATATTTTGTAAATGAATTTCTGAATTATAATATATGTGTGAATGTTTCTACATGTCTGGATGTTTCTACATGTGTCTGAGTGAAAATGAATGAAACTGTTGGTTGCTATATGAATGTTTCTATATGTGTGAATGTGAAAATGAATGGAACTACAGATTGCTAGCTACATGAATGTTTCTAAATGTGAAAATCAAATGGAACTGTAGGTTGCATTGCTAAATGTGAATATTTTTGTTGTTAATTTTGCAGGTTTGTGGCCTGTTGTTGGTTGATATCAATGGATGTCGTAAAACCTACAGTTCATAACTGAACTGCAGGTTTCTCATCCTACGACCAGCCATACAGCAGGTCTGCAGACTGACAGAAAAAAAACAAAAAATAGGCGTCGGTTATTTGTATAAAACCGACACACATAGTTACAGTGTCGGTTTTATATAAATAATCGACGCCTATTTCATGTGGTGCGAAGGCATATGGTATCAGTTTCTTATCTAATAACCGACGATGATAGTGCATGGCGTCGGATTCTTATATAATAACTGACGCTGATAGTGCCCAAGATGGCACCCTTCTGTGGCGCGAAGGCATATGGCGTCGGTTTCTTATCTAATAACCGATGCCTATAGTGCCCAAGATGGCACCCTTCTATGGCGTGAAGGCATATGGCATCGGTTTCTTATCTAACAACCGACGCCTATAGTGCCCTGCTGGCACGTTTTCAGTGGCGCGCGAAGGGTTATGGCGTCGGTTTTTGAACCGACGCATAACGTCGGGGCTTTTAGCGTCGCCCACATAGGTGTCACTTAGAAACCGACATTAAAGGCCTTAAATAACGAACACTAAAGGTCGGTTATGTACTAGTGCATACTGATATCAATTATTAAGTTTCACCACTTTAATTGAGTCCAAGTTCCACTTTTCCTATTTTCAATGTATTAAAATGTATTAGAGTACATAGTGCACATTAATATATACAAACCCTATTTTTAAAGCTTTTTAGCAAAATTCGGATTTAGCTTTTGAAAATATCACCAATGAACTTATTAGGTTTTCCTAATCAAGAAAACATATTTTTATGTTAATTTTGGAGTTATGATGATTAAGATGTAATTTTTATGGATTTTATGCATTAAATTCGTTTTTACAAAAATCACCTTTCGTCAAACTATGAAATAAGACCATGAAAATATTTTTATTAGATAGAGATTAATTTTCCAATTCCAAAACATATTTATTTATCAAATTTGGATAAGTGGTTTAGAAGATATGAATTTTGCAATACTGACCAATAGGAAATTGCCACATCATCAAACTGATCGAGATAATTAAAGAGAGAGGGAGAGGGAGAAAACACCATTTGACCCAAGATCAGGTTTGAAGTTTCTTAGATAACCAAACTAGAGATTTTAGAGAAAATAAAATAGCAAGAAACCAAAACCTTAGAAGAACATGGTAAAAAGAGATGGAAATCATCGATTATCGACATAGAAGCATGGGTTTTAAGCATGTACTTAAGCAATATATGAGAAGGGGGTTAACAAAACTTGCCTCTAGGAATGTAATAAGGTCCAAACAGAAATTATCCCAAGATTATAAGGTATGGTTTCTCCAAGCTAAGCTCCTTTCTTGAGCAAAGATCACCTTCTCCACTTTAGAGGTGCAAACCCTAGCAAAAGAGCATGGAGATGAGATGTTTTAGGGTTTTAGGTGGAGTTTTAGCATGTATGATCATGGTTCCGACCTATAATAAGGTGTAAGGAAGACAAAAAAGTATGAAAATAGGTAAAGAAGGGAGGAAACTTACTAGATTTGGTTGAAATTACCAAGGAGGAGCTTTAGAAACCCTAATAGAGAAATTTGGAAGCCCTAGGAGCCTTCTTCACCAAGGTAGGCTCCCTCTATTACCTTGGGACAGCTACTTCGTGGCCAAATACAAAAGGAACTATTATCTAAGCTAGAGGAAAGAAAAGGAGAGAAATAGTTTTTGAATTGTGAGTTGGGAAGGGGTATACATGGTTATATATAGAAAGAGGTGAAGCATGAGGTGTCTTAAGGGACTTTCCATGTGTCTTTAGCCTAGGGCTTGATGGCCATGCAAGAGGACAGCTCATGGACTCTTCTTGGATATCAAAATTCGGTCCTAAGAGCCCATAGATCCTTCTAGGCCATCCCCACCGTTTTTCAAGAAAGAAATAACCTCATTGGTTGATAGCTTTTAAAAATAAGCATCTTTATAAAGAGGGTAATCCCTACAATGCCCTTGGAAAGAAATACCATCAAACCAAGGTGAAACTAGGTTCTCCAATGGTTTCAAATCTCGTTAATGGTAAGGGAATATCTAAGGATTAAAATTCAGTTGATAATTTGCAAAGAAAACCTCCCAATTGGGTAAATTGCATAAAGTCCAGAATGTACCTAAAATTGCATAACTTGCACAAACAACATCCAAATCAAACCAAATTTGAAACTTAGCCTCATTTTATGTTTTCAAATCATATCAAATAGTTATATTAAGGTTTATATCACTTAATTATGGTAATTAAGCTTTCACTAAGGTATTTGTGCATAAACCCTTATATTGTTACAATTGGTGAATAAATGCTCACTAAACCACTATAAATTCCACTAATTAAACATAAATGACATAAAGGATAGAAATGAGAGGGAAACTTGGGAAAAAGATTTACATGGAGATTACTGAAAAACACTAGAGGGGGGGGTGAATAGAGTTTTTAAATAATTTTAACAATTTATTGAACTCAAACAACCACAATTGAATTTAGAAGAAGGAGACAGGTGTTTAGAGTGGTTCCAACTTTAGCAACTACTAAAGTTGTCAGTCCACTACCCGGTTGCTTACCCAACCGGGATTTTGAAAGTATTTATTTTATTACCTTCCCAAGGATTTATACAAAATACAATACTTTCCTTTACACCCTTTGAACAGCCTTCACTTGAAGTAGGTGCACCAACTTTGAGGTAGCCTTCTTGAAGTAACTCCAAGCTCCCCCTTGAAGTAGCCTTCCTCTCTAGAAGTAACCTCCCGTTGCACCAGCCTTCTGAAGTAGCTCAAAGTCACCTTCTTCGCCAAGAAGAACTTCACCCTCTCCAATCAGCAGCCTCCAACCTAGGAGTAGCAAGGAGAGTACAAACGGTAATAGAGAACAAGAAAGAAAAAGGAAATTACAACTTATCCTTTGTAGCCCAAGGCTTGATTTGCCTAGATCAAGCGTATAGATCTCCTAACCAAGTGTGTGGACTTGTGATTGCAGTGGGTAGGAGATACTAGCCTATAGGACACGAATTATGAGCTAAAGAAGGAAGTAGCCAATGTTCACAAAGCTCAATTTGCTCACAAACAGATTGCTCAAAGTATGTTCAAGGATTTCTCAAGTGTAGCAAGTGTTTGAGTGTCCTATGGCTTGTCCTATTTATAGGAATGGCCTAAGGATGCTTAAGGACGTTCTAGACAACTTCTAGGGTTTCTAAGTGCTTAACTAGCCGTTAGGTACAAAGTTGTTGCTTTAACAACGGCTAATTCATTAATTCTACAGTTGCTGTCAGAGACAATCTCGGTCGAGGAATGGTCGACCGAGACACCTACTCGGTCAAACTTTTGTCGACCGACAGGAACTCTAGAACAAGTGATTTGCAACGTCTTTATCTAACTGCCAACTAACTTGTCTGTTGTGTCTAACGGCTACTTTGGATCTTTCTCGGTCGAGAAGATTGTCGACCGAGAGTGTCTCGGTCGAGGAGTTTGTCGACCGAGATTGATCCTGTTTCAATGTTTCAATTTAGGCACTAACTATATGTATGAGTGTGCAAATGTGATCCTATTTGAAGGGAATGACTTATCTAAATGTGGTGTTTAGCTAGGGAGAATCTAACGCTTGATTTACATGCAATCTAAGTACTTGTACATTATATATTTGTACAAGTTTTTACAAAGCGATTACATTGCATGAAAACATAAACATGTAAGCATATGGATTTCCCTAGTTGCTTTGTCATCCACCTTAATCCTGCACACTCAAGTAGCTCGTTAGATCAATAAGAATGAAATGTTTGTCATAATCAAAACAAAGGGATTTATAGATGTCCATTTAGCCAACAATTACATCTAAGATTCATTATGTTACAGCACTCCACCCCTTTAAAAGGATTTCGTCCTCAAAATCTCAAGCAAAAAGAGAAGGGTGAGTACGTAACATTTCATCTCTCAACTCCCAAGTGGTTTCTTTTAGACTATGATATTTCCACAAAACTTTTACCAGCTCAATCTCTTTGTTCTTCAGCTACTTTACTCGGGAGTCAAGAATCTTCACAGGTAGCTCTTCATAGGTCAGATCATGTATCTCCAAAGGCTCAACAGTAAGCACATGAGAAGAGTCCTTCACATACTTCTTCAAGATAGAGACATGGAACACATTATGAATCTTATCATAGGAAGGAGGTAAGGCTAAGCGGTATCCACAGTCTCCAGCCTTATCTAAGATTTCAAATGGTCCAACATAGCGGGGACTCAATTTGCCTTTAACTTTAGATCTAGCAATAGAACAGATAGGTTTGATCTTTAGAAATGCATAGTCACCCACTAGGAAGTTAACATCGGGCCTCTTATTGTCAGCATACATCTTCTGTCAGTCTTGAGCAGCTTTCATGCATTTCTTTACCAACTGCATCTTTTCTATCATCATTTGCATGTCATCGATCTTCACTAGAGAATGTTCACCGACATCATCCCAATGCAAAGGTGAACGACATGGTCTACTATAGAGAGCTTCAAAAGGTGGCATACCAATACTAGCTTGGTAGCTATTGTTGTAAGCAAACTCAGCTAATGGCAGATATCGATCCCATGCACCACCCCAATCCATCACACAAGCATGAAGCAAGTCCTCCAGAATCTGAACTGTTCTCTCAGATTAACCATCAGACTGAAATGTAAGTCAGTATCCATCTCCTCCTGAATCTGACCCCATAAATGGGAAGTAAACTTTGGGTCACGATCAGAAACTGTTACCTCAGGTACTCCATGCAGGCATATGATCCACTCAATGTACAACTGAGTCATATTCGCAACTTTGTAATTGGTTTTGAAAGGCAAGAAATGAGCAGATTTTGTAAGCCAGTCAATAACCACCCAAACAACATCATAACCTTTCTTGGACTTGGGGAAACCAGTAATGAAGTCCATTGTGATTTTCATCCACTTCCATTCTAGAATTTCAAGAGGGCGAAGAAGACCACCAGGTCGTTGATGTTCGATCTTGACTTGTTGACATGTCAAGCACTTCGCGACGAATAGAGCTATATCATTCTTCATGTTCTTCCACCAAAAGCTTCATTGTAAGTCCTCATACATCTTTGTTGTTCCAGGATGAATAGTGTACTTGGACCCATGAGCTTCACTCAGAACCTTCTGTCTCAGATCACCAACATTAGGAATCCACAACCTTTGTTTGAAGTGGACAACACCATCCACTCTGACAGAGAAGTCAGATTGCAGTTTCTCAGTTAAAGCTTTCATCTCCTCAAGCTCAGAACTCTCCAACTATGCAGCCATGACTTCTGAGATCTAGGTTGGTGTAACGGTCAAGCTGGCCATATGAACACAGAACTTGTCTTCATCTACTGATTCCATAGGTTGAGGTCTCCATCTAGCCACATGTTCAAGGTTTTCCCATACTGAACATCTCAGAGCAGCACAAACAACATCCTTCTTGCGACTTAAAGCATCAACTATGACATTCGCTTTACTAGGATGATAGGTAATGGTGAAGTTGTAATCTTTAAGATATTTCATCCACCTACGTTGTCACAAGTTCAGATCCTTCTAAGTCAATAGATATCTCAGACTCTTATGATCAGAAAAGACTTCAAACTTTTCACCATAGAGATAGTTTCGCCAGATCTTCAAAGCATGAACTATGGAAGTAAGCTCCAAATCATGTGTAGGCCAATTAGCTTCATTAGGTTTCAACTATCAAGAAGCATAGGCGATCACCTTTCCGTCTTGCATCAAAACACACCCTAAGCCTTGTCTGGATGCGTCAGTGTAGATGACATAGGGTATGCCCTCAACAAGCAAATCAAGCTCTTCTTCAACTTCTGAAAACTATTTTCACATTCTGGTGTCCAAGAGAACTTGACCTCCTTTCGCGTCAGCTTGGTTAAAGTCAAGGCCAACTCAGAGAGGTTCTTGATAAACCTTTTATATTAACCTACTAAGCCAAGGAAACTACGGATATCTGAGGGATTCTTTGGAGCTTTCCACTTGGTCACAGCTTCTACCTTTGCAGGATCAACAGCTATATGTCTAGCAGAAATCACATGACCCAAAAACATCACTTCCTTTATCTAAAACTCCCACTTTGAGAATTTTGAATAGAGTTGATTTTCTTGTAGAGTGTTAAGTACAATCTGCAGATGCTCACGATGTTGTTCTAACGTCTCAGATGAAACCAAAACGTCATCGATAAACACCACCACAAACTTATCAAGGTATGGGCGGAACACTCGGTTCATCATGTCCATGAAGGCAGTAGGGTCATTTGTCAAGCCGAAAGTCATGACCATGAATTCATAATGCCCATAGAGAGTTCTGAACACTGTCTTCGGTACATCATGGTCCTTCACGCGCATCTAGTAGTAGCCACTTCGCAGATCCATCTTAGAGAACACAGTGGCTGACTTTAGCTGGTTGAACAAGTCGTCGATGCAAGGCAAAGGATAACGGTTCTTCACTATCACTTGGTTAAGCATGTGGTAGTCCATACACATCCGCATCGAACCATCCTTCTTCTTCACGAATAGGACATGGGCTCCCTAGGGTGAAACACTGGGGCGGATGAATCCCATGTTGAGAAGCTCTTCTAGCTGCTTCTTCAGTTCGGCAAGCTCGGCAGGGGCCAAGCGGTAAGGCGACTTCGATATTGGTGAAGTTCGGGTACAAGATCGATGGACAACTCCACCTCTCGAGTTGGTGACAAACCAGGTAACTTCTCGGGAAAGACGTTCGGGAAGTCCTTCACCACATCTATGTGGTCGAGAGAAGGAAGTGTAGTCTCGAGGACTATAGAGGCTAAGAAAGCTCTACACCCTTGTGAGACTAGCTTTTCAGCTTTGATAGAAGAGATAACAAATTGTCAATCTTCTCGCTTCCTACCCTTGACACACAATCTTCCCTCAACAGGATGTGATAAACTAACCTTTGATTCTTCACAAAACAAAATAGCTTTGTACCTCTTCAACCAATCCATTCCCAGGATGACATCAAAGGTGGTCATGTCGAGCAAGATGAAATCTGAGAGAAACATTATACCAGATATACATAGGTCCATGGTCAGAGTTTGGAGATACGAAGAGCATATTTTACCACTAGGGGTTTTTACATATAATATATGATCCATATACTCAGATTCTATTTCTAACATGGAAGCAAGCTGACATGATATGAAGGTATTGGATGAGCCAGAATCAAACAGTGCCTTTATAGGATGCATATTAAGATGCAAGGTACCTTCAATAACTTCATTATCTTCGCCTGCTTCCTCAGCATTGAGAGCAAACACTCTCCCATTCCTCCTCTCCACCGGTGGTCGCCTCGGGTTCTGGTTGTTGTTGTTGTTATTATTCTGTAGAGGCAGATTCTGCCTTGGCTGCTAGGCATTATTCTGTCCTTGCTGGAAATGGGGGCAGAGTGGTCGGATATGCCCAACTTGGCCACACTTGTGGCAGGTCAGAGGAGGTCGATTGTCTCTACGAGCAGGTGCATTGTTGACAAGAAATCTCCCTGGAGGATGGTGGTGAGAGTACCTATTGTTGGTATATGTATGCCCGTAGAGCCATCCCAAGCGATTGCATGGAGTCGGATATTAATTAATCAATTAATGTGATTATTTAGTTAATTAATGAATTCCGGAATATTCTAATTAATCCACGAGCATTTTAATTAACACAATGTTTATGTTTACCGATGGGTTTAGGAAACCCTATTTCCCATCGTATCCTATTTAAAGGAGGATTGACGGCCGATATCTATATAAGATACCGAGAGACGTTTTTAGTTTACGATCATGCACATAAACCCTAGCCATCATCGTCCTTAGGAGAGAAAGGAGAGAAACGCGCCGCTAGCACGCTGCCGCAGAGACACGACTCCTTCCCGCCAGCTTGGGAAGTGCGACGTGGAGTTCCATCCATCCGTGTGGATGAAGTAGAGACGCATACGCCTTGACGCCTACGTTCGGAGGACATCAATGACCACCACCTGTACGCGCTATGAGCAGCGTACATCACTGCCGCAAAGGAGCGCCGCCAGATCAACCTGCGACAGTGAACGGGAGAGAAGTTCCATCCGTGTAGGTTAGCAGTGTTGCACCGTCGTACAACGAGATATCGTTGGACTTGCTCCACGATAAGGTATATCCCACAAACACTCCTTCTAAATATGTTGTTGTCGACGAGATCCTATTTCGGGTTGCGTGGATTTTATTGCTTCCGCCGTGCATGTTTTCTCCACAAAACCCAACAATGGTATCAGAGCAGCGTCGATCTACGGTGTATTTGGATTAGTTTCGATATGATCGAATCATTGTATACTATTTTTATGTTGCATACGATGCGAATTAAACCTTCTAATGTGCAAATCTAAACCTAATTCCACATACACCGCATGCTTCTGTTTTTGACGTTTTGGACGGGGTCGACTATGGAAAATATTGATTTTCCTAAGTGCACGGAAGTGAAATTCCGTAGACCTTTAAGGGGCTCTGCCCCTAAGACCCCATGAGGGGCGGCCTCCCCGCACAGGGGCGCTGCCCCTGTGTACCCTGCATTGTCTGCGTGGGAGTCAAAAATTTTTGAATGGGGAATGTCCCGCATTACAAGTACTACAATTTTAATATGTATATACGTATATGTAGATATACCTATGATACCATACATTTCGCCTTTAAAATCTATTTAATGTGGTGAGTGCATGCACGGTTATTGCCTAGTATCCCCTTTTGTGAATGTTGTGAATGAATGTGGATGTCAATCTTGTGGATATGTTTGTTTGTGAATTCTATGGATGTATAATGGTTACATATGGATCCTTTGTATAAAGTATTCGGCTTGCATGTCGAGCCTCATCTCTTATTTCAAAGTGTAATTAATTCTTTCCTTTTATATTTTCACTCATATGATGTAATAGAGATAGGATTAGTTTTAGTTTTTGTAAACTTGATGTAAGGAGGTGATGCGATGATTTTGAGTCGCATTTAGAGACATATTTTACTTGTGTTTTATGCATTTATTAGTCATTTTGGTGGTTAATATTGCATAATTCATTTACTTTGGTCTATGATCATTCTCTATGTCAAATTTCCCTTATTTCAGTATTTTGAGCATAAATTATCATAAGAATATATTTTGTTTCGGCTTATGTGGTTTCATGTTGAAATTTCAGGAAAAACAAGTATTTTCTGCTGTCGATACCATCGACAGTGGTCGATACCATCGACCGGACCACAGGCAGCCAGCAGCAAGGAGCAGTAAAATCTCGATACTATCGACATGAGAGTCAATGGTATCGAGATAACATCAGGTTGCTGGCAAAGAGTGAGTCGATACTATCGACACAACAGTCGATACCATCGACTAGTGGAGCTATAGCGACGGTAAAAGGACAAAACTGACGCCTATGAATGTCGATACCATCGACCCACATTGATGGTATCGAGGTGGCATCAGTTGCGACAAAGAAAAGAAAAGAAATCCAGCTGATACAGTGCAGGGTCGATACCATCGACCCGCGCCGATGGTATCGACACCGTCAGATACATGTTTGCTTCAGATTGATTTTAATCCGACGGCTGTGATATTTTGGCGACCTAACTCGGTGATTATACCTAATGACGGAGGCCAAGAGCAATGTATCACGTCATTAGCTGCTGCACATGTCCCGAGAAGGTTTGGAGAGAAGAACAGAGCCCATAAGCACGCCCCAGTCGATCCGGACGCCGAAGAAGACGATTTCCACTATCGAAAGGCGGGAGAACGTGTATTCTACGCCAAGGAGCGATTGGATCTTCTCCGTTCAGGGGTTTTACCACTCAATCACGTTTTTCTCCATATTTCCCCTTTTCTCTACCATGTTTTGCTTTGAGATGAACATGCGGGGCTAATCCCCTTTGTATTTAGGACCGGGAGTAGCCCGGGAATCATTGTATGACGATTTTATCATAGTAATTCATCATTTATCTCATAAATCCGTAGTATAATTTCATTTTCTCAATTATATTGTTATGCTTGATCACCATAATAATAATCTAATGCCCTTAATTACTTTGAAAGAAGAATTAACGGTTGAAAAGAGACGAAATTTACGTTAATTGACAAATCCCTTGAACAAGGTGGTGTAAGGTTAATGGTGGATACCGAGAGATCGATTTTAACGCACCTAATTTAGGGTATAGGTTACTACGACGGTGGAACCGACCTAGACATAGGTAGTGAATTGTACCACGACAGTGGGAAATTCTGATTTCAGGCCACTACCCAGATAGAGAGATAAATTTGAATGACCGAATAGAATTTATTACAATGAAAACCCGCGGTGAAACTGCAATCCTAAAGATCTCATCTTGAATTGATTAAACCAAACATTTAATTGATTGCTTTGTTTTGTTTATTTCATTTTCTTTTAATTTTAACAACAACTTCCAACTCTTTAATCGGTCTAGATGATTGCGAGTAGTTAGTAGTAGTCTCCGACAATTCACGTATCCCTGAGTTCGACTCGGGCCTCACAAAGGCCTATATTACAATGACACGTACACTTGCGTTTCTACGCACGTAAAAAGCGTGCCAAGTTTTTGGCACCATTGTCGGGGATACGGCAAATTTTCGGCACTACGAGTGCTGCAAGCGGCCACTCTAGGCCACTTTTTATTTTTTTATTAGTTTGAAATCATTTCAAAAATTCATAGTCTATTTTCTAAAAAAATTTACTCGTCAAGCACTGTACTGAACTTAAATTTTTATTTTTGCAGGTATTGTGCATGGTGTAGACGCGTAGCACAGACTACACGCGGCACGCACCAGAGGTTACATTGTCGGGACCGGAAGATGAGGAGGAACACAATCAAGACCACTTAGAAGAAATAAACTCAGAATCTGAGCAGGAAGAGATGGCAAAGCCACAGACAATATGGGAGAAGATCAAGGCTTCTTCTTCATCTGCTTCCAAGGGGCCGATCAAGAAGCAGGCGGTTAATATTCCGACATACAAGATTGATCATGCATTAATCAACTTGGTGAAGTCGAATGCATTCCATGGGCTCAAGAATGAAGACCCAGTCGCGCATATAAGTCAATTTGTGGAGAATTGTGATATGATAAAAATAGACAGATTTCCACAAGATGTTCTCTACTTGAAGCTCTTCCCGAGTTCTCTAGCGGGAAACGCACGCGAGTGGTTGCACAACCTGGACGATGAATATTTGGAATCCTGGGACCACATGGTGGAGGTTTTCTTTGAAAGGTTCTTCCCGCCCGAGAAGACCAATGACATGATCAGGAAGATCCACAACTTCACCCAGAAAGTAGGAGAGACCTACTCTGAGACCTGGGAAAGGTTTCAGATCATGCTTAGGCGGTGCCCGCATCACGGGCTTGACAAGGAGACACAGGTCAAGATCTTCTATTTTTCTCTCTCTGAGCATGATAGAAGTAACCTCGATTCAGCAGGCTCAGGATTCTTTTTGAACAATACCGACATGAGGTGTTGGGAAATCCTTAAGAACATGGCCAAGAAGCAATCGTGGGGCGATAGAGACGTCGTGGAGCATGTTCGAGTAGCAGGGGAATCTAAAGCAATCAAGGAGCTGAATGAGAAGATGGATCTTCTCATGAAGAAACTATTTGCAAAGGAGGATACTGAGTCCGAGGATGAGGCTCAAGTTAAATTCATGAGGCATCAGCAAGGCTACAGAAATAATGATTATTCATGGAGGAAGGACAAGAAGTTCTCCTAGAAGGATCCAAACAATTTCTTGCAGGATCCAGATGCAAAACCCCAGCCAGTAGCGGAGGATAAGAGCACGGAGTTTCTCAATCAAGTGATAAAGCAAAATCAAGAATTAATGACTACTTTTGGCCAGCAGATAAAGCAATAAGGGGAGTTTATGAACCAGTTTGGGCAGACACTGCAGAGCCATGGGGCTCAAATGAGGACAATAGAGACGTCCATGGTGCAAATGGCAGTGGAGATAGCCAATTTGAAGAAGCCGGCGCACCAAGGTTTTATGGGTAACACTAATATTCCAGGAGGAAACCAACAGGTGAAGGCCATCTTGCTAAGGAGTGGCAAGAAGCTTTTAAACCCCAGAGCCGATGAACCAAGCAAACCCCAAGCAAAAATTGAAGGTGAGGCCACTGAGGAGCTGCCCATACCGGCCACAGAACCAGTTGCGGATATAGCAGTGGATGCTACTGAAGCTCCTATTGCAGATGAGGAGGAGACGTAGAAAAGAACACCTTATGTGCCACCGCATCAAAGGGCACAGGCTATCCCGGTCCCATATCCGAACAGTGCAAAGGCAATTAAAGTGGATGCCCAATTTAAAAAGTTTCTAGACAGTTTCAGAAAGCTTTCAGTCAACATCCCATTATTGGAAGCAATTGAGCAAATCCCTTCTTACGGAAAATTTCTAAAAGACATCATTACAAAGAAGAGAAAAATCCCAGACGCGGAGGTTGTTGTGCTTAAGGAGCAGGTGAGTGCCTTCATCATGGGCACATTGCCGCCAAAGAGGCAGGATCTGGGCTACTTCAACATCTCATGTTACATTGGGAAAGTGAAGTTTGGTGAAGCGCTATGTGACTCCGGGGCGAGCATAAACTTGATGCCCCTCTCTTCATTCAAGAAGTTGGGATTAAAAGAGTCACGGCCGAGCAACATGACAATCCAATTGGCGGACAATTCTGTGGTAAAGCCATACGGTATTTGTGAAGACGTGCTAGTGAAAGTAGATCGATTTGTATTTCCAACAGATTTTGTCATCATGGAGATGCAAGATGAACAAGGCAATGAGCTACTACTCTGACGACCTTTCCAAGCTACAGCTGACATGATACTTGAGATGGGGAGAGGTCGTTTGACCTTAGGTATTGCCGATGATCGATTCGAGATGGTCATGCCTTCTAGCGCCACTTCACCTAAAGCCAAGGAGCAATGCCACATGGTAAAACATTTTGATCACAATATCTCACTTTGTCTAGGGAAACCATTTTTAGATATGGCTCATGTAATGACCAAGGTGGAAAAAGGGACTTTGGCTGTAGACATCATGGAGTAGACCAAGGTGGTATCCCTTAGCAAGGCTATAGGTTTTCTGAACGATGAGGAGGAGGACATTCCTCCCTCTGCTGAAGATGAGGCTATAGCAAATTCGGTTTTTGACACATATCCAGAATTACCACTTGAGGCCTTCTTAGTCAATATCACTCATGATTGGATGAGAAGCAAATCACTGTAGGAGTGCGCCAAGATGCTTCAGATGTTGTCGTGCTTCTATGCGAGGTACTATGAAGATTTAGGCGAACTCCCACCACCGCTTCAATCATCCTTAATCAGCCCGCCAGAATTGGAGTTGAAGTTGTTGCCACCGCACCTCAAGTATGCATTTCTAGCTGAGGAAGAAAAGTTGCCTGTGATTATATCTGCTTATCTGAGTGCTGAGGAGGAGGACCAGTTGCTGATAGTGCTGAAGAACCACCGGGGAGCATTTGGGTGGTCTGTTGCAGATATCAAGGGGATCTCCCCTACTTTGTGCCAGCACAAGATTCGGCTCGAGGAGGGAGCCAAGCCGGTGATTCAACCGCAACATCGACTAAATCCGAGCATGATGGAGGTTGTTAAGAAGGAGGTGATTAAGCTTCTTTCTGCAGGTATCATCTATGTTATTTCTGACTCGACATGGGTGAGTCCTACGCAGGTAGTCCCTAAAAAGGGGGGAATCATTGTTACCCATAATCTTTTAAATGAACATGTCACCACCCGCTTGGTAACTGGGTGGCGTGTTTGAATAGATCATCGACAATGGAATGCCTCTACGCTAAAGGATCACTTTCCTTTTCCGTTTATTGATCAAATTTTAGAGCACTTAGTCGGCCGATCACATTTTTGTTTTCTGGATGGTTATTCGGGGTACAATCAGATTTTGATTGATCCTAAGGACCAAGAGAAGTCCACCTTCACTTGTCCTTATGGAACATTTGTGTACCGCCGTATGCCTTTTGGGTTATGTAATGCACCGTCGACCTTTCAGCGTTGTATGCTCGCCATTTTTTCTGATATGGTACAACGTTGTCTAGAAGTTTTTATGGATGATTTCTCTATTTATGGTGCATCTTTTGATGAGTGCCTTTACAATCTGGATAAGGTTTTACAACGTTGCGAGGACACACATTTGGTCCTCAATTGGGAGAAATGCCACATGATGGTGAGTGAAGGAATAGTGCTAGGACATAAAGTGTCTAGCAAAGGTTTGGAGGTAGACCCAGTAAAAATTGAAGTGATTTCCAAATTGCCCCCACCAAATTCGGTAAAAGGGGTACGGAGTTTCTTAGGTCACGCCAGTTTCTATCTTCATTTTATAAAAGATTTTTCTAAAATCGCCAAACCTTTATCTGAGCTTTTAGAAAAGGATGTTGTTTTTGACTTTAATGAAAAATGTCTACATGCGTTCAACGTGCTTAAGGAAAAATTGATTTCCGCACCGGTTGTGCAAACACCGGATTGGACCAAGCCATTTGAACTAATGTGTGACGCATCCAATTTCACGGTTTGGGCTGTTTTGGGACAGCGGGTGGACAATAAACCCATTGTGATTTTTTATGCATCTAAAACTTTGAATGACGCCCAACTCAATTACACGACTACCGAGAAAGAATTGCTTGCTGTTGTTTTCGCTTTTGATAAATTTCGGCAATATCTAGTTGGATCGAAAGTCGTGGTTTGGACGGACCACGCCGCCATTAAGTATTTGATGGAGAAAAAAGATGCCAAACCTAGATTGATTAGGTGGATCTTTCTTTTACAGGAATTTGATATTGCAATCAAAGACAAGGCGGGGATTGAAAATGTGATCCCAGACCATTTGTCTAGGTTAGAGAGGGTAGATGAAAAAGATTTATACATACCCATTACCGAGACATTTCCGGACAAACATCTTTTGAAAGTGAAATCTAAAGATCTGTGGTTTTCTTATATTGTGAACTATCTTGCCTGCAAAATCATCTCGGATGATTGGACGTATCAAGAGAAGAAGAAATTTTTCCATTCTCTACGATATTATTTTTGGGATGACCCTATTCTCTTGAAGCAATGCAGGGATGGTGTCTTACGCATGTGTGTACCTGAGGTGGAATACGAGAGTGTTCTTCGTCATTTCCACACACTACCGATGGGCGGACACCATGCAAGCTCTCGTACGGCAGCCAAAGTACTGGAAAGTGGCCTATACTGGCCTACCTTGTTTAGGGACGCTTATGAGTTTGTGCGGCAATGTGATTCCTGCCAAAGGGCGGGCAACATTTTGAAGAGACAAGAGATGCCCCTTAATGTATTCTAGGAGGTTGAAGTATTTGACTTATGGTGTATAGATCTTATGGGACCCTTTGTGTCCTCAAATTCTAATTTGTATATCCTTTTGGCTGTGGATTATGTGTCGAAGTGGGTAGAGGAAATACCCACAAAGACTAATGATTCCACTGTAGTGTGCAAGTTTGTTAAGGAATATATTTTCTGTAGGTTCGGTGTGCCCCGAATGATCATTAGTGATGGGGGTACACACTTCCGGAATCAAAAGTTCTCGGCACTATTGAGCAAATACGGGGTCAAACACAACATTGGTACCCTGTACCACCCGCAAACTCAAGGACAAGTGGAGGTCTCCAATCGAGAGATTAAGAAGATCTTGGAGCATACTGTGGCTTCCACAAGGAATAATTGCAGTACTCTACTACTGGATGTGTTGTGGGCATACAAGACGGCATACAAGACACCTATAGGCACCACACCTTTTAGGTTAGCTTATGGACGGGCATGTCACTTACCGGTGGAATTAGAGCATAAAGCACATTGGGCACTGAGGAAGCTAAACCTGAGTTATGATGAAGCGGGAAAGAAGAGGTTACTTGAACTAAATGAACTTGATGAGTTGCGAATGAATGCATATGAAAACTCTCGAATATACAAGGAGCGCACAAAGTTGATTCATGATCACCACATTCAGATGTGCGTTTTCAAGAAAGGAGATCGTGTCCTTTTGTTCAACTCCAAGCTGAAGATGCATCCCGGGAAGTTGAAATCCCGATGGAGTGGACCATTCACAGTAGAGGAGGTCAAACCACATGGTGCGATCCTGGTGCGTGATGGCGAGACCACATTCCTGGTTAATGGACAAAGATTGAAATTGTATTTTGGTGAAGATTTCACAAGGAAAGTGAATGAGGTCAAACTCATTGCACTTCCAGATGCATGAGAAGCTTCAAGTCATCTAGCCTAAGACGTTAAATAAGGGCGCTTGTTGGGAGGCAACCCAGCCATCAGTACTTTAGTTTAGTTTCTTTTACATTCATAGTTTGATTTGTTTTGACTTTGTTTTTAGTGTAAAAAAGATACAATGATCGTTTTCTCATTGTGCAGGACTGAGGCAGAGTCGATACCATCGACCCTAGCGTCGATGGTATCGACCGTGGTACAGGTTGGCGACTGCAGAAATCGCACTGCATCAGTACTATCGACGACCTCGTCGATGGTATTGACATACCAATAGGCAGATCGCAAGCAGAGGTCGATAGTATCGATACGGGTGTCGATACTTGTGAGATCTCTGGAGATATTTAGAAGAAATCGTCTCAGTAAAGTCGATACCATCAACGGGCCTATCGATGGTATCGACACATTCATATACAGAAGGCGGTGGCCGACCTTGCGAGGGAGTTTCCCTAATCAGAGAGTTGATACTATCGACTTGCGTCGATAGTATCGACATGCCACGTCACTGATCCGCGAGAGGAGAGCAACGGCGATCACTGCAACAAGAAAGTCGATATGTGGGACGGGTCGATACCATCGACACGTCAGTGATCCTGGCCCCGCAAATCAAGCCATCGACGACCGTCGATACCAACAGAAGTACGGATTGTGCTACGCGTGTCAATACCATCGACCCGCATCGATGGTATCGATGGGCACACAGTAGTGCCGGCGTCATCTATATATGAGAAGGATTGTCGTCATATGACGTCACAACCCCAAAGCAATTCTTCTCCACTTGCGTCGAGCATCCTCCAGAGCAATCTGAGCCCGGTGATGAGCATCCAGGAGCACGTTCTTCATTGAGCGGAGATTTCCTTCTCTGATCTTCACCGAGCTCTTTCTCTACTCCTCCTTCTTCTGCAACCATGGTGCATGTTGCTGGTGCATCTTCTTCGCGCACCAATCCAATGGACATTTCGGAGTTCGTTCCTCCACCGACTACATCGATCTCACGCCCACAGATTGTCCATCTGTCTGTAGAGGTCAAGAAGATCTACGAGGAGATCATGAAGAGGAAAATTGAGCCAGCCCGCTATGTTGAGAAGGAGATGATCCACAACTTGGGGTTCGACGCTAATCTCGCCTACGTCTTGAAAGGGAAGGCGAGACACACGAGCAGGACGCCCGACGAGATGGAGTACCATGCCGATGGCCAGCCGTTCTTCGGTGACTGGCCGACATATAAGGAGATGGTGGCTGAATTCATGGCATCGCTGGACGTCTTTGTCGTGCCAAATGACATCATTGCCACGGACCGCGATTGGATCAAGGGTCGGGTGTCTTTCCAGCTGTACAACAATGACTACAATCTAACACTCCGTCAGTTCAATGAGATTTACAACTGGAATCATTCGCGAAGTGACTACCGGCGGTCGGACAATCGTACCGATTATGACGCGATCTTTGTCGAGCTTGTGACGCTGCCACCGGGCAAATCGGTGAGCTACCACAATGCAGTGGTAGCTGACTTCGAGCATCCGTTCATACGAATTCTCCACCGGATTTTGTGTTCTACCCTATTTGCTAGGGGTGATCTGTCTCTTAGCAAATTCCAGGAGAGGGACCTATTCTTCTTGTACAAACTACTCAAGCGCCAAGAATGCTACTGGGGAGCTTTCTTTCTGCAGCGAGTGTTGGCAGTAAAGCGAAGTATGCGGAAGGCTCCAATTCACTTTGGAGGACTCATCACTTCACTGGCACACTACCTTGGGCTGAACTTTGTAACCTTGACTCCGCTCCCCAACAGAAGCAAGGTCAATTTGCAACATCTTCACCGATCAAACCTCATCTTGCTTTGGGATGGTTTACCTTATGCTCATTGCCATGTAAACCACGCATACCAAGAATGTTCGCTTCCTGATCCTATCTTCAATATCGAGGGTGCTCAACATTTCCGATGGCCCATCATAGCCATTGCTGACTCCGATGAAGACGGCGGCAACGATGACGACAACAATAATGACAACGAGGCTAAAGAGGAAGAGGAGGCCTACACTCCTCTTTGGGCACGAGTGGCACCTAGGAAGCGTCCTCGCATGCATCCGGGTGCGTCTTCATCTTCGCAATCTCCACCACCACCACCGCCCTCGCAGCCCATCGAGGATGTCTATTCCATGCAAGGAATGTATGTCATGCTGCAGGATATCCAACAAACGTAGCAGCACCATACAACAGTGTACACCGGTGTTCAGGAGACAACAAACCGGTTACTTGACAATCAGAGGGCTATCTTCGAAAATGAGCGCCTCCTCCTCGAAAACCAACAATAGATTCATGCCAGGTTGCATTGGATGGAGATGTAGCAGCATCCTTTTTATGATCAATACTGGAGCCAGAACTACTTTGGGGGGGTATCCACAACCTCCACCCATGCCCTAGTATGATCCCAGCTTTCAGGGGTAGTACCCATCCTGGGACCCCACGGCCCCACAATACCCGCCTCCGCCAGAAGAGTAAATCGGTATCTCTATTCCAACCTTTAAGATTGTTTTTGACTATGAGGCCATAGTCAAATTCAAGCTTGGGGGGGTAGTTGGAACAGTTCTATCTTTTATTTTCTCTGTTTTTAGTTTTATTTTGTTCTTGTCATTTATTTCTTGCAATCTTAGTTTGTTTGTAGGATCCACGTTCTATCTAGTGTAATTGTGGATGTCTTAAGTCATGTGTCATCTCACTTGCTTGTGCATGGGAATTAAGGGAAAATTAAAAAAAATGAGTGTTCGCAAGCTTGAGTGTTGTTCAACTTTGAGCACATAACTTAAGAAAATGATTGGTTTTGTCAACTTTAAAACATAAAATCACAACTGTACATTCCTAATGATTCATGAAAAGTGGACGAAATTGGTTGTTTGAGCCTAAACTGACCAAATGATAATGAGACTCTAATTTGAAGTAAGAGAGAGAAACCTCTTAACTACTACACAGGTCGGTAAGGAGGGACACATAATAATTTTCAAAGGTTCAGTTAATTAGTCTTGTGATCTTTCCACCCAATTGTTTTTCACAATCCACCATAAGAATTGGAAGTACTTTACAGCTTTAACCTTTTTGATTGCATATCATGTATATAGGTTTTGCATTGTAATCACTTTCATATGTTTTGCATCAAAAACAAAAAAAATTAGAATAGTGATACATGCACATTATCCTTAGGTGCATGTCATTTAGTTGCATTCATAATTTTTATGCATAGAGTACATCATGTACCTCATTTCTTCTTTAATGGTGAATTAAAATTGTTCCATACCTTCTAAATAGTTCAAATATTTGAGTTATGCAGAAAAAGCAAGCCCAATAAATTATTCATTGTCATTTGTGGATATAAGGGCCTGAAAAAAAATTAAAAAAAATGAAAAAGAAAAAGAAAGTTATTAAGAAGCAAGTAGAATAAGAGGGAGAAAGGAACATAATCTCACATGTATATTAAGATGAGTAAGTACATGATGTAGCTCAGTTAGATATCCATCTCATTTTGAGACGGGATGTTAGTGCATGCATCATTCCACCCAATCTTAGACATTAGGGCATGTTCATGTGCAAATGCATCATTTAGGGCATTTTTGTTTTATGCATGTTGAAACCGTATAATGCTTCCACTTCTTCCATGAGCCACCCATTTCATCCACACGTTGCTCGGATTGGTAGGCTACCGTGATTTTCTCCTCACTTGTGAATATCAAGAGAGCTGCTTCCATGTAGATGGTAGTTAGGGCGAGCAACGTAGTATAGGAGATCACAAGATGCACCGAGTCTGAACCGGCGAATTTTATTATGTTAACTGCCTTATGTGATAGTGTTCATCAGTTTTGAGGTAGAAATCTTTTATGGATGATTACTGTCGCCTTTAGGGTAATTATCATTCTGTGGTTAGTGAGGGCCGGAATGTGAATGTCCAGTGGGGATCATATGGGATGTATGTTGTGATGATTTGTTCTTTAGTTGACTCTGGCAATTCTATTCTAAGGTTTAGTAGCTCGAGGGCGAGCAATGTTCAAGCTTAGGGGAGTTTGATGCGATGATTTTGAGTCGCATTTAGAGACATATTTTACTTGTGTTTTATGCATTTATTAGTCATTTTGGTGGTTAATATTGCATAATTCATTTACTTTGGTCTATGATCATTCTCTATGTCAAATCTCCCTTATTTTAATATTTTGAGCATAAATTATCATAAGAATATGTTTTGTTTCGGCTTATGTGGTTTCATGTTGAAATTTTAGGAAAAACAAGTATTTGCTACTGTCGATACCATCGATAGTGGTCGATACCATCGACCGGACCACAGACAGCCAGCAGCAAGGAGCAGTAAAATCTCGATACTATCGACATGAGAGTCGATGGTATCGAGATAACATCAGGTTTCTGGCGAAGAGTGAGTCGATACTATCGACACATCAGTCGATACCATCGACTAGTGGAGCTACAACGACGGTAAAAGGACAAAACCGACGCCTATGAATGTCGATACCATCGACCCGCTTCGATGGTATCGAGGTGGCATCAGTTGCGACAAAGAAAAGAAAAGAAATCCAGCCGATACAATGCAGGGTCGATACCATCGACCCGCGTCGATGGTATCGACACCGTTAGATACATGTTTGCTTTAGATTGATCTAAATCCGACGGCTGTGATATTTTGGCGACCTAACTCGGTGATTATACCTAATGACGGAGGCCAAGAGCAATGTATCACGTCATTAGCCGCTGCACACGTCCCGAGAAGGTGTGGAGAGAAGAACGGAGCCCAGAAGCATGCCCCAGTCGATCCAGACGCCGAAGAAGATGATTTCCACTACTAAAAGGCGGGAGAACGTGTATTCTACTCCAAGGAGCGATTGGATCTTCTCCGTTCAGGGGTTTCACCACTCAATCACGTTTTTCTCCATGTTTCCCCTTTTCTCTACCATGTTTTGCTTTGAGATGAACATGTGGGGCTAATCCCCTTTGTCTTTAGGACCGGGAGTAGCCCGGGAATCATTGTATGACGATTTTATCATAGTATTTCATCATTTATCTCTTAAATCTATGGTATAATTTCGTTTTCTCAATTATATTGTTATGTTTGATCACCATAATAATAATCTAATGCCCTTAATTACTTTGAAAGAAGAATTAACGGTTGAAAAGAGACGAAATTCACATTAATTGACAAATCCCTTGAACAAGGTGGTGTAAGGTTAATGGTGTATACCGAGAGATCGATTTTAACGCACCTAGTTTAGGGTATAGGTTACTACGACGGTGGAACCGACCTAGACATAGGTAGTGAATTGTACCACGACAATGGGCAAATTTGATTTCAGGCCACTACCCGGATAGAGAGATAAATTTGAATGACCGAATAGAATTTAATACAATGAAAACCCGCAGTGAAATCGCAATCCTAAAGATCTCATCTTGAATTGATTAAACCAAACATTTAATCGATTGCTTTGTTTTGTTTTATTTCATTTTCTTTTAATTTTAACAACAACTTCCAACTCTTTAATTGGTCTAGCTGATTGCGAGTAGTTAGTAGTAGTCTCCGACAATTCACGTATCCCTGAGTTTGACTCGGGCCTCACAAAGGCCTATATTACATTGACACGTACACTTGCGTTTCTACGCACGTATAAAGCGTGTCAGGAGGCCACTTGAAGATCCAACTCCAAGGAGTGTCCATGGAGAAGTACCATGAAGATCTAATTCCAAGAAGCAACCTAAAGATCCAACTCCAAGGAGCGTCCATGGAGAAGTAACAAGAAGATCTAATTCCAAGAAGCAACTTGAAGTTCCAACCTCACGAAGCATCCATGAAGTTGTTCTTTGTAATGTTGATCATTACAGGCTTACAGGTTGATTCACAGGTGTTGCATGAGATGCATAAGACCATAGGTGGACCGTAATCCTTTGTTGCTCCAAAGGATTACAATAGTATGGCCATAACCGATGTATTTGTGTTTGTGATTGCATGTCTATCGTTTGTGGTTGTGGATATAGTAGTATATGATACGTACTATAAGTATGGGTGTTTGGATATGTATATGTATTAATAAAACCCCTCAATTAATAATATTAAGTTTTAGTTGCCTTCCATAAAGCAACACACATGAAAAGCTTGATCGACTATGTGTGGGCACGCCTCCGCGTGGTACACTGTCTATCTCGTGGAAGTGTGATGGTGGGTGTGTGGGTCTGCCTCCGCAGGGTGCACACTCATCGTGTTGGCTTATGGGTTGGACTTAACTAGGGAACCTTGATAGGATCAAGTACCTAGAGGAACACAGATGCATCATGGAAAGGAGTTGTGCATGATCATCTATCCAAGAGTTGCATATGATGCAATTGGCAAAAGTTGCCTACCTTATTATTTGGTCTTTGACGCCGGCGTTGGCTGGGCATTGATCCAATTATTTTGGGTCTTGGCTCACTAGAAGGTTGTGCGTTGCAATCTTCCGAGTTGATAGTGAGAGCTATCAATTTGAATAAAATAGTAGGAGCGTAATTAATTAAAGGCCTAATTAATCTCGTTAATCAAATCTTTACAAGTCAAAATGTTTTGGACTAAATGCAAATTTTTCTTTTGTAGCAATCAAATGGCAACCAACACTCACACTTTCTCATTGCGATCGGTCCTTGAGAAGGACAAACTTACCAGAACCAACTTTCAAAACTGGTTTAGGACGCTGAGAATTGTTCTCACACATGATCGTAAGCTCTATGTCCTTGAAACACCAGATCCAGAGGAGCCCGCCGTAAATGCGCCCAAGGCTGAAAAGGATGCTTACAAGTAGCACCTTGATGATGCCGTGGATGTCAAGTGCCTGATGTTGTGCTCAATGAACTATGAGTTGCAAGAGCAACATGAGAACATAAATGTCATGGAGATGGTAACACATCTCAAGAATATGTATCAACATCAAGAAAGACAGGAGAGATATGATGTCTCAAAGGCTTTGTTCAAAAGCAAGATGAAAGAGGGAGACTCAGCTGGCACCCATATACTCACCTTGATTGGGTACGTGGAAAGACTATCCAAGATGGGATTTCCCCTAGGTCAAGAGTTGGCCACTGATGTGATTCTACAATCGTTGCCTGAATCATATAATCATTTTGTCATGAACTACAACACGAACAATTTTGACAAGTCGTTGTCAAAATTGTTAGGCATGTTGAGGACAGCTGAAGCACAGATGAAGAAAGACAAGCCCAAGTCTGTGATGGTGATCAGCAAGGCAAAGAGAAAGTCAAAAGGCAAAAGCAAGGCTAAGAAAGGTTCTAAATCCGGGAAGAAGCCAAAGTCATTCGTGCTCAAAGCTAAAGGTGGGATCTCCAAAGAAGGCAGTTGTCACCATTGTCACCAGCCTGGACATTGGAAAAGAAATTGTCCTCTCTACCTGGAGGAATTGAGGAAGAAGAAGCAGGGGATAGAGATCTCCACTTCAGGTATATACGTTATTGACATAAACTTAAATACTTCTTCATTATGGGTACTGGATACCGGATGTGGATCTCACATATGTTCTAATATGCAGGATCTGATAAGAAGTAAGCCTTTACGAAAGGGCCAAGTCGAGCTGCGGGTTGCTAATGGAACACGAGTTGCTTCCACCGCAGTTGGAGTTATTAGTTTATCTTTTCCTACGGGCCTTGTAATAGAATTAGAGAATTGCTATTATGTACCTGCCATTAATAGAAATAGTATTTCTATATCTTGTATGGATAAGAGTGGATTTGAATTTCACATTAAGAATGGAATTATTTCTATATCTAAAGATGAGATCTTTTATGGAAATGCCCCTATGTCTTATGGTATCTACTTGTTAGAACTTGAGACTAGCATATATAATGTAAATACGAAAAGGTTAAAACTTGACAACTCAAACAAAACATTCTTATGGCATTGTCGTCTTGGGCACATAAATGAGAAGCGCATATCTAGACTCCATAAGGATGGTTATCTAGACTCTTTTGATTTTGAATCATTAGAGACATGTGAGGCATGTTTATTAGGGAAGATGTCCAAAACTCCTTTCACTGGACACAGTGAGAGAGCAAGTGATCTGCTAGGGCTCATACATATTGATGTATGTGGACCTTTTAGATCAAATGCTAGAGGAGGCTATCAATACTTCATTACCTTCATTGATGACCTCAGTAGGTATGGCTATGTATATCTTATGAAACACAAGTCAGAAACTCTTGAAATGTTCAAGACTTTCATGAATGAAGTAGAGAAGCAACTTGGTAAGAGTATTAAAGCACTCCGTTCAGATCGAGGTGGTGAATACTTAAGCCAAGAGTTTGAGGACCTTCTGAGAGACCGTGGTATTGTATCACAATGGAATCCACCTGGTACACCACAACATAATGGTGTGTCAGAAAGAAGGAATCGTACATTATTAGACATGGTACGATCAATGATGAGTTCAGCCGAACTTCCAATATCGTTCTGGGGATATGCTCTTGAAACTGCACCGTTTACACTTAACCGTGTACCTTCCAAATCGGTTCAAAAGACACCATATGAGATATGGAATGGGAATCGTCCCAATTTGTCTATGTTAAAGATTTGGGGATGTGAAGCTTATGTTAGGAAACAATTTCCTGAAAAGCTTGGACCCAAATCGGAAAAATGCTATTTTGTTGGATACCCCAAGGAAACTCGGGGATACGACTTCTACACACCAACTGACAACGAAGTGTTTGTTGCTAGGACTGTTGTATTTCTTGAAAAGGAATTTATTTACAAAGGAATTAGTGAGAGGAATGTAGAGCTCGAAGAAGTTCGAGACCAATAAGAAAGCAGAGAACCTGAGGAGGTACTTAAGGAACATGAAGACTCACAAGTTGTTGTGGAATTTCAAGTTCCAAATGTAACACAGGAACCTCGTAGGTCTAGTAGGACACGACTTGAGCCTCTGAGATTTGGATTTCTCGTGACTCAAGACAGTGACGAATTGGGCATAGCAGATGAGCCAACTTCCTATCTAGAAGCTACTAAGGGACCAGAATCTGAGAAATGGCTCAAAGCCATGAGATCTGAGATGGAATCCATGTACACCAACAAGGTATGGACCTTGGTGGATCCACCCGAAGGGGTAAGACCCATAGGGTGCGAGTGGGTCTTTAAGAAGAAGACTAACATGGATGGAAATGTTCAAACCTATAAAGGTAGATTGGTTGCGAAAGGATTCCGTCAAATTCAAGGTGTTGATTATGACGAGACCTTCTCACCAGTTGCCATGGTTAAATCCATCAAGATCATGCTTGCCATTGCAGGCTATCATGACTGTGAGATTTGGCAGATGGATGTTAAAATAGCATTCCTTAATGGGAATTTACTCGAGGATGTGTACATGACACAACCTGAGGGTTTTATTGATCCAAAGGAAGCCAATAAAGTCTGTAAGCTACAAAGGTCAATCTATGGATTGAAGCAAGCATCTCGGAGCTGGAATCTACGTTTTGATGAAGTAGTCAAAAAGTTTGGCTTTAGTCAAAATGAAGATGAACCTTGTGTTTACAAAAGGGTTAGTGGGAGCACAATCGTATTTCTCATATTGTATGTGGATGACATATACTATTGATGGGAAATGACATCCCTACTCTTCAGACAGTAAAAAGTTGGCTAGGGAAGACTTTCGCTACGAAGGATTTAGGCGAAGCATCCTATATACTTGGGATCAAGATCTATAGAGATAGATCTAGAAGGCTTCTAGGCCTAAGCCAGAGCACATACATTGACAAGGTGCTAAAGAGGTTTAGCATGGAGGGTTCTGTGACAAAGTGGATTTTGCATAATTATGAATTAATTACTCTTTTTGACCAATTTATGTTCACTCATGATCTCAAATCATTCTTCTTGTCTTCATAATCATTGTTGATGCTCAAAATCGAAATATGATGATCATTGTGGATTTTATACATGTTATAACACCTTAAATTTGATTATTTCATCGCTTTGTCCAAAGTAGAAAATTTGTCCATCAAAATTCGTTTTCTGGTTCTCAAACTTTTTCTAAAGGTTATCTACATTTTTGTGAAGTTGTGGTCCAAATTTGAGAACAATTGGACATTCCTATGATTTACTATGAATTCTTGAAGTTTATGTATTAAAAACCCCTTTTTTTCCTTTTTCTGACCTTTCCTAGGTCACCAATCTGTGGCCTAAGGCAGGGAACAGACTTCAGCCCTTGGATCGGGCAGCCACAGATCACGGCCCTGATCTTGTGGACAGGAGGTCGTCCCCTACCTCCCACAATCAGCAGAGAGGGGGTTGGCAAACAGCCAAATACAATTCCATCATCTTGACCCCATTTTGAAAATCAAATTGAATGAGGTTGCTCGTCCTGCCAATCCGGATTCACCTATACCATTTTTCCCCCTCGAATCCCATGATTCAAGAACAATTGAGCCGCCGTTTGCACCCTTCGGCTGCCACCATGGCCACCTTCTTGAAAACCCTAAACCTAACCTTCTCAAGCTATAAAACCCCACTAAATGTTTTGGCTTTCTCCCACGAGCGTAGCCGGTGCCTTTGATCCCTCTCCACTACCCTCGAGCACCCCCGACCCCCTACTTCTCCAAGAAGCTTCGCCGACCAGCCCAAATTGGGCGTCCTACTTCCTTGGCTCCCCACCCAAATCTGTTTCCACCATCCAACTCACGAGGAAATGGTGAGCTTGGAAAGCATCCTTGATACCCTCCTCGACGCCTCCTGCTCCTTTCTCCCCAAGTTCCTACGGCCCTCTGTTCCTCCGTGGAAACAGGGGAGCATAGCACAAGGCGGGCGTCAACCTGGGTGACGCACAAGAAAGGGATCGCTCGACTGGGCCGGTTCCTCAAGCCGCAGGGTGACTGGGCCTAAAATGGCGGCCCACTTCCATCTGTCCAGGTGAATGTTCATTCAAAATAAGAAAATAAAACCCCATTGATATTTTGATCTTATATCATGCTAGGATAATCCAAATAAGGCAAGTAAGTAGTCAATTTTCATCAGAAAATCAAGGTCAATCTAATGGAACCATTTTCAAAACCTGATTCAATATTGATTTCAATGAAGTTATTAAACTATGATCTTCAATTTTCAAAAAATTGTCTAAATGACTCTATTGGTGGTTAATCTTGACCAAAACATTGAAAACCCTAGATTTGTCTCTAATGATCATCTTGAAACCAAACTTGACAAAATATGAGTTTAGATTTGATCATGTAACTTATCTCTCCTAGAATGTGAATCATGCACATTTAACTAAGGGTTAAACTTTATATTGTGATAATAGATCTAAATCTTGTGAAAACCTTGATCATGTATATTTTTCATGACTCTACTTTAATCAAATTGATCTTAAATCTCAATTATGTTAAGTATCATGATGATGATCTAGAAACTTTAATGATTACTCAAATATTGATGATAATAATTAGGGTTAGCAAATATATTCCTAAAATACCTAGGTAGATCATCCATCCTCGAATATGCTTGACACTTGAGTAAATATTGAAATCTTGATGTAATGTTGACTATAAATGAATGATCTACCTTAGGGATGAATAGGATTGGAAAACCCTAATCTAGTGTACTTGGTATCGGTCTATAATATGATCTTGACCCTCGATCCATATCTTGATTGATCTAGGAACTACTTGAGATCATGATCTCCTACTCTCGTTGATTTATACTCGAAAACCTCAGTGAAAGGTACGCTATTATAGAACTCCTCCTTGATTGTATTGAAGATACTTTTATGTATCTCTTGATCATATACTTGGCTATTTACTTGGATGAGCTACTGTTCCCTATGATTAGTCTTCTTTTTTTCTATACTATATTTTGAAAAACATGAAAACATAAATTGCATGCCCATTATGACTTCCCGTATATTGATAATGATGATGATATTGATAATGTTGATAATGTTGATATTGAGTGCAACAATCCCCTCATTGGAGGTGGGACTTGTACATTGGCCTCCTATGTTCCTATGGTAAGAAGGAGCCTAGTGACCTTCCCCATCGCGTTCAGGTAATAGAGTCACACAAATTATAAAAGCATGCTTCTTGAATTACAGTATAATGGGAACTCATAATAAAAGTTGAATTGCTTGAAAAACTTGTCGAATAAATGTTGGATTTGCAAATTGCTTATTATTCTTTGAAATATAAGTCATGCCAAGTATACATATTTTTCTTATAAACTGTTTTACTTGATTTTGATAGCATACCGTGCAATTGCATGATTGTGTCTTGATTTTCTTGATTTTAGGCAATACAAATGGAATAATGAATAAGATCGCTTCCGCACTCATATACTCTGATGACAAAGACAAATTGGTTATATCTTCATATTGGGTTAGTTGTTCTTTAAATATCCAGTTTTTGAGTTATTTATTTCTTATTGTATATGCCAGTGTGTTAGATCCTATCGGGCCACTCAGGGACGGGCGCTTCAATCCCTTTACCACTGTTTAGGCAGTGAGATTGGGATTGGGGTAAGAACGGTTCCGTGACAGTTGGTATCAGAGCTTACACACTCCCATATACTTTAAGTAAATAATGTCTCAAGTCTCTTACACCCAAGAAGCCCTAAAGTTCATAATGGTGAAAATTGAGGTGTCTAGGCTCGGGGTTCTGGCATAATTTCTCCTATCCGTCTTCACGGTGGCTGAGATCCCCCACTCTACCTGGCCGTAATTGATCCACAACTAGACCTAAAGGTTCACTTGTGAAACCCTAGAGAGTCTTCTAGCATCTCATCCCTGCTTTAAGGACATTCCTAAGCCACCCATGTAGATGAAGATTAGGTAGTCTTCTCATCTCATCATGTGGTCCTTCTCATGACCTTTCACCACATGATGTCTCGATTATGGGTAGCTTATGCATGGGAAAAGTGAATATTGCAAAAATCTTAAAAGTTGATACCATGATCTGACCCTAGATTGAAAACTCAATTTTGATCCATGGAATAAAGTATTCATGTATGACCCCTAATATCATGGAAACTCGATTTAACCAAAACTTGACTTCCTGTTCGCTATGTTTGAGGTAAATATTGATAATTTTGTTTTGGGTGAAATAAGAAGTAGTTGTACCTTATACCTTATTGTTAATAAGGTCCCTATTTGATTTATTCCATGTTGCCCTATTTTTTATTAAACCTCAAACATAGTTAAGCAAAAAAAATTCCCTATTTGATGCTCATCATGACTAGGCTATGAATTGACTAAGTCTAAGACTCCCAATACCATGATGTAAGACTATGATGCAAAGAAAGAAAAAATCAGTTTTCCTATTGACTATTTATGCCTTTTAGAATCTCGATTTTGATATGATGATTATGGGACTATATTTTTTTTGCACTATTATGCTCTGATTCCTTGAATGCCAAATTCAAATCCTCGATTTCCAAATTATATCATTACCTTAATCATGAGAGGAAAAAAATTGCAAAATTTGACATTATTGCCCTATTATCTTGAATTTTGATCTTATGACTTTAATATATATGATTTAATTTTTGATACTCTCCCTATTTGAATAAGATCAGTGGATCATGACCAATGTAAGTAATGTGCTAGATTAGGGTAGTAGTTGACTCATGACTCCCCTAACCTAGGTCACATACCTATTTTGACTACCTCTAAATTTTCATATTATTTAGAGTTTGGAAAGGTATTTTCCCTTTCACCCTATTTGGACTGGTTGACCTAAGCCTAATAGGTTAAACCCATGGTTAATACTCGATCTTGAATATGGATTTGATAATGATCTTGATATATGACAATATTGACTATAGCTTGTGGTTGACTTCCTAGATAGACCTAGGGGTAGATCACTCATCAAACATGGATACAATGATAGTGAAATTTTGATATGTTGAACGAATATTGTTTCTCAAAATGGAATATACTTGAGTGATCTCCCATAAGGTCTAAATATGAATCTAAACCCTAGCTTCAAAATTATGAACCTATAACTTTTGATGCCTAAAATCTCGACTCTTGATTTTGATTAATGGACTTGTGACTCATGATTATCAATCTCAAGAATGATACAAATCCTATGATCACACTATTTGGACCTTGAGATATATGACTAATGACTTCAAAATCCCAAAATTTGAAAAATTCAAAATGATGACTATTTTGACTTCTCGATTTATGAGTTAGGGTTTAGCTCCCATTAGGACTAGGGTGGGACCTCCCAGTGATTTTGAGCCCAAAAATTGTGATATGAAAGTATGATGTGGTCTTGAAATGTTGAAATATGAAAAATCTCAAATCATGGATGTATAACCCCACCTAGGCCAATGGAGAGTTTAAGACCTTGAGATATTGGGACTGAAAGTCACCTTGTACACTTGAACTCTATTTTTTTGACCTAAATATGATCTCTTTAAATTTGTGATCAATAGGATTCTTTCCATATTTGTTACTCATATGATGACTTTGGATAATATATGCATTGGCCTTGATACTCAGTTGCTCGATGATGAAAGATGTTGATACCAAGTTGGTTATGATATGGAACATGGAATCCCAATTATAATTATTGTATTACTTAACATTTGAGTACACGATTTTGTTTTTATAATTGAGGACACTTCAGTATTTGAGGATATGAATTAGGTTGAATGATCCAAATTTTTGAGGTTGTTTTGAATTTTGGGGACAAAATTCCTTTTAAGGAGGGAAGGATGTGACAAAGTGGATTTTGCATAATTATGAATTAATTACTCTTTTAACCAATTTATGTTCACTCATGATCTCAAATCATTCTTCTTGTCTTCATAATCATTGTTGATGCTCAAAATCGAAATATGATGATCATTGTGGATTTTATACATGTTATAACACCTTAAATTTGATTATTTCATCACTTTGTCCAAAGTAGAAAATTTGTCCATCAAACTTCGTTTTATTGTTCTCAAACTTTTTCTAAAGGTTATCTACATTTTTGTGAAGTTGTGGTCCAAATTTGAGAACAATTGGACATTCCTATGATTTACTATGAATTCTTGAAGTTTATGTATTAAAAACCCCTTATTTTCCTTTTTCTGACCTTTCCTAGGTCACCAATCCGTGGCCTAAGGAAGGGAACAGACTTCAGCCCTTGGATCGGGTAGCCACACATCACGGCCCTGATCTTGTGGACCATAGGTCATCCCCTACCTCCCGCAATCAGTGGAGAGGGGGTTGGCAAATGGCCAAATACAATTCCATCATCTTGACCCCATTTTGAAAATCAAATCAAATGAGGTTGCTCGTCCCGCCAATCCGGATTCACCTATACCATTTTTCCCCCTCGAATCCCATGATTCAAGAACAATTGAGCCGCCGTTTGCACCATTCGGCTGCCACCATGGCCACCTTCTTGAAAACCCTAAACCTAACCTTCTCAAGATATAAAAACCCCACTAAATGTTTTGGCTTTCTCCCACGAGCGTAGTCGGTGCCTTTGATCCCTCTCCACTACCCTCGAGCACCCCCGACCCCCTGCTGCACCAAGCAGTGCCGCCGACAAACCCAAATTGGGCGTCCTACTTCCTTGGCTCCCCACCCAAATCTGTTTCCACCATCCAACTCACGAGGAAATGGTGAGCTTAGAAAGCATCCTTGATACCCTCCTCGACGCCTCCTGCTCCTTTCTCCCCAAGTCCCGACGGCCCTCTGTTCCTCCGTGGAAACAGGGGAGCATAGCACAAGGCGGGCTTTGACCTGGGTGACGCATAGGAAAGGGATCGCTCGACTGGGTCGGATCCTCAAGCCGCAGGGTGACTGGGCCTGAAATGGCGGCCCACTTCCATCTGTCCAGGTGAATGTTCATTCAAAACAAGAAAATAAAACCCATTGATACTTTGATCTTATATCATGCTAGGATAATCCAAATAAGGCAAGTAAGTAGTCAACTTTCATCAGAAAATCAAGGGCAATCTAATGGAACCATTTTAAAAACCTAATTCTATATTGATTTCAATGACATTATTAAACTATGATCTTCAATTTTCCAAAAATTGTCTAAATGACTCTATTGGTGGTTAATATTGACCAAAACATTGAAAACCCTAGATTTGTCTCTAATGATCATCTTGAAACCAAACTTGACAAAATATGAGTTTAGATTTGATCATGTAACTTATCTCTCCTAGAATGTGAATCATGCACATTTAACTAAGGGTTAAACTTTATATTGTGATAATAGATCTAAATCTTGTGAAAACCTTGATCATGTATATTTTTCATGACTCTACTTTAATCAAACTGATCTTAAATCTCAATTATGTTAAGTATCATGATGATGATCTAGAAACTTGAATGATGACTCAAATATTGATGATAATAATTAGTGTTAGCAAATATATTCCTAAAATACCTAGGTAGATCATCCATCCTCGAATATGCTTGACACTTGAGTAAATATTGAAATCTTGATGTAATGTTGACTATAAATGAATGATCTACCTTAGGGATGAATAGGATTGGAAAACCCTAATCTAGTGTACTTGGTATCGGTCTATAATATGATCTTGACCCTCGATCCATATCTTGATTGATCTAGGAACAACTTGAGATCATGATCTCCTACTCTCATTGATTTATACTCGAAAACCTCGGTGAAAGGTACGCTATTATAGAACTCCTCCTTGATTGTATTGAAGATACTTTTATGTATCTCTTGATCGTATACTTAGCTATTTACTTGGATGATCTACTGTTCCCTATGATTAGTCTTTTGTTTTTCTATACTATATTTTGAAAAACATGAAAACATAAATTGCATGCCCATTATGACCGCCCGTATATTGATAATGATGATGATATTGATAATGTTGATAATATTGATATTGAGTGCAACAACCCCCTCATTGGAGGTGGGACTTGTACATTGGCCTCCTATGTTCCTATGGTGAGAAGGAGCCTAGTGACCTTCCCCATCGTGTTGGGGTAATAGAGTCACACAAATTATATAAGCATGCTTCTTGAATTACAATATAATGGGAACTCGTAATAAAAGTTGAATTGCTTGAAAAACTTGTTGAATAAATGTTGGATTTGCAAATTGCTTATTATTCTTTGAAATATAAGTCATGCCAAGTATACATATTTTTCTTATAAACTGTTTAACTTGATTTTGATAGCGTACCGTGCAATTGCATGATTGTGTCTTAATTTTATTGATTTTAGGCAATACAAATGGAATAATGAATAAGATCGCTTCCGCACTCATATACTCTGATGACAAAGACAAATTGGTTATATCTTCATATTGGGTTAGTTGTTCTTTAAATATCCAGTTTTTGAGTTATTTATTTCTTATTGTATATGCCAGTGTGTTAGATCCTATCGGGCCACTCAGGGACGGGAGCTTCAATCCCTTTACCACTGTTTAGGCAGTGATATTGGGATTGGGGTAAGAACGGTTCCGTGACAGGATCTAAGAGAGGTAACTTGCCCATGTCCCATGGGGTTACGATCTCTAAATCTCAATGTCCTAGTTCATGTGATGAGCGGGCACGCATGAGCAAGATTCCATATGCATCAGCAAATGGATCTATCATGTACGTGATGTTATGTACTCGTCTTGATGTGTCGTATGCTTTGAGCATGACGGGCCGGTATCAGTCAGATCCAGGTGAATGTTACTGGACAGCCGTAAAGAACATCCTAAAGTACTTGAGAAGGACTAAGGATTAATTCTTGGTATACGGTGGTGAGGAAGACCTCGTGGTAAAGGGTTACACCGATGCTAGCTTCCAAACTGACAAAGATGACTACAGATCGCAATCTGGATTTGTGTTTTTCCTGAACAACGGAGTTGTGAGCTGGAAGAGTTCCAAGCAAGAGACGGTTGTGGATTCTACAATAGAGGCTGAATATATTGCCGCATCTAATGCTGCGAAGGAAGCTGTGTGGATCAAGAAGTTCATTTCTGAACTTGGAGTGGTTCCAAGCGCTGGTGATGCAATTGAGTTGTTTTGCGACAACAATGGAGCAATTTCACAGGCTAAAGAACCAAGATCGCACCAACGTTCCAAACATATTTTACGGCGGTTCCATCTCATACGAGAGATTGTACAACGAGGAGATGTGAAGATTTGTAGAGTACCTACAGAAAGCAATGTGGCTGACCCACTCACAAAAGCACTTTCACAGTAGAAACATGACGAACATGTTTGATCACTTGGATTGAGATTCATGAGTGATTGGGTATAAGTGTAAGTGGGAATCTGTTTGTATGTATGCCCATAGAGACTATCATTCGATGATTGTAATGGGATACTATGTAAACGATTTGTAATACTACATTGATCATATCAATAAAGGCAAGTTTCCAATCTATATGTTTGTGTTTTATATTGTGAGATGACCATAAAACTTATAGATGTCTATAGAATGATATACTCAATGACATATGTCTTCGGGTTGATGACCTGAACAGTGAGATCATATGTATGCTAAGAGTATGTATTCTTGTTTTGTCCCTAATCGGTTGTTATTGTGGAAATATCCATAGACATCAATAACACATAAGATTAGAATGTATGTTGGTTGATGGAAGAATCTCATTATCCATGTCCCTAATCGGTTGTTATTGTGGAAATATCCATAGACATCAATAACACATAAGATTAGAATGTATGTTGGTTGATGGAAGAATCTCATTATCCATGATATGGAGATATCAAACCAAATACATAGATACTTGTTAGAGAACAGTGTATCGGATAGACCCACCTTGAGAGTGACACATGGATACCATGATTGGTAGTTAGAGTCACATCTCATAATGATGGTGGTGATTGTGGTTCTTAGACCTGAAGTCACTACACTTATCACATGTTGTTCGGTGTACTTTGACATCATCCACCGTGGTCCTGAATAAGGATTTCCATAAAGATGGTGCTTGGGTGCACTGTGACACATGGGGATGACTGTGAGTGATGTAGATGGAATTTGTCCTTCCTACGGGAGTTTGATATTCCGGCCACTTGATAAGCGAGACTGAGAAATGCATGGCCATGTTGATGTGAGTCAATATGTCATATTGAGCTTACATATATCTCAGACAGTCTGCTCTAGTTCAAGGAACATGGATTGAACATTGAAAAGGATAACAATTACATGACTCGAGTTCAATCCGGATATCAGCGAAAAAGGAACTGTACAATCACTGTAACACCAGTCATGAATGATAGGTTAAGTTGTTCTCCAACTTCTCCAATTACTTGGGTAGCAATGAAGTCTTTCTAGATACCAATCATTGCTTGTGAAATCATAATATGATTATGGATATCACTGCCAACGTAATTTGGAGCCTACCGGGTCACACGCATAGGATGTGTTGGAATAGGAGTATAATTGTGGATTTGATTGGAATTCTTCCGAATCACATTGATTACAAAATGTTTATGTAATGGATTAGAATAATATTGGAGTGACTGGCTCTAAGTGCAAGTGGGAGTCTGTTGGTATATGTATGCCCGTAGTGCCATCCCAAGCGATTGCATGGAGTCAGATATTAATTAATCAATTAATGTGATTATTTGGTTAATTAATGAATTCCGGAATATTCTAATTAATCCACGAGCGTTTTAATTAACGCAACGTTTCTGTTTACCGATGGGTTTAGGAAACCCTATTTCCCTTCATATCATGTTTAAAGGAGGATTGACGGCTGATATCTATATAAGATATCGAGAGACGCTTTTAGTTTACGCTCACGCACGTAAACCCTATCCGTCATCGTCCTTAGGAGAGAAAGAAGAGAAACGCGCCGCTAGCATGCCGCCGCAAAGACACGACTCCTTTCCGCCGTCTTGGGAAGCGCGACGTGGAGTTCCATCCATCCGCGTGGATGAATTAGAGACGCAAACGCCTTGACGCCAGCGTTCGGAGGACGTCGACGACCACCACCTGTACGCGCTACGAGCGGCGTACATCACTTCCGCAAAGGAGTGCCGCCGGATCAACCTGCAACAGCGAACGGGAGATAAATTCCGTCTGTGTAGGTTAGTAGTGTTGCACCGTCGTGCAACGAGATATCTCCGGAATTGCTCCACGATAAGTTATATCCCACAAACACTCCTTCTAAATATGTTGTTGTCGACGAGATCCTGTTTCAGGTTGCGTGGATTTTATTGCTTCCTCCGCGCATGTTTTCTCCATAAAACCCAACACCTATTGCACTGATCACGTCCGTGATTCTGATTCTGGGTAGGGTTCTTCCTCTTATTGTTGCTATAGCCATTATTGTGTCCATATGATTGGAATCCTAGGTAGGACTTGATGGCCAGGGCCTTATCCACCATCTACTGGAAGGTGAGTGGAAGTTGTGGAATAAGACTTCGGCCCACTTGGTAGTTCAGGCCCTCCAAGAACAATGTTGCCCTTCTTTCAGCTCCAAGGTCAGTGGCATAGCATTCCAGAAGTAGGAACCGTTGGATGTAGTTGGCCACACTCATGCTTCCCTGTCTGAGGCTGTAAAACGCGACTTCCTTCTTCCTTGGGAAGGCAGGACAGATGTACTTCTCCCTGAAGAGCTTTAGGAAATGGTCCCACTCCATGGTAGTGGTGTCTCGAGTGCGGGCGACACCATTCCACTAGACACGAGCAGGTCCATCTAGCACATATGGTGTGAACCGAACTTTCTGGTGAGGAGGGCACGCCATGCCCTCGAAGGTCCGATCCAAAGCCAACACACAATCATCAGCTTTGTCCACCATGTTGTGTTCACTTTCACCTTTGAAGTAGGGTGGTTGTTGTTGGATAAATTGGATATTATGATAAATCCCTTTGTTTCAATGATGACAAACATTTCATTCTTATTTATCTAACAAGCTACTTGAGTGTGCAGGACTAAGCAGGATGACAAAGTAGCAAGGGAAAATCCAAGAGCTTACTTAGTTATATTTTCATGCAATGTAATCAATATTGTAAAACTTGTACGAATATATAATGTACAAGTACTTAGATTTGCATGTAAATCAAGCGTTAGATTTTCCTTAGCCAAACACCATAGTTAGACATGTCATCCCAGTTAATTAGGATCACCTTTGCACACTCACACATATAATTAATGCTTAAATTGAAACCTTGAAACAGGATCATTCTCGGTCGACAAACTCCTCGACCGAGACACTCTCGGTCGACCATCTTCTCGACCGAGAAAGATCCAAAGTAGCCGTTAGACACAACAGACAAAGTAGTTGGCAGTTGCAAATAAACGTTAATCCAGAGAGCCTGTCGGTCGACAAAACTTCGACCGAGTAGGTGTCTCGGTCGACCATTCCTCGACCGAGATGGTCTCTGACAGCAACTGCAGAATAAATTAATTAGCCGTTGTTAAAGCAACAACTTTGTACCTAACGGCTAGTTAAGCACTTAGAAACCCCTAGAAGTTGTCTAGAACGTCCTTAAGCATACTTAGGCCATTCCTATAAATAGGACAAGCCATAGGATACTAGAATTCACTTGTTACACTTGAGAATATACTTGAGCATACTTGAGCAATCTTTTGCAAGCATTTTTGAGCACTGTGATCATTGGCCTACATTCTTCTTAGCTCAATCTCGTGTCCTATAGGATAGATTCTCCTACCCACAGCAATTACAAGTTCACATACTTGGCTAGGAGATCTTACGCTTGATCTAGGCATATCAAGCCTCGGGCTTAAAGGATAAGTTGTAATTTCTCTATTTCTTTCTTGTTCCTATTTATTCTTTGTACTCTCCTTGCTACTCCTAGGGTTGGAGGCTGCGGATTGGAGAGGGTTGACTTCTCGGAGGAGAAGGGGACTTCAAGCTACTTCAAGAAGGCTATCGCACGGGAAGCTACTTTAGAAGGCTGGTGCAACGGGAGTTGGTGCATCTACTTCAAGGGAAGGCTGCTTCGAGTTGGGCGATTACTTCTAGGTGAAGGCTGCTTGAAGGGTTTAGGGAAAAGAGATTGTATTTTATGTAATTCCTTGAGAGATAATAAAATAAATTTCTTTTCAAATCCCGGTTGGGTAAGCAACCGGGTAGTGGACTGACTACCTTAGTATTTGCTAAGGTAGGAACCACTCTAAACCCTTGTGTCTCCTTGTCCAATTTTTTCTTTGTGGTTGCTTGAGTAATTAATTGTTAAAATTTTCTATAAAACTCTATTCACCCCCCCTCTAGAGGTTTTCAATTGGTATCAGAGCAGGCTTCAAGTAGCCCTAACCAGGTCTTGAAGAGATAAAGGGAGGAGGTGACTACAACCACAAGAAAAGGAGCATGGACCAATGTGCGACAAGTTGCAATTGGTGCTTAGGAACAAAGCACTCTACGTCTAGATGTCCATGGAGGTCAAAGAAAGAAGATACACATAAAGAATGTTTCGTTGCTACAATAAGTGAGGAAAAAGAAGAAGAGGTAAGCTTGCTTGATTTACCTAAAGAAGAGTTAGTTACTATTATTGAAGAAACACATAATAAATATGTTGAATGCAAAAAGAAATTAAAGAAATCAAATAAAGAAAATGATGATCTAAATGCTAGATTTCTTGAGCTTACATCCGAAAATGACGATTTATATGCTAAATTGAATACTCTTGGTTTTGAAAAAGATAGCATTATGTCTGAAAATCGTACTTTGAAATCATCTCTAAGTAATAGTGAAGTGAAAATTTTCACTCTAGAGACTAACTATGATCTTCTATGTCAAGAAAAGACTGAACTGCTTGCAAAGATAAATGATATTCAAAAACAACCTATATTGTGCACCCATGTAGATTATGACAATATAGTGAAAGAAAGAAATATGTTATCATTCAATCTAGACCAAGCAAAATTAGATATCAAGAAAAGAATGGATGAGATCGTTAAGTTGCAACAAGAAGTTAGTAAGTTAAGCAACAATGGAATCCTTGATAGAATATTAGAAAATTCCTATCATCAAATAGGGAGAAGAGGACTAGGTTATAAGCCTAAGGAGAAATCCTATCAAGAACCTAGTTGGAGAAGGACACAAGCAAGTCAATCCATGAATGTACATAGAGGCAAATATACTTTTGTACCAAAGAACAACCTAGACCAAAATCATAGAAAGAGATATGAGGTTGATTCTATATGTTGCCACTATTGTTCACGTCTTGGACATTACTCCTTCTCATGCCCATACAGGAAAAAGAATGTTGAGATGGTATGGGTTCCAAAATCCCCAAATTGATTCGATTAGACTAAGTTGAGATATGACCAAAGTCTCAAATTTGCACACTTTTTTTGTCTATCTCAACTTAACATATAGGGATAACAGATTTATCATACTCTTATTGCAAATTTATCTCTTAGAAATACTTGCAATGATTAAAATGTTTCAAATCGACTTTTGAAAATACTCATTGTGCTAAGCATCACTTAATATGCTTCATCATATTTGATGCCCTTACTAAGTTCTCATAATTTGTACACTTTAATGAGCCTCATATTGATATTCGTAAGCCATCTGCAGAACTTACTCTTCACGTATGAATATTTTTTTTAAACCTGCGGAATATGCCTCTTGGTTAAAATAAAATTTGACCAAGGGGCGCCATGGTCGTAATCAAGGGCGACCTAAAATAAACTTTGATAAAAATTGTTTATTTGGACATTATTTTATTGAACTTAATCTTAGCATATTTTTAAATCAAAACTTAAATCATTTGTAGCAATTAGAAGCCTTAAATATTATTACTCCCTTGGAATATACATATATATGCTCTACAAAAATGTTCTATGATTTGCATTAAAATACAGTCAAAAATTGAACTCAGTAAGTCTGTCGGTCGACGACTTCGTCGACCGAGAACCACTCGGTCAGCCCATCTCACTCGACTGACAAATTCTAAACAGACTCAGTATTGGACGAACTGTCGGTCGACGAGTGCTCGACCGAGACAATGTCGGTCGACAAGCGCTCGACCGAGAAATAGCTGTTGGATATGACCGTTGCAACCCGACCGTTATGACCGTTTTCTTTACCGTTGGAGGACCAAGTGGCGCGTCTGCAACTCGACCGTTGCGAACGCTCGGTCGACGAGTCGTCGACCGACCAGGTCGCTGGAATTCTATAAATAAGTGCAAAAACGAGCCACTTACTCACACTTGCATTTCCTTGCTTCCATAGTCCATCTCTAGTGCAATTTCGTGCAATCCTTCAGCATTCTTACCCTCAAATCTTCCTTGCTTCTTCTCCACACTCAAGAAACACAAATGGCTTCATCCTCAGCTGTCCGTGGAAAGAAGAAGGTTGCCGGAAGAAAAGGAAGAGAAGCTCGGGAAGCCACTCCGCCATTGACGATCATCAACGATATCGCCTTCGTCGACGGAGATGCTGGAGATCGATACTTTCGGCTTTCCTCTAAAGCTCCTCTTCCCCGACGCCCGGTCGAAGTGATGGACTTCATCAACATAGTCGACCTGGAGCATCTCTTTGGAGTAAAAAAACTGAAGGACTTCATCAATCCATCCTTTCCTTCCTATTCCATTAAGGTAGTCAACGAATTCTATGCCAATCTTATATCCCATACCGAAAATGAAACCACAATCTTCTACACCATGGTCAATGGGCATAGTTTTAAATTTTCCGAAGGGGATATTCTTGACATGCTAGAAATTGATATAGATGAATATCAAGATTTCCTTGACCTTAGCACCGGCAATCCAATAAATTTATTTTCCCATGATGACCACTCCACTAGCCTTAGTGATATAAAAAGAGCCATATTTCAAGCCAATACCACTTGTCATGAAGATAGGGGAACCTATTATGCAATAAACCTAAAACCGGCATGTAGAATAGTAAACCTCATTGTTTCCACCAACATACATCCACGAGCCAATAAATCCGAGGTTCCTATTTTCCGTATGTGTCTAATTTATGCTATCATAAAAGAAATTCCCATCAACTTCATTCGCATAATACTTAAAAATATGCTTGAGTTTTCTGGCAATCCACCATATGCCGATTTTGTATGCCAGATTACTCAACATTGTCTTAAGTTAAACATTGAAGATATGGGATACCTATGGGAGTGTAGACCACCAAAGATAAGTAAGAACACCGTAGAGAAGATGGGGATTGACTTTGGTCATAAAAGGGCTAGAGTAGAAGGAGAATCATCACATCAAGATATACCACCACCCCCTCCTCCTACTAATCTTTCTATTGATCCCATCCAAAATACTCTCACTTATCTTGTTGGCTCCCAATATCATCTCAGTAACCAACTCAACTATACCCATCATGCCATGACATACTTAAATCAAAGAATGCAAAATCTTTCTCCGGCTGAAACCGATGAATATCCGCATTCTTTAAATCCTGGCATGCTCAACCCATTTAACCCTTCATACAACTATTATCAACCTCCACCTCCACCATCAATGGATCTTGCACATACTCAATTTTCCTCCATACAATTGCAAGATATAGCTGCTCACTTCCGATTTGACCGAGTTCCCACATTTCTGGAAGCATATGCATTGGCTATGACAGGTGCTTTAGATTGGCAAACTCTGGTCAAATATTATGGAGCCGAGCCATTCCTTTGGAAAGATCCGGACATCGATGTAATTCTTAAATCTTTCCTGTGAAGTGTTGGAGTTGTACTAGTTGTAATAAAAATGATTAGTCAAATTCTATATGATTGTAATCTTCTTCATGCTATTGAATGAAATTTGCCATTTTTTATTTGATTCACATGGTTATTTTTGGAATATGAGACATCTTCAAAAAATGAATCACAAGATCATTATTGTAGAGCATAACAAATGAAGGGAATAATAATTAAAACAGGCAACTATTACAATTGTAATTGAATTTCCAAATGCAAAACAGTTCTCCAGAAACATTCTCGGTCGAGCAACTAGTCGACCGAGAACATTGTCGGTCGAGCAATTGTCGACCGACTGGGTTTCTGTTTTTCCAGATTGACATAAATTGCATACATCTTTGTTAAATCTTGGACATTTTATATATTTGCTTAGTATTCAAACTTTTATTTGAGATATCTATCTAAGGGGGAGCAAAGCATAAGAAAAAGGGGGAGATCATCAAAACTTTGACCATTTGTTTGAAGAAGCTTACAAAAATATTGTAATCACCATGTGTAGCTGAAAATTTTCAAGAAATTTATGAATTTATTGAAAATGGTATCTTGTATTTACAGGAATTCTCTACCCAAAATAAGTTTTTTTTTGGAGACATTTTTATGTACTCTAAGCTTAGAGGATTCTCATTTAATCTAGGGCTTAACATCCTTTGATACATGAGAAATCAATATACATTCATCATATGCTTAAGGGAATCTCATATCATTTCAAGGCTTAACATCCTTTGCGAATGATTGAGAAACAAATTGTGGATAAATTAGATAAAAATCCATGTTCCTAATAGGATATCTAATTAAGGGGGAGCATTATCTTAAGGGGGAGAAGAAAAAATAAAACATTCAACTTGGATATCTTTTTGAAATGACAAAGGGGGAGAAAGAATATAAAAATACAAATGAGTTTCATCACATCTTGGCCAGCACTCACTTGAAAAACATAAATAGCTACAAAAGGAAAATTTTCAGGTATGAAACTCACATGCTTTATATTTCCTTATTTCATATTTAGGAAATGTTTGTCATCTTCAAAAAGGGGGAGATTGTTGGATAAATTGGATATTATGATAAATCCCTTTGTTTCGATGATGACAAACATTTCATTCTTATTTATCTAACAAGCTACTTGAGTTTGCAGGACTAAGCAGGATGACAAAGTAGCAAGGGAAAATCCAAGAGCTTACTTAGTTATATTTTCATGCAATGTAATCAATATTGTAAAACTTGTACGAATATATAATGTACAAGTACTTAGATTTGCATGTAAATCAAGCGTTAGATTTTCCTTAGCCAAACACCATAGTTAGACATGTCATCCCAGTTAATTAGGATCACCTTTGCACACTCACACATATAATTAATGCTTAAATTGAAACCTTGAAATAGGATCATTCTCGGTCGACAAACTCCTCGACCGAGACACTCTCGGTCGACCATCTTCTCGACCGAGAAAGATCCAAAGTAGCCGTTAGACACAACAGACAAAGTAGTTGGCAGTTGCAAATAAACGTTAATCCAGAGAGCCTGTCGGTCGACAAAACTTCGACCGAGTAGGTGTCTCGGTCGACCATTCCTCGACCGAGATGGTCTCTGACAGCAACTGCAGAATAAATTAATTAGCCGTTGTTAAAGCAACAACTTTGTACCTAACGGCTAGTTAAGCACTTAGAAACCCCTAGAAGTTGTCTAGAACGTCCTTAAGCATACTTAGGCCATTCCTATAAATAGGACAAGCCATAGGACACTAGAATTCACTTGTTACACTTGAGAATATACTTGAGCATACTTGAGCAATCTTTTGCAAGCATTTTTGAGCACTGTGATCATTGGCCTACATTCTTCTTAGCTCAATCTCGTGTCCTATAGGCTAGATTCTCCTACCCACAGCAATTACAAGTTCACATACTTGGCTAGGAGATCTTACGCTTGATCTAGGCATATCAAGCCTCGGGCTTAAAGGATAAGTTGTAATTTCTCTATTTCTTTCTTGTTCCTATTTATTCTTTGTACTCTCCTTGCTACTCCTAGGGTTGGAGGCTGCGGATTGGAGAGGGTTGACTTCTCGGAGGAGAAGGGGACTTCAAGCTACTTCAAGAAGGCTATCGCACGGGAAGCTACTTTAGAAGGCTGGTGCAACGGGAGTTGGTGCATCTACTTCAAGGGAAGGCTGCTTCGAGTTGGGCGATTACTTCTAGGTGAAGGCTGCTTGAAGGGTTTAGGGAAAAGAGATTGTATTTTATGTAATTCCTTGAGAGGTAATAAAATAAATTTCTTTTCAAATCCCGGTTGGGTAAGCAACCGGGTAGTGGACTGACTACCTTAGTATTTGCTAAGGTAGGAACCACTCTAAACCCTTGTGTCTCCTTGTCCAATTTTTTCTTTGTGGTTGCTTGAGTAATTAATTGTTAAAATTTTATATAAAACTCTATTCACCCCCCCTCTAGAGGTTTTCAGTTGCATCTTTATGAAGTCAGTGAGGGTGAACTCCCTCAGCTTGTTGGCATTGGCAACCACTGTGTGGAGCTTCCCCATCATGGTGGAGAGCACCTGGCACAACATTGCCAACTCTTGCTCCGGTGTGAAGGAGGGGGTTCCCGGAGTAGTAGGATTGACCATACTATGGCCGATAGGAGTCACATGATTGTTTTCCACATTAGAGTCATTAGGGTTTGACTCCTTTCCCTTGTTTGTGTTGTCGAACAAGTCACCTATCCTGAAAGGTAGGGTTAACATATTAAGTTCCCAGGAGTATTTGAATCATAGATGAAAAAGAATAGAAGCATAGACGAGAAAAGAATATCTAGAATGTTATTTCCTAAAAGCATACTATTTTGGGTAATTCGTATCAGCTCACGCCAGGCCGGTATCATATGGGCATGGGAGTCCTCGTAAACCAAGCTAGTGGTGTGGAGGAAAATATTGCTAGCCCCCAAAACCCTAAACCCTGATCCATTCTAGACACCTTTGCTTCAACTTCATGTCCTAATAGTTTCCTAAAGGCTCTGATACCATGCTATAAAGAGACAAGATCACCTCCTTACTAAAATTTAAAGGAAGTACAAAATATCCATCTTTTTAGAAAGATAAAAGATACTGAGGGATGCATGTATAATATTCCAAGTAAATAAGCATGCACCAGATACATTACAAAATGTCAATAGCAGCGGAAATAAAAGTACTAAGCCTATTACATGGCTTTCATTTTCATTACATGATTGTTCCCAAAAGAAAAAGATAAGAGAAAAGGATCTAGCTATATCAACCTATACATCCTTTCAGATAGCTTGAGATCTACTCCTGAGATGAATTCCTTCAAACTTGTCCTTCTCCTTGCTCAGCACCAGCACCTGGGTGGTTGGGAAAGCACCCAGCAAAAGGGGAAAGAAAACATGGTATGTGTCATAAAACTAATCTGGGATATCAATATAAGTACAACAAATAAAAATAGGCTAGGGTTCATCATATGATGAAGATAACAAGAATATGAGGCTATATTCAAAAGAAACTTGCCATTAACAATTATATCAAAAAGGATTTGCATGTAAGATAATTATGCCTACCTAACTAAGTAGGGTTGAGGCACCTACCGGACCTCTAACCTTAGGTGAGGGGAGAATAAGACATTCCTCATCACCTACAATATTATGGGGAGAATAAGACATTCCCCAAGGCGATTATTTACATGTCATCTGTGGGTGGTTGTACATAAGTACAATTACTTTAAATTAAATAGAACATAAATCCACATACTATAAAAGTATTCATGGCAACAGTAGTCATAATATTCAATAAGCATAGCATTGGGGTATAAGACCCAAACAAGAAGAAATTATAATCTAATTTGAGGCATGAACAACATTAGGATTCAAGAATAGAATATTTAGGGTTCATTTAAGCCTCATTAGGGAAATATAGGGTTGGTCTGCAATTATCCCAACATAGGGTGTAAGGAATGCACATACCTCTCTTATTGATATTAATTACTAACTTTCACCACTTTAATTGAGTCCAAGTTCCACTTTGCCTATTTTCAATGTATTAAAATGTATTAGAGTACATAGTGCACATTAATATATAGAAACCCTATTTTTAGAGCTTTTTAGCAAAATTCGGATTTAGATTTTGAAAATATCACCAATGAACTTATTAGGCTTTCCTGATCAAGAAAATATATTTTTATGTTAATTTTGGTGTTATGATGATTAAGATGTATTTTTTATGGATTTTATGCATTAAATTCGTTTTACAAAAATCACCCTTCGTCAAACCATGAAATAAAACCTTGAAAATATTTTTATTATATAGAGATTAATTTTCCAATTCCAAAACATATTTATTTGTCAAATTTGGATAAGCAGTTTAGAAGATATGAATTTTGCAATATTGACCAATAGGAAATTGCCACATCATCAAACTGATCGATATAATTAAAGAGAGAGGGAGAGGGAGAAAATACCATTTGACCCAAGATCAGGTTTGAAGTTTCTTAGATAACCAAACTAGAGATTCTAGATAAATAAAATAGCAAGAAACCAAAACCTTAGAAGAACATGGTAAAAAGAGATGGAAATCATCGATTATCAACATAGAAGCATGGGTTTTAAGCATGTACTTAAGCAATATATGAGAAGGGGGTTAACAAAACTTGCCTCTAGGAATGTAAGAAGGTCCAAACAGAAATTATCCCGAGATTATAATGTATGGTTGCTCCAAGCTAAGCTCCTTTCTTGAGCAAAGATCACCTTCTCCACTTTAGAGGTGCAAACCCTAGCAAAAGAGCATGGAGATGAGATGTTTTAGGGTTTTAGGTGGAGTTTTACCATGTGGTTCCGACCTAGAAGAAGGTTTAAGGAATAGTAACAGTATGAAAATAGGTAAGGAAGGGAGGAAACTTACTAGATTTGGTAGAAATTACCAAGGAGGAGCTTTAGAAACCCTAATAGAGCAATTTGGAAGCCCTAGGAGCCTTCTTCACCAAGGTAAGCTCCCTCTATTACCTTGGGACAGCAACTTCGTGGACAAATATAGAAGGAACTATTATCTAAGATAGAGGAAATAAAAGGAGAGAAAGAGTTTTCTAATTGTGAGTTGGGAAGGGGTATACATGGCTATATATAGAAAGAGGTGAAGCATGAGGTGTCTTAAGGGACTTTTCATGTGTCTTTAGCCTAGGGCTTGATGGCCATGCAAGAGGACAGCTCATGGACTCTTATTGGATATAAAAATTCGGTCCTAAGATCCCACAGATCCGTCTAGGCCATCCCCACCATTTTTCAAGAAAGAAATAACCTCATTGGTTGATAGCTTTTAAAGATAAGCATCTTTATAAAGAGGGTAATCCCTATAATGCCCTTGGAAAGAAATATCATCAAACCAAGGTGAAACTAGGTTCTCCAATGGTTTCAAATCTCATTAATGGTAAGGGAATATCTAAGTATTAAAATTCAGTTGATAATTTACAAGGAAAACCTCACAATTGGGTAAATTGTATAAAAGTCCAGAATGTACCTAAAATTGCATAACTTGCACAAACAACATCCAAATCAAACCAAATTTGAAACTTAGCCTCATTTTATGTTTTCAAATCGTATAAAAAGTTGTATTAAGTATTATAGCACTTAATTATGGTAATTAAGCTTTCACTAAGGTATTTGTGCATAAACCCTTATATTGGTACAATTAGTGAATAAATGTTCACTAAACCACTATAAATTCCACTAATTAAATATAAATGACATAAATGATAGAAATGAGAGGGAAACTTGGGAAAAAGTTTTACATGGAGATTACATCTAAGATTCATTATGTTACATACATGATATGAGAACACAATACACCTCTATACCCGATATGAGGGAAATAGTTTAACCCCTACATGTTATGAGGTTGACTAAAGGTGATAAAAGGTAAAGAGATAGTTAATACAACCTAACTAAATGATATAGTGTTTAGGGATATGCCCTAAACCTGATATGAAGGTGTGATTTCATCACATGATTAATAAGGATACTTGTTATAATGATATATGCATCTTCAAACATGATAGCATAACATTATCCACCATGCTACCCGATATGGTAGACATGCTTTTATTTAGTAATATTGTCTAAGTAATGAATATGATTAATGCAATATTGAGAAACAATAAGTCTAATTCAATTTGATAATAATAAGCTGGTAGACCTTAAAGAGGTGAATTAAGTAATCTACATCCTAATAGGGATGAGAGAGAAACTAAGATTGGAAAGATAATTATGTGATCAGTGTATACTACTGAGATGAGTGGAGTATGAGTTAGACTAAATCTTTGCTAATGAAATCTTGAAACCCTAATTGATTGATTATAACCCTAATTCATTAGGGAGGATGTGTTCTTTAGTATTGCATGATTAAGACATATGTTTGAAATTTTTGATGGCATGATATATTAATCATACAAGCATCATAAGGCAATGAGCATGGATAAGTAGGAGCTATGATGTTATATGATACAAATTCAGTGAGCTATGTGAACTATATATGTGAATGAATACCCTGGTATGATGAACCAGAGGTAATGATTATCTACTAAGTGGTGACAGTGCTCAATGATGAATTAATAGTTTGAATACCCAAGTATGATGATAATGAGAAGATTGAGATTCTAAGTGGTCTATGTGTTTCAGTGAATATGAAAATATCTGATAAATCCAATTATGCTTTTCTTTGTAGCATATCTGCTTAAGGATTGAATACAGAAAACATTGGTTGATACCTTATTACTTTCATACATCTTAGTAGATAGATGTTATACATATTCTTCATATTCCTTTTCAAGCAAATAGATGTTTCAATATTCTATTATCATTAAATATATCTTCTAGTTGCATAAAATACCTTATGTTCCATCTTTACTATTTCTTGTGATAATAATATTGTTGACAGAGAGTTATATCTCTCGTTGGGACAATAGTCTTACCCCATGGGATCCACAATTTTTAGGTGGACGTGGACAAGGGACTAGGAGCCGGACTACTGAAGAATGATCATATCAGCAATGACAGCAGTAGTATCTCAGGTTGAGTATGCTATTCTCAGTGTCTTGTAGATAGAAGTCTTATGTGTCATCTATGTACTCTCAAGTCCTCGGATTTAGTACGTGATGGTTTTATGAACAATTTGAGGTTTTGGCTAGTATGCCTCGAGGTTTTATGTCGCTTCAGTATATGTTTTGACAAAGCAAGTGTCATATGTTATCCTCGACAAGAGATGGTACAGTGTATGTTCAATGTGAACAATGATGCAAATAAGGTTTTGATTCTTCCTTAAAGAGTTTTCTTGGAAATGGATCTCTTTGCAAAATGGTTTAATTTTTAATGATTTTTGTTAATCCGCTGTTTATGATTATTCTGCATAATTAGTAATGATTTTCCTATCGGTTTGGTGGCAGTCGTTACATATCCAAATAATGATATAAATACAAGTAGCAATAAATCTCAATTTGGCCAACAAGCTCATAAATTTGTGGTTTAAGTGCAAGTTTGACTAGATTTTTAGACTCAAACTATGAGACCTCAAACCATGCTTTTTGGTTGAACATGCTTAATTATAATAATTGGATCTTAAAACCATAACCAAATCATATGAGGTGCTTTGATATCACATGCAAAGCTTAAGTTTCAAATTTGTCCAGTTTGGACATTGTTTGTGCAAGTTATGCAATTTTATGTACATTTTTGACTTTTCTACAATTTACCCAAATAAGATGTTTTATTTGCAATTTTTCACATGCATTATGTTTCTTAAATGTTTTGTCATAATGCTTCAGCTTGTTGATCCATGGGGTGCTCAATTGTACCTTGGTTTGGTGGAATTACCCTTCTAGGGTTGAACTAGGGTTTACCCCCCATGGATGAGCCACCTTCAAGGCGAACAGTCAATGCTCCTTCTGTTAGGTGAACAAATAGTGTTCGCCAATTGGTTTTGACAACTGGTGGTGACCGCTAGATGGTCAAGACGTTGATGGTTTTGTTCTTTGAACCCATTGGACCAGTGGTTCACTTAAAATGGATGGTTGAACCATGGTTCATTACCTTTTGAGATAGAACCTCAACAAATGATGGTTTGGGAGGGCCAAAAACTGGATTCCTCACAAAAACATTTAAAAAAGTCATTTTCCAATTCTCCCCCATGGTCAATGTAGATAGATATGATCCAACAAGAAGCTTTGTTTTCAACTCATTTACAAAAAGTCGAGAAAACATCGAGATTATCACTTTTTAAAACAAGGAAAAAGGTCCAAGTAAAGTGAGAGAAGACATCAACAATCATAAGACAATACTTGCTACCACAAAGCGATTGAGTTCTCATTGGTCTAAATAGATCAATGTGAAGAAGTTCAAGAGCTCTCTTGATACTAAGGACTCCTTTGGATTTAAAGGAGGATTTGGTTTTCTTTCCTTGGGTACAAGCTTGGCATTCCTCATGCTTCTCAAAGTCTAGTTTTGGAAGTCCTTTGACTAATCCTTTTTTTTCTCAACTTCTTCAACTAATTCATATTTACATTACCAAGCCTACGGTGCCACAAAGAAATATCATTCCAATTGACAATAAGACATCTACCAACAATAGGATTAATCGAGTCAACAACAATAACATAGAGATTATCATTTCTAGTTCCCTTATTCATAAAATTATAGGAGAGGGAATCCAGAAGCAAGAGTTCTAGTGAGGTAAAAGGAACAATATAGACTTAATCACATAATTGACTAACACTAATTCAATTGTGATGTAGGACATCTACAAGAAGAACATTCTTGATGCATAACGAATTACTTAGATCACCCTCACATATCACTTTACTTTAGTTGTTGTCACCAAATATCATTGATCCTCCTTTCTTTTTTGTAAATTGGTTGAAGTGGCTGGTTTCACTTGTCATGTGCTTTGAGAAACCACTATAAACAATCCATTGTCCTTTTACCTACAAGAAAGGAAGATATCGGTGCCCATTCAAACCTTGGGATACGGTGTTAGTTTGGGGACCGATTTCATCTTTGGGTTGGTCCTCTTCTCTCTATAAGGACAATAAGTAGAGTAATGACCATCACTCTTGCAATGTACTCAAACCATAGGGTTCTTAGATCCAGATAACTCTCCATGGAAGAAAGGAGGTTTCTTTCTCTTTTTCATACCCTTGCTCTTGATCTTGCTCTTTGGAGCGCCCACTACATATCCCAAACCACTAGTACCAACTTGTTTGGTAGAGTGATTTAGAACTTCATTGATGGACTTTTTCCCTTTAGGGAATTTCTATAAGGAAGCTCTAAGTTTGTGATTATCATCACTAAGAGTAATGACAGTAGAAGATATGCTAGCAAGATCATCTTATGCATGAAGTAAGTCAGCCTCCAAACAAAGGGCTTTAGTATGATAAGAATATCATTCAAGAGTAATGCTAGCTAACTCGTTACTAGGCAATAGAGGTATAGAAGAAAGATCATTAATTTGAGCAAGCAATCTAGCATTTTTAGTTATAAGCATGAAAATTTCATCAAGATAGATTCTATTTTCATCTTTAATGGCATCACAAGAATGTTTAAGATCATCATTTTCAGTAGTAAGTAAAACCAACTCATCAAGGTGGGCTTTGTTTTCCTCCTTAAGACTATTGATGTACTTAAAGTATATCATTCTTTATTTCAAATCCATTGTATTGGAGCTCAAGACCAAGAAATTTCCCTTTCAAAGAATCAATACTATAAATATACATTTTCTCATTTTGATCAAGGATATCAAGCTTAACATACAAGTCTCAAATGATTTTTCCTAACCTCTTCTTGTTAAATTTGCACTCGAAAAGAGAAGAGAGGGAAGAAATAAGCATATCAATGAAAGTTTCTTTATGCAAGATTAACTCACTTACCACTCTTACCTCATCAATGTATTCACTAGTAGAGGCCATGAGTGCAAGGGTGGCATTTTCCCTTATTGGATCTGAATCACTAGAAGAAGACTCCTCCCATGTGGCGTGGGTTGCATATTTGCTTCTTCTTGTCCTACTTCTTGTAATTGCCATCCTTCTTGTAGTCCTCCATTTTCTTGGAGCTGCTCTAGTGGTAGGACTTATTGGCCTTGGGGCACTTATTCTTGTAGTGTCCCTTTTTTCCACATCCATAGCACCTTGGAGTGGAGGATGAGGATGGCTTTCCTTTGAAGTGATTCCCCTTGGAGTAGTTAGCTTCATGGTCACTAGGAACTTCATCTTCACTTGAGGAAGGAGGACAGGATCATCAAGCATGTTGTTGTTAGAGAATCATTGCCTCCACTTGGTCTTTGAATTGTTTTTCTTTGATCTTATTTGATTTCTACTCTTCTTTCTTCTCGTCTTCCTCTTGTTTGTTAAGTCTTGGCTCATGAGTTTGAAGGTTGCCAATGAGCTCTTCAGTGGCTATGTCACCAAGGATTCTAACTTCTTTAATGGAAGTCACCTTGCATTCTCATATCTCGGGGAGAGATCTTAGAATCTTGGAGTCGATGGTCCCTATATCCATGGTGTGCTCCAAAGAATCAAGTCCATTGATGATGGTGTTGATCCTTGTGTACATCTCAACAACTTTCTCCTTCTTGCTTATCTTGAATTTTTCAAGGAGACCCTTGAGCATGTAGATCTTGGACTCCTGTACTTGCTTTGTCCCTTCATAGGTTATGCAAAATTTGTTCCATATCTTATGGGTTGTGTCCCAATAGGAGATCTGGTTGAATTATGAGAAAGTGAGGGTTACATAGATGATGCTTATAGCCTTTGCATTTAACTGTGCCTTCTTGAGTGTAGCTTCATCCCAAGTATCTACATCTCCCTTCGGCTCCTTGTATGGAAGGATGACTAATTTCTACATGTAGTAGCTCACCCCTTGAAGGTAGAACTCCATCTGCCTCTTCCAATAGAGGAAGTGTGTGTCGTCAAAGATTAGGGGTCTCATGGATAAACCACCTTCCAAGTTGATAGACCCAAGTAGGTTGTTTCTCATCTTCTCATCTTATAGGAGATTTGTTGGAGAAGATCGTGTCTCTAATTCCACTTGTTGGGTCAATGAATCTAGAGGGGGTGAATAGGGCTAAAATCACTTTAAAAAGATTTGTTAGACCTTCACGTTACTTCAATATATGGGATTTCAAATATTGAATTTGTAGTCGAACTAAGCACACATATCAAGGATGAGAGAGATTGAACAAACACAAGAACATGCTATGTAGAGTGACTCCAATATCCAAACTAGGAGAAAGTTAGTCTACCACCTAGAGAGGTCAAGCTCTAGGATTTTGCAAGTCATGTGTACTTATATTCCATTATAAGACATACAAGATGACCTTCCTTTCGGGCCAAGGATACCCAACCTCTTATTAAGGACCAAAAGGAGCCAATAAACCAACCAAGGAATTATTTATACTTTGAGATAGAGTATTCTACCTCTACGAGGTCTTACCCACTCTTGCAAGCAACTGGACACCTTTACCAAGAGATCCCCTTCTTGCATTGAGTCTTTTTCCTTAAAGGATTGACCCACTATACTCCCAGATCTTCAACCTTGACGGTCTCCTTCACCTTGGAGAATCTTTGCACCTTCTCCTTCCACTTGGAGAATCCTTGCACCTTCTGCTTCACTTGAAGAATCCTTGCACAACTTTGCACTTGTAGAAAGGGGACATGAAATGGAAGCTTTGAGAGATTTACAAAACTACATTCGAGTAGATGTCTTACACATAGTCTATATCACTCGTATAGACGTTACAATTTGCAAACAAGAGAGAAAAAGGGGCTCAAGTGGACTGGATGCACTCAACTATGGCTAGGATCTTGAATAGCACCAAGGATCAACCTTGGAATGAACTCTAATAGGTCCTATGTATAGTTGGGGGTGTCCACTTGAGGATAGGAGCACTAAGGAATGTTTTCTAGCCATTATGGGTGTTGCAATGGATATAATTTTGAGTTTTGCAACACTCTAAAGGTTAGAATCATTTTTGTACACACTCCATACAATACATTCAGTCAAGTTTCAGTAAAGGCAACTCAACTGATTCCACTATATGATAAAGGAAATTTTAAGCACGGTCGAGTTTATCCTAGATGAAATTCGGCCGATCGCTTAAAATTATTTTACCAGTGTAGGGTTTCAATCGAGTTCTATATTTTGGAAACTTGACTGAACCTGGACATTCTCAAAATGCATCTAGTGTGTTGGCCAAGTTTGTCACAAAAGAAACTCGACCGAATAAGCACTTTGTGATGTATTTTGGAAAATGTCAGTAGAGTGATTAAATATTCAAATTAAGCTCTCATAATTTTTAAACGTTCAAATTAAGCTCTCCTGTTTTTTTCTAATCTTAGTTACAAGTCATAACATCAATACAAAATGGTTACAAAAATCATCCTAATGGTTTTAGGGTGTTTTCCAGGAAGTGTGTTTGCATTACTTTTGACTTGAACTTGTTCAAGCTAGGGCTTGATTGAATTAATCCTTTTCATGCACACAATACTTGAAATCAATTTTAACTAGACATATTAGATACATATGCATGAAATGGTTCAGTAATCATCAAAATATGGACAATGTATAACTCTTAGGTCAATAGATTTCTCTTATTCGGTTTAATTTGCACATTGGTTTCCCTAATATTAGGTTCCCTTTCAAGTTATGGACTTAATTGTAAATTCAACAAAAAATGAGAACTTAATTCAAAATTATGTGAACAATATTCAAACATAAGTTTTCCTTGATACTCATACTTATTGAGTCTGGGAAACTATTTTTTTAAGATACAACTCTAATCTGACTTCATTTGAACATTGTTTGCTTTAATTTACATTATTATGTACGATTATGGATTAATATGCAATTTCTCCTTAATAAAGGACCTAATTGTAAAGTTAGAATATATTCTATCTAAGTGCATGAATTCATTCCTAACCATTCATAATTAGATGATACTAGAACTCAGTTAATATGATCTTTCATCATATCTAATGTAGTAATTGATTAGGACCGATGGACCTCTCGATTGATGAAGGTTTTGGAACCCTTCAGTATGATGAATGTTCTGGAACCTATCTGTCTGATGAAGGTTCTAAACCCATCAGTCCATTGGAATTTCTAAGACCCATAGGTCTGAAGAAGGCTCTGAGGACCCATCATTCCAATGAGGATCTTAAAAGTGCCCTCTGGTTAAAGGACCCTGTCAACTAATGACCATTCTAATTCCCACCATGATGGAGACTCTGGATTGATGAGAGTTTTGTGTTTGGAAACTGATGGAAATCCTAGAGTTAGCGACGAACAAGAATAGAGAGCTTGATCATAGATGGGTCCTTTGAGTTTCCAATCGATGAGAAGAATGTGCATGTGAACCCATGGAGCTCTTAAGTGTGTGCATACCAATGGAAAACCTAGCTAGTATGTCCGACATAAGTCCAAACTTGTAAGTCAATGGAAATCCTATAAAGATCAATGGAAAACATCCAAGGGATGATGAAAATGAAAGTGGGTTAGTGGGAAGGCTTCTTTGAAAAATGAAGGTCCTCATTTGATAGATGGCAATTCTAGAGACTAGTTATTGGTAGTTTTGACATTTTTACATATTCTAGTATATAATACCCCTTCCCCTTTGTCAAAGAGGCTCATTTGAAACCCCTTGTACTTTTGAGAACATGGATAGTGACTTATAGTTCGATAAAAAACCCTTGGGGTTCGATGTCCATGGATGGGGAGCTTATAAGTGGATGCAAGTGGATGCATGTGGATACATGTCAAAGATCAATCAACTCCATGGTGTTTTCAAGATTCCCAACCTTGTTTCTTGCATTAGAAATGTAAGATTGTATCTTCTAATATATATTCTTTCTATTCTTCATACCTTCTTCCTCCTTAATCGAAGTCAACGGTGGTAACTTGCTTATCTAGGTAAAGTACCATCTTTTCCCCTTGATTTCTCTAGATCCACCATGGAGGAGTCATCTTGGAGATAGAAAAGTGATCTTGAATGTGGAAAGGAGGCTTCTTGGAGTTACTATTTCTATTTTTGGGCTCCTTGAAAATGGGGTGCACCTTGGAGATATGGGTAGTCCAATCATTCCTTTTAAGATCATTTTATCTGAGGCCTCAAATCCTGGGACGTTATAACCACCTTGGAAAACTATGTCACTTCCCAAAAAGATGCAAAATGATAGAAAAAACTCAAATATTTCTCAATTCCCTTAAATGTTGAGGTATTACATCTCGTCATCCCTCCTATTACCACTCCTTAAGTTCAAAATTGGCACATACTGGATTACTATGCTTCAAGCAAGCACATTTTTAGGGAGGTTAGGAGAAAACTGTTAAGACCACTTCTAATGATTCCAATTGACAACAAGACATCTACCAACAATAGGATTAATCGAGTGAACAACAATAACATAGAGATTATCATTTATAGTTCCCTTATTCATAAAATTATAGGAGAGGGAATCCAGAAGCAAGCGTTCTAGTGAGGTAAAAGGAACAAGATAGCCTTAATCACATAATTGACTAATACTAACTAAATTGTGATGTAGGACATCTACAAGAAGAACATTCTTGATGCATAACGAATCACCTAGATCACCCTCATATATCACTTTACCTTAGTTGTTGTCACCAAATATCACTGATCCTCCTTTCTTTTTTGTAAATTGGTTGAAGTGGCTGGTTTCATTTGTCATGTGCTTTGAGAAACCACTATAAACAATCCAATGTCCTTTTACCTACAAGAAAGGAAGATATCAGTGCCCATTCATACCTTGGGATACGGTGTTAATTTGGGGACCGATTTCATCTTTGGGTTGATCCTCTTCTCTCTATAAGGACAATAAGTAGAGTAATGACCATCACTCTTGCAATGTACACAAACCATAGGGTTCTTAGAGCTAGATGACTCTCCATGGAAGAAAGTAGGTTTCTTTCTCTTTTTCTTACCCTTACTCCTGATCTTGCTCTTTGGAGCTCCCCCTACATATCCCAAACCACTAGTACCAACTTGTTTGGTAGAGTGATCTAGAACTTCATTGATGGACTTTTTCCCTTTAGGGAATTTCTACAAGGAAGCTCTAAGTTTGTGATTATCATCACTGAGAGTAATGATAGTAGAAGATAAGCTAGCAAGATCATCTTATGCATGAAGTAAGTCAGCCTCCAAACAATGGGCTTTAGTATGATAAGAATATCATTCAAGAGTAATGCTAGCTAACTCGTTACTAGGCAATAGAGGTCTAGAAGAAAGATCATTAATTTGAGAAAGCAATCTAACATTTTCAGTTATACGCATGAAAAGATCATCAGGATAGAGTCTATTTTCATCTTTAATGGCATCAAAAGAATGTTTAAGATCATCATTTTTAGTAGTAAGTAAAACCAGCTCATCAAGGTGGGCTTTGTTTTCCTCCTTAAGACTATTGATGTTCTTAAAGTAGATATCATTCTTTATTTCAACTCCATTGTATTGGAGCTCAAGACCAAGAAATTTCCCTTTCAAAGAATCAGTACTATAAATATACATTTTCTCATTTTGATCAAGGATATCAAGCTTAACATACAAGTCATCAATGATTTTTCCTAACCTCTTCTGGTTAGATTTGCACACAAAAAGAGAAGAGAGGGAAGAAATAAGCATATCAATGAAAGTTTCTTTAGGTAACTGATGCAAGATTAACTAACTTACCTCTCTTACCTCACCAATGTATTGACTAATAGAGGCCATGAGTGCAAGGGTGGTATTTTCTCTTATTGGATTTGAATCACTAGAAGAAGACTCCTCCCATGCGGCGTGGGCTGCATACTTGCTTCTTCTTTCCTTCTTGTCCTTCTTCTTATAATTGCCATCCTTCTTGTAGTCCTCCCTTTTCTTGGAGCTGCTCTTGTTGTAGGACTTATTGGCCTTGGGGCACTTATACTTGTAGTGTCCCTTTTTTCCACATCCATATCACCTTGGAGTGGAGGATGAGGATGGCTTTCCTTTGAAGTGATTCCCCTTGGAGTAGTTAGCTTCATGGTCACTAGGCACTTCATCTTCACTTGTGGAAGGAGGAGAGGATCATCAAGCAAGTTGTTGTTGGAGAATCATTACCTCCACTTAGTCTTTGAATTGTTTGTCTTTGATCTTATTTGATTCCTACTCTTATTTCTTCTCATCTTCCTCTTGTTTGTTAAGTCTTGGCTCATGAGTTTGAAGGTTTCCAATGAGCTCTTCGGTGGCTATGTCACCAAGGCTTCTAACTTCTTTAATGGAAGTCATCTTGGATTCTCATATCTCAGGGAGAGATCTTAGAATCTTGGAGTCGATGGTCCCTATATCCATGGTGTGCTCCAAAGAATCAAGTCCATTGATGATTGTGTTGAGCCTTGAGTATATCTCAATGACTTTCTCCTTCTTGCTTATCTTGAATATTTCAAGGAGACCCTTGAGCATGTAGATCTTGGACTCCTGGACTTGCCTTGTCCCTTCATAGGTTATGCACAATTTGTTCCATATCTTATGGGTTGTGTCCCAATAGGAGATCTGGTTGAATTTTGAGAAAGTAAGGGTTACATAGATGATGCTTATAGCCTTTGCATTTAGTTCTGCCTTCTTGAGTGTAGCTTCATCCCAAGTAGCTACATCTCCCTCCGACTCCTTGTATGGAAGGATGACTAATTTCTACATGTCGTAGCTCACCTCTTGAAGGTAGAACTCCATCTTCCTCTTCCAATAGAGCAAGTTTGTGCCGTCAAATATTAGGGGTCTCATGCATAAACCACCTTCCAAGTTGATAGCCCCAAGTAGGTTGTTTCCCATCTTCTCATCTTATAGGAGATTTGTTAGAGAAGATCGTGTCTCTAATCCCACTCGTTGGGTCAACGGATCTAAAGGGGGGTGAATAGGGATAAAATTACTTAAAAAAGATTTGTTAGACCTTCAAGTTACTTAAATATATGGGATTTCAAATGTTGAATTTGTAGTCAAACTAAGCACACATATCAAGGATGAGAGAGATTGAACAAACACAAGAACATGCTATGTAGAGTGGCTCCAATCTCCAAACTAAGAGAAACTTAGTCTACCACCTAGAGAGGTCAAGCTCTAGGATTTTGCAAGTCATGTGTACTTATATTCCATTATAAGACATACACGATGACCTTCCTTTCATGCCAAGGATACCCAACCTCTTGTTAAGGACAAAAAAGGAGCCAATAAACCAACCAAGGACTTATTTATACTTTGAGATAGAGTCTTCTACTTCTACGAGGTCTTACCCACTCTTACAAGCAACTGGACACCTTTTCCAAGAGATCCCCTTCTTGCACCGAGTCTTTTTCCTTAAAGGATTGACCCACTATACTCCCAGATCTTCAACCTTGACGGTCTCCTTCACCTTGGAGAATCATTGCACCTTATCCTTCCACTTGGAGAATCCTTGCACCTTCTGCTTCACTTGAAGAATCCTTACACAACTTTGCACTTGTAGAAAGGGGAAAGGAAAGGGAAGCTTTGATAGATTTATAAGACTGCATTGGAGTAGATGTCTTACACATAGTCTATATCACTCATATAGACGTTTCAATTTGCAAACAAGAGAGAGAAAGGGGCTCAAGTGGACTTATGGCTAGGATCTTGAATATCACCAAGGAGCAACCTTGGAATGAACTCTAAGAGGTCCTATGTATAGTTGGGGGTGTCCACTAGAGGATAGGAGCACTAAGGAATGTTTTCTAGCCATTATGGGTGTTGCAGCGGATATAATTTTGAGTTTTGAAACACTCTAAAGGTTAGAATTGTTTTTGTACACACTCCGTACAATACATTTAGTCAAGTTTTATATAAGACAACTCAACTGATTCCACTATATGATAAAGGAAATTTGAAGCACAGTCGAGTTTATCCTAGATGAAACTCAGCCGATCACTTAAAATTATGTTACCAGTGTAGCGTTTCGATCGAGTTCTATATTTTGGAAACTTGACTGAACCTGGACATTCTCAAAATGCATCTAGTGTGTTGGCCAAGTTTGTCACAAAAGAAACTCGACCGAATAAGCACACTGTGATGTATTTTGGAAAATGTCATTAGAGTGATTAAATGTTCAAATTAAGCTCTCATAATTTTTAAACGTTCAAATTAAGCTCTCCTAATTTTTTCTTATCTTAGTTACAAGTCATAACATCAATACAAAATGGTTACGAAAATCATCCTAATGGTTTTAGGGTGTTTTCCAGGAAGTGTGTTTGCATTACTTTTGACTTGAACTTGATCAATCTAGGGCTTGATTGAATTAATCCTTTTCATGCACCCAATACTTGAAATCAATTTTAACTAGACATATTAGATACATATGAATGGAATGGTTAAGTAATCATTAAAATATGGACAATGTATAACTCTTAGGTCAATAGATATCTCTTATTCGGTTTAGTTTGCTCATTGGTTTCCCTAATATTAGGTTCCCTTTCAAGTTATGGACTTAATTGTAAATTCAACAAAAAATGAGAACTTAATTGAAAATTATGTGAACAATATTCAAACATAAGTTTTCCTTGATACTCATACTTATTGAGTCTGGGAAACTATATATTTAAGATACAACTCTAATCTGACTTCATTTGAACATTGTTTGCTTTAATTTACATTATTATGTACGATTATGGATTAATATGCAATTTCTCCTTAATAAAGGACCTAATTGTAAAGTTGAATATATTCTATCTAAGTGCATGAATTCATTCCTAACCATTCATAATTAGATGATACTAGAACTCAGTTAATATGATCTTTCATCATGTCTAATGTAGTAATTGATTAGAATCAATGGACCTCTCGATTGATGAAGGTTTTGGAACCCTTCAGTCTGATGAAGGTTCTATAACCTATCTATCTGATGAAGGTTCTAAACCCATCAGTCGATTGGAAGTTCTAAGACCCATAGGTTTGAAGAAGGCTTTGAGGACCCATCATTCCAATGAGGATCTTAAAAGTGCCCTCTGATTAAAGGACCCTGTCAACTGATGACCATTGTGATTCCCACCATGATGGAGACTCTGGATTGATGAGAGTTTTGTGTTTGGAAACTGATGGAAATCCTAGAGTTAGCGACCAATAAGAATAGGGAGCTTGACCATACATGGGTCCTTTGAGTTTTCAATCGATGAGAAGAATGTGCATGTGAACCCATGGAGCTCTTATGTGTGTGCATACCAATGGAAAACCTAGATAGTATGTCTGATGTAAGTCCAAACTTGTAAGTCAATGGAAATCCTAAAAAGATCAATGCAAAACATCCAAGGGATGATGAAAATCAAAGTGGGTTAGTGGGAAGGCTTCTTTGACAACTGAAGGTCCTCATTTGACAGATGGCAATTTTGGAGACTAGTTATTGGTAGTTTTGACATTTTTAGATATTCTAGTATATAATACCCCTTCCCCTTTGTCAAAGAGGCTCATTTGACACCCCTTGTACTTTTGATAACATGGATAGAGACGTGTAGGTCAATAAAAAACCCTTAGGGTTCGATGTCCATGGATGGGGATCTTACAAGTGGATGCAAGTGGGTGAATGTGGATACATGTCAAAGATCAATCAACTCCATGGTGTTTTCAAGATTCCCAACCTTGTTTCTTGCATTAGAAATGTAAGATTGTATCTTCTAATATATATTCTTTCTATTCTTTGTACCTACTTCCTCCTTAATCGAAGTCCACAGTGGTAACTTGCTTATCTAGCTAAAGTACCATTTTTTCACATGATTTCTCTAGATCCACCATGGAGGAGTCATCTTGGATCTAGAAAAGTGATCTTGAATGTGGAAAGGAGGTTTCTTGGAGTTACTATTTCTATTTTTGGGCTCTCTGAAAACGGGGTGCACCTTGGAGATATGGGTAGTCCAATCATTCCTTTTAAGATCATTTTATCTGAGGCCTCAAATCCTGGGATGTTATAACCACCTTGGAAACCAATGTCACTTCCCAAAAAGATGCAAAATGATAGAAAAAACTCAAAGATTTCTCAATTCCCTTAAATGTTGAGGTATTACATCTCGTCGTCCCTCCTTCTATTACCACTCCTTAAGTTCAAAATTGGCACATACTAGATTACTATGCTTACAACAAGCACGTTTTTAGGGAGGTTAGGAGAAAATTGTTAAGACCACTTCTAATGATTCCAATTGACAACAAGACATCTACCAACAATAGCATTAATCTAGTCAACAAAAATAACATAGAGATTATCATTTCTAGTTCCCTTACTCATAAAATTATAGGAGAGGGAATCCATAAGCAAGCATTCTAGTGAGGTAAAAGGAACAAGATTGACTTAATCACATAATTGACTAACACTAATTAAATTGTGATGTAGGACATCTACAAGAAGAACATTCTTGATGCATAACGAATCACTTAGATCACCCTCACATATCACTTTACCTTAGTTGTTGTCACCAAATATCACTGATCCTCTTTTCTTTTTTGTAAATTGGTTGAAGTGGCTGGTTTCACTTGTCATGTGCTTTGAGAAACCACTATAAACAATCCATTGTCCTTTTATCTACAAGAAAGGAAGATATCGGTGCCCATTCAAACCTTGGGATATGGTGTTAGTTTGGGGACCGATTTCATCTTTGGGTTGGTCCTCTTCTCTCTATAAGGACAATAAGTAGAGTAATGACCATCACTCTTGCAATGTACACAAACCATAGGGTTCTTAGAGCCAGATGACTCTCCATGGAAGAAAGGAGGTTTCTTTCTCTTTTTCTTACCCTTACTCTTGATCTTGCTCTTTGGAGCTCCCCCTACATATCCCAAACCACTAGTACCAACTTGTTTGATAGAGTGATCTAGAACTTCATTGATGGACTTTTTCCCTTTAGGGAATTTCTACAAGGAAGCTCTAAGTTTGTGATTATCATCACCGAGAGTAATGACAGTAGAATATAAGCTAGCAAGATCATCTTATGCATGAAGTAAGTTAGCCTCCAAACAAAGGGCTTTAGTATGATAAGAATATCATTCAAGAGTAATGCTAGCTAACTCGTTACTAGGAAATAGAGGTCTAGAAGAAAGATCATTAATTTGAGCAAGCAATCTAACATTTTCAGTTATAAGTATGAAAATTTCATCAAGATAGATTCTATTTTCATCTTTAATGGCATCACAAGAATGTTTAAGATCATCATTTTTTGTAGTAAGTAAAACCAGCTCATCGAGGTGGGCTTTGTTTTCCTCCTTAAGACTATTGATGTTCTTAAAGTAGATATCATTCTTTATTTCAACTCCATTGTATTGGAGCTCAAGACTAAGAAATTTACCTTTCAAAGAATCAATACTATAAATATACATTTTCTCATTTTGATCAAGGATATCAAGCTTAACATACAAGTCATCAATGATTTTTCCTAACCTCTTCTTATTAGATTTGCACTCGAAAAGAGAAGAGAGGGAAGAAATAAGCATATGAATAAAAGTTTCTTTAGATAACTCATGCAAGATTAACTCACTTACCTCTCTTACCTCACCAATGTATTGACTAGTAGAGGCCATGAGTGCAAGGGTGGCATTTTCCCTTATTGGATCTGAATCACTAGAAGAAGACTCCTCCCATGCGGCATGGGCTGCATACTTGCTTCTTCTTTCCTTCTTGTCCTTCTTCTTGTAATTGTCATCCTTCTTGTAGTCCTCCCTTTTCTTGGAGTTGCTCTTGTGGTAAGGCTTATTGGCCTTGGGGCACTTATTCTTGTAGTGTCCCTTTTTTCCACATCCATAGCACCTTGGAGTGGAGGATGAGGATGTCTTTCCTTTGAAGTGATTACCCTTGGAGTAGTTAGCTTCATGGTAACTAGGCGCTTCATCTTCACTCGAGGAAGGAGGAGAGGATCATCAAGCAAGTTGGTGTTGGAGAATCATTGCCTCCACTTGGTCTTTGAATTGTTTGTCTTTGATCTTATTTGATTCCTACTCGTCTTTCTTCTCATCTTCCTCTTGTTTGTCAAGTCTTGGCTCATGAGTTTGAAGGTTTCCAATGAGCTCTTTGATGGCTATGTCACCAAGGATTCTAACTACTTTAATGGAAGTCACCTTGGATTCTCATATCTCAGGGAGAGATCTTAGAATCATGGAGTCGATGGTCCCTATATCCATGGTGTGCTCCAAAGAATCAAGTCCATTGATGATTGTGTTGAGCCTTGTGTACATCTCAACGAATTTCTCCTTCTTGCTTATCTTGAATTTTTCAAGGAGACCCTTGAGCATGTAGATCTTGGACTCCTGGACTTGCTTTGTCCCTTCATAGGTTATGCACAATTTGTTTCATATCTTATGGGTTGTAACTGAATAGGAGATCTAGTTGAATTCTGAGAAAGTGAGGGTTACATAGATGATGCTTATAGTCTTTGCATTTAGATGTGCCTTCTTGAGTGTAGCTTCATCCCAAGTAGCTACATCTCCCTCTAGCTCGTTGTATAGAAGGATGGCTAATTTCTACATGTCGTAGCTCACCCCTTGAAGGTAGAACTCCATCTGCCTCTTCCAATAGAGGAAGTTTGTGTCATTAAAGATTAGGGGTCTCATGGATAAACCACCTTCCAAGTTGATAGACCCAACTAGGTTATTTCCCATCTTCTCATCTTATAGGAGATTTGTTGGAGAAGATCGTGTCTATTATCCCACTTGTTGGGTCAACGGATCTAGAGGGGGTGAATAGAGCTAAAATCACTTAAAAAAGATTTGTTAGACCTTCAAGTTACTTCAATATATGGGATTTCAAATATTGAATTTGTAGTCGAACTAAGCACACATATCAAAGATGAGAGAGATTGAACAAATACAAGAACATGCTATGTAGAGTGGCTCCAATCTCCAAACTAGGAGAAACTTAGTCTACCACCTAGAGAGGTCAAGCTCTAGGATTTTGCAAGTCATGTGTACTTATATTCCATTATAAGACATACAAGATGACCTTCCTTTCGGGACAAGGATACCCAACCTCTTGTTAAGTACCAAAAGGAGCCAATAAACCAATCAAGGACTTATTTGTACTTTGAGATAGAGTCTTCTACCTCTACACGGTCTTACCCACTCTTGCAAGCAACTAGACAGCTTTACCAAGAGATTCCCTTCTTGCACTGAGTCTTTTTCCTTAAAGGATTGACCCACTATACTCCTAGATCTTCAACCTTGACAGTCTCCTTCACCTTGGAGAATCTTTGCACCTTATCCTTCCACTTGGAGAATCCTTGCACCTTCTGCTTCACTTGAAGAATCCTTGCACAACTTTGCACTTGTAGAAAGGGGACAGGAAAGGGAAGCTTTGAGAGATTTACAAGACTACACTGGAGTAGATGTCTTACACATAGTCTATATCACTCATATACATGTTTCAATTTGCAAACAAGAGAGAGAAAGGGGCTCAAGTGCACTGGATGCACTCAACTATGGCTAGGATCTTGAATAGCACCAAGGAGCAACCTTGGAATGAACTCTAAGAGGTCCTATGTATAGTTGGGGGTGTCCACTAGAGGATAGGAGCACTAAGGATTGTTTTCTAGCCATTATGGGTGTTGCAACAGATATAATTTTCAGTTTTGCAACACTCTAAAGGTTAGAATCATTTTTGTACACACTCCGTACAATACATTCAATCAAGTTTCAGTAAAGGCAACTCAACTGATTCCACTATATGATAAAGGAAATTTGAAGCACGTTCGAGTTTATCCTAGATGAAACTCGGCCGATCGCTTAAAATTATTTTACCAGTGTAGGGTTTCGATCGAGTTCTATATTTTGGAAACTCGACTGAACTTGGACATTCTCAAAATGCATCTAGTGTGTTGGCCAAGTTTGTCACAAAAGAAACTCGATCGAATAAGCACTATGTGATGTATTTTAGAAAATATCATTAGAGTGATTAAATGTTCAAATTAATCTCTCATAATTTTTAAATGTTCAAATTAAGCTCTCCTATTTTTTCTCATCTTAGTTACAAGTCATAACATCAATACAAAATGGTTAGAAAAATCATCCTAACAGTTTTAGGATGTTTTCCAAGAAGTGTGTTTGCATTACTTTTGACTTGAACTTGATCAAGCTAGGGCTTGATTGAATTAATCCTTTTCATGCACCCAATACTTGAAATCAATTTTAACTAGACATATTAAATACATATGAATGGAATGGTTAAGTAATCATCACAATATGGACAATGTATAACTCTTAGGTCAATAGATATCTCTTATTCGGTTTAATTTGCACATTGGTTTCCCTAATATTAGGTTCCCTTTCAAGTTATGGACTGAATTGTAAATTCAACAAAAAATGAGAACTTAATTGAAAATTATGTGAAGAATATTCAAACATAAGTTTTTCTTGATACTCATACTTATTGAGTCTGGGAAACTATTTATTTATGATACAACTCTAATCTGACTTCATTTGAACATTGTTTGCTTTAATTTACATTATTATGTACGATTATGGATTAATATGCAGTTTTTCCTTAATAAAGGACCTAATTGTAAAGTTGAATATATTCTATCTAAGTGCATGAATTCATTCCTAACCATTCATAATTAGATGATACTAGAACTCAGTTAATATGATCTTTCATCATATCTAATGTAGTAATTGATTAGTACCGATGGACCTCTCAATTGATAAAGGTTTTGGAACCCTTCAGTCTAATGAAGGTTTTGGAACCTATCTGTCTGATGAAGGTTCTAAACCCATCAGTCCATTGGAAGTTCTAAGACCCATAGGTCTGAAGAAGGCTCTGAGGTCCCATCATTCCAATGAGGATCTTAAAAGTGCCCTCAAAATAAAGGACCTTGTCAACTGATGACCGTTCTGATTCCCACCATGATGGAGACTCTGTATTGATGAGACTTTTGTGTTTGGAAATTGATGGAAATCCTAGAGTTAGCGACCAACAAGAATAGAGAGCTTGACCATAGATGGGTCCTTTGAGTTTTCAATCGGTGAGAAGAATGTGCCTGTGAACCCATGGAGCTGTTAAGTGTGTGCATACTAATGGAAAACCTAGATATTATGTCCGATGTAAGTCCAAACTTGTAAGTCAATGGAAATCCTATAAGTATCAATGGAAAACATCCAACGGATGTTGAAAATCAAAGTGGGTTAGTGGGAAGGCTTCTTTGACAAATGAAGGTTCTCATTTGACAGATGGCAATTCTAGAGACTAGTTATTGGTAGTTTTGACATTTTTAGATATTCTAGTATATAATACCCCTTCCCCTTTGTCAAATAGGCTCATTTGACACCCCTTGTACTTTTGAGAAAATGGATAGAGACTTGTAGGTCGATAAAAAACCCTTGGGGTTCGATTTCCATGGATGGGGAGCTTACAAGTGGATGCATGTAGATACATGTCAAAGATCAATCAACTCCATGGTGTTTTCAAGATTCCCAACCTTGTTCCTTGCATTAGAAATGTAAGACTGTATCTTCTAATATATATTCTTTCTATTCTTCATACCTTCTTCCTCCTTAATAGAAGTCCACGGTGGTAACTTGCTTATCTAGCTAAAGTACTATCATTTTCCCTTGATTTCTCTAGATCCACCATGGAGGAGTCATCTTGCAGCTAGAAAAGTGATCTTGAATGTGGAAAGGAGGTTTCTTGGAGTTACTATTTCTATTTTTGGGCTCCCTGAAAATGGGGTGCACCTTGGTGATATGGGTAGTCCAATCATTCCTTTTAAGATCATTTTATCTGAGGCCTCAAATCCTGGGACGTTATAACCACCTTGGAAACCAATGTCACTTTCCAAAAAGATGCAAAATGATAGAAAAAAACTCAAAGATTTCTCAATTCCCTTAAATGTTGAGGTATTACATCTCATCGTCCCTCCTTCTATTACCACTCCTTAAGTTCAAAATTCGCACATACTGGATTACTATGCTTCAAGCAAGCACATTTTTAGGGAGGTTAGGAGAAAACTATTAAGACCACTTCTAATGATTCCAATTGACAACAAGACATCTACCAACAATAGGATTAATCGAGTCAACAACAATAACATAGAGATTATCATTTCTAGTTCCCTTATTCATAAAATTATAGGAGAGGGAATCCAGAAGCAAGCATTCTAATGAGGTAAAAGGAACAAGATAGACTTAATCACATAATTGAATAACACTAATTAAATTGTGATGTAGGACATCTACAAGAAGAACATTCTTGATGCATAATGAATCACCTACATCACCCTCACATATCACTTTACCTTAGTTGTTGTCACCAAATATCACTGATCCTCCTTTCTTTTTTGTAAATTGGTTGAAGTGGCTGGTTTCACTTGTCATGTGCTTTGAGAAACCACTATAAACAATCCATTGTCCTTTTACCTACAAGAAAGGAAGATATCAGTGCCCATTCAAACCTTGGGATACGGTGTTAGTTTGGGGACCGATTTCATCTTTGGGTTGGTCCTCTTCTCTCTATAAGGACATTAAGTAGAGTAATGACCATCACTCTTACAATGTACACAAACCATAGGGTTCTTACAGCCAGATGACTCTCCATGGAAGAAAGGAGGTTTCTTTCTCTTTTTCGTACCCTTACTCTTGATCTTGCTCTTTGGAGCTCCCCCTACATATCCCAAACCACTAGTACCAACTTGTTTGATAGAGTGATCTAGAACTTCATTGATGGACTTTTTCCCTTTAGGGAATTTCTACAAGGAAGCTCTAAGTTTGTGATTATCATCACTAAGAGTAATGACAGTAGAAGATACGCTAGTAAGATCATCTTATGCATGAAGTAAGTCAGCCTCCAAAAAAAGGGGTTTAGTATGATAAGAATATCATTCAAGAGTAATGCTAGCTAACTCGTTACTAGGCAATAGAGGTCTAGAAGAAAGATCATTAATTTGAGCAAGCAATCTATCATTTTCAGTTATAAGCATGAAAAGTTCATAAAGATAGATTCAATTTAATCTTTAATGGCATCACAAGAATGTTTAAGATCATCATTTTCAGTAGTAAGTAAAACCATCTCATCAAGGTGGGCTTTGTTTTCCTCCTTAAGACTATTGATGTTCTTAAAGTAGATATCATTCTTTATTTCAACTCCATTGTATTGGAGCTCAAGACCAAGAATTTTCCCTTTCAAAGAATAAATACTATAAATACACATTTTCGCATTTTGATCAAGGATATCAAGCTTAACATACAAGTCATCAATGATTTTTCCTAACCTCTTCTTGTTAGATTTGCATTCGAAAAGAGAAGAGAGGGAAGAAATAAGCATATCAATGAAAGTTTCTTTATGCAAGATTAACTCACTTACCTCTCTTACCTCACCAATGTATTCACTAGTAGATACCATGAGTGCAAGGGTGGCATTTTCCCTTATTCAATTTGAATCACTAGAAGAAGACTCCTCCCATGCGGCGTGGGCTGCATACTTGCTTCTTCTTTCCTTCTTGTCCTTCTTCTTGTAATTTCCATCCTTCTTGTAGTCCTCCCTTTTCTTGGAGTTGTTCTTGTGGTAGGACTTATTGGCCTTGCGGCACTTATTCTTGTAGTGTCCCTTTTTTCCACATCCATAGCACCTTAGAGTGGAGGATGAGGATGGCTTTCCTTTGAAGTGATTCCCTTGGAGTAGTTAGCTTCATGGTCGCTAGGCGCTTCATCTTCACTTGAGGAAGGAGGAGAGGATCATCAAGAAAGTTTTTGATGGCGAATCATTGCCTCCACTTGGTCTTTGAATTGTTTATCTTTGATCTCATTTGATTCCTACTCTTCTTTTTTCTCATCTTCCTCTTGTTTGTCAAGTCTTGGCTCATGAGTTTGAAGGTTTCCAATGAGCTCTTCGGTGGCTATGTCACCAAGGCTTCTAACTTCTTTAATGGAAGTCACCTTGGATTCTCATATCTCATGGACAGATCTTAGAATCTTGGAATCGATGGTCCCTATATCCATGGTGTGCTCCAAAGAATCAAGTCCATTGATGATGGTGTTGAGCCTTGTGTACATCTCAACGACTTTCTTATTCTTGCTTATCTTGAATTTTTCAAGGAGACCCTTGAGCATGTAGATCTTGGACTCCTGGACTTGCTTTGTCCCTTCATAGGTTATGCACAATTTGTTCAATATCTTATGGGTTGTGTCCCAATAGGAGATCTGGTTGAATTCTAAGAAAGTGAGGGTTACATAGATGATGCTTATAGCCTTTGCATTTAGCTGTGCCTTCTTGAGTGTAGCTTCATCCCAAGTGGCTACATCTCCCTCCGGCTCCTTAGATGGAAGAATGACCAATTTCTACATGTCGTAGCTCACCCCTTGAAGGTAGAACTCCATCTGCCTCTTCCAATAGAGGAAGTTTGTGTCATCAAAGATTAGGGGTCTCATGGATAAACCACCTTCCAAGTTCATAGACCCAAGTAGGTTGTTTCCCATCTTCCCATCTTATAGGAGATTTGTTGGAGAAGATTGTGTCTCTAATCCCACTTGTTGGGTCAACAGATCTAGAGGGGGGGGTGAACAGGGTTAAAATGACTTAAAAAAGATTTGTTAGACCTTCAAGTTACTTCAATATATGGGATTCCAAATATTGAATTTGTAGTCGAACTAAGCACACATATCATGGATGAGAGAGATTGAACAAACATAATAACATGCTATGTAGAGTGGCTCCAATCTCCAAACTAGGAGAAACTCAGTCTACCACCTACAGAGGTCAAGCTCTAGGATTTTGCAAGTCATGTGTACTTATATTCCATTATAAGACATACAAGATGACCTTCCTTTCATGCCAAGGATACCCAACCTCTTGTTAAGGACCAAAAGGAGCCAATAAACCAACCAAGGACTTATTTATACTTTGAGATAGAGTCTTCTACCTCTACGAGGTCTTACCCACTCTTGCAAGAAATTGGACACCTTTACCAAGAGATCCCCTTCTTGCACCGAGTCTTTTTCCTTAAAGGATTGACCCACTATAATCCCAGATCTTCAACCTTGACAGTCTCCTTCACCTTGGAGAATCTTTGCACCTTATCCTTCCACTTGGAGAATCCTTGCACCTTCTGCTTCACTTGAAGAATCCTTGCACAACTTTGCACTTGTAGAAGGGGGACAGGAAAGGGAAGCTTTGAGAGATTTACAAGACTACACTGGAGTAGATGTCTTACACATAGTCTACATCACTCATATAGATGTTTCAATTTGCAAACAAGAGAGATAAAGGGGCTCAAGTGGACTGGATGCACTCAACTATGGCTAGGATCTTGAATATCACCAAGGAGCAACCTTGGAATGAAATCTAAGAGGTCCTATGTATAGTTGGGGGTGTCCACTAGAGAATAGGAGCACTAAGGAATGTTTTCTAGAAATTATGGGTGTTGCAACGGATATAATTTTGAGTTTTGCAACACTCTAAAGGTTAGAATCATTTTTGTACACACTCCATACAATATATTCAGTCAAGTTTCAGTAAAGACAACTCAACTGATTCCACTATATGATAAAGGAAATTTGAAGCATGGTCGAGTTTATCCTAGATGAAACTCGACCGATCGCTTAAAATTATTTTACCAGTGTAGGGTTTCGATCGAGTTCTATATTTTGGAAACTTGACTGAACTTGGACATTATCAAAATGCATCTAGTGTGTTGGCCAAGTTTGTCACAAAAGAAACTTGACCGAATAAGCACTCTGTGATGTATTTTGGAAAATGTCATTAGAGTGATGAAATGTTCAAATTAAGCTCTCCTAATTTTTTCTCATCTTAGTTACAAGTCATAACATCAATACAAAATGGTTACAAAAATCATCCTAATGGTTTAGGGTGTTTTCCAGGAAGTGTGTTTGCATTACTTTTGACTTGAACTTGATCAATCTAGGGCTTGATTGAATTAATCCTTTTCATGCACCCAATACTTGAAATCAATTTTAACTAGACATGTCAGATACATATGAATGGAATGGTTAAGTAATCATCAAAATATGGACAATATATAACTCTTAGGTCAATAGATATCTCTTATTCGGTTTAGTTTGCACATTGGTTTCCCTAATATTAGGTTCCCTTTCAAGTTATGGACTTAATTGTAAATTCAACAAAAAATGAGAACTTAATTGAAAATTATGTGAAAAATATTCAAACATAAATTTTCCTTGATACTCATACTTATTGAGACTGGGAAACTATTTATTTAAGATGCAACTCTAATCTGACTTCATTTGAACATTGTTTGCTTTAATTTACATTATTATGTACGATTATGGATTAATATGCAATTTCTCCTTAATAAAGGATCTAATTGTAAAGTTGAATACATTCTATCTAAGTGCATGAATTCATTCCTAACCATTCATAATTTGATGATACTAGAACTTAGTTAATATGATCTTTCATCATATCTAATGTAGTAATTGATTAGGACCGATGGACCTCTCGATTGATGAAGGTTTTGGAACCCTTCAGTCTGATGAAGGTTCTGGAACCTATCTGTCTGATGAAGGTTCTAAAGCCATCCGTCCATTGGAAGTTCTAAGACCCATAGGTATGAAGAAGGCTCTGAGGACCCATCATTCCAATGAGGATCTTAAAAGTGCCCTCTGATTAAAGGACCTTGTCAACTGATGACCATTATGATTCCCACCATGATGGAGACTCTGGATTGATGAGAGTTTTGTGTTTGAAAATTGATGGAAATCCTAGATTTAGCGACCAACAAGAATAGAGAGCTTGACCATACATGTGTCCTTTGAGTTTTCAATCGATGAGAAGAATGTGCATGTGAACCCATGGAGCTCTTGAGTGTGTGCATACCAATGGAAAACCTAGATAGTATGTCTGATGTAAGTCCAAACTTGTAAGTCAATGGAAATCCTATAAAGATCAATGGAAAACATCCAAGGGACGATGAAAATCAAAGTGGGTTAGTGGGAAGGTTTCTTTGACAAATGAAGGTCCTCATTTGATAGATAGCAATTCTAGAGACTAGTTATTGGTAGTGTTGACATTTTTAGATATTCTAGTATATAATGCCCCTTCCCCTTTGTCAAAGAGAACATGGATAGAGACGTGTAGGTCGATAAAAAACCCTTGGGGTTCGATTTCCATGGATGGGGAGCTTACAAGTGGATGTAAGTGGATGCATGTGGATACATGTCAAAGATCAATCAACTCCATGATGTTTTCAATATTCCCAACCTTGTTTCTTGCATTAGAAATGTGAGATTGTATCTTCTAATATATATTCTTTCTATTCTTCGTACCTTCTTCCTCCTTAATCAAAGTCCACGGTGGTAACTTGCTTATCTAGCTAAAGTACCATCTTTTCCCCTTGATTTCTCTAGATCCACCATGGAGGAGTCATCTTGGAGCTAGAAAAGTGATCTTGAATGTGGAAAGGAGGTTTCTTGGAGTTACTATTTCTATTTTTGGGCTCCCTAAAAATGGGGTGCACCTTGGAGATATGGGTAGTCCAATCATTCCTTTTAAGATCATTTTATCTGAGGCCTCAAATCCTGGGACGTTATAACCACCTTGGAAACCTATGTCACTTCCCAAAAAGATGCAAAATGATAGAAAAAACTCAAAGATTTCTCAGTTCCCTTAAATGTTGAGGTATTACATCTCATCGTCCCTCCTTCTATTACAACTCCTTAAGTTCAAAATTGGCACATACTGGATTACTATGCTTCAAGCAAGCACATTTTTTGGGAGGTTAGGAGAAAACTGTTAAGACCACTTCTAATGATTCACCAATCTATTCATTATATTCAAGGTGGAAAGCAATTCAGATGAGACCCTCAAAGTAAGAATATTCAAGTACTCATTGACGGATCTCGATAGTTCATGGTACAATGCCATGAAAGGTGATCGTCCACCACTTGGTAACCCCTCAAATCCAAATTCCTTGAAAAGTATTACCTCCATATCTTACTTATCAAATATGGGGGAAAATTATACAATTTAAGATGTCTCATGAATAATCATTGGGAGAAGCATGAGAATGATTCAAGGATTTTCTCTATCGTTCCCCACACCATAGATTCCCCCAAGCATAATTGATTGATACATTCTATAAAGGCATCAATCCAGATACCAAGGGTTTTCTTGTACTCTTCATCAGGAGGAAATTTTATGTTCCAGAATTCTGATAGCATTTGGGTGGTAGTCAAAAGAAGCGTGAGACTCAAGCCCAATCCCGTAGAGGGAAAGCTGAAGTTCTTAAAGTTGTCAAGGTTGAAGATAGTTCTAAGTTTAAATCAATCATCGATTCTTAAGATGCATACCTTGAAACAAGACCAATGAGAATCTCTCCCTAATGCTTGTACAGGATGGCCCCCTCCATCTCAATATGCCATCAAATTCCTTTGTAGCATTTGCCACAACTTTGATCATCCCACACATCATTGGCAACTGTTGTACAACATGCAGACTGGAGATGGCAACAAATGGAGGACCTCAACTCCATCCATAGTATTCCTGAACAAAATTACTACGACCCAAATCAAACTAGGAATCATCCTAGTTTCAATACAAAAACCTGTCTGAAGCTAAAAATTCAGCCCAACAAGTACCTCCTCAAATGAATTATCAAGGCCATCCACCACCCAATTTCCAACAACATTTTCTCAATCAAACTCAGTCTTGGGGAAATTTCCAAAACAACGGGCAAAAATTTCAAAACCTTAATCAAAACCCACAAATGCAACATCGGCAAGTACAACAACATGCAACCACTTCCAACATTGACACATAGTTGACAGAGTTAAAACAACTGATTCTATCTCATATCATGTCTTAAAGGGCGACTGACTCCCAAGTTGCGCAACTTGTTACCAATCAATGCCCTCCTACTAGAGCATCTGTTGGGCATACTCAAAACAATCAAAAACTTCATAAATAGTTTAAAGATGTCTCCGCACGTTATGGAAACACCACCAACATAGTTAGGAACCTACCGAGTCACAATCATAAGGATGCATAAGAGAATTGAAGTTTGTAATCAAACATATAATTATAATTAGTAAAGGGATTGCAATTAGCATTTTCCAATCCATGATTATTCTATATAAAGTGGGCACGTCCAAAAGGGTTAGACACAACATTACTACGATATGAGACAAGTTGGTAGTCACATCTCTTTTGGAGAGAGAGAGAGAGAGGGGAAGAAACCTAAAAGACTAATGTCTAAGATAGGAAAATGAATGGGGTTTCGAGAAGCCTAACCCATGGATAACTAGTGTTCCTCTTTGACATAGTGGTCAAGGCGGTGCACCACATTCTCTGTTAACCTCATGGATGAAGTAGAGGCCAAGGAACACATGCGGAGGCTTGGAGAAGTTGTTACACAAGACTACATGAGGTATTACAAAGGAGAAAATAATGTAGAAACTTGGTGGCCAATCTATATCGCTTCTTGATCTATCTAAAACTATTGTCGATCATTCTGGATCTAGATCCAAACGATTATCTCTTTGCTAACAAAATACATGTCTAACTATTGGACAATTAATGTGTGCAAATGTATAACCTTTATCCCTTCTTATGTTTGTTGGACACTGATATTTTATAGGTACGACAGATCTAATGGCTAGAGTATAAAGGGAGGAATTTTATTAATATTCTTTTGCGCCCCCTTCCCAAAAACCCTACAAGTATAAGTATATAGGATACTAACATGACCGAAACCTCTCATTTCCTCCTAGAACTCTAGAGCTTCATATTTCTTGAGAGAGGGAAATTTCTAGGGTTGTAAGGTTTTGAAGTTGGAAGTAAATATATGGGATTTTACATAAAATTTTGATAAATTAATGATAAATCATCAATCTTTGCTAGGTTTTCTTTTCCTTTCTTCTCTCTTATGTCTGAAACTAATCACTCTGCTGATTTGGATCAAAAGATTAATGTGATTTTATACCTTGATGGAGAACTATTATCTTAAACACTATCATTTTGTTTGGAAATGTATGTTGTTAGTTTTATGCTTCTATCTCTTGCTATGGTGATTGATGATTGAAACCACCAAAGCAAGAATGTGGTATATCTAGCCATTTGCAAAAATGCTCCTAGGTACAAATAGTGGATCCTTAACTAGCTACACCTCTTCCTAAATATCCATTTATTCTTCTATCCCTAGGTGTGAGATCTAAATAATGAGTAGAGTCTCATATAATATGCTTAGCAACATGTCCACAAGCATTATGAAGTGTAAAAAGAGGTGAAATGACCTTCCCCTATGCTCCATGCCACCCTTTTCCACTACGTATAGGGAGAGAATCACCCCTAGAGACCTAGACTTGGGTGGTTGTGATTGAATTAAGTATACCCTAGTCAATCGAACCTCGTGAAGTTAGATAGGGGGTAGTAGAGATTAGTCCCTCTATGTACACCCTGTACTATCCATGGTCAACCAATAATATAGGATAATTCACCATCATCACACTATGTTGTTTGGTTAGGTAACATGATTTGATTGAATTTGTTGTGTGGTATAAGACCCCAACTAGGTCGATAATCATATTTACACTCATATAGCCCACTCCCCTAATTATTTGCTTAAAAAACCTAGTTGCTCTTTTTCCCTACCCGGTCTTAGACTTAGTTAGAGAATGCATTTCTCATGTTAGTGAACCTTTACTAGGATAGTTAATGCTTGTTCTTAGTCACTTGTGTAAAAAATTTCTAGTCCGTTGCTAGTTTAACCCTCTAATTGTATTTTGAGGGTAAATGGTAGCCTCGAGTAACCAACTACTTCCATTTGTCTGCTTTTGCTAGTTGTTCTCTTTTTTCTAATTAAGTTTGCTTCTTATTAGTATGGTTTTGATTTCTTGTCTAATCTAAATGTAATTGCTCTTGTCGCTAAGGCGAGGTAGCATTATTTGTGTAGGGTTAACTTAGATTTGATTATTACTCCTTTCGTTGACTTTTGCTCACCTTGGTATAATCCAATCTTCCAAATGTATAAACTCCTACAATCCGTAATAAAACAGATCTGTCTCTAGTGCCCCATCTCTTGATGTGGATCGACCACTAACGCATATGTTCTATACTATAGTATGAACCAAATACAGTTACGGAAGAAGAATCTTATGTATTTAAACGTGTCGTTTTATGCCATATAAATCTTAGCCCAAGCGCGTGCATCTAGTATTTGTCACCTAAGATGGGCACCGGATAATTTGTGTTTATTTTTCAAGTGTATGGAATAAGTGTTTTGCGTCAATAATTGTAATTGGTTATACCTTGAAGATATTGAAGTTTGGACTTTGGCATAAGCAATGGTGGTGGTGCCCTCATTCCATCGGAGCGGCAAAGAGGTCAGGTACTGGTATTGGTGAGTGCGGTGATAGCACTCTATTCCCTGGCGTGAGCACGTTGACAAGTTGCTGCAACGACAGCAGCTCAGCAGCAGCACGGTACAAAGGGTGTAAGTTAGGGACGAAGAGGTGGGAGAGGATGGAAGTGAGTAGTGGAAGGGAGAATAAAAAGCTATAGACAGAAGAAGAGTGCAGGGACGGGAAGGGTGGGTGTGATGATCGCATGGCAACCACGCACGGAAGCAGCGCGATGATTACAAACCCATCCCCCTTCCTGCTCGCGCGTCCCTGTGTGTGTTATAGCCCGTCTGGGCCGTCACGTCTCCCTCCGTCGGGGTTCCTGAAAGCTGTTGCTGCTGCTGCTATAGCAGGTAAAGGAGTGCTGAATAGTAGGGGTTTTCACGTCGCCGCGCAGCAAAGGAAAAACATCCGAATCGATTATACCGATCGATCACTCCGTCGGCTGCGTCTATAGATGATAGCTGCTGCTGCTATAGTATCGTGGTGCCGGCAGCTGCTGCTACTAGTGTCTATGGTAGTGGGTGCTGCATGATTCCGCCCACTGGTCTAGCGCCGCTTTTAAACAGTAAAAAGATGAGAAGGAAGGAGAAGAGGTGAGTGAGATTATAATAAAGAAGAAGAGTGTGAAAGAGACAGAGAGAGAGAGAGAGAGAGAATGGTGGCTCCGGGGGAAGGAGCTATGGTCTGTGCCGGCATCAGCTACCTGCACGCGTCCGGCCGGTTCATGGCAAAAAGGGTGGTCGACGGAAAGGAGAGCCCGAGAGGCGCGCGGCATTAGGGAGAGAAGAGAGAGAAGCAAGAAGCAACAAGGCAATCAACGAACCAGGGTCCGACCATAAGAGCAGACAGAGTGATCAGAAGCGTTCACAGCAGGGAGACCAGACTAGACGGGAGGAGGGGCGCGCACCAAAAGTCCCGCACGTCACCATGCGGCATTGTCGGATCCCATGATTGCAATGTGTCAGACAACCGGCACGCGCGGCCGCAAACCCCACATCGCTGCACATCAACTCCATTACAAGTATCAGTATACCACAACATCAAAACCTTTCTCCATCTCTTCTTCTTTCCAGCTATTCTCCTCTCTCACAGTACGTGCTTCCCTTCACCTACACGCATGTTTGGTTCTTGGCCCAACGTATCTCTAATCTCCTGTTCATTAACAAGAAATGAGCACTCACTCTCCTAAACTGCAACTTCCTCTACTTCCTGCCCTTATCAGCTCCAAACAAACATCTGTCTCTCTCTGTGCTTCAATAATAATCTCTTTAGCTATCTTCAGTAGCTACTCAGTTAACAGACATTCAGATTCAGATAAACCAGAAACCTAATCCTATAACAGATGTATAGCCTAGCAAGAAACAAAACAATAATATTATACTAGCTCTCCAGAATATATAGCTACAAGCTATGCCGACTTTCATCGTCCAAAGATTGGTCGAACCAAACAAGGAAACTGTGCCTACGCAATGCCCAGTATACACCCAAAACCTGAACATCAAAACATTTATTTCACTTGCAACCCTTCTGCTGCCTGCTGATCAAATGCAACTGTACCTGCAACAGTTGAATCTTCAATCCCTTGTCTTGGATGTTGTATGTTGTCATCATCAGCTCCAGATTCAAACTTGTCTGGATGTTCACTTGCCGCCTGCCTGCACCTCCACATGGCTTCTTTCTGCCCCATTTGTGGGCACACCACCTCTAGCCACTTCGCAATGTACAACGGCTAGCTAATTTAATACACAAGAAATGTTCATGTCAGTTGGAATGTTTGCGCATGGTGAGAGCGAAAAAGCTACGGCAGAAAGGTACGTTGAGGACAACGATATGCATACACTATACCATGCGCAAAGGAAAATAATCTTGTCCCCATGTTCAATGGAAGGAAACAACAGTACCTGCAGCAGCTCGTCAATGGACCAACAACATGTGTTTTGTCCAGGCACCCGCCACTTGGGTACAAGAACATATGCCAGCCTTCTTAATCAGTCATGACGGCCTCCACCACCTTAATGGATGGCTCTTCCATCCCCACCGCTTTGAAATTGAAATCCTGATTCTTGATCCTCCACCACCTTAATGGAAAAAATTGAAATCTTGATTCTTGATCCTCCACCACCTTAATGGCTCTTCCATCCCCACCACTTTGAAATTGAAATCTTGATTCTTGAAGATCCTCATATATGGATCTTCAACATATCATCAACATGACAGCTTGCTACCCACAAATGAGACATTCTTGCAAGCGGATCGCACTAACAATCAAAACACCACAAGATAAATAGTTTGTCAAATCTCTTGCTTTATTGAACTGGTTTTTAGTGTCCAACATGACCGACATACCAACCCCATTGCGTTTACATTGCCATCGGGCAAGACTAAGAACATACAACAAAACACCAAAAGCCACACACAAATCCATTTTAAACACACCCCCAAACACTAACGCACTGCAGAAAATACATACATATGACTTAAAAACTATATCCTTCGTATTTCAGTTCCTGATAACATCCTATTAAGGTCATCATGACACGAGTCAAGTGAAACCTTGTACACTCAACTAATCAACAACAAACTAACTATAAGCTTAGACACCAGACAGCAGGCGCCATCATCAGCAACACAACACGGTCGATTATCCAGACAGCTTTCTTTATTAGTCGATTAAGTCATGCGATTGATCAGAGCTTATTACTCAAGCCGCGGCTTGATCCACGACCCGCCTCCTCTTCGTCCTTCCCTCAGACGAGGCGGCGCTACCGCCTTGACCTTCGACGAGTGCCTTGAGCGCGTCTCGCAGAAGCTCCACTGAAGTCGTCCCTCCTCCGCAACCATCCGAGCAATCGATATCGTTGCCCGCCAGACCAACATCCCCGTCCTGCCCATCACTAGCAACGACGAGCACGTTCCGTACTCTACCACCAAGCGTGGCGATCTCGGCCCGTAACGCTCTCATCTTCAATGACCGCAGCGTGTCCACGATCTCTGGCAACAGTCCCGACCGATCCTCGCAGCATACGGACGCGCGGATGAGCTGTTGTTGTTGTTGCAGCGAGCTCGCGGCATATTCATTGTCGACGTGGTTCATCATCTGGTGGTGGCCGCTGCAACACACGACGGTGATCTCGTCCGACTCTGCGGGGAGACGGTCAAGGTCCGGGATCTCCGCCGCGCGCTGCTTCAAGTGCCGCACGTGCTCCACGGCCTTTGCGAGCAACGAGGCCTTGTCGATCTGCAGGAAAGAGAGAACAACAAGGAATTATTAATAAAGGAATTGCACAGGAGACAAGAGAATTGCACGACGGCGGGAAGACCCATAAAGAGAAAAGCGGGGACAAAAGGCCATGAGGGGAACAAGCTCGCTCGATCTGCGCGCGTGTTTCAGCCAACCCTACTAGAGTGGTCGCTTCCAGCGGCGACAAGGGCGGCTGACGGAAAGGACTCCGGCTTTTCACATTCATTCATTCAAAGACGCCTGCCTGCCTAACTACTAAACCTTATATTTATAAATAGTAACTACAAGTACGAGTCTGGTTTCCCATGGAGTTTGTTTCATCTGGTGTGGTCATCGTCCGACGGAAAGAAACAACGATATAAGACGACTGTCCTGCTTCCTTCTTACAGCTCGATCACACAGCAAGCAGCTCCTGTTCATGATATCGATCGAATATACATTGCTCGCCTTCATATGATAATAGCATGTGGTTGTTCCAAGGTGCGAAACACAACCAGAGCCTGAACTCGACGGAGAAATGCAAATAGCTAGTTAATTTAGAGCAGACAGAAATCGACTGTATACGATGTGGCAACCAGAAGTGGGAAAGAAAAACCCTGATTTCTTGTCAGAAAACCGAAATTTGAACCCAGGACTTGACGATGTTGAAGATGTTATCATCAGACTGACTACTGCAGTCACCATTTATAACGATTGTATCTTACTGTCAGCCGTATCTTCCTCTACAAACCCTAACCTACCCGAGTGACCACTGGGATCTCTCATCAGTACTCAGTAGGCAGCTGGAATTCCAAGCTACGCTAGCTATAGCTGACTCTCATCCTCAGAACCTGAGAGAGGCGCAAACTCGTATTCAATTCCGTCGACCAGCAGCTGAAGCGCCAGACCCAAGAGAGTGGATCAACAATCAACCTCACCTACCAGCACGGTCATCAAAAGATGCAACCCCTCCCTATCCTAAAACTAGCACGCGTGGTCTGGGGAAGGTAAACTTAAATGCCACTGTATGCATGAGATAAATAAGGGCCGATTGTCCCCGGGCGCTTTGCTGAAACCCTAATTCAGCCTATAGAGACGATGAGGATGGGCCAGTTGGAATCATCGGTGATTAGCAAAGGTGGAATGTGGGGATAGTTGGAACAATATCATTTAATTTTGCAATTCCTATAGATGATTTGAGCTACCGATCTAGCATGTTCAAGTGGACGAATCATGCTACTTGGGGAAGGGAAAAGAAGCCTTGTCTGATCATGGTAGCAATAAATTCCTGGGCGTGTATCCTATATAGATGAACTACCGATCTAGCATGTTCAAGCTGGACGAATCATGCTACTTGAGGAAGGGAAAAGAAGCACATCGCTGCCTTGTCCGATCATGGTAGCAATAAATTCCTGGGTGTGTATCTATGATGCCATCTATGCAGCTGATCTTACCATATATATGTATATCTAGATTTTGACTACTTCACCATACCTTTGGGTCACATGCCAGCAAGTGGCGCAGTCGGTCCAGATGGGACTTTATTCGCTCCCTCCGCCTCCGTTCGGCCTCACGGTGGTTCTTCGAGGCCAGCAGAGCTCGGTCAAGAGGCACACCATCGGCGTCCATGATCTGCTCGCGGAACATGAGTCCTCCTCCGCTGCTCGATCCACCTCCTACTGCTGCTGCTGATCCGCCCGCTGAAGCTGCTCCCCGCATCATCATCATCGTCATCTCCATGTTGTACAGAGCCATTAGACCGCCACCGGGGAAACCAGCTCCTGTTGATGATCCGGATGTAGATGATGAACCCACTGCGCTCAGGTTGGGTGCCGCGGTTGCGTACTCCTCCAGCCCAACCGGCCACATCGCCGCAACCGACTCACAATCGGTCGATCGAAGTAAATAGCTATTTTCTACTATACTGACGGAGAGACAGAGAGCGAAAGAGAAACTATCTGAAGCAAAAGAGAACAAGGAGGAGAGGCGGTGGAGTCGACCAGTCGTGGATTATATAACAAGAAGAGGAGGTATAAGGGGAGGTGATGGGAGAGAAAGGAACAAGGACGACTGCTGGAAAGTAGTAGGAGGAGAAATAGAGGAATGGAAGAAGAATGGAGGGTAGTAGTAGTAGTGGTGGTGGTGGTATGTATCATGATGAGTGGAGAAGTGGGGAAAGGGCGACGGTGGGCAGGTGACGTGGAGCTGTGGGAGACCTCACCACCACCATTACCCGCCACCTTTTCCTGGTTCAGCCTAGCCAACACCTCCCCTCTCTCTCTCTCTCTCTCTGCCGGGTGGTTTCTAATTCCTTCTTCTTCCTTTCCCTGTTCAGTCAACGTCTTTGAATGCCGTGGAGGATATCGGACTTTTGTAACCAGCCAAGTGCCGGGGGTCTATGAAGGGATGTGGGTTTTCATATGCCGATTGCCCCATTGGACATCACACGACAAACACTAAACGATACGGGACGTTGAGATTACTAGGGTTGCTCGTTCTTTCAAAATATATATCCCCCCACTGGTAACGGAAGATGATGGGCTAGCTGGAGACTTCCTCATGTGGTCCTGTTAACACAAAACTTGTAGTGCGCATCAGTACGGGCGATTGCCTTATGAAAACAGCGTATATCTTGTGATGGCTACGTACACAATCACCCCCATTTACATTGTGGAAATTTGAACTGTTTTCTTTGGTTTCCAATAATGATATACAATACTAAGTTCAGGAATGGGGCCTACCAATTGCCAAGGTAATCGCTCAGGATAAATTCTCAGAGAAATCAACTTTTTTTAATCGGTGCTTCTATATATATCGTCGTTGTGGCTTGAACTTAATACTTCTTAATAACAAATTAAGAACATAACTGCTCAGATGTCCCATCTTGGACTCTGAAAAATCAGTTTATAATGTGCGCATTGTGTGCGTGTCCGTACGTGTGTGTGTGTGTGAGTAGTCCGAATTTGCTGTTCCGAGACGTTGTTATGATGTTGTTGCATTTAATCGTGGCTGCGAAAACAACCCATTATCTTTTTTAGGGGTGGGGTTTTGGAATAAATGTAAGGTTCAGATTTAATGCAACAGCGGATGCAACAGTAACCCGCAACAGCAGATCTCAATTGGTGTGTGAGAGAGTTTGTGTTTGTGTTTGTGTGTGAGAGAGAACTTAGTAATTGCTGGCCTCTATGTACTAATTTCACTATATTTCACTATATTGGGCTTGACCCATGCTATATAAATAGCTAGCAGCCATATATCTAGAATTATGGTGTCCAAGATAGTGGTCTTCAAGATGGCAACCATTTGTAGTCATTGGTTCGATATCAAAGTGACTAATTTCCTAAACTACTTTATCTAGCTAAAGTAGTTTTTCTTGTTCTTGTTTACTTTGTGAGAGGATGCCAATAATGTTGAGCTTGGCAAGTATTGATATGAATGTAATGAAATATTACTATTTTGAGGAACAAAAATATAGTGTCAACAATATGTCAAGTAGGAGTGTACTTTGTTACACTTCAGCTAAAATTTGATTAATGTCAATTATGAGAAACAATCAACGCACATGTCCAATAAGAATATATTGAATTAGGCTTATCTTTAGTCATCATGCATCATGCCCAATAGGGGCACATAACTATGACGCGCCCATGTTTGCCATTCGTCATAATTTTTCAGAAATGGAAGTATCAATGAACGCATTGTCACGATATAATCTTGATTTTTTTTTTTGGTAACTCGCTTAATGAGTTTTCTTACAGGTCATTCAAACTTGACATGCACAAAGAGTAGACAATAGGTTCTCATCCGTGTACTTCTTGGGCGTGGTTCAAAATCACAAATCAGATAAGGCATTACACGGTGACAACCCAGAATAAACTCCTTAACCTATATAAATATGACCCCTTTGTCATTCATTTATAGAGATTTGCAATCCTAGTATTTAAAAGTTGAAAAATAAAAACCTCCTCCATGCTCTCCTCTTTGAGCCCATTCCCTATGCTGACAAGTGTATACTTGTGGACCATGAACCCTATATTATGCCTAAACACAATTCAAGTGTCGAGATTAAATGAAAGACTGGAAACATTGACTTTTTACTTATTATGAAAACTGTAATTTTTTTCTTTCAAAGATAACTCCATTTGATAACAACACCAAATAACAACTATCAACATGAACTCCATGAGCATATCAACATGTAAACAATCACACAATAGTATATGCACACATCAAATATTAAACATACTCATGTAATATATACATCAAGTAATTCACCTTACATGTAAAAAGCACATTGACAACATAAAAAAAATTGAGTCATCTAGTGTATACTGACGAGTACCACATCAACCCCGAAAAGCATAAAACTCCCAAGACCCAAGTAAACAAGAATGACACTATTATTACTACTACACCTGATTCTCCCATATCAGAATAGGGAGTCATACTTATTGCTGAGTACACCTATTGTCGAGATTCATCTTAGAGGTAAATTATTTGTTGTTGAAAATCAAAAACCATTTGAAACTAATTGCATGAGACAAGAGTCCTAGTGACTGACAAGGAACCCACTAAGAGATAGAAATATGCTTCTTTTTATAATTTAACAATTCTCAAACATGATTAACAAAAACGCATGGTAGTTTAGACATAAATAACAAATCTAGAAGAATTTAACAGTATTTGAAAAACTCAAGTATAAATAGAACAATCTATAAGGTTAATGGAAAACAAAATAAGCTTCATTATTCATATGAATCTATTCATCAAAGTAACATATTGTACTTTTGTCCCAACTAGCTTATGTTGCACCAACCAAGCTACAACTAAGTAAAACAAATTCAAATAGTACAATGCAAGATCTTAGGATTTACAGGTTCTGCTAAGATCATCGTACCTCAGTCTGTATGAGGAAATGCTATAGAGGCACAACGTCCTGTGACCTACCCAAATTGGGTCTTGCATCTTGGGTACTCAGGACTGAACCCTAACAAACACTATGTAGAAAGGTCAAAATAGGGTTCATGATGTTATACATAATGATCCCCAGTGTACGAATACTCAGAAGAATAAAATATAACATCACATGCTCACTATAGTTGGATAGCTGAATAGATATGATTCTTCCCACATACTGGGATATCATACCCCCACACTATGAAATAAATATGTTTTGCATCACTCTGACAAATGAAGTTGCATAAACATATATGTGAAGCCACAACTGCACAATTCTAGGAACCTTCTCATATCCTATAGACTGCTACAAGAGGACCCATTTCCCTATTTTGTAAACTAGAAATTTGGAAATATCGACAATGATCGGGGCTCCTAAAACTAATATAATTAATGCTTCACTTGATTCATAATGCATATTACTCATGTTACTAACTTCATATACCCTAAATATGTAATAAGAAAGATTGTCTAGCCACTTGGTCATTTTAGGTTGTACAACCATTCTTTGAAGTATAAGCTGTATAAATGAGATAAGTACATGTTATACATGGTATATCATGGATATGTTGTCAGAAAACAATATACTATACTGAATATATTCTCAACAACAATAATAAACAATCTTCCTCATCACATGAGCAAAACCGTAGGTCATATGATAAAGGTTCCATATTTAGGTAGAACATGTCAATCTAGATTCATTTACTATGTTTGTGATCAATTCACAAGTAAGAGCTGAATTAAATCAATTACCAATATAAATATGTTATTATAATAAAAATGAAGCATTACAAAAGAATTCATGTGAAAATAAAATAATTTGAGTTAATTCAACCAAGAATTGTCCGAAAACAACCTAAGATGAGTGATTTCTGACAAAGTGATTGTAGATTTATCTATAACAATACATGTAACCAACAATCATTCTCTATCATATAATTCATTTTAGGGTAGTGTAAAAAAGTCCAACTCATAATGTGAAGATTTAGGCCATTTTCGCCCCAAGTGCCCGAACCTACCAAATTAAGAAAAAACTAATTAATGCATATGATTTCCTAAAAATTCATTCTATTACACATAAATTATATCTATATAGTTTTGGTATAAGTCTATTTCTATGAATTATGTAATAATACAAAATTTCATAATAAAATTTCCATTTTACTACATAACCAACTATATTATATGTAATAGGGATAAATCAACACTAATAGATTAGATTGGGTTTAAAGAATACTTATATTTCTAAATGGGTATAAAACAAATTCCCTCTTTCATAAAAGGTGAAATATATCCTCCCATGTACCTAGGGTTGTACATCGGTCCAAACATGGACCATATTAACCCAAACCGGATTGAGACCCAAATTAGGAAAAAAAATTGGATCGTGGATTGGAACATATAAGAACCCGAACAAGATCCAAAGTAACGACCTTCCACAAAAAGAGAAATTGGAAGAGGTATCAATCAAAAGTTTTAGCACCGGTGTCTCATGTATGTCCTCAGCTTTATTCAAAGTATCCCAATGGTGTAAGGCATCGACTTATTGGGGTTTGATCCAGAGTGAACCAAAATAATTGAGGTATGAATCATAGTTCAAATATTTCTTTTCTTAATCCATTTTATATATCTCTTTCGTGCTCTAGATACTAACATAAATATCCCACGGGGGGGGCTTTACCATTCTATATAAATGGACTATTCTATTTGTATGGATATGGTAGAGGGGCATATCCAATATTTCTTGTATCCAGAAGTACCAACAGAGGACCAAGAAACCGCCCCACTGGTACATCTCTAATTGTTACAATGGTATTGTTGAAACTCACTTGAACATGAATAACTCCTTTCAGTATTCTACGTCTAGTTTTAGGTGAACCAGTACGTCCATTCTCGCGCGAACCAATTATTGGTATTGGTTTTGCAATGGACGCAATAAAATTCTTGGTAATTAAAAAATATGAAAGAATCATATATCAGCATAATTAGTCATTTCTTTTTATTACATCATTGATAATAAAATATAAATACAACTAATGTATTATATTTGGATGATTTATGCCTTCAACTATATTATGTAAATGTCCTCATTTTCCATACATATTTATTTACAAGCACATTATGATAGTTAATAATATTTTTAAGCATTATGTTTGCTATACAATAACATTGTGTTTAATGTAATGAATACTTCTATAAGCTACAATCAAATATTGTTATAACCCACATCGAGGTTAGTCAATAAATACCTCGAATAGTGTGAAGTACCTTGATTAGTCCTAAGTACCTTGTTAAACATCATGGTTAATCAAGATAAGCTAAGATGTGAATCAATAGTCGAGATTGATTCATCAGATGTAATTAATGTTAATTGCAGTGTTAATAGTTAAGTTAGTTACATAAGATGATTAACCTAGCTAAGATGGTTTAATTTCTGTGTTTTTATGCATTGAGGTTGTAGTGGATCTCGTGCTTGGAATTTTGTAAAAGAAATCATGCAATTTGGACCTTCAAGGCAAAAGCTATGACATTTTTTAGTTCCTTGGGTTGATGTTGCAATTTATCCATTAATTGGCTATAATTTCTTTTCCCTTTCCCCTTTCTCCCTTATCCCATCTTTCCCGATCGATTTCCAGGAACCGCTTGAGAAGCGGTGCCCCAAATAAAGCTCGACCAGCAGCGCCCGAACGGTGGGCTAGTAGAGGAAGGGTGGGGCGTCTTGGCCTCCTTAGCTCCGATCCGCAGATGCCACCTTCTCCACCTTCCTTCTTCTTCCTTTCCCTTCTTCTTCCTCGCCCATATGTGCCCAACCTACTAGGGTGGTCGACCAGTTGTAGGTGCAGCGCCCAGCAGTGGTACCTGACCAGCAGAGGAGGAGCGACGTCCGTTTAGGGCTAAAAAGGGAGCAGTTGAGCTCCGTCCATCTCCATCCTCTCCCTTTCTCCTATCTCCATCTAACGTCCAGCTAGAGAGGGCGGCGCCCCTGCCTAGAAGCAGCCAGGAACAGCTGGGTGCGATCTAGCACTCCAAAAGTGATGCCATCAAGCTTGACTTGAGGTCCAGATCAGGAATCCACATCCATTTAGCCTCGAATTAGCACCTAGTCGAGCCTTTCCTCCACCTGTGCATGAGAAAACACTTAATGCTTGCAGCAGGTCCAAACCAGAGCCTTTGGGTGTAGCCAACACCACGAAAATTCCACCTTGACTTTTTCCTTGAGGTCCAAACCGAAATCCGTAGACAACAGCTCCGATTTAGCACCCAGCTCGGTTCCTCTTGAACCTGTTCATGAAGCAGGTCCAAATCCAGAACTGTTCGGAGGTTGAAGATGACCTAGTGATGCCCAGAAATTGACTCTGGATAGATTTTCAGTTGAATTGCAGTCACCTCACTCGTTGTGAGTATAATTTCACTCATTAAGCATGATTTAACTCCAATAAATTAATGATTTTGGTTCAATATGTGTTATTTGCGGGTAACAACGCTTACCTAGGTGCCAAGTAGTGTCGGTGTTGCCTGATTTCTAGTTTCATATTTTTCTTATTCATGCTTGCACGACCATAATTATTTAACTAATTTGTATGATTCGGGTTACTAGAATTGCATGATTGATTAAAACCTAATTTGTTCAGTTTAAAAGTTGGAAATTAGTAGCACATGACCAGTATCGGTACAGTTTGGGTATAAACCCAGGTTGTACATTTTTAGTAAGTTAATAGATGCTCAATTTCAAAGAAATGACGATGACATGAAAATGTCAATGGAAACCTAGTTGCTCGCTCCCTATTATATTTAATGTGTGTGGTTCAGTCTTAACACAAATTGGCATGTTTCTCAAGGTTATTATTAGAAATTCCTAATAATTAATATTAAATCTTGCCATGACAAGTAATTAACCCTTAATTATGTTATGTGAGGCACAACTCAGGATTTGGGTTGATGTGCACGTTTTTCAAGGAATTACAGATAATTTACAGATGTTACTGATGATTTTTCATATATCAAGTAATTAACTCTTATCAGTGTATTAAGAGGTTCAATTGCATGAATTTAGTATATAAATGTCAAGTTAAGATGTATTCTGTTTATTTAAGAAATTTAATCTGCCTACAAGTACAATATGTGGATTCTTTGTATTTTCCATTGGTTTGAATAAACTGCTCTGTCAAATTTAAAATGATATTCATGTCGTGTTGTAAAGTTCAAGTAAATAGACATGGTACCATAGAGATACCAGAGTCGAGTATAAGTAAGAGAAATGTACAATCTAGTAAGAGTCTTCCAAGATTAGTGAAATAAAGGGCCCTGACACCGTAGAATCCCTATGAGAGGTCTGCACCTTAGGGATGAAATGACCTACCCTGGCAGTGCATCCAGTATACGGGGGTTGGAACTTATCAATAGGTGGTACGGGAGATGAAGCCCTAGTGGAAGTCTCCTTAAATTATAGTTTGTAGTGTCCAACATCAACAAGAAGTCCTGGTGGCACTAGAGTATAGAAAATCCAATAGGTGGCTTGACTCTCTACCTGTGTGCTTAGGTTAGAGGAGGAGTCCAGTTTACGGCACAATAGGAGTTTCGAGACCAGAGATCCAGTTTCCCTACTGCAGACCAGGAGAGTAGTCAGACTTAGCTATCCCAGGGTGTCGACTGAGTCTTGTACGGTGGGATCGTAGTTCGCTATGAGTCTTCATATGTAGAGTAAACTACATATGACCAGGGCATAAGATAAAATATGTTCATATCGGTTCACAGTGTTTCTTATAAGTTAAAGAGTTAAGAAAGATTTGAGATAGTTTCACAGCAGTTGTCCTTTAAATGAAATTTTAGTATTCTCTGTTATTTAATCGTATTTATAGCTTTGCAGCAGTTGTTATCTTAATGAATTGTTGACATCTCCTGTCATTTAAATTATATTGTTTAAATCTGCTCAGTATAGTATTATCTTAAATTTTATTCCAATTAATAATCATAAAATGAGTTATCTGTGATGGTTGGGTGAAATTCAATTCACTGAGCTAGTAGCTCACCAACCTACTAAAACATTTTTCAGGTCAGCATCAGCACGAGGAAACTGAAGGATCGTATCACACAAGTTCTTAGAAGGTAGTTCGTAGTTAGATAGAGGTCTCTTAGTCCTTTCCCCTCGGTCCTTGGGCATGTGGTGTGGTAGAGAGAGAATGTAATGTAATATGTAGTTTAGTATTAAGTTATCTGTTGTGTTTTATATTCCGCATGAAAAATGTAATATGATGTGCAAATCTGCTTTGTCTACCTAGAAATGTAAATAGTAGTTGCTTCCATAGTTTAGTAAGATTTCAGTTTATTCCAAGTTATAAGATTTCTTTTAAATTAATTTTAAGTGATAAAGGAAAGAAAAAGGTTAAGGATGGTTTACCGAGGGTGACTCCGAGGTCATTATAGATGGCACATGGATCAGAGCGTCGCATGATTTTTGGTATCAGAGCATAGGTTGAGTACGTATTTACTCTAAATCAAGGTCAGGCGATGATAAGAGACCAATAGGATTAGGATTTAGGTGTTTTCCTTCTCACTACAATTTCTAACAGGAAGTGTTCTGTTATACTATTGTAGATGACAAGAAGAGGACGTGGTCATGAGGACCAAGATGAGAGCCACATTGCACCTGACCCTCAGGTGATGGGTCCATGTGGTGGAGATGATGTGGATGAGGCAACAAGACGTGTAGAGGAGTCTATGAACGATGATAAGCGTTATGAGAATAGAAAGAGACTTGGAGACTTTGGCAGAGGACAACCTAGTAGTGGTCACCGAGGAAGTGTTGGTGGGTTCTTCTCAAAGATTGGTCGTGGTTTTGGCTATTTCAGTAAACAAGGATCTAAAGATGTGATATCTTCTCAGCGTAGGGGAAGATCTAGTCTAGGGAGATGGAGTAATATGCCTAGAGGAAGGTCATCTGGATCATCAACTTTAGTGACAGGTCTGTCAAGGAGAGAGGTACCGAGGTGTGACACCTGTGGGAAGCCACACTCTAGATAGTGTTGGGGAACAGAGTTTCAAAGATGTCATCAGTGCAGATAGATGGTACATTTCAAGAGGAATTTCCCCCAGTTATAGCAGTCAGCAACACAGAGTTCCCATTCACAGTACTAGAATGTCCCGAGACAGGCTCCATCTGGAGGACCCGGTTCCTCTGTAGCTTCAAGTTCCCAAGGTGGTACATCACCCAGTGCTAGGGAAGGACATTGAGGATATCATGGGAGAGGAAGAGCTTCAGGACGCTTCTTCTCTTTGACACCACAAAAAGGTATTGTTTCTTCTTGAGTAATTACAGGAGAAATGCTTTTCTTTAACAACATTTTAGTTACAGTTTTGATAGATCCAGGTGCTACTCACTCGTTTATACAGAGTTCTTTAGCTTGTGAGCTTAACCTGTTAACCCAGGAGTTACCGGTTGAGTTGTTGTTGAGGGTTCCGTTAGGTGAACCGACATTGTTGATAGAGTTTTGTCCCAGATGTTTGTTGACTTTTGGTGGTTACACCATCACATTTAATCTTATACCCCTAGATATTAACTCTTTTCAAGTTATCTTGGGTATGGATTGCCTAGAGACGTATCGAGTTCAGCTCAACTGTTGGAAGGAGGCTATCTTTCAACAGGGTCGATTTTCTTGTGCCTTTACTGGAGACAGGAAAGTTTTGCCTATGTGTATCATATCAGCCGATGTAGCTGATAAGATGTTGTAGAAAGGTTGTGAGGTGTTCTTGGCACATGTAGTGGATACTAGAGCAGAGAAGAGCAAAGTCAGTCTATGGGATGTGCCAGTGGTCTGTGAGTTCCCAGATGTTTTTCCAGATGAGTTTCCAGGTCTACCTCCTGAAAGAGAGATAGACTTTGAGATCCAGGTGTTGTCAGGTAGTCAACCTATATCTCTACCACCCTATAGAATGGCACCTGGAGAGTTGAAGGAACTGAATATCTAGTTACAAGAGTTACTAGATAAGGATTTCATTTGACCTAGTTCTTCACCGTGGGGAGCTCCAGTCTTGTTTATGAAAAGGAAAGATGGTACTATGAGGTTATGTATAGACTATAAATAGTTGAATAAGATCACCATCAAGAATAAGTATATGTTGCCAAGGATAGATGATTTGTTTGATCAGTTGCGTGGAGCGACGATCTTTTCAAAGATAGACTTGAGATCTAGATATCATCAGTTGAGAATAAAGGCTTCAGATATTCCTAAGTCAGCTTTTAGGACAAGATATGGGCATTATGAGTTTCTGGTCATGTCATTTGGACTAACTAATGCCCCAACAACTTTCATGGATATGATGAACCATATTTTCAAGCCGTTCTAGGATCAGTTCATAGTGGTTTTCATATATGACATTTTGATCTATTCCAAAGATGATGAGCAGCATGAGAAGCATCCGAGGATAGCGTTATAGTTGTTGAGACAACACCAGTTATATGCTAAGTTCAGTAAGTGTGAGTTCTGGTTAGCTGAGGTGTCTTTTCTTGGACATGTCATCTCAGGAGATGGAGTAAGTATTGACCCTAAGAAAGTTGAGTTTGTTCTACAGTGGGATCAGCCTAAGACTCCTACTGAGATCAGAAGCTTCTTAGGATTGGCAAGTTACTACAGGAGGTTCATCCAGAACTTCAGTGTTATAGCGTCACCTCTGACACGCTTAACGAGAAAGAATGCACTGTTTGTCTGGTCAGACAACTATGAGAAGAGTTTTCATATCTTGAAGAAGAGGTTGACTATAGCACCAGTGTTGATCCTACCTAAGACAGATAAAGGTTACACAATGTTTTGTGATGCTTCCAGGAGAGGGTTAGGTTGTGTGTTGATGCAGGAAGGCAAAGTAGTAGCTTATGCATCTAGACAACTTAAGAAGAATGAGGAGAATTACCCGACACATTGTAAGGACCCTAACCCACATTTTGGGCTAACCCTCTTTTATTTGCTTATGAAAGGTGCTTAGAACCTTAATCTAATCTCTTAAGATGTTTTGATATCATGTGACAAGCTCATATTTCTAGTTTGGTCCCGTTTGGATGTTGTTTGAGCAATGTTTGCTTGTTTTGGAACAAAGTGCAATTTACCCAAAGTAAGGGGTTATATTGCAATATGTCACATGTAGAGCATGCCTTTAGTTCTCTTGCATCATTAGAAATATAATGATGCTATGGGGCGCCTTGTGGAGGACATATGTTCCAAGTTTGAGCTTGGTTGGTTGAAGCTTGTGCTTTATGTGCTAGTTTTGGTGTAAATTGCAAATTACCAAAAGTGGAGGGTCAATATGCAATTTATCAGCTATAGAGTCTTCTTTCTTCTGTTTGGAATCAAGTAAAAATTCATTTTGTAAATAATGTTACATGATAATTGTTGATATCTTGTGGTGCATGTTATGGTTTCTGGTTCATGTATGCACATATTGCTTCCTCAATGCACTCTTATATGATTGCCTAATCTTTTTAAAGTTTGTCCTCTCAACCCCACAGGGTTTCAAGAAGGGAAAATCTAGGTACATCAAGGATGAGGATGGAGGTTGGGGTGCCTTGTTTGGATGTTTTATGAGGAGTGACATCTCTATATGATCTTTATAATATAGATGTGTCACATATGCCACCTTGTCCTTTAGTATATCGGCTAGGGCTTGGAGGTATGTCACCCAAGAGGGGTGTATCGGCCATGGCAGTTGCCTAGATGCACGATAAACATTCTATAGTGTATCACCAGGCCGTGTATGAGCTGCTAGGGTGATAACAAGTGGTGTTAAGTGCAAGAGTAGGTGGCACCTTAGTTTATGTGGTTATGACATCTCTCCCTTGCTACCTCTCTCTTCCTTGGTGTATATAACTCCCTTCCTCCTTGACCAAGTGCTCCCTTTCGGCCACCTTCCTTCCCCTACATGTATGGGATGAGCATGGGAGCTTTGGGAGCTAAGGAAGACTCCCATGGAGCTTGGAGGGTCGAGCTCCTTGGCCATGGAAACTCCTTGCTCAAGATCCGACCTTGGTAAGTCATGCTTCTTTGCTAGCTTTTCCTTATACTTTCTTCTTCACCTTCCTCTTCCCCTCTCGGCCATGGATAGGCCCTTGATGTGAGAAGGCAAGGCTGTGGTTATCTCCCCTCTTTTCTTCTTCTTGAGCTATACATAACCATGGTATCTTCTTCTTCTTCTTCCTTTGTTTCTTGAGGTGATGATGATGGTGCCGAAGGCATGTTTGGAGCTTTGGATGGGTGATGTTCTTGGAGAGGAACGTGGGTTTTCTTCTTGGACCAAGAAGCTTGATTCCTTTCATGGATATCCTCTTAAGGCGGGTTACATAACTCTTAATCATCTCTATTATGTTCACCCTTCTTATGTGCACATATTGGTTCTTATAATTAATTTGGTACCTTTCTCCATGATAGTTATACATATGGAATTTGGGATCTGATCTAATGGAAATGGTCACGTTTTATTACTTCCTTATTCTTGTTTATCTTGTGCATAATGGTTTTGGGTGACTTGAGGTTGAAGATGAACCACCCGATTGGGTGCTTGTACGATACAATGGTTGCACGATATAGTGTGTTGCCCGTTAGGTCTTGTTTTGGTTGTTGGCACATGAACGATATCCCTTGGACTTGAGAGGTGAGCCATGCTCTAGTAGCTTGGGCAAAACCCCTCTCTCTCCTTGGTTGACGAAGTGTGAACCTATGGTCTAGGTGTTTGGATGTTAGGTTGAGTTGGTTGGCCGATAGGGTGTTGCTCTACCCTTGTTGCTCATTATGCTAAAGGTTGTGCAAGACCCCTCTCACTTGGTTGTTGAGAGGTGAGCCAAATTTTGGTATTGTTGGACGATATGGTGTGGTGACTGATATCCTTTTCCTACCCTAGGGTTTAGGGTTTGGACGATATGGGTGGTTGATACCTAGTTGGACCTTTGACCGATATCAAGTGTTGATCTTTAGTGGTGAGTTGATGGTCTACCTTTGTTGCACGACATGCTCTTGGGGTTGAACCCTTGGATGATATCTTTGCCATGATGGTGGTGATCCCTTTGATGGTTTAGGAAACTGATAAGCTAATCCTTTGGGTGGGCGATAGCCCTAGAAGTAGTGCCTGGGTGTTACGACCCGTGTCGAGCTTATCCCGTAAGTATGCTGTTAAGCAAGAGTTTAGTTGATGTGTTAAGTTATAAGCTTGTTTTTGTTAAAAATATTTAAAATGGATATGATATGTGCTTAGTGTGTTTTCTAGCTTCTAAAGCGTGTAGGATCTTACGCTTGAAGCGTTGCCAGGGAAATCGTTCGAATCCAACCTTCGAGTCAAAAGTTGCATGTTTTTGGGCTTTTAGGGACCCAATTGTAATTTTCAAAAGTTTGAAAATTTTGCGATTAGGCCCCTAAGTTTTCTCCCTTATCCTACCTCTCTTCCTTTCTCGTTTCATTTCACAGAAACGAGAGAACGCTCCTGTGTTCTGCTCCTTGCGTGAGAAAGAGAGAGAAAGAGGGAGAGAGAGAGGGAGCTGAGGAGGGAGAAGCACTGGAGCTTCGTTTTGCTCCGATCAGCTGTTGCATATCGTTCTTTCCCTCAGTAGATCTTCATCTTCATCGATTCGAATCGGATTTGTAGCTGGAGCTGCGTTTGCAAGAAAAACGACCAAGGGATTGGGGTGCACGGAGCAGCCCTAGCTTGTTCCTTTGTTCCTTTCAGGTGCGGTTTAGTTGTATGCGTCGTTTGTGATCATTTGGTGGTGTTTGTTCGAAGTTTGCCCGTCGATTCGAGAGAAATCGACTTTTGCAGGCCGTTTTTGGTGTTCTGCCTGTACGCGGTTCGGCCGAGTTCCAATTCGGTCGACCGAGTTCTTATTTAGGGCTTTTGTACAGCGTTTTCTGATCGGCCGAGTTTGATCTTGGATCGGCCGAGTTTCCTAATTAAGATATACAAACAGTGTTTTGGTCGGCCGAGTTTGGTCCTGATCGGCCGAGTTTCCTTGTAGGTAAATAAAGCGGTGTGTTGGTCGGCCGAGGTTGGTCGGCCGAGTTTCAGAAAGCGTTCGGCCGAGTTCCATAGTGTTCGGCCGAGTTTCAAGAGTGAGTGACAGTTCATTTAGAAATCATTATTAAACTCATTTTAATTTCTTATTTGCTTCAGTATCAGTTGATAAGACTCTTAAACAGTGTAGCAAATACATTGTAGTATGATAAGTTCATTGGAACTTGGAATGCGTGATATGAATGATGAAAAAGAGGAAAATTCTATGTTTTATAGTTGTAATATGATATCCCTGTTAGACTGTTTATCTGTTAATTAATTAATACAATAGATGCCCTGACACCGTAGAATCCCCTTTGTGCGGTCTGCGATCTTAAGGGGATGAAACGACCTAACTGGAGGACAGTCCAGATGGTCGGCAACCTACTGGAGGACAGTCCAGATGGTTGGAGAGAGAGACCTACTGGAGGATAGTCCAGATGGTCTAGTAGTTTTGTGAGGCCTACTGGAGGACAGTCCAGATGGCCGAGTAGCCGTGTTACCTACTGGAGGACAGTCCAGATGGGCACGACTCGACACTCCGCCTGTGTGCTCAGGTAGGAGGGGTCCAGTTTACACTCTTGTGAGAGTGCAGTGAGGTCCTGTAGTAGACCAGGACGAGAGCAGTCAGACTTAGCATTTCCCGGGTGTGTCGCTAAGTCTTGTACGGTGGGACCGTAGCATGAACTTGCTGCGGATCTTTATATGCAGAGTACACTGCATATATTTAGGGCATAATAAAAAAATGAATGAATAATCATATAGGATCACAGTAAATTTATATAATTGCTTATCTACCTGGGATACCTGCTGAGGTTTAGAAATGTGATTAATATCTGAATATCTGCTATGTCAATTGAACTACTCTGCCTGAACTGTATATCTATTTATTTCAGCTAATAAACCTGACGAGTTGATTATTGATAGCTAAATGAAATGTTATTCACTGAGCGAGTAGGCTCATACCTCTACTCAAAACATTTTCAGGTCAGCATCAGCATCAGGAGTCAGAAGGATCGTTTCATCCCAACGCCTAGTTGATAGAAGGTTTGTAGTTAGTCTAGTTAGAGAACTCTTAGTCCATTCCCCTGGATCTTTGGGACAAGGTGTGAGTGAGAGAGAGGATATGTACAAAGATGTAAATTAACTGTTATGCTTTATCTTATGTTGAACATTGTAAATTGCTGTTGACTCTGTTATATTTCTTGTCAGTTAATAGAAGTGCTTCCGCAGCTTGTTTAGTTTCATTTACAGTATAAATCAGTTTTTCCTATTAATGTTGTTAATCGTTTTAAAAAGTGATGAATGGTTGGCTTATATGTGAAATCCCACCTGCCGAGTCCTAATCTCGTGGTTTGCGGTTAATGTGAGATTGGGGCGCGACAATTCTTGGTATCAGAGCTTAGGTTTGAGTACTTAGTTACTCAAGATCAGGGGACGATAAGAGACCAATAGGATTAAGGTTTAGGTGTCTTTCTTCTATCTGTAGTTTTCTAACAGGAAATATTCTGTTATATCATTGCAGATGGCAGGAAGAGGCTTTGATCGTGATGACCAGGCTGAGAGCCATGTTGGCCCTGACCCTCGGTACTTGGGTCCAGGTGGTGGTGACCACGTGGATGATGCATCCCGGATGTACAGGATGTTCCTGGAGACCAAAGAGAGGTATAAGGCTGATAGGCGAGAATCTTCTTCTACCAGCAGTAAAGATCTGATGCGATCTTATGAGCTTGTGAAGAAGCTAGGTGGCACAGAGTTCAGTGGCACCACAGATCCTGCCGAAGCTGATGAGTGGTTTAGACAGATAGAAAAGGTCTTTCGTTTGATGGAGCTTCCAGAAGATAAGAAGATTAGTCGTGCAGTCTACCTTTTGACAGGCGATGCAGAGTTGTGGTGGCGTGGTGTGGAAGAAAAGAGGGGAGGTACAGAGCTTTCCTGGCATGAATTCTCTGAGGAGTTTCATCGCAAATTCTATCCACCCACTTTTCTTAATGAGAAAATCAGGCAGTTGCAGAATATCAAGCAGGGGAACATGACAGTTACAGAGTATGAAGCACTTTTCACACGGTTGGAGAACTTCTGTCCACAGCTTGTTCCCGATAACATAGAGAGATGTAGAAGGTTTCAGGAAGGACTAAGGCCAGAGATTCGGCATACAGTTTCTGCTACTAGTAGGAGGAACAGAGAGAACTTTGGTGAGTTTGTCGAGGCTGCAAGACAGGTTGAAGAATCTGTGAATGCTGACAAGGTGCCTGAGTCTAAGAAGAGATCTGTGGATTTCAGTAGAGGGCAATCCAGTAGTGGATACAGAGGCGGAGGTAGAGGTTTCTTTTCTAAGCTTGGGCGTGGCTTGGGATGTTTTAGCAGACAGAGATCTGAGGATGTCACTACTTCTAGAGGCAGAGGAGGATACAACCCAGGAAGATGGGGCAGTACCGATAGTGGACAGTCTTCTGGGTCATCAATGTCAGTGACAGGTCCTCAGAGGCAAGAGATACCGCCATGTGACAAATGTGGAAGGTCACATAATGGTCAGTGTTGGGGTGCAAATTCTCGAGGTTGTTTTATCTGTGGACAAGTAGGACATTTCAAAAAGGAATGTCCTCAGTTTCGACAAGCAGCATCGCAAGCTTTCCAACCTCAGTATCATGATGTTCCAAGTTCTTCCATGGCTTCTGGTTCCAGAGGTGGTGGAGTATCTAGTGGCAGAAGTGGTCAGAAAGGACAACGTAGCAGAGGGAGAGCTTCAGCACGTTTCTTTTCTTTGACACCTCAGGAAGGTATAATCTCTTCACAAGTTGTTACAGGAGAGATGCTTTTGTTTAATAGTATACCAGTTTCAGTTTTGATAGATCCGGGTGCTACTCATTCTTTTATATGACGTTCTTTAGTTGATGAACTTAATCTGTTAACTCAAGAGTTGGCATATGAGTTAGTGTTGAGGGTTCCACTAGGTGGACCAACAGTTTTATCCGAGTCTTGTCCTGGATGCTTGTTATCTTTTGGAGGTTTTACATTTGCTGCTAATCTCATACCCTTGGATGTAAATACCTTTCAAGTCATCTTGGGTATGGATTGTCTTGAAACATATCGAGTGCAACTCGATTGTTGGAAAAAGGAAGCTACCTTTCAACTAGGGGAATTTTCTTGTGTCTTTACTGGAGACAGGAAAGTTCTGCCTACGTGCATAATATCAGCTGTTGTAGCTGATAAGATGTTACAGAAAGGATGTGAAGCGTTCCTTGCTCATGTGGTTGACACCAGAGCAGAAAAGAGCACCGCCAGTGTTTATGATGTGCCTGTGGTTCGTGAGTTCTCTGACATTTTTCCAGACGAGTTACCAGGCTTACCTCCTGTCAGAGACATTGATTTTGAAATTCAGATATATCCAGGTAGTCATCCAGTAGCACTGCCAGCCTATAGAATGGCACCTGCAGAGTTGAAGGAACTCAAGGTACAGTTGTAGGAGTTGCTAGATAAGGGTTTCATTAGACCCAGTTCTTCACTGTGGGGTGCTCCAGTCCTGTTTGTTAAGAAAAAGGATGGTACCATGCGTCTCTGTATAGATTACAGGCAACTAAACAAGATCACTATAAAGAACAAATATCCATTTCCGAGAATAGATGATCTGTTTGATCAGTTGCGTGGAGAGACGATCTTCTCTAAAATTGATTTGAGATCTGGATATCATCAGCTCAGAATAAAGGCTTCTGATATTCCCAAAATAGCTTTTAGAACTAGGTATGGGCATTATGAGTTTTTGGTCATGTCGTTTGGGCTGACCAATGCCCCAGCAGCCTTTATGGATATGATGAATCGGATTTTCAAACCTTTTCTAGATCAGTTTATTGTAGTCTTTATAGATGATATTCTAATCTATTCCAGAGACGATGAACAACATGAGCAACACTTGAGAGTAGTGTTGCAGTTGTTGAGACAACACCAGTTGTTTGCTAAATTTAGCAAGTGCGAGTTCTGGTTGACCGAGGTAGCATTTCTTGGACATGTTATCTCGAGAGGTGGAGTTAGTGTTGACCCTAAGAAAGTTGATTCTGTACTTCAGTGGGAACAGCCTAGGACTCCTACTGAGATCAGAAGTTTCTTGGGATTAGCAGGTTATTACAGAAGGTTCATACAGAACTTCAGTGTTCTAGCATCACCTTTGACATGCTTGACGAGGAAGGATGTACCGTTCGTTTGGTCTGATAACTGTGAGAGGAGTTTTCAGATTTTGAAGAAAAGGTTGACTTCAGCACCAGTGTTGATTCTGCCAAAAGCAGAAAGAGGTTATACAGTGTTTTGTGATGCTTCCAGGAGAGGTTTGGGTTGTGTACTGATGCAAGAAGGTAAAGTTGTTGCTTATGCATCTAGACAGCTTAAGAAAAATGAAGAGAATTACCCTGTACATGATCTGGAGTTAGCTGCTATAGTTCATGCTCTTAAGACATGGCGTCACTACTTGTATGGTGAGACATGTCAGGTGTTTACAGATCATAAAAGTCTGAAATATATCTTCACTCAGAAAGACTTGAATTTGAGACAGCGCAGATGGCTTGAGCTGATTAAAGACTATGATGTGACAATCGATTACCATCCTAGTAAGGCGAATGTTGTAGCTGATGCCTTGAGTAGAAAGTCAAGTTCAACAGCCAATGCATTTTCTATGGCATGTTTCAAGAGAGACTTGCTTGTAGATATGCGAAGGATGAACTTGGACTTGGAGGTGACAAGACAGAGTGGGCTAATTGCACAGATGCAAGTGAGACCTACTTTTTATAATCAGATTAAAGAATTACAGCAGAGTGATGATGAGTTATGGAAAATCATGCAGGAGATGTCAGAAGGTAAAAGAACAGAGTTCAGATTTTCTGATGATGGCGTGTTGTATCTTCATGATAGGTTGTGTGTACCTGAGAACAGTGAGTTGAAAGAGCAGATTCTTGAGGAAGCACATACTTCTATGTATGCTATGCATCCAGGTAACACAAAGATGTACAGGAACCTCAAAGAGCTGTACTGGTGGTCTGGCATGAAGAAGGATGTGGATGAATACGTGGCTAGGTGCGGGGTGTGTCAGCAAGTTAAGGTTGAGCATCAGAAACCTGCTGGTACTTTGCAGTCGCTTCCTATACCAGAATGGAAATGGGAACACATCACGATGGACTTTGTAGTAGGATTACCCAGGACGCCTAAGGGTTCGGACTCGATATGGGTGATTGTGGATAGACTAACTAAGTCTGCTCACTTTCTTCCAGTCAAGTCAACCTTTGACGTTCCAAAGCTGGCTAAAGTTTATGTGGATGAGGTAATCAGGTTACATGGGATTCCAGTTTCTATTATTTCTGACAGAGATCCAAAGTTTACATCTAGATTCTGGAATCAGTTACATCGTGCGTTGGGCACAAGGCTGAAGTTCAGTACATCGTTTCACCCACAGACAGATGGTCAATCTGAGAGGACCATTCAGACCCTAGAAGACATGCTGAGAGCATGCGTGCTACAGTTCAGATGTAACTGGGAAGAACATTAAGCCTAATGGAGTTTGCATATAATAACAATTACCATTCTAGTCTTGGAATGGCTCCATATGAAGCTCTTTATGGCAGGAAGTGTAGATCGCCAGTTTTTTGGTACGAGGTGGGTGAGAAGGAAATTCTTGGACCTGAGCTAGTTGATGAAACTACAGAAAAGATATCTGTGATCAGGGATCAGTTAAAAGCTGCTCAGGACAGACAGAAAAGTTATGCGGAAAGACGTCGTCGACCTCTTGAGTTCGAGGTTGGTGACGAGGTTTACTTGAAAGTTTCACCATGGAAGGGAGTTTTGAGGTTTGGCAAGTGGGGTAAGTTGACCCCTAGATACATGGGTCCATATCCTATTGTTGAGAGGATTGGACCGGTAGCTTACAGGTTGGATTTTCCGTCTGAGTTGGAAAATCTTCATGATGTCTTCCACGTGTCTATGCTGAAAAAGTGTCATCCTGGTACAGATAAGATTCTAGATTCAGAACCAGCGCAGCTTAGAACAGATGTGTCCTATGTTGAAGGACCAGTGCAGATAGTTGATCACCGGATCAAAAAGCTTAAGAACCGTGAGTTATCTTTAGTGAAGGTTTTGTGGAGGAATCACAATATAGAGGAAGCTACGTGGGAACTAGAGTCGGAGATGCGTGGCAAGTTTCCTTTTCTCTTCTAGGAATTTCGGGACAAAATTCTTATAAGGGAGGGAGATTGTTACGACCCGTGTCGAGCTTATCCCGTAAGTATGCTGTTAAGCAAGAGTTTAGCTGATGTGTTAAGTTATAAGCTTGTTTTTGTTAAAAATATTTAAAATGGATATGATATGTGCTTAGTGTGTTTTCTAGCTTCTAAAGCGTGTAGGATCTTACGCTTGAAGCGTTGCCAGGGAAATCGTTCGAATCCAACCTTCGAGTCAAAAGTTGCATGTTTTTGGGCTTTTAGGGACCCAATTGTAATTTTCAAAAGTTTGAAAATTTTGCGATTAGGCCCCTAAGTTTTCTCCCTTATCCTACCTCTCTTCCTTTCTCGTTTCATTTCACAAAAACGAGAGAACGCTCCTGCGTTCTGCTCCTTGCGTGAGAAAGAGAGAGAAAGAGGGAGAGAGAGAGGGAGATGAGGAGGGAGAAGCACTGGAGTTTCGTTTTGCTCCGATCAGCTGTTGCAGATCGTTCTTTCCCTCAGTAGATCTTCATCTTCATCGATTCGAATCAGATTTGTAGCTGGAGCTGCGTTTGCAAGAAAAACGACCAAGGGATTGGGGTGCACGGAGCAGCCCTAGCTTGTTCCTTTGTTCCTTTCAGGTGCGGTTTAGTTGTATGCGTCGTTTGTGATCATTTGGTGGTGTTTGTTCGAAGTTTGCCCGTCGATTCGAGAGAAATCGACTTTTACAGGCCGTTTTTGGTGTTCTACATGTACGCGGTTCGGCCGAGTTCTTATTTAGGGCTTTTGTACAGCGTTTTCTGATCGGCCGAGTTTGATCTTGGATCGGCCGAGTTTCCTAATTAAGATATACAAACAGCGTTTTGGTCGGCCGAGTTTGGTCCTGATCGGCCGAGTTTCCTTGTAGGTAAATAAAGCGGTGTGTTGGTCGGCCGAGGTTGGTCGGCCGAGTTTCAGAAAGCGTTCGGCCGAGTTCCATAGTGTTCGGCCGAGTTTCAAGAGTGAGTGACAGTTCATTTAGAAATCATTATTAAACTCATTTTAATTGCTTATTTGCTTCAGTATCAGTTGATAAGACTCTTAAACAGTGTAGCAAATACATTGTAGTATGATAAGTTCATTGGAACTTGGAATGCGTGATATGAATGATGAAAAAGAGGAAAATTCTATGTTTTATAGTTGTAATATGATATCCCTGTTAGACTGTTTATCTGTTAATTAATTAATAGAATAGATGCCCTGACACCGTAGAATCCCCTTTGTGCGGTCTGCGATCTTAAGGGGATGAAACGACCTAACTGGAGGACAGTCCAGATGGTCGGCAACCTACTGGAGGACAGTCCAGATGGTTGGAGAGAGAGACCTACTGGAGGATAGTCCAGATGGTCTAGTAGTTTTGTGAGGCCTACTGGAGGATAGTCCAGATGGCCGAGTAGCCGTGTTACCTACTGGAGGACAGTCCAGATGGGCACGACTCGACACTCTGCCTGTGTGCTCAGGTAGGAGGGGTCCAGTTTACACTCTTGTGAGAGTGAAGTGAGGTCCTGTAGTAGACCAGGACGAGAGCAGTCAGACTTAGCATTTCCCGGGTGTGTCGCTAAGTCTTGTACGGTGGGACCGTAGCATGAACTTGCTGCGGATCTTTATATGCAGAGTACACTGCATATATTTAGGGCATAATAAAAAAATGAATGAATAATCATATAGGATCACAGTAAATTTATATAATTGCTTATCTACCTGGGATACCTGCTGAGGTTTAGAAATGTGATTAATATCTGAATATCTGCTATGTCAATTGAACTACTCTGCCTGAACTGTATATCTGTTTATTTCAGCTAATAAACCTGACGAGTTGATTATTGATAGCTAAATGAAATGTTATTCACTGAGCGAGTAGGCTCATACCTCTACTCAAAACATTTTCAGGTCAGCATCAGCATCAGGAGTCAGAAGGATCATTTCATCCCAACGCCTAGTTGATAGAAGGTTTGTAGTTAGTCTAGTTAGAGGTCTCTTAGTCCATTCCCCTCGATCTTTGGGACAAGGTGTGAGTGAGAGAGAGGATATGTACAAAGATGTAAATTAACTGTTACGCTTTATCTTATGTTGGACATTGTAAATTGCTGTTGACTCTGTTATATTTCTTGTCAGTTAATAGAAGTGCTTCCGCAGCTTGTTTAGTTTCATTTACAGTATAAATCAGTTTTTCCTATTAATGTTGTTAATCGTTTTAAAAAGTGATGAATGGTTGGCTTATATGTGAAATCCCACCTGCCGAGTCCTAATCTCGTGGTTTGCGGTTAATGTGAGATTGGGGCGCGACACTGGGACTATATGGGTTCCCTAACCCTAGTTTGGGGTGATAAGCTTACTAGGCCGATAGGATGATGCTAACTCTAGTTGCCCGATATGGAGCCTTGGATGATAAGGCTTCTCTAACCCAAGGTGACCGATCAGTGGTGTTCTTGGGCGTTATGGGTGGATGGCACCTTGTAGACCCCTCACCTGATATGGTGTTGGATAGATGAGTTAGTTAAGTGTTGCACGATATGATGAGTTGGTCGTTATGATGTGTTGGGCAATATGGTCTGGTTGGCTTTGCACGGTACTTTGGGTGAGAACCCTATTCTTGTTTGATCTTTTGAGTGATGCTAGCATCCCTTCCCGATATGCCTTGGTGAAGATCATAACCTCTCTTTATTTATCCTCCTGACAAGAAGGTCTAGCCTCATGTCTCTTCTGAGGGCATGACAACTTATGTCATACGACCTAAGCATGTATCTATCCTTTAGTTTATTCTTAATCTATTAAGCTTATGTCCATGATATCTTATTTACATGCTTTTCGTTAATTTGGTGGAGGATTCCTTAAACCTTATCAACCTTACCCATACCTCAAGAGGGTGAGGAGAAGAGAGAAACCCCTAATCCTAAAGGTCCTTAACATAATTTGAGTTGAGAAGGAATGAACAAGATGAGAGAGTCCTAAAGGTATCTTATTTAGAATAACACCCTGAGACTTTGGCTAGGCAGTCACACAGATCCGGGAGTCCTCGTATTCCGACTAGCGGTACGGAGGAAAATATTGCCAGCCCCCAGTTGTGATCCTTTTTTAGACACCTCCGTCTTTCGGATAATCCTCTAATAACTCCCTTGGGTTCTATGGAGTTTGTAAAATTTAATAGTTATTAATGGTTAAGTGAGGAACCTATGCTTTGATACCAAATGTTACGACCCCACCTTCTGGTAACCCCCAATTAAGGGAGACCGAGAGGTCGAAGCCGCACACATAATTTCCGGATCAAGGGTTTGGCAATTAACCAAGAACAATTATTAAATTTTAACAGACTAAAGTGGAAAGCTGTGAGAAAATAAACTTTTGCATACCTTTTGAAAACTTGGATCTCTAAACTTATATCCACATATGAATTCTACTCTAATGAATCCTCCTTGTATTTTAAATCATGTATTTCACAGTATGACGGTTTACTATTTGTCCTTTTGGCTTTGTACCTAAAATTCCGACAAACAAAATGTCGGTCAACATAAAGCTAGTATGTGGGGGAAACAATAATCGTGCAATTATTAATAACAATGTATTGCAGCCAATTACCATTTAACAAACACTTTTACATTTTAAATATAACTGTGCGATCTATGCATTCCCTATCCTCTGCGTTGTCCCTGCAGTGGACCTGGATACTACTTTCCTTATAGTAGCTCCCCATTAAACCCCTCATGGTCCCACCTATAGGTGAACTAGTTTCTAGGGTTGAGTCACATGGCACTACCCGTAAGTAGCCCACTCCTTAACTCATGGCACTACACTTGGTAGCCCAATTTCTAACCCACGATAACCTAGACCTTACTCTAGGTTACCCCTTTTTAGCCTTTACAAGCCATAGAGGTGGATTCAGATCTAAGCCAGTTATATATATATATATATATATATATATATATATATATATATATATATATATATTCATGGTGATAATCATAGTCACTTTATAGTTGCATGAAATAAAAAGCACCCAACAATTATTTTCAAGAAACCGATAAACCCGTTCGGAAATCGCTGTGAAACTAAAGCGATTATTCATAAGCGTAACCACATGCCTGTTCAGTAGATTTCTCAAGCTAATATCAATTCCAACCAAGAAAGAAATCCAAGCAAGTAGTTCAACCACCCAATCAAGAATCCTGAAAAACACATGTACTCTATTTACTACACACTTTATCAAGATTCTTTCTATTCAACTTGAAATCGCTTCCTAAGGTTTCGGTATCCATTTTAGGGTTTCATTTTGCATTTAGGGTTTCACTTCATTTACTATTTTAAACCTTATTTCTATTCAATTACTTACAAACCCTAATTTCAAATTAAGGCACATTTAAACATTAATTAAGCCCATTATGCCTCTTTTATGTTAAAACTGCCATTTTTATCCTTTTAATCCATGGCAAGATCATTATGCTCATTTATCATCAATTCATAGTTCATTATGGCCTAATTCACAAATGAACTCTATATATCATTAAATCCACCTTTTATTCATTAGAAAACCCTAATTGCTATATTAAGGGTATTTACCCACAATTAGGAAATTTTATATACAAATAACTTAGAACAATCATTTAACAACATATTTTCACATTTTTCAAATTAAATATGATCTTATCCTCTTTTACCCTAAATTAGGGTTTCTAAATGCTTAATCATTCTCATATGAGGTAAAACCCTAAATGATGCAATTTCACATCTAGATCAGGTTCGAATCTAACATTATCATTCAACATTGTATTAATACTTAAATTAACCCATTAAGCATACTAGATTCAACCTTTAATCACAAATAGGATTTTTAACCTAACTTTAATGCACTTTTCATGAACTTATTGTACTTTTGCAATTAGGAACGGAATCAATCTTTAATATCATTTTTATTGGATTCCTGTCATTCTCCTGATCAAAAAACATATATTATTTGTATTTATCCGAGCTACAGTTTATTAGATATGAATTTCACAAAATTACTTACTTTGGGCCAATAAGAGCGCACCAAGTGTCCGGCTCCATGCAACGTTGTTCGATTTGGTTGAAAACATTTCGAAGTTATGTTCTTGCCCTTGGTTAAGTTGGACCGCTCTTTAGCCCACAGAGGGGCATATTGGTCCAGAGCTCGTTTGGTCATCTTCTTCCCTTGGAACCCTACAAAGCCGCCGACCTGCAGCTAAGAGTGGGTTGCCCCTTCCTCCTTGGGCCACGACCCTCGCCGAAAGATTCTTCTCTACCTCTGTCGTGATCTGGCGCACACGCGGCACATCCTGATCTCGACCAAGGCGGCCGTTTCATCGCTCGTCAGGACAGGCACTGTCGGCCATCACAGCAGCCTAGCCGCTGCTGCTGCACATGTTCTAGGGCTCGGCCTCATTGAATATGTGGCTCCTCGGAACCCTGGTACACCAGGCGTCCATGGAAACCCTACGTTGTCTCCTTCTAGCTTCATGCTCACGTTGCTTTCTATGGTTAGGGTTTAAGGACAAAAATGAGGAAGAAGAGAAGAGAAAGATGTGTAGGATTCTCTGGGCTCGGCCCAAGGTCTTACCCCTTTTATAGGGGAGGATATCCTCATCCTAAGATGCCCTTCTAAGAGGAAACAAGTCCTCTCCTATTAGGAATCCTATTCCTATAATGAGAAACAAGTCTCTTTCTCTCTCTTAAATATCCTCTTGATATTCATTATCCTTGAGATATTTGAATTTTGAAAATCACCTCCTTTATCCTCTTAATACTTTCCTTTTAATTATTTGTCACGAAATCATGTTTTCTTTTAATAGAAAATACCACCTTTTGAAAAACAACACAAAATTCATTAATAATGTATCACATTATCCTTTTATTTTGCAATTTTGGAATTTTCTCTATCTTTCTTCTTTATTGGGATTCCTTGGATCCCAAGACACTTTATTATTTTGAAATTCCTTTTTCAAGGATACTTATTATCCTTCTAGATGCATCTATATGAATTATTTCACATTATCTTGTTTATTTCTCATTAAAATATCTCTTTTTGAGGATTTCTCTTTATTTCTCTTTTATTTTCCTCATTGGTATTCCTTTTAATATTAGGAATCCTAGGGATACGAAATTCCACCAAGAATAACTCAATTATACCTCTTTTCACTTGTTTTCCACATTTTACCATTGTTTTCAATTTCTTTCTTAATAAAGAAATACTTAATTATTATTTTCTTTTCTTATTGCCTTTTCTTTACAACTTTGGACTCCTTGGAACCCAAGGAACCTAATAGGTATGAAATACCTCTTTGGATTTGTCTTCTATAGGTTTCCATCTCATTCTTTTCTCAAAAAACTCAATTATTCATTTACTAATTTAATAATTGAATTTCCTTTCTTCATTTCCTTGTTATTGGGCCCAATAGCCAATAAATCCCACAACACAATCATCAAGGCTATTGTAAATGAAATGCATTTATTCAAAACAAATTATATCATTATTTGTTCAATTATCTTTAATATGAGAAATTACATTGCTCACCAATTGAACCCAAAAACTGGGGTTGTAACATCCTTCCCCTCTTATAGGAATTTTGTCCTCAAAATTCTTATCAAGCAAATAAACAATTCAGGATAAGACTTTTCCATTTCCATCATTGGACCCTATGTGGCTCTACCGTACTCATGGCGCTACCAAAGAACCTTTATCACCACATATTCTTTTCTCTGAGTTCTTTCATCTTGGCGTCTATAAACTGCACAAGTGACTCAAGCCATTTCAGCCTCCCTTGGGGCTCACTAGGTTCATTGCTCAGCACATGGTTTGGGTACCTCACATAGTGCTCTAAATTGGACACATGGAACTCATCACACATTACTTTATCCTTAGGGGTAAGATCAAACTTAACCTTCTCCACCAATCCATCTCAAATGAACCCATGCATCATGGACTTAGCTCTCTCTTAGCTATAACTTAGAGGGGCCGGATTTTCATGTCACATCTTCTCCCATAGTGAATGTCATGTCAGACTAATTTGCATCCACTCACAAATCCCGTCATTTCTAGGCTCCTTTCATCCATTGCACGATTAAAGTGACTTCATCTACACACATTGTGGTCCCTTTTCTAACCATCACGTGCTCCTTTCACCAACATCACCTTACTGAAGTGGTGACTGACACAACCTCCCTTACAGAGCTTCTTTCAATCCCGATACTAGCAATGGTAGTTATCATCACATCTTTCATAGGACAAGAACTGTCTCTAGATATCACCTTGAACAAGCATACATGCTCTCATCAAACCCTTTAGTGTGGATCATACTACCCATTAGTTAGAGGTGATAAACTGTACTAACATAGAGTTCTTCATGTTTCTACTTCCATCTCATGGAAGTGAACCTTTAGGTTATACTCAAGAACTTTTGAACTCGCATCATGGTGTAGTTGAACCATCTCTCTCATGTGTAGTTCAACCAGATCTGTCCCTTGTCAGAACTCTTTCTTTCTCATGCCATCTAGGTAAGGCGATCTACCATAACCCACATTGCATCTTGACCTTCCTTGGTCTAGGGAAGACTTAAAACCTCCATAGTGATGAACTCCCTTTTCCCCTCTCAGGAACTCTTTATCCTTTTCCATAGTGATGAACTCCCTTTTCCCCTCTCGGGAACTCTTTATCCTTTATATCAATGCACTGGGTTACTGGTGTTTGTCCTTCACCTACGGCTTGCATGGCCATAAACCACATGCAACTTCATCTTAGGCATATAAAGTACTACTGTCACTTATTATCTTGGTAGTACTATGGTGTATGGTGATCTTCAATCATGATTTCATGTATGTCATGATTCCTCAAGATCGATTCCTCAGAAACCCTAAACCACTCTAGTCGGGGTTTCATCACCTTCCTTTCCAAAGAAGTGCATTTGAGATTCTACAACCATCCTTTCATTGCATCAAGGCCTAGGCTGGCTAACCAAACAACCATTAACTTGATCAACAGATTATGTTACATCTGAGTGTTAGCCAACCACATCTCCTTTCCAAACTTAGGGTTAGCCTAACAACCTCTTCTAGCCTTTAGACAAACTAGATAAATATATCTCTACTAGAGCATTCATTACCGCTTCACATCCTTACATATTAGGTAATGTTGATGACATACACCTTCATGTATTTCACTTATCATCTCACCTCAAAAACTATCTCTATCTTCATCAAGAAACTCTGAGCTCATTCTCATGGTGATCAAACTCAACCTGGTATAACTTGCAAGTTCCATATAGCTCATGATAAAACATCCTCATAAGATGACTACCTCATTTCTCTTAGTATTTGAAAACCATCCATGTATCGTTTACTCCACCAAGGTACGTTATCATTTCTGTCCTCATACCTTGTAGCAACGTCCCAACTCACATCATCTTTTATCCTTAGTGTATGGCATGCGTACTGTCCTATCTCTCATTCCCATAACAAGAGGAAATAAGCATTTGGCTGCAGTCCAAATACAGAGTTCTTCCTATTCCAAGAGTAGAGATGGTACATCCCACCTTGCCACTACACCTTTAAATCCAAGTCGAATCGTGTCGTTTATGCCTCTATATTACAATCATCTTACTATCAAAGTTACCTCCATGGAAAATTGGTTTCGAACTTAATTGGGTCACCACACAATCCCTAGTCATTTCCTCTAGGTCTATAGGGCGTCAGCACTTTTAGGGTCATCCCTCTTCCCTTATGCATCCAGAGAATGCCCTACTCATCTGCCCTTTGGGACCCATGAGTTTATGAAGGTGATCAATCTCCTAACCCATGGCCCTCAGACAATGATAGCGATTACCTCCCGACCCTATGGTCATGTGCAACTAGGGAATTAGGCAACTCCTACTCCCATCAGTCTTATCCCTACCTGATCCTAGGATAGACTTAGGATTCTCTTATAGTACATGCTTAACTTAGAACCTTACCCAAGCCTTCATCATCTCTTTCTGCATTCAAGGGCTGTCTTTCATCCTTTCATAGGGGTCATGGTCACCTACCTACCTTGGTCAGGCCCCATATCGGTTACCTCCATGGTAACACATCCTTATGCACTTAGAGATGGATATCTATGGGTCTACAGGTTCATTCGCATACCATGTACTTTTCACTTAGCTTCCCAAGATCCTATGAGACCTCTTTAGGTTACCTTGAACAAAACAAAACTGGTACACACCCTACCGAAGGGTCCCTCTCCCAGGATGGGAGGAAACTTCATCTCTTGACAATAAGGTCACAACCATCCTTAGGGTTTACATACACATGGGCATGCTTAACCCAGAAACTACTAAGGCATAAGCAGACCACCTACTAAACCATGCTAGGTCATACTTGTTCTCATTCCTCAATCACTGGATCAAGATCATACCTTCCCATGTCATCAACTTAGCTGTGAGGGGTTCGTTAAACACACCTTAAACTTAAGGGGTTTCCCTTTCCTTTGAGCATAAGAAGTACCATGCTCGCATCTATAGAAACTCAACTCTCATAATGAGCATTAGGTACACCACTTCCCCTCTAAGGCCTAGGAACCCTAGGTTCACTTTTTGATGACCAACTAGATGCTCAATCTATTAACCACGAATCAGGCATGTATAAGGCATGATACACACTTCCTGTCATCCTTCTACTCGAGCAACACTTCAGAGTCGAGTCCTCCTTAAGGACAACCAACAAGGCATAAGGCCCCACTAAACCTCTCCAGGGTATACAAAACTTCTTCTTCCTTTCTCAGAAGGTAAACACTTATACCATAGGCACATAGGTGCCGGAAGCCTCATCCTCCCTCTCTAAAGACAACCAAGATATCACCATCATCCAGGGATCAAGCATGAGGCCACCACTTTCATCCACTTAGGCTGCATCATTCTCAACTCCCCACTTTTCCTCATATCTCAGAGTCTAGGTTTACAACCTTCTTGCTTGGGGTCCTACTCTTTCTCTCTAGAACTAACTCTACAAACAACCTTACTACGTGAGGTTCTCTCTCCATGAAGGTGGGTCAAGCTTACAAGCATTCCCCTTAAGATTATGTCTGCTCAAGGTTATCCATAACCCTCTATGGTTGTCTCATAAGCTATCCATCCTACTTCCTTGGCCAGGGTTTTAACCTTCTACTCGTACTACTGATGTACGCTGGGTGCCTACTATGCCATGCTCATATAAGATCATGAGGTTTCCATAGGTTCTTCTTTATCCTCATCAAGGAAGTAGCTATCCTTTGCTATAGCCTACATGACCCTTTCTAGGGTTGGGTTGCTAAAGGTACTCGGTCATCCAACCTCTCATGGCTCATACGTCATCCAAGGCATGTCCATCCAACCCCATGGTCTACCATGACATCTAACTCATCATGTTGTCTCTCTCTCTCTAGCCTTCACTTAGGGTTAACATCATCCTCAGAGGATGTGCCATGTCTCTACTTGTAATGGAGATCTCTATCTCCAAGACTAACTCTCTTTATTTATCCTCCTGACAAGAAGGTCTATCCTCAGGTCTCTTCTGAGGGCATGACACCTTATGTCATACGACCTAAGCATGTATCTATCCATTAGTTTATGCTAAATCTATTAAGCTTATGTCCATGATATCTTATTTACATGCTTTTCATTAATTTGGTGGAGGATTCCTTAAACCTTATCAACCTTACTCATACCTCAAGAGGGTGAGGAGAAGAGAGAAACCCCTAATCATTAAGGTCCTTAACAAAATTTGAGTTGAGAAGGGATGAACAAGATGAGAGAGTCCTAAATGTATCTTATTTCGAATCACACCGTGAAACTTTGGCCAGGTAGTCACACAGATCCGGGAGTCCTCGTATTCCAACTAGCAGTGCGGAGGAAAATATTGCCAGCCCCATGTCGTGATCCTTTTCTAGACACCTCCGTCTTTCAGATAATCCTCTAATAACTCCCTTGGGTTCCATGGAGTTTGTAAAATTTAATAGTTATTAATGGTTAAGTGAGGAACCTACACTCTGATACCAAATGTTATGACCCCACCTTCCGGTAACCCCCAATTAAGGGAGACCGAGAGGTCGAAGCCACACACATAATTTCTGGATCAAATGTTCGGCAATTAACCAAGAACAATTATTAAATTTTAACAGACTAAAGTGGAAAGCTATGAGAAAATAAACTTTTGCATACCTTTTGAAAACTTGGATCTCTAAACTTCTATCCACATATGAATTCTACTCTAACTAATCATCCTTGTATTTTAAATCATGTATTTCATAGTATGACGGTTTACTGTTAGTCCTTTTGGCTTTGTACCTAAAATGTCGATAAACAAAATGTCGGTCAGCATAAAGCTGGTATGTGGGGGAAACAATAATCGTGCAATTATTCATAATAATGTATTGCAGCCAATTACCATTTAACAAACACTTTTACATTTTAAATATAACTGCGCGATCCATGCATTCCCTATCCTATGCGATGTCCCTGCAGTGGACATGGATACTACTTTCCTTATAGTAGCTCCCCATTAAACCCCTCATGGTCCCACCAATAGATGAACCAGTTTCTAGGGTTGAGTCACATGGCACTACCCGTAAGTAGCCCACTCCTTAACTCATGGCATGCTAAAAGGTCTCATGGCACTACACTTGGTATCCCAATTTCTAACCCACGATAACCTAGACCTTACTCTAGGTTACCCCTTTTTAGCCTTTACAAGCCACAGAGGTGGATTCAGATCTAAGCCAGTTATATATATATATATATATATATATATATATATATATATATATATATATTCATGGTGATAATCATAGTCACTTTATAGTTGCATGAAATAAAAAGCACCCAATAGTTATTTTCAAGCAACTGATAAACCCGTTCGGAAATCGCCGTGAAACTAAAGCAATTATTCATAAGCGTAACCACCTACCTGTTCAGTAGATTTCTCAAGCTAATATCAATTCCAACCAAGAAAGAAATCCAAGCAAGTAGTTCAACCACAAAATCAAGAATCTTGAAAAGCACATGTACTCTATTTACTACACACTTTATCAAGATTCTTTCTATTCAACTTGAAATCACTTCCTAAGGTTTTTGTATCCATTTTAGGGTTTCATTTTGCATTTAGTGTTTCACTTCATTTACTATTTTAAACCCTATTTATATTCAATTACTTACAAACCCTAATTTTGAATTAAGGCACATTTAAACATTAATTAAGCCCATTATGCCTCTTTTATGTTAAAACTACCATTTGTATCCTTTTAATCCATGGCAAGATCATTATGCTCATTTATCATCAATTCATAGTTCATTATGGTCTAATTCACAAATGAACTCTATATATCATTAAATCCACCTTTTATTCATTAGAAAACCCTAATTGCTATATTAAGGGTATTTACCCACAATTAGGAACTTTTATATACAATTAACTTAGAACCATCATTTAACAACATATTTTCACATTTTTCAAATTAAATATGATCTTATCCTCTTTTACCCTAAATTAGGGTTTCTAATGCTTAATCATTCTCATATGATATAAAAACCCTAAATCATGCAATTTCACATCTAGATCAGGTTCGAATCTAACATTATCATTCAATAGGTTATTAATACTTAAATTAACCCATTAAGCATACTAGATTCAACCTTTAATCACAAATAGGGTTTTTAACCTAACTTTAATGCACTTTTCATGAACTTATTGTACTTTTGCTATTAGAAACGGAATCAATCTTTAATATTATTTTTATTGGATTCCTCTAATTCTCTTGATCAAAATACATATATTATTCATATTTATATGAGCTACAGTTTATTAGATATGAATTTCACAAAATTACTTACTTTGGGCCAATAAGAGCGCACCAAGTGTCCGGATCCATGCAACGTTGTTCGATTTGGTTGAAAACAATTCAAAGTTATGTTCTTGCCCTTGGTTAAGTTGGACCGCTCTTTAGCCCACGGAGGGGCATATTGGTCCAGAGCTCGTTTGGTCATCTTCTTCCCTTGGAACCCTACAAAGCCGCCGACCTGCAGCGAAGAGTGGGTTGCCCCTTCCTCCTTGGGCCACGATCCTCGCCGAAAGCTTCTTCTCTACCTCCGCCATGATTTGGCGCACACGCAGAACCTCCTGATCTCAGCGAAGGCGGTCGTTTCATCGCTCATTCGGACAGGCATTGTTGACCATCACAGCAGCCTAGTCGCTGCTGCTGCACATGTTCCAGGGCTCAGCCTTGTTGGATATGTGGCTCCTCGGAACCCTGGTACACCAAGCATCCATGGAAACCCTGCGTTGGCTCCTTCCAGCTTCATGTTCACATTGCTTTCTATGGTTAGGGTTTAAGGACGAAAACGAGGAAGAAGAGAAGAGAAAGATGTGTAGGATTCTCTGGGATCGGCCCAAGGTCTTACCCCTTTTATAGGGGAGGATATCCTCATCCTAAGATGCCCATCTAAGAGGAAACAAGTCCTCTTCTATTAGGAATCCTATTCCTATAATGAGAAGCAAGTCTCTTTCTCTCTCTTAAATATCCTCTTGATATTCATTATCCTTGAGATATTTGAATTTTGAAAATCACCTCCTTTATCCACTTAATACTTTCCTTTTAATTATTTGTCACCAAATCATGTTTTCTTTTAATAGAAAATACCACCTTTTAAAAAACAACACAAAATTCATTAATAATGTATCACATTATCCTTTTATTTTGCAATTTTGGTATTTTCTCTATCTTTCTTTTTTATTGGGATTCCTTGGATCCCAAGACACTCTATTATTTCGAAATTCCTTTTTCAAGGATACTTATTATCCTTCTAGATGCATCTATATGCATTATTTCACATTATCTTGTTTATTTCTCATTAAAATATCTCTTTTTGAGGATTTCTCTTTATTTATCTTTTATTTTCCTCATTGGTATTCCTTTTGATATTAGGAATCCTAGGGATATGAAATTCCACCAAGAATAACTCAATTATACCTCTTTTCACTTATTTTCCACATTTTACCATTGTTTTCAATTTTTTTTTAATAAAGAAATACTTAATTAATATTTTCTTTTCTTATTACCTTTTCTTTGCAACGTTGGACTCCTTGGAACCCAAGGAACCTAAGAGGCACGAAATCCCTCTTTGGATTTGCCTTCTATAGGTTTCCATCTCATTCTTTTCTCAAAAACTCAATTATTCATTTACTAATTTAATAGTTGAATTTCCTTTCTTCATTTCCTTGTTATTGGGCCCAATAGCCAATAAAGCCCACAACACAATCATCAAGGCTATTGTAAATGAAATCCATTTATTCAAAACAAATTATATCATTATTTGTTCAATTATCTTTAATATGAGAAATTACATTTCTCACCAATTGAACCCAAAAATTGGGGTTGTAACATCCTTCCCCTCTTATAGGAATTTTTTCCTCAAAATTCTTATCAAGCAAATAGACAATTCAGGATAAGACTTTTCCATGTCCATCATTGGCCCCTATGTGGCTTTACTACTCATGGCGCTACCAAAGAACCTTTATCATCACATATTCATTTCTCTGAGTTCTTTCATCCTGGCGTCTATAAACTACATAGGTGACTCAGGCAATTTCATCATCCCTTGGGGCTCACTAGGTTCATTGCTCAGCACATGGTCTGGGTACCTCACATAGTGCTCTAAATTGGACACATGGAACTCATCACACATTACTTTATCCTTAGGGGTAAGATCAAACTTAACCTTCTCTACCAATCCATCTAAAATGAACCCATGCATCGGGGGCTTAGCTCTCTCTTAGCTATAACTTAGAGGGGTCATATTTTCATGTCACATATTCTCCCATAGTGAACGTCATGTCAGTCTACTTTGCATCCACTCATGACTCCCGTCATCTCTAGGCTCCTTTCAGCCATTGCACGATCTAAGCGACTTCATCTACACACACTGTGGTCCCTTTTCTAACCATCACATGGTCCTTTCACCAACATCACCTTACTGAAGTGGTGACTGACATAACCTCCCTTACAGAGCTTCTTTCAATCCTGATATTGGCCATGGTGGTTATCATCACATCTTTCATAGGATAAGAACTGTCTCTAGATATCACCTTGAACGAGCACACATGCTCTCATCAGACCCTTTAGTCTGGATCGTACTATCCATTAGTTAGAGGTGATAAACTGTACTAACATAATGTTCTTCATGTTTCTACTTCCATCTCATGGAAGTGAACCTTTAGGTTATACTCAAGAACTTTTGAACTCGCATCATGGTGTAGTTGAACCATCTCTCTCATGTGTAGTTCAACCAGATCTATCCCTTGACAGAACTCTTTCTTTCTCATGCTATCTAGGTAAGGCGATCTACCATAACCCACATTGCATCTTGACCTTCCTTGGTCTAGGGAAGACTTAAAAACTCCATAGTGATGAACTCCGTTTTCCCCTCTCGGGAACTCTTTATCCTTTTCCATAGTGATGAACTCCCTTTTCCCCTCTCGGGAACTCTTTATCCTTTATATCAATGCACTGGGTTACTGGTGTTCGTCCTTCACCTACGGCTTGCATGGCCATAAACTACATGGAACTTCATCTTAGGCATCTAAAGTACTACTGTCACTTATTATCTTGGTAGTACTATGGTGTATGGTGATCTTCAATCATGATTTCATGTATGTCATGATTCCTCAAGATCGATTCCTCAGAAACCCTAAACCACTCTAGCCGGGGTTTCATCACCTTACTTTCCAAAGAAGTGCATTTGAGATTATACAACCATCCTTTCATTTCATCAAGGCCTAGGATGGCTAACCAAACAACCATTAACTTGATCAACATATTACGTTACATCTGAGTGTTAATCAACCACATCTCCTTTCCAAACTTAGGGTTAGCCTAACAACCTCTTCTAGCCTCTAGCCAAACTAGACAGATATATCTCTACCAGATCATTCATTACCGCTTCACATCCTTACATATTAGGTAATGTTGATGACATACACCGTCATGTATTTCACTTATCATCTCACCTCAAAAACTATGTCTATCTTCAACAAGAAACTCTGAGCTCATCCTCATGGTGATCAAACTCAACCTGGTATAACTTGCAAGTTCCATATAGCTCATGATAAAACATCCTCATAAGATGACTACCTCATTTCTCTTAGTGTTTGCAAACCATCCATGTATCGTTTACTCCAACATGGTATGTTATCATTTTTGTCCTCATACCTTGTAGAAACGTCCTAACTCACATCGTCTTTTATCCTTGGTGTATGGCATGCGTACTGTCCTATCTCTCATTCCCATAACAAGAGGAAATAAGCATTTGGATGCAGTCCAAATACAGAGTTCTTCCTGTTCCAAGAGTAGAGATGGTACATCCCACCTTGCCAGTACACCTTTAAATCCAAGTTGAAACGTGTCGTTTATGCCTCTATATTACAATCATCTTACTATCAAAGTTACCTCCATGGAAAATTGGTTTCAAACTTACTTGGGTCACCACACAATCCCTGGTCATTTCTTCTAGGTCTATAGAGTGTCAGCACTTTTAGGGTCATCCCTCTTCCCTTATGCATCCAGAGAGTGCCCTACTCATCTGCCCTTTGGGACCCATGAGTACATGAAGGTGATCAATCTCCTAACCCATGGCCCTCAGACAATGATAGTTGTTACCTCCCGACCCTATTTTCATGTGCAACTAGGGAATTAGGCAACTCCTACTCCCATCAGACTTATCCCTCCCTGATCCTAGGATAGACTTAGGATTCTCTTATAGTACATGTTTAACTTAGAACCTTACCCAAGCCTTCATCATCTCTTTCTGCATTCAAGGGCTGTCTTTCATCCTTTCATAGGGGTCATGGTGACCTGCCTACCTTGGTCAGGCCCCATACCGGTTACCTCCATGGTAACACATCTTTATGCACTTAGAGATGGATTTCTATGGGTCTACAGGTTCATTCACATTCCATGTACTTTTCACTTAGCTTCTCAAGATCCTATGAGACCTCTTTAGGTTACCTTGAACCAAACAAAACTGGTACACACCCTACCGAAGGGTCCCTCTCCCAGGATGGGATGAAACTTCATCCCTTGACAACAAGGTCACAACCATACTTAGGGTTATCATACACAGGGGCATGCTTAACCCAGCAACTACTAAGGCATAAGTAGACCACCTACTAAACCATGCTAGGTCATACTTGTTCTCTTTCCTCAATCACTGGATCAAGATCATACCTTCCCATGTCATCAACTTAGCTGTGAGGGGTTCGTCAAACACACCTTAAACTTAAGGGGTTTCCCTTTCCTTTGAACATAAGAAGTACCATGCTTGCATCTATAGAAACTCAACTCTCATCATGAGCATTAGGTACACCACTTCCCCTCTTAGTCCTAGGAACCCTAGGTTCACTTTTTGATGACCAACTACATGCTCAATCTATTAACCACGAATCAGGCATGTATAAGGCATGACACACACTTCCTGTCATCCTTCTACTCGAGCAACACATCAGAGTCGAGTCCTCCTTAAGGACAACCAACAAGGCATAAGGCCCTACTAAACCTCTCCAGGGTATACAAAACTTCTTCTTCCTTTATCAGAAGGTAAACACTTATACCATAGGCACATAGGTGCCAGAAGCCTCATCCTCCCTCTCTAAAGACAACCAAGATATCACCATCATCCAGGGATCACACATGAGGCCACCACTTTCATCCACTTAGGTTGCATCATTCTCAACTCCCCACTTTTCCTCATATCTCAGAGTCTAGGTTTACAACCTTCTTGCTTGGGGTCCTACTCTTTCTCTCTAGAACTAACTCTACAAACAACCTTACTACGTGAGGTTCTCTCTCCATGAAGGTGGGTCAAGCTTACAAGCATTCCCCTTAAGATTATGTCTGCTCAAGGTTATCCATAACCCTCTATGCTTGTCTCATAAGCTATCCATCCTACTTCCTTGGCCAGGGTTTTAACCTTCTGCTCATACTACTGATGTACTATGGGTGCCTACTATGCCATGCTCATATAAGCTCATGGGGTTTCCATAGGTTCTTCTTTATCCTCATCAAGGAAGGAGCTATCCTTCGCTCTAGCCTACACGACCCTTTCCATGGTTGGGTTGCCGAAGGTACTCGGTCATCCAACCTCTCATGACTCATACATCATCCAAGGCATGTCCATCCAACCACCTGGTCTACCATGACATCTAACTCATCATGTTGTCTCTCTCTCTAGCCTTCACTTAGGGTTACTATCATCCTCAGAGGATGTGACAGGTCTCTACTTGTAATGGAGATCTCTATCTCCAAGACTAACTCTCTTTATTTATCCTCCTGATAAGAAGGTCTAGCCTCAGGTCTCTTCTGAGGGCATGACAACTTATGTCATATGACCTAAGCATGTATCTATCCGTTAGTTTATGCTTAATCTATTAAGCTTATGTCCATGATATCTTATTTACATGCTTTTCATTAATTTGGTGGAGGATTCCTTAAACCTTATCAACATTACCCATACCTCAAGAGGGTGAGGAGAAGAGAGAAACCCCTAATCCTTAAGGTCCTTAACAGAATTTGAGTTGAGAAGGGATGAACAAGATGAGAGAGTCCTAAATGTATCTTATTTCGAATCACACCCTGATACGTTGGCCAGGTAGTCACACGGATCTGGGAGTCCTCATATTCTGACTAGCGGTGCGGAGGAAAATATTGCCAGCCCCCAGTCGTGATCATTTTCTAGACACCTCCGTCTTTCGGATAATCCTCTAATAACTCCCTTGGGTTCTATGGAGTTTGTAAAATTTAATAGTTATTAATGGTTAAGTGAGGAACCTATGCTCTGATACCAAATGTTATGACCCCACCTTTCGGTAACCCCCAATTAAGGGAGACCGAGAGTTCGAAGTTGCACACATAATTTCCGGATCAAAGGTTCGGAAATTAACCAAGAACAATTATTAAATTTTAACAAACTAAAGTGGAAAGCTATGAGAAAATAAACTTTTGCATACCTTTTGAAAACTTGGATCTCTAAACTTCTATCCACATATGAATTCTACTCTAACTAATCCTCCTTGTATTTTAAATCATGTATTTTACAGTATGACGGTTTACTGTTTGTCCTTTTGGCTTTGTACCTAAAACTCCGACAAACAAAACGTCGGTCAGCATAAAGCTGGTATGTGGGGGAAACAATAATCGTGCAATTATTCATAACAATGTATTGCATCCAATTACCATTTAACAAACACTTTTACATTTTAAATATAACTATGTGATCCATGCATTCCCTATCCTCTGTGCTGTCCCTGCAGTGGACCTGGATACTACTTTCCTTATAGTATCTCCCCATTAAACCCCTCATGGTCCCACCTATAGGTGAACTAGTTTCTAGGGTTGAGTCACATGGCACTACCCGTAAGTAGCCCACTCCTTAACTCATGGCATGCTAAAGGGTCTCATGGCACTACACTTGGTATCCCAATTTCTAACCCATGATAACCTAGACCTTACTCTAGGTTACCCCTTTTTAGCCTTTACAAGCCACAGAGGTGGATTCAGATCTAAGACAGTTATATATATATATATATATATATATATATATATATATATTCATGGTGATAATCATAGTCACTTTATAGTTGCATGAAATAAAAAGCACCCAACAGTTATTTTCAAGAAACCGATAAACCTGTTTGGAAATCACCGTGAAACTAAAGCGATTATTCATAAGTGTAACCACATACATGTTCAGTAGATTTCTCAAGCTAATATCAATTTCAACCAAGAAAGAAATCCAAGAATGTAGTTCAACCACACAATCAAGAATCCTGAAAAACACATGTACTCTATTTACTACACACTTTATCAAGATTCTTTCTATTCAACTTGAAATCGCTTCCTAAGGTTTCTGTATCCTTTTTAGGGTTTCATTTTGCATTTAGGGTTTCACTTCATTTACTATTTTAAACCCTATTTCTATTCAATTACTTACAAACCCTAATTTTGAATTAAGGCACATTTAAACATTAATTAAGCCCATTATGCCTCTTTTATGTTAAAACTACCATTTTTATCCTTTTAATCCATGGCAAGATCATTATGCTCATTTATCATCAATTCATAGTTCATTATGGTCTAATTCACAAATGAACTCTATATATCATTAAATCCACCTTTTATTCATTAGAAAACCCTAATTTATATATTAAGGGTATTTACCCACAATTAGGAACTTTTATATACAAATAACTTAGAACCATCATTTAACAACATATTTTCACAATTTTCAAATTAAATATGATCTTATCCTCTTCTACCCTAAATTAGGGTTTCTAATTGCTTAATCATTCTCATATGAGATAAAAACCCTAAATCATGCAATTTCACATCTAGATCAGTTTCGAATCTAACATTATCATTTAACATGTTATTAATACTTAAATTAACCCATTAAGCATACTAGATTCGACCTTTAATCACAAATAGGGTTTTTAACCTAACTTTAATGCACTTTTCATCAACTTATTGTACTTTTTCAATTAGGAACGGAATCAATCTTTAATATCATTTTTATTCGATTCCTCTCATTCTCCTGATCAAAATACATATATTATTTGTATTTATCCAAGCTACAGTTTAATAGATATGAATTTCACAAAATTACTTACTTTGGGCCAATCATAGCGCGCCAAGTGTCCGGCTCCATGCAACGTTGTTCGATTTGGTTGAAAACATTTCGAAGTTATGTTCTTGCCCTTGGTTAAGTTGGACCGCTCTTTAGCCCGTAGAGGGGCATATTGGTCTAGAGCTCGTTTGGTCATCTTCTTCCCTTGGAACCCTACACAGCCGTCGACCTGTAGCCAAGTGCGGGCTGCTCCTTCCTCCTTTGGCCACGATCCTTGCCAAAAGCTTCTTATCTGCCTCCGCCATGATCTGGCGCACACGCGACACCTCCTGATCTCGGCCTAGGTGGACGTTTCATCGCTCATCAGGCCAGGCACTGTCGGCCATCACAACAGCCTAGCCGCTGCTGTTGCACATGTTCCAGGGCTCGACCTCGTTGGATATGTGGCTCCTCGGAACCCTGGTACACCAGGCGTCCATGGAAACCCTGCGTTGGATCCTTCCAGCTTCATGCTCATGTTGCTTTCTATGGTTAGGGTTTAAGGATGAAAACGAGGAAGAAGAGAAGAGAAAGATGTGTAGGATTCTCTGGGCTCGACCCAATGTCTTACCCCTTTTATAGGGGAGGATATCCTCATCCTAAGATGCCCATCTAAGAGGAAACAAGTCCTCTCCTATTAGGAATCCTATTCCTATAATGAGAAACAAGTCTCTTTCTCTCTCTTAAATATCCTCTTGATATTCATTATCCTTGAGATATTTGAATTTTGAAAATCACCTCCTTTATCCTTTTAATACTTGCCTTTTAATTATTTGTCACAAAATCATGTTTTCTTTTAATAGAAAATACCACCTTTTGAAAAACAACACAAAATTCATTAATAATGTATCACATTATCCTTTTATTTTGCAATTTTGGTATTTTCTCTATCTTTCTTCTTTATTGGGATTCCTTGGATCCCAAGACACTCTATTATTTTGAAATTCCTTTTTCAAGGATATTTATTATCCTTCTAGATGCATCTATATGCATTATTTCACATTATCTTTTTTATTTCTCATTAAAATATCTCTTTTTGAGGATTTCTCTTTGTTTCTCTTTTATTTTCCTCATTGGTATTCCTTTTAATATTAGGAATCCTTGGGATACGAAATTCCACCAAGAATAACTCAATTATACCTCTTTTCACTTGTTTTCCACATTTTACCATTGTTTTCAATTTCTTTCTTAATAAAGAAATACTTAATTAATCTTTTCTTTTCTTATTGCCTTTTCTTTTCAACTTTGGACTCCTTGGAACCCAAGGAACCCAAGAGGCATGAAATCCATCTTTGGATTTGCCTTCTAGAGGTTTCCATCTCATTCTTTTCTCAAAAACTCAATTATTCATTTACTAATTTTATAATTGAATTTCCTTTCTTCATTTCCTTGTTATTGGGCCCAATAGCCAATAAAGCCCACAACACAATCATCAAGGCTATTGTAAATGAAATCCATTTATTCAAAACAAATTATATCATTATTTGTTCAATTATCTTTAATATGAGAAATTACATTTCTCACCAATTGAACCCAAAAATTGGGGTTGTAACAAGATTGGCATAGTCCAATGGCTGAATCAGAATATGATGATGTATACTCACATGATTGATACAATTAAATATCTGGTTAGCAGATTGGTTGAGGCCAAAAGATAGAAATAAGAATGATTCATGAATGACATACCATGATAATGAGTATCATAGGATAAGCTTGAGATGTTGATATAGTATGATGGATAAATGATATACATGTTCTTCCTATTCCTAATAAAGAGAATAGATGATTTACTTCTCTATCATAGATAGTTGCAATGCTTTAAAAGATGAGAATATTCTAAACTGCTTATCCTCTGCTCAGTTTCATAATGTTTATCTACAATAATAATGTTTCTGGCAGAGAGTTATATCTCTCGCTGGGACAATTTTCAATTGTCTCACCCCCGTGGGATCCAACATTTTTTAGGTGGACGTGGATGAAGAAGTAGAAATCATACAGCAGGAAAAAGGACAGTAGCATCAGAGACAGCAGTAACATCTCAGGTGGAGATACTGATTGTCATGTCTTGTAGATATGAGTCCTATGTGTCATCTCTGTACTCTCAGGTCCTAGGAGTCAGTACTTAGTGTTTTTATAATCAATCTGAGATTTTGGCTTAAATGCCTCAAGGTTTTGTGTTGCTCATGTGTAGATGTAACAGAGCAATTAATGTATGTAATCCTTGAGAAGATATGGTACATGGCATGCACTTGTGGACCAGAATGTACATGTAATACTTTGGTTCTTGTTGTTAAGAGTTTCCTAGAATTGGATCTCTTTGAAAAAAGGTTTTAATTTTTAGTGATTTTTGTTAATCCATTGTTAATGATCGCTTCCGCTTAGTTAATGATGATTTGTTCGAATGCTTCACCACAATTAGTGGTATCAGAGCTCTAGGTTCACTGAGTCAACAAAGACATAGGACTAAGGTGTTGAGTCTGTTCTAGTGTCATCCATTATATCTTATAGTGACTTTTGCTCATGCAGAAGAAGGGAGATAGCGTAAAGATGTCTGGAGAACACGAGGATTACATTGTTGAAAGCAATGTTGCTGCACCAGTAAGAGGTGCAAGGGATCAGGCAAGAGAGGAATCAGTGCCTGAGAATCCCCATTTTGATGAAGCTATGATAGAAAACCCAAATATTCATGCTCTATTTAGGGAATTCATGACCACAATGAGGTATATGGCAGACCGAATGCCCACACCAACACCTAGGGCACCAACTCCCAATGAGGGACATGGGTTTGGTAAGACTTTTGAACAATTACGTCATGTAGGAGCTATAGAATATGCTGGGACAATTGACCCAGCAAATGTTGATCTATGGCTCACTGAGCTAGAAAAGGCTTTTAAGATCCTTAGTATTCCAGATGTTGACAAAGTCAAATATGTTGTATACCTTTTGAAGGGTAGTGATGGCCATTGGTGGGCCATAGAAGAAGTAAAAAGGAATGATCAAGAGGTTGGTTGGGAGGAATTTCATCAAGAATTCATCAATAAGTATTTTCCAAGAACATATTTAGATGAAAAGATCTCACAGTTTGAGAAGGTTCGACAGGGAACCATGTCAATAAAAGTATATGATGCTAGGTGTATGGAACTTTTACGGTTTTGTCCTCAAATGGCTGCTACTGAGCAGGAGAAGATTTGAAGTTTTGATAAAGGACTGAATGATGAGGTGTCTATCTCGGCAGCTGCATTAGAAAGTAGAGAGAAATTTTCCACATTTGTGGAGTCAATTCGGAGGATAGAAAGGTCTGTGACAAAGAAACATGAGGCAAACCTCAAAAGGAGGTCTACACAGTCACAAGAACAGTGGATTGGTGGTACTGAATAACCAAAGTTTTTGATAACACCAGTTCAACCACAATATAGTACACCAATGCAGTGGTCATCAAGTGAGGGCTGAACTTGCCATAAATGTGGACAGATAGGACATTTTAGGCAGCAGTGTCCAAGAAGAAATAATGTGGTAACCCAACAGTCAAGGAATAATCTACAAAATCCACAAGGACCCCAGGTTAGTGAAGTAGAAGGCTAAGGATGAAGACAAGTGTCACAGTTTGGTCCATCTACCTCTGGTAGTGGAGGATAAAGGCAATAGCAGATGACAACTGACTCCATGTATCGAGTTAGATAAGACACTAGATAACTCGTAAGAGGTAATATGTCAAGATAGAACTTTTCATTCTGAATCATCTTTCTTTTTCTACTCTCTACCTACTAATTATAAGAAAGGTAGTTGGTGTTAAACTTCCTTTAATTAGTCTTGTGAGGATATGAGGAAGAGATAAGAAGGATGAGAACTTATATTCAGTCCAATATTCTCTTATATGTTTTGAAATTTCTCTCTTCATGATGAAAGGAAGAGATGTAATAGAAACACCCATAGAAAATTTAAGATATTAAGTAGTAAAACTTAAAGAGATGAAACATAATATAAAAACCAATACATACTACATAACTTCAGTTCTTGAATACCCTGGCCAGGTATTCATCTATTGAAGATAAGGTAAGTATGCCACTCTTAGATTGCTATCTTTCTGATTACTTTGATCAAGTAGTCATTTTGAGACAATCTAAAGAGTATAATGAGGAAGAATGTGTGGCAAGGATATTTCTACCACATTCTAATTGATATACGAAGGGATCTGAGTTAAATCATAAATCAATTTATAAACAAAAGAAGATGTATAGTATAATGTATACCCTGGTCCTCAGACCTAGAGGTAACAATTACCTGATGAGAGGTAAACAATGTTCAATGATGGACTGAGGGTTTGAATACCCAAATTTAGTATTCATGATGATGATGTGATGTGTTTTTGGCACATATAATGGATACCAAGAGCATCCTAGTATCCAAGAACTTTCAATGATATGAGAAAATGGGAACATGGCTCCTCATAAGAAGTAATGTTTGGTTGCCTAGAAGGTCCAACTTTGAAATTTGTCTAGTTACATACTGTAGTATGAATACCATATGTTAGGGGGTTATGCCCCGCATAAACATGACATTAGCAAAGATGTATGAGTCAAAGTAATAATTGTAAAATCATTGTGGGAAAAGCTTATTAAGCTAAAAATAATTCTTTAAGATAGGTAACCTTCCCTTATGAAAAGAAACAATAGAGTATGTGTCATGTGTGACAAGTTCTATGATAACCCTATATGGAAGGACTTTGTGTTGATCAAAGTTCTATGGAATCCCTATGACATTAAGATGTTATGTGGAGACTTGATGATATAATGAATGAAAAAAAATATCTGACTTTCTTTACCTAGGATTTCGGGGATGAAATCCTTGTTAGGGGTTTATAACTTGTAACATCCCTGACCTGGGTTATGAGGTAACCCTATTTGTTTTGGCTAAATGTGTTTCTTAGGACTTTAATATAATCTTCTAAGGTTTTTTTTTATCATGTGACACACTTATGTTCCAAGTTTGGTCCTGATTAAATGCTATTTGAGCAATGTTCCTTTGTTTTGGACCAAAGTGCAATTTACCCAAGTTGAGGGGTTATATTGCAATATGTCACATGATTGAATATGCCTCTTGTGTTCTAGCATCATTATATAGAAAAATGATTCAAGGTGGTGGCTGGTGGAAAGCCCAAATTCCAAGTTTAAACTTGTTTGAATAATGTTGAAATAATATTTGCTTGTTGTGGACTAAAGTGCAAATTACCCAAGTTGAGGGGTTAAATTGAAATTGTTACATGATAAAATGTTCCTCAAGTGTTTAATCATCATAAGAATGAGAATGGTGCTGAGGTATGGCTTCCACAAGCCTGAGCACCGAGAAAGAGCTTATAAAGCAATGTTTGTGCATTAAAACCTAGTTCTGGTGTAATGTGTAATTTACCCAAAACCTAGGGTTCAATATGCAAAATACCACTTCTATAGAGTCCCTAATATTTCTTGGTATCAATTAGAGACAAGAAAATGAGAGGGATGTCTCATTTGAATCTCTTTGGAGGAGAGAGAATCTTGATACTAAAATAATCAAGATTTAAGCATAATTGAAACCCTAATTCAATTTAATGCAAAAATAAATATATTTATGGAAGTTCCCTTCAAAAAAAATGAGATGTTTGGATTTGTATAAGTATGTACGTCCTTTTGCCTTGAAAAGGACACGAAATATCTAAAGTGAGTGGAGAGCCCACTCACATTAGTTAAAGAAAAAGTAATATCCACTCAATTTTGGATATTATAATTATATTGGTTAAGGTGCTTAACTTGCTTTATTTTAATTCATGGATAATGAAGAGGAATTGCAAGGTGGGGGAGATGGTTTCGTATGCAAGGGATTGAGTGGAGTATGTGGCACCAATTTTGGGAGTTGAAGGAGTTGTTTATCACTTTCTCTCTCATTGAAATTCCCTTATATACATTCCATTTTCAACCCACATGAAAGGCTTTTTCGATCCCTTTTCCTTTCCTTGATTTGTTTGAATACAAGGGAGCTTAGGAGAAATAGGAGGACGTGTCCCAACCTGTAGGTAATCCCCATAGTCATCTTCAACCTTGATTTCATTGTGGAAATCGAAATTCAATGCTTAATTTCTTCTTTTCTTCATTCAATCTTCAACCTTAGCCATTCATTTCACTGAAAGACTTGAGAACGGACCTTGGACAGTTCAAAACGCTTAATCCACCATTAAGGACGTGAATATTGAAGCTTGGATTCAATTTTGAAGGCGTTTTATATAACTTGAACCCTTAAATGTCATTATTGCTTGCAATTTATTCATTGTGTTGAACCTTTCTTCTTTCTCGATTTCCTTTTGATTAGTTCTTGAAATCATCATAAGAATCACAACTGATTTCGAATGTTTGAATCTTGAAGATGATGATGTCATCTTAAGAACACACCTCAACAAAGGAATGGGCAAATGGTTTTCAAAACTGATTGTGTTGATTCTGTTTCAAAACCGATTGAGCTAATTCGGTTTTGAGACTGAATGGGTAGTTGAACCCAAGATCGAATGGGTAGTTGAACCCAAGACTGAATGGGTAGTTGAACCCAAGAACACATGGGTAATATACTTCAAACAAAATTGGTAATTAAGTTCAATACCGAATGGGTAATTAACTACAAGATCGAATGGGTAATTGAGTTCAAAATTGAATGGGTAATTGAGTTCAAAACCGAATGGGTAATGGATCTCAAGATCGAATGGGTAAATTGAACTTCAAAACCATTAGGGGTTAATTTTTGATGTGAATGATGAAGATCCAATGGCTCAAACTGATTTAAATTTAATGTATTCAAGGATGGGTGATCCATTGATTACTAACCCTAATTGGATTGAATGGTTGAAACCCTAAATCGATTGAGTCAATTTCAATGTTGAATGGCTCAAACGGTCTCAAGACCGTTTGAGGTCAAGAGGAGTCATGAATGGATGAAGATCCAAGGGTTTCAAGTTGATCTACCTTCAATGGTCTTAGTATTGAATGGTTCAATGAATGGAAACCCTAAATCGATTGATTAAGAAACCCTAATTTAAGGTTAAAAGGTTTCAAGATGAATGAGACCAAACGGTCTTAGACCATTTGAGGACCATTCGGTCTCAGACCGTTTGAGGGCCATTTGGTTCAAACTATTTGGAGCTAATTGATATTTAATTCAAACGGTCTCAAAACCGTTTGAGGTTTAAGAAGGTCAAGACCGTTTGAAGGTCAAAGTACATCAAGACCGTTTGAGGGTCTAATACCTCAAGACCGTTTGAAGGTATAATTTATTTAAACCATGCAAGTACAATTAACCCCATGATTATTAATGATGTTTATTAAAGATAATTACAATGGTTGTACTTCTCAAGTACTTAGGTGATTAGCATCTTTTGAGTGTTAACCTTCGATGCTTATGAAAGAAATATCTCAATACACTATGCTAACCCTAAATGTATGTACTTGAATGAATGGTTGACCTAATCTAATCAAGCTTGAAGTAATCAACATCCTAGAGAGGATGAGAGAGAGAGGAATTCATACATGTATAATAATCATGTTGTGGTTAAATCCCAACACTCTCAACATGAACAGAATATGTATTAGGGTATGATCCTTGATAAAGAGATCATGAAACCCTAATTGAGAAGGATGATGAGCCCTAACCCTAATTTAGGGCAATGCTAGGTGAAATCCTAATCTGGGGTAATGGTGCAACCCTGATCTAGGATAATGATATGAGAAATCCCAATTCAGGGTAATATAATGAAAAACCCTAATTTAAGAGGATGCTTCATGAAACCTTAATTTGGGGAAAAGTTATAGGGAACCTTAATTCAAGATAATGATGTGTGAAACCCTAATCTAGGGTGATGCCATGTGAATCCCCAATATAGGGTGATGTTATGTGAAACCCTAATATAGGGTGATGTTATGTAAAACCCTAATTGATAAAGAGGGGAACGCTATTCCTAATAATGGAGTAGTGAATAATGTATTGGTAGGTGAAACACCTAATGTGGTTGATAATGGATATACTTATATCAATAATTCCTTAACCTGAGATAAGTCCATATCATTGATAATGGTTGAATAATTCAAATGAATGACTTATGACCAATACATTACATGATGATGTTATGAACAAGTACATAAAGTATTAGGATGGGAAACAAACTAATACAAGATAAGCTGATGAACTTAAGTAAGTCAAAAGTGATGAGTGAAGTGATACATCAAGACATGATAGATATCACATCCAGTACTTCAAAGTTGATACACCTTTATATACCCTAAATCCAGTATACTTGGATGAATAACACATGAAATGTGCCATGTCAATTGTTACATTGAGATGTAATGAGCCTAATGCATTTGATAAGTGTAGGCTAACATACCTTAAGAAAGGGTTAAGCCAAGTTAATAAAGTATGATGTATTTATATTCTGGTAAGGATGAGAGAGAAACACATACCTTGTGTTTATAATCATTTAATGATAAATGATGAGAATAGTTGTTGCCTAATGAAAGGTGACAAGATGTTTAATGGCCTTATGAGCCATGAGAGTTGTTGTTGCCTAATGAGAGGTGACAAGATGTTTAATGGCCTTGTGAGCCATGAGAGTTGTTGTTGCCTAATGAGAGGTGACAAGATGTTTAATGGCCTTGTGAGCCATGAGAGTTGATGTTGCCTAGTGAGAGGTGACAAGATGTGTAATGGGCCTTGTGAGCCATAAGAGTAGTTGTTGCCCAATGAGAGGTAACAAGATGATTATAAAGTCTCATGAAAGAAATGATAATGTTCAAAATAAATAATGGAAACTTAGTAACATAATAATAAAACTAATGGATACAATAATAATAATGAAATCTTGATCATACATGATTTATGTTTATATCCAAATAAGGGCTATAGTGTTTTAAATAAGCTTAAGGGAGATATGAGGAATAATTGAATTACATAAAGAATGTGAATAAGTATGATGGCTTGACCAAGGTTTAATACCTAGTAAAGGTGATAGGGTATTCAGTGATGATGCACATGATTGGTATAGTCCAATGCCTGGAATAGATGCACATGATTGACAGAGTTCCATACCTGGAATAATTGCATAGGATTGGTCATAACCCAATACCTGGAATAATGTCACAGGATTGGTAATAACCCAATACCTGGAATAATTGCAAAGGATTGGTCATAACCCAATACCTGGAATAATGTCACAGGATTGGTCATAACCCAATACTTGGAATAATTGCACATGATTGGTCATAACCCAATATCTGAAATAATTGCAAAGGATTGGTAATAACTCAATACCTGGAATAATTGCACAGGATTGGTCATAACCCAATACCTAGAATAATTGCTCATGATTGGTAATAACCCAATACCTGGAATAATTGCACAAGATTGGTAATAACCCAATACATGGAATGTTTTCATAGGATTGGCATAGTCCAATGCCTGGAATGTTTGCACAGGATTGGCATAGTCCAATACCTGGAATGTTTGCATAGGATTGGCATAGTCTAATGCCTGGAATGTTTGCACAGGATTGGCATAGTCCAATACCTGGAATGTTTGCATAGGATTGGCATAGTCCAATGCCTGGAATGGTTGCATAAGATTGGCATAGTCCAATGCCTGAATCAGAATATGATGATGTATACTCACATGATTGATACAATTCAATATCTGGTTAGCAGATTGGATGAGGCCAATAGATAGAAATGAGAATGATTCATGAATGACATACCATGATAATGAGTATCACAGGATAAGCTTGAGATGTTGATATAGTATGATGGATAAATGATATACCTATTCTTCCTATTCCTTATAAAGAGAATAGATGATTTACTACTCTATCATACATAGTTGCAATGCTTTAAAAGATGAGAATATTCTAAACTTCTTATCCTCTGCTCAGTTTCATAATGTTTATCTACAATAATAATGTTTCTGGCAGAGAGTTATATCTCTCGTTGGGACAATTTTCAATTGTCTCACCCCCGTGAGATCCAACATTTTTTAGGTGGATGCAGACGAAGAAGTAGAAATCATACAGCAGGAAAAAAGATAGTAGCATCAGGGACAACAGTAACATCTCAGGTGGAGATACTAACTGTCATGTCTTGTAGATATGAGTCCTATGTGTCATGTCTGTACTCTCAGGTCCTAGGAGTCAGTACTTAGTGTTTTTATAATCAATCTGATATTTTGGCTTGAATGCCTTGAGGTTTTGTGTTGCTCATGTGTAGATCTAACAGAGCAATTAATGTATGTAATCCTCGAGAAGATATGGTACATGGCATGTACTTGTGGACCAGAATGTACATGTAATACTTTGGTTCTTTTTGTTAAGAGTTTCCTGGAATTGGATCTCTTTGCAAAAAGGTTTTAATTTTTAGTGATTTTTGTTAATATATTGTTAATGATCGCTTCCGCTTAGTTAATGATGATTTGTTCGAACGCTTTGCCACAATTAGTGGTATCAGAGCTCTAGGTTCTCTGAGTCAACAGAGACATATAACTAAGGTGTTGAGTCTGTTCTAGTGTCATCCAATATATCTTATAGTGACTTATGCTTATGCAGAAGAAGGGAGATAGCCTAAAGATGTCTGGAGAACACGAGGATTATGTTGCTGAAAGCAATGTTGCTGCACCACTAAGAGGTGCAAGGGATCAGCCAAGAGAGGAATTAGTGCCTGAGAATCCCCATTTTGATGAAGCTATGATAGAAAACCCAAATATTCATGCTCTATTTAGGGAATTCATGACCACAATGAGGTATATGGCAGATCGGATGCCCGCACTAGCACCTAGGGCACCAACTCCCAATGAGGGACATGGGTCTGGTAAGACTTTTGAACGACTACATCGTGTAGGGGCTATAGAATATGCTGGGACAACTGACCCAGCAGATGCTGATCTATGGCTCACTGAGCTAGAAAAGGCTTTTAAGATCCTTAGTATTCCAGATGTTGACAAAGTCAAACATGCTGTATACCTTTTGAAGGGTAGTGCTGGCCATTGGTGGGCCATAGAAGAAGTAAAAAGGAATGATGAAGAGGTTGGTTGGGAGGAATTTCATCAAGAATTCATCAATAAGTATTTTCCAAGAACATATTTAGATGAAAAGATCTCACAGTTTGAGAAGGTTCGACAGGGAACCATGTCAATAAATGAATTTGAGGCTAGGTTTATGGAACTTTTACGGTTTTGTCCTCAAATGACTGCTACGGAGCAGGAGAAGATTCAACATTTTGAGAAAGGACTGAATGATGAGGTGTCTATCTTGGCAGCTGCATTAGAAAGTAGAGAGAAATTTTCCACATTTGTGGAGTCAATTCGGAGGATAGAAAGGTCTGTGACAAAGAAACATGAGGCAAACCTCAAAAGGAGGTCTGCACAGTCACAGGAACAGTGGATTGGTGGTACTAAATAACCAAAGTTTTCAGTAACACCGGTTCAACCACAATATAGTACACCAATGCAGTGGTCATCAAGTGAGGGCTGAACTTGCCATAAATGTGGATAGATAGGACATTTTAGGTAGCAATGTCCAAGAAGAAATAATGTTGTGACCCAACAGTCAAGGAATAATCTGCAAAATCCACAAGGACCCCAGGTTAGTGAAGCAGAAGGCCAAGGAAGAAGACAAGTGTCACAGTTTGGTCCATCTACCTCTGGTAGTAGAGGACAAAGGCAATAGCAGATGACAACTGACTCCATGTATCGAGTCAGATAAGACACTAGATAACTCATAAGAGGTAATATGTCAAGATAGAACTTTTCATTCTAAATCATCTTTCTTTTTCTAATCTCTGCCTACTAATTATAAGAAAGGTAGTTGTTGTTAAACTTCCTTTAATTAATCTTGTGAGTACATGAGGAAGAGATAAGAAGGATGAGAACTTATATTTAGTCCAATATTCTCTTATATGTTTTGAAATTTCTCTCTTCATGATGAAAGGAATAGATGTAATAGAAACACCCATAGAAAATTTAAGATACTAAGTAGTAAAACTTAAAGAGATGAAACATAATATAAAAACCAATACATACTACCTAACTTCAGTTCTTGAATACCCTGGCCAGGTATTCATCTATTGAAGATAAGGTAAGTATGGCACTCTTAGATTGCTATCTTTCTGATTACTTTGTTCAAGTAGTCATTTTGAGACAATCTAAAGAGTATAATGAGGAAGAAGATGTGGCAAGGATATTTCTACCACATTCTAATTGATATACGAAGGGATCTGAGTTAAATCATAAATCAATTTATAAACAAAAGAAGATGTATATTATAATGTATACCCTGGTCCTCAGACCTAGAGGTAACAATTACCTGATGAGAGGTAAACAATGTTCAATGACGGACTGAGGGTTTGAATACCCAAATTTAATAATGATGACGATGATGTGATGTTTTTTTGGCACATATAATGGATACCAAGGTAAAGAATCCTAGTATCCAAGAAATTTCAATGATATGAGAAAATGGGAACATGACTCCTCATAAGAAGTAATGTTTGGTTGTCTAGAAGGGCCTACTTTGAAATTTGTCCAGTTACATACTGTAGTATGAATACCATATGTTAGGGGTTTATGCCCCGCATAAACATGACATTAGAAAAGATGTATGATTCAAAGGAAAAATTATAAAATCATTGTGGGAAAAGCTTAGTAAGCTAAAAATAATTCTTTAAGATAGGTAACCTTCCCTTATGAAAAGAAACAATAGAGTATGTGTCCTATGTGACAAGTTCTATGATAACCCTGTATGGAAGGACTTTGTGTTGATCAAAGTTCTATGGCATCCCTATGACATTAAGATGTTATGTAGAGACTTGATGATATAATGAATGGAAAAAATATTTGTCTTCCTTTACCTCGGATTTCGGGGACGAAATCCTTGTTAGGGGTTTATAACTTGTAACATCCCTGACCTGGGTTATGAGGTAACCCTGTTTGTTTTGGCTAAATGAGTTTCTTAGGACTTTAATATAATCTTCTAAGGTGTTTTGTTATCATGTGACACACTTATGTTCCAAGTTTGGTCCTGATTAAATGCTATTTGAGCAATGTTCCTTTGTTTTGGACCAAAGTGCAATTTACTCAAGTTGAGGTGTTATATTGCAATATGTAACATGATTGAATATGCCTCTTGTGTTCTAGCATCATTATAGAGAAAAATTATGCAAGGTGGTGGCTGGTGGAAATCCCAAATTCCAAGTTTAAACTTGTTTGAATAATGTTGAAATAATATTTGCTTGTTTTGGACTACAGTGAAACTTACCCAAGTTGAGGGGTTAACTTGCAAATGTTACATGATAAAATGTTCCTCAAGTATTGAAGCATCATAAGAATGAGAATGGTGCTAAGGTATGTCTTACACAAGCCTGAGTACCAAGAAAGAGCTTATAAAGCAATGTTTGTGCATTAAAACCTAGTTTTGGTGTAATGTGTAATTTACCCAAAACCTAGGGTTCAACAGTGGAGACGGTTAGAATTGATCAAGGATTATGAAGTAACAATAGATTATCATCCTGGTAAGGCGAATGTGGTAGCAGATGCCCTCAACAGGAAGTCAAGTTCAACAATGGATGTATTATCTATGGCATGTTTCAGGAGAGACCTGCTAGTAGAGATGCAGAAGTTGAACTTAGACTTAGGAGTGACAGAGAAGAGTGGTTTTATTGCACAGATGCAAGTCAAGCCTACTTTTTATGATCAGATCAAGGAACTGCAGCAGAGTGATAGTGAGTTACGGCAGATCATGCAGGATATGACAGAGGGAAAGAGACCAGAGTTTATGTTTTCAGATGATGGTTTGTTGTATCAACATGACAGGTTGTGTGTACCAGAAGACAGTGATTTGAAAGAACAGATTCTTGAGGAAGCGCATGCATCGATGTACACTATGCATCCAGGCAACACTAAGATGTACAGGAATCTTAAGGAGTTGTACTGGTGGTCAGGTATGAAAAAGGATGTAGCTGAGTACGTGGTTAGATGTAGTGTGTGCCAACAGGTTACGGATGAGCATCAGAAACCTACAAGTACCTTGCAACCTCTTCCTATACCAGAGTGGAAGTGGGAACATATCACAATGGATTTTGTGGTAGGGTTTCCCAGGACACCTAGAGGTTGTGGCTCGATATCGGTGATTGTGGATAGACTAACTAAGTCTGCTCACTATCTTCCTATTAAGTCAACCTTTGATGTCCCGAAGTTGGCTAAGATATATGTGGATGAGATAGTCAGGCTGCATGGTATCCTATTTTCAATTATATCAGATAGAGATCCTAAATTCACATCCAGGTTTTGGAATCAGTTGCATCGTGCTTTGGGCATAAAGTTGAGATTCAGTACAACTTTTCACCCGTAGATGGATGGTCAGTCAGATAGGACCATTCAGACTCTTGAAGACATGATGAGAGCATGTGTCTTGCATTTCATTGGAAGTTGGGAAGAACACTTGAGCCTTATAGAGTTTCCATACAATAATAGTCACCATTCCAGTCTTAGTATGGCCCCGTATGAAGCTCTGTATGGAAGAAAGTGTAGATCACCCATATGTTGGTACAAGGTGGGTGAAAAAGAGATTCTTGGACCAGAGATAGTGGATTTGACTACAAAAAACAATGATCAGAGAGCAGTTGAAAGCTTCACAGGATATGCAGAAGAGTTGTGCTGAGAAGAGACGTAGATCTCTTGAGTTTGAGGTTGGTGATGAAGTGTATCTAAAAGTTTCACCACGGAAAGGAGTGTTGAGGTTTGGTAAGAGAGGCAAACTGACTCCTAGGTTTATGGCCCCAATTTTGTTATTGAGAGGATTGGACATGTAGCCTATAGATTGGATTTGCGAACCGAGTTGGCTAATCTACATGATGTATTTCATGTATCGATGTTGAAGAAGTGTTACCCATAACCTGCACAGCTCAGAACAGATGTGTCCTATGTTGAAGGACCAATACAAATAGTTGATCAGAAGATTAAGAAGCTCAAGAATCACGATATACCGTTAGTGAAAGATCTGTGGAGGAACCACAACCTAGAGGAAGTCACGTGGGAGCTTGAGTTAGAGATGCGTAACAAGTTTCCTTTTCTCTTTTAGGAATTTCGGGACAAAATTCTTATAAGGGAGGGAGATTGTTATAACCCACATTGAGGTTAGTCACTAAATACCTTGAATAGTGTGAAGTACCTTGATTAGTGCTAAGTACCTTATTAAACATCATGGTTAGTCAAGATAAGCTAAGATGTGAATCAATAGTTGTGATTGATTCATCAGATGTAATTAATGTTAACTGTAGTGTTAATAGTTAAGTTAGTTACATAAGATGATTAACCTATCTAAGATGGTTTAATTGTTGTGTTTTTATGCATTGAGGTTGTAGTGGATCTTGTGCTTGGAATTTTGCAAAAGAAATCATGCAATTCAGACCATTGATGCAAAATTTTATGACATTTTTGAGTTCCTTGGGCTGATGTTGCAATTTATCCATTAATTGGCTATAATTTCTTTTCCCTTTCCCCTTTCTCCCTTATCCCATCTTTCCCGATCGATTTCCAGGAACCGTTTGAGAAGCAGCACCCCAAACAGAGCTTGACCAACAATGCCTGAATGGTGGGCTAGCAGAGGAAGGGCGGGGCGTCTTGGCCTCCTTAGCTCTGATCCGTAGGCACCACCTTCTCCACCTTCCTTCTTCCTTTCCCTTCTTCCTCGCCCATCTATGCCCAACCTACTAGGGCGGCCAACTAGTTGTAGGTGTGACGCCAAGCGTGCTTCCCGACCAGCAGAGGAGGAGCGACAGCCGTTTAGGGCTAGAAAGGGAGCAATCGAGCTATGTCCATCTCCAGCCTCTCCCTTTCTCTTAGCTTCATCTGACGCCCAGCTAGAGAGGGTGGAACCCCTACCTAGCAGTAGCAGTAGCTGCACAAAGCAGCAGCCAGGAATAGCTGGGTATGAGCCAACACTCCAAAATAAAGCCATTGAGCTCGACTTGAGGTCCAGATCAAGAATCCACAACCATTTGGCCTCGAATTAGCACCTATCCGAGCCTTTCCTCCACCTATGTGTGAGAAAACACCTAATACTTGCAGCAGGTCCGAACCATAGCCTTTGGGTACAGCCAGCATCACAAAAACGCCGCCTCGACTTCGTCCTTGAGGTCCAAACCAAAATCCGCTTCCAAAAGCTCTGGTTTAGCACCCAGCTCGATTCCTCTTCAACCTGTGCGTGAAGTAGGTCCAAATCCAGAACTTTTCTGAGGTTGAAGACGACCCAGTGATGCCCGAAAATAGACTCTGGATAGATTTTCAATTGAATTGTGGTCACCTCACCCGATGTGAGTAGAATTTCACTCACTAACCACGATTTAACTCCAATAAATGAATGATTTCGATTCGATCTGTGCTATTTGTGGGTAACAACGCTTACCCAGGTGCCAGGTAGTGTCATCGTCGCCTGATTTCTAGTTTCATGTTTTTCTTATTTGCGCTTGCACGACCATAATTATTTAACTAATTTGTGTGATTCCGGTTACTGGAACTGCATGATTGATTAAAACCTAATTTGCTTAGTTTAAAAGTTGGAAATCAGTAGCACATGACCGGTAACGGTACAGTTTGAGTATAAACCTAGGTTGTACGTTTTAGTAAGTTAATAGATGCTCGATTTCAAAGAAATGACGATGACATGAAAATGTCAATGGAAACCTATTTGCACGCTCCCTATTATATTTAATCTGTGTGGTTCAGTCTTAACATGAATTGGCACGTTTCACAAGGTTATTATTAGAAATTCCCAATAATTAATATTAAATCTTGCCATGACAAGTAATTAACCCTTAATTATGTTATGTGAGGCACAACTCATGATTTAGGTTGATGTGCACATTTTTTGAGGAATTACAGATAATTTATAGATTTTACTGATGATTTTTCATATATCAAGTAATTAACTCTTATCAGTGTATCAAGAGGTTCAATTGCATGAATTTAGTGTATAAATGTCAATTTGATATGTATTCTGTTTATTTAAGAATTTTAATCTACCTACAAGTACAATATGTGGATTATTTAGTATTTTCATTGGTTTGAATAAACTGCTCTGTCAAATTTAGAATGATATTCATGTCATGTTTTAAAGTTCAAGTAAATAGACAAGGTACCATAGAGATACCAGAGTTGAGTATAAGTAAGAGAAATGTACAATCTAGTAAGAGTCTTTCGAGATTAGTGAAATAATAGATTTAAGGGCCCTGGAACTGTAGAATCCCTATGAGAGGTCTGCTCCTTAGGGATGAAATGACCTACCCTGGAAGTGTGTCTAGTATACAGGGGTCAGAACATACCAACAGGTGGTACGGGAAACGAAGCCCTAGTGGAAGTCTCCTTAAATTATAGTTTGTAGTGTTCAACATCAACCAGAAGTCCTGGTGGCACTAGAGTACAGAAAAGCCAATAGGTTGCTTGACTCTCCCCCTGTGTGTTCAGGTTAGAGGAGGAGTCCAGTTTACGACACAATAGGAGTGCTGAGGCCAGAGAGCCAGTTTCCCTATTGCAGACCAGGAGAGTAGTCAAACTTAGCTATCCCGAGGTGTCGACTAAGTCTTGTATGGTGGGATTATAGTTCTCTTAGAGTCTTCACATGTAGAGTACACTGCATATGATCAGGGCATAAGATAAAATATGTTCATATAGGTTCACAAAGTCTCTTATAAGTTAAAGAGTTAAGAAAGATTTGATATAGTTTCACAGTAGTTGTTCTTTAAATGAAATTTTAGTATTCTCTATTATTTAATCATATTTATAGCTTTGCACCAGTTGTTATCTTAATGAAATGTTGACATCTCCTGTCGTTTAAATTATATTGATCAAATCTGCTCAATATAGTATTATCTTGAATTTTATTCCAATTAATAATCATAAAATGAGTTATCTATGATGGTTGGGTGAAATTTTATTCACTGAGCCAGTAGCTCACCAACCTACTGAAACATTTTTCAGGTCAGCGTCAGCATGAGGAAGCTGAAGGATTGTATCACCCAAGTTCTTAGATGGCAGTTCATAGTTAGACAGAGGTCTCCTAGTCCTTTCCCCTCAGTCCTTGGGCATGTGGTGTTGTAGAGAGAGAATGTAATGTAATATGTAGTTTAGTATTAAGTTATCTGTTGTGTTTTATATTCTGCATGAAAAATGTAATATGATGTGTAAATCTGCTTTATCTACCTAGAAATGGAAATAGTAGTTGCTTCCACAGTTTTGTAAGATTTCAGTTTATTCCAAGTCATAAGATTTCTTTTAAATTAATTTTAAGTGAAAAAGGAAAGAAAAATGTTAAGGATGGTTTACCGAGGGTGACTCCCGGGTCTCCGGGGTCAGTAGAGATGGCACGGGGATCGGGGTGTCGTAGGATTTTTGGTATCAGAGCATAGGTTGAGTACGTAGTTACTCTAAATCAAGGTCAGGGGTGATAAGAGACCAATAGGATTAGGATTTAGGTATTTTCCTTCTAACTGCAATTTTCTAACAAGAAGTGTTCTGTTGTACTATTGCAGATGGCAAGAAGAGGACGTGGTCATGAGGACCAAGCTGAGAGCCACATTGGATCTGACCCTCAGATGATGGGTCCAGGTGGTGGAGATGATGTGGATGAGGCAACAAGACATGTAGAGGAGTCTTTGAATGCTGATAAGCGTTATGAGAATAGAAAGAGACCCAGGGACTTCGGTAGAGGAAAACCTAGTAGTGGTCACTAAGGAAGTGGTGGTGGGTTCTTCTCGAAGCTTGGATGTGGTTTTGGCTATTTCAGTAAACAAGGATCTGAAGATGTGATAACTTCTCAGAGTAGGGGAAGATCTAGTCCAGGGAGATGGAGCAATATGCCTAGAGGAAGATCATCTAGATCATTATATTCAGTGACAAGTCCACCGAGGAGAGAGGTAATGAGGTGTGACATCTATGGGAAGCCACACTTTGGACAGTGTTGGGGAACAGAGTTCAAGGATGTCATCAGTGTGGACAGATGGGACATTTCAAGAGGAATTGCCCCCAGTTTCAGCAGTCAGCAACACAGAGTTCCCAGTCACAGTACCAGAATGTCCCGAGACAGGCTCCATCTGGAGGACCTGGTTCCTCTGTACCTTCAGGTTCCCGAGGTGGTGCAGCACCCAGTGCTAGGGAAGGACAATGAGGATATTGTGGGAGAGGAAGAGCTTCAGGATGCTTCTTCTCTTTGACACCACAAAAAGGTATTGTTTCTTCTCGAGTAATTATAGGAGAAATGCTTTTCTTTAACAACATTTCAGTTACAGTTTTGATAGATCCGGGTGCTACTCACTTTTTTATACATATTTCTTTAGCTTGTGAGCTTAACCTGTTAACCCAGGAGTTACTAGTTGAGTTGTTGTTGAGGGTTCCGTTAGGTGAACCAACAATGTTGACAAAGTTTTTTCCCAGATGTTTGTTGACTTTTGGTGGTTATACCATCGCGGTTAATCTTATACCCCTAGATATTAACTCTTTTCAAGTTATCTTGGGTATGAATTGCCTAGAGACGTATCAAGTTCAACTCAACTGTTGGAAGGAGGCTATCTTTCAACAGGGTGGATTTTCTTGTGCCTTTACTGGAGACAGGAAAGTTTTTACTATGTGTATCATATCAGTTGATGTAGTTGATAAGATGTTGTAGAAAGGTTGTGAGGCATGCTTGGCACATGCAGTGGATACTAGAGCAGAGAAGAACACAGTCAGTCTATGGGATGTGCCAGTGGTCTGTGAGCTCCCAGATGTTTTTCCAGATGAGTTTCCAGGTCTACCTCCTGAAAGAGAGATAGACTTTGAGATCCAGGTGTTGCCAGGTAGTCAACCTATAGCTCTACCAGCCTATAAAATGGCACCTATAGAGTTGAAGGAACTGAAGATCCAATTACAGGAGTTACTGGATAAGGGTTTCATTCGACCTAGTTCTTCACTATGGGGAGCTCTAGTCTTATTTGTGAAAAAGAAAGATGGTACTATGAGGTTATGTATAAACTATAGACAGTTGAATAAGATCACCATCAAGAATAAGTATTTGTTGCCAATGATAGATGAGTTGTTTCATCAGTTGCGTGGAGCGACGATCTTTTCAAAGATAGGCTTGAGATCTGGATATCATCAGTTGAGGATAAAGGCTTCGAATATTTCTAAGTCGTCTTTTAGGATAAGATATGGGCATTATGCATTTCTGGTCATGTCATTTGGACTGAATAATGCCCCAGTAGCTTTCATGGATATGATGAACTGGATTTTCAATCCGTTCTTGGATCAGTTCATAGTGGTTTTCATAAATGACATTTTGATCTATTCCAAAGATGATGAGCAACATGAGCAACATCTGAGGATAGTGTTATAGTTGTTGAGACAACACCAGTTATATGCTAAGTTCAGTAAGTGTGAGTTCTGGTTAGTTGATGTGTCTTTTCTTGGACATGTCATCTCAGAATATTGAGTAAGTGTTGACCCTAAGAAAGTTGAGTCTGTTCTACCGTGGGAGCAGCCTAAGATTCCTACTAAGATCAGAAGCTTCTTAGGATTGACAGGTTACTACAGGAGGTTCATCCAGAACTTCAGTGTTATAACATCACCTCTGACATGCTTAACGAGAAAGAATGCACCATTTGTCTGGTTAGACAACTATGAGAAGAGTTTTCAGATCTTGAAGAAGAGGTTGACTACAACACCAATGTTGATCTTGCCCGATACAGATAAAGGTTACACAGTTTCTTGTGATGCTTCCAGGAGAGGCTTAGGCTGTGTGTTGATGCAGGAAGGCAAAGTAGTAGCTTATGCATCTAGACAACTTAAGAAGAATGAGGAGAATTACCTGACACATGATCTGGAGTTAGCTATTGTAGTTCATGCTCTTAAGACATGGCGTCACTATCTTTATGGTGAGGCATGTCATGTGTTTACAGATCATAAGAGTTTGAAATATATTTTCACCCAGAAGGATCTGAATCTTAGACATTGGAGATGGTTAGAATTGATCAAGGAATATGAAGTAACAATATATTATCATCCTGGTAAGGCAAATGTGGTAGCAGATGCCCTCAGCAAGAAGTCAAGTTCAACAGTAGATGTATTCTCTATGGCATGTTTCAGGAGAGACCTGCTAGTAGAGATGCGAAAGTTGAACTTAGACTTAGGAGTGACATAGCAGAGTGGTTTGATTGCACAGATGCAAGTCAAGCCTACTTTTTATGATTAGATCAAGGAACTGCAGTAGAGTGACAGTGAGTTACGAAAGATCATGTAGGATATGACAGAGGGAAAGAGACCAGAGTTTAGGTTTTCAGATGATGGTTTGTTGTATCAGCATGATAGGTTGTGTGTACCGGGAGACAGTGATTTGAAACAACAGATTCTTGAGGAAGCACATGCATCGATGTACGCTATGCATCCAGGCAACACTAAGATGTACATGAATCTCAAGGAGTTGTATTGGTGGTCAGGTATGAAAAAGGATGTAGCTGAGTACATGGCTAGATGTAGTGTGTGCCAACAGGTTAAGGTTGAGCATCAGAAACCTACATGTACCTTGCAACCTCTTCCTATACCAGAGTGGAAGTGGGAACATATCACAATGGATTTTGTGGTAGGGTTGCCCAGGACACCTAGAGGTTGTGACTCGATATGGGTGATTGTGGATAGACTAAGTCTGCTCACTTTCTTCCAGTTAATTCAACCTTTGATGTCCCGAAGTTGTCTAAGGTATACGTGGATGAGATAGTCAGGCTGCATGGTATCCCAGTTTTTAGTTAGATAGAGGTCTCTTAGTCCTTTCCCCTCGGTCCTTGGGCATGTGGTATGGTAGAGAGAGAGAGAGGGAATCAAATGTAATATGTAGTTTAGTTTTCAATTAATTGTTGCACTTTATATCCCACAAGTAAGATGTAATATGTTGTTTAAATTCTGAGGTATCTTATAAGATTAAGAAATAGTAAGTTTGCTTCCGCAGTTTAGTAAGATTCAATGTTATTCGAGTTTTATGGTTTTCTTTTAAGTTGAATTTAAGTGATCAAGTAAAGAAAAGTTAAGAGTGGTTTACCGAGGGTGACTCCCCGGTCTTCGGGGTCATTAGAGATGGCTCGGGGATCAGGGTGTTATAACTAATTTGGTATCAGAGCATAGGTTGAGTACGTAGTTACTCTAAGTCAAGGTCAGGGGATGATAAGAGACCATTAGGATTAGGACTTAGTTGTCTTTCTTCTAACTATAGTTTTCTAATAGGAAATGTTCTGTTATACTATTGCAGATGGAAGAAAGAGGACGTGGTCATGAGGACCAAGCTGAGAGCCACATTGGACTTGATCCTCAGGAGATGGGTCCAGGTGGTGGTGAAGAGGTGGATGAGGTAGCGAGAATGTATAGGATGTTTCTTGAGACCAAGGAAAAATACAAGATGGATAGGAGAGCTTCCACATCGAGTAGCAAGGATCTGATGAGATCTTATGAGGTAGTTAAGAAGATTGGAGGTACTGAGTTCGTTGGAATTAAGGACCCTGCAGTGGCAGATGAATGGCTGAGACAGATAGATAAAGGGTTCCGTCTGATGGAGTTATCTGAGGGAAGACAAATTAATCACATAGTTTATTTGCTTAAAGGTGATGTAGAGCTCTAGTGGCATGGAGTGGAAGATAAAAGGAGGAACACGATACTGAATTGGAAGGATTTCATTGATGAATTCCATCTTAAGTACTACCCACCTACCTTTCTGAGTGAGAAGATAAGACAACTACAGAACATCAAACAAGGGAATATGTCAGTGGGAGAGTATGAGGCACATTTCACCAGGTTGGAAAATTTCTGTCCGCAACTTGTTACTAATGATGTAGAAAAGTGCATAAGATTTCAAGAAGGATTAAGGTCAGAGATTAGACACACTGTATCAACCATTGGTCGAAGAGATAGAGAAAACTTTGGTGAATTTGTGGAAGTAGCGAGACATGTTGAAGAGTCAGTTAATGCTGATAAGCAGAATGAGAGTAAGAAAAGATCTAGAGGCTTTATTAGAAGGGGACAAAGTAGTGGTGGATACAGAGGAGATGGTGGTTTCTTTTCGAAGATAGGATGAGGACTTGGCTATTTTGGTAGATAAGGATCTAGTTTTTCATCAAGTGGAGGAAGACCTAACTCCAGTAGATGGAATACACAATCTACATGGACACCTCCAACTAGGTCTTCTGGATCATCAATCTCAGTGACAAGTCCGCCAAGGAAAGAGGTATCGAGGTGTGATATCTGTGGGAAGTTGCACTCTGGTCAGTGTTGGGGTGCATATGTTCAAGGTTGTTATATTTGCAGACATATGGGACATATCAAGAGGAATTGCCCCCAGTTACAACAGTCAGCATCACATGGTTCCTAATTACAGTACTAGAATGTTCCAAGACAGGCTCCAGCTAGAGGAGCAAGTTCTTCAGTGGCTTTAGGTTCCCGAGGTGGAGTAGCACCTAGTGGATGAGAGGGACAACGAGGACATCGTGGGAGAGGAAGAGCTTCAGGATGCTTCTTCTCTCTAACACAACAAGAAGGTATTGTTTCTTCCTGAGTAATTACAGGAGAAATGCTTTTCTTTAGTAGCATGTCAGTTATAGTTTGGATAGATCCAGGTGCCACTCACTCATTTATACAACATTCTTAAGCTTGTGAGCTTAACCTATTAACCCAGGAGTTACCAGTTGAGTTGTTGTTGAGGGTTTCGTTAGGTGAACCAATAGTGTTGACAGAGTTTTGTCCTAGATGTTTGTTGACCTTTGGTGGTTACACCATTCCGATTAATCTTATACCCCTAGATATTAACTCTTTTCAAGTAATATTGGGTATGGATTGCCTAGAGACGTATCGAGTTCAGCTCGACTATTGGAAGAAGGAGGTTGTCTTTCAACAGGGTGGATTTTCTTGTGTCTTTTCTAGAGACAGAAAATGTTTGCCTATGTGTATCATATCATCTATTGTAGTTGATAAGATGTTGCAGAAAGGTTGTGAGGCGTTCTTGGCACATGTAATAGATACTAGAGCTGAGAAGAGCACAGTTAGCCTATGGGATGTGCTAGTGGTCTATGAGTTCCCAAATGTTTTTCCAAATGAGTTGCCATGTCTACCTCCTAAAAGAGAGATAGACTTTGAGATCCAGGTGTTGCCAAGTAGTCAACCTGTAGCGATGCCAGCCTACAGAATGGCACCTGCAGAGTTAAAGGAACTAAAAATCTAGTTACATGAATTATTGAATAATTGTTTCATTTGACCTAGTTCTTCACCATGGGGAGCTCTAGTCTTGTTTGTGAAAAAGAAAGATGGTACTATGAGGTTATGTATAGACTACAGACAGTTGAATAAGATCACTATCAAGAATAAGTATCTGTTGCCAAGGATATATGATCTGTTTGATCAGTTGTGTGGAGCGACGATCTTTTCTAAGATAGACTTGAGATCTGGGTATCATCAGTTGAGAATAAAGGCGTCAGATATTCCTAAGTCGGCTTTCAGAACAAGATATGGGCATTATGAGTTTCTGGTCATGTCGTTTGGACTGACTAATGCCCCAACAGCTTTCATGGATATGATGAACTGGATTTTCAAGCCGTTCTTGGATCAGTTCATAGTGGTTTTCAAAGATGATATTCTAATCTATTCCAGAGATGATGAGCAGCATGAGCAGCATCTGAGGATAGTGTTACAGTTGTTGAGACAACACCAGTTATATGCTAAGTTCAGTAAGTGTGAGTTCTGGTTAGCTGATGTGTCTTTTCTTGGACATGTCATCTCAGGAGATGGAGTAAGTGTTGACCCTAAGAAAGTCGAGTCTGTTCTACATTGGGAGTAGCCTAAGACTCTTACTGAGATCAGAAGCTTCCTAGGATTTGCATGTTACTACAGGAGGTACATACAGAACTTTAGTGTTGTAGCATCACCTCTGACATGCTTAACGAGAAAGAATGCACCGTTTGTCTGGTCAGACAACTATGAGAAAAGTTTTTAGATCTTGAAGAAGACGTTGACTACAAAACTAGTGTTGATCCTGCCTGAGGCAGATAAAGGACTAAGAGATATACTAGTAGTGTGCTACCATTTTCCACTTTTAAACTGAGAAAATTAGGTTTTGATCAACCATATAATTCCATTAATCAAAATCCATACAAATCGATTAAAATTTTCGGGTCAGGCAAACTTAAATAAGAAAACATGAAATTTAACGTCAGGCGACGCTGACACTGCACGTCACCTGGATATACGACGTTAACTGTGACAAACACAAATCAAACCTAAATTATCTATTTCATGGAGTTAAATCATGCTTCGGGGAGTGAGATTCTACTCACAATGGTTTGGGGTGTCCAAATTCGTCTGGAAACACGTCCATAGGCCAGTTTCCAGGTATACGTAGGTCATCTTCAACCTTCGGACAACACTAGTTTCAAACGTTCACATCACACAGTCCCTTGTTTTGAGTGTCTCTCGACGTTGCTTTGAACTTGGACCTCAAGGATGGGTTCTAAGCTTTGTTCCTCGATGCTTCCTCGCACCCAAGTTGGCTAATCAGCCAAAAACACATCAGCTGCTGCTTGGGCAAGGTGGGGCGCTGCCCAACAGATTTGGTGTGCAACAGGTGAAGCTAGGGTGAAGAGGAGGTTAGTGGTGTCATTGTGGATGCTTTAGGGTGTTGTGGAGCCGTCTCTATCCTTCCTTTAGCTGTTGGCCATGTGCTGCTGCCACTACTGGCTAGAGCACCGAGCAGCAAGTAGAGGTGTAGGTCGGGCATGGTAGGGGTGCTGCTAGGGCGGGCTAGAGGAAGAAGAAAGGAAGGGGAAGGTGCCACCCTGGTTGGTCAGAGGTGAAGAGCTAGAGAATCACCCAAAATATCCTGCGCTCTTCTCTCCCTTTTCTACGATCATCGGAATGCTGGCTGCCGCTTAAAGCGGTCCTGTTCTATAGGTTGAAGAAAGAGATAAGGGAAAGGAAAGAATTAATAAGCCAATAATTGGAAAAATTGCATAGTTAACCCCAGAACTTGAAACCCTCATATATTTTGCCTCGTAGGTTAAAATCGAAGTATTCTTTTTGCAAAACTTCAAACGCAAAATCCACTACAATCTTAAAGCGAGAAATCATGCTAATTAGACTATAACACTAGATCAATGCACTAATTGCATCTGTGAGTACTTAGCTTAACTTATTCAACTTTATGATACACTAAGCGTTGTGCTTACTTAACTTAATCATCTTAATGATGTTGTGATCATTGAACTTACTATTTAACTTTGGAGTGGGTCATAACAATTAGACTGAGCAAATGGAATATTGAATAAGCAATTTATAGATTAGGAAATTCAAGCATACTAAGCAAATTAAACAAGTAAACTTAGCAACAAGTATAATTACTCAGAGTTCATAAGATAGCATCTTGTAAGAACTATGTAGTATAAACTCAAGAAAAGAGCTACTCAACCAATGTGAATGTATTTAACCCTAGAAGATATACTACAAGGATGTATTACATCTTCTATTATGTCCAAAGGAATTTGAGTTGTACCACCCAAATCCATCTGATCACTGCTAAGTTGAAATCAATGCCATACTAGATCTATGGAAGAGACAAACTCCATAATCTCACCAACAACTCCATGTTAGTACAAAAGATAATGCAGAGACATAATAATCAACTGCCAATGTTGATATATAGTCAAGCTGAAAACAACTAGTCCGCCTTGGTACAGGTCACAACGCTAGAGAATAGGTCACGCATGTCCATCTTATAAGAGGCATCTTGCAGTGCTATTGCTGCCATTTCACACATATCACAAATATATAAGGCATGACCACAACCATCCTCCATAATCTAAAATTATGAACACAAGGAGATACTCTCAACTTGCACACCCACATATTCAAAAATATGTGCTCCGAGTTTCCCATAGGAATTGCTCATTTCACCATCCAGCAAGTTCTGACACTGGTATGGATCTATGGCACAGGGAAACAACACGATTAGGGTTTCAGTTGATTATTTATTGACAATTGGGTGAATTAAGGTTGTATCATACAAGTGGTCATACAAACCCTAATTCATTTCTAACAAGTGTATAAGTATAACAACTCAAGAAGATATAAAACATATGAGATATAAATCTTAATCACAATTACCACATGGTACTATTTCATTTCCATTCATGAGACTATATTAGTTATCATACCACCATAAGATTCAAATCCATATCATATAGTTCCAGGGTTCCAAACCTTATAATATCATGAAGAGGATTACAACTCCATTAGGGCTCAAATGTGCCTAAGGTCATGACGACCATCACATCAATCCCTACTAGATCATCATTATCTTTCAATGCCTTAGAACAAGGCTCAATAGGTTATTAATCACACATGTGACATATAAGATTAACATAGAAAGGAACTATGATGTTCAATTAGAATCATATTAGGGTTTAAACACAATAAGAGAGTATTTCATTATCACATCTAATCATCCAAGAAGTTTATTACAACATATCACCATCACTTAGTTACGTTAGGTTTAGGTGTAACAAGATTTACCTTATTAAAGTTACTCATCCACTAATTATGGTGATTTATCAAATATATTTATACGAGGGAAAAAGTAAGACTATAAATTAAAGGCATTGAACCATCAAATTCACATCCTTAGAACCAACACATTATTCTATAGACTTCATTCTAAACCTATGGCTGTTGAAGCATCCAATCACAACCATTGAATCAGGTTCATCATACAAAACCATCGATTGGTGTGTAGGTTTAACCCTTAGATCATATACTCAAAGAAACCATTGATTTATGACTTAATATAATCAACTCATGATACCTAGTTACACCACCAGTTGACACCATTAGTTGTCACCATCAATTGACACCATTGGTTGTCATAATCAGTTATGCCAACTTTTAGGGTACTTAAACCATTGATCATTAAGCTTCCAAAAGAGCCTAACATTGACCTGAGGTGTGACCATTGGTTGACACCATCGTTTATTCACCATTGGTCAACACCATCAGTTGTCATAAAGACAACACCATCCGTTATCACAAAGGTATGGCCATCGATTCATGTGTAAAGAAGAAAACAGCTTAGAAACTCTACGTATAGTCCATCCATACAAAGGTGCTAAGCACCATTGGTTGTCATGCAACCTGTTATAAGTATTTCTATACCTTAGGAAGTAATACACATGGTTTAAGGTTCATCTAGATCTGTAAAATAAGCAAGGACCACCATAAAAAATCAAAACCCTAAGCAAGCATAAATTTATATGCATAGATCTTCATTTTACAGCAAGAACATGAGTAAGCAAGCTTGTAGTAAGCAATAAAAGTGAAGAGGGTTATAAAACTCATCTCTAGGGAGAAGATCATGCTTATAGCAGTAAGAAACTTGAGCAAAGAAGGTGGGAAAACCCTATCTTAAGGTCTGAACTCGGCCAAGTAGCATCTTTCTCCACAAAAGAAGCAAATCCTAAGTATAAGGAGCAAGAAAGGTAGGTTCTTTGAGCTTTAGAGAAAGCTTTACCATGGAACAGTAGAGTTTTGTCCATGAAGAAGGAAAGAGGAAGAAGAATAGAAAAATAAACGAAGGGGGCAAGGAGATACTTACTCATTTAGGTCAAGATCAACAAAAGGAAGCTTTATAAACCCTAAAATAGAGCAAAATGAAACCCTAGTTGCTTAACTAAGAAGGTCGGAAACCTTCTTCTTCCTTGGGCAGGTCCTCCACCAACCAGTAGGAGAAAGACGAGTTTTATATAGGAGAGAAGAGATAAGGGACCAAAGTCTTCTTTTGTGGGCTTAAGGATAGGTATATAAAGCTTAAGGATAAGGAAAAGAAGAAGCATGAGGTATCCTAACCGCTCTCCATGTGTCCATGGCCTAGATCTTCCATGATCATGCAAGAAGCAACTCCATCAGTTGTGGGAGTATTCTAGACCACTGGAGGATGACCTCATAGGGTGGCCATATCTTTTTAGCACATGGTAACCATCAATTCTTGAAACCCTAGCTTACTAGGTGATGAACCATTGTTTGATCACCTCCTTTAAGTGAACCATTGGTCTAAGTGAACCAAACCAGAAAAACAATCAACCTAAGGCCTTCTAGGATTACCATCGGTTGTCACTACCTGTTGGTGATCATAGGATGTCAACCAAATAGGGGAACCATTGGTTGAGGGCTCCTAAAGGTAGTTCATCCATGAAGGGGTTGACCCTAATTCACCATTGAACAGAATCACCACCAAACCAAGGTACAACTAAGTGCCCCATGTCTCAAAAAGTTCAAGAATGATGAGAAAACATATAAGGAACATAATTCATGTGACAAATTCCAAGAAATGTGGGTAAATTATAGAAAAGTCCAAAATGTGCATAAAATTGCATAACTTGCACAAACAATGTCCAAACTGGACCAAATTTGAAACTTAAGCTTGTAACATGATGTAAAAACATATAAAAAGGTTATATTAAGGTTTAAAGAACTCAATTATGGTAATTAAGCTTGTTTAACACTTTAAGCAAGGTCAGGGGTCTTACATCTGTAAACCCCTAACAAGGATTTCACCCCAGAAATCCTATGCAAAGAGTGATGGGGTGCTTCTTATGCATCTCATCCTATAGATCCCATGTGGCTTCCTCTAGGACACAATGATGCCAAAAAACCTTCAATAACACAATATCATTCTTCTTTAACTTTTCCACCCATCTTTCCATGATCAATATAGGACCCTCAACATAGGAGGCATCCTCATCTAACTCTACCTCCACCGGATGGATTTTCTGCTCTATATCTGGATGACATTTCCTAAACATGGATATATGGAAAACATTATCTAGTCTGTGCAACTCTAGAAGTATCTCTAACATGTATTCTACCTTTCCAACATGAGCCAAGATAGGGTATGGTTCCATATACCTAGGAGCCAACTTACCCTTCTTCTCAAACTTCAACACACCTTTCTAAGGAGAAATATTGAGATACACTCGATCTCCCACTTGAAACTCTAATAGTCTATGACAGTTATCTGCATAAGATTTGTGCCTATCTTAGGATGCCTTCAACTGTTGTTGTATCACCTTAATCTTTTCTATATTCTGTTGTACAAGCTCAAGACCCAAAAGTTGATACTCACTTGTCTCATACAAGTAAAGTGGAGACTAACAACATTTCCCATACATAGCCTCATAAATTGCCATATCAATTCTTATCTGATAGCTATTGTCATATGCAAACTCTATCAGACTCATATGTACATCCAAACTACCAAGAAACTACAACACACATGCCCTCAAGAGATCCTCTAAAGTCTAAATAGTCCTGTCATACTGTCCATTAGTCTACGGGTAGAAAGCTATGCTGAACCTCCGCTGTGTTCCCATTATTGAATGCAGACATTCCCAAAACTAACTTCTAAAATGTAGACCTATGTCAAAGACTATAGTCACTGGAATTCCGTTAAAATAGATTAGCTCATCATCTTATACTTGTGCCAACTTTTCTATTGTAAATGTTGTCTTGACCAGAAGGAAGTGAGTTGACTTAGTCAATCTGTCTACTATCACCCATATGGAATCATGACCTTTAGATGTCATCAGAAGACCTAGCATAAAGTCCATAGTGATATGATCCCACTTACACTACAGTATGGACAAAGGTTGTGTCCCTATAGACTTCTGGTGTTCAGATTTTACCTACTGACATACTAGATATTTGGCAACAAACTCTACCACATCAAGCTTTAATCGTGGACACTAATACATGTCCTTAAAGTTATGGTACATCTTGGTACTTCCAAGATGCATTGCGTATATCAAAAAGTGAGCCTCCTCAAGTACCATCTTCCTCAACCCATCAGCATCAGGAACCACTTTCCTATTGTGAAAGAAAACGGTACCTGTAACATACCAAATTCTAGAATTTTGTCTTTTGACCCTCTTTCCCATCTTTTCCTTTCATTTCTATCCTTATTGGCATTTCTATTTAATTAGTGGAATTTATAGTGGTTTAGTGAACATTTATTCACTAATTGTACCAATATAAGGGTTTATGCACAAATACCTCAGTGAAAGCTTAATTACCATAATTAAGTTCTATAAATCTTAATTTAACTTTTTGATATGATTTCAAAACAAGCAATGAGCCTTATTTTCAAATTTGGTTCGATTTGGATGTTGTTTGTGCAAGTTAAGCAATTTTAGGTACATTCTAGACTTTTATGCAATTTACCCAATTGGGAGGTTTTCTTTGCGAATTATCACCTGAATTTTAATCCTTAGATATTCCCTTACCATTAACAAGATTTGAAACCATTAGAGAACCTAGTTTCACTTTGGTTTGATGGTATTTCTTTCCAAGGGCATTATAGGGATTACCCTCTTTATAAAGATGCTTATCCTTAAAAGCTATCAACCAATGAGGTTATTTCTTTCTTGAAAAACGGTGGGGATGGCCTAGAAGGATCTATGGGCTCTTAGGAACAACTTTTTATATGCATGAAGCCTCTATGATCTGTCCTCTTGCATGGCCATCAATCCCTAGGCTAAAGACACATGGAAAGTCCCTTAAGACACCTCATGCTTCACCTCTTTCTATATATATATCCATGTATACCCCTTCCCAACTCACAATTCGAAAAATATTTCTCTCCTTTTCTTTCCTATATCTTAGATAATAGTTCCTTATGTATTTGGCCATGAAGTTTCTGTCCCAAGGTAATAGAGGGAGCCTATCTTGGTGAAGAAGGTTCCTAGGGTTTCCAAATTGCTCTATTAGGGTTTCTAAAGCTCCTCCTTGGTAATTCTGACCAAAACTAGTATGTTTCCTCCCTTCCTTCCCTATTTTCATACTATTAGTCTTCCTTACACCCTATGACAGGTCGTAACCATGGACTTCCATGGTGAAACCCCACCTAGAACCCTAAAATACCTCATCTCTATGCTCATTTGCTAGGGTTTATCACCTCTAAGTTGAGAAGGTGATCTTTGTCCAAGAAAGGAGCTAGGCTTGGAGCAACCAGACCATCTAAGCTCGGATCCTTTCTGTTTGGACCTTCTTATCTTCCCTATAGGTGAGTTTCATAACTCACTTCTCATATATTTCTTGCTACATGCTTAAAATTCATGCATCTATGTTTAAAATCAATGATTTCCATCTCTATTTACAATGTTCATCTAGGGTTTTGGTTTCTTACAGGTTTACCTTCTCTAGAAGATCTAGTTTGGATAACTATTAATCTAAAACCATGATATTAGGTCGAATGGTGTTTTCCCTCCCTCCCTCTCTCTCTTTTCTTATCTCGTTTGGTTTGATGATGTGTCAGTTTCTGATTGGCCGAATTTGAATAATTCATAACTTTTGATTCCTTTGTCCAAAAACTAAAGTAAAATACGTCCTGAACTCAGAAAAACATTTTATTTTCAATAATAATAATTCCAAGTATTGGTTTTGAGTTTTGTCAATGGTGTTTTTCTAGAAAATGATTTAATCACTTAAAAATCAGCAAAAATACACTCTAATCATCGTAACTCCAAAATATGCAAAATTATATGTTTTCTTAATCAAAAGAACCTAACTAAGTCTATGGTGATGTTTTCATAGTCTAAATCGAGGTTTTGCTATAAAAAGTAAAAATATGGGTTTTCTCTACCTTAACGCATATATATCATTCTAATACATGTATACGAAATTGAAAATAGGAAAAATTGATCATGGACTCAATCAAGTGATGAAAGTGGGTAATATGAATCATAATGAATGGTATGTGCTATGTATGTGCAATCCCTATTTATGTATGTGCATTCCTTACACCCTATGTTGGGATAATTGCAGCCAAACCCTATATTTTCCTAATGAGGCTTAAATGAACCCTAAATATTCTATTCTTGAATCCTAATGTTGTTCATGCCTCAGATTATATTATAATTTCTTCTTGTTTGGGTCTTATACCCCACTGCCATGCTTATTGAATATTATGACTACTCTTGCCATGACTACTTTTCTAGCATGTGGATTTATGTTCTATTTAATTTAAAGTAGCAGTACTTATGTACAACCACCCATAGAGGGCATGTAAAGAAACACCCTGGGGAATGTCTTATTCTCCCCATAATATTGTAGGTGACTGGGAATGTATTATTCTCCCCTCACCTAAGGTTAGAGGTCTGCTAGGTGCCTCAACCCTACTTAGTTAGGTAGACATAACTATCTTACATGCAAATCCTTTTTATTATATTTGTTAATGGCAAGCTTCTTTGATATATAGCCTCATACTCTTGTTATCTTCATCATATGATGAACCCTAGCCTGTTTTTATTTGCTTTACTTATCTTGATATCCTAGACTAGTTTTGTGACACATACTTTTCATCCCTTTCCCTTTTTCCTGGGTGCCTTCCCAACCACCCAGGTGTTGAGCAAGGTGATGGATAAGACAAGGAATATCTTAGCTTTTGGATTAGACTCAGTTGATGGAGATGTTGCTTGGAGACAAGATTGTAGTAGTCTAGACTTTCCTCTATCTAGATCCTGATTGTGTGTCTTGATTTAAACCCTAATGGGAGAATTTGATGTATTTTGCAAACCTTTTATGAAATTGAATACAGTCAGTTATTTTTTATTCCGCTACTTTCTAATGGTCTTTTGTATACCAATGTTTAATAAGTTTGGAAAATTTATGCGCAATCCATCATACCTCTGAGAGTGTTTGGAATGGATGTCAATTCTTCAAATTTTTAGTAAAGGGGTGATTTCACTCTCCTTACAGCATGGTATCAGAGCCCATGGAAGTCGGAATCTGACTATTTCAGTTTTGTCTCCCTAATTTGAATCCCTTCCTTACATAGTTCCTTTAGGTGACATGGTTGCCCTAGAGTTGATCTATAAATGATGAAATGTTGATTTAGGACCCTATAGTTCCACATTAGTATCATGATGAATAAAACCCTAAAATACTCATAACTAAAATATGCATAACTTAATGTTGTTTAGGTATGGCTTTAGGAAACTATTAGGGCATGAAGTTGAAGCAAAGGTGTCTAGAAAGGATCATGTTCTGGGGGCTGGCAATATTTTCATCCGTGCCACTTGCTTGGTTTACGAGGACTCCCAGATCCATATGATACCAGCCTGGCCTAAGCTGAAATGGATTGTTCGAAATAGTTTGCTTTTAGGCAATAGTGACCTTAGACATCTATGTTGTATATCTTTGGGAACCCTAAGTCTTAGGTGTATGATGACTTGTTGAGGATGGATACCCAATATAGTTCCCTTATGACCCATATAACCACATTTTTGGATAGTTATCACTAGAACCTAAACTTTGAAGTTTGGTGTTTAGTAAGCAATCAGAGTGCGCAGTGAAGTATGATGTATTTTGTATATGGTCTAGTTAGACTCACCCTTTTACCTCTAGATTAGTTTTTCTTTGTAGGTCAAACCTTTAAAGGGGTGGAGAGTAGTTGGTTTGATGATGTTTGGGTAGTTAGATTTTTAGGACAAATTCCTCTTTAGGGGGATTATGACATCTTGAAATCTATCTACACTATCTTTAGAAACCCTAACCCCATACTTAGGAGGTTGTTGTCCTTGACACCTTAGTGGGGTCCAAACAAGTTATAGTTATAGCCTAACATGCCTTCTTTATATATTAATGAACATATAATGATAATATGAGGAATAATTTATATGTTCAAACCCTAATGAATACCTAATAAACATAATATGAGTAACTCACATATTAATTCTAATCGATATGCATGGTGTTACCCATGTCATAAACCACTAATGAAATGACAAGTAAGATAACTGTAACCTAATCTTGGACTTAATACATGCCAAGTAAAATATAGTGATCATATAAACCTAAACCCTAAGTTGTAATCATCTAACCTTAACATATACATCCTTAATGCCTTTCATGATACATTAATGACATTAGGTGCCATAATCAGTTAACATACTTTGATACACATAAATAATATATATAATCATCTAATCACATATTAATCAAGTCATCAATATGAAATGCATGGTATGTTACCTTATTATCTAATATACACATGATTAGTCACTTAATGTAAATCAATTTGTAATATGCCTCACCTTGATCATTAAAATACATGGAATGGCTTCAATATGAATATGAAGTGATTTGATTCGCATAAATTTGCAAATCAATAATATAAATAAATATTAGAAAATGATTAATGATGACATTAATGTGAGAAATAAAGATAATGTGGCAATGAGATAACGTTTAATATAAATATATGTAATTGATGTGACATAATTTGGATTGAATAAAGATTTAATGACAAATTGAATAATTCATGCAAAATAATTCGTTATAACTTAATGTAGTGATAGTATAAGGATAAGGAATTCGAAGTTCAAAATATTAAGGATATGATCAAGTATATTGAGGGAATCAAGTAACCCATAATTTTTCTAAAATTTTTAGTAAGATAAATGAGAAATATATATATATATATATGATGTTTCATGGATGATAATGAAATATAATTCCTTTGTAATAAAGCGATTATGAAATGACATAATAAAAATAATCGTGATAATGTGATATCATAATGAATATAATGTTAATGAGCCAAAAATGTAAATAATGTTAAATCTCCTAAAAAGAATATCTAAATAATGGAACCTAGGTGATCCTTGAGAACCTGACCTATGTCGAGATACTTGTGGAGTATATGTTGATGAGTTGTTTTGTGGAAGTTAAGGTTGGAGAAATAGCCTAAAGTTTTGTGATGAGATGTTGCACACTCACCCTTCCCTTCTTGCTTGTGATTTCGGGGACGAAATCCTCTTTAAGGGGTGGAGTGTTGTAACATACCGAATTCTAGAATTTTGTCTTTTGACCCTCTTTCCCATCTTTTCCTTTCATTTCTATCCTTATTGGCCTTTCTATTTAATTAGTGGAATTTATAGTGGTTTAGTGAACATTTATTCACTAATTGTACCAATATAAGGGTTTATGCACAAATACCTCAGTGAAAGCTTAATTACCATAATTAAGTGCTCTAAACCTTAATCTAAATTTTTGAAATGATTTGAAAACATAAAATGAGCTAAGTTTCAAATTTGGTTCATTTGGATGTTGTTTGTGCAAGTTATGCAATTTTAGGTACATTTTGGACTTTTATCCAATTTACCCAATTGGGAGGTTTTCTATGCAAATTATCACCTGAATTTTAATCCTTAGATATTCCCTTACCATTAACGAGATTTGAAACCATTGGAGAACCTAGTTTCACCTTGGTTTGATGGTATTTCTTTCCAAGGGCATTATAGGGATTACCATCTTTATAAAGATGCTTATCCTTAAAAGCTATCAACTAATGAGGTTATTTCTTTCTTGAAAAACGGCGGGGATGGACTAGAAGGATATATGGGCTCTTAGGACTGACTTTAGATATGAATGAAGCCTCTATGAGTTGTCCTCTTGCATGGCCATCAATCCCTAGGCTAAAGACACATGGAAAGTCCCTTAAGACACCTCATTCTTCACCTCTTTCTATATATAGGCATGTATACCCCTTCCCAACTCACAATTCGAAAACTCTTGCTCTCCTTTTCTTTCCTCTAGCTTAGATAATAGTTCCTTCTGTATTTGGCCACGAAGTTTCTGTCCCAAGGTAATAGAGGGAGCCTACCTTGGTGAAGAAGGCTCCTAGGGTTTCCAAATTGCTCTATTAGGGTTTCTAAAGCTCCTCCTTGGTAATTTCGACCAAAACTAGTAAGTTTCCTCCCTTCCTTCCCTATTTTCATACTATTAGTCTTCCTTACACCCTATTACAGGTCGTAACCATGGACTTCCATGGTGAAACCCCACCTAGAACCCTAAAACACCTCATCTCTATGCTCTTTTGCTAGGGTTTATCACCTCTAAGTTGATCATAAGGTGATCTTTGTCCAAGAAAGGAGCCAGACTTGGAGCAACCAGACCTTCTAAGCTCATATCCTTGCTGTTTGGACCTTCTCATCTTCCCTAAAGGCGAGTTTCATAACCCACTTCTCATATATTTCTTGCTACATGCTTAAAATTCATGCATCTATGTTTAAAATCGATGATTTCCATCTCTATTTACCATGTTCATCTAGGGTTTTGGTTTCTTACGAGTTTACCTTCTCTAGAAGATCTAGTTTGGATAACTACTAATCTAAAACCATGATATTAGGTCGCATGGTGTTTTCCCTCCTTCCCTCTCTCTCTTTGCTTATCTCATTTGGTTTGATGATGTGTCAGTTTCTGATTGGCCGAATTTCAATAATTCATAACTTTTGATTCCTTTGTCCAAAAACTAAAGTAAAATGCGTCCTGAACTCAGAAAAACATTTTATTTTCAATAATAATAATTCCAAGTATTGGTTTTGAGTTTTGTCGATGGTGTTTTTCTAGAAAACGATTTAATCACTTAAAAATCACCAAAAATACACTCTAATCATCGTAACTCCAAAATATGCAAAATTATATGTTTTCTTAATCAAAAGAACCTAACTAAGTCTATGGTGATGTTTTCATAGTCTAGATAGAGGTTTTTCTATAAAAAGTAAAAATATGGGTTTTCTCTACCTTAATGCATATATATCATTCTAATACATGTATACGAATTGAAAATAGGAAAAATTGATCATGGACTCAATCAAGTGATGAAAGTGGGTAATATGAATCATAATGAAAGGTATGTTCTATGTATGCACAATCCCTATTTATGTATGTGCATTCTTTACACCCTATGTTGGGATAATTGCAGCCAAACCCTATATTTTCCTAATGAGGCTTAAATGACCCTAAATATTCTATTCTTGAATCCTAATGTTGTTCATGCCTCAGATTATATTATAATTTCTTCTTGTTTGGGTCTTATACCCCACTGCCATTCTTATTGAATATTATGACTACTCTTGCCATGACTACTTTTCTAGCATGTGGATTTATGTTCTATTTAATTTAAAGTAGCGGTACTTATGTACAACCACCCACATAGGGCATGTAAATAAATGCCCTAGGTAATGTCTTATTCTCCCCATAACATTGTAGGTGACTAGGAATGTATTATTCTCCCCTCATCTAAGGTTAGAGATAGTTAGGTAGACATAACTATCTTACATGCAAATCCTTTTTATTATATTTGTTAATGGAAAGCTTCTTTGATATATAGCCTCATACTCTTGTTATCTTCATCATATGATGAACCCTAGCCTATTTTTATTTGCTTTACTTATCTTGATATCCTAGACTAGTTTTGTGACACATAATTTTCTTCCCTTTCCCTTTTTGCTGGGTGCCTTCCCAACCACCCAGGTGTTGAGCAAGGTGATGGATAAGACAAGGAAGATATTAGCTTTTGGCTTGGACTCAGTTGATGGAGATGCTTCTTGGAGACAAGATTGTAGTAGTCTAGACTTCCCTCTATCTAGATCCCGATTGTGTGTCTTGATGTAAACCCTAATGGGAGAATTTGATGTATTTTACAAACCTTTTATGAAATTGAATAAAGTAAGTTATTTTTTATTCTGTTACTTTCTAATGGTCTTTTGTATACCAATGTTTAATAAGTTTAGAAAATTTATGCCCATTCCATCATACCTCTGAGAGTGTTTGGAATGGATGTCAATTCTTCAAATTTTTAGTAAAGGGGTGATTTCACTCTCTTTACTGTACCATCATCCGTCTCATGGAAGCCATCATGCTTCTCACTGCCCAACTCTGGTCGAATATTCTGTATCACAATATTGTTGTGTTGTACATCATAGATCTATTATCTCAAAGTATGTTTGACTTGTAACTGGGCCAATAATCTTGCTAACAAAGAAACTTCCATATGTACTTTCAACTAGCGAAGAGACCACAACATGTCTTGTTTGTGGCATACTAAGGAATATAACTATGCATTGTTGAGAGATGATGATGAAGACGACTTCATGCTCAACACATCGTATACCACATTTGCTTTTCTTGGATGGTAATCTATTCTGAAATCATAATCTTTGATTAACTCCATCTATCTCCTCTGTCTCATATTCAACACCTGATCTGAAAAGATATATTGCAGATTCTTATGTTTGGTGAAGGTCTGACACTTCTCTCCATAAATGTAGTGTCAATAGATCTTTGAATCATTGACCACCACTACAAGCTCTAGATCGTGTGCTGGGTAGCTCTCCTCATATTTCTTAAGTTGTCATGAATAAAAAGAAATCACATTCTTATCCTGCATCAGCACGCATCCCAATCCATTCTTTGAAGCATCACAAAAGATATTGTAGCCTTTCCCTTATTCTAGAAGCACTAACATCGATGCACTTATCAACTTATCTTTCAACTGCTAAAAAGAACATTGACATTTGCCATTCTAAGCAAAAGGAACATCCTTCCTAGTTGGCCTGGTTAGGGGTAACGCTATAGAACTGAAGTTCATTATAAACCTCCCGTAGTAGCCTGCCAAACCTAGGAAACTGTGAATATCTATCAGTGTCTTAGGTTGTTCCCATTCCCAAATGGACTCAACCTTTTTAGGATCTACACAAACACCCTTAGTTGATCACACTTGCTAAACGTAGCATATAACTGGTGCTGCCTCAACAAGGTCAACGCCTAGTGAAGGTGTTGCTCATGTTGCTGATTGTCCTTGGAGTATATCAGGATATCATCTATGAACATGACCATAAACTGATCAAGGTAGGGCCTATGAACCTTATTCATCAGATCCATAAAAGTTGTCAGTGCATTGGTTAGCTCAAACAACATAACCATGAACTCATAATGACCACACCTAGTCCTAAAAGCTAACTTGGGTATGTCATTCACTTTAATCCTCAAATGATGGTAACCTGATCTAAGGTCTATATTTGAAAACATAGTGGCACCTCTCAACTGATCAAAAAGGTCATCAGTCCTTGCCAAAAAATACTTATTCTTTATTATCACCTTGTTCAACTGTCGATAATCTATACACAGTCTCATTGAACCATCCTTCTTCTTGATGAACAACACATGAGCACCCCAAGGGGAAGTTTTTGGTCAGATAAAGTCCTTCTCTAATAGTTCCTGCAACTGTTTCTTTAACTCATGCATCCCTGATGGTGCCATCATATATGGTGATTGTGCTATGGGCTATGTTCTAGGAACACGATTGATCTCAAAATCAATCTCTCTAGGAGGGGGAACACCAGGAAACTCATCAGGAAAAACATCTTCAAACTCCCGTACCACCAGTACCTCCTAGATATAGGACCTCTCACATTGGTATCCACAACATGTGCTAAGAAAGCCTCACATCCTTGTCTCATCAACCTATCAGATGTCATAGCTAACATCAAACATGTAAGAAGGATTTTCCTATCACCTTGGAAAATCCACGAGATATCTCTATCATGGAATGTTACTATCCTAGAGCTACATTTCAACACTACCTTGTACTTCTCCAAGGTATCCATCCCTAGGATCACATTGAATCTATACATATCAAGTTGCAATAGATCCACTTGAATGTTGCATCCTGAGAAAGAAAGAATGCAAGAGGAACACACCTTCTGCAACTGTGCAGAACCAACCAAAGGAGTCTCTAGTCAAAGACTGTTAGATCATGATTAATAGGAAAATAACAACTATCTATCACCTCTCTGGTTATAAAAGAGTGTGTCACACCCGAGTCAACTAGTATAGATACAAAAGAAGAAGTAGACAAATCAGAATGAAATAACTCCACCTGACATGTCATGACCCATGGATTGACCACTACTTTTAACTAGCTCATGGCATAGAACCTAGCTGTCGCCTATTGTCATCCATGTCCTCTACTAGCCTATCTAGAGGAACCTACCTATGACACTTGACTGCGTCCTATGCCACCATCACTACTAAATTGTCATTACTATGAAACCTACTAACTTTGCCTTGGCTATTGGGTCACTTCCTCATCCTTCATTGGGGAAAACGGCCTTGCATGCCCGGTCTGTCCACACCTGAAGAAGTCTTGCTCTCATATCTTGGCCTAGACGGCCCTATCACTAAAATTGATGATGAGCTACAAGCTCCTTCTGACGGAAAACTATAGGCTCTACCCCTACTCAGGGTCCACTATGATGGTGTACATGACCTTTGCTCAGTAAAAGTCGACCTCTGTCATAACAGTGGCAAAGAAAACCTTGGCTTCCTAAAGTCTTTAGAAGATAGACCGTGGAACTAATCCATTCTTTTCTTTGTGTTGGGTTCATTCTTTTCTATAACAGACCTCTCAATCCACCTAACTGACTCCACAAAAGTTGAAAACCTTTCTCTTTGACAATGTTGTAGTCAACTTTGTACTCAGGCCTTTATCAAACCTATGAATGCTTTTCTTATTTATTGTTTCCATATGAGGATAGAACCTCAGAAGATCCATAAGCTTTGACTCATACTCATTAATGGTCATCGATCCTTAATGAATCTTCTTAAACTGAGAGATCTTCTCATATAGGTATGTCTCTGGGAAGTATTAGACGGAAAACTCTCAATGAAGCTCCTCCCAACCTATCACAACTCCTGGCCTTTTATCTTCTTCTATGGGCCACTAGAGGCTAGCACTATCCTTCAACAGGTATACCATTGCTTAACCTTATCCTCTTCGGGGATGCTCAAAATCTTAAATGCCTTCTTGAGCTCTGTCAGCCACATGTTGGCCTCTGCTGGGTCTGAAGTACCAACATACTCTATAATCACATGCTTTCCTCGTAGCACCTCCTCCTAGTGCAACATACCTATTCTCAGTGTGTTCTTCATGTCATCCAAATTGCATAAGAATAACCTATGATCAAATATGTTGGATACATAAGAACATAATGAAACCTAAGTCCTATGTCCATGTAGACTCAACAAACCTAGAGCTATGATACCAACTTAAATGTAACACCTCATCACGTTAAATGAGTTTACTCAAAACATAAAACACGATTAACTACTAACTAATTAGATAACTAGAAAAGCAAAAGAATTAAAACCAATTTCAACATCATAAACATGTTCTAAAACATTTGCATAAAGGTCCTTCTATCTTTTTTTTATGAACCCAATGTGCCTCTCTTTCCATTAATTGACCAAAAATGGAATATTAACAGTGCCTAGGGCAGAGCCCAATAATAAAAGAAAGAACAACAAAACAGTAAGAAGAAAGCACACAGTGACAGAACCAAACTATCTGTACATCTCTATGTATGTAAAATCCTCGTATCTATGCACATGGCACTCCAAATATCTGTAGATCTCCTCTTAGAACCCCCAAAAATCCTTAGATTCCTTTCCATCCAAATCTTTCAGTAGAATCAAACCTGCAGCAGTTTTCTTCTCTCCAAAAAACTGTAACAGATCATTCAAACAGCTAGGATGATCCCCGTAGACACTTCTGAAAGCATTCCATAAATCAGACCCAAACATACACTCAAACAACAAGTGATGCAGGCCCTCCTCCTCAGAACAGCAAAGAACACACCTTGTAGCCATAGAGAACCCAACTCTCTTCATATATTCACATGTAGGAACTTTATTAAGGAAGCATTTCCAAAGAAAACAAGAGAAGCTTCTCGGAAATTTAGCTTTCCAGACCCAACTAGCCCACTTGGCCTTCCTTCCTTTCCTTCTAGTAATCTTCCAACCATCTTTAATCTTGAACTCACTCTTTCCATCACACAGAATCTGGTCATCGTTATCAGTTAGGGCCTTCATACCACTGATAGCAGTGCGAATCACATAAATCCCTCTAATGTTAGGAAGATTCCAATTGTTACCCAAAGTACACGAGGCAATACTATAATTTGGACCTTTTCCCATGCGAAGAATCATATGATCATCACATAAATCCAGAAGCTTTCTTTTACCATGAAGCCAAGGATCATTCCAGAAGTGGAAGGTTTTTCCATTACCAACACGAAACTCAAACTTTGCCTTCAGCAGATTTCTCATACTCAACAACTTCCTCCACATCCAAGGGGCAGTAGTTTTGCACCCTACCGACCAAATGGATTCTTGCTTTATGTATTTTTCATGCAGCCATTTCACCCACAACGATTCTTTGTTATTGGCTACGTCCCAAAGGTTCTTCAGCAGACCAGCTTTAGACCAATCCTCCACCAACCGAACCCCAAGTCCTCCTTCCTCCTTAGGTTTACAGATATGATCCCAGGACATAGTATGGATATGTTTTCTCTCATTGGAAACCCCCCAAATAAAGTTCCTCATGTGTTTCTCAATATCCAGCACAACTGCCTTCGGGAGAGGGAAAGTTGATGACCAGAAAACATGATAAGTCGATAGGGTGGATAAAACCAACTCCACACGACCAACAAAGGACAACAATTTACCTTTCTAGGAATCAAGTTTCCTTTTTATCTTATCAGTAATCGGAGCACACCTAGCCTTGGTCAACCTGCCAGTAAAAAGGGGTAGGCCTAAATATCTAACAGGAAAATCCACTCTGTTAATATTAAGATCTCTACTAATACTCTCAAGATGCGCATCAGCTCCTTTATTCAAGAACAATGGCTTTTTGTGTTGTTGAGTCTCAACCCCGAAATAGAACAAAAAGTATCCAGCACTTCAGCAAGCTGTTGGGCATTCCTACTATCCGCCTTAGTGAACAAGAGAAGGTCATCTGCAAAAAAATTGTGTGAAATCCCAAAGCTATCTGAAGCCTTAAGAGGGGAGATCATATTCTCATTAACAACAGCCTCCAACACTGAAGTGAAGCCCTGCATAGCCAGCACAAAAAGATAGGGAGCAAGGGGATCCCCCTGCCTCACCCCATTCGAAGCTTCAAAAGAGTTAGAAGGGGAGCCATTAATCAAGACTTGAAAGGATGCTGAGTTAAAGCACACATGAACCCAAGACAGCCAACACAGGGGGAACTTCATCTTTTCCATCATAAAAAGCACATAATCCCTTCTCACAGTATCATACGCTTTTGAGAGGTCAGCCTTAACACACATAGCAGGAGGACCATTGACCGAAGAAAAGGTACTCAAAATCTCATTTGCTAACAGAATAGAATCACTGATGACTCTACCTTTAATGAAGGTGACTTTATTTTTAGAAATCAGACTAGGAAACACATCCCTAAGTCTATTTGCCATAATCTTTGTAATGATCTTGAACATTACATTACAGAGAGAGATAGGCCAGAAATCTTTGAGATTTGTAGCACCATGAACCTTTGGAATAAGGGTGATAAAGGATCTATTGCATTCTCTCAAAATCTTGCCAGACTCAAAGAAGTTTAGGATAGCTTTGGTGACATCATCCCCAACAATCGACCAACAACTTTTAAAGAAAGCTCCATTAAAGCCATTTGGACCCGGAGCCTTATCCACATTAAGATTATTAACAACCAGATCAATTTCCTCCTTGGTGACCCTCTTACTCAGATTATGGATTTGAGAAGAATTTAGGGTAGGAAGCTCCCACTTTTGATTCCAATGGAAAACATTTGATTCCAAAGAATTGAATAAGTTCCTGTAGAAACTCACAGTATGGTCTGTAATCTCCTCCGAATTACTGATGGACCTATCACCCTCATGAAGAACATAGATGCTATTATGAATCCTTCTAGTCTTGAGAGAAGCATAAAAGTAAGAAGAATTTCTATCACCCTCTTTAAGCCAGATAACTCTTGATTTCTGCCTTAAAAAACTTTCCTCATCAAGAAGGGCTTTACTTAGAGCTTTCCTTTTTTCAATCAACCTGCCTTGCAGCTGCGAATCATTAGGAGAACAATCAACCATTTTTTGTAGATCAAGAGCTTCAGTTTCCAACTCTTTAGCTTTTGAAGAGAAGTTGCCAACATGATCTTTATTCCATTTCAGCAAGGCTTCCTTAACAACATTCATCTTTCTATACACTCTATACATAGGTGCACCTTCCACTGATAAATTCTTCCATGCATCACTCACAACCTTATGGAAACCAGGCTGCGTGACCCAGCTATTAATGAACCTAAAGGGTATGATCCTCCTTCTATTAGTTTGCAAATGCAACAGTTGGACACGATGATCACTGATCATATTAGAAATAACTTCACTCCACATAGCAGGAAACAAGCCCAAGAACTTAACATTACAAAAGGACCTATCAATTCTCGAGAAAGTACTAACACCCTTAGTACTATGGCTGTCCCAAGTGAAAAAGGCCCCTTAGATGGCATCTCAATAAGACCAGTAATATCCAACGAATTATTGAAGTCAGACATACTTTTATTTGTGGGCGGTTGCTTCCCAATTTTCTCATAAGAGAACCTCACCACATTGAAATCACCAAGAACGCACCACGCATCCATGTTCAAACTCGAAATAGAGTTCATAGAATCCCATAGAATTGATCTCTCATTATCACCGTTAGAGCCGTAAACAGCAGAAATGCAGAATCTAGACTGGCTACTCTCAATACCAATCTCACAGTGCACGATCTGCTCATTATCCAGCAACTTGTTAATCGAGATATCAAGTTCTCTCCACAAAACAAGAATCCGAGTATAAGAATAATAGTCCTCATTAGAAATATACTTCGCACCCTTCCAGACCTCCTCCACAATCACTTCAATGTCGTCCTTCGTTCTCGATTCTAAAATGATATAAACATCGGCCTTCAGTCTACTAATCTCACCTCAAATGCAAGGAATTTTATTGTGGATCCCTCTCACATTCCAGGCGCAAATCGATAATGGTCTATCCATTTGAAATGATTGGAACCCCCCTACTCATGTTGCCTTCACCTGCATCACCTTCCCCCAGATCCTCAAGAAGAGAAAATTTGTTCGGAGACAATTGGATGTTCCTCACAGTAGACACCGGCTTCGATGCAAATCTTGGGGGAGATTTAGATCTTTGTCTCTGCGTCTCTCAAACTGGAAAAGTTGTAGGAGTGACAAGCTTACCTTTCTCACCCATCGGTATACTTCCTATAGCCCTGCTAACAGAGCCTTCAGTAACCTGCACCAGCTCTTCCACTGCATCACTGAACTCATCAGTTTCCTCCTCCATCGTTTGGGCTTTTGTCTTCTTCAGCATCCACACCTTTTTCTTCATCTTGTTCTCCACGATTCCCTGCACTGCAATTTTTGCTTTATCCTCACACAACCCCGATTCGTGACCAAAATTATTACAGACAGAACAAGTATTTGGTCTCCATTCGTAATCAAATCAGATCTTATCAGTTTGCCCTTCATCACTCTGAAGTTCCAACTCCTCCAGAAAAGAAAAGTCGACAGGTATCATCACCTGAAGCCTGGCATACTCTAACCTTGAATACTCAGCAGTAAGCTGGTCTATTCGTAGCAGCTTCCCAAAAATAGAGCCAATCCTCATAAACATCTCATCATCCCAAAGTTCTAAGGGCAGATCATGAATCTTGATCCAAATCGATATTTCAATATTCTTCATCTTCTCCATTGGTTCCCCTCGCTCCCATTTCTTTAATATCAGTGGCTTCCCGACGATGAACCATGGTCCTCCGTCCAGTGCCGTGGTCATGTCTTCCTCATTAGAGAAAAGCAGGATGAAGAACCCCTTCCTCTAGATCTAATTTCGAGCGACCCCTTAACCTTCCACAAATGTGTCAGGAACCTCACTAGCGATGGCCAATGCAAGTTTAATCCAATTATATAGCCAGCCGCTGCCTTACTCCATCGTTGCAGATTCCTTTCCGCGATGCTCTTTGAGTACATAAGCTTGCCATCCACAACCTAAACGTCTAGCTTGGTGAAGAAATTCTTGGAGGATGTCGGCTTTGATGTGACCAGATCTGCCCATGACTTTGCTTCCTTCGAAACCCCAATTGACGTCGGCCTTCTCCATATCTCCCTTTTCCCAGGATTTATAGTCTTCATAACATTCGTCAGATCTGCTGCATTGACTTCCTTTGACGCCTCCGAGGAAATGACCGCCGGCGCAGCTCCCCCCGTGACCTTCTCCGGGACTGCCAGTGGAATCGCTCCTGATGCCGCCACTGGAATCGCCTCACCAGAATCGCCTCCCGCAGCCGCGACCATCTTTTCCACTGTCAATCCCAGGTCCTTCTATCTTTATAAACTCATATATCATAATAAATGTTTACCTTTGTATCCATTGATCTTAGCCACAACCTATATACACAAGTGATATTTCCATATTTACAACCATACATTACAAACACTGGCATACTGCCAAAAACTCGTGTCGATACAAGTTTATCATTTACAAAACACTTCCCATACCCGAACTTGAGAGTACAAGGACAACACTAGGACTCTTCTACTAACAACTACAAATATCCAACCTTCTGGGTCTATTGATCATCAGGCTGCTCCTCTTCAATAAGACGTCCTCGACCTTATTGCCGACGACCACCTAAAAAGAGTTGGTGACCCACAGGTGAGACCGATGTCCCAATGAGAGATATCACTCTCTCCAATAGATATTCATTACAACTGAATATTTAACAATATTAGACTGAAAAGATGGAATATTAAATAAGCAATTTAACAGATTAGGCAATTCTAGAATACTAAGCAAGTTAAACAAGTAAACTTAGCAATAAGTATAATTACTCAAAGTTCATAAGATATCATCTTGTAAGCACTATGTAGTATAGACTCAAGAAAAGAGCTACTCAACAATTGTGAATGTATTTAACCTTAGCATATATACTACATGGATGTATTACATCTTTTATTATGTCCTAAGGAATTTGAGTCGTACCACCCAAATCCAACTGATCACTGCTAAGTCAAAATCAGTGCCATACTAGATCTATGGAAGATCCTAACTCCATTATTTCACCAACAACTCCTTGTCAGTACGAGAGACAGCATAGAGACATAAGAATCAACTGCCAATGTTGACATATAGTCAAGCTAAAAAACAACTAGCCCGCCTTGATACATGTCACAATGCTAGAGAATAGGTCACGCATGCCCACCCTATAAGATGCATCTTGCAACGGTACTGCTGCCCTTTCACACATATCACAAATATCCGAGGCATGACCACAACCATCCTCCATAATATGAAACTGTGAACACAAGGAGATACTCTCGATTTGCACACCCACATATTCAAAAATATGCATTCAAAGTTTCCCATAGGAATTGCTTGTTTCACCATCCAACAAATTCTGACACTGGAATGGATCTATGACACACGACAACTACACGATTAGGGTTTCACCTGATTATTTATTGCCAATTGGGTGAATTAAGGTTGCATCATACAAGTGGTCATACAAACCCTAATTCATTTCTAACAAGTGTATATGTATAACAACTCCAGAAGATATATAACATATGCGATATAAATCTTAACCACAATTACCACATGGTACTATTTTCATTGCCATTCATGAGACTATACTAGTTATCATACCACCATAGGATTCAAATCCATATCACATTATTCCAGGGTTCCAAACCTTATAATACCATGAAGAGTATTACACCTCCATTAGGGCTCAACTGTGCCCAAGTTAATTAAGAGCCTCACATCAATCCCTACAAGATCATCACTATCTTTCAATGCCTTAGAAGAAGGCTCAATAGGTCATTAATCACACATGTGACATATAAGATCAACATAGCATGGAATTATAATGCTCAACTAGCATCATATTAGGGTTTACATAAAATAAGAGAGTATTTCATTATCACAACTAATCATCCAAGAAGCTGATTACTATTTATCACCATCACTTAGTTACATTAGGGTTAAATGTAACAAGCTTTACCTCATTAAAGTTACATATCCACTAATTATGGTGATTTATCAAATATATTTATACGAGGGAAAAGGTAAGACTATAAATCAAAGGCATTGAACCATCAAATTCACATCCATAGAACCAACACATTATTCTATAGACTTCATTCGAAACCTTTGGATGTTGAAAGTTCCAATCACAACCACTGAATCAGGTTCATCATACAAAACCACCAGTTGGTGTCTAGGTTTAACCCTTAGATCATATAATCAAAGAAACCAATGATTTAGGGCTTAATTGAATTGACTCATGATACATAGTTACACCATCAGCTGATACCATTGGTTGTCACCACTGGTTGTCACCATCGGTTATGCCAACTTTTATGGTACTTAAACCATTGATCATTAAGCTTCCAAAAGATCCTAACACTAACCTAAGGTGTGACCATTGGTTGACACCATTGGTCGTCATGAAGACAACACCATTGGTTATCACAAAGGTATGACCATCGATTCATGTGTAAAGAAGAAAACAACTTAGAAACTCTAAATATAGTCCATTGATTGAAAGGTGATAAGTATCATAGGTTGTCATGCAACCTGATCTAAGTCTTCCTCTACTTTAGGAAGGTCATAAAACTGGTTTCAGGTTCATATTTAGCTGGAAACTAAGCAAATAATACCATAAATGTCAAAACCCTAAGAAAACATAGCTTTTATATGCATAGATCTTCATTTTAGAACAAGAACATGAGTAAGCAAGCTTGTAGTAAGAAATAAAAGTGAAGAGGTGTAACGACCCTGCCTCCAAGTAACCCCCAATTAAGGGAGACCAAGAGGTTAGAGTTGTTGTCCCAATTAACAAGATCAAAGGATCAACAAATAATCAGTAATAATTATAAAATTCTACCAAACTATATTGAAAGCTGGTATAAAATAAAACTTTTTATACCTTTTAAAAACTTTGGATATCTACTGCTATCCACAACATGAATCTCTTCTATATAATCCTCCTCGCACTTTATTTCTTATTTTCACAATGTGTCACTTTACTGTTTGTTCTTTTCAGGGTTGTACCTAAAACACCGACAAACAAAATGTCAGTCAGCATAAATGAATATGTCGGTATGTGGGGACAACCAAAATTTCACAAATATGGCTAACAATCTAAATATCACAAACAAGTTAATTAACAAGCCAATTTACGCTTTCAATGTGACATTATCCACTTCTTTTACCCTAACACTGGAATACCCTCTTTAGGGTTTCTCTTTTGCCATTGACTTAAGGCCACCTTCTTAATCCCAAGCTTGGTTCCTGGGGTCACCTCTCATGGTGCCCATTAGTCATGCAACAAAGACCACCTTCTCAATCCCAAGCTTGGTGTCTGGGGTCATCACTCATGGTACCCATTGGTCTTCCCTCCTGGGCTTGACCTTTTTGCATCATCTATCAGGGTGGTATGCGGGTGCGAGAATACACACTTATATTATAATTTTGATAATCATAGTGACTTTATGATTTGCAAGTATGAACATCCAAACTGATAGGTTGCATTCAATGCGATTAACCATCCGGAAAACCTTCAGGAAACTAATGTGATTAACCATAATTAACCACATACCTATCAGGTTGAGTGCAGAAATAATCCAACTAAGTAAGTAATCCAGTAAACAAGCAAGCACACAAGATGACCCTGAAATATGCATCCAATTTTTCCTATCATTGATCATGCCATAAAGGTCTGTTAAACCTAGCTCGCTTCCTAGGGTTTCTAATCCACTTTTAGGGTTTTCATTGCAATTAGGGTTTTTCTTTCACTTTTATTACTAAAAACCCTAATTAAGAAAAATAACTCACAAACCCTAAGGATCATAACCTATCTCATCTAACAGGCTTAGGATTATCATTTAACAACATATTTTCACATATTTCGAATTAAATATAATCTTTTCCTCTTTTACCCTAAATTAGGGTTTCTAAATGCTTTATCATTCATAATTGGTGTAAAACCCTAAACCATGCAATAATTCATCTAAGATCAGGTTCAAGTTCATCATTACCATTTCAACAGGTTACTATTGCTTAATTTCAATTATTAAGCATCATGAACTTAACCATTAATTTCAATTAGGGTTTCTAACATAATCAATAGGATAGAAATCAGGCTTTAGAAGTATTTTTATTGGATTCTACGCATTCTCCTGATCAATTTTCATATTTTGCATGTTTCCATCGGAGCTACCAATGATTAACTACGAATTTCACAGTGTAAATTACCTTTGGCCAATCACTAGCCGCCAAACCATCTATCTGAGGTTTCTTTCCTTTTCCACATGGACCAACTTCTGTGAATAAGGCTTCGTCATCTCAGCCCTGTACGCCCCATGCGAACAGGGTCCATGATCCGGTAGTTGTACCCTTTTGCCCTTGACCTCCTTCACGCGTGCCAGGGGTAAGAGAATCTTTTCTCTCTATTCTTCTTCAACCTCACGACCAAACCCCACGTCGCACAACGCGAGATAGAAGCGCCGATGCCGGTCAACTCCAAGGTTAACCTTGCGATGTCGCCGCTTGATCGTTTATGAAGCACATCATTTCCCTTCGCCAACTCTGGCTGAACCTGTTGGCAGGATCAATTCCTTCAAAGGTGCACCAGATGGTTGGAACGAGAAGGATCTACTTTGGAAGCAGAACTAGGGGTAGAGTAGAGGCAAATTCAAGGAACGGGTAGCAAATCAAAGGAAGGGGATAGGTGTTGGGGATCTCACAGGGTCACGCAAACATGAGGGAGTTCTCAAAGGGGAATTCTACCCTTATATACAGGTGGGCTGTAGGCCAGTTCCCATGGAGTCCAGCTTCATTGGGGAAACTCCCAATCCCTGTCAATAAGATAGGATTTTAGGAATTATTGGGTGCGTCTTCCTCTCCTGATCGTAATGGGATTCTTCCCAAAAACTCTCGTGTAGAGGTCATTGAGAAATCCGATCCTATAAACTCGCTTCCCTATTCTTTTCCAAAAGAAGAGCGCGAAGAACAGCTACAATTGGATCCTAAATCCAACGGCCCTCATCCAAGAGCCAAGAACACTATTTTCGGATTAATAGGATGAATGTGACATTTAATGATTTCCTCCACACTTTAGGAATACTTTCAAAAACCATATCTCCCAAATAGCTTACCTGTTTAATCCCAAATTTTAAGGGAAAGTCTATAAAGACTTAATCTATCATCATGCCAAATTTGGGTTTATTATATAAAGAAATCGGGTCCTTCTCTTTAGTTGCAATTTATCACTCAATTATATATATATATATATATCTCACATATTTTCTCTTTCCTTTGCCATTAAATTATTATCTTGAATTCCTTGGACCTCAAGGAACCTTAATGGCTCAAAATTCCATTTTGGGAATATTCCTTAGCCTTTTCCTTATCTTTTATCCATTTTCTTATTTATTCCTTTATTAAAAGATTTCTTTTCAAGGATTTCTCTTTATCCTTTATTTCCTTTTTCTTCTTTTCCTATTTCTTCCATTAGAAATCATATGTAAACGAAATTCATTCAATTGTGGCCATTAATGCCACTTTCCAGATATTTCTATGTATTTTTATAAATACTTTGCTTAATATCCACGATCTTGTATCTTTTCTATTATTTGGACTTTTCTTATTTTCTCCTCTTTTATATCAATTATTGGATTAATATAATAATAGGAACCATGAAATTCCTATCAAAAGGGAGATTTGCAAATAAATCCATCTTTTGAAGCAAAGCATACAACCTTTTCAATTAAGTTCATATTCACAAAATCTTTACAATTCAATTATGAAAACATATGCAAAATTGAGGTTGTAACATTCTTCCCCTCTTATAGGAATTTTGCCCTCAAAATTCCTCAAACATACAAAGAAACATGATAAGACTTCCTCATGTCCATCATGTCTCCCATGTGGTTTTACCCTCTCCATGGTGCCTCCACGAACCTTCATCATCTCATATCCTTACATCTAAGTTCTTTCTCACCTTGGTACCTTGTACCCTCATAGGTGACTCAGGACATTTCAGCTTCTCTCAAAGCTAACTGGCTTTATGGCTCAGCACATGGCCTGGGCACCTCACATCGTTCTCTAGATCAGACTCATGGAACACATCACGTTACCCTAAGGGGTAAGACTACACATAACCATCTCCACCAATCCATCTCAAATGGACCCATATATTGGGGACTCAGCTTTCTTATCTATAGCTTAGAGGGGTCGAATTTTCACATCGCATATTCTCCCACAGTGAACTGCATGTTAGTCTGCTTTGCATCAGCTCACGACTCATGTCGCCCCTGGGCTTCCTCAACCATCACATGATCAAAGCGACTTCATTTGTGCACACTGTGGTCCTTTTCTGACCTTTGTGAGGTCCCTTCACCAACATTATCTTAATGAAGTGGTGACTGACACAACCTCCCTTATAGAGCTTCTTTACATCCCAATATTGGCTATGGTGGCACATCTCTCATAGGGCAAGAACTGCCCCCCATATATCACCCTGAATGAGCACACATGCTGTCATCAGACCCTCTTGTCTGGATCATACTAACTAGTAGTTAGGGGTGATAAGCTGTAGTCACATCGAGTTCTTCATGTATCTACTTCCACCTTATGGAAGTGAATATTTAGGTTATACTCAAGAACCTTTGAACTCACATCATGGTGTAGTTGAACCATCTCTCTCTCTCTCTTGTATGTAGTTCAATTAGATATGTCCCCTGATAGTACTTTCTCTTTCTCTTAGACCATGTCATCTAGGTAAGGCAACCTACCATAACCCATATTGCATCTAGACCTTCTCCAACCCATGGGAAACTTACTACAACATCCATAGTGATGAACTCCCATTCCCCCTCAGGGACTCTATATCAATCTTATGGGATATTGGTGTTCATCCTTCACCTTTTGGCATGCATGGTGACAAGCCACATGCAACTTTGTATACTTCTTCTTCTTAGGCATCAAAGTCTGACTACTACTTATTATCTTAGTAGTACCATGGTGTATGATGATCTTAAAATCATGATCTCCTGTATGTCATGATTCCTCAGAAACCCTAAACCACTCTAGTCGGGGTTTCATCACTTTCTTTTCCAGAGAAGTGCATCTGAGATTCTACAACCATCCTTTTATCGCATCAAGGCCTAGATTGGCTAACCAAACAACCACTAACTTGATCAACAGATCTTGTTACATCTGAATGTTATCCAAACATATCTCCCTTTTCAAACTGAGGGCTAACCTAACAACCTCTTCTAGCCTCTAGCTAAACTAGGCAGATGCATCTCAACCAGAGCATCCATTACCACCTCACATCCTTATGTATAAGGTAATGTTGAAGACATGCACCGCCATGTATTCCTCTTATTATCTCATCTCAGACTCTAAGTCTATCTTCATCAAGAAAATTCTGAGCTCATCCTCTTGGTTATCACACTCTACCTTGTATAGTTCATAAGTTCCACATAGCTCATGATAAAAACATCCTCATAAGATGACTACCTTAGTTATCTTGGTGTTTGTACAACATCCACACATCTTACACTCCACAAGGGTACGTTATTATCTCCATCCTCATGCATCATAGCAATGTTTCCACTCACATTATATATACCCTAGGTGTATGGCATGCATACTGTTCTATCTCTCACTCCCATAACAAGAGGAAATAAGCATTTGGCTGCAGTCCAAATACAAAGTTCTTCCCATTCCAAGAGTAGAGATGGTACATCCCACATTTCCAGTACACCTACAAATCTAAACTGAAACGTGCCTCACATGCATCTACATCATGAACATCTCAATATCCATGTTACTTCCATGGAAAATGGGTCTCAAACCAACTTGGGTCATCACACCATCCTTGGTCATCTCCTCTAGGTCTATAAGGTGCCAACACTTTTGGGGTCATCCCTCTTCCCTTATGCATCAAAGAGTACCCTCCTCATTTGCCCCTTGGGTCCCATGAGTTCATGAAGGTGATAAATCTCCCAACCCATGGCCCTCAGACAATGATGGATGTTACCTCCCAACCCTATGGTCATGTGCAACTAGGGAATTAGGCAACTCCTACTTCCATCGGTCTTATCCCTACCTGACCTTAGGATAGACTCAAGATTCTAACATAGTACATATCCAACTTGAAACCTTACCCAAGTCTCCATCATCTCTCTCGACATTCATGGTCTGACTTACGTCCTATCATAGGGGTCATGGTGACCTATCTATCTCGTCCAGGCCCCATTCTGGTTACCTCCATGGGAACTCATCCACATGCACTTAGAGATGGTTATCTATGGGTCCGTAGGTTCATTCTCTTACTATGTACTCTCCATTTAGCTTCTCAAGATTCTATGAGACCTCTTAGGGTTTCCTCAAACCCAACAAAAGTTGATTCATACCCTACAAAAGGGTCCTCTCCCAGGATGGGAGGAAACTATCTCTTGATAGCAATAAAGGTCATAAACGTCCTTATGTCTAAGGTTTACATCCACATGATCACACTTAGTCCTATTAAGCTACTAAAGCACATAGATAACAGGAAGACCACTTACTAAGCCATGCTAGGTCTCCCTGATAAGTCATACTTGTTCTCATTCCTCGACATTGGACCAACATCATATGCCACCAACCTATATGTGAGAGGTTCATCAAACATACACCTTAATCTAAGGGGTTTCCCTTTCCTCTAAACATGAGGGTTTCCATGCTCAAATCTATGTAAACTCAAATCTCGTCATCAGCATCAGGTACACCAAGCACTACTACTTCCCCTCTTAGGTCTAGGAATCCTAGGTTCACTTTTCCTGATGTCCAACTACATGCTCAACCTTTTAACCATGAACCAAACATGTACGAGGTATAGCGTGCACATCCTAATATCATTCCACTTGAATAACACCTTTGAGTGGAGTCCTCCTTAAGGACAACCAACTAGGTATAAGGCCTCACAAATTGCTACTAAACCTCTTCATGGCCTAAGGAACTCTTCCTCCTATCCCTAAAAGGTAAACACCTATACCATAGGCACATAGGTACCAGTAGTCTCATCCTCTCTCTAGGGTTTGGTTCCTCTAAAGGCAACTAAGATACCATCATCCTCCAGGGATCATGCATGAGGCAACCACAACCATCCTCTTAGGTCGCATCATCCTCAACCTCTCAGGGTTTCTCCTAGCCCAGAGTCTAAACTTCCAATCTTCTAGCTCGGGCCCTGCTCTCTCTCTAGATATTAACCCTACAACAACCTTAATACTGGAGGTCCTCTCTCTAAGGTGGATCAAGCTCACAAGCATACACCTACATGAGAGAAACCTATGTTCGCCCAAGATTATCCAAAACTCTTCATGCTTATCTTATAAGCTATCCAACATACCCTCCTGGCCATGGTTTTAGCCTACTGTCAGCCCTACTGACGTACTTTGGGTGCAACTTTGCCATGCTCATATAAGCTCATATGGTTTCTATATGGTCATCAATAACCTCATCAATGAAGGAGTTATCCTTCACTCTACCATGCACAACCCTTCCCAGGGTTGGGTCGCCAAAGGTACTAGGTCATCCAACCTCACATGGATCATATCGTCATGGGTATCTAAGATAAAAGCATGTCCACTCACACACATGGTCTACCATGACATCTAGCTCATCGTGTCATCTCTCTCTCTAACCTTCACTTAGGGTTAGTGTTAGCATCATTCTCAGAGGATGTGTCAGGTCTCTACTTATAATGGAGGTCTCTACCTCCAAGACTAACTCTCTCTACTCATCCTCCTGACAAGAAGGTTTAGCCTCAGGTGTCTCCTGAGGGCATGACAACATATGTCATATGACCTAAGCATGCAGCTATTATTTAGTTTATGCTTAAACTATTAATCTTATGTCCATGACATCTTATTTACTTGCTTTTCATTAATTTGGTGGAGGATTCCTTAACCTTATCATGCATACCCTATCCTTAAGAGGGTGAGGAAGAGAGAGAAAACCCTAAACCTTATAATCCTAATAGAATTAGGGTTAAGAAAGAATGAAAATAGATGAGAAAGTCTTAAGGGTATCTTATTTCGAGTCAGATCCTAAGACATTGGCCACGTAGTCACACATATTTGGGAGTCCCCGTATTCTGACTAGCAAAGCAGAGGAAAATATTACCAGCCCCCAGACGTGATCCTTTTCTAGACACCTCTATCTTTAAGAAAATCCTCTAATAACTCCCTCGGTTCTATGGAATTTATAAATTTAATAATTATTAAAAATTAAATGAGGAACCGATGCTCTGATACCAAATCTAATGACCCCACCTCCCAGTAACACCCAATTAAGGGAGACCAAGAGGTCAGAGCCGTTATCCCAATTAACAGGATCAAAGGTTTGATAAATAATCAGTAATAATTATAAAATTCTACCAAACTATATTGAAAGCTGGTATAAAATAAAACTTTTCATACCTTTTAAACACTTTGGATATCTACTGCTATCCACAAATTGAATCTATTCTATCTAATCCTCCTCGCACTTTATTTCTTATTTTCACAATGTGTCACTTTACTGTTTGTTCTTTTCAGGGATGTACCTAAAACACTGACAAACAAAATGTCAGTCAGCATAAATGAATATCCCAGTATGTGGGGACAACCAAAATTTCACAAATATGGCTAACAATCTAAATATCACAAACAAGTTAATTAACAAGCCAATTTACGCTTTCAATGTGACATTCTCCACTGCTTTTGCCCTAACACTGGAATGCCCTCTTTAGGGTTTCTCTTTTGCCATTGACTTAAGGCCACCTTCTCAATCCCAAGCTTGGTGCTTGGGGTTACCTCTCATGGTGCCCATTAGTCATGCAACAAAGGCCACCTTCTCAATCCTGAGCTTGGTGTCTGGGGTCACCACTCATGGTACCCATGGGTCTTCCCTCCTGGGCTTGACCTTTTTGCATCATCCATCAGGGTGGCATGTAGGTCTGAGAATACACACTTATATTATAATTGTGATAATCATAGTGACTTATGACTTGCAAGTATGAACATCCAAACTGATAGGTTGCATTCAATGCGATTAATCATCTGGAAAACCTTCGGGAAACTAATGCGATTAACCATAATTAACCACATCCCTATCAGGTTGAGTACAAAAATAATCCAACTAAGTAAGTAATCCAGTAAATAAGCAAGCATACAAGATGACCCTGAAATATGCATCCGATTTTTCCTATCACTGATCATGCCATCAAGGTCTGTTAAACCTAGCTCGCTTCCTAGGGTTTCTCATCCACTTTTAGGGTTTTCATTGCAATTAGGGTTTTTCTTTTACTTTTATTACTACAATCCCTAATTAAGAAAAATAACTCACAAACCCTAAGGATCATAACCTATCTCATCTAACAGGCTTAGGATCATCATTTAACAACATATTTTCACATATTTCGAATTAAATATAATCTTTTCCTCTTTTACCCTAAATTAGGGTTTCTAAATGCTTTATCATTCATAATTGGTGTAAAACCCTAAACCATGTAATAATTCATCTAGATCAGGTTCAAGTTCATCATTAACATTTCAACAGGTTACTATTACTTAATTTCACCGATTAAGCATCATGAACTTAACCATTAATTTCAATTAGGGTTTCTAACATAATTACAAAGCACTTTTCATTAACATAGCATAATTTTGCAAATAGGAACGAAATCAAGCTTTAAAAGTATTTTTATTGGATTCTACGTGTTCTTTTGATCAATTTTCATATTTTGCATGTTTCCAACGGAGCTATCAATGATTAACTACGAATTTCATAAGGTAAATTACCTTTGGCCAATCACTGGCCATCACGTCATCTATCGGATTCTTTCCTTTTCCACATGGACTGACTTTTGCGCATAAGTCTTCACCATCTCAGCCCCATATGCCCCACGCAAACACGGTTCCTGATCCAGCGGTTGTACCCTTTTGCCCTTGATCTCCTTCATGTGTGTCGGGGGTAAGAGAGTCTTTTCTCTCTATTCTTCTTCAACCTCACGACTGAATCCCCCGTTGCACAGCACGAGACAGAAGCGCCGATGCCGGTCAACTCCAGGGTTGACCTTGTGATGTTTCCACTTGATCGTTTACGAAACACATCATTTCCCTTTGCCAACTCTGGTCGAACCTGTTGGCAGGATCAATTCCTTCATAGGTGCACTAGATGGTTGGAACAAGAAGGATCTGCGTTGGCAGCGGCACCAGGGGTAGAGCAGAGGGAATTCAAGGAATGGGTAGAAAATCATAGGAAGGGGATAGGTGTTGGGGATCTCACAGGGTCACACAAACATGAGGGAGTTCTCAAAGGGGAATTCTACCCCTTATATACAGGCAGGCTGTAGGCCAGTTCCCATGGAGTCTAGTTTCATTGGGGAAACTCCCAATCCCAGTCCATAAGATAGAATTTTAGGAATCACTGGGTGCGTCTTCCTCTCCTGATCGCAATGGGACTCTTCCCAAAAACTCTTGTGTAGAGTTCATTAAGAAATCTGATCCTATAAACTCGCTTCCATGTTCTTTTCCAAAAGAAGAGCGTGAAGAATAGCTACCGTTGGATCCTAAATCCAACAGCCCTCATCCAAGAGCCAAGAACACTATTTTTGGATTAATAGGATGAATGTGACATTTAATGATTTCCTCCACACTTTAGGAATACTTTCAAAAATCATATCTCTCAAATCGCTTACTTGTTTGATCCCAAATTTTAAGGGAAAGTCTATAAAGAATTAATCTATCATCATGCTAAATTTGGGTTTATTATCTAAATAAATCAGGTCCTTCACTTTAATTGCAAGTTATCACTCAATTATATATATATCTCACATATTTTATCTTTCCTTTGCCATTAAATTATTATCTTGAATTCCTTGGACCTCAAGGAACCTTAATGGCTCAAAATTCCATCTTGGGAATATTCCTTAGCCTTTTCCTTATCTTTTATCCATTTTCTTATTTATTCCTTTATTAAAAGATTTATTTTCAAGGATTTCTCTTTATCCTTTATTTCCTTTTTCTTTTTTTCCTATTTCTTCCATTAGAAATCATATGTAAACGAAATTCATTCAATTGTGGCCATTAATGCCACTTTCTAGAGATTTCTATGTATTTTTATAAATACTTTGCTTAATATCCACTATCTTGTATCTTTTCTATTATTTGGGCTTTTCTTCTTTTCTCCTCTTTTATATCCATTATTGGATTAATATAATAATAGGAACCACGAAATTCCTATCCAAAGGGAGATTTGCAAGGAAATCCATCTTTTGAAGCAAATCATACAACCTTTTCAATTAAGTCCATATTCACAAAATCTTTACAATTCAATTATGAAAACATATGTAAAATTAAGGTTGTAACAAGAGGGTTATTAAACTAGCCTCTAGAGAGAAGATCAGGCTTCTAGAAACAAGAAACTAGATCAAAGAATGTGGGAAAACCCTAGCTTTAGGTCTAAACTTAGCCAAGTAGCACCTTTCTCCACAAAAGAAACAAACCCTAGGTATAAGGAGCAAGAAAGGTAGGCTCTTTGATATTTATAGCAAGATTTACCATGGAAAGGCAGAGTTCCATCCCTGAAGAAGGTAAGAGGAAGAATAATAGAAAAGAAATGAAGTGAGATACTTACTTGTTTAAGTCAAGATCACCAAAAGGAAGTTTTATAAACCCTAAAAGAGATAAAAATGAAACCCTAGTTGCTTAACCAAGAAGGTTGGCAACCTTCTTCTTCCTTGGGAAGATCCTACACCAACTAGAAGGATAAAGATGAGATCTATATTGGAGAGAAGATATAAGGAACCAAAGGTTTCTTTTGTGGGCTTAAGGATAGGTATATAAAGCTTAAGGATAAGAAAAAGAAGAAGCATGAGGAGTCCTATAAGCTCTATATGTGTCCATGGCCTAGAACTTCCATGGTCCTGCAAGTAGAAACTCCACTAGTTGTGAGAGTGTTGTATACCACCATATGATGACCTCCCATGGTGGATATTGGTTGTTAGCACATGGTCTTATGACCCTAGCTTACTAGGTGATGAACCATTATTTGATCACCTTCTTTAAGTGAACCATCAATTCACACCAAACCAAAAAAACCATAGAACTAAGGCCTTCTAGGGTGACCATAAGTTTTAAACACCTATTGGTGACCATCGTATGTCAACCAAATAGGGGACCATCGGTTGATGGCTCCTAAAGGTAGCTCATCCATGAAGGGGTAAACCCTAATTCACCATTGAAGAGACTCACCACCAAACAAAGGTAAAAATAAGAGCCCCATGGATCAACATGCTCAAGAATGATGAGAAAACATATAAGGAACATATTTAATGTGAAAAATTGCAAGAAAAAATCTCATGTGGGTAAATTGCAGAAAAATCCAAAATGTGCATAAAATTGCATTACTTGCACAAACAGTGTCCAAATTGGACCAACATTGAAACTTAATCTTATCACATGATATAAAAACATATCACAAGGTTATATTAAGGTTAAAGTACTTAAGTATGGTAATTAAGCATGTTCAACACTTTAAGCAAGGTCAAGGGTCTTACACTTATAAACTCCTAACAAGGATTTCACCATTGAAATCCTACGCAAAGTGAGATGGGTACTTCCCACGCATCTCATCCTATAGCTCCCACATGGATTCCTCTACCCCATGGTGATGCCACAAAACCTTCACTGACACTATATATTTCTTCTTTAACTTTCTCACCCTTTATCCAAGATTAATATAGGACCCTCAACATAGGAGGCATCCTCATCTAACTCAACCTCCACTGTATGGATTGTCTTCTCTATATCTAGATGACATTTCTTCAGCAGTGAGATATGGAAAACATTATGCAGTATGTGCAACTCTGGAGGTAGCTCTAACTTGTATGCTACCTTTCCAACATGAGCCGAGATACGCTATAGTCCCATAAACCTAGGAGCCAACTTACCCTTCTCCCCAAACCTAAACACACCTTTCCAAGGAGAAACCTTGAGATACACTCTGTCTCCAACTTGGAACTCTAACCATTTGTGATAGTTATGTGCATAATATTTATGTCTGTCCTGGGCTGTCTTCAACTACTGTTGTATCACCTTAATCTTTTATGTAGTCTATTGTATAAGCTCAGGACCCAAAAGTTGATACACACTTGTCTCATACTAGCAAAGTGGAGACCAACAACATCTCCCATATAAAGCCTCATAAGGTGCCATATCAATGCTTCTCTGATAGCTATTGTTATACACAAAACATCTATTGTTTACCAGAGATATGTATATTAAAAAGTTAAAACAAGTTATATTACAGGGTTGAATGATTAATATAGTTTACAAAAAAGATCAGACAAATCTAGATTCATAAGTACAATTGATTTCTCTTACCACATTATAAATCATCTACAACATAAAAGAAATAAAGAATGGATCATCATCCAATTAGAGTGGCCAAGTAGCCCTAACACATATACGACATGACTGGATTACATATTTTACTAAGCCCTGGGTAGTTTGAGGCATACCACTCGAACCATTAGATGACCACTATAAATTCAAAATTAGCCCCAAATAAGATCTAGGATGACTGGAACCCTAAGATCTCTTCCCCTCAGTTAGTAGGAGTCCTCCGTAGTGGCATATCAGTCAAACTACAAAATATCCAAGTTCACCTTGGGTACATAGGCTATGACACTAGAAACTAGGGTGTTCAATCCTCAGATTTGAGTTAAGATTGCAGTCACCCTCAATTACATTTACATCCAAGACATGATGTGGCAACTCACAATGCTGAATCAGGTTACTCAAAACCAAATCATGATTGATCACTAATAAAACATTACCACTAAAAAGGTGCATAGTTAAAACCAAATTAAAATTCTTATACATGTACAAGAACATATACCTATAGGTCATTCATTTTGCATAAAAGCACATAAAGAACCAGGTATCTTTACAATTTTTCCATGGCCTCAGCCACAACCTGTATATAAAGGAATTGTCCACATATGCACACCTTGTACAAACATCAACATATTGCCAAAAACTCGAGTCGATGTGCATCATATACAAAACATCCCCGCGAAGACATGAGAGTACATTGACGACCCTTGTACATACTACACAACTAACCAATCTTCTACCTCTATTGATCTCTGAGTTGCTACTCCTTGTTACTACGGGCTTGACAACACTACTGACGATCACCTAAAAATTTGTTGTGACCCACGAGGTGAGACCCATGTCCCAACAAGAGATATAACTCTCAATAATGTTTATCTCTAGCATTATATTATGCAATTAAATAGGTAAGGTATATAATATTACAAAATTGAGAGATATACATAACATTCAAAGAAACAGACAGAGTGCTACAATACTCTTCTAGCTTTGCTAGTAATCCTAGGGATTGAAGATAACCTTAATGATTGTTGTGTTTTTATTAGTAAATAGTACCTTGTTATTTATCTAACTTTCATAATCTCAAATATTTGTATGAATAACTCATAATCATGACTTAAGCATATCATAAGATCCAGTGTTTATAGTTGATATGGGATTAGCCCATATATATATGTGGGAGGATAATTAATGATACTTTAAGAAATGATTAATAAAAAAATTACATTTAATAATATTATTAAACTAGTACTTTAGGATATTATATAATTCAATTATGAATCCAAAGAAAAATGAATGAACCAAATTGGAGTCAAAGTGAGTGAGTTATGACCTTTTTAGTAACATGTGCAGTTTCTCAGTGACCTCTGTGAATTGGCTTTTTCAACGACAATAGAGAATGGGCTTTCTCAGTGATCATTGAGGCCCAGAGACCAATGGTTGTTGAAGGCCCAGAGACCACCAAGGCTGAGTGATCAATGGTCACCGAAGGCCCAACGACCACTGAGAATTGCCGCCCATGATAGCTAATCGTAAAAGGATCATAACTCAGACTATATATATATATAAATAAATAAATAAATAAATAAATATATATATAATCTATTTTCAATGAAACAAAGTGTGCTAGAACTGTCATTTGATCCTATATCCTCTCAGACCCTTAGGCCAACATAAAGAAATCTCGAGGGATATTTCTAGAGCAATATTTGGGGGGAAAAGTGAAGAACAACTATAGATCGACAAACTAACCACGAGAACCTTCATGGTAAGTAGTTCTAGACTATAGAACCTTCATTTTTGCTACTTTGCTCCATTGAGGATTTTCTTTTTGAATATCTAGAGGTTTAGTTCCTCATTATTTATTCATCTTCTACCTCCAGATGACCATTTTAAGTTTGTTTTTCCAGCTGATGATCAATTTAGAATAAGATCTTGAGGCCTAAAGCTTGATTCAAACTCGTGTGAGCTAAGATCTGAGCTTGGTTGGTGGAAAACTTAGATCGGGGATGTGTGAGGAGATTTGTGAGTGGAAAATCTACATTTAACCCTGATTTACAACACACAAATTCTAATGATGGCTTTCTAGTATTTTAAATCTTTCTCTATGATGATTGTGATGAATTGAATAAATTTGTGCTATGATTTTCAGTAGTAGAAATTCTTATTTGGTTATATGTTAGTGATGTAATATCATGTTATAAGTTTCTAGGTGAGTTGTAATGAACGACATGTGATGAATGATGCAAATAGAGGCACTAGGGAAGTCGGGTTGCCCTAATTTGGAACTAAAGATTCAAACTATGGTTTATGAGAACTATGAAAGTTGTTAGATGATTTATGTGATTAATGTGTGATGCTTAATTGATAAAAATAGAACAATCATTAGTTACTATGATGAATCATGTTAAATCGATTAAATTTCACTAGACAATAGATGCCTTGGATACTATATAATCCTCACACAGCGTACACTATGGGGAGAAAATGTGCTTCCTGACTGGAGGTCTCACATAGGCCGAGATAAGGCATAGCACACTAGTAGGGTGCAGGGGTCTACGGTAGTGATGACAGACTCCTTAAATGATTGGTGTCCAACACCAACTAGGGATGTTGGTGGTACCTGAGTTATGAGTTGTGGTGATCAGTGGACATCTTCAGTAGGTCCATTGGTGCACAACAAGCCAGAGGTCTTGATACCCAGGTTGAGAGGAGGAGTCTGAGTTATACGGCTGCTCCCATTAGCCACTGAGATCCTGACATGGCAATGATAACATTAGACGTGGTATTGAGACTACAAGCTTAAGAATTTGAGCATGCTTCTAAGTCCTATATAGTGAGAATTAGCTTGTTGCGATACTTTCACATATTCCAATACACCTCATGTGGGTCCATTGGCATAATAAGTGGATTATAATGAGGTGAATGGAATTAGGTTATTCTTTTTCTGTATTTAATATTATACCAAGTGCTATGATGATTGATTATGATTTTAAACTGCTAATGATTTTATAGTTTTGCATTTAAGTTCATCAATTGCAAACATTATAAATATCTTGGTTACCTATTGATTTTCTGCTCATTAAGGCTCATAGTATCCTAAAGTAGCTTCTATCAAAGTTTGAAACTCAAAATCCATTACATGTTCATGCAAATGAATTCTTGAAACAACTTTACAAATAGGTGCATAAAACTTAAAATCGATTCATGTTATCATCAAATATGAATCCGACATTGTCCAAAAAGTCTTGTTATGATACTAACACAGCTATAGTATCATGAATTCACCACTTGATATCACCATGTATACTATGTGGAAATATTGGCCTCCTAAGGATCCAAGTTAAATAAAATAAACTATTCATCACATTTGAACTGACATAGGTCTAATAATCATCATCAATTACATCTCTAATTACACTTTTTGAGTGAAAGAATTGATAATTGAAAAAACCATTCCTCAATTTGGTATTAATCATCTACATAACATTTACGGTCTTAAAATACTATTTTAGGTATTAAAACCCTAAAATTCATGGTCATCACATTCACTCGACGAAATTTCATCCTTAAGATTCAACTAATGTCATGCTTAAGGTAATAGAAAAGCGTCCAACTTCATAAAGGTCACCACTTCTGGGTGCCAAAGTTCTCATATCTCTATATGTATCCCAAGTCAACATTGTAGTATCTAGAGCATCTAGGGTGTACCTACTCAACCTTATATAGGTTGAAGCATCATTGAAGTAATTTAGTCATATCATGACACACTTTTTCTTACATATGAAGTTGAGGAGGTTTTACTTAAGGATTAATCTTTCACCCCACTAACTTTTGGAAGGTCATATTAAAATTTCATGTCACTATACAAAAGAATTATTACACTTTGCATCATCACCATAGTTTATGATCAATGATAACAAAATTTCAATACTTGAGAATGGCATACATATTATGCTTGGATATTAGGGTTTCACCCTATTGTGTGAGTTTTCGTCAAGTTAGAAGACGAGATTCAGAAGGACTGATGTTCAAAACTATTTTTTTCCATGTAATCTATGATTCAAAGACATCTGTATTTCAATCATGTGATTTGAAACTTACATATTTCATGTATGATATGGACAGAAGGATAATATACTAGGTCAAGCATATCGGAGTGGCATAGCAAACACACACACACACACACACACACACACACACACACACACACATATATATATATATATATATATATATATATATATATATATGTATATATATAATGGTTTATCCACAATAGAAATTGTTAAAGAAATCTATGTACAATAAAAATTACCTTTTTCAATCCATATATTAGTTTGTTTTAAGGTTATTTATGTTTTTTTTACTTTTTTTTAACATCCCTAACTTGGATGCAAATACATATGTTCCTCAAATGCATTCAATCATCAATTTCACCATTTCTTTTTTTGTAACTTCTCATATTTCTAAATACAAATAATTGCATGTGCAATGCACATGAATAATATGTATTTGTAAAAAATAAAAAAATAAAAATATATGTATATCTTTATACTTTAATCTATTTTTTTAAATTCTATCACAGTGAACCAACCACCTTCATATAGTCTTTTGATGTTGGAATGATTAATTTAACATTAAGACATAACAATATCCTAGAAAGTACTTCAATTGGATACATTTATTTAGTGAAGATAATAAAAGTTGAATAAAAACTCATAGTTTTCCCACAACATAATTTATAAGGGACCAGATGGTTGTGACTTTTTATATATTTTAAAATAATATGTTCAATATTTATTTACCGATTCGTCAAATCAAACAATCATAAAATCTATTGGTGTCTTACTCAACATAAATTCAGCAATATGCAACTTTAAATAGGACAATTTGAGTGAACTATCATTATTGATTGTAATTTGGATTGTATTTATAGCTCAATATTGAACAATGATGTACCCTAGAAGCTTGGAAACAATAGACTAAACCAAACTCAATTCAAAGATATTCATCTTGTTCTTATTCCATCATTGTGGGTATAAACAAAAGTAGATGATGCAATAAAGAGGAAAAATACTACAATTGTAGCAATAACAAGAGATTGTTATGGAAATTTGCTATGTGGATGGGGACATTTAGTGTGTATCTTAGTGCTAAAGCTTCTATAATTCCTCTTTCTATTGAAAAGGTTGGGTAGAGGGGTGGCTAATGATAGTTATTGAATCATATTGACAACTTGTTTTAAACTCAATACAAGATGAAAATGTTGTCTATCCATGCCTAGAATATTGAAAATAGAATATAAGATCTCTGCTTTGAAGGAATTTGGAACATATAATTGGTAAATATAAATTGCCTTTCAAACAATGATGGAGTTAATGTAGCAGAGTTACATCTCTAATCTACTTGTATTGACTATACATATTGTTATAACCCACATCAAGGTTAGTCAGTAAGTACCTCGATTAGCATGAAGTACCTTGATTAGTGCTAAGTACCTTGTTAAACATCATGGTTAATCAAGATAAACTAAGATGTGAATCAATAGTCGAGATTGATTCAGCAGATGTAATTAATGTTAACTACAGTGTTAGTAGTTAAGTTAATTACATAAGATGATTAACCTAGATAAGATGGTTTATTTGCTTTGTTTTAGTGGATCTCATGCTTGAAATTTTGCAAAAAGAATCACTCGATTTGGACCTACGAGGCAAAAGTTATGAAGGTTTGAAGGTTTTGGGTTTAATCTGCAATTTACCCATTTAATTGGCTATTAATTCCTTTCCTTTATCTTCTTTCTCCCCCGATCGATTTCAGAACTGCCTAAGTAGCACCCTGCTGCTCGACTGGACATCAGCAAAGGGAGCAAGGGTGGGCGATTTCTTAGCTTCCTAGCTTCGAATCAACGACCCCCTACTTCCCTTCTCCTTCCTCCATCCTTTCCCTTCCTCTTCCTCTTCCAACCGTGCTCTAAGGCGACACCCCTGTAGCTGCGGCCAGCAGCAGTAGAAGCAACTACGTGGGCAGTGGCTAGGAGACCGATTGGCATGAGCAAACAACACTACAATGCCGCCCCGAATTTGTCTTTGAGGTCCAAACCGAAATCCGCAGCCAATAGCTTCGATTCAACACCTAGCTCAGCCCCCTCTTCAACATGTGCGCGAAGAAGCTGCTGCTTGCAGTAGTAGCTCTAGCCAGGGGTAGGTTTGCCTAAGAGACACAAAGATAATGGTGCCAATGAGTTTGGCCAAGGGTCCCGAATGCGAATCCATAGCCAACTAGCCACGAGTAGCGACGAATCAACTGAGCCCTTCCATCTGTGCACGAAGCAGGTCCAAATCCAAAATTGTTCGGAGGTTGAAGACGACCCAGTAACACCCAGAAACTGGACTGTGGAGGCATTTCAAGTCAATTTCGGTCATCTTGGACCACTGTGAGTAGAATTTCACTCACTAAGCACGTTTAACTCAAATAATCAGGTGTTTTTGGTTGAATCAGTGTTATTTGCGGGTAACAACATTTACCCAGGTGTCGGGCAGTGCTGACGCCGCTCGATTTCTAATTTTCACATTTTATTTATTAATGTTTGCATGACGCTAATTAGTTAATTGATGTGTGATTTGGATTAGTGTAATTGCATGATGGATCGAAACTTAAATTGCTCGATTAAATGTTGAACTCAGTAGCACATGACCAGTAACGACACAGTTTGGGTATAAACCCAGGTTGCACATTTTTAGTAAGTTAATAGATGCTCGATTTCAAAGAAATGACGATGACATGAAAAATATTCAAAGAAAACCTAATAGTACACTCTTTGTTTTATTTAAGGTGAATGAATTAATATTTATACAAATTGACACGTTCTTCAAAGATATCAATTGAAATTCCCAATTATTATTAATAATTCATGCCATGATAAGTAATTAACTCTTATTTGAGTTATTTGATGCACAACTCATGATTTGGGTTGATGTGCACATTTTGCAAGAAAGTACAATTAATTTACATATGTTAATGATGATTGCTCATATGTCAAGCAATTAACTTTTATCAGTGTATTAAGAGGTTCAATTGCATGAATTTAGTATATAAATGTCAAGTGGACATGTAATCTATTTATTTAAGAATGTCAGTCTGCCTGCAAGTATAATAATGTTGATTTATCAGTAAATTACAATGTTTGAAATATACAGCTCTGCCAAGTTTAGAATGATGTAAATGTTGTATTATAAAATTTAATTAAATAGATGTGGTACCCTAGAGATACTAGAGTCAAGTATAAGTAAGAGAAATGTACAATATAGTAAGAGATTTCTAAGAATAATAAAATAATAGATTTAAGGGCCCTGACACTGTAGAATCCCTATGAGAAGTATGCGCCTCAGGGATGAAACGACCTACCCTGGCGGTGTGTCCAATATATGGGGGTCAGAACGTACCAAAAGGTGGTACGGGGGATGAAGCCCTAGTGGAAGTCTCCTTAAGTTATAGATTGTAGTGTCCAACATCAACCAGAAGTCCTAGTGACACTAGAGTATAGAAAAGCCAATAGGTGGCTTGACTCTCTGTCTGTGTGCTCAGGTTAGAAGAGGAGTCCAGTTTACGGCACAATAGGAGTGTCGAGGGCAGAGAGCCAGTTTCCCTATTACAAACTAGGAGAGTAGTCAGACTTAGCTATCCTGGGGTGTCGGATAAGTTTTGTACTGTGGGATCATAGTTTGCTACGAGTCTTCATATGTAGAGTACACTGCATATGAACAGGGCATAAGATAAAATATGTTCATATAGGTTCACAAAGTTTCTTATAAGTTAAAGAGTTAAGAAAGATTTGAGTTAGTTTCACAACAGTTGTCCTTTAAATGAAATTTTAGTATTCTTTGTTATTTAATCGTATCTACAGCTTTGCAACAGTTTTTATCTTAATGAAATGTTGACATCTCCTGTCGTTTAAATTATATTGTTTAAATCTGCTCAGTATAATATTATCTTGAATTTTATTCCAATTAACAAACAATAAAATGAGTTATATGTGATGGTTGAGTGAAATTCTATTCACTGAGCTAGTAGCTCACCAACCTACTGAAACATTTTTCAGGTCAATGTCATCACAAGGAAGATGAAGGATCGTATCACCCAAGTTCTTAGAAGATAGTTTATAGTTAGATAGAGGTCTCTTAGTCCTTTCCCCTTGGTCTTTGGGCATGTGGTGTGGTAGTGAGAGAATTTAATGTAACATGTAAACTAGTTTTAAGTTATCTATTGTGTTTTATATTCCGCATGAAAAAAAAGAAATATGTTGTATAACTCTATTTTATCTTCCTAGTAAGGTAAATGGTAAGTTGCTTCCGCAGTTAATACGATTCAGTGTTATTCAAGTTATAAGACTTTCTTTAAGTTAATTTTAAGCGATTAAGAAAAGAAAAAGTTAAGGGTGATTTTTGTATTACGTTAAATCCTCTTGTTATGCCCTAATCTCATGATTAGTGGTAATTGTGAGATTGGGGCGTGACAATATTTTGGTATCAGAGCATAGGTTTGAGTACATAGTTACTCTAAGTCAAGGTCAGGGGATGATAAGAGACCAATAGGATTAGGACTTAGGTGTCTTCCGTCTAACTGTAATTTTCTAACAGGAAATGTTCTGTTATACTATTGCAGATGGCAGGAAGAGGACGTGGTCATGAGGACCAAGCTGAGAGCCACATTGGATCTGACCCGCAGGTGTTGGGTCCATGTGGTAGAGATGATGTGGATGAGGCAACAAGACGTGTAGAGGAGTCTGTGAACGCTGCTAAGTGTTATGAGAATAGAAAGAGACCTGGAGACTTCGGTAGAGGACAACTTAGCAGTGGTGGATATAGAGGAGGTGGTGGTTTCTTTTCAAAGATAGGATGAGGACTTGGCTGTTTTGGTAGACAATGATCTAGTTTTTCATCAAGTGAAGGGAGACCCAATTCTGGAAGATGGAGTACACAGTCTACATGGACACCTCCAACTAGGTCTTCTGGATCATCAGTTTCAGTGATAGGTCCACCGTGGCGAGAGACACGAGCATGTGATATCAGTGGAAGACCACACTCAGGAAAATGTTGGGGAACAAATTTTCAAGGATGTCATCAGTGCAGACAGATGGGACATTTCAAGAGGAATTATCCCCAGTTACAGCAAGTGGCAACACAGAGTTCCTAATCACAGTACCAGAATGTCCCGAGACGGGCTCCAGCAAGAGGACCCAGTTCCTCTATACCTTCAGGTTCTCAAGGTGGTGCAGCACCCAGTGCTAGGGAAGGATAACGAGGACATCGTGGGAGAGGAAGAGCTTCAGGACGCTTCTTCTCTTTGACACCACAAGAAGGTATTGTTTCTTCTTGAGTAATTACAGGAGAAATGCTTTTCTTTAATAACACTTCAGTTATAGTTTTGATAGATATGGGTGATACTCATTCGTTTATATAGAGGTGTTTAGCTTGTGAGCTTAACCTGTTAACTTAGGAGTTACTGATTGAGTTGTTGTTGATGGTTCCGTTAGGTGAACCGACAGTGTTGACAGAGTTTTGTCCCATATGTTTGTTGACCTTTGGTGGTTACACCATCACAGTTGATCTTATACCCCTACATATTAACTCTTTTCAAGTTATCTTGGGTATGGATTGCCTAGAGACGTATCGAGTTCAGCTCGACTGTTGGAAGAAGGAGGCTATCTTTCAACAGGGTGAATTTTCTTGTGCCTTTACTAGAGACAGGAAAGTTTTGCCTACGTGTATCATATCAGCCGTTGTAGCTGATAAGATATTGCAGAAAGGTTGTGAGGCATTCTTGGCACATGTAGTGGATACTAGAGTAGAGAAGAGCATAGTCAGCCTATGGGATGTGCAAGAGGTCTTTGAGTTCCCAGATGTTTTTCCAGATGAGTTGCCAAGTCTACCTCTTGAAAGAGAGATAGACTTTGAGATCCAGGTGTTGCCAGGTAGTCAACCTATAGTGCACCTGCAGAGTTGAAGGAACTCAAGATTAATTACATGAATTACTAGATAAATGTTTCATTCAACCTAGTTCTTCACCATGGGGAGCTCCAATCTTGTTTGTGAAAAAGAAAGATGGTACTATGAGGCTATGTACAGACATTTGAATGTTGAATAAGATCACCATCATGAATAAGTATACATGATTTGTTTCATCATTTGCACAGAGCAACCATCTTTGTAAGATAGACTTAGATATCTGGAGATAAAGGCTTTCACATGTATCCCCCTACCTCCTGAAACTGAAAACACTTTGGGATCTCTCATAAAATTTTGTAATCCCTAGGCCATTGTTTTGTTCGGGGCTGGCTTTATGCAAGCCTGTCTATCTTGGATGAGTTTAGGCCTGCTAGAGTCTGATTCTATTTGGCAAACCAGTCTGATTCTGTTTGGCAAACCACTCTCATTCTGGGGGGCTGGACTCATTTCAGACTTGTTTCAAGCTGATTCTGTTTGGCTGTGCAGGCTGGGTTTAGTCTGATTCTATTTGGGAACTGTAGGCAGGATTAGCTGAATCTGTCCTATTCTCGTAGAACTGTTGTTAAAAATGTGGCCTTGTGACGCCGTTTAAACAGAAGTTTAAAAAAAAGTAACTAAAAAATAACTTAATTGTTATCTATATCACTTTGGTTTAAGAACTCCCATTTTGTTGTTGAGATGTGAGTCAAGCGTGTTACCCTTTTGTGGGGTGTTTATGTGGGTGTTTTGGTTGTTTTCTTGAGGTTGAATATGCCTAACATGATATGTTTAATACCCCAATATATGAGGTAACCTGATAACCCCGTCAGACCAAGAAACAAGATTTTAGCCGATATACATTTTGAATATGAGTGGCTAGTCAGCTATCATGATACATGTTCTACTTTATGTGTTCCTTGTAGAAGTACACATATACTTCTATGCTTATGCTAACTATATGATGAAGCACATCAAGGGTTGTGATTAACCCGAGATAAATGCAACCACATATACGTAACCAATCAGGATAAGCTCCTCTAAAAAAACAGACATCACGACCAACAAAATCATAAAAACTATAATGATGTATTTTGGCGCATCATTAAAAGTAATCCAACAAAATACGGAAAATTCAAGATTAAACTGGTCAAACATGAACATCGTTTTTGTAGTAAAACAGATTCAGCTACATTCGATAAATATAAATTGTCTTAGTGGGGAGGCACCCATAACAAGCCTCAAATGCTATATAAGCAAAATAAAGACAATACACAAAATCGAAAACTAATCCAACTTCTGGAAGATACTAACAATTCTTTGTTGAAGCAACAGATTTTAATGGAATTTGTAAACAAGGACATATTTGATTTTAATGCAACATACAAACCATGGCATATTCGTTTTCAAGCAACAATCGACAACACTTATCACGAGAACTTCTAAATAAAAACAATAAAATGTATAACCGATGACGCGAATGAAAAGTATGGCTGCCATTCGACGTTACGACGTCATCGGGGGTGAAGGAGTGTCCAACAGAAGCCTACATTGTTCCTCCAATTCTTCTACGTAGCGTTCTAGATAATCATGCTCATACTTTTTGTTGGTGTAAACATCATGGTGGTTGTGATGATTTTCAACAAAATCTTTCAAGTTCATAGCCTGACCCCACACTGACTTGCACTCGAGCGTGAGTAACGCAATCTCAACTTTCAATGAATCAATTGTAGGCCTGAGATCGATTGCCCAACGAAAGTATCTACAGCGATCTTTCCCCTAAAATGTATTATGAAGTTTACGTAAATGACAACGAATGTGTAACGTACAGAGTGGCTACCTAATATGTGTGTTTGTACAAGCACACCTCGCGAGAAGGACATATGTAATACATTTCGCCAGGTCTTTCACTGAGAATTCCAAAGTCATACAACCCTGCATCGTCAGTGTTAAGTCGCAAGCCTGTGTCTAACCCACAGTCACACCACACAACTTCAGTTGGATTAATAGACATCTACACCATGCATTTGAATCAGTCAAAGGATTTATGGTAATGAAGATTGATTGAAAATTGAAACAATAACATACAAGATCGGCCCCATTGTTTGTTCAATCATAAAATCAAGGTTATATTATGAATGTTCGACATACATCAAAGATGTTATACATCTATGATGTATTGTAACCGTCCTCATTTGAAGTGTTGTCGTCGCTAGTTATGTGAAGACGTTGGCAAAGATATTGGGACCTCAATCGTAGATCTGTAATTTCTAATTGTAGCCTATCAATGTCTGCTCTGGTGGAACAGACAAAGTCACACTGGGAAGACCATAGCTGACGTTCATTGTGTGCATATGCAAGTTGTGAAAGCATTGCAGCCCTAATGATGGTTAGTGTGGCAATTGTGGGTACAACCCGTTGCGCGGGCAACCTCATATGACATCTATTTTGATTAACAACCCTACCACACATAAAATATGGCCTGTGTGGGTTGTTGTCTTCAAAACGTCCGTTTTGTGCATCCTCGGCATCCATATATACGCGTATAGTGGATTGAAGGCCGCATTGACAGCGAGGCATTTCGTTCTCCATTTGAAGACAACCTATGTTGACACAATATGATGATTCAGATCAGGATCCAAAAAACCAATTCAGGAATAAATCTATTACATATATTGTACTATCGCGACCCCTAAATGTGATTAGCAATGGATTCACATAAGACTTTGCCCTCCCTTGAATCGGCCTGAGTTGAACCGTGCCCTGAACTCGGGGGAACGCCGGGTGGGGGAATAGAAGATGATGAATTCTCATCAAGTGGGTCACCCATTATGGTGTCACCGTCATTTTGTCGTCAGATGAAATTGTGTAGGATACAACAAGCAAGTACGATGCGACACTACGAATGAATTGGATATGTCAGCCCCTTCTTAAGGTACGCAAACCGTCTCTTCAGCACCCCAAATGCTCTTTCTACAATATTACGTAGTTGAGCGTGTCTGTGGTTGAACATCACTTTCTTGCTGGTGTAGGAATGTCTGTTTCCTCGGTACTCAGCAATATGGTATGCTGTGTTGCGATAGGGTGCAACAAATTGACAAGTGTTGGCATACCCTGCATCTACCATGTAAAACTTCCCCGACGGAACTGTAAACCCGCTATGGGTCCTTGTCGATTGCAGAACCCTTTGGTCGGCAGCCGACCCCTCCCACCTAGTGAGGACATATGTAAACTCCATGGAGAAGTCTACTACAGCCATGACATTGAGAGAGACATTCCCTTTTCTGTCACGGTATTGATTTTGTTTGTCTCTGCTGACCAAGACAGGGATGTGTGTTCCATCAATAGCCCCTATGGCATTCTTTAAAACAAAATAATGTTGTAAACATACAGAATGTTTGAAAATTAATTAAATTTATTAGGGGGGTAACTATTATCTTGAAGTATGGGTAGAACCTTGCGTTATGTAAAATGCGAGTATGTATTGTCGTGCATGTAGTTGCGGTTTGCATGACAATGTAGTCATGGGTCAACGCACAAACAGCGTCCAAGACTTCGTTGAACTTTCTGCTAATGGTCTCACCGGAGTGAATGTAGTCCTCCGCCAAAGTACGATTTGTGTGTCCATGGCCAACCATCTGCAGGAAATAGCAGACTGCCTTAACTGAGGTGACACCTCTAGTACCTCGCAAGAAGCCACGACTCTCAAGCTTGTCGACAAGGGCCATTATAGTTTGTGGACGCATCGGATATAGGTCATAAGCCCTTTGTTCGTGACCGGTCAATATTTTGAAGACCTTTATGTGGCCACTCCTGATGCTAACAAACCTAGGGATACGAGGTGGTGTGGAGGCATCAACGTCTACTGCATCCATGATTGAGTATGCAATAGAGTCAGCAATTAAATCACCAACGTGAATCACTGGCCACAACAAGGTATCTAATAAAAGGTTGTTGAGCATGTCATGTGTTTGCGGTTGGTCATTGGCAGGCATGATGCCTACATGTACAATGAAAACAACAACATAATAACTGCTACAACATAAGACAATCCAATTCACATGCGAAAAATAAATTATTACAACACTCAATCAAATGAAATTGTACGGATATGTAATGTGTGTGCGGAAAATAAATTATTACAACAGTCAATCAAATGTAAATATTTGGACGGAAAATAATTAACATCAAATGCATACGAAATAAACCGTGCAATTATGTTCCCGATGGGCCATCATCACTAGATGTAGGAGACCACATCGGTGGCATGCCTGGGATGTTGGATGGCGGGATAAATGGTGGCTGAGACGATGTACCTGGGAAGTTGGGTGCAGAGGAAGACGACATAAATGGTGGGTGAGACGATGTGTTATTGAAATTGGGTGAAGGGAATGGCGACACAAATGATTGTTGAGATGACGTGCTGTTGAAGTTGGGTGAAGGGAATGGTTGTGGAGACGAGAAATAAAATGAAGGCATTGGAGGTACAGATGTGCCAAAACCGAATTGTGACCTTTCACAAAGGTCGTTTAACCACAAGGTTATCTTTGCAGGGGTGTTTTTGAGGCTAAGGTAGATGTTGCGGTTTGTAGAGTCCTTGATGGCGTTCACAAGTGTAGTAAAAATAGCGGTGGGGGCATCGGGGAAATTGTCATTAAAATGTTGTAAAATGTTTGCCAACTCTTCTTTTTAATAGGCTTTGGTCAACATGGATGTGCCTAACTCGTGAACCTTTGTGTAAACCTGTGTGAACTCAGCCAGAACTTCATTGGAAAGACTACATCGCTCTTGTGGCGTTGATTGTCGTTTCCTGCGCGTATGGGTAGAAGGACTCCTGCCCCCAACTGACGGGTTATCTGTTCCCCCAGGCCGCATGCTTTCACCCTCACTTTGCACGGTAGCTGCGGGTATGCTACGCTCGTCTGTTGCCGATTCTGTGTACATGGGTGTATCAGCCGCACCTAAGTCGACACTTACATCATCCTCAGACACAACATCTGCAGGAATCTGACCGTCCGCCGAAGACATTGCATGGTGTCCTCTAGCAATGTTCCTCCCCGCCATTAGCTCTATGTCGTAGTAGTGGGGAAACAGGCGCCTAAGCAACCTAGTCAGGTTCCTGTCTGCCTACGCTTTCAAAAATATGTGTATTTGGATAATCATGTTTACATGTACAGTCACAATTTGTTAGGATAAAAGTTCTGTATAGTGTGCGTACCGCAATGGCCTCTTTCCACTCAGGGGTGTCCGGTACAATGGGCTTGTGCCTTTCTTCATCCCATCCAACGCCACTCTTGTTGGTCAAACCGTTCAAATGGACGTAGTCCTTTTTAAGGTTCTTCCAGCGACATCTTATCTGGTCTAACTTATACACGTCGCCAACCCTATTATTGACATCAGAAGTTATTTCCCTCCAAGAGTCCCTAGTAAAATTACCATCAATACACCTGCCTAGGTCATATTGTTTGTGCAATGGTGTCACCACAGCGGCATCAGACTCTCTTGTCCATACAATACGATGGTTAGGGTCGACGGGAGGCATACTCCTATAGTTGCTGCAATATTTGATGACAGCGATCGGTAACTAAGATGTACATAAATATATAACAACAACCATGATGAAATAATTATAAAGATCAACCTGCTTAACTGGGAAAATTTTAACTAAAAACGCAGTCATATGTTCTGCCTTAAAACCAAAAACCTACAATGTATTGTTGGGATCCAACTCCCATATAATTAATTAGTACAACAAGGGAAATGACTTAAACTATGTTCGATATCTCGACCGCACAGTATAGTGTAAATTACATATCTGCTGGTTCAGATTACATGTCACCCACATTTAGGAAAAATTCTTCGAAAGATATTTAAATAAAAGTTGAAAATAAAAATGTGGAAAGAAAAGTAGGAAAACACACCTGACTCAGATCAATTACATGGAACACACATTTTGTAAATATCAGATCTTGCATGTGTAAAATGATTTAAAAAATAGAAACAATGATAAATAAAATCAATAACAAGTGTGGTATGTGGCAGAGTAAACAAGGCGAATAACACACCACATTGTGCTTGATTTATAGGGTTATACAAATTACAGATATTATCAAATGACTCCATCTAATTCATAACATGAGATCACTAAAATTAAAGCACATTCATGAAGTTGTAACCAATGTGTTCAAACGCATGTTACTGAAGCACATATACATAAAAGAACAAAAACCTAACATGTCTATAGGGTTATAGTTTTTAACATGAGTCAAATTCTTTGTCTGAGATCATCACTCAAATTTTTTGTGCTAAAATACATTTCTATTTTTTAGTACCTTTACATAATCAGTGTAAATGTTTAATACAATTCAGTCACAACAGAAACCATTTATGTGTGTTCCTTCAATACTGATTCAATCAGCATATACACAAGCTTCATTGATTAACACCGAAAAACAAATAATGAAACACCTACGAGCATATATGCAAGTTACAAATATTATCAAATGAGACAAGCTTGATTGATTAACACCCAAACACAAATAATGAAACACCAATGAGCATGTAGGCAGGTTAATGATCAAATAGAATGATTAGACAGTTAATGATCAGAGATAAACCTTTTCGGCAGAGCACATGACTAACATTAGTACAGATTAAAAAGTTAAGCCACCCTTTTTTAACATGAGTTCAGGACTAAACATCAGAGATAAACCTTTTCAGCAGAGCACATGACTAACATTAGTGTAACATGATTTACTTGTTCCTACATTCTACTGTCCATATAAAAGGTCATTTACAAAAAACAAATCATTCATCTGAATGAGGTACTCCTCCCTGGACCTATCATCATCTAACATTCGATATAAGACACATCTTCATAGCATCATTTAACATCCCCATAACTTCTTCATGTCTAATAAGAACACAAGAATATATGAACGTAGAATCCTAGATCACTTTCACATACATTACATTTTATATTTTGTCACATCTTCATATAGGTAGATCATAGGGCATAAATTTCCATATGGTTCAAACTTCTACAAAAAAAAGTATACCTTTACAATTAATTTATACCTTTGAATGTCCCAATGAGAGCACATGATCTCGAAACAGGAGATGGTACAAACTGAAAAAGGTTTGGTAATTACTCGTTAACCAAGATGGAATGCATACCCAGCCCCAGTAAGGAATAATGGATGAACGAGAACCTTTTGTCCGACTGGTTTACAGAGAAAGCATCTCGACCAGGGAATACAGACTCACTAATATGACAACAGAGGAAAGGATACTCCTTAACCAAGATGGAATACAGACTCATTAAGAAAAATACATTTCAAGCTTCAAATGCAAGTGGAGTGTGGTGTATGACTAAAACCAAGTCAAGTCTAACATCTTTCTGAAAAGCCAGCAACAGGATATGGTGTATGCTCCATATCACCATATTCAGCCATCAAACAAACGTATAGTACCATCATTTAACATCCCCATCAATTAATGTCTAATAAGAAGACAAGGATATATGAAGTTATAATCCTAGATCACTGTCACATATATAACATTTTAAATTTTATCACATCTTCATATAGATAGATCGTATGGCTTACATTAAATCAACTATTTGTACATATGATAAGGTAACTGCAAAGGCCTTCATTACATATACAAATAATATTTTAGACCTATTGAAATCGTGCTTCTTATACCAACACATACTACAGACCACATCAGTTGAGAGACCATTACAATTAATTTATACCTTTGAATGTCCCAATGACAGCACAGGATCTCCAAACAGGAGATGGTACAGACTGAAAAAGGTTTTGGTAATTACTCCTTAACCAAGATTAATCGATCAAAATTAATTGTCCAGAGTAACATTTTAAATTGTCTACTCGGGACGAATGCCATGCTCGTCCAGAGCATCAAAACAATAAGAAGTATGTTCTGTGCAGAGTAAACAATGGGAAAAGCATCAAAATCAACAACATTAAAAAAATATACGCTTTTAACTAGCAAAAGGAGTCAACTATTTCGTACTTAACATCATATAAACCCAATCTAACAACTGATAAACTCAACCGAAATGACGATAACATCAGATTCAACCGTACATGTTTCGATAAAGAACACAATTTCACAAATGTTTTGGTACTTATTCGACATTGTGCCCTAATTGACATTAACTGAAATAACCCTCTACCCTACCCAGAGACCAACCTGGGCAGAATCTCCCCTTGGAGTGACGACGGAAGCGGCGGAACCTGGGCACAAGCGTCGACCTGGGCAGCGCCGACAGACCACGAGCGAGCGGTAACGATCTTCTGCGGAACACCTCGCAACACTTCAACGAAGAGGCTTGTGTAGAAGTCGAGCACCTCGCAGCACCACACCCCCAATTTAAAGGCACAACACTGACTAGGGTTTCAGATTCCTATGTGCCGCCTACGCCTTCTTCTGTGGACGACATGACCATTCATGGCAGACCTGGCGAATGGAGATAAGCACCAGAACCTTGTTTTTGACCGACCTAGCTCGGCGGTGGCAGGCGGCAGGAAGCGTAGCGGCCGCTTGACCGGGCCAACCATGGCAGATCGAGGCAGCCTACTCACATTTACTTCACGGGCGAGCATGGCAGAAGGTAGGCAACTGTGGATTCGTGACGAGGGAGAAGATGCCAGCCAACAACGCCGAAGCTAGCTGCGTCGGGAGCAGACAAGGGGGGAAAGCTGCTTCGCCAGGGAAAGATGCGTCGCGAGGGACGCGAGAGACGAGTGTCGGGGTAGAATCTCAAACCGGGTTTGAGATTCCAAAATTGCCTCTACCGATATTGCGTCAAGCTCCAAAATGAGACTGACTAAACTCAAAACGGGGTCCGAACCAGTCTCCTTGCCAAACGGAAACCCAGCCCGAGCCGGACTTGTTTGGTCCTACATGTCGCTACGCGACAATGCTTAAACCCGGTCCAGCCCGAACCAAAAAGGGGCTAGAGTTCTCTGAAGCCTCCGCCCATCATAATCCTAACCTCTCCACCTTCCTGTCTCCCCGTCCTCTCCCCTTTCTAACCGGCGTAATCACCGCTTTCTCCTGGCCTCCCCATCTTATAACTGGTTGGCCTTCCAATCTCATTCTGCGATTCTCATGCTTCTCGTCTTCCCGCCCTCTTTTCCTAATTGCCCGACTTTCTCCTTGTGTCCCCAATCTCTACCTCTCCTAATTGCCTACTTTGGATTCTCTATTACCTCCTCCTTTCCCCAGGCTGCCCCATGTGATCGCCTTCTGTTCATCACCCCTGTTACATGCAAGTCTTTCGTAGGTTGACGAACGGGGTTTTGTTGTGCATGCCCATGGCCAACGATGCAGTGTGGTGCCAGTATTGCGGACATGAGGTGGAACAGCTACTACCAGGGCTGACCCTCCCTGCCGCCATTGCGGACTGCGTCGCCAGGAGCTTCAACCTGTTGATGACGGTATGTTGTTCCTATTTTTAATTAGATACTCCATACCGTTATTCTGCCCCCACCCCCACCCACCCCCCGGGACCGCTAATTTTTACTCGGGGATGGAACACCCAATATCCCCAACCACCTGGGCTGCTCACCTCTGTGATTTTCACTTCCAGGGGAAGCCTTCGGTGAGTGAAGAATGCCTCACACGAGCAAGACACATGCGAGAAGGGAGCTATAAGTCACCGTGCTAGATCTTAGAAGGGGAAACACAAATGAAGTTTAAAGTGTGATGGATATAGGGATGAAATCTGCCTGAAGCAACTTTGCCTCTTTTTAGAACGGAGTTCACCCAACAGCTCTGCATCTCACCCAACACAAAGTGAGCCACGGTAAGCTTCCCACCTCTTCGTCTTTGTTACAAAGGGGCAAAATTCTTGCCACATATATATGTATTCAATGGTATTGATTCTACCTTGTTATTATATTTCTAGAAATAGATTTTTTTGATAGATGCATGAAAAAATATGAGATGGTTGAAATTAAGAAATGGTGTTTCTACCCAATCCAGAGGGAATTGTTGCACTTGAGTGGTTGATACTTTTGGGCACATCTACAAGAGGTTTGCAGATCATTTTTTCATTTTTTTCTGCAGCTTGATGATACACATCACTTTTGTTCGGTGCTGATTGTGGCAGTTGGTATTGGACAGTAAGACTTGGTGCTTTTTCTCAGTTGATGGGGCTTTCTGATCCTTCTTTGCATGCATTTCTCAATGTTTAATGTAGGTCATGGTAGGCGGCTGTGCGTTGTTCATTTTTTAACATAGTTTGGTTTTTGTTTGGATAGAACACAGTTACATATACTGGATCGACAATTGCAAATATTTTCTACAGTAAATTTCCTTTTGATGTATAGGGCTAGGAGGTTTGTGTTAACGTGGTGTTTGTACCAGGTCATAGGGTGCTGGGTAAAGTTATTACATAGTGTTGTATCATCCAATGCTGATTCCACGTGATGGCTTTCCAGCATAGTGGAGGATGGATAAAATTGACCCAATTCTGTTTGTGAAATCCACAATGTAGATATTCTTGATGAAATTATCTTTTCCATGTCGAAGTGTACCTTTTCTTGCACCTTTAATGTTTGGCCATACAATTTTGTTTGTGACAACCACCACACTTAGTCCATTATGATTTATTTTTTGCTCAAAACAATTCGTTTTTCATGAGGCACACTTATTCTTTGTTGTAGGCTTTTGTACAATGACATTATGCCCGGACAAGGCCCTAAATTGATCATTCTTGGATAATGGATTTGTCAAAATTGTTCCTTTGACCATTGACTACAATTGGAAGCTATCTATTCTTATTCATATTAGACTATTTATTTTACTCTTTTCTAGACTTTTTTGTGATATTTTTTTTTACATAATACATGTTTTTAAAAGTTCTATATACTATTACTAATGCTTAAAAGTCTTGATATGAAATTGAATAGGTCTCATAATTTTATCAAAAGAGAGAGATGAAATATAGGAAGAATTTGAAATGGGATATTATCAAGGTAAGTTACCATTTCGTTTCTTGTTGTTGCAAATTTCTAGAATATCTAGAAGAGAGTCATCCTTTCTTTAATGTGGGAGTAACCTCTATATTTACTTACACATTTCAGTTTATTTTGACACGACTGTGTCTTTGTTTTTTATTAGGACATGTCTCCCTGTCTTGTGTTTATTAGAGTATAGGAGATGAGATCATTAAATACAAATGACGAATGTTGTTTGGCATCAATATTTTGTGCCACTTCCATGTACTTATTTTGATTTATGTTTGGCATCGATTTTTTTGCCACTTCTTTCAACACTTGGTTGTCTGATCAACCTAGACCATTGGTTTTCTACATCATTTCTTTCAACCACAAGGGATCGCCTATATATCTCTTTCATGACAAGACCTTGATTCTTCTCAATGCATTGTTCCTAACACGATTTAGGTTCTATCTTATAGATTCCTACAAGTGAACAACAAAAGAAGAATGATGTCATGTTGTTGCATTTCAGCCCATCAATGCTTGGGGCTCCTACAAGTGAACAAATAACTAATGTTGTCATGTTGTTGAATTTTGGCCCATCATTGCCTGGGGTTCTTGGTGGCTCCAATCATATACAACTTAGCTTATCCTAGACAATGTAGTAGCTATCAAAGGATATGTGCATGTATAGAACAAACTGGTTCCATCTTGATTCTTGGAGCAAACCCTGTACTGCTAGAACATGGTGTTCCATCTGGTCTCAAACCTGTGTCTAACTCGGACCATTCTTAGGAGGTCAATTCTTCCTAGGAGAAAGTAGTGTCACATCTAAAATAAGGACCAAGCAAACACCAGTGATTAGGATCAAGGTAAAGGGTGAAATAAAAACTTAGATGTTACATAAGTTGGAGGATTTGGTAACCAAAATATATCTTCTAGTCAGAACTTGAGATGTATAGAATACGTCTAGATCACAAACAAGTCTAGGGACCCTACTAAAAAACCTCCTTCGAAGAGCACTTGTGAGTGGGGTTAAAAAAATTGTCCTGACAATGGAAATTTGGATGGCATTGTCTCCAGTTTTGCAGCTATACATAGATGTTGAGGAAGGGAAGATCAGTTGAATGGAAATATTCAATGACAAAAATGTCTAATTTACCTTGGAGAATTGTTCTTATAGAGCCTAAGGTGATCAAATAAGTTGGGTATTTACAAATTATTTTGTTTAGAAAATTATTAACCCTTGAGAACCAAAATTAGCACAATGGTATGACCTCACTATACATTCACCTCAACATAAAAGACTATGCTCCCTAATACATAAACATCTATATAAGAGAGTGTCAATCTACAATATTTTTGACCTATTGGTCTATCAAAACTATAGTTTTCAGTAATATCGTGCTCATCTCATACAAAGTGAAAGACATGAGATGAATATGCCGCTTGCTGAACTTGGTAGTACTCTCCTGTTTATACTGTACAAGGGACCTCAACCAACCATCATAAACAATATCATGTACTTGATATTAGTGAATGTTTGACAACTTTTTGTCTTGTCTAGCTAATTATTCCATATCACATGTTAGGTTTGGATTATCTACTTTGGATTGTATTGGTTTAGGCTAGGCAAATAGCAATTTATTTCTGTTTTGTTTAGGATGTCCCCCTATTGAATTACCTTGGAGTAGTATTGTGCTATAAATTTGTACTCTAAAGCAATGGCCTAGGGAGCACTTATTGTGTTAATTTTTTTGGGTACTTTTCTGCATTTTTCATGTCCTGTAGCATGTAGTTTTGTAAAAAACCAACAAGAAACCCAATCTATCGCTGGATGTAGTTTGTTGAGAACATGCAATGGGATTTGTGAGTTGTGATAATAGACTCCTAAGTATAATACACATCTCTATTTTTTAAGTCAAATTAAATAAACACTACAGTTCCTATTTACATGTAGGTTGTCAATTTTGCACAGAAATAGGACAAAATATGTAAGGTCTTTGATTATGTAATGACACTTTGATGTACAAATTGCTTAGCACTTGCATGTGGATTAGCTGTGGTAAGAAACTTAGAACTTATAAAGAGCATATTATCCAACCAGAACAATTTATTATCCCCATGCGTACTTCTCTCACTCAAACAAAAAAATCCAACTGTTGACATGCCAGTCATTTGGTTACGTGGACTCTAAGGTGATAAAATTACGTTTTAAGCCCCCTTCAACTACCTTCACACACGCCATCCTCTTGTGCTTAGATCAACTTACCAACCAACAAGATGAATTAAGTTATCATAGATGTCAAGGTAGTAACTCTTCTTAGGCTTCACCATAACTACTGTAAAACGGTGTTATGATCATTTATAAATTTGTTTTATGAGAAAAAGACTCTTACTGCTAACTCTAATAAAAGAGATGTGGCGAGACAAAATGTCTTATTGAAGAGGCCTAATTTCCTAACCAAGTAGGTGCCTTATAGCCGGTTTGAAGCTAAATATTTCCCATAGATCGAGACCCTAACTTTCGTCTTGTTCATCAAACACAACATCATCGTTTGATGCAATGCAAAACTGTTTATCAAGACTTTTTTCTTAATTTTTTGGATGGTTGGTCTTACTCAACAAGGATAGAGAAATAATAAGCAAACCAATTGTATATGATATTTCATTTGCTATGGAATGAGTTATAATTAAGAGGAACCAAAAATGAGAGCAACCAAATATAAGAGCAACAAAAAATAAGGAACATTATTTTAGATTCTGAATAGTAAATGTATAATAAAGAACTTTTCAATCATACATAAAGTCCATCCATGAGCAAAGAGGAAGAGAAATTTATCTCAACAAAGTATATTTACTATGCTTACCACCTTTTTTGCATTGATCTTGCACTGCAACAACTTTAGAAATGATTTGGTGTTTCACATATATAGGCATCAACGTCTGCTAGTCTACTGCAAACATATTTTCTAGATAAGGTGCTTATTTGGGTCGCAAGTTAACAAAAGTTTGTATAGAATCAAGTATAGTCTTTTGTAGCCAATTTTTTTAATTATAAGGTGTACTGGGAGTTTAGCATATACAATGCCATCCCATGACCTTGGCAAGCATATTATCATTTATCAGTGTGGTGAATTGAGGGAGCATGAAATTACAGTTTTTTCCTATTCCTTTCTATTCCTACATCTAGCTTGTTCCAGGATTTTTGGTTAGGTGCTTCACATCCCTCTGTTTTCTAACATGAGAGGATCTTTCCCAATCTTCGTGGCTAACATATATGCCTGCTAGCTGAATATAATGTGTTTCCTAACTAGAATCAATCTCAATGAGTCTCTGTGCCTCTCTTCCATGGGCTAATTTTTTTGAGACTTACACCCTCTCAACAAGCACGTCCATATAGCTATATTAGCCTCAAATAGCATGTTGTTAGCGAAATATGCTGCATCACATAGCCAGCTGACATGTACTTTTTTATCAACCATACATGCATAGTGATCCAATTGTGGAGATATAATATATGTTTTTTGCATCTCTCTAAACCACTTTCATCCTTCCTCAATGAGTCCACAGTAGCAACTAGCAGTGAGAAATGTAATGAAAGTCACTTGATTGAGGTCAATGTTAGCATTTCTCATATCTTGTTAGCAAAATCTACTGCATCACACAGCCAACCAATACATACTTATTTATCAACTATACATGCATAGTGCTCCATTTGTGGAGATATATTATATATTTTCTGCATCTCTCTAAACCACTTCCATCCTTCCTCAACGAGTCCACAGTAGCAACAAACAGTGAGAATTGCAATGAAAGTCGCTTGATTCTCATATCTTCAAAAAGTGTTAGTGCTTCTAATCCATGACCGTTCATTGCATAGCCCATTAACATGGAGTTCCACAAAGCATCATCATGCCCTCTCAAGCCATTAAAAATCCTTCTAGCATCAATGATATGCCCAGTCTTGCAGTAAAGATCGACAAGAGAAGTGTAGACAATCTGGCCAAAAGCTAAGCTAGCAATGGTGGCAAGAACAAATAGATGTTCACCAAGCGAGACAGAACAAACATTCACACAGACACTTAAAATGTGATGTCTAGGTCCAAATTTATTGACAATCTATTCATTGTAATGTAGTTAGTGGTAAATGTCGAGCTTAGTGATAGAATCACTGCCTTAGTTGTAGTTCTGCTAGTACCGATGGAGACATCATATAGATTTCTATGATGTGGTGGGGACATGGCCATCATGAGAGGGTATTTGTACTATAGAAATAAGAATAGTCAATCCCTTGAGCTCCCAGTAATGTGGTACACGATATGCCTAACTCGGAAATTCTTGTTTACTTCTGCACCTTTTAAGATGCTTATCATTGTAGCATTTTTTGATTCTGTATACACATACCTTTTATTAGGTTTTTTTGGTTATTTATACTTTTGCCATCCTCTTATTTGTTAACAAGTTCTCACAATTATTTGGACAAGAAATTTATATTTATTTTATACAGTGTCCAAAGCAGCTGAACAACACAGATTGTGGGTATTATGTGCTGAAGTACATGAGAGACATCGTTGATGTGAGAATTAGAAATGTTCCTGAATGTGTAAGCTACTTATCATTATATTCTTTTAGTTTGTTCAAATTTCTAAATAAATTGAATAAATGACAATATGTTGATATATTGTCGTATGATTGTAATATTATTCAAAGTATATTGGTCATTGCTTCAACCAAGAAGAGACCGACGAGGTCCGAAACAAGTGGGCAACGTGTGTTCTTGAGCACACATCAGATTATGTGACATGAGGGGGAGACATATGTTCTTTAGCATAGACCAATGTGTGAAACTTTTGTAGTTAGTTTTAATTCAATTCTAGAGTGCATACTCGTTACTTTATATTATTGAATCTTTGTATGCATGATTGAATATTTATTAAATTTAGTACAAGTTTTTTTCAAGGTTTGATGGATTTTTTTTTTCAATTATGTGCTTGTTTGTGAAATGAAAAAAAAGTACAATTTCATATTTATTAACATTTCTTAATACTATGATTAATTTGATCAATAAAATTGGTTTGATATGACCTATCAAACTCTAATCAAAGACAATAGTTAATAATTTGTTGTAAAATGTATCATATTACAACAAACAACACATGTTGTGTTATCCACACCTATTATAATAGATGTGTCTAGAAAATGGACCCTTATTACAATAAGTGCTTCTTGTGAACTGCAACATGCACATTCTATTGTATAAAATGCATCTACTACAAGAGACACACACCATGTTGTATAAACATCTCTATTACAACAGTTGTATGTATCGAAAGACAACATGCTTCAACTGTTATATAAATATATATACTACAACAGAGGCACTGCATGTTGTAATAAACATCCCTATTACAACATGTGTGTTTAGTGAAAGATGACATACTTCAACTGTTGTATAATATATATTATAATGGGTGCACCGTATGTTGTAAAACACACCCCTATTACAATAGGCATGTTTAGTGAAAGACAACGTGGTTCAACTGTTGTATAATATTTATTACAACAGGTGCACCACATGTTGTATAAAATACCCATATTACAATGGGTCATTCATTATAAGACAACATATTTTAATTGTTGTATAAAATAAATGTATCACAACATGCAATCACATATTGTATAAAGCACCCCCATAAGACTACGCGATCTAATACAACGGTTAACACCTATTGTAAAATGGAAAAATGAACCGTTGTAAAAAGCATTTTCTGTAGTAGTGACAAGTAGTTCATATTTACTCAGTTGAACCACCAATTCTTTAGTTTGTGTCCCTAGACTCAAGATTAAAAACAAAGAAATGCATTATCTATTTATATGATTATATTTTATACTTTGAATATAAGGATCCTGTGAAAATTTAGTACATCTATTCTACAGAAAGTATATTTTTTCATTTAAAACACGAGACATCATGTTCAAGTCCAAATTGCATTAGAAGCCATGTCCGACAAACTATTTTATGAAAAAATATACTTCCATCCTACCATAATGGAAATAGGAAGCAAGTTGCTAATGCCACCCCTTACACTCACTATCACACAAATAATAGTAACTGAATGTTGTATTTTTTTTGGTTAGGACATTTTCAAGGGACAATTATATTTAGAGTGGAAGAGAAAGCATGGAAAATTTCCATAAGAAGCTTTCATTTATGTATGTGGCGTGCAGAAAAGGCAATGGAACATTTCATATGTGATAAAAATATATAAGGATAACAATGTTCAATTTTTTTACTATGCATTAATGTACATATAAAATGTTCAACATGTGAGTGGCTACACTTGATTCGACCATATTGTCGACAAGCATTAACCTAACTCATTAATTTTCATGCCATATCACTCTATAATGATTAATACAATGTCAAAACAATCACATATGAGAATTTTATTTTAACAATAAAGGAGACTAAAGATCTAAGCTTTTACAAATGTTCAACAACACATTGTAAGCAAGCACAATGCAATTCAATAGGCATGTAGAAAGAAAATATAAGGATTATGAAAAATTATATAAACATGTGTGAAAAAAGACTAATCAAGTCTAGACAATCTTTTGTAATGAAAAAGACCCAGTCCTAGATTATAGTCTAATGTACCAAATTGCTGAATTCAAAATCAATTTGTAAATGGAAAGTTCAGGGAAACTAAAATGAAGCATATGCATATAAGAACAACTGATGCCTATAGAAAATATAAAAAATTCAATGTTGATTTTTTTGTCAATCAGTGTGGTAGTGTCTTCCTTATGAGAAAGGACAAATTTACTACAATTAAGTAGTTAGGCTTAAATAATGATATAGGAACGTATGCCTTAAATGAAAAAAGCATCACGTAATGAGTTCTTTGAAATTGTATAATATTCAATCTGAAGAATGTACCTATCGCCTTGCAGTGAGAGGCAAACACAAACTCCATCTTGATTGACTAATCAACAAAGGAGCTATATGGTAATATTCCTGGAGCACATTATTGCCTCAATCAACACTCTTGGCTTCTTCATGTGCATTCATGTAGTAGGGTTGGTCTTTGAAGAATCCCCCCATGGTTTATTCAGTTTGAATCAACATTTGTAGGGAGTACTATCGATGAACCATGGCCTTACTCCATGGATGTGGGCCACATCATAATGAGGGCCTAGATGAAGGATGAGCTCTCATTTTATGACTAAAATGAAAAGTAGTTGATAACATGATTACCTATAGCCCCTTGTAGCGGAGTAACAGGCAAAATATTTGCCTTTTGGAAACCATTAAGACCGCATGAATAATAATTCATTGGAACTTGAAGGGAGGTTTGTCTTCTCCAGAGAATATAGTGCTATGTTATCTACCCATTGAAGATCCAATCGCCATGGCTAGGGTTAGTTCATTTTGTACAATATTGAAAAAAATGTCTCATTCACCCATTCCAGAACAATTATAGGAGTGACCTCTAAGGTACAGTGAACCTTAGTTATGATTAAGCCTACGAAGAGTGAATGGAACATGAATAGGATGGAGGCCAAGTAGGCCAAGAATATTTATGCCAACTTGTTGAAGCAAAATGATGTTGTCAGAAATCACAAGATAGCCAATGTCATAGTCTAATTAACCGAAACATCAAATCAAACAATTGTTACCTAACTCTCTATGTGTTTAGTAGGAACTACCATTGTCCACCAAGCTCTTAGAAACATAGCACTTTGGCTTGAAATGAATGGAAAATCAGAAAGTTCAACGTGTTCATTATGAAAACATAAGGATACGTAGCATGAATATTTAATCCTTATTCATGGTTCTCCGAAACACAACTTTGACTTTACATGAAACACACATTTTTTATATATGATATGCATTATAGTCAGGATAATCGATAAAGAATCTTCCAAATCAAGTTACCTTTCGTACACCCAAACGAAAAGCCATAAATGCCACTTCATATAGAGAAAACAAATCAAAGAATGTACCTACCTTCAAGACCATCCCTAAATTCACATACCTCTGAAATGCTCCTTTGTGGCATGAAGAGGAGCCTTCAGGACTATATAAATTAATCATCTGATTGTTTGCTACTCTGTATGTCTTCTCTATCCTTCGGCTCTGGTCATTAAGAGAGATGCCTTCCATGATCACTAATTGCGAGTCATCTGATATTTAGTGTATTCCTTAGGTCACATACTCTATTGCGTGAGAAGAACAATATGAGGGTGTCATCCTTCTTTAACAACAACAACCTGTCCACCCATACAAAGACGCGCTATCACCCAGATCAAGACTGGTCTCACAATCACCATAGTCGCACCGTGATGCCTCCCGACACCATGGACATAAACAAAACATGCAGATAAAATTAGAAGATTCTAGATAAAGATTATCCCATCGACTCCTTTTCAACTTCCGACCTGGTGCCTATTGGATATTTAGGGTTATCAAGAAGAAGTACATATGTTTTGGTTGATAATGATTAGTACAGAAGTGAGCTTGACAAATATCCAAATTATAATGAAAGGATATTCAACTATATTAATTCATAATGATTTGAATAGATGTAGTCTGGTAAATATTTGAACTATGTCACTAGAGAGAGAACTACTTTAGCATATAATGGCATGGAATCCAACAAATAATGGACTATATCTTAAGCGGTACGAGTAGAATTGTATAAATCCAACCGGTACAGTGAGGTTAAGTATGAATTGGAGGGACATACTTTCCCATGACGTTTGTTTATTCGTGAGAGCCTGGTCAGTATATGGATTATGGAAGGTGAAAGCCCATTGAGTTTACGGAAGTAGGGAGGACAGATACGAGTGGTCATTCTTAGTAGAGTAGAATAGTATATATATATATATATATATATATATATATATATATATATATATATATATATATATATATATATATATATATATATATATATATATATATATATATATATATATGAACAAAACCACAATTTTTGTTTACAACAAAGATAGTAATGTATATATATAAGTGACATACATTCTTTCATTATCAAATATTGAAGAGGAACTCCAGTATCCACTTCATGGTTTCATAATCATATCACTTATTGTCAAGGATGAGCTTCAAGGCTCAAGCCACTAAAGCTAGGACCTCCCTAATTTAAATCATGACATCAAGCCTGTGCCACCCCGTCACATTACAACGGTTAACACCTATTGTAAAATGGAAAAATGAACCATTGTAAAAAGCATTTTCTGTAGTAGTGACAAGTAGTTCATATTTACTCAGTTGAACCACCAATTCTTTAGTTTGTGTCCCTAGACTCAAGATTAAAAACAAAGAAATGCATTATCTATTTATATGATTATATTTTATACTTTGAATATAAGGATCCTGTGAAAATTTAGTACATCTATTCTACAGAAAGTATATTTGTTCATTTAAAACACGAGACATCATGTTCAAGTCCAAATTGCATTAGCAGCCATGTCTGACAAACTATTTTATGATAAAATATACTTCCATCCTACCATAATGGAAATAGGAAGCAAGTTGCTAATGCCACCCCCTTACACTCACTATCACACAAATAATAGTAATTGAATGTTGTATTTTTTTGGTTAGGACATTTTCAAGGGACAATTATATTTAGAGTGGAAGAGAAAGCATGGAAAATTTCCATAAGAAGCTTTCATTTATGTATGTGGCGTGCAGAAAAGGCAATGGAACATTTCATATGTGATAAAAATATATAAGGATAACAATGTTCAATTTTTTTTACTATGCATTAATGTACATATAAAATGTTCAACATGTGAGTGGCTACACTTGATTCAACCATATTGTCGACAAGCATTAACCTAACTCATTAATTTTCATGCCATATCACTCTATAATGATTAATACAATGTCAAAACAATCACATATGAGAATTTTATTTTAACAATAAAGGAGACTAAAGATCTAAGCTTTTACAAATGTTCAACAACACATTGTAAGCAAGCACAATGCAATTCAATAGGCACGTAGAAAGAAAATATAAGGATTATGAAAAATTATATAAACATGTGTGAAAAAAGACTAATCAAGTCTAGACAATCTTTTGTAATGAAAAAGACCCAGTCCTAGATTATAGTCTAATGTACCAAATTGCTGAATTCAAAATCAATTTGTAAATGGAAAGTTCAGGGAAACTAACATGAAGCATATGCATATAAGAACAACTGATGCCTATAGAAAATATAAAAAAATCAATGTTGATTTTTTCGTCAATCAGTGTGGTAGTGTCTTCCTTATGAGAAAGGACAAATTTACTACAATTAAGTAGTTAGGCTTAAATAATGATATAGGAACATATGCCTTAAATGAAAAAAAGCATCACGTAATGAGTTCTTTGAAATTGTATAGTATTCTATCTGAAGAATGTACCTATCGCCATGCAGTGAGAGGCAAACACAAACTCCATCTTGATTGACTAATCAACAAAGGAGCTATATGGTAATATTCCTGGAGCACATTATTGCCTCAATCAACACTCTTGGCTTCTTCATGTGCATTCATGTAGTAGGGTTGGTCTTTGAAGAATCCCCCCATGGTTTATTCAGTTTGAATCAACATTTGTAGGGAGTACTATCGATGAACCATGGCCTTACTCCATGGATGTGGGCCACATCATAATGAGGGCCTAGATGAAGGAGGAGCTCTCATTTTATGACTAAAATGAAAAGTAGTTGATAACATGATTACCTATAGCCCCTTGTAGCGGAGTAACAGGCAAAATATTTGCCTTTTGGAAACCATTAAGACCGCATGAATAATAATTCATTGGAACTTGAAGGGAGGTTTGTCTTCTCCAGAGAATATAATGCTATGTTATCTACCCATTGAAGATCCAATCGCCATGGCTAGGGTTAGTTCATTTTGTACAATATTGAAAAAAAATGTCTCATTCACCCATTCCAGAACAATTATAGGAGTGACCTCTAAGGTACAGTGAACCTTAGTTATGATTAAGCCTATGAAGAGTGAATGGAACATGAATAGGATGGAGGCCAAGTAGGCCAAGAATATTTATGCCAACTTGTTGAAGCAAAATGATGTTGTCAGAAATCCCAAGATAGCCAATTTCATAGTCTAATTAATCGAAACATCAAATCAAACAATTGTTACCTAACTCTCTATGTGTTTAGTAGGAACTACCATTGTCCACCAAGCTCTTAGAAACATAGCACTTTGGCTTGAAATGAATGGAAAATCAGAAAGTTCAACGTGTTCATTATGAAAACATAAGGATATGTAGCATGAATATTTAATCCTTATTCATGGTTCTCCGAAACACAACTTCGACTTTACATGAAACACACATTTTTTATATATGATATGCATTATAGTCAGGATAATCGATAAAGAATCTTCCAAATCAAGTTACCTTTCATACACCCAAACGAAAAGGCCATAAATGCCACTTCATATAGAGAAAACAAATCAAAGAACGTGCCTACCTTCAAGGCCATCCCTAAATTCACATACCTCTGAAATGCTCCTTTGTGGCATGAAGAGGAGCCTTCAGGACTATATAAATTAATCATCTGATTGTTTGCTACTCTGTATGTCTTCTCTATCCTTCGGCTCTGGTCATTAAGAGAGATGCCTTCCATGATCACTAATTGCGAGTCATCTGATATTTAGTGTATTCCTTAGGTCACATACTCTATTGCGTGAGAAGAACAATATGAGGGTGTCATCCTTCTTTAACAACAACAACCTATCCACCCATACAAAGACGCGCTATCACCCAGATCAAGACTGGTCTCACAATCACCATAGTCGCACCGTGATGCCTCCCGACACCATGGATAGAAACAAAACATGCGGATAAAATTAGAAGATTCTAGATAAAGATTATCCCATCGACTCCTTTTCAACTTCCGACCTGGTGCCTATTAGATATTTAGGGTTATCAAGAAGAAGTACATATGTTTTGGTTGATAATGATTAGTACAGAAGTGAGCTTGACAAATATCCAAATTATAATGAAAGGATATTCAACTATATTAATTCATAATGATTTGAATAGATGTAGTCTGGTAAATATTTGAACTATGTGCACTAGAGAGAGAACTACTTTAGCATATAATGGCATGGAATCCAACAAATAATGGACTATATCTTAAGCGGTATGAGTAGAATTGTATAAATCCAACCGGTACAGTGAGGTTAAGTATGAATTGGAGGGACATACTTTCCCATGACATTTGTTTATTCGTGAGAGCCTGGTCAGTATATGGATTATGGAAGGTGAAAGCCCGTTGAGTTTACGGAAGTAGGGAGGACAGATACGAGTGGTCATTATTAGTAGAGTAGAATAGTATATATATATATATATATATATATATATGAACAAAACCACAATTTTTGTTTACAACAAAGATAGTAATGTATATATATAAGTGACATACATTCTTTCATTATCCAATATTGAAGAGGAACTCTAGTATCCACTTCATGGTTTCAGAATCATATCACTTATTGTCAAGGATGAGCTTCAAGGCTCAAGCCACTAAAGCTAGGACCTCCCTAATTTAAATCATGACATCAAGCCTGTGCCACCCCGTCACATTAACTGAGATTACTCAAAACAAAACACACGATCAACAACTAATTATCCACATAAGTAGAAACGAGGGTAAATTAAAACTGATCTATACATTACTATCATGTTGAAAAACATTTACATAAAGGCCCAACGACCTACATATCAAAAAATGCCACATCGGGTATTTACATATATGTCTAGTGGACTCAGCCAAAATATGTATACAAAAGATGTCGTTCCACATATACATGCCATATACAAAACATAGATACACTTGCCAAAACTCGAGTCATTATACATGTCATCTAAAAAACATCCCATGCCCGGACCTGAGAGTACATGGATGACTCTAGGACTCCACAAATACTATCCAACCTTCTACTTATACTGCTCTCCAAGCTACTCTTCTTTAGCACCATGATCCTGGCTACATCACTAATGACCACCTAAAAAAGATGTGGTGACCCATGGGTGAGACCCACGTCCCAGTGAGAGATATAACTCTCAACCACCAGTTATTGGTTACAATATATAACATTATTACTAAATAAATTAAGCAAGTTAAACTAATTACGAAGGTTAAACAGTTTGAGCATGATAAATACACTAAGCCAGTTAAATAGATAGTTATATAAACAAGTAAGATTATTATCTACTATAAAGATAATTTCTCTTATCACATTACATAACAACTAAGCAGTATAAGAAATAAGGCAAGGGTTCTCAACCAATGTGAATCATGTTTAACACTAAGAAGATATACTACATGGCTGGATTATGTCTTTTATTCAGCCCTAAGGATTTAAGGTATACCACTCAACTCCAAGTGACCACTACTAAGTCAAAATCAGTGCCATACATGATCAAGGAGAGACGAACGCCTAAGATCTCATCCGCCCTTGGTCATCCACAATGACATATAATGTCCAGCTATAAAATAACCTAGTCCGCCCTTGGTATATAGGTCACAACACTAGTAACTAGGGTATACAAAACCCTATCATCTGAGGTACAACTGTAGCTGCCCTCTATCTCATCACATATAAAAAAAACCTGAGATACGACCACAATCATTCTCCTACCGATGTATGACCACACCCCTACATAACCTTGGGGATGAAAAGGACACACAGTCTCATGCATCTTGCATACTCAACAATATGCACTATAAGTTTCCCTTAGCAATACTCGTTTCACCATCCCACAAGTCCTGACACTATAATGGATCTCTGGCATAGAGCACTACATGATTAGGGTTTCACTTGATTAGTTAATCCCAATTGGGTATATTTTAACTACATCAACAAAGTTACATACAAAACCTAAAAGAGTTTTACAAAACAAGGGTAGATTGCTACTTTAGAAGATATAAAATGTATGAAACAGAAAGTTTATCACATCATCACATGACACTATTCCATTGCCTTACATATGTCCATACTCATCATCATACCATCAAAGGATACAAGTCCTTGTCACATCATACAGAGGATAACATCTCAATTAGGCACAAAATAATGTCCAAGGTCATATGTGTAACATCCTAGGATTTGAGGCCTCGGATAAAAAGATCTTATAAGGAATGATTGGACTACCCATATCACCAAGGTGCACCTCCTTTTCCGGGAGCCCATCTCTAAAGAACTCCATAGTTAAGCGTGCTCAGCTTGGAGTAGTACTAGGATGGGTGACCAGTCGGGAAGTTGATCCTGGCTTGCGCGTCGGTGTGGACAAAGTGCGCAGTTAAGGCTAATGGTGATCTGTGGGGCCAGTCATCATTCCTAAAACTCTACTAGAGCCTTGGGAAGTGGGCCCAGGCATTACAATATGACTACTCACATTGTTCCCTACTAGAACATCATTGTCTTTTCCATGCCTTACCAAAGGCTCATAAAACCATCACCATACATGTGACACATAAGTTCGATATAACATTGAATTAAAGAGCTCATGATGCTTACATATTAACATATTAGGGATACAAAACATTAGGAGAGATAAAGTACTCCCTCACCATAGTAATCACTCAAGAAAATTAAGAATGATCATCACTTACTTTAATTAGGGTTAGGTTTAACAAGGTAAGTGAATTAGGGTTTCAAAACAACAAGTAAAGGTAAACCCTAATTCTTAGCATCTCCATCACTCATGAAAGTGATGAGGTCAAACATCATTGTTCACCATAGAGAAAGGAAATTCTATTGACCGCCTAGGTCAGGGAAACACAATGACCACATAGGTTGGAGACACCTTAGTGACCTCTAGGGTTAGGTGCCTTAGCGACCACTAGGGTTCAAGGCCATAGTGACTAACATGAACCAGAAGCTTTATCGACCACTAAGGTCAGAGGTCCTTGGTGACCGCTAGGATTTGATACCCTTGGTGACCACCTAGGACAAAGAACCTCATCAACCTCTAGGGTTAGGGTTCCCTCAACGACCATTAAGAGTCCAACAACTTGGCTACCGATGAAAATCACAACTCTTAGCGACCACTAACATCTAAATTCTTAGCAACCACATAGGGTACACAACCTTGGCGACCATCAAAGAGCTGTAAATCTTAGCCACCATCATGGTGATGCAAACCTCATCGACCACATAGGTTGAATCTTAATGACCACCTAAGATCAAACCCTTAGAGACTAGACCTAGAGCAAAACTTGCTGACAAAACATAGTTCAACAACTTAGCGACCATCATGACTAAAATCTCATCAACCATAAGAAAGTGAAAAATTGGCAATCTCTAAGAGATCAAAACTTCGTTGACCACATAAGATAAAATAGATTGGTTATCACCAAGAATCTGAAAGGTCATCAAGTTGTATCGCTAGGAAGAAGATCAGTTCAAAACCCTAATTAGCAACCATCATTGAGAGAACAAGAAGAATAATTTTCTACAAGCATGCAAGAAATAAAACTTCCATTACCAAGCAAGTTTCATGCACAAGGATTAGGCGTTCATCCAAGAATATAATCTAATAAAAAAACTATCATATAAACACAAACCCAAGGTCAAGATATCATTTTCCTACTTGGAACAACATTTTAGGGCAAGACCATGTGCAAGCAAGGTAGAAGTAAGCAATAATCATAGAGAAAGTTATATAACTTGCCTTATAGATGATGAAACAACTCCAAATAGTAAGGTAGCCTGAAGGAAAGGGGGAAGAAACCCTAGGTTGAGCACTCTCCTCAGACAAGCTAGTCTCTTCTCCAAAAAGGAAGCAAACCCTAGGTAGAAAGGGAAAGAAAGAGATGTTCTTTGTGACACCCAATGCCAAACTGACGAGATTACTCAAAGCAAAACACACGATCAACAACTAAGAATTCATATTACCAAAAAAGTGAGTAAATTAAAATTGAATTCAACATTACCATTACACTCAGAATCATATTACATAAAGTTCCATCAACATGTAACATCACATACCATAATAGGTATTTACATATTTGTTCAGTGACATTAGTCACAACATGTATACAAATAGATCATGTTTCACATATACATGCCACATATACAAACAAAGTCATACTGCTAAAAACCACATAGATATATATCATCTACAAAATGTACCCCTTCCCGAACCTGAGAGTACATGGACGACACTAGGACTCTACTGCAACTACTAGCAGCTATCCAACCTTCTACATCTACGAATCTCCAAGGTGCTTTTCCTCAACAATACGATCCTGACCACACTACTGACGACCACCTGAAAAATGTGGTGACCCACAAGGTGAGACCCATATCCCAGCAAGAGATATAAGTTTCAACCAACGGTTATTGTTTACAACAAGTATCATTGTTAAATAGGATGAGAAAATTCTGCTAAATAATTAGGTAAACATATTAAGCAAATTAACAGTTAAAGCTAACTAAATTATAACAATAGGTTGGATAAATTATAAAAAATAACCAGATAGGTATAGAAACATATATGACTAGAAGGAATATGAATAACATGTAAGTCTGTAACCTACTTAGTAGTTAATTTCTCTAATTGTATCATATAGCAACTGAGCAGTATAAGAAACAAGGCAAGGGCTAACATCTAATATGAAGTGTGTTCAACTCTAAATAGATATACGACACGGTTGTGTTACATCTTTTATAAAGACCTAAGGAATTTACGTATACCACTCAATTCCAACTAGGCACTACTAAGTCGAAATCATTTCCATACAAGATCTATAGGAGATCTGGATTCCTAAGATCTCATCCTCCCTCAGATAGTACGAGTCTGCCACAATGACATATAAGTGCAATTGCAAATTAGCCTAGTCCGTCCTTGGTATATAGGCTGCGACACTAGTGAAAAACCTAGTTTGTCCTTAAAGGGTCATAGTACTAGGTAAACTAGGGTTTCATAACCCAAACGTCTGAGGTGAAACCACATCTGTCCTTAATCACATCATATGTACAGAATCACAATCATCTGAGATACATCCTCGACTGTTATCCTGTCAAGGTATGACCATAGCCATCCTTGTGAACATGCATATACTCAACAATATACGAATCTGAGCATCCATAAGAGGAATACTCATTTCACTATCCAACAAATACTGACACTGGAATGGATCTATGGCCAGGCAACTACATGATTAGGGTTTCACTTGATTCATTAATGTCAATTGGGTATCTTTTAACTACATCAATCAGTTACACACAAAACCTAAAATAATTCTACAAAAGCATGTGTAGATTACAAGTTTAGAAGATATAAAATGTAAGAAGTATAAATTTTATCACACCACCGCATGGTAACATTTCACTACAATACATGAGGCCATTATCATCACATCGTCATGGGATACCAATTCCTATCTCATCATACAAAGTATATCACCTCAACTAGGGTAATCAACCCTGCCAGGTCACAAGACCATTCACATTGTTACTTGCAAGAACATCATTACTTTCTATGCCTCATGAAGGCTCAGCAAGATCACCATACATGCGATACATAAGTTCGACATACCATGGTAATTAAGAACTATGATGTTCATAAGATAATAGTTTAGGGTTATAATAGTTTAGAGAGAGAAAGTAGTCCATCATCATGCTAATTACTCAATCAGGCTTAAGCAACATCATCACATACTTGAATTAGGGTTAAGTTCAACAAGGTAGCCAAATTAGGGTTCCAAATCAATTGTTAAAGCTAAATCCAAATTCTCATCATCTCCAACATCATGGAAGAAAATAGGTCAAACATCATCTTCACATAGTTAACAAACATCATGACCATATAGACCACAAAATATCATCGGTCGCATAGGATTGATGGTGTCAATGACCGCTGAAAAATAGGTTACACCACCTTGTAAACCGAAGAGGTTAACCATATCAGCAACCACTTAGGTCAAGCACATTGGCGACTAATTAAAACCAGGTGCATCACCTTCATCGACCATTGAAGGTTAGCCACATTGGTGACTGTTGAAGATAGCAAACATTGTCAACCAAAGAAGATTGTGGTTCAACCCTTCATCGACCACTAATGATCAAGGCACCAACGGCCATTAAGGTCCAAAGTTCAACGACCACATATGTGGATCTTGGCGACTGAAGAAACATGGAATCATTGCCTACTGAAGAGAAATCACCATCCTTAGAGACCATCAAACTAGTAAATATAGAAACCTAAAGGAGGTGTAATACTCATCGACCACTAAGAAGGAAAACTTTGGTGACCACTATCATCAACACACTTGGCGACCACATGAAGAAGAGAGAGAAAATCAATGTTTCTGCAAACACACATACATCAAAACCTCCATCACCAAAGATAATTCATGCACAAAGATTTGGATTCACCTAAAGAGAGTTATCTACTCAAGATCACCATGTAAACACAAACCCTAGATCAAGATATTATCTCTCTAATTGTAACAAATTTGAAGGGTAGATTAAGTGCATGCAATGTAAGTGTAAACAATAATCGAGGAAAAAGCTATATAACTCGTCTTAAAGGATATGAAGCAACTCCGAACAGAAAGATAGATTCAAGGAAAGAGAAGGGAAACCCTATCTTCAGAACTAAACTCAACCAAGCTAGCTCCACCACCACAAGAGAACAAACTCTAGGCCAAAGGAGAAAGAAAAGAGACGATCTTCAAGCCCTAACTCAAGCACTACCATTGAGAACCATGGAGTCGGCCAAGAAGAGAAAAAAAGGTAAGATATCAAGGAAACAAAGATAAAGTGGGAGATCACTTAACAAGACCAAAAAGGAAAGCAAAGATTGGTCTAAACAATCTCAAGGAGAGTAGCACCAAACTCTAGATCCACAAGCAAGGGGGATCTGCCACCTTCTCCAAGATTGAGCTCCTTCACCACCAAGCGCAAAGGGACTAGCTCTAAGCAAAAGAAGAGAGAAAGAGCGTGCAAGGGGTTTAGTTGCATGCAAGGAGAGAGGTATATATAGAATGGAGTTGGAGAGAGAGAGAAGGTTAGGTGTCATGCTAATGCATGCCATGTGTCCAAGAGATATCGTCCATGCAAGCACCAAACTCAAGCATGCAACTAGGGCATTAAAACCAAGAAAAACCATTGACCAACTTGTTCACGAAAATTTCAGAGACCAATGGAAATTCTGGATGACTAGGATCTCACAAAATGAAATGACCACTAAAGATTCTTAGTGACCAAATATGACCAAAAAAACTCAACGATCGCCGAAACCAAACCTTAGGGTTTCTTGGCGACCTAGAGGGGTTATAAGCCTCATCGATCACCATGACCAGAGGGTACACTCCAAACATCATAGACCGAAGAGAATCATGGATCAAAAGATCCTTCATGACTGCCGAAACCAAAGCTCATTGGTCAAGCATATATCAAGGTCAACAATCAACTATGGCATCCATGCAAAACCCTAATTCTCAACACATGATGTCATCACTCAAACCAAGGTGTAACTAGGCTCCACAAAGCAACATTCACTCCAACATGATGTCAAAACACGTGAGGCATAACAAGCATGTGAAAATTTGCAAGAAAACCTCAGATATGTGTATATTACAATTTGGTCCAAAACAAGCATATAAAATCATAACTAGATCAAATGACATCCAAATTGGACCAAACTTGAAACATAAGCCTGCCACATGTTATCAAAGCACATCATAAGGTTTTATTAAGGTTTTAAGCATGTAATTATACTAATCAAGCAAGATCAATCAAAAAGCAAGGTCAGAGGTCTTCCAACCATAAACCCATAATAAGGATTTCAACCCAAAAATCCTACACAAATAGAGACAAGTACTTACTACACATCTCATCCTCTAATTCCCACATGGCTTCCTACACACCGCAATGATGCCACAAAACCTTAACCAAAACTATACCCTTCCTCTTCAAATTCTTCACCCTCCTATACATGATCAACACATGACCCTCAATATACAACACCTCCCCATCCAACTCAACCTCCACTAGCTACAACGTCAACTCAGTATCTGGATGACACTTTCTCAAACTGGAAACATGGAAGACATCATGTAACTTGTGCAACCCCAGCGGTAAGTCCAACTTGTATGACACCTTCCCAACATGTGCCATAACAAGGTAACATCCCATAAACTTAGGAGCCAACTTAGCCTTCTTACGAAGCCTCAACACACCCTTCTAAGGAGACACATTAGGATACACATAATATTCAACTTGGAGCTCCAAAGGTCTGTGAGGGTTATTAGCATAAGACTTTTGTCTATCCTGGGCTGCCTTCAGCTACTGCTGTATCACTTTGATCTTATTTGTAGTTTACTACACTACCTCAGGACCCAAAAGATGATACTCACCTATCTCATACCAACAATGTTGTGACCAACAATGCCTCCCATACAAAGCTTCATATGGTGACATGTATATACTCCTATGATAACTGTTGTTGTAGGAAAACTCTATCAAAGTCAGGTGCACGTACCAACTACCAAGAAACTACAAGACACAACTCTCAACAAATCCTCTAAGATATGAATGGCCCTCTCTAACTGACCATCTGTCTATGGGATAGACGAAAATTTGCACTAACCCCATCGTCGTATGTAGGCATTCCCAAAAAATGACCTATAAACTATGGACCTCTGTCAGAAACTATGGTAATTGGCATACCATTCATACACACTATCTCATCAACATTTATCTGTTCCAACTTCTCCGCTATGAACATGGTCTTGACCAGAAGTAAGTGGGCTGACTTGGTCAATCTATCCACTTCCACCCAAATGGAATCATGACCTTTGGCTATACTAAGAAGACCAACCATAATGTCCATGGTAATATGATCTCATTTCCACTATGGTATTGGCAGAGGTTGTAACATCTCTATAGGCTTCTGATGCTCTACCTTGACCTACTGACAGACTGGACATCTAGTAATGAGCTCTACCACATCACGCTTCAGACCAGGCCACCAATATAGGTCCTTCAGGTTATGGTACATCTTTTTACTTCCAAGATGCATCACATACATCAAAGAATGAGCCTCCTCAAGAACCATCTTCCTCAAACCATCAGCATCTGGAGCCACTGTCCTGTTGTGAAAGAAAACTATCCCATCATCTGTCTCATGAAAGCCATCACACTTTTGCTGCCAAACTCTACCCTGACATTCTATATCATGGTATCATTCAGCTGTGCATCTTTGATCTACTTCCTCAAGGTAGGCTTCACCTACAACTGTGTTAACAAGATTGCCAATATAGAAACCTCCAAATGTACATTCATTTGGTGAAGCAACACCAATATGTCCCACTTGCGGCACACCAAAACATGTAATTGTGCCTTGTCCACAAATGATAATGAAGATGAATTCCTACTCAATGCATCAACCACTACATTCACCTACCCTAGATGGTAGTCTATCTTGCAATCATAGTCCTTGATCAACTCCATTCATCTCCTCTGCTACATGACTCCTGATTTGATAAGATATACTGATGGTTCTTATGGTCAGTGAAGATATGAAACTTTGCTCCATACAAGTAGTGTCTCCATATCTTCAAGGGATGGACTACATATTCTAGTTCTAAATCATGCATCAGGTAGTTCTCCTCGTGTTTCTTATGCTGTTGCAAAGCAAAAGAAATTACATTCTTGTCCTACATCAACACGCATCCCAAGCCATTCTTCAAGGCATCACAGAAGATGATGTAACCCTTCCCTCACTCTGGAAGAACTAAGACTAGAGCACTGGTCAACTTCTCCTTTAACAACTAGAAAGAACACTGACACTTTTCATCCCAGGAAAAAGGAATACCTTTCCTTGTCAACTTTGTTAGGGGTAACACCACAACACTAAAATTCTGTATGAATCTTCTGTAGTAGCCTGCCAAACATAGGAAACTTCAAACCCCATCAACGTCTTAGGTTGTTCCCATTCCAACACTAACTATACCTTCTTCAAGTCTACACAGACACCTTTAGTAGATATGATGTGCCCTAGAAAAGATACCTTGATAAACTAGAACTCACACTTTCTAAATTTGGCATACAACATGTGTTGCATCAACATCATCAATGCTTGGAAAAGGTGTTGCTCATGTTGTTGTCTATCTTTGGAGTATATAAGGATGTCATCTATGAACGCTACCACAGATTGATCCAAATTTGGTCTAAAAACCATGTTCATTAGATCCATGAAATCTTCTAGCACGTTGGTCAACGCAAATGACATAACCACAAACTCATACTGACCATACCTAGTCCTGAAAGTTGACTCGGGTATGTCATCTTCCTTGATACTCAACTGGTGATATATTGACCTTAGATCTATCCTAAAGAACACAATAGCACCTCTCAACTGATCAACCAAACAATCTATCCTCAACAAGGGATACTTGTTCTTGATTGTGACCTAGTTCAACTGTCAATATTCTATGCACAACCTCATAGATCCATCCTTATTCGTCACAAATAATATGGGAGCACTCCTAGGGGGAGGTTCTCGATTAGATGAAACCCTTCTCTAACAGATGTTGCAACTGCTTCTTCAACTCCTGCATCTCAACCGGTGCCATCTTATAGGGTGATTGTGCTATGGGCTATGTTCTAGGAACAAGATTGATCTCAAAATAAATCTCTCTACGAGAGGGAACTCTAGGAAACTCCTTGGGAAAGACACCCTCAAACTCTCACACTACATGCACCTCTTGGATACTAGGACTCCTTACCTTGGTATCCACAAAATTTTCCAAGAAGGCCTCACACCCCTATCTCATCAACCTTTCTATTGTCATAGCCAACACTAAACACATAAAAACAATCATCCTATCTCCTAAGAGGATCTACGAAACATCTCTATCATGGAATGTAGCCACCTTAGAACCACTGTTCAACACAACCTTGTACTTCTCCAAGGTATCCATACAAAGGATCACATCAAATCCATGCATGTCAGGTGGCATAAGATCCACTTAAATGTTGTGTCCTGAAAAAGAAAGAACACAAGATGGACATGCCTCCCCCAACTCAGTAGTACAAACTAAAGGGGTTTTTAGCCAAAGACTACCAGATCTATTACAAACAAGCAGATAAAAACTATTTATCACCTCTCTGGTGATAAAAGAGTGTGTCTCACTGAGGTCAACCAAAATAGATATGAAAGAAGAAGCAGATAAGTAAGAATGAACAAGTTCCATCTGACCTGTCATGACCCATAGATTGACCACTCCATCCAACTGACTCATAACGTAGAATTGAGCCATTGCCTATTGTCATCTGTGTCCTCTGTTAGATGGTCTAGAAGATCCTTCCTACGATGCATAGTCGCGTCCTCTACCATCACCACTATTGAACTGCTACTATTTGGAACCCCATTGACTCTGCCTTGGTTGTTGTGCCATCTCCTCATCCTTCATAGGGCAATACCATTTGATATGCCCTACTTGTCCACACTTGTGACAAGTCCTGATATCATATTGTAGGCTAGACAACCCTATCACTGACACAGACACTGCACTATGTGCTCCTACAAGAGGAAAACTACGACCTCTACCCTTGCTCGGGGACCACTTTGATGGCACACCTGATCTTGGCTCAGAGAAAACTGACATCTGCTGTGACTGAGGTGAAGAAAACTGACATCTGCTGTGACAGAGGTGAAGAAAACCTCAACTTCTTAAAGCCTCCATATGACTTCCCCAAAAACTGAGTCGACCTCTTATTAGTGTTGGCTTCACATTTGTTGATAGAAGACCACTATCCTCCTCACCAAGTACAAAAATGTGGAGAACCTCTCTCTGTTCTCCAAAGAAAATGCCGTAGTGGACAACTTTGTAATCAGGCCCTTCTCAAACCTCCGGATCCTCTCCTTACCCATTTTTGCCATATGAGAACATAACCTCAACAACTCTATAAACTTAACCTCATATTCGTTGATCAAAATCAAATCTTGTCAGATCCTCTCAAACTGTGCTATCTTCTCATCCATATCTATCTCCAGGAAGTATCGACTCACAAAATATCATAGAATTTCTTCCCAAATGATCATGACTCCAGGTCTTTTCTCCTCCTCTATGGTCCACCAGTGGCCAACACTTCCCTTCAGCGGGTACACTGCATGCTTCACCTTATCATCTTTAGGGATATTGAGGATCTTGAAAGTTTTCTCAAGCTCCGTCGACCACATATCTGCATATATCGAGTCCTCCATACCCACATCCACGATTGCTCCAACATGACTCAATCGCTCAAACATCTTTCCAGAACCTTGGGATTCCACATTAGGGACACCTACTATGACGCCCTAATTCTCATGCCATCACTAATGACTCCGAAGACTAGAGAGTCAACCTTGATAAACCACCCTTAACTTTTTCTTTTCTTAATCACTTAAATTAACCTAAAGGAAAATCTTATAACTTGGAATAAACTGAAATGTTACTAAACTGCGGAAGCAACTACTATTTACTTTACTAGATAGGTAAAGCAGATTTATACAACATATTACATTTTTATGCGGAATATAAAGCACAACAGATAACTTAAAACTAAACTACATATTACATTACATTCTCTCTCTACCACACCACATGCCCAAGGACTGAGGGGAAAGGATTAAGAGACCTCCATTATAACTATGAACTACCTTCTAAGTGCCTGGGTGATAAGATCCTTCAACTTCCTCGTGCTGATGCTGACTTGAAAAATGTTTTAGTAGGTTGGTGAGCTACTGGCTCAGTGAATAGAATTTCATCCAACCATCGCAGATAACTCATTTTATTTTTATTAAAATGAAATAAAATACAAGAATTACTACACTGAGCAAATCTAAAACAATTTAGTTAAAATAACATAGAAAGCCAAAATTACATTTAAATAACAACTGATGTAAAACTGTACTCGAATCTTTCTTAGCCTTTCATACTTATAAGAAACTATTTAAAACTTATATTATCATATTTTAGCTTATGCCCTGATCATATGCAGTGTACTCTACATATGAAGACTCATAGCGAACTACGATCTCACCGTATAAGACTTAGCTGACACACCCAAGATGCTAAGCCTGACTACGTCACTGGTCTGCAATAGGAAAATGGCACTCTGGCCTCGACACACCTGTGGGCTGTAAAACTAGACTCCTCCTCTAACCTGAGCACACAGGTAGAGAGTCAAGCCACCTATTGGATTTTCTGTAATCTAGTGCCACCAGGATCTCTAGTTGATGTTGGACACTACATATTTTATTTTAAGGAGACTTCCACTAGGGCTTCGTCCCCCGTACCACATGTTAGTACGTTCTGACCCCCGTATATTGGACACTGCCAGGGTTAGGTCATTTCATCCCTACGACGTAGACCTCTTATAGGGAATCTATGGCGTTCAAGGCTCCTAATTCTATTATTTTATTATTCATGGAAAGCTCTTACTATATTGTATATTTCTTATACTTATACTTGTCTCTGGTATCTCTATGGTACCGCATATATTTATTTGAAGTTTATATTACAACATGTATATCATTCTAGACTTGGTAGAGTAGTATATTCAAACACTACAATATACTGAATAATGAACACACTATACATGCAAGCAAACTAAAAAATTATTAACTAAACATAATACATGTCCATTCGGCACTTATACACAAGAATCATGCATTGAACTTCTTAATATTCTGATAAAAGTTAATTGCTTGACATATGAGATATCATCATTAACACATGTAAATTAATTGTACTTTCTTAGAAAACGTGCACATCAACCCAAATCCTGAGTTGTGCATCACATAACTCAATTAAGAGTTAATTACTTATCATGGCAAGACTTAATAATAACTGAGGATTTCTAATGATATTCTTAAGGAACATGCCAATTCATGTTAATACTAAATCACACACATTAACTATAACTGAGAGCGTACAACAGATTTGTATTGAGACATTGCGAGTCATCATCTATTTCTTTAAATCGTGCAACTAGTTAATTACTAAAATCATACATCCTGGATTTATACCCAAACCGTACAACTACTGGAAATCAAGGTCGTGTGCTATCGTCTTTAACATCTAAACTGAGCAGTTTATGATTTGATCATTCATATAGTTTCAGTAATCCAAATTGTACAAATTAGTTAAAAAACTAAATCATACAAAATATGAAGAAGTGAAATGTGAAATAAAGTCAGGCGAAGCCAATACTGCACGACACTTGGGTAACAGCTGTTACCCGCAAATAACACAGTTCTAACAAAAAACACCCGTTTATAGGACTTAAATCTTGCTTGGTGAGTGAGATTCTACTCACAGCGGATCGAGGTGGCCAAATTCAACTGGAAATCCACCCAAAGGTCGCTTCCGTATGTCAGCGGGGTCGTCTTCAACCTCAGTTCAGTCCTGGATCGGACCTGCTGCAAGAAGCAACTCTACCTCACGCATAGGTAGAAAACGAGCTCGATTAAGTACTAATAGCGAGTTAGGAGCTACAGATTTCAGCCTAGGCCTCAAGGCCAAACTCGACGGTGACTCTTCCTTAATGTTTCTCGTGCCAGGATGGCCCCTGGTTGGCGCCGTGCAGCTGCAGCTGCTGCTAGCCGGCGTGGCTCAACCAAGTTGATGTGCTACATATACTTGCTTGGACCTCAAGGCCGAGGTCAAGGCCGACGTTCCCTAGATGCTTGCTGTGCCCAACGGCTCCTGGCCGTGCTACTGGCGGTGCCACACCTGCTGCAGGTCAGGGTTCTGCCCTAGCTGGTCAGGTTATAGGTGGTTGGGGTGAGGTAGAGGAAGGATAAAGGAAGAAGAAGGAAAGAGAAAGTGGAGGCGGCACCCTACTGGCTCGAGGCTAAGGGGCTCGAAAATTGCCCTGCCCTTCTCTCCCTCTACTACGATTGGGCGCTGCTTGGGTGCCTGCTTCAAGAGGTGCTTAGCACCGATCGGGTGAAAGGGGAAAGGAAGATAAGGGAAAAGGATATTAAAGCTATTAATGGAAAGATTGCAACCAAGTCCAAAAGCCTTAAAACATCATAACGTTTGCCTCAAAGGTCCGATTCGAATGATTTCTTTTGAAAAATTTCAAGCACACGATCCACTACAACCTCAAGGCATGGAAACATATCAGCTAGCTTGTCTCAACTTAATCAAAGAACTAATCACATCATGAACACTTATCTTAGCTTAATCAACATGATGATGCACTAATCACTGTACTTACTAGTTAAACTCAGAGTGGGTCATATCAATCTCCATCGCTTATAAGAATTTTGTCCCAAAATTCTTAAAAGAGAAAAGAAAACTTGTTACACATCTCTGACTTAAGCTCCCACATGGCTTCCTCTAGGTTGTGGTTCCTCCACAGAACTTTCATTAACAGTATCTCTTGATTCTTGAGCTTCTTGATCCTCTGATCAACTATTTGTACTGGTCCTTCAACATAGGATACATCTTTTCTGAGATGTGTAGGTTCTAGGTTCACTATCTTCTCTGTACCAGGGTAACACTTCTTCAACATCGATACATGAAACACATCATGTAAATTAGCCAACTCGGATGGCAAATCCAACATGTAGGCTACATGTCCAATCCTCTCAATGACACGATATGGGCCCATAAACCTAGGAGTCAGTTTGCCTCTCTTGCCAAACCTTAATACTCCTTTCCATGGTGAAACTTTCAAATACACTTCATCACCAACCTCAAACTCAAGAGGTCTACGCCTCTTCTCAACGTAACTCTTCTGCCTGTCCTGTGCAACTTTCAACTTTTATTTGATCATTGTAATCTTTTCTGTAGTCAAATCTACTATCTCTGGTCCAAGAATCTCTTTTTCACCCACCTCATACCAACATATGAGTGATCTACACTTTCTGCCATACAAGGCTTCATATTGGAATGGTGACTATTGTTGTATGCAAACTCTATAAGGCTCAAATGTTCTTCCGAACTTCCTCTGAAATGTAGGACACATGCTCTCAGCATGTCCTCAAGAGTCTGAATGGTCCTATCTAACTGACCATCCATCTGCGGGTGAAAAGCTGTACTGAATCTCAACTTTGTGCCTAAAGCATGATGAAACTGATTCTAAAACTTGGATGTGAACTTAGGATATCTATCTGATATTATTGAAACTAGGATACCATGCAACCTGGCTATCTCATCCACATATATCTTAGCCAATTTTGGGACATCAAAGGTTGACTTAATAGGAAGAAAGTGAGCAGACTTAGTCAGTCTATCCACAATCACCCATATCGAGTCACAACCTCTAGATATCTTAGGAAACCCTACCACAAAATCCATTGTGATATGTTCCCCCTTCCAATCTGGTATAGGGAGAGATTGCAAGGTACCTATAGGTTTCTGATGCTCAGTCTTAACCTACTGGCACACACTACACCTAGCCACGTACTCAGCTACATCCTTCTTCATTCCTGACCACCAGTACAATTCCTTAAGATTCATGTACATCTTAGTGTTGCCTGGATGGATAGCGTACATCGATGCATGTGCTTACTCAAGAATCTGTTCTTTCAAATCACTATCTCTAGGTACACACAACCTGTCATGCTGATACAACAAACCATCATCTGAAAACCTAAACTCTGGTCTTTTTCCCCCTGTCATGTCCTGCATGATCTACTGTAACTCATTGCCACTCTACTGTAGTTCTTTGATTTGATCATAAAAGGTAGGCTTGACTTGCATATGAGCAATCAAACTAATCTATTCTATCACTCCTAAGTCTAAGTTCAACTTCCGCATCTCTACTAGCAGGTCTCTCCTGAAACATGCCTTAGAGAATACATCAACTGTTGAACTTGACTTCCTGCTCAGGGCATCTGCTACCACATTTGCTTTTCCAGGATGATAATTTATTGACACTTCATAATCCTTGATAAATTCTAACCATCTCTACTTTCTAAGATTCAAATCGTTCTAGGTGAAGATATATTTCAAACTCTTATGATCCGTAAACACCTGGCATGCCTCACCATAAAGATAGTGACGCCATGTCTTAAGAGCATGAACTACTACAGCTAACTCCAGATCATGTGTCGGGTAATTCTCCTCATTCTTCTTAAGTTGTCTAAATGCATAAGCTACTACTTTTCCTTCCTGCACCAACACACAGCCTAAACCTCTCCTTGAAGCATCACAAAACACTGTGTAGCCTTTATCTACCTCAGGAAGGGTTAAAACTGGTGCTGTAGTCAACCTCTTCTTCAAGATCTGAAAACTCTTCTCACAATTGTCTGACTAGACAAACAGTGCATTCTTTCTCGTTAAGCGTGTCAGAGGTGATGCTACAACACTGAAGTTCTAGATGAACCTCCTATAGTAACATGCCAATCCTAAGAAGCTTCTGATCTCAGTAGGAGTTTTAGGCTTGATCCCACTATAGAACAGACTGGACTTTCTTAGGGTCAACACTTACTCCATCTCCTGAGATGACATGTCCATGAAAAGATACCTCAGCTAACCAGAACTCACAATTACTGAACTTAGCATATAAGTGGTGATGTCTCAGCAACTATAACACTATCCTCAGATGCTGCTCATCATCTCTGGAATAAATTAGAATGTCATCTATGAAAACCACTATGAACTGATCCAAGAACGGCTTGAAAATCCAGTTCATCATATCCATGAAAGATGCTGGGGCATTAGTCATTCCAAATGACATGACCAAGAAATCATAATGCCCATATCTTGTTCTGAAAGCCGACTTAGGAATATCTAAAGCCTTTATCCTCAACTGATGACATCCATATCTCAAGTCTATCTTAGAAAATATTATCGCTCCACGCAACTGATCAAACATATCATCTATCCTTGGCAACAAGTACTTATTCTTGATGGTGATCTTATTCAATTGTATGTAGTCTATACATAACCTCATAGTACCATCTTTCTTTTTCACATACAAGACTGGAGCTCCCCATGGCGAAGAACTAGGTTGAATGAAACCCTTATCCAGTAACTCTTAAAACTGGATCTTCAGTTCCTTCAACTCTATAGGCACCATTCTGTAGGCTGGCAGCGCTACATGGTGACTACCTGGAAACACCTGGATCAAAAAGTCTATCTCTCTTTTAGGAGGTAGACCTGGCAACTCATCTGGGAAAACATCCGGGAACTCACAGACCACTAGCACATCCCATAGGCTGACTGTGTTCTTCTCTGCTCTAGTATCTACTACATGTGCCAAGAACACCTCACAACCCCTTCTGCAACATCTTATCAGCTACAACGGATGATATGATACACGTAGGCAAAACTTTCCTATCTCTAGAAAAGATACAAGAAAGTCCACCCTATTGAAAGACAACCTCCTTCCAACAGTCGAGTTGAACTCGATACGTCTCTAGGAAATCCATACCCAAGATACTTTGAAAAGAGTTAATATCTAGGGGTATAAGATTAACCGTGATGTAGTAACCACCAAAGGTTAATAAACATCCAGGACAAAACTCTATCAACACTGTCGGTTCACCTAACGAAACCCTCAACAACAACTCAAATGGTAACTCCTGAGTTAACATGTTAAGTTCACAAGCTAAAGAACTCTGTATAAATGAGTGAGTAGCACCCAGATCTATCAAAACTATAACTAAAATATTATTAAAGAGAAGCATTTCTCCTGTAACTACTCGAAAAGAAATAACACCTTCTTGCTGTGTCAGAGAGAAGAAGCGTCTTGAAGATCTTCCTCTCCCATGATGTCCTCGTTGTCCTTCCCTTCCACTGGGTGCTCCTCCTCCTCGGGAACTTGAAGCTACTGAAGAACTCATTCTTCCAGCCGGAGCATGTCTCAGAACATTTTGGTACTATAACTGGGAACCCTGTGTTGCCACTTGCGGAAGTTGGGGACATTGCCTTCTCAAGTGTCCCACCTGTCCACAGTTGTGACAACCCTAAAATTCTACACCCCAACACTGACCGGAGTGCATCTTTCCACAAATATCACATATCAGTATCTCTTTCTTTGGAGGACCAATAACTGACATTGAAGATCCCGAAGACCTAGTTGGAGGTGTCCATGTAGACTATGCATTCCATCTTCCAGAATTGGGCCTTCCTACACTTGATGAAAAACTAGATCCTTGTCTACCAAAATAGCCAAGTCCTCATCCTATCTTTGAAAAGAAACCTCCACCTCATCTGTATCCACCACTACTATGTCCCCCTCTATAAAAGTCTCCAGATCTGTTCTTACTCTCAGACTGCTTATCAACATTAACTGACTCTTCTACATGTCTCACTGCTTCCACAAATTCCCAAAAGTTTTCTCTGTCTCTTTGACTAATGGCTGATATGGTGTGTCTAATGTGGCGCCATATCCTGGTATCACACAGACAATGAGATGCCATGCGAAAATATGCAGAACTACCATAAACTACATATTACTAAAAATATGGGTTAATTAAAACCGTTTGTGGAAAATAGATACAAGAGAACTATTACATCCAGATCCTCATCCTATAAGGAAATATGTTATATACACATTTACAAGCCTTGATATATGTCCACAGCTTAAAGGAACCAACTATTCTGTCAGCACCATAGTTCATCACATGTTTATACATACATAACAGGCCACATCAGGCCAGCAGCAGGATATACAAGCTTCAATAGCTATACATCATAAAACATCGTCAAAACACCTCCGAGGACCTGAGAGTACATGGATGACTTATAGGGCTCTACTACAAAACAACCAAAATGGCAACATATCCATCTCTTGCCTCCTACTACTCTTCCTCTTGCAGCTCGACCGTAACCTCACGACCACCACCACATCTAGTGCGATCACCTAAAAAGGTTGTAAACCAATGGGGTGAGACACCCAGTCCCAGCAAGAAACATAACTCCCCGCCCAAACTATAAAACTCCAAAGAAGGCTAAAGTAGGTAAAGTAGATAACTGATATAAGTAGATTATATGAGAAGCATACTGTGTAGGTCTTACTATATTATCAAACTTACCAAGATATCCGAGAGGCATATAGCCTAATTTCCTTTATGGAACATGATTGACAAGATAAGATTTATAAGATCTTACCACATAACATAAGGAACATATAAGTAACTATAAGGTATAACAAGATCAACTACACAAGGAAGGCCTCAACTAATGTTCTGTGTTTTGCCTCAAGCAATAAATACTATTCGCCTGGATTACATATTATTATGCCCAGAGGAAGTGAGCCGTATCGCTCAAATCCAACCTTCGGTTGCGAAACCCAAGCCAGTGCCATGAAAGGTCAATGGAAGAGACAGACTCCACGACCTCACCACCTCGTGGTCAGTGTACGAGTGCAAAACAAGAAGGACCAAATCTCATGCTTAAGTGGCCTCAGCCGCAGGGTCAGGCTACCCTCTACCTAGCCCACCTCAGTACATGTATCGACGCTAGTGAAATTGAGCCACAAGCATGTTCACTGTGCTCTAAGCCATGAATGCATTCATTCTCTCTTATCTCACATCCTGATCCATGGTCATGTTCACCATGCTCCAACATATTGAGCCACGGGCCTGAAACCATGCTCGGAAGTCTACAACTGAAGTTGCACTCTAATCCTCCTCATTTTCAGCTAGGAGAAACCACACATATTCAACAATATGCGCTTCTAGGTTAACCCACAGGAGAACCTATTTCACCATCACCAGCTACTGAAGATGATGGATCTATTGCCAGGGCAAACTACACGATATGTTCCACTGTAATTAATTAGTATATTTTAAGTGGATTGTTGAGGCAACCAAGTTGTAAAACATACATAGCATTAATTTAAATTATTACTGTCACCATCACATTATCCTGGGATCTCAATCCCTCATCACAGGAAGCCACTGCCTCTCAAGGCATCATCATCTTACATCATCACCTGGGATAACAATCCCTCGTCTCATCATCAAGAGGATAACACCTCACTAGGCACTCAGCCCTCATCAAGTCCTCAGACCTATCTCATCATACTGGTGATGCATGTTATCTCATCAACAAGAATTATCATCATATAGTGTTATTCAAACACATATACCTCATAGATCTTACCTAGCTATGAATTCACCAGATACACCTGCATAGTTAGTATGCACATCAAGAGAGATAACTCAAAATCACCAGACATAGATCTTACTAATTATCATGTTATTAGGGTTGCAGATGTGCATGTCATGATTATAATCATGTGAGGCATACAACTGTATCTATTACATTATGGTCATCGAATCATAAGCATCCACTTATGCCATTTATCTTATAAACATAAACAAGTATCTTGTTATCAGATCTAGCATTATCTTTAAGCATCAAGCATAACACTGGTTCACAACCCATCATCCATATAACAACATAGGTGCAATTACAAGACAACACATCACTAGCTAGGGTTTCCAGGTTAAGCATAACCCTCGCTAAAGGTACCAGTTACCCTTGCTAAAAGTGTGACAGGTAGCGCGCCCCTTACCATAGGTGGTGTCGGGCAGGGTAAAAACCCTCACTAAAGGCCTGTCGGCCAAGGCACTTAGCCACATCTGTTGGCCAACTAAAGCACAAGAGTGTATCGGTCAACAAGGCCTATGGGATGTCGTTCTACCAAGGTAACATGAATGCATCATGCAAATGGGGTCAGGAGGTGTATCATGCAGCTAATCTATGTGTGCATCAGGCAGCTAGTTGTGTCAGCTAAGACCCTATCAGCTAGCTAGGGTTAGGGTTGTATCGGGCAACCATCTCACCACTGCAACGACCAAGATCGTGGTGCCCAAGCCAATGCTATAACACCCACCATGTACACATCACCAAACGATACAAGGGCACCACAAGGAAGCCTATCGTCCAACAAGATCAAGCACACCATATCAGCCACCACAAAGGCAAGCACTAGGGTTTCATCACTCAACACTGTATCGGGCAGCAACCTTACCAACATGTGTCGCCCAAGGCACAAAACAAAGGCACCTACAGAGATAGCAACTAAGCACCATATCGGCCAAGGGGATAATACCTACTAGGAGAAAGGGTCATCGCAGTCAAGGCATATCGCCCAAGGTCACCAACAAGATCAAGATGGTCATATCGGGAATAAAGCCAACCAAACTCAACATGACCATATCGGCCAAAGCTAAACCCAAGGTGAGGGGTGTTGGGCAACATCACCACAAAGGTGTACCGTGCAAGGCACAAAGGTTCATCTCGGCTTGGTCATCACTAACCTCAAGATCACCATCATCAAAACCCTAATAGATCAAGAGAGTTGGCTCACCTCTCAATAATCAAGAGAGAGGGGTTTTGCACAAACACCATCACATATCTCGGGCAACATGATACATCATTTCCATATCAGCCAAGCTCCCAACCTCTACTAGGTCAACATCCAACCAAGACTCACCTCTCAAATCCATGGTGAGAGAAGAGTGTTGCCCAAGCAACTAGAGTATAGACTCACCTCTCAACAACCAAGTGAGAGGAGTGTTTCCCATACCACTAGAGCCAAACTCACTTCTCAAGACCAAATGGAGAGAAAGGAGTTTTTCCCAAGAAACACTATACATATGGTTCGGCCACCAAGGTCAAGAACACATCTAACATGAACATATATCCACAAGATCAAATATACCAACTAGAGCAAGAAAAATATCTAAGAAGAAGCATATCCAACAAGATACATGGTCGATCAAGGTGAAACCAAACATGCAACAAGAAAAGGAAGTAGTATAACTAGGGTTAGGAGTTATGTAACCCGCCTTAAGCAAGCTCCAAGCTCCTAGCACCAAGCTCCCAAGCTCAAGCACCACCTTCGACCACCTCAAGAAGTGAAACAAAATTTGTAACCACCATGGACAAAGAGCAAGCAATAAAGAGAAGAAGAAGAAGATGTTAAGGAAAGAGGGAAGATGCTCACCACAAGAAGAATAACAAGGCACCCTAGGGCTCGACCACCACTAGAGGAAGAAGAAGACTCCAAGGAGAAGGAGGAGGATCGTCCACCAACTTGCAAAGGAGATGTGTCACCCACTAAGGAAGGAAAGGAAGCAACATCAACTAAAGGGATCCTAAGCAAGAGAAAGGAGAGGCTTACATAGAAGAGGGTGAAGGAGAAAACAAAGCAAGGTGTCGCCCACCTAGGGACACTTGTCCATGGGCAATGCCACCTCCTTATCTCACCCCATACACATGTCCAAGGCAATTGCCACATGCAAGCATCATGCACCAAGTGTCCACAAGGGTGGTGACACAAACGAAGCCAAATGTCAAGGATGGTCAAAGGCCGATACACCTCATGGGTGATACACTCTCTTACCTGACATAGCCTCATGACCGATACAACCATGGTCGACACAAGGCTCCCCAAACACACCCTTGCCCGATACAGGGTCCATCAAGGCAAGGCAAGACCCAAACAAGGCAAAATAAGGCCCAAGGCAACTCAAGCAACGAGCCCAACCCTTCCTCTCAACTCTAGAGGAAGCAAGGAGAGAGAGAAGCACCTCTTAAGGTGACAAACTTGCTCATCAACCCTAGACTTGGGTTATTTGCAAGTAGAACCTCCAACTCACAACAAAGCACAAGCAACCTTAATCACCACTAGAGGTGATTAGCAAGGAACTAAACACAAGTTTTAGGCAAAGCAAATAGGATAAACCCAAATCGAAGGTCAGGGTCCTTACAAGCCATAAACCTCTACAAAGGGATTTCACCCCCAAAATCCAAAGAAAAAAGTGAGGGATACTTCCTCCTCATCTTTTCCTCAAGCTCCCACGTGGCTTCCTCAATGCCACAATGATGCCAATGAACTTTCACAAGAACCAAGTCCTTCCTTTTCAGCTTCTTCACTCTTCTGTCAAGGATCATCACTGGACCTTCTTCGTAGGTCACATCTTCATCAAGCTCAACTGGCTATATTATTGTCCCTGTGTCTGGATGACTTTTATTTAACATGCTAACATGGAACACCGGATGTAACCTGTGCAACTCTGGCGACAACTCTAACTTATAAGCTACTTTCCCAACACGTGCTATTACCGGGTTTGACCCCATATACCTGGGTGCCAACTTACCTTTATGGCTAAACCTTAGCATGCCTTTCCATGGTGAGACCTTAAGATACACCTTGTCTCCCACCTAGAACTCTATAGGTCATCGTCTATTGTCTGCATAAGACTTCTGTCTGTCCTATTCCACTTTCAATTGTTGTTATATCACTCTGATCTTCTCTGTTGTCTGCTGCACTAACTCAGGACCCAAAAGCTGATACTCGCCAGACTCATACCAACATAAAGGAGATCTGCACTTCCATATAGAGCCTCATAATGAGCCATGCCAATACTCTGGTAGTAACTATTGTTGTAGGCAAATTCTATCAAACTGAAATGCATGTCCCAACTACCTAGGAATTGCAAAACACAAGCTCAGAGAAGATCCTCCAAAGTCTGAATAGTCCTTTCAGACTGTCCATCTGTCTGCGGGTGGAAAGCGGTGCTAAACCTCAATTGCGTTCCCAACACTTTGTGCAAATGTTCCCAGAAACGACTCATGAACTGGGGTCCTCTATCAGAGACTATCATTGCAGGCATGCCGTGAAAACACACTATCTCATCTACATACACCTAAGCAAGCTTCTCTACTATATAGTTGTCTTTACAGGTATGAAATGGGCAAACTTCATCAATCTGTCCACTATCACCCAAATGGAATCATGATTCCTAGCTGTCCTTGGTAGACCAACTATGAAATTCATGGTTATATGATCCCATTTCCACTGCGGTATTGGCATGGGTTGCAATGTACCTGCCGGCTTATGATGCTCATCCTTAACTTGCCGGCATACCGCACACCTAGCCACAAACTCGGCTACATCCCTCTTCAAGCCAGGCCACCAATACAAGTCCTTCAGATTGTGATACATCTTGGTGACTCCTAGATGCATAGCATACATCGATGTGTGCACTTCCTCGATCACTAGCTTTCTCATATGATCAACATCGGGGACCACCATCCTACCATGATAACAAACTAGTCCATCCTCCGACTCATGGAACCCATCACACTTTTCGCTACTGAACTCTGATCTGATCAACTGAACTGAAGCATTTGTCTAATGTGCGTCTTTGATTTTCCGTCTCAGCGTAGGCTTTACTTGTATCTGTGCCAACAGTTCTGCCAGCAAGGAAACTTCCATCTGCACATTCATCTGCCGCAAGGAGACAAACATATCCCGTCTATGGCATACTAAAGAACTCAACCATGCTTTATTCATGGGAAGAGAAGAAGACTTCCTGCTAAGCGCATCAGTTACCACATTCGCCTTATCAGGATGATACTCAATGGTACAATCATAATCATTGATCAGATCCATCTAGCGACGCTATCGCATGTTCAGCTCACTCTACGAGAAGATGTACTTCAAATTCTTATGATCTATAAAAATATAACACACTTCCCCATAAATATAGTGTCTCTAAATCTTCAATGCATGAAGCACCACTTCCAACTCCAAATCATGTGTCAGATAGTTCTCCTCATGTTTCTTAAGCTGTCGTGAAGAAAAAGAAACCACATGATCTTCCTACATCAGCACACATCCTAAGCCTTTCTTGGAAGCATCGTAGAAAACAACACAACCCTTCCCAGGCTCTGGCAGCACCAATACTGGAGCACTAGTTAGCTTCTCCTTCAAACCTTGGAAAGCTTGCTGACAACGATCATTCCAAATAAAAGGTACATCCTTCCTGGTCAACTTTGTTAATGATAACATTATTACATTGAAGTTCCTTATAATCCTCCGATAGTATCCTACTGAACCCAGAAAACAACAAACTTCCGTCGGCGTCTTCGGTTGCTCCCAATCTGCAATTGATTCCACCTTCTTGGGGTCCACTCTGACTCATTCTGCAGATATCACATGACCCAAGAAAGTCACTTCTATCAACCAGAACTCGCACTTACTATACTTGGCATACAACTAATGTTGGCGAAGAAGAGTCAACGCTTGTCGAATATGTTGTTCATGCTCTTGACTGTCCCAACTATAGATCAAGATATCATCTATAACAACTACAACAAAATGATCTAGAAACGGACTAACACCCTGTTCATCATATCCATGAAAGAAACATGTGCATTGGTTAGCCCAAACGGCATAACCACAAACTCGAAGTGACCATACCTCGTCCTAAATGATGACTTTGGTATGTCTTCATCCTTAATCCTCAATTGATGATATCCAGACCTTAGATCTATCTTTGATAACATTGTAGCACCACACAACTGATCAAACAGATCATCTATCCTCAACAACATGTACTTGTTCTTGATCGTGACTTTGTTCAACTACCGATAATCTATGTACAAACGCATCGATCCATCCTTCTTCTTTACGAATAGGACCGGAGCACCCCACGGTGATGTGCTCGGTCTGATGAAGCCTTTATCCAGCAACTCTTGTAACTGCTTCTTCAGCTCTGCCATCTCAGCTGGAGCCATCCTGTACGGTGTCTGAGCAACTGGCTGTGTTTCTGGCATCAAATTGGTCTCAAAATCAATCTCTCGAGGTGGAGGAACACCAGGGAATTCATCTGGAAACACGTACACAAATTCTCAGACAATAGAAACCTCCAAAAGGCTGGGACTTTTTGCCTTGGTATCCACAATGTGAGCTAAGAACGCCTTACAACCTTATCGCAACATCTTCTCTGCCACCATAGATGACACCAAACATGTTAGAAGAATCTTTCTATCTCCTTGGAAGATGAACTTATCTCCACCATCATCAAACACTGCCTGCTTAGAACCACAATCCAACATAACCTTATACTTCTCTAAGGTATCCATCCCAAGGATCACATTGAATCCATGCATATCAAGTGGTAAAAGATCCACTTGTATACTATGTCCTCAAAAAGATAGACCACAGGATGGACACTCCTCTCGAAGCATCGAGGAACCATCAAGAGGAGTTTCTAACAACAGACTATCTTTCTTACAACTAATAGGTAAAAGACACTTTTCAAGCATAGTACGTGCGATAAAAGAGTGTGCAGCACCCGGGTCAACCAGAACAGATATAACGCAAAAAGAAAACAAATCAAAATAAAATAACTCCATCTGACCTGCCACCACTCACGAGTTGACTATCGCCTCCGGCTGACTCATAACATAGAATCGAGCCGTTTGTTGCTGTCATCCATGTCCTTTACTTCCTTGAGCAGACAATCCTGCTTGCGACGCTTGACCGTGTCCTCACCCTCTGCTACCACTGGGATGCTATCTATCTGACCCTTGCTGATTCTGCCTCGGATGCTGTGTCACTTCAACATCTTTCCATGGGCAGTTTGACCTCCAATGTACGATCTGACCACAAAGATGACATGACTGGTCTCACTGTTGTGGCCTAGACAGCCCTGTCACTTCCATTGAAGCTGTACTATGTGCCTTCGTCAGCGAAGAACTATATCCTCTTCCCTTACTCGGGGACCAATGTGATGGTGCACTGGAACCTCTTAACCCAAAAGGTACTGAAAACCTTGGTTTCTTAAAGACACCATACCTCTGCCCTTAAAACTGAGTAGGCCTCTTCTTAGTCATGGATTCTCTCTTCTCCCTGACTGACCATTCTATCCTCCGGACAGACTCCACAAACATGGCAAACCGTCTGATCCGCTCATCATCTGTCACTGCCATGTGAGGGAAAAACCTCAGCAAGTCTATGAACTTGGTTTCATACTCAGTGATGTTCATCATTCCTTGGGCAGACGCTTGAACTGGTTGATCTTCTCGTCCAGATTCATCTTCAAAAAGTATATGCTGACGAACTCTCACCGGAAAAACTTCCCAACCGATCACCTCAATGGGTCACTTCTCCTCGATGACCCACCAGTGGGCAGCACTACCTTTCAGAAGGTAGACAACATGATGGACTTTGTCAGCTTCGGGGATGTCGAGGATTTGGAAGGCCTTCTCAAGACCTATCAGCCACAGATCTGCATTTGTTGGATCAGCAGTTCCAGCATAATCTGAAGCCCCAACTCGGCGAAGTTGCTTGAAGGTCTTCCCAATACCCTATGTTTCACCATCTCTGTTCTCGACGGAGGCACTGGCAATCTCTCTACCATGAGATTCATCGTAGCCATCAACTTCCCCATAAGATACTGGTAGGTAGGGTTTTTGAGAATGGTTGGGTCAAGTTGGGGGACCCCAGGAACCCGATCTTCATGTGCTTGCACTCTAGCTCCATCAACTGATGCAGCCTCGCTACTCTCGACAACATGTTCTTCATGGTTTCCAGACATCTTTGAGCTTTTTCTTCCGATTAGGGCAGAAGATTATTGTAAGAAAATATGGAAATCTCACAAGAACAGACACAAACCTAATCCTAGATCCATGTAGACTCAGCAAACCTAGGGCTCTAATACAAAAACTTATGGCGCCACATCCCGCTATCACACAGACAACGAGATGTCACGCGAAAATGTGCGGAACTACCATAAACCACACATTATTGAAAACACGAGTTAATTAAAACCGTTTGCGGAAAATAGATAAAAGAGAACTATTACATCCAAATCCTCATCCTGCAAGGAAATATGTTATATACACATTTACATGCCTTGATATATGTCCACAACATAAAGGAACCAGCTGTCCCATAAGCACCATAGTTCATCACCTGTTTATACATACATAAAGGACCACATCAGGTCAACAACAGGATATACAAGCTACAACATCTATACATCGTAAAACATCGTCAAAACACCTCCGAGGACCTGAGAGTACATGGATGACTTCTAGGACTCTACTACAAAATATCCAAAACGGCAGCATATCCATCTCTTGCCTCCTACTGCTCTTCCTCTTGCTGCTCGGCCGCAACCTCGCGACCACCACCACGTCTAGCGTGATCACCTAAAAAGGTTGTAAACTAACGGGGTGAGACATCCAGTCCCAGTGAGAAACATAACTCCCTACTGAAACTATAAAACTCCAAAGAAGGCTAAAGCGGGTAAAGCAGATAACTGATATAAGTAGATTATATGAACAACATACTGAGCATGTCTTACTATATTATCAAACTTACCAAGATATTCGGGAGGCATATAGCCTGATTTTCTTTATGGAACATGATTGACAAGATAAGATTTATAAGATCTTACCACATAATATAAGGAACGTATAAGTAACTGCAAGGTATAACAAGATCAACTACACAAGCATGACCTCAACCAATGTTTCGTGTTTTGACTTAAGCAATAAATACTATTCAATTGGATTACGTATTATTATGCCCTGAGGAGGTGAGCCGTACCGCTAAAATCCAACCTTCGGTTGTGAAACCCAAGCCAGTACCATAAAAGGTCAATGGAAGAGACAGACTCCACGACCTCACCACCTCGTGGTCAGTGCACAAGTGCAAAACAAGAAGGACCGCAGTCTCATGCTTAAGTGGCCTCAGCCACTGGGTTAGGCCTAGCCCACCTCGATACAAGTATCAGTGCTAGTGAAACTGAGCCACATGCATGTTCACCGTGCTCTGAGCCATGAACGCATTCATGCTCTCTAATCTCACATCCTGAGCCATGGACCTGTTCACCATGCTCCAACATATTGAGCCACGAGCCTAAAACTGCGCTCTGGAGTCTAAAACCGAAGTTGCACTCTAATCCTACTCATTTTCAGCTAGGAGAAACCACACATATTCAACAATATGGACTTCCAAGTTAACCCATAGGAGAACCTATTTCACCATCACCATCTACTGATGATGATGGATCTATGGCCAGGGCAAACAATAGGATATATTCCACTGTAATTAATTAGTATATTTTAAGTGGATTGTTGAGGCAACCAAGTTGTAAAACATACATAGCATTAAATTAAATTATTACTGTCACCATCACATTATCCTGGGATCTCAATCCCTCATCACAGGAAGCCACTGCCTCTCAAGGCATCATCATCTCACATCATCACCTTGGATAACAATCCCTCATCTCATCATCAAGAGGATAACACCTCACTGGGCACTCATCCCTCATTATGTCCTCAGACGTATCTCATCATACTAGTGATGCATGTTATCTCATCAACAAGAATTATCATCATCCAACATTATTCAAACACATATACCTCATAGCTCTTACCTGGCTATGAATTCACCTGATACACTTGCATAGTTAGTATGCACATCAAGAGAGATAACTCAAAATCACTAGACATAGATCTTACTGATTATCATGTCATTAGGGGTGTAGATGTGCATGTCATGATTATAACCATATGAGGCATACATCTGTATTAATTACATTATGGTTATCAAATCATAAGCATCCACTTTTGACATTTATCTTATAAACATAAACAAGTATCTTGTTATCAGATCTAGCATTATCTTTAAGCATCAAGCATAGCATTGGTTCACAACCCATCATTCATATAACAACATTGGTGCGATTACAAGGCAACACATCACTAGCTAGGGTTTCCAGGTTAAGCATAACCCTCACTAAAGTACCAACTATCCTTGCTAAAAGCGTGATAGGTAGCACGTCCCTTACCACAGGTGGTATCGGGCAGTGTAAAAACCCTCACTAAAGGCCTGTTGGCCAAGGCACTTAGCCACATCTGTCGGCCAAGTCAAGCATAAGAGTGTATCAGTCAACAAGGCCTATGGGATGTCGTGCTACCAAGGTAACATGAATGCATTGTGCAGATGGGGTCACGAGGTGTATCATGCAGCTGAGCTATGTGTGCATCAGGCAGCTAGTTGTGTCGGCTAAGACCCTATCAGCTAGCTAGGGTTAGGGTTGTATCAGGCAACCATCTCACCACTGCAACGACCAAGATCATGGCGCCCAAGCCAATGCTATAACACCCACAACGTACACATCACCAAATGATACAAGGGCACCACAAGGAAGCCTATCGTCCAACAAGATCAAGCACACCATATTGGCCACCACTAAGGCAATCACTAGGGTTTCACCACTCAACACTGTATCGGGCAGCAACATTACCAACCTATGTTGCCCAAGGCACAAAACAAAGGCACCTATAGGGATAACAACTAAGCACCATATCGGCCAAGGGGATAACACCTACTAGGAGAAAGGGTCATCTCGTTCAGGGCATATTGCTCAAGGTCACCAACAAGATCAAGATGGTCATATAGGGCACAAAGCCAACCAAACTCAACATGACCATATCGGCCAAAGCTAAACCCAAGGTGAGGGGTGTCGGGCAACATCACCACAAAGGTGTACCGTGTAAGGCACAAAGGTTCATCTCGGCTTGGTCATCACTAACCTCAAGATCACCATCATCAAAACCCTAATAGATCAAGAGAGTTGGCTCACCTCTCAACAATCAAGAGAGGGGTTTTGCACAAACTCCATCACATATCTCGGGCAACATGATACATCATTTCTATATCAGCCAAACTCCCAACCTCTACTAGGTCAACATCCAACCAAGGCTCACCTCTCAAATCCATGGTGAGAGAAGAGTGTTGCCCAAGCAACAAGAGTATAGACTCACCTCTCAACAACCAAGTGAGAGGAGTGTTTCCCATACCACTAGAGCCGAACTCACTTCTCAAGACCAAATGGATAGAAAGGAGTTTTGCCCAAAAAATTCTATACATATGGTTCAACCACCACAGTTAAGAACACATCTAACATGAACATATATCCACAAGATCAAAGATACCAACTAGAGCAAGAAACATATCTAAAAAGAATCATATGCAACAAGATACATGGCCGATCAAGGTGAAACATAACATGCAACAAGAAAAGGAAGTAGTATAGCTAGGGTTAGGAGTTATGTAACTCACCTTAAGCAAGATCTAAGATCCTAGCACCAATCTCCTAAGCTCAAGCACCACCTTCGACCACCTCAAGAAGAGAAATAAAACTTGTAACCACCATGGCCGAAGAGCAAGCAAGAAAGAGAAGAAGAAGAAGGTGCTAAGGAAAGAGGGAAGATGCTCACCACAAGAAGAAGAACAAGGCACCCTAGGGCTCGACCACCACTAGAGGAAGAAGAAGACTCCAAGGAGAAGGTGGAGGATCGGCCACCAACTTGCAAAGGAGATGTGTCGCCCACCAAGGATGGAATGGAAGCAACACCAACTAAAGGGATCCTAAGCAAGTGAAAGGAGAGGTATATATAGAAGAGGGCAGAGGAGAAAACAAGGCAAGTTGTCGCCCACCTAGGGACACTTTTCCATGGGCAATGCCACCTCCTTATTTCGCCCAATACACATGTCCAAGGCAATTGCCACATGCAAGCATCATGCACCAAGTGTCCACAAGGGTGGTGATACAAACGAAGCCAAAGGTCAAGGATTGTCAAAGGCCGACACACCTCATGGGAGATACACTCTCTTGCCCAACACAGCCTCATGGGAGACACAACCATGGCCGACACAAGGCTCCCCATACACACCCTTACCCGATACAAGGTCCATCAAGGCAAGGCAAGGCCCAAACAAGGCAAAACAAGGCCCAAGGCAACTCAAGCAACGAGCCCAACCCTTCCTCTAAACTCTAGAGGAAGAAAGGAGAGAGCGAGTAACACCTCTCAAGGTGACAAACTTGCTCATCAACCCTTGACTTGGGTTATTTGCAAGTAGCACCTCCAACTCACAACAAAGCACAAACAACCTTAATCACCACTAGAGGTGATTAGCAAGCAACTAAACACAAGGTTTAGGCAAAGCAAACAGGATAAGACCAAAACAAAGGTCAGGGTCCTTACATATAATCTCTAATCTTAATCCTTGTTGAAATCTTCTGCACTTTTCTACATCATCAGGTACAAGTTGCGGACAGAAATTTGCCAACCTTGTGAAATGTGCCTCGTATTCACCAATTGTCATATTTCCTTGTCTGATATTCTCCAACTTCTTAATCTTATCACTTAAGAAGGTAGGAGGATAATACTTAAGGTGAAACTGATCCACAAAGTCCTTCCAGGTCATCTTTACATTTCTCCTTTTATCTTCCACTCCACGCCACCACAGCTCAGCATCTCCCTTGAGTAAATAGACTGCATGATTGATTTGCTTATTTTCTGATAACTCCATTAAACAAAAGACCTTTTCCATTTATATAAGCCACACCTCTACCACAGCTGGATCTATTGTTCCATAAAATTCAGTTCCACCAAGCTTTTTCATCAACTCATAGGATCTCATTAGATCCTTACTAGAAGATGGAGACTTCTTGTCCATCTTGTATTTTTCTTTTGTCTCCAGAAAAATACGATACATTCTCATTGCCTCATTATCCTCTTCACCTTGAGCCATTGTTCGAGGGTCTGGGCCGTAATGGCTCTCAGCTTGTTCCTCACCATGTGCACATCCTCTTTCTTCCACCTCTGCATATCCATAACAGATCACATACATTAGAAAATTGTAGTTCAAAGAGGAAAACACCTAAGTCCTAATCCTATTGGTCTCTTATCGACCCCTTTCCCAAACCTAAATTCATTTTAGGTTGAACCTATGCTCTGATACCAAATGTTGTGATGCCCCGATTCCTGTGCCATCACTAATGACCCCAAAGACCGGAGAGTCAACCTTGGTAAACCACCCTTAACTTTTTCTTTTCTTAATCACTTAAAACTAACCTAAAGGAAAATCTTATAACTTAGAATAAACTGAAATCTTACTAAACTGCAGAAGCAACTACTATTTACTTTACTAGATAGGTAAAGTAGATTTATATAACATATTACATTTTTCATGCGGAATATAAAGTACAACAGATAACTTAAAACTAAACTACATATTACATTATATTCTCTCTCTACCACACCACATCCCCCAAGGACCGAGGAGAAAGGACTAAGAGACCTCTATTCTAACTATGAACTACCTTCTTAGTGCCTGGGCGATAAGATCCTTCAACTTACTCGTGCTAAAGCTGACCTGAAAAATGTTTCAGTAGGTTGGTGAGCTACGGGATCAGTGAATAGAATTTCACCCAACCATCGCAGTTAACTCCTTTTATTTCTATTAAACTGAAATAAAATACAAGAATTACTACACTGAGAAAATCTAAAACAATTCAGTTAAAATAACATAGAATGCCAAAATTATATTTAAAGAACAACTACTGTGAAACTGTACTCGAATCTTTCTTAGCCTTTCATACTTATAAGAAACTCTTTAAAACTTATATTATCATATTTTAGCTTATGCCCTGATCATATGCAGTGTACTCTACATATGAAGACTCATAGCGAACTATGATCTCACCGTACAAGACTTAGCTGACACACCTGGGATGCTAAGCCTGACTACGTCACTGATCTGCAACAGGAAAATGGCACTCTAGCCTCGGCACACCTGTGGGATGTAAAACTAGACTCCTCCTCTAACCTGAGCACACAGTTGGAGAGTCTAGCCACCTATTGGCTTTTCTGTACTCTAGTGCCACCATGATCTCTGGTTGATGTTGGACACTACATACTGTATTTTAAGGAGGCTTCCACTAGGGCCTGTATGACATATTAGTACGTTTCGACCCATGTATACTGGGCGCTGCCAGCATTAGGTCATTTCATCCCTATGATGCAAACCTCTCATAGGGAATCTACGGTGTTCAGGGCTCCAAAGTCTATTATTTTATTATTCTTGGAAATCTCTTACTATATTATATCTTTCTCATACTTATACTTGTCTCTGGTATCTCTATGGTACCACGTATATTTATTTGAAGTTTATATTACAACATGTATATCATTCAAGACTTGGCAAAGCAATATATTCAAACACTATAATATACTAAATAATCAACACACTATACATGCATGAATACTAAAAAATTATTAACTAAACATAATACATGTCCATTTGGCACTTATACACTAGAATCATGTAATTGAACTTCTTAATATTCTGATAAAAGTTAATTGCTTGACATATGAGAAATCATCATTAACACATGTAAATTAATTGTACTTTCTTGGAAAACGTGCACATCAACCCAAATCCTGAGTTGTGCATCACATAACTCAATTAAGAGTTAATTACTTACCATGGAAAGAATTATTAATAATAACTGAGAATTTCTAATGATATTCTTAAGGAACGTGCCAATTTGTGTTAATACTAAATCACACACATTAACTATAATAAAGAGCGTGCAACCAATTTATATTGAGACATTGTAAGTCATCGTCTATTTCTTTAAATCGTGAAACTATTTAATTACTAAAATCGTACAACCTGGGTTTATACCCAAGCCGTACAACTACTGGAAATTTGGGTCATGTGCTACTGTCTTTAACCTCTAAACTGAGCAGTTTAGGATTTGATCATTCATATAGTTTCAATAATCCAAATCATACAAATCAGTTAACAAACTAAATCATACAAAACATCAAGAAGCAAAACGTGAAATAAAGTCAGGCGACACCAATACCACATGACATCTGGGTAACCGTTGTTACCCGCGAATAACACAGTTCTAACTAAAAACACTCATTTGTAGGAGTTAAATCTTGCTTGGTGTGTGAGATTCTACTCACATCGGATTGAGGTGACCAAATTCAACTAGAAATCCACCCGAAGGTCGCTTCTAGGCATCAGCAAGGTCGTCTTCAACCTCAGTTCAGTCCTGGATTGGACCTGCTGCAAGAAACAGCTCTACCTTGCGCATAGGTAGAAAACACATTCGATTAAGTGCTAATAGCAAGCTGGGAGCTGTGGATTTGAGCCTAGGCCTCAAGGCCAAGCTCGATGGCTACTCTTCCTTGATGTTTCTTGATCTAGGATGGCCCCTGGTCGGCACCGCGTAGCTGTAGCTGCTACTGGTCAAGGCCGACGTTCCCTAGATGCTTGATGTGCCCAACAGATCTTGGCCGTGATGGTGGTGGCGCCACACCTACAGCAGGTTGGGGCGCTACCCTAGCTGGTCGGGTTAGAGGTGGTTGGGGTGAGGAAGAGGAAGGAGAAAGGAAGAAGAAGAAGAAGGAAGGAGAAAGTGGAGGCATCGCCCTGCTGGCTCGAGGCTAAGGGGCTCAAAAATCGCCCCGCCCTTCTCTCCCTCTACTATGATCGGGCGCTGCTTGGGTGCCTACTTCAAGTGATGCTTAGCATCGATCGGGTGAAAGGGGAAAGAAAGATAAGGGAAAAGGATATTAAATCTATTAATGGAAAGATTGCAACCAAGTCCAAAAGCCTTGAAAACATCATAACTTTTGCCTCGAAGGTCCGATTTGAATGATTTCTTTTGAAAAATTTCAAGAACGAGATCCACTAGAACCTCAAGGCATGAAAATAGATAATCTAGTTTGTCTCAACTTAATCAAAGCAGTAATCACATCATGAACACTTATCTTAGATTAATCAACATGATGATGCACTAATCACTGTACTTAATATTTAAACTCAGAGTGGGTCATAACATCTACCCTTGTTTGGGGTATGGACACTCTATCCGCCATATGCATAATGGTGGCCATAATCTGTCCATACATGGATTGGAATGATGGGTTGGCCATGGTTGTTGGGTCAAACTGAGGCACAACGGGCTGCTCCAACATCGTCTTAGACACTCTATCTTCATGTGCCTGCCTCCTCAAGCCACCTCCTGGAACCACAAAACTACTCTTCACATGTTCTTCACGTTCTCCAGACATATCTATATAAGCATAAGATATGATAAGATATGTTAGATTATGTAAGAATAGATGAAAACCTAATTCCTATGATCTTGTAGACTCAGCAAACCAAGATCCATGTTATCAACCCTACACATGATGCCCAAAGACACACCAAATAGGATTACTCAAGCAAAACACACAATCAACAACTAAGAATCCATATTACCAGAAAAATGAGTAAATTAAAACTGATTCCAACATTACCATTATACTAAAAAACATAATACATAAAGGTCCATAAACCTATAGCATCACCTACCATAAGAGGTATTTACATATCTATTCAGTGACATCAGTAACAACCTGTATACAAAAGATCATATTTCACATATACACACCACTTATACAAACAAAGGAATACTTCCATAAACCATGTACCAATATACATCATCTACAAAACATATCCCTTTTCGAACCTAAGAGTATAGGGACGACACTATGACTCTACTACAACTACTAGTATCTATCCAACCTTCTGCATCTACTGATCTCCATATTTCTCTTCCTCAACAGTACGATCCTGATCACACCACTGACGACCACCTAGAAAGATGTGGTGACACATGAGGTAAGACCCATGTCCTAATGAGAGATATAACTCTCAACCAATGGTTATTGTTTATACAAAAGTATCATTATTAAATAGAATGGGAAAATTCATCTAAATAAGAAGGTAAACATATTAACCAAATTAAGTAGTGAAAGTGTATAAAATTATTCCAACAAGTTTGGCAGATTAAGCAAACTAATCAGATAGGTAGAGAAACATATATGACTAGAAGGAATATGAAGAACATGTAAGTCTATCTCCTACTAAATAATTAATTTCTCTAACTACATCATATAGCAAGCAGGATAAGAAACAAGGAAAGGGTTAACATCCAGTATGAAGCATGTTCAACCCTAAATAGATATACGAAACAATTGTGTTACGTCTTATATTAAGCCCTGAGGAATTGAGGTATACCACTCAATTCCATCTAACCACTGCTAAGTCTATGTCAGTGTCATAAAAAATTTGTAGGAGAGCCGAATTCCTAAGATATCACCCTCCACTGGTTAGTACGAGTCCACCACAACAACATATAACTCCATCTACATATCAGCCTAGTCCGTCCTTGGTATATATGTCACAACACTAGAAAACAACCTCATTCGTTCTTAATGGGTCACAATACTAATGAAACCAGAGTATCATAACCCAAACATCCAAGGTACAACTATAGTTGTCCTTAATTACATCATATGTACTGAATCACAATCATTTGAGATAAGGCCTCGACCATTCTTTTGCCAAGGTTTGACCATAGCCATCCTGGAAAACATGCATATACTCAATAGTATATGACTCTGAGCATCCATAAGAGGAATACTCATCTCGCCATCCAACAAGTGCTTACACTGGAATGGATCTATGGATATGGAAACTACATGATTAGGGTTTCACTTGATTAGTTAATGTCAACTGGGTGTTTTTTAACTGCATCAATCGAATTATGTAAAAACCCTAAAAAAATTCTAAAAAAGCATGGGTAGATTACAACCTTAGAAGATATAAAACGTATGAAGTATAAAGTTTATCACACCACCACATGGTAAATATTCACTAACATACATGAGACCATTATCACCACATCATCATGGGATACTAATTCCTATCTCATCATACAGATGATATAACCTCAACTAGGGTAATCAACCATGTACTCAGTCATAAGATGATTCAGATTGTTTGTTGCTAGAACATCATTACTTTCTATGCCTCATCAAGGTTCATCAACATCACCATACATGTAATACATAAGTTTTGCATAACATGATAATTAAGAACTATGATGTTCATAAGATAACAATTTAGGGTTACAAAAACTTAGGGAGAGAAAGTATTCCATCATCTTGCTAATTACTCAAGTAGGCTTGAGCAATATCATCATGTACTTGAATTAGGGTTAAGTTCAACAAGGTAGCCAAATTAGGGTTTCGGATTAGATTAAAGCTAAATTCTAAATCTCATTTGGATTTAGATAAAAATAAATAAATGTTTTGTGTGTACCCGATTAAAATTATTAAAATTAGAGGTATTATTAGAGACATTATTAAATGTATACTATTAAAATTAAATTCATTGTTACTATATTTATCATTCATGAATGATAAATTGAAATTAAAAAATAAAAATATATATTAACTTTCTCCAACATCATGGAAGAAAATAGGTCAAAATTTATCTTCACATAGTCAACAAACATCTTGAACATATAGAACATAAAACATCATCGATCACATAGGATTGGTGGTGTCAACGACCGTTGAAAACTAGGTTACACCACCTTGGTGACCGAAGAGGTTAACCATCTTAGAAACCAATTAGGTCAAGCACATTAGCGATTGATTAAAACTAGGTGCATCACCTTCATCAATTGCTTAAGGTTAGCCACATTGGCGACCACTAAAGATAACAAACACTAGTGATTGAAGAAGATCAGGGTTCAACATTGATTGACCATTGAAGATCAAGTCATAAACGACCATTAAGGTCCAAAGATCAGTGACCACATAGGTGAATTTGGCGACTGAAGAAACATGGAATCATTGGTGACTTAAGAGAAATCACCATCCTTAGAGACCATCAAGCTAGTAAACCCAACGACCTCATGAAGGTTTAAAACTCATAAACCACTAATAAGGAAAACTTTGGTGACCACTATCATCAACACTCTTGGCGACCACATGAAGAAGAGAGAGAAAACCAATGTTTCTACAAACATGCATGAATCAAAACCTCCATCACCAAAGATATATTCATGCACAAAGATTTGGATTCACCGAAAGAGAGGTATCTACTTAAGATCACCATGTAAGCACAAACCCTAGATCATGATATTGTCTATATACTTGTAACCACATTTTTAGGGTAGATTAAGTGCATGCAAGGTAAGTGTAAACAATAATTGAGTATAATGTTATATAACTGGCCTCAAAGGATATGAAGCAACTCCAAATAGCAAGATAGATCCAAGGAAAGAGAAGGGAAACTCTAGCTTGTGCACTAATCTCGGCCAATCTAGCTCCACCACCACAAGAGAGAAAACCCTAGGTCAAAGGAGCAAGAAAAGAGATGATCTTCGGGTTCTAACTCAAGAACTACCATGGAGAACCATGGATTTGACCAAGAAGAGAGAAGAAATGTAAGGTAGCAAAAAAATGAAGATCAAGAGGGAGATAAATCACCAAGACCAAGAAGGAAAGCAAAGATTGCACCAAACAATCTCAAGGAGAGTATCACCAAACTCTAGCTCCACATGAAAGGGGGATTGACTACCTTCTCCAAGCTTGAGCTCCTTCACCACCTAGTGCAATGGGACAAGCTCCAAGGGAAAGAAGAGAGAAAGAGGGTACAAAGGAATTAGTTGATTGCAAGGAGAGAGGATTATATAGCATGGGGTTGGAGAGAGAGAGAGAAAGAAGGTTAGGTGTTATGCTATCACATGCCATGTGTCCAAGAGATATTGTCCATGTCAGAACCAAACTCAACCATGCAACTAGAGCATTAAAACCAAGAAAAACCAGCGACCAACTTGGTCTGAAAAACTCAAACGACCGATGGGATTTCTTGGCGACCAAGATGCTCACAAAACCAAACAACCACTAAAGATTCTCAGAGAACGAACATGACCAAAAAACTCAAAGATCGCTAAAACCAAACACTAGGGTTTTGTGACAACCTAGAGAGATTATAAGCCACATAGATCACTAAGACTAGAGGGTACACTCCAAACATCATCAACCAAAGAGAATCATGGATAAAAAGATACTTGGAGACCTCCAAAACCAAATCTCATTAGTCAAACACATATCAAGGTCAACCATCAACTAGGGTATCCATGCAAAACCCTAAATCTCAACACATTCTATCATCACTCAAACCAAGGTGTAACAAGGCACCTCAAAGGACCACTCTCTCTAACATGATGTAAAAACATGTGAGGTACAACAAGCATGTGACAATTTGCAAGAAAACATCCGATATAGGTAAATTGCAATTTGGTCCAAAATAAGCATATAAAAGCATAACTAGATCAAACAACATCCAAACTGAACAAACTTGAGACATAAGCCTATCACATGTTATCATATCACATCATAAGGTTTGATTAAGGTTTTAAGCATCTAATTATGCTAAGTAAGCAAGATCAACCAAAAACCAAGGTTAGGGGTCTTACATTCTTCAAGCTCAAACTCAAGCTCTACCATGGAACACCATGGATTCGGACAAGAACAAGATAGAAGAGGGTAGGACATCAAGATAAATGAAGAAAAAGAGGATATATCACTTACCAAGGCCAAGAAGCAAATATATGAAGCTCCATAAGTACAAGGGGAAGGTAGATTTGAACCCTAGATTAACATGCAAGGTAGATCGACCTCCTTCTTCAACCATGAGCTCCTACTTCACCACCAAGCAAGTGAGGACGATCTCCAAGTGCAATAATAGAAAAAGAGGGTTCACAGGGGTTGCTAGCATGAGAGGAGGGAGGTATATATGGCTATGGATGAGATAGGAAAGAAGGCAAAGGTGTCTAACCAAGACTGCCATGTGTCCAAGGTATCTCTCCCATGCAAGAATCTCACACATGTGACCAGGTCAAACAAAAACCATGAAACCCCACCAAGAAAATTCATTGACCAAGGTGGTCCAAGAAAACATAGTGAACATTGAGCTACATAGCGACCAAAGTGATCAGAAAACTCATCAACCCTCAATCCTAGATGAGGGCGACCATGATGAGTCAGAACCCTCATCGACTGCCAACCCTAGATGGCCCTCGAGAACTTCATTGAACACAGAAAATTAGGACCATAAGAAAACTTGGGATCACCAAACTAGGTAACTCACACTCAAGGTCAAACATTGACTTCGGTATCCATGCAAACCCTAATCTCAACACAAGATATCACCACTCAAACCAAGGTGTAACAAGGTTCCTCAATGAACAACCACATAAAAATGATGTGAAAACTTGTGAGACACAAAAAGCATGTGACAAATTGCAAGAAAATCCCTAGGTATGGGTAAATTGCAATCAAGTCCAAAACAAGTACATAAATGCATAACAAGCTCAAATAGTGTCCAAACAAGACCAAAATTGAAACATAAGTTTGTCACATGATATAAAAGGACATCACAAGGTTTTATTAATGTTTTAAGCATCTAATTAATATAAATAATCATGCTAAACTAAAAAGAAAGGTTGGGGGTCTTATAAGAATAAACCCCTAACAAGGATTTAAACTCCAAGATCCTACATGAAAATAGATGGGTACTTATTATGCATCTCATCCTATAACTCCCATGTTGATTCCTCCATGACACAGTGCTACCAAAAAAATTCACTAAGACTTCATCCTTCTCCTTCAGCTTCATCACTTTCTTATCTAGGATCAACACAAGACCCTCAACATACAACACATCCTCCTCCAACTCAACGTTTACTGGATGAAACATCTGCTCTGTATCAAGGTGACACTTCCTAAACATGGAGACATGGAAGAAATCATGCAACCTGTATAACTTTGGTGGATTCTCCAATTTGTAACTCACCTTTCCAACATGTGCCAATATAGAGTATGTCCCATTTACTTAGGAGCCAACTTACCCTTCTTACCAAATCTCAATACACCTTTCCAAGGGAAAACCTTAGATACACACAATCTCTAACTTGGAGATCCAGCATCCTATGGTGGTTATCTAGATATGACTTTTGTCTGCCCTAGGTTTCCATCAACTGCTACTGAATCACCTTATCTTCTCAGTATTCTTTTGCACTAGATCATGACCCAAAAGTTGATAATTACCCGTCTCATACCAACAAAGAGGGGATGGAAAACGTCTCTCATAAAATACTTCATACAATGTTAGAACATACCAAAACAATGACATTCTCTTTTTGGCCATTTCCCAATATTATCCTATCATTTCTATCCTTTTTGGCCTTGATGCTAAATTGTGGAATTTATAGTGGTTTGGTGAACATTTGTTCAATAGATATACCAATGGAAGGGTTTATGCAAAAATACCTCAATGAAATCTTATTTAAGAATCTAAAATGTAAAATCACCGCTTAAGTGGAACAATGGTAAATAAATCCATGTTAGAAGTGTAAGGCCCCAAAACTTACTTAATGTATTGAACAAGCTCAACTACCATAATTAAGTACTCTAAATCTTAATATAGCCTTTTGAGGTGTTTTGAAATCATGAGACTAGATTAAGTTTCAAGTTTGATCCAATTTGGATGTTGTTTGTGCAAGTTATGCAATTATATACATATTTTGGACTTTTATGCAATTCACCCAATTGGGGGGGGGGGGTTCTTTGTAAATAGTCACATGCATTATAATCTTTAGATATTTCCTTACCATTATCAAATTATTAAACCATGGGGAACCTAGTTCCACCTTAGTTTGAAGGTGTTACTTTCTAAGGGTATTTTAGGGATTACCCTCTTTATAAATGAGCTTATCTTTATAAGCTATCAACCAATGAGGTTATTTCTTTGATTGGAGGATGGTGGGGATGGCCTAGAAGTCTCTATGGGCTTTTAGGACCGACCTCGAATATACAAGAAGTCTCTATGAGCTGTCCAGTTGCATGGCCATGAAGCCTTAGCCTAAGGACACATGGAAAGTCCCATAGATACCTCATGCTTGCCCCCTTCTTTATAAAGCCACGCCTACCCCTTCCCACCTCCCAATCCAAGAAGGAATCCTCTCCTTCTCTTTCCCCCAGCTTAGAACATTGTTCCTACTCTGTTTGGACATGAAGGTGCTATCCCAAGGTAAAAGAGACTACTTACCTTAGTGAAGAAGGTTCCTAGGGTTCCAAATTTGCTCTATTAGGGTTTCTAAAGCTCGTTCTTGGCGATTTCGACCAAAAATAGTAAATTTCCTCCTTTCCTTCCCTATTTTTATGTTGTTAGTATTCCTCCCACCTTCTTCCAGGTTAGAACCATGACCTTCCATGGTATAACTCCACCTAGATCCCTAAAACATCACATCTCCATGCTCTTTTACTAGGGTTTGCACCTCTAAAGTGGAGAAGGTGATCTTTGCTTAACAAAGGAGCTTGTCTTGGAGCAACCAGAACTTCTAATCTAAGAATCCTTGCTGTTTGGACCTTCTTACCTTCCTAGAGGTGAGTATTATAACCCCTTCTCATAGATTTCTTACTACATGCTTAAAACTCATTCTTCTATGTTTAAAATTGATGATCTCCTTCTCTATTTACCATGTTCTTCTAGGGTTTTGGTTTCTTGCTATTTTACCTTCTCTAGAAGCTCTAGTTTGGTTACCTATGCAATTTGAAACCTGATCTTGGGTCAAATGGTATTTTCTCCCTCTCCCTCTCTCTTTAATTATCTCGATTAGTTTGATGATGTGGCAATTTCCTATTGGTCAGTATTGACAGATTCATATATTCTAATCCGCTTATCTAAATTTGACAAATAAATATGTTTTGGAATTAGAAAATTAATCTCTATCTAATAAAATATTTTCAAGGTCTTATTTCATGGTTTGACGAAGAATGGTTTTTGTAAAATGAATTTGATGCTTAAAATCCACAAAAATTAGTTCTTAATCATCATAACTCCAAAATTAACATAAAAATATGTTTTCTTGATCAAGAGAACCTTATCAATTCATTGGTGATAGTTTCAAAATCTAAATTTGAGTTTTGATAAAAAGTTATAAAATTAGGGTTTCTATACAGTAATGTGTATTTTGTACTCTAATACATGTTAATACATTTAAAATAGGTAAAGTAGAACTTGGACTCAATTAAAGTGGTGAAACTTAGTAATTGATATCAGTAAGAGAGGTATGTGCAATCCATATTTATGTATGTGCAATCCATCTTTATGTATCTGCAATCCATCTTTATGTATGTGCAATTCGTCTTTATGTATGTGCAATCCATATTTATGTATTTGCAATCCCTCTTAATGCCCTATTCCCTATATTCATGATTCTTTTGTTATATTGCCTAAAAAAATGTAATGATATTCTTTTTCTTGGGTCTTGTACCCCATTGCCATGTTCTAATTGATATGATACTTTTACTTGCCATGATTTCTTTTCTAACACGTTGATTTTATGGACTATTTAGCTATAGTAGAGGTACTTATGTACAATCACCCATAGATAGGGCATGTATTAATTCTCCCTAGGGAATGTCTTATTCTCCCCTATAAAAATATGTGTAGATGACTAGGAATGTGTTAATTCTCCCCTCACCTATAGGTTGAGGTCCAGTAAGATCCTAAACCTTACTTAGTTAATGTAGTCAATATTAATTATGCATGTAATTCCTTTACTATTTTAATATTATGGCAAGCATCTATTTTGATTATGCCTCATACTCTTGTTCTCTTCATCTTATGATGAAATCTTAGCCTTTACTTTCATGTTATTCCTTATCTATTATTCTTTTCATTATTTGACACATGCCTTGTTTTCTTTCCCTCTTCCTGGGTGATTTCCCAACCACCCAGGTTTAGATCGAGGTGTTGAACATGACCAAGGAGAACATAGATTCCAACATTGACCTAGATCTTCAATATGTTGCTTGGAGACATATATGAAGTACTTTAGATTTTCCTCTACTTAGATCCTTATGTTGTATCATACATGTAAATCCTTATGGAATATTATGATGTACTTTTGTAATCTTTTGTGAAAGTTGAATATAGTCAGTTATTTTTATTCTGCTGCTACACTTTGGTCTTTTGCATACCATTATAATACATTTGGAAAATTTATACCTATTCCAATATACTTTTGAGTGTGTTTGGAATGGATGTTAATTCTTCAAAAAAAAATAGTAAGGGGGTGATCCCGCCTCCTTACAACATGGTATCAGAGCCCATGGTAGTTTGAATTTGACTATTTTAATTTTTCCTCCCTAGTTAGAATACTTGTCTTACCTTTAAGTGACATATTTTCCCTAGAGTTGATCAATAGATGATGAAGGGTTGATTAGGATTCTATAGTTTCACATTAGAAGAATGATGAATAGATTCCTAAAATACTTACAACTTAAAGATGCATAAGTAACCATAGTAACTTGAGGTTGTTTAACTTGGCCTTTAGGCAGCTACTAGGACATGAAGTTGAAAGAAAAGGTATCTAGAAAGGATCAGGGTTTGGGGGCTAGAAAGATTTTCCTCTACATGACTAGATTGGTTTATGAGGACTCCTGAATCCATATGATACCGGCCTAGCATGAGCTGATATGAATTGTATAAAATAGCATGCTTTTAGGTAATAGTAGCCTTAGACATCTATATGATTTATCTTTAGGGACCCTAATATGTTGAACTAGTATCCCATGTGTAATGACTTGTTTGAGGATGGATACCCAATATAGTTCCCTTATGACCCATAGAACCACATGTTTGGATAGTTATCCCTAATACCTAGACTTTGAAGTTTGGTGTTTAGTAAGTAATTAGAGTGCGCAGTGAAGTGTGATGGATCTTATATATGGTCTAGTTAGACTCACCTTTTTACCTCTAGATTAGTTTGACTTGGTAGGTCAAACCTTATAAGGGGTGGATAGTAGTTGGTTTGATGATGTTTGGGTAGTTATATTTTGAGGATGAAATCCTTTCCAAGGAGATGGAGTCATGTAACATACTGAAATCTAGCTACTCTGACTTTAGAAACCTTAACTCCCTAATTAGGAAGTTAGTGTGCTTGAATCCTTAGTTTTTACCAAACAAGTTATAGTTGTAACCACGTGTTTCTTGGTATCCAAAAGAACATATAACGATCAGCTAATGAATAGTTCATATGTTTGAACCCTAATGAATATCTAATGCACATAATAAGAGCAACTCACATTTTAATACTAATAGTGGATAAGCATGATGTTGACCATGTCATAAACCAATAAACCTTAATGATATGATGGACAAGATAATCTACTATTCTACACTTCTAAACATGGTCACTCGTCTCCGTCCAATATGTTCACCAATACTGTATGGACTCTTATTCCATTACTCTTCTGAACACGACCGCTTCCATGTCACAAATCCAATACAAGTTGGACTCCTGCACAGTCCTTTCTTCGAGTCCCTTTTTACAATCTCCTCGGATTCCCATGACCAATACTAAGGTCGTTACCTTATTTCCTATTTGCTACGCTTCGTCATCGGCACATAGCGTAAAAGTACATCCAGGAGCACATTCCTCCGTTCAAGAAAAAGCTACCGTATGTCCTACTTCTCACCCTGTGAAATTATACTGGTATCTAGGCAATAGAGACTATTTATCAGTCATGCCAATGACGCCTTCTGATTTTTGATTCTGAATAATGCATAAGTATTATATAGGTGGTTGATCAAAAGGATGACTTTAACTATGATCTTCTGCTTCATGTATGCCTTGTGATCCGTATCCATACATATCACACATCAATAGTTACACACACCCTCCGACATGTTCTGTGATGCAACCAAATGTTCTGCCTCTGTAGGTATCTAGGGTTGGTTTCTAGCCCGATACAGAAAAGGTGACTATACATTCCGCAAGCGGCAGTGGGAGGTTTGTTTGTGTTCAAGAAGCTCAGAGAAGACACTATGAGATGTACATGGAGGTATACATGCCCTCATATACATATACCATCAGATCATCCAAAATAACCATGATTTATGGATCATGACATCACTTAACATGTAATCTCAGATGGTGCATGTTTTCGTTCTCTGCTTCAATTATTGACACAAAGTGTAAATGGAAAAACCTACACTAGACGTGGTTCCACACTATATCTTTCACACAGGTTCACTCATACCCTTGTCTCTACGCTAATGCCAATTGCACAAAACTTGTAGCGAAGAACCCTATAGCATAACCAATCAAAGACTGCATTTGTGAAATTTGGGTGTGCAGTCTGTCGATGTACCTCATGCATGGTAGATCTAATTCATCATTTGTGGAATGTGCGTTCCATGCTAAGTATTTCTTGCTCTTCTCTCATACAACCAAGCTATTGTAGTAAACTAAGAACATAAGCACTGATGACAGAATGAAAGATGGCTTTGATTGTGTGTTCAACTAGGTTCACATGATATTTTTAATGCCATATAATCATCCACTTCTATCATAAGTTAGATCTGCTGGTTGTGTGCTAATTCAAATGTGGTTGTCTCCAATTATGAGGTAAAGAATTTATCGAGGCCTATTCTATAGGATGATTCCTGTAGAAACCTGTAGGATCCAATAAGATTGCGTTATAGTGGAAAATTTGCATTTCTCTCTCCTTATTTTTCTAGGGGGTGGGTTTTGAAAATATGTGAGAAAGAGATAATGCATTGTGATTGGTTGTCCTATACAGAAAGTATAAGACTCATCCTATACTACTGATAATATATCTCTCTGTTTGTTTGTTTCATCCGACCGGAGTCCGCTTGCACCAAATAACTACTATGACGCTATTACTTTCTTCCTATCCTTATTATGTGAACTAAAATACAAATATATATGTATATGGTTTTTAAGAGGACAATGTTTATTGATCTTTTGCTTAATGTTTTTGCTTTTGCAGATGTACTAATTGATTATTCTTTTTTTCCACAATAGCTTTTGATTCCACTTCTTTTATTTCTTTCCTCATTGAACCATAGAAAAAATTGGTACGATAAGCAATCCATAAGGCAAAATTTTTATGCAAATTAATCCTTAACATCATTTCTTTTGAACACTATAAATGGTGAAGTCTTTTCTATTGAGGAACTGCATTCCCATAAATATGATATTGAATATATCCATTGAGAACCTTGATATTTTCTTATGTAGATTGACCATATTACATGCAACCTATATTATCTGGGAATACAATCACTGGTTGAAGAAAACCATGTGCTTTGTAGTAGGGAAGATATATAAAAAGGAAGCCCACCAAGCTTACCGTGACAGAGTAAAATAAGTCCTTAGCCTGCATGGGCATGGGACTAGACACAAATCCAAAAAAAATATGGGTCTATATTCTATTAATGAATGCTGTGATGTGACTTCTTTGTGCAAATGGCAACTCAAATCATTAGTCCCGCTATAAATTTTCACTCGTGATTTACCCCATATTATCAAATCCTACACTCCTATCCAAGTCGACTCACAATTATGACATTTATGTGCATTAAGATTGTAAACAGAACCACATAATAACTAGAGTGAGGTCCTAGACAACATTTTATGCAAATCTGGACTGCATATGTACCATAACCAAAATAGAGGCTTAACTCCTACACCGGATGGAGCGATTGTCAATGATGAATGTTTGAGAAATAAAATATTGATTGTCTTTCATGCTAAGTTCCTTGGATATTTTTGTAACTATACTATGAATGTGTGTGTCTATATATGTGTGGGTGTGTGCACATAAACAAGTAGTCACCCACATAAAATATTGGAGCTTTGACACCCGGGCCTTGTGAGACATTACCCAACAATGATCTAGATCCACCAAACATTGAATAATTATATAAACAATCACCCTTTCTCCCCATCCATCCCTACTCCCTATCTGACCTTCTTCTCTTCTCAAGAAATCCCCTTTGTCATGATAAATATTTTAACATTGGAGGGTCTGTTTGACCTTAGCCATGCTCCTATATCGCTCACACATGCACATGATTGACTGATCATGTATTTTGGTGTAGTAAACTTTTAGTACTTTGCTTCAAACATCAAATGGTGAAGTGTAGAAAGGGTATGTAAAGAAATGGTGATTGGTGTCACACATCTTTGCAATCATTTCAATGATTCTTCTGAGTAAAGAGTTTTATTTTTTTACAAATGAACAATCAATTACAACCTATTTGTTAGGTGGTATTCTTAGTGAAGGAAGATTCCAAGTTTCTATGCAAAGAAGCAGAGTCATAGATATTATAAAATCATATACAAGGAGGTACCCATTCCAAATTGTATCTATCATCCATTCCCAAAGAAAAAATGTATTTTCCTACACGTTCACTCTCTTTTCCAATAAATCTTCTTAAGATTCCTTTAAAATGTTACAAAATATCTTTCAATAAGAGTCAAATCGGAACCTAAACTATTAACCTTATATGAACTGAACAAGATCTTCTATTTTGTATGCTTCTCTTGAGTTACACTTATGTATATATTTTTATAATATGAAGATTGTGTAATGATACTTCTATAATTTTTTGGGGGTCAAGGTATAAGTAGCTCACAAAATTTAATTAAAAAAATAGTGTATCTAGGGATTGATTCATCATTAACAATTGTTAACATATACGACAATTTAACATATAAAGTAGCAAGATGAATAGAAATAGTTCATTGAAACCATTGACTTTGACAACTATAATGTATTCTTTTGACATAAGAGTGATTCCTTTACATGAGATAGGGTTTGTTTGTTATTTTTTTATAAAAAGGTAGTGAGATAGTCAACGATAACCATAATCCTAGGAAATTGTTGATTCTAAATTTTCAAAACATCTTCTAATACCTAGTTGTAATCTAACCTTAGACTTAATGCATCCTAAGAAGGTATATGTGAAGAATAATGATCATGTTAACCTAAAACCTAAGTTGTAATCTGTAATGCCCAAGTCCATTGCCTAAGGTTCTAATAGAGTTTCAAGAATGATGACTGGCCCCACAGACCACCACTAGACTTAACTGTGCACTTTTTCCTCGCTCACGCACAAGCCAGGATCAACTTTCTAAATGGTCACCCATCCTAGTATTACTATGGAGTTCTTTAGTGATGGGCTTCCAGAAAAGGAGGTGCACCTTGGTGATATGGGTAGTCCAATCATTCCTTATAAGATCATGTTATCCGAGGCCTCAAATCCTAGGATGTTACAATCTCCCCCACTTAGACTCTTGACGTCTACTAGAGGGGAATTGGCTCTGATACCATTTGTAATGACCAGGCCCACTGCCCAAGGCTCTAGTAGAGTTTCAGGAATGACGACTGACCCCACAAACCACCACTAGCCTTAACTGTGCACTTTTTCCTCACTCACACACAAGCCAGGATCAACTTCCCGACTGGTCACCCATCCTAGTACTACTCCAAGCTGAGCACGCTTAACTATGGAGTTCTTTAGTGATGGACTCCCGGAAAAGGAGGTGCACCTTGATGATATGGGTAGTCCAATCATTCCTCATAAGATCATGTTATCCGAGGCCTCAAATATTGGGATATTACATTATCATCTAACCTTAACCTATACATCCTTAATGACATTCATGTTACATTAGTGTCACTAGGTGTCATAATCAGATAACATGCTTTAATACACATAAATCATAGATTAATCATGTCATCAATATGAAATGCATATCACCTTGTTCTCTAATACACACCTAATTAATCACCTAATGACTTAGTATGTGAATCAAATCATTAATATGTAATATGTCCCACCTTGATCATTAAAATATATATAATGACTTCAATATGGATAAGAAGTAATTGATTCACACAATTGTTCATAATCAATAATCAGAAGTGAATAAATATTAGAGAATGATTAATGATGACATTAATGTGAGCAAGAATTGTAAAATAACAATGTCTAATATACATATAAGTAATTAATGTGACATTATTTTGATTAATTGTAACAAATTGGATAAAGTTCCTATTTCATACAAAATAATTTGATACAATCGATAATGAAGACTAAATCCAAATTATTAAAGATAATGGTGAGATATAATAATACATATTAAGATAATTAGTATAACTCTAATTGTGCTAAAACTCTTAATTAGATAAAAAATAAATATATAGGACTTTCTGCATAATAAAGAAATAAAACTCTTTTGGAAACAAAGTAAATACGACATGACACAATTAAAAGAATAATAATGATAATGTGATATCCTAATGAATATAATTCTAATAAGCCAAAAATTTAAAACGAAATAGTAAAAGTAGAACCTTTAGGTGATCCATGATAACCTGACCTATGTGGAGTTTCTTGAGAAGATTCTAAACTCCCAAGTTAAGTAGTTGAAAAATAAGGAGTTTAAGTTAGTAAAAGTTTTGGTGGAAGTTTAATGGATTCAACTTGGGAGTTTAGTGGTGAGATGTTGCATACTCACCCTTCTCACTTTGCTTTAGATTTTGAGGATGAAATACTCTTTAAGGGGTGGAGTGATGTAACATACTGAAACTTTGACGTATTCACTTTTTTGCCCTTTCCCAATATTTTCCTATCATTTCTATCCTTTTTGGCCTTGATTCTAAATTGTGGAATTTATAGTGGTTTGGTGATTTTTTTTCAAAAGCTATACCAATGGAATGGTTTATGCACAAGTACCTGGATGAAATCTTATTTAAGGATCTAAAATGTAGAATCACTACTTAAGTGGAACAATTGTAAATAGATCCATGTTAGAAGTCTAAGGCCCCAAACCTTACTTAATGTATTGAACAAACTTAACTATCCTAATTAAGTACTCTAAACCTTAATATAACCATTTTAGGTGTTTTGAAATCATGAGACAAGATTAAGTTTCAAGTTTGGTCTAATTTGGATGCTATTTGTGCAAGTTATGCAATTATATGCACATTTTGGACTTTTATGCAATTTACACAATTGGAGGTTTGCTTTGCGAATTGTCACATGGAATATAATCTTTAGATATTCTCTTACCATTTTCAAGTTCTTGAACCATGGGGCACCTAGTTGCACCTTGGTTTGAAGGTGTTACTTTCCAAGGGCATTTTAGGGATTACCCTCTTTATAAATGAGCTTATCTTTAAAAGCTAACAACCAATGGGGTTATTTCATTGATTTGAGGTAGGTGGGGATGGCCTAGAAGTCTCCATAGGCTTTTAGGACCGATCTTAGATATACAATAAGTCTCTATGAGCAGTCCTCTTGCATGGCCATGAATCCTTAGCCTAAGGACACATGGAAAGTCCCATAGACACCTCATGCTTGCCCCCTTCTTTATAAAGTCACGCCTACCCCTTCGCACCTCCAAATCCAAGAAGCAGTGATCTCCTTCTCTTTACACCAACTTAGAGCATTGTTCTTACTCTGTTTGGCCACAAAGGTGCCATCCCAAGGTAAAAGAGAGTGCTTACCCTGGTGAAGAAGGCTCCTAGGGTTCTAAATTTGCTCTATTAGGGTTTCTAAATTTCCTTCTTGGTGATTTCGACCAAAAATAGTAAGTTTTCTCCATTCGTTCCATATTTTCATGATGTTAGTATTCCTCCCACCTTCTTCTAGGTCAAAACCATGACCTTACATGGTAAAACTCCACCTAGAGCCCTAAAACATCTCATCTCCATGCTCTTTTGCTGGGGTTTGCAACTCTAAAGTGAAGAAGGTGATCTTTGCTCAAGAAAGGAGCTTGGCTTGGAGCAACTAGACCTTCTAATCTCAGGATACTTGCTATTTGTACCTTCTTACCTTCCTAAAGGTGAGTTTCATAACCCCATTCTCATATATTGCTTACTACATGCTTAAAACTCATGTTTCTATGTTAAAAATCGATGATCTCCATCTCTATTTACTATGTTTCTTCTAGGGTTTTGGTTTCTTACTATTTTACCTTCTCTAGAAGCTCTAGTTTGATTACCTATGCAACTTAAAACCTGATCTTGGGTCAAATGGTGTTTCCTCTCTCTCCCTCTCTCTTCAATTATCTCGATCGGTTTGATGATGTGGCAATTTCCTATTGGTTAGTATTAAAAAATTCATATCTTCAAATTTGCTTATCCAAATTTGACAAATTAATATGCTTTGGAATTGGAAATTAATCTCTATCTAATAAAAACATTTTCAAGGTCTGATTCATGGTTTAACTAATGGTGGTTTTTGTAAAATGAATTTGATGCATAAAATCCATAAAAATTACATCTTAATCATCATAACTCTAAAATTAACATAAAAGTATGTTTTCTTGATCAGTAGATCCTAATAAGTTCATTGGTGATATTTCCAAAATTTAAATCCAAGTTTTGATAAAAAAATCTAAAATTAGGGTTTCTATACATTAATGTACATTTTATACTCTAATACATGTTAATACATTAAAAATAGGCAAAGTGGAACTTGGACTCAATAAAAGTGGTGAAACTTTACTTTCTTAGAGGATACTAGGATCAGAGCATCATTAATTAAACATAATTAGAGCATTACGTCAACAACACTAAGTATCCAGATCATTCACATGTGCATGTGTACCATCTCATTATGTTATGCAGGTGTTACGACCATGTACTCAAGTGAGTGTATCATAATTGATATTAGTAAGAGATGTATCTAAAATCCAACTTTATGTATGTGCAATCCATCTTTATGTATGTTCAATCACTATTTATGTATGTACAATCCCTCTTCATGTATGTGCATTCTTTCACCCTAAGCTAGGATATTTGCAAACCAAACCTTATATTCCCTAATGAGGCACTATATGAACCCAATTCCCTCTATTCATTATTCTTTTGCTATATTGCCTCAAAATCAGTAATGATATTCTATTTCTTGGGTCTTGTACCCCACTGCCATGTTCTAATTGATATGATGCTTTTACTTGCCATGATTTCTTTTTTAGTATGTTGAATTTATGGACTATTAAAGCTATAGTGGTGGTACTTATGTACAACCACCCATGGATAGGGAATGCATTAATTTTCCCCGGGAAATGTCTTATTCTCCCCCATAAAAATATGTGTACGTGACTGAGAATCTGTTAATTCTCCCCTCACCTATAGGTTGAGGTTCGGTATGTTCCTCAACCCTACTTAGTTAATGTAGTCAATATTAATCATGCATGTAATTCCTTTACTATTTTAATGTTATGGCAAGCATCTATTTTGTTATGCCTCATACTCTTGTTCTCTTCATCTTATGATGAAACTTAGCCTTTACTTTCATGTTATTCCTTATCTATTATTCTTTTCATTATTTGACACATATCTTGTTTTCTTTACCTCTTGCTGGGTGATTTCCCCACCACCTAGGTTTAGATTGAGGTGTTGAACATGACCAAGGAGAACATAGCTTCCAACATGGACCTAGATCTTGGAGATGTTGCTTGGATACATATTTGAAGTAGTTTAGATTTCCCTCTACCTATATCCTTATGTTGTATCATACATGTAAACCCTTATGGGATATTATGATGTACTTTTGTAATTTTTTGTGAAAGTTGAATATATTTAGTTTTTTTATTCTTATGCTACACTTTGGTCTTTTGCATACCATTATAATAAATTTGGAAAAATTATACCTATTCCAACATACCTTTGAGTGTGTTTGGAATGGATTTTAATTCTATAATTTGTTTTAGTAAGGGGGTGATACCGCATCCTTACAAGTGCCATATCTATAGTCATCTAATAACTGTTGTTGTAGGCAAACTCTACCAAACTTAGATGCACATACAAACTACTAAGATAGTCTAAGACACATGGCCTCAACAGATCCTCGAATGTCTGAATGATCCTCTCACACTGGCCATCTGTTTGTGAATGATAGGCTATGCTAAACCTTAGCTGTGTCCCCATAGATGTATGCAAATGTTCCTAAAAATGAATCATAAATTGGGGACCTCTATTAGATACTATGGTAATTGGAATACCATGCAGAAGAACTACCTCATTAACATATATCTATGCCAACTTATGTGATGGATATGTTGTCTTGACATGAAGGAAGTTAGCTGACTTGGTCAATCTATCAACTATCACCCAAATGGAATCATGTCCTTTGATTGTCCTAGGAGGACCAACTACAAAGCCCATGGTTATATGATCCCATTTCCATTTTGGTATCACTAAAGGTTTTTAAGTTCCCATAGGATTTTGATGCTCTGCCTGGACCTATTGATAGACTGGACACTTAGAAATAAACTCTGCCACATCACACTTTAGATCTGGCCACCAATACAAATCCTTCAGGTTATGGTACATCTTAGTACTACCACGATGCAATGCGTACATTAAGGAATAAGATCCCTCAAGAATCATATTCCTCAGACAATCAACATCTAGAACCACTATCTTGTTGTGAAAGCAAACTGTCCCATCCTCTGTCTCATGAAAGCAATCATACTTCTTGCCGCCAAACTGTAATCTATTGGTTTGTATCACAATATCCTTCTACAATGATCTATTGTATCAACATATGCTTTACCTGTAATTGTGCCAACAAGCCTACCAACTAGGAGACCTCCAATTGAACATTCATCTACCACAATGACACCAACATTTCCCGTTTGCGACATACCAAAGTATCTAACTATGCCTTGTCTACATATGATGATGAAGATGACTTCTTGCTCAATGTATCAGCCACCACGTTCGCCTTCCCTGGATGGTAGTCTATCGTGGAATCATAGTCTTTGATCAGCTCCATCCATCTACTCTTCCGCATGTTCAACTCCTTTGAGAAGATATACTGAAGTTTCTTGTGGTCGATGAAGATCTGACACTTTTCTCCATACATATAGTGCCTCCAAATCTTCAAGGAATGGGAGACAACTATAAGATCTGGATCATGTGTCAGGTAGTTCTCCTCATATTTCTTAAGAACTTGTGAAGCTAAAGAAATCACGTTCTTGTCTTGCATCAACACACATCCCAAATTGTTCTTTAAAGCATCACAGGAGATGATGTAGCATTTCCCTTGCTCTAGAAAGACTAATACTGGAGCGCCGGTCAACTTCTTCTTCAACAACTAGAAATCATGATGACACTTGTTATCCAAGACAAAAGGAACGCCTTTCGTAGTCAACTTGTTTAGGGGTAACACTACAACGTTGAAATGCTTTATGAATCTCCTATAGTAACCTTGCCAAACCTAGGAAACTTCAAACTTTCATCCATTTCTTGGGTTCTGTCACTGACTATTCCTTCTTTGGGTCCACACAAACACCTTTAACAGATATGATGTGCCCTAGAAAAGACACCTCAGTCAACCAGAACTAACACTTACTGAACTTGGCATACAACCTATGCTGCCTTAATAACATCAACGCTTGGAGAAGATGTTGCTCTTGCTTCTGACTTTTCCTGGAGTTTATCAAGATATCATCAATAAACCATACCACAAACTGATCTAGGTATGACCTAAACACTTTGTTCATCAGATCCATAAAATCTATCACCGCATTGGTAGCCCAAAAGGCCACAAAATCATAGTGACCATACCTAGTCCTGAAAGATATCTTAGGTATTTCATCTGCCATGATCCCCAACTAGTGATAACTTGACCTCAGATCTATCTTCGAGAAAACCATAGTACATCACATTAGATCAAAACAGATCATTGATCCTCGATAATGAGTACTTGTTCTCTATCATGACCTTGTTCAACAGATAGTAGTCTATATATAACCTCATGAAACCATCCTTCTTCTTCACAAACAACACGAGAGCACCCAAAGAGGAGGTACTCATCATGATGAAACCTTCTATAACAACTCCTACCACTATTTCCTCAACTCCTACATCTCCACTGGTTCCATTCTATAGGGTGATTGGGATATGGGTTGCATTCTAGGAGCAAGATTGATCTCAAAATAAATCTCTCTAGGAGGGGGAATATCAGAAAACTCTTTAGGAAAGACATCCACAAACTTTTACACTATTAGCACCTCCTGGATACTAGGACTCCTCACCTTGGTATCCACAACATGTGCCAAGAAAGCCCCACACCCCTATCTCATCAACCTCTCCGCTGTCATAGATGACACCAAACAAGTAGGAAGAATCTTCCTAAACATCTCCATCATAGAACGTCGCCACCTTGGAACTATAATCCAAAACAACCTTGTACTTGTTAAAGATATCCATCCCAAGGATCACATCGAATCCATGCATGTCAAGTGGCATAAGATCCATTTGAATGTTGTGTTTAAAAAAAAAAAGAACACAACATGGACTCACCTCCCACAACTCAGTGGTACCAACTAAAGGGGTTTCTAGACTATCAGATCTATTACAAACAAGTAGATAACAACTATTTATCACACCTCTGGTGATAAAAGAGTGTGTCTCACCTAGGTAAACCAAAACAATATGAAAGAAGAAGAAGATAAGTCAGAACAAAAAAAGTTTTATCTGACTTGTCATGACCCATGGATTGATGACTCCCTCCGGCTAAGTCATAGCATAAAATCTAGCTGTCTCCTCTTATCATCCTTGTTCTCTTCTTATTGGTCCATATGACCCCACCTGTGACACCTGACCGCATCCTCTACCACCACTACTAATGTACTATTGTTGTTGGGAACCTCATTGACTCTGCCTAGGTTGTTGTGTCACTTTTTCATTCTTCACAGGGAACGTCCACAGTGGCATAACCACATACAAACCTAGGTGGGCAAGTTCCCTAACTAGTATATGCATTTTCAAACTATTTGATCTCTATCTAGTTTAGAATTTAGTGGAAAAATGTGTTGCACCTTATCCTATTTGGTTGCAAACAACTCTGTATATAATGGTGACCCCAAACTGGATTTCCTAGCTACGCTACTTCACATCCACCTTATATGCCCCACTTGCCCACACTTGTGACATGTTCTTGAATCATACTGTGACCTAGAAAACCCTATCATTTACACAAACATTGTACTACGTGCTCCTATTGGCAGAAAACTATGACCTCTTCCCTTACTCGGGGACCACTGTGCTTGTACACCTGATCTCTGCTAAAAAAGGATGATCTCTATTGTGACCGTGGTGAAGAAAACCTTGGCTTCTTGAATCCTCTAAATGACTGCCCCTAAAACTAAACTGGTATCTTCTTAGCATTGGTTTCACATTTCTCGATAGTAGACCTCTCAATTCTCGTCAATGACTCCACAAAGGTAAGGTACCTCTCCCTATTCTCCAAAGTTGGACACTTTTTTAGACAAATCCAAGATAAAACCCATCTCAAACCTTCAAATCCTCTCCTTTTCCATCACTGCCATATGAGAAGATCCTTAGGAGCTCCATAAACTTTGCTTCATACCCATTGATTGACATCGAACCCTGATGTATATTCTTAAACTGAGCCATCTTCTTGTGAGAATCTGTTACACTAAACGTGATTACTCAAAACACAAAACACAAAACACAAAACACAATTACTCATTAATTAAACACAAACCTAGAAAATAGGGTAAATTAAAACCAATTTCAACATAAACACCATGCTCTTACATATTATACAAGAGCCCAACAACTTGCTTGTGTTCATATTATACCAAGAATCTCTTACAATTGTTCCATGGTCTCAGCCACCAGATATACATATTACACAAAAAACATTTCCACATTTATAATTTGAAAAAACATATATCATGCTATTGAAAACTCAATTCAATCAAAACACCATATACAAAATTCTCACTCGGACTTGAGAGTACAGACATGACTCTAGGACATACTAGACAACTAACAACTATCTCTAGGGTTCATCACCTCAGTTTCTCCTTGTTATCATAGTTTGTTGTCGATCATCTAAAATGATGTGATGACCCATGAGGTGAAACCCAATCCCAACGAGAGATATAACTCTCTCCAACAAATACTGATTACACCAGATCAAACAATAAATAATTGAGTAGTTGGAGTATTTAATAATCAATCGAGCATATTAAGCAGTTCAAGCATGCTAAATGGGTTAAGCAAACAAAATCTTAGAAACAAGTACGGTTATCAATGTATATATAGGTAACAATAAATCCATTTCTTCTCAAAGATATCTACTCAAGTTTCTTCAGATTGCATCTAATAACAATCTAGTAGCATAAGCAATCTAGTAGCATAACATGACTATCAATGTTGGCATGTTTAATAAAGTGAACAAGTCTAGATTATAAGTAGAGCTAACATCATAAGCACAACTAACTACGTAAGCATGTTTTCCAGTTTAATCATAATATTAAAATTAGCTAGTAGCATCATCTTAACTATCAGTTTCAGTATATCTGACAACATAAGCATGTTTACACATCAACATTACTACAACATAAGCACATCTATCATCTCGTATTGTTCTATATATCATATCTATGTAAGACAAGAAAGCACATGTTGTCATCCAATATGGATCATTGTGTATAACCCTAAACATATATGCTACATGACTATATTACATGTTATATTACGCCCTAGGGAATTTGAGTCGTACCACCCAAAGTCTAACTGACCCCTGTAAAGGGCTATTCAGTTCCGTACAAGATATAGGAGTCCTGGTATCCTAAGATCTCTCCCCCTTGATCAGTATGAGTAAAAAGGTAGTGACATATCAGTCAATGCTACCACTACAATGACATATAGTCAAGCTGCTAACAACTAGTCCACCCTTGGTACATGTCATGACACTAGAGAACATGCTCACACATGACCCACTAGTACAGAAATGACATATAACGTCACATTTGCTGGCGTCAGTTAGAAGTAAAACAATGATGCTAATATACTACAATGTCGGTTTAAAATGACAACTGACACCTTAATGTGAAGGCCGGCCGCTTTACAAAATATACGGGTATCGCTTGTTCTTTAACGTTGGCTGGTCAAAATCAAAACGACGTCCAAAATCATGTAAAATACAATTTTCCAGGGAAAAAAATTACCTCCAAAATTTTTAATTCGACGTCGGTTGGAGAAACACTGATGACTCATGTTCCATGCCAAGCCCCACGATAGTTTTATCCCCTCATGGTTTAAAAAATAATTGATGATTAAATATCCTTCATGAGGCAAATTTTCATTCCTTATTTGGCGTCAGTTTTTGCACAAGGACTGAAGAGAACGTGTGTTCATGTATTGTCCCTATGAAACACCCCCCCCCAATTTGCCTAATCGGTGTTGGTGTTAGGGTGAAACTGAAAACTATGATTGTAACTCAAGAATAATTTTTTTTGTCTGCATATGTGGATAGACCTCGGTTATTATACATTTAAATCGATGACAAACACCCCATCCCGGTGCAATTGTATTGTTTGAAGTTGTAGATAGGTGTCGATTATGAGTTTATACCGATGTCTATTATTTTTAAGCGTCGGACTTACATAATAACTGACCCCAATAATTAACTTAATTAGCACTCACGTGTGTGAGCCAGACTCTTCCCCTTCTCTATTTAATTCCCGATTCTATGTTGCCTCTCAAGCTAGGTCTCATGATTCTGTGTTGCCGCTCGCCGCCGCCACTGCTGCTGCTATGGAGAAGAGCTCATTGCCACCGTTGTGGAGAGGAGCTCGCCACTGTCATTGTAGAGAGGAACCGCCACTGAGGAGCTCACCGCCGCCTCTCCAGTTCAGTCGCTGAGGAGCTTGTTGCCGCTGCTCCAGTCACCTGCCACCACTCCAGTTCAGTCGTCGCCACTGCCTCTCGCTTACTTAGTCATCTCTGCTAATGACCATAGCCACAACTCACCATCCTACCACTGCTCCCCACCTACTTCACCGCAGCTTTAGTCATCTCCACCGCTTGCTACATGCTTCACCTCTAGCTGTGACCACCTCCACCTCTGGTCGCCACCACCACAGGCTGCTCCACCAGTGCGATGAATTTTTTGTAAGATTATTATTGATTAATTAGGTTGATTAATTGGTTCTAAAGGGAAAGGGGGGAGCAAACAGCCCAAAGGGAAAAAACGCCATCAACTGTGGGTCTACAAAATGAGAAGAGGAGTGCGCTTGGGAATTCCAGAAGAAGAGGTGGTGTGGGAACAGGCTACAGGAAAGAGGGGGAGGAACTGAGAGGTATGTGACATGGACCTTGATGTGCTGCCTATGAAGGATTACGGGGGGAAAAGACACAGGATGCTTAGTGAGAACACACCAGACAGAGTTGGGGTCATCATGACTCAAGTAGCGGAGATTGGCGGAGCCCAATCCCACGAAGGACAATGAAAATCTTTAGCTGGAACTGTCAGGGATTTGGCGACCCTGACACATGCAAAGCTCTCCGAGCTTGGGTTTGGAGGGAGTGCCCAAACATAGTTTTTGTTATGGAAACTATGATCGCCGACAGGAAATTGGAGGATGTAAAGTGTAGCTGCGGTTTCACTGATGGTTTGTGCATATCAAGCGTGGGGCGGGCAGGTGGCATGGGTTTTTGGTGGAAAGATGCGGACGTGGAGGTGATTAACTATTCTCACAAGCACGTTACAGTTGCGGTCAAGAATATCACCACGGGAACAACATGGAGAGCGGTGGGAATTTATGGCTGGGCACAACAGGCAGAAAAGTTCAAGACATGGGATTTGATGAGGAGGATAAAGGGTGAGACCGAGGAGCCCGTTATTTTCTTCGGGGACTTCAACGAGATTGTGTCAAATGCAGAGAAGCAAGGGGGCCCACCCAAAGAAGACAGATTCATGCAGGACTTTAGGGATGCTATAGATGACTGCGAGTTGATGGATATTAGCTTTGAAGGAAATGTTTTCACATGGAAAAGAGGACTCACTGAGAGAAGACTTGTATAGGAAAGACTTGACAGATTTCTTCCCGATCTTGGCTGGAGGAACCTATTCACATATTGCAAGGTCATAAATCTGCCCATATATGAGTCAGATCATGCACCAATCATCCTAAAGGTGGATAGGAGGAACAAAAATAAGAGGAGGAAAGGGCACTTCATGTTTGAACCTATGTGGGTGGAGGAGGAAAATTGCTCCTCTATTATTAGGGAGGCATGGGAAGCTGCTGTGGGGAGGGAGTTGGGAACCAAGTTGTTGAAATGTATGGAGAGTCTAAAAGCTTGGGCAACTGAAAAGTTTGGAGAGAGGAGAAGGAAGGTGAAGGAGCTGGAGAATGAACTCAAGGGGTTACAAGCTCTTCCACCGGATCAAAGGAACCTTGACCGGGCGGAGGAAAAATCAAAAGAATTACAATACTGGCTTCAGAAGAATGAGGAATATTAGGCTGCCCGGGCAAGAGTCAAAGAACTGAAAGAGGGAGACCAAAATACTGCATACTTCCATCAAAAAGCGTCTAACAGGAGGAGGAGAAATCGTATTGAATGCTTAGAGGATGAGCAAGGGGTTATGAAGACACAAGAGTGGGACATTATTGCAATCATTATGAAACATTTCACAAATCTATTTCAAACTAGCAATCCTTCGGGCTTTGATGTGGCTACTAAGGGGCTGCGGGAGATGGTGATGGTGGCTCAAAGTGAGGAACTGGAGAAGGACATAGAGGATGAGGAGGTATGGGCATCACTTAAACAGATGCATCCTAATAAAGCTCCTGGACCGGATGGCATGAAGGTGATGTTCTATCAAAACTATTGGGGAATTGTTGGAAAGGATGTGGCAAGCTACATCAATGGGTGGTGGAAAGGAGAAAAAAGCATTGGGGAGGTAAATGATACTCTAGTTATGCTCATCCCGAAGACCGACAAGCCAAAGACCATAGGGGAATTCAGACTGATTAGTCTTTGCAATGTGGTGTACAAGATAGCATCCAAGGTCCTGACGAACAGTCTAAAGCCTCTTATGAACTCTATTGTGTCCGAGAACCAAAGTGCCTTCGTACAAGGAAGAATGATAACGGACAATGCCCTCATTGCATATGAAGTGTTCCATTCTATGAAGAGAGATAAGGGAAGGAAAAAAGGCAGCCTAGCACTGAAATTGGACATGTCCAAAGCGTATGATAGAGTGGAGTGGAGCTTTCTAGATGTCACCATGGAGAAGATGGGGTTTGGGCGGAAGTGAAGGTCTAAAGTCCAAGAGTGCATAACGTCTGTCCAGCATGCCTTTGCCATTAATGGAGACAGGACCCAAAGTTCAAAGCCTGCACAGGGACTTCGACAGGGTGACCCTCTTTCCCCCTCTCTTTTTATTTTATGTGTTGAAGCTTTCTCAACCTTGATCTCTACTGCTACCCATGATGGTCTCTTACATGGCATCAACCATGTAGAGGCGCGCCCTGTATCTCACATCTTTTTCTTTGCAGATGATAGCATCCTATTTGCTAGAGCAACCACCGCTGAATGTCTGAAGATAGGTGAGATTATCAGCCAATATGAATAGGCATCGGGAAAAATGATAAACTTCTCTAAGACAGAGGTTGTGTTCAGCAAAGGGATGAAGGCGGACAAGCAGGAGGAATTGAGACAGCTACTAGGTGTGAGAGTGGTGGACAGACACGCCAGTTACCTGGGTCTCCCGACAGCCATGGGAAGGTCCAAGAAGCAGGTGTTTAGCTTCATCCGTGAAAGGATTTGGAGGAAACTCCAAGGGTGGTCAGAAAAACTATTGTCAAAGGTGGGGAGAGAAGTTCTAATCAAAGCAGTAGCTCAGGCAATACCCACATACATTATGAGTATTTTTCAGCTACCCATGGGAACCATAGCGGAGATGCAGAGGATGGTGGCTAGATTTTGGTGGGGAGTAAAAGATAAAAAAAGGAAGATGTCATGGCTAAGCTGGGAGAGAATGTGCAGGGCTAAGAAGCAGGGGGTCTTGGATTCAGAGATTTCCAGACTTTTAACCAAGCCATCCTGGCTAGGCAATTGTGGCGAATAGAAAACAGCCCAGAATCCCTCATGGCTAGAGTACTCAAAGCAAGGTATTACCCAACGTCATCTATATGGGAAGCGAGAAGGGGATACAATCCTAGTTATTCTTGGCAGAGTCTATGGGGAGAAAAGGCACTATTAAAGGAAGGGACACAATGGAGGGTGGGTGACGGAACAGAGGTGGATATTTGGGAGGATAAATGGCTGCCGAAAGAAGATGAAACTCTCACACGTTTTAAAAGAGAGGATGGACCAGATTACTGCACAGTGAGGGAACTGATGATAGAAGATGGCACTAAATGAGAGGTTGATAAAGTTATAGACTGCTTTCCGGAACACTATGTTAAAAGAATATGTGCGATCCAACTCAGCTTGCGGTGACCCCAGGACAGCCTTATGTGGTGGCCTTCAAAGGATGGCGAGTTTTCAGTACGGTCAGCATACTGGTTGGGATTACTTGGGAAAGAGGAAGCGAGGAGCTTTGTGCAGCGACAAGGTGATGATCTATGGAAGAGAATTTGGCATGCGGGATGGAGTCCGAAAACATCCCATTTCCTGTGGAGGACAAGAACAAGATGTTTAGCAACAAGGGGACGTCTATATGATTGACACTGCTTAGAGGATGGTACTTGCATGTTGTGTGGTGCTGAGAAGGAGACAATTTCGCACATGCTGTTTCGTTGCCCCAACGCTGTGGAAGTTTGGGAGAAAACACCAAGGGGAGTGCAAGCATGGGTAGATGAAGTTAAGGATGAGGAAATAACCTCAGTGGTGGGCGCTGCACTGGACATGAGCTCCATGGAAGAAAAGGTGTACATGGTGGCTAAAATGTGGACGGCGTGGAGATCTAGATGCATAAGGACATTCCAAAATAGTGACGTCAAGAGTGGATACATGTTAAGGGGTGCATTGGCGGTGATGCGAAGGGGAGGGCAGCGTCAAAGTGAGAAGGGGGGAGAGAAAGGTCACAGACTAACTGGACAGTAGCAATGGGCATGGACATGCGTCACACCACAAGGAGAGGGGTTGGGGCGGGAGGCAATGCATGGACGTGATGCTGACGGTGAGGCGGGGCGTGGGAATGATGAGGGTGGCAACGTAACTTGGCATGACAACAATAACGCTGCTGCGTCGCGGAGTGGAGGAAACACAGCGGGGAGCGGGACTGGGGAAGGCGCCAACGCAGCACTGCGGGACAGCAACAACGATGCTACGTTGTGGGGTTGAGGCAACGACGTAGTGGAGCGTGACGGGGGGGATGTCAGTGCCCAACAGGGAAGTGAGGGGGGAGGCATCGCGGGGAGAGCTGGCGGGAGGAGCTGTGGATGGATGAAGCCATTGCAAGGCAGGTTGAAGATAAACGTCGGCGGGTCTGTCGGGGAGGACGGGGGAGTGGGGATTGGTTTGGCTGTTAGGGATGATGCAGGTAGATTGGTGGAGGTTGTGGGGGAGAAGGTTAGCACAGGGACGGGCGTCACTATATCGGAGTTGTTAGCCGTAAGAGCCGCGCTGCAGTGGGCAAAGGAGAAAGGATACGATGACATCGAAGTTGAGACAGATTCCTTGGAGGCCATCCATGCATGCACAAGCAAGAAGGCGCATCAGGACTATGTTGGAACTATTGCTGAAGACGTCAAAGAGTTGAATAATCAGTTTTCTTTCTATAGTTTGCATTATGTTAATCGTAGATGTAATAGAGTAGCCCACGAGGTGGCCAACTCGGCTCATCGGGGTCATGTAGCTAGGTTTTCCTTGTTGAGTCATTTCCCTTTGAACTTGCAGTCTCTTGTAAACCTTGATTTGATTAGATAGTAATGGAAACGGGGAACCCCAATCATAGGGTTTCCCGTCACCCCTTTCAAAAAAAAAATTATGTTGATTAATATTGATTAATAAGGGTTAAACGAGGAATGAATGAACTTAGTTCAATATATAATTATTCTCCAAAATTGTGTAGTTGATTAATAATGATTAACTAGGGTGAATGATGAATGAATGAATTTAATTAATTGATATTGCTTTCTTTCTCTCTTGTTAGTGATTGATTTAACTTATTTCAATAAATAATTATTCTTCAAAATTGTGTAGTTGATTATTAATGATTAATTTGGGTTAATGATGAATGAATGAACTTACCCAAATGGAAGGATTAATTGAATTAAATGATGTTACACAAAACCTAGGATATGAACAATGATACTATGATTGTAGGTATATGAATGACAACATAGATGGAGTGAGAAAAGCTTCACGTCATTGTTGTCTTTGTTGAAAGAAATTCTTCCTTAAGGAAACAAGCTACCAATCTCAACATATGAGTTAAAGAAATTGTTGTGCCCAATGGGAATGGAGGCCAAGAAGATACATGCATGCCCGAATGATTGTGTATTATTTCAAAAGGACTACATGGATTTGAAAGATTGTCCAAAATGTGGTGCATCAAGGTATAAAATGATGACTTTGGGGGAGTCCAACACTGGTTCTCCTGCCAAGGTGATGTGGTATCTACCTATAATATCCTGATTTCAATGCTTGTTTACCAATCTTATAGATGTGAAGAATTTGAGGTGGCATGCAGATGTTAAGAAAAATAATGCCATGATCCTACAACATGCGTCTGATTCCCCATAATGGAAGAAGATTGATTTATTGTACCCTAAATTTGGTGAAGAAGTCAGGAATCTAAGACTTGGGTTTGTACAGATGGGATGAATCTGTACAAGACATTGAGCAGCCAACATAGCACTTGGCATGTTATGCTTGTTATTTACAATCTTCCTCCCCAGTTGTGTATGAAAAATAAGTATGTTATGCTGTCGTTGTTGATATCAGGTCCTAAACAACCTGGAAATGATATCGATGTTTATCTTGAACCTCTAATTGATGACTTAAAGAAACTCTAGGTTGAAGGTGTGATGACCTATGATGCTTCACAAAGAGAGATATTTTGTTTGCATGCTATGTTGTTTTGCACTATTAATGACTTCCAACATATGGGAATTTGTCTGGATATAGTGTCAAAGGATCTAAAGTGTGTCCTATATGTGAAGAGAACACTGATTCAATACCACTAAAACATGGTGGCAAGACTGTATATCTTGGTCATCGAAGGTTTCTTCCAAAATTCCATCCATACTGTAGGTTGTGCAAAGCGTTCAATGGACATAATGAGGAACAGAGTGCACCTAAACCTTTACCAGGGGAGGTTGTTTATGAAAGAGTAAAAGACTTTGTCAATGAATTTGGTAAGAGATCACAATGTACCATGGCCACACAGAGTGACACATCTTTATTCAAGAAGAAGTCAATATTTTAGGATCTTCCTTATTGGAGTTCTTTGGTAGTTAGGCATTGTATCGATGTCATGCACATTGAGAAAAATGTCTGTGATAGCGTCATTGGTACTCTATTGATTATACCAGGTAAGACTAAAGATGGAATAAAATCCAGATTGGACCTACATGAAATGGGAATAAGGTAAACATTAATAAAAGTAGTTAGTAGTGATCAGAGAACATACTTACCTCTTGCTTGTTACATGTTGTCTAGAAAGGAGAAGAAAATTTTTTGTGTTTTCTTAGTAAATGTTAAGGTACCATAGGGTTACTCATTCAACATCTGTAGATTGGTATCAATGAAAGATCTGAAGTTGATAGGTCTAAAATCTCATGATTGTCACACTCTAATGCAACAAATATTTCCCGTGGCAATTCAATCTATACTGTCAAAGCATGTAAGGTTTGCAATCACTAGACTTTATTTCTTCTTTAATAGTTTGTACAACAAAGTTCTTAATCCTGAGACTCTTGATAAGTTGCAAAGAGAAGTGGTTGTTACCCTATGTCAACTTGAGATGTATTTTCCTCCTTCATTCTTTGATATTATGGTACATCTTGTTGTCTACTTGACTAGGGAAGTGAAAATCTTTGGACCATTTTCTTGCATTGGATGTATCCTTTTGAACGATACATGAGCATTTTTAAAGGTGATGTTCGAAACCGTTATCGGCCTGAAGGGAGTATTATTATGGGAGAGGTTATGGATTTTTGAAATGACTTTTTGAGTGGTAATGACACTCCTATTAATGACAAGAATATTGAGGAGTATTCTGGCAAAGGAATTTTAGGATCACGGATGAAAGTAATCAACCATGAGCTGTTGGAACAAGCTCACTTGTATATTTTACACAACATCGATGAAGTGAGTGTTTATATCGAGGAACATACCAATTTTATCTAGAAATAATATCTTAAAGCTAATTCAATGTGGCTTGCTAGAGAGAATAACAAGACATTTATTAAGTGGTTTGAGGATAAAGTCTTACATCAACTATCTCAAACATCAAATAATCTTGCTGAAAATATCAAATGCCTCGCCTTTAAAACAAAATTGAATGTTATGTCTTATGAAGGGTTTGACATAAATGGGTTCTCATATTAAACAAAGCATTAAGATGATAAGAGCGTCATCCAAAATAGTGGGGTCACCCTTTAAGCGTCTTCATTGTTTTTTGTAAGTGCAAAGGATAAGAGTCCACATGAAGCTAAAATTTCATATTACGGTGTCATTGAAGACATATGGGAGTTTAACTATGTAGATTTTAGAATTCCACTCTTTAAATGTAATTGGGTTGATAGCACCAAAGGAGTTATAGTGGACGAATTGGGTTTCACATTAGTGAACTTTGAAAAGATTGGAGAGAAGGGTGAACCATTCATATTGACATCACAGGCAAAACAAGTATTTTATATCGATGATCCTGCAAATGATAAATGGTAAGCTTTTCTTCATGGTAAAAGACAGTTCATTGAATATCCTATAGATGAAGAAGAGTACTATGATGAGTATGATGACTCGAGTCCATTCTCAGTTGGGTTGCCAACACCACCAAATATTGAAGCTAACAATGACTTGTATGTGCGCGAAGATCACACCGAAGGAATGTTAATTGATAAAAGATCACAATATTAGAGGCATGTTTTTATTGTTTTATATGTTTTATTTTTATGAATGTGAACTTTATAATGTTTTATTATCTTCTAGTTATATTAAATATTAAATGTTAAATGTTTGATTTTTTAATGACACATTCAGATGGCTGAACATGAGTATGATGACCGTGATGATGATTACTGTGAGGGTGAGGATGTCAATGTGTAACCTCAAAATGTAAATTTTAAAATATATCCTATATTTCTATCTATATGTCCATTTATAAGCTATATCATGTAAGTGTATTTTTTGTCAAGTTTTAGGTTGATGGTGTACCCCCTGAAGAACTTGGGGCACTTGATGAGCAATGAAAAAAATTGAAAAAGTGAGGGGCATCACTTTGATGAACAAGTTACTACAACAAAGGGGCAATGGGCCCAAACTGGCTGTGGATTTTGATCATGCAGGAAATCCAGTTGGAGTGAACTGCAACTCATTGTTTTCATATCTTGGGGTTCTTACTCATAGACATTGTAGTCCTAATGTAAAATCTTGACATAAAGTTCCTAAGGGGAAGAAAGACTTAGTATGGAAGGAACTATGTGTGAGTTATTATTATTTGTAATTCTATTTTACAGATTACTAATTTTTAGGATAATAGTTAAATATATGAAATTTTGCATAGTATATTTGAACTAGATGAAAGCTTGAATCGTAAATGCATGATGCAGTGTTGTGGGAGGGTCTTAAGGAACTATAGGACAAATCTCACCTGAGATTACATACGAGATGCTGAGAAGAGGAAGAAGTCAACCACTAAGCAATGGAACTACCTAGACCCCAATGACTGGGAGGAGTTTGTTGCCAAAAGAAAAATTGATGAATTCAAGGTATTAAGCGCCACTCCCAATTTAATTAATATATATTCGTATGTATTCACCTATTCAAGATTGACCTTTAGTGTTACTAACCAAATCAATGTACTTACTAACAAGGCTATCAATGATGCTCAAAGAGCAAGGTGTGCACTGAATGTGCATGACCACATGATGGGTCCAAAAGGCTATATAGGCATTCGCCAAAGACTACAGACTGCTGCTGCTACTGAGTCTTCTACTACTTAGGAGACTGGAGAGTCCTCTACTGTTACTCCCGCACCTCTGCCTCGTCATGCTATGTGGATAGCTGGGAGGCAAAATAAGAAAGGAGATATAACCAAACCTGCAACTGCTGAGGCGGCTGTAAAATTGGTAACATTCAACTCTCAGAGAAATCGATATTGATTATTGTTATGTTTACTTACCAATTTCTATTGATGGTGATTAGCAGGAGCTTCACGAGCAGAGGAAGTAAGGAAAGTTCATCCCTGAGGGCACAAGGGATGAATTGGTAGTTGCTCTTGGTAACCCAGAACATCCTAGACGTATTAGGGGTGCAGGCACTGGTGTGTGCATAAAAGCATTCTTTGGGCTATCACAGCACAAACAAGTCCCAAAAGTGGCATTTTCAAAAGCTGAGGTAACCTATTCTTTTTTTAGAATGTTATTGCAAAAGGGAATTCAATAATCAAAAGCTAGCATTTCTTTTGTCCATATATAGGTAGATGAGTTAATTGATAGGAGGGTCGATAAAGCACTTGATAAGAGACTCCATGAAGCAATGAGCAAGTGGTAGGAGTCTCAGGCTGCCACTGAGACAGTACATGTGGCATGCCACTCTTCTCCTACTATAGAGGTGGTTGGGAGTAATCTTGTTGACCCACCACCTAGCACGTCTATTGTAAGTATTTTTATGACATAGTTGCTAGTCTTTTCAAGATGATATGTTTATGTATATATGTATATAACATACTTTACGTAAATTTGTAGGGGTTGAAGCCATGCCATCTAAAAAGCAAAGAATTTATCGTTGTAGAGGCCGAGGCTTACCCACCCCTTCCAGGGGACATGTTTCATGGCACTTCAGTACCAGATGGTGCGGTTCGTGTGAACCTGAGACTTGTACTCCACCATTGGTGGCATCATCCATTGCCATATGCCCACCCAGATTCTGAAATGCTTGGTGAAGCAGAAGGTGGAGTGATATTGTGGCCCAAAATGGATGCCGTCTATACTAATATTGTATGGTAAATTTACATTATGTTCATTTGTTAGCATGTATACACGACTCAATTGATCTGATATTATTTATACTGGTCAAAAGGAAGAAACCCGCTACAACTTGGCCTCCACCTCCACCTCCTCGTGAAGTGCCTAGTTGGCTTCTAAGGAACCTATATGACTCGTTAGGTCCTAATTGTAAGGGTTTGGCAGTATGGATAGGCAAACATAACCCAAATTGTCCTATACATGTTTCTATTTTGGTGGATGTTGCAGGTGAATCAAACGATAACAATCTATTTATACAAGATATTTTGGAGTTGTTTCATTAGGATTGGCTAAATACATCTATGATAGAGCTATGGATATGGTGAGATCTTGTTAATATATCCATATACCTTGTTTTATATACGGTGATCTGGTTTCTTATATATTAAATGCATACGTAATATATGTTTTGTAGCCACTTACACACGATCTGTAAAGATTTTTCATTTCCCCATTTGGGATTTCTAATTCCATCTTTAATTAGTCGAGTAGATACAGAGCCTTCATTAGTTACCTCATACTTCTCTGTCACTTTTAAATATTTTGGTAAAAAAAGAAGACGGTGATAATAGCTCCATTCAATGTTAAGTAAGTTTACTTTGCTTATAATTTGGACTTAAGAAAATTACATTTTATTATTGATTTTGAGTTATTAAATTTTTGCTTTCTTACCTCTAGTTCTAAGCATTGGGAGTTACTAGTTATTATCCCCAATATGTGGACTGTTTATTATCTAGATCCTTCAGGGAAGGAATTAGACTCATTATATGGACACGCAATGAAAAGGCCATTATTCACATGAGAAATCTTTCATATTTTATATCCGTTAACATCTATTATTACATTACTATTTAATAATGCAATTTAATGTGTTACATTAACCTGTAGGGCTTTAAAACAGTTCAAAAAATCTAGAGGATACATGTCCAAGACAAAGAAACCGTTACTTTGGGAGAATGTGATAGTAATTTCCTGACTCCAATGTATATATGTTTTATATGAACTATGCTTGTTTGTATTTGTTAACATTTTGTATGTTTCAATTTATAGTGTGCTACACAAAACAACGGCTGGGCATGCGCATACTACATGATGCGATATATGGACCTAATTATCAAACATACTGCAATGGAAATCAATACAATACAACATGTATTATATATAGTCTAATTAGATAATATGAAATATATCAATATTATATATTAATTAAATATATACATCATTCTCTTTGCAGGTGTTTAAACCTGACTTCACTACAGGGGAAAAGTTATTAGATGTGCATACTCCCTATACGATGAAAGAATTAGATGATGTAAGAGAACAATGGGCAAAAGCCTTACAAGTAGTGGGAATTTTTTATTATCATTACAATACTGATGGCGATGATGACGATGATGATAATGATGACAATAAAGAATGATATTTTTAAACATCATTTTCATAATTAATTTTGTATTTGATGACATGTTAAACTTTCAAAGACACACTTATATATACATGTCTGAATGATTTTTTTTGAATTGACTTATTATACATATGTGTGAATGTGAAGATGAATACATGAATGTTTCTATATGTGTCTGAATGTGAAAAGAGATGAATGAATGGACTGCAGGTTGCTACATGTGTGTGAATATGAAATGGAGGAATTGGAGCTACATGTTTCTACATGTGTGTGATCAATCATAATAATAAAATATTTTCCATCTTGTTAATTTTGTAGGTTTGTGGCCTGTTGTTGGCTGAAATCAATGGATGATGTAAACCTACAGTTCCGAACTGAACTATAGGTTTTGCATCTTGCTGACCAGTCAGACAACATGCCTGCAAGCTAATAAGAAAAAAAAATCAAAACATAGTCGTCGGTTAACAAAAGAAACCGACAAAAAAAACTTAAATCGTCAGTGATTAATAGATAACCGACGTCTTTATCATTAATGGTGTCGGTTACTATTTGGTTAACTTACAAAGTGTCAATAATTTAGGTCAATGGAGTTGGTTTTTAGTTTCTAACCGACACCTATGGTCTAACCTGGGGCCAATGTTTTTATTTGGGATGGGATGTGGCGTCGGTTTTGACTTCATAACTGACGCCTATGGTCCTACTGGTGCATTTTTTTGGGTTGCAATCAGGGGAAAACTTTGTGTTGTCAGTTATGAAACAGATGTTGAAGGCGTCTACAATTAGTGTCACCCACTTGGGTGTCGCTTGGAAACTGACTTCTAAAGTCATATTTAACCAACACTAAAGGTGATATCTGTACTAGTGGCCATTCTATAAGAGGTACCTGTAGTTATACTGCTACCTTTCACATTTCACAATATCTGAGGCATGACCGTCGTCCACCTCCATAACCTACAATTGTGGATGGCAATGATATATCCTCAACTTGCCACCCCCACATACTCAACAATATGTGCTCTGAGTTTCCCTAAGGAATACTTGTTTCACCATCCAACAAGTTTTAACACTGAAGATGGTTCTACGGAACAAGGCACTACATGATTAGAGTTTCACTAGGTTATAAATCTCCAATTGGGTGAATTAAGGCTTCATCAAATAAGTGGGCATACACACCCTAATTTATAACTAACAAACATTGCTATATAACAACTTCAAAAGATATAAAACATATGAGACATAATTTCTCATCTCAACATCACATGGCAGTATTCACCTACTAATCAAGAGACTATACTTATCATCACATCATCATCACATGATACTGTTCTCTTGCCATTCATTAGACTATTCTTGTCATCATACTATCACAGGATATAAATCCTTAGCAAAATATCACCGAGTATCAACCCTTGTCAACATTAGAGGATTACACCTCATTCATGGCTCAATTATGCCCAAAGTTCTTTAAGACCATCATATCATTTCCTACAAGTTGATCATTATGTATTTATGCCTTATAACAAGGCTCAATAATCATCACCACACATGTGAAACACAGACTCAACATAGTTTGCATTATAGAATTAAAAGATGTTCACATGATAACATTGCAGGAGTATCTTAGCAATTAAAAGAATTCCTTTATTATATCAACATATAAGGAAGCTCTATTATTGGACATTATTACACTTATAGTATACATGTTTAGCAAAAGGAAGCATACATCATGAAGCTATGATGACCACCAATTAACACATGAAATTTTCAATCAATCATTAGGAAGGATATTCCATCATTATATTAATCATTCAAGAAAGAATAAGATGATTAACCGCCATTCTCTACTTGAATTAGGGTTAGGTTTAGCAAGGTAAGTTGCATTAATGTTATAGTTCAACATTCAATCACATACCTTAACCCACAACATTATCACATAATCTTGGATACATAAGACTCAACATCATCATCACATTCCATACCATTCTCAGGTATGGATCAATGCATAACTCAGGATGTTACCCTCAAAGTATAGTATACTAGTATTCTAAAAAAATAAGAGAGACACCATTCTTCTATTATTCCACTAAGTAAGACTAATCATAGTTAATCACCATCACATGTGTTCATTAGGATTAAGTGTAACAAGTTATGTCCCATTGGGGTTACATATCAACACAATATGGTAATTATCTATTCTATTCATATGAGGGAAAAGGTAAGACTACCATATTAAGGGTAACCCTCCATTGGATCCATCATCATTTAACCCATATCACCATACCACAACAACACCCAGAACCATTGGATGTTGAAAAGGTAAGACTATTGGTTATTTACATAAGCAAACACCTTAAATAAGCCACCTATGAAGTCATTAAATTGTGATATAGAAAGAGTCACCATTTAAACCCTAAAAATTCTTTATTTAATAACATAAAGGGGCATCATAGATTATCGGGTTAAAACCCATCATCGGATGTACATTATAAGCAAGCCATCATATCAGCCATCAAGCTCCTTAAATTAATCACATGAGGGAAACTGAAATGACCGTCTCACAAAAACATGATTAACTAATGCGGAAGCGAATTATTTGCAGTGGATGACTGAAAATCACTAAAAATTTAAAACTTTTTGCAAAGAGATCCATTCACAGGAAAACTCTTTAACCATGAACCAAAGTATTCTAAATTCATCCTGGTTCACAAGTACACAACCTGTACCATTCCTTTTCAAGGATTACAACATTGACTGCCCTGTTAACAAATATACACAGGAAGTATAAAAACTTCGAGGCACTAAGCCAAAACTTAGATTGATACATTTAAAACTCCGAGGACCTGAGAGTACAGAGACGACACATAAGACTACTATCTATATGACTAGACAGACAATATTTCCACCTGAGATCTTATTGCTGTCCCTACTGTTGCTGCTGCTCTTTCCCTGTTCTATGGTTTCTGCTCTACCTTCCATGCATACCTAAAAAATGTTTCCCACAGGGGTGAGACAATTGAAAATTGCCCCAGCGAGAGATATAACTCTCCGCCAAAAACATTGTTATTGTAGTTTATCAAATTAAAACTGAGTAGGGGTTACTTTTACATTATCAGGTAGAATTATTCATCATAGAACAAAATAAGATAATCTCCATTCTCAAGGAGGTCATTGCATCTACCCATGGTAGATAAGTAATTCATCTGTCTATTTTGCAGAGAATATAAAGAAACATAATTAACATTTATCTACTAAGGAATGCACAAAGAAATGCAACATCAGCCAATGAATCTCCGTATTCAATCCTTAAGCAAACATGCTATACGGCTGATTACATTTTACAATCACACTTATGCTCTGAGGAGATGAGATATACCGCTCATACTCCAACCGACCATTACGAAATCGCCTCGGTACCATACATAGGTCATCAAAAGAGCCGGATTCTTATGACCTCATCTGTCTCGGTCAGTACGAGACCACATGCAGGACATCTCGTGTCTCTGCTAACTAGATAGCCAGGGTATTCTGGCACATTCGCTACAGAGTTACAACGTCAACTGCACTCTCATTGCCAATCGAGAGATTTCTTGTTTATCTCCTCGATCTGACATTAAGTATCATTGGGAGATTCATGATACATCCATCCCGACATATTCATGAAGGATTGAGAGGTTTCTTGTTTACCTTCCAACAATCTCTTCAAGAGGACGTAAGGATATTTTCCCCCATTTACCCCCACATATTCAAAATATTTGCTCCGGGTTTTGCCGCGGGTACCCGTTTCACCATCACCTAATCCTGACGATGATGGATCTATGGTCAGAGCACTACATGAATAGATTTCACTTGATTTATTAAGTACATTCTCATATTCTTTTAGCATCAGCCAAGTTCTCAAACATAACTTATTACAACAATGCTATAAAGAGACATGTACTACTTTTATCAGATATTTATCAGTCTTTCAAAGACCCTGGGAACTCAGTCCCTCATTTCAATACTGGGAATTATCATCCCTTCACTTTCTCATCCCCATAATCATATGGTTCTGGGTATTCAAACCCTTAACTCATCATTGAGCATTATTATACCTTTTTCAGGTAACTATCACGTTCAGGTCATCTAACCAAGGCATTCATGATACTTGTTACACAAGCATCACATCTGGCTCACAAGGCCATGGAATATCTTGTCACCTCTCACTAGGTAACAACTTACTCATGTGACTCATAAAAGTCCATGCATATTGCTTCTTTTACTAAGCAACAACAACATTAAGGCACATAATGCCAATCAACATTTATTATATAAATGTCACAGCTCACACTAGCTATATACATCATCTCATAATATCTGTATGGTTATTAGGCATGATAATAGTCATACAAGATATTCATCACATCATGTGATGTGATAGTAACACCATTATTCCTCTACCAGGAATTAGGGTTTACTATCAAATAGGGCTTTTCATTCCCTTTACCCAAATTAGGGTTAGGGTTCCCCATTTCTCATTAATAAAGAGTTCATGATCTCATTATCTGTCCAACCCTTAATACATTATTCCATACCTCTAGGGCATTCAAGGATATCATATTTGATTATTCTAGAACACTACTTTCATCATATAGCATTAATGATCATCAATTCAAGGTATGAGTTCATTTCTCATCCTTATCATGGTATGATTATATCATACACATCATTTGGGCTTAACCCCATTCTCAAGGTACATTAATTAACACTCATCAAGGTGTAACAAATCATTACATTTCATTGTAATAGTTGCATAACACACTTCATATGTTTCTTACCCAATTATATTGGATTTGAAGTACATCAAGGCATATAAACCCTAAAATGCTGAATGTGATAACTATCATATCTTGATGTATCACTTTCTCATCATTTCAAACTCTGTTGAGTTATCCATCTTATCTTGTATTAAGGTATTTCCCTCTTAATACATTCCATCACTAATCTCTTACCTTTAGCATATAATGCAAAGGCCACACATTAGAATTGTACAACTATCTCACATGATATGGACTTATCTTAGTTTAAGGCATGACTTTATTATAAAGTTGCTTAAAAACAATCACAATGATACACCCTCAACTAGGGTTTCTCGTCACATATCTTATGTATCCTTCATCCAATTATATTGGACTTATAATCATATCAAGGTATACGATCATATGAGGTCACTTTCAAATTACCTCTAAATCAAGCATAGAGCACCATGACCGTGCAACCAAGAACGGCCGTGCAAAGGGAAACCACCACGGCCGTGCTACCTTGCACGGTCGTGCAAAGTGCAACTACCACGGTCGTGCTACAGAAGTTCCCCTCATGAATCATATTCAAGTATGAATTCTATTCTTTCATTAGGGATTAGGGTTTCACATACCATCTCCCTTCTTTAGAATAGGGATTACATATAGCATCACCCTTCATTAGGGTTTCTGTAACATCCCTGACCTGGATTATGAACTAACCCTAGGTGTTTTGCCTAAATATGTAATTAAATCCTTGTGATTAACTTTGGGCATGTAATTAAGTCCCTCAGAAACATATATTTCAATTTTGCTCCTTTATATATAAAGTTGTAGCATTGTTTTGTAATACAGGGATCTATGTGAAAATTACCCAGTTAAGGAATTAACTTGCAAATTTCACATGTTGAGATGTTCCTCTGATGTTGATACATCATGAGGATGTTTATGATGAAGTTTGAGGGATTTCCCAAGCTTGAGCACCAAGGTGCAGCTGTGGAAGCAACCCCTGTACTTGAAAACCCTAAATTGGTGTAAAGTGCAATTTACCCAATTTGAGGGGTGCAACTTGTAAAATACATCATCTAAAATATCTTTCATAACTTTTTTCATCATTTAGAGTAGAAATGATGAAGAGGGCACTTCATTTGAATAATCATATAATAAAGAACACCTTTGTGATTGAATAATCAAGGTGTATGTATAATAGCCCTTTTATGTGTATGCTTTAGTGATGGGTTGATCCTCTTTGCCTTCAATTCTTGACCTTAGAAGGAGTTTTTATTTAGAAATAAGGGGTAGGGACGAGCAAAGAGGAAAGGAAGGACTTAGATGAGAAATGGGATAAAGTAGAAGCTTTATGGAGAAATTCCACCCAAAATATATATATCATTTCCTTTGCAAGCAAAGGAACGTTTCTTTCATTCCCTCACTTATCCCCCTTGCTCAAACCGACTAAGGCAGAGCTCTGGAGCATAGGAGAATGACCAGGGAGTTCAAGGTAAGTTTGGATAATCCCTTTTGCTTGAATTCATGGAGGAAACTCGATTTCAAGGTTGAATTCATGGCTAGCTCACCTAGCTTTATCTTTCTAGCCATTCCTTTCCAACTTTTCCTTGGAGAATTCACCTTGGCCGACCTGTGGAGCTCAAATACACCATTAAAGACCTGAAGCTTGGAAGCTTGGAGCTCAAGGAACAACCTTTAGGCGGGTTTTATAACCCTAAACCTTATGCTTTGATTATACATCTTTTTCTATGCATATAGTTGCTAGTTCTTCTTCTTCCCTATCTTCCCTTGCATCCTTGCAAGAAAAATCGTGAAGAACTGCTACTGTTCTTGAGGTAGAAGATAAGGGCGTTAATTCCTATGCTTATCTATGGATTTCCATTTACTAAACGGTCCTAACCAATTGCCCATGCGGTTTGCACAACCGTTTGGTCGGCAAACAATTTCAGGGTCGCATGGAGGCAAACGATCTTCAAGACCGTTTGGTCCAGCTGACCAAGCGACGATCGTATGAGAATCCTGTTCCTAATTATGTAGGCTGATCACCCACAAAAATTGAGGGGTTAACTCCAAAGGAACCGTGAGATATAAGCAAATCCAATTGAATTAAGTTCTGATTTTCAATCTATTTAATGTGCCCTTTTTGGGCAAACGGTCTCAAGACCATTTAAGATGGTTGACCAAGCGTTGACCGTTTGGGATTACTATTCATAATGATGTTGATTAATGACTCACCAAATTTTATGGATTAATTCCAAACGAGTTATGAGTTGAAGGTTGATTAATAGGGCAAATCCTAATTGAAATCAGTGCTGAAATTCCAATGAGTTAATTAGTGATTTTTTGGGTTGATTAGCCCAAACGGTCTCAAGACCGTTTGGGGATCACCCAAGACCATTTAGAGGTATGGGGTCAAGTATAGTTGACCAATTGAAGGTCCAAAGGTACCAAATCATATTGCAATTAAGTATTGATGTGATGATTAACTCAATAGATAAAACCTTGATGAATTTTCACTAGAGTCCAAAGGATGGATGGGAAAACGGTCTCAAGACCGTTTGGAACTCATCCAAACGGTCTCAAGACCGTTTGGTGTCAACCCAAGACCGTTCGGAGGTCTAGGGTTAAGGTAATTTGATCAATTGAGGGCCCAATTATAGTGGGTTATTGAAATAATCAAATTGCTGATTTGTGACTTAATTAAGGTTCAACCCCTATCAAATCAACTTAGATTTTGATGAATTCTTGGGAAAACGGTCTCAAGACCATTTGGAGGTCATCCAAACAATCTCAAGACTGTTTGGGCCAAGTTTGGGCCCAATTGGAGGTCAATTGATAGGTTCAACCTTGAATTGATTCACATTGTTGAATATTGATGACCATCCGATTTGAAACTCTAATTGAGATGGACTTAACCCTAATTGGCTTTCAATTGAGGGTTAATTTGGTGTCCAATTAATTGAGGCTCATCCTAATTGACTCAATTTATAAGTGGTTAACATGGCTTTGGCCAATTGAGGGCTTCAACATACTTAATCATAAACATTTGCAACTTTTGAACCATGTTGGAGGTCCAAACGGTTTGAGCCCATTTGGACCAAACAGTCTCAAGACCGTTTAAGGCCAAACGGTCTCAAGACCGTTTAAGGCCAAACGGTCTCAAGACCGTTTAAGGCCAAACGGTCTCAAGACCATTTGGGTCCAAATGGTCTCAAGACCGTTTGGGCTCAAACGATCTCAAGGTCGTTTGGACCAATCGATCTCAAGACAAGTTGATCAAACAGTTTCAAACCGCATAAGCTCAAACGGTTTGGAAAGTCAACCTTTCCAAACGGTCAACGCACCCAAACGGTTTGGGAAAATGACCTTGAGGTCATGCGGTCTTGGATTCAAACCTAGCAAACGGTCAACGCACCCAAACGGTTTCAAACCGTTTGGTAGTTGAAGGTTGAAACCGTTTGGAGGTTTTCAAGGTTATTTATACATAATCACTTGAAGTTGTAATTGGTTCAATGGTGATCTAATTTAAACCCTAATGGTAGCTTAGAACATTAAGGGACTAAGTGATTAATGAATTGACCCATGATGGTGATCATGAGGTAAATTACCAAAATACCCTTGAGGGGTTTAATTGAGTAATACCTTTTTCTAATAAAACCCTAATCACATGTTAATGATGTTTTGGCTTATGCTAGTCAATGAGGACTTAACCCAACCTGATCTAGAGTGGTGTTATCACCATCTACTAGTAAGAGGAGAGAGAAAGTATCATAAGAGAGAGAAAGTACCCTTTTATAGTGGAAACTTAAGTAAAGTACCTTCAATACACATGAATGTGCATGATTAGGGTATGATCCACCTATGTGAGATCATGGAAACCCTAATTATGATGTTTAGTGAATTTTAATCTTATCTAGGAGCTTTAATGATGATGTTTCTCATACATGATGATGATATGAGTTCAATTCGCCATGAGGTGAATATTAAACCCTAATTCTAGGGTGAGGACATGTATTGTGAATAGTAAACCCTGATTGATGAATATTGGGGAACTTGACTCTTCTAAGAGTTTGAAAGTGTAAATTCTAGAATGAATTCTTTACTGTCATCAGTTGAATTAACCATGCAGGTTGTCATGAGATGATGATCATATCCAGGTATGGATTATGAAACTATATTCATTGAAAGCATGCTTTAGCTTTATGAATAGTGATATATCCTGATGCATTGTCAATGGCAACTTATGGATTAAAATGGGCTGTGAGAGCCATAATTACCATCAAGGTCATGCTTTAGAGATGACTTGTGATGAATGTATTGAGATATGATGATTGATGAGAGTTAGGCTTGTTACATTTAGTATTCTCATTTCATAGCTGTTATGCTAATGTTATTGTTTGAATAACAATGTATGATGTTAAAAGAATACTGAATGTACCTAACTAATCAAGTGTAATGTAGAACCCTGATCATAGATCCATCATTGTCAGAGATCAAATGATGGTGAAACAGGTTTTCCTAAGGGAACTCCTGGATCACATACTTTTGAGTATGTGGGGTATATGGATGTGTAGAACCTTACATCCTAGTGTAGGTGTTTGATGTAGATGTGTAATCCATCAATCCTTCACTACAATCCTATACCGTATCAGTGGATGGTAAACATGAAACCTCCTGATGATGAAGAAAGCATAGATATCCATATCAGTGGAAGATAAACATGAAATCTCCTGATGACGAAGAGAGTACAGAATGCCACTGTAACTCTAAAATAGCGAAGGACCAGATTACCCTGGTAAGCTATCATAGTAGAGGCACGAGATGTCCTACAAGTAATCCTCTTACTAACTGAGGAAGGTGAAGGTCATGAGAATCCGGCTCTTTCGATGACCTAGTATGATACCAAGGCACTTAGCAGTGATTGGTTGGAGGATGAGTGGTAAACCTCATCTCCACAGGGCATAAAAGTAATGTTTGAAAAACATAATCCACAACGTAGCACACCTGTTAGAGATAACTACGAGTTGATTGATTGATGTTACACTGTATAGTGCAAATGTCTTCATATTTCATAACTGTTGAACTCATGCTTACTATTATATCTGATGTTGAATACTGTGAAGCTTTTACTGTTTAAGTTATTCTTTGAGGTGTTATAATAAAGCTTCTGGCGGAGAGTTATAACTCTCGCTGGGACAATTATGTAAAATTGTCTCACCCCATAGACTTCAACTTTTAAGGTGGACGTCGAGGATGGAGGAACAGGTCTACAGGTGACCAGTCCCAACAGCAGCAGCACCAGGGGCAATAGTAAAATCTCAGGTGGAGATTTAGCCTACCATGTGGTGTAGTTAGAGTCAGTCCTATGTGTTCTCTGTACTCTCAGGTCTTGGAGTCTTTTGGTCTGAGAATTTGGTTATGAGTTCTTGAGATTTTGTATCATGTTGTATATAATTACTCAAGAAGTAATTATCTGAGATGTAAACAGTTTATCTCCTTTTATGAAGGAAGTTTTATGGTTTCAATGCTTTATCTCAAAAAGTTTTAATTTCTGCTGATTTTTGGTATTCCGCTGCTAATCGAATCGCTTCCGCTACGTTTAAATCGTGTTTATATCGTGGTTTGGAGATCAGAGCCCACAAATAAGTGGTATCAGAGCTCTAGGTTCGCTGAGTCTACAGAGGCATAGAACTTAGGATGTCGAGTCTATCCTTAGTATCTCTTCCTTATCTAATAGAATCTTCTGCTCCTCAGGAGAAGAAGATACATAAGGATGGCAGAGCCACATGATGAGTACGTGGCAGAGAGTAGTGCTAGTGCACCTCGAGGCGGTGCAAGGGTTCCAGAAATAGAACAGCCTGCACCTGAACCACCCCAGTTTGACCCACCTGATATGGGTAACCCAACTGTTCAAACTATGTTCGGACAGTTTATGACTGCCATGACACACATCACCGACAGGATGCCCATGCCTGCACCTAGGGCACCTGCCCAGCCTGAAGGACAAGGTATCGGTAAGACGTTTGAGCGACTTCGTCGTGTCGGAGCTACCGAGTACTTTGGGACTGCCGACCCCACAGATGCTGATCTGTGGTTAACAGAGTTGGAGAAGGCTTTCAGGATTCTTAATATCCCGGAGGCTCAGAAGGTTAGACATGATGTCTATCTTCTCAAAGGCAGTGCTGGTCACTGGTGGAACATGGAAGAGCAGAAGAGACCTGGGATAGAGTCCTCGTGGGAAGAGTTTCATCGGGAATTTGTCAATAGATATTTTCCAAAGACCTTCCTAGACGAGAAGATCTCTCAGTTTGAGAGATTGAGGCAGGGCATGATGAACATTAGCGAGTATGAAGCTAAGTTCATGGAGTTGCTGCGGTTCTGTCCGCACATGGCTGCCACAGAAGAGGAAAGAATCAGGAGATTTGAGAAGGGTTTGAATGCTGATATATCAACCCCCGTGTCTGCCTTAGAAAACCGAGAGAGATTCTCTACCTTCGTTGAGTCAGTCCGAAGGATAGAGAGATCTGTGGTTGAGAAGAGGCAAACCCAAAAAAGATATCCACAGTTCCAGGGTTCTTCATCTAGGGATTTCAAGAAACCGAGATTCTCTGTACCTAACCCTCCACCGAGATCAAGCTCCCAAACTCAGTGGTCACCAAGTAGAGGCAGGGGACGAAGCCTACCTCAACAAGAGACTCAGAGTTCTGCATCAATGTCAGTTACTGGACCACCAAGACCACAACAACTGGAAAGAAGTTGCTACAACTGTGGGAAGGTGGGACACTTGATGAAGGACTGCCGATCTAGGCCTGTCAGTGTGACACAACCTCAGAGGCAGAGTCAACAGGGATCTCAGAGAAGGCAATCTCAAGGAGCAGCTCGAGGACGTGGACAAGCGTCTCAAGATGGATCATCAGCACCACCTCAACACCAGGCGACAGTAAGGTTCTATGCTATGAACCCACCTGATGCAGTGGTCAATCCACGGGTAGTGGCAGGTCAGATGGAACTTTTATATTCTTATATGTCTAAATCTTGTGTGGTATCTGTTCTGATTGACCCGGGTGCTACGCACTCCTTTGTCACTCGGAGAGTGATTCATAACTGCAATATGACAGTCAGTCATAGTGCAAATAGCTTGTTTTTGGAGACTCCGTTGAGTGGGTCTGCCGTGTTGCAAGAGGTATGCTCTCCCTGCATTCTCTTCTTTTCTGATCATCACATTCAAGTGGACCTTATACCACTTGATATGCAAGGATTTGATATAATCCTCGGGATGGATACCTTGGAAAAGTATCGAGTTGTCTTGGATTGTGAATCCAAGCTTGCTGTGTTTGCTGATAAAAACAACACGTGGATCTTTCAAGGAGAAAGGAAGATTATGCCCACCTATCTTGTGTCAGCTATGGTTGCTGATAAGCTGATGAGGCAAGGATGTTATGCATTCTTGGCCCATGTGGTAGATGTTACCAAAGAAGGTCTCAACCCTGCTGAAGTTCCTATAGTCAGGGAATTCAAGGACGTGTTTCCTGAAGAACTTCCAGGTATACCACCACCTCGGGAAATTGATTTTGAAATCAATTTAATCCCAGACACGAGACCTATAGCCCAGACACTGTATAGGATGGCGCCTGCTGAGATGGCAGAACTCAAGAAACAGCTTCAAGAGTTACTTGAGAAAGGTTTTATCTGACCAAGCACTTCACCATGGGGTGCTCCGGTTTTGTTTGTTAGAAAGAAAGATGGGTCAATGCGGTTGTGAATTGATTATAGACAACTCAATAAAGTAACGATAAAGAATAAGTACCCTCTGCCGAGGATTGATGATCTCTTTGACCAGTTGCGTGGTGCAACCGTCTTCTCAAAGATAGACCTTAGGTCTGGATATCATCAACTCCGTATTAAGGATAGTGACATATCCAAGTCTGCCTTTAGGACAAGATATGGTCACTATGAGTTCACGGTTATGTCGTTTGGACTAACCAATGCACCAACTGCATTCATGGAACTCATGAATAGAGTTTTTCGACCCTTCCTTGATCAGTGTGTTGTCGTCTTCATAGATGACATTCTGATCTATAGTAAGGATGCTCAGCAGCATGAGCAGCATCTTCGCCAAGCGTTGACCTTGCTAAGAGAACATAAGCTGTATGCTAAGTTTTGCAAGTGTGAGTTCTGGCTGCCGGAGGTATCTTTTCTTGGACATGTGATATCTGCCTCGGGAATTCGTGTTGACCCTACAAAGGTAGAATCTATTCTACAGTGGGAACAACCGAAGACGCAGACGGAGATTCGAAGCTTCTTGGGGTTAGCAGGCTATTATCGAAGGTTCATTAAGAATTTCAGTTCCATAGCCTTACCCTTGACTAAGTTGACCCGGAAAGATGTTCCTTTTGTTTGGAGTGATAAGTGTCAGCAATCTTTCCAACTGTTGAAGGAGAAGTTGACAAGTGCACACATACTTGTGCTACCTGAGCAAGGCAAAGGATATATAGTTTTCTGTGATGCTTCTAAGAATAGACTAGGGTGTGTGTTGATGCATGATAAACAAGTAATTTCTTTTGCTTCTCGACAGCTTAAGAAACACGAAGAGAATTATCCAACACACGATCTGGAGTTAGCTGCTATAGTTCATGCCCTGAAGATCTGGAGACATTATCTTTATGGAGAGATGTTTCAGGTTTTCACTGACCATAAGAACCTTAAGTACATCTTCTCTCAGCATGAGCTCAATATGAGACAACGCCGCTGGATGGAATTAATCAAGGACTACGATTGTACGATTGATTACCATCCGGGGAAGGCTAATGTGGTTGCTGATGCCTTGAGTAGGAAATCAGCAACATCAACCATGGAAAGGGCACAACTAAACTCTTTAGTATGATCTAAAAGGGATATGCTTATCTCTTTGAGACAAGACAATGTGCAGTTGAAGGTGTCATTGTTAGCCGAGTTGTTAGCTGAGATGCACATTAAACCTACCCTTAGAGAGCAGATTAAGGAAGCACATCAAGGTGATACTGTAGTTCAGCAGATTAGATCGGAGTATGGTAGTGAGAAATGAGATGGTTTCCATGACTCAGATGATCAAATAGCCTGTTATCATGGGAGGATGATAGTGCCGGATGTGGACAACTTGAGGAAGTTAGTCCTGGAAGAAGCTCATTCTTTGATGTATGCCATGCATCCAGGGAGCACCAAGATGTATCGAAACTTGAAAGATATGTATTGGTGGCCTGGAATGAAGAAGGATATTGCAGAGTTTGTTCTGAGGTGTCCTGTGTGTCAGCAAGTTAAAGCTGAACACCAGAAGCCTGCAGGAACAATGCAACCTTTACCCATACCACAGTGGAAGTGGGACCATGTTACCATGGACTTTGTTGTTGGCCTACCCAGGACAAGCAAAGGACATGATTCCATTTGGGTAGTTGTAGATAGGTTGACTAAGATAGCACATTTCTTACCTGTCAAAACAACCTATTCTGCTGAAAGGTTATCACAGTTGTATGTTCAAGAGATAGTGCGTTTGAACGGAGTTCCTGTCACTATAATTTCTGACAGAGGTCCCCAGTTTACAAGTCGTTTTTAGGAATGACTTCATAATGCTTTAGGCACCCAGTTAAGGTTTAGTACGGCCTTTCATCCACAGACTGATGGACAGCCGGAAAGGACCATACAGACCTTGGAAGACCTGTTGAGAACATGTGTTCTCCAGTTTACCGGAAGTTGGGATCTACACCTAAGCTTGATAGAGTTTGCCTATAATAATAGCTATCAACATAGTATTGATATGGCACCTTATGAAGCCTTGTATGGTAGACGTTGTAGATCACCCTTGTGTTGGTATGAGACTGGTAAGCATCAGTGGTTAGGACTTGATCTTGTGCAGCAAACTACAGAAAAGATTAAGGTAATACAACAACAGATTAAGACTGTACAAGATAGGCAGAAATCTTATGCTGACAAGCGTCGTAGACCCTTAGAGTTCGAGGTTGGAGACAAAGTGTATCTCAAGGTCTCGCCTTGGAAAGGAGTCCTTCGTTTTGGAAAGAAAGGGAAGTTAGCTCCTAGATTTATGGGGCCTTATCCAATCATTGAACGGATTGGAAAAGTAGCCTATAAACTAGAGCTGCCACCAGAGTTACAGAGGTTACATCCTGTGTTTCACATTTCTATGCTAAAGAAATGTCACCCAGACACTGAGTCAATTCTACAACCTATGGAGGTAGAATTGAATGATGATATATCTTATGAGGAAGGACCAGTGTCAATCCTTGATAACAGAATTAAAAAGTTAAAGAAGAAAGATTTAAGCCTTGTGAAAGTCCTCTGGAACCACCGTGGTGTTGAAGAAGCCACTTGGGAACTAGAGGATGAGATGAGAAGGAAATACCCTGCCCTTTTCTCTTAATACATTTTATCGATTTCGGGGACGGAATCCTTGTAAGGGGTGGATAATTTGTAACATCCCTGACCTGGATTATGAACTAACCCTAGGTGTTTTTCCTAAATATGTAATTAAATCCTTGTGATTAACTTTGGGCATGTAATTAAGTCCCTTAGAAACATATATTTCAATTTTGCTCCTTTATATATAAAGTTGTAGCATTGTTTTGTAATACATGGATCTATGTGCAAATTACCCAGTTAAGGGATTAACTTGCAAATTGCACATGTTGAGATGTTCCTCTGATGTTGAGACATCATGAGGATGTTTATGATGAATTTTGAGGGATTTCCCAAGCTTGAGCACCAAGGTGCAGCTGTGGAAGCAACCCCTATACTTGAAAACCCTAAATTGGTGTAAAGTGCAATTTACCCAATTTGAGGGGTGCAACTTGTAAAATACATCATCTAAAATATCGTTTATAACTTTTGTCATCATTTAGAGTAGAAATGATGAAGAGGGCACTTCATTTGAATAATCATATAATAAGGAACACCTTTGCGATTGAATAATCAAGGTGTATGTATAATAGCCCTTTTATGTGTATGCTTTAGTGATGGGTTGATCCTCTTTGCCTTCAATTCTTGACCTTAGAAGGAGTTTGTCTTTAGAAATAAGGGGTAGGGACGAGTAAAGAAGAAAGGAAGGACTTAGATGAGAAATGGGATAAAGTAGAATCTTTATGGAGAAATTTCACCCAAAATATATATATCACTTCCTTTGCAAGCAAAGGAACATTTCTTTCATTCCCTCACTTATCCCCCTTGCACAAACTGACTAAGGCAGAGCTCTGGAGCATAGGAGAATGACCAAGGAGTTCAAGGTAAGTTTGGATCATCCCTTTTGCTTGAATTCATAGAGGAAACTCGATTTCAAGGTTGAATTCATGGCTAGCTCACCTCGCTTTATCTTTCTAGCCATTCCTTTCCAATTTTTCCTTGGAGAATTCACCTTGGCCGACCTGTGGAGCTCAAAGACGCCATTAAAGACCTGAAGCTTGGAAGCTTGGAGCTCAAGGAACAACCTTTAGGCGGGTTTTATAACCCTAAACCTTATGCTTTGATTATACATCTTTTTCTATGCATATAGTTGCTAGTTCTTCTTCTTCCCTACTTCCCTTGCATCCTTGCAAGCAAAATCGTGAAGAACTGCTACTGTTCTTGAGGTAGAAGATAAGGGCGTTAATTCCTATGCTTATCTATGGATTTCCACTTTACTAAACGGTCCTAACCAATTGCCTATGCGGTTTGCACAACCGTTTGGTGGGCAAACGGTTTCAGGGTCGCATGGAGGAAAACGGTCTTCAAGACCATTTGGTCCAGTTGAACAAGCAACGACCGTATGAGAATCCTGTTCCTAATTATGTAGGATGATCACCCACAAAAATTGAGGGGTTAACTCCAAAGGAATCGTGAGATATAAGCAAATCAATTAGCAAATCCAATTGAATTAAGTTCTGATTTTCAATCTATTTAATTTTCCCTTTTTGGGAAAACGGTCTCAAGACCGTTTAAGATGGTTGACCAAGCATTGACCGTTTGGTATTACTGTTCATAATGATGTTGATTAATGACTCACCAAATTTGATGGATTAATTCCAAACGAGTTATGAGTTGAAGGTTGATTAATAGGGCAAATCCTAATTGAAATCAGTGCTGAAATTCCAATGAGTTAATTAGTGATTTTTTGGGTTGATTAGCCCAAACGGTCTCAAGACTGTTTGGGGAATCATCCAAACGGTCTCAAGACCGTTTGGGGATCACCCAAGACCGTTTAGAGGTCTGGGGTCAAGTATAGTTGACCAATTGAAGGTCCAAAGGTACCAAATCATATTGCAATTAAGTATTGATGTGATGATTAACTCAATAGATCAAACCTTGATGAATTTTCACTAGAGTCCAAAGGATGGATAGGCAAACGGTCTCAAGACCGTTTGGAACTCATCCAAATGGTCTCAAGACCGTTTGGTGTCAACCCAAGACCGTTTGGAGGTCTAGGGTTAAGGTAATTTGATCAATTGAGGGCCCAATTATAGTGGGTTATTGAAATAATCAAATTGCTGATTTGTGACTTAATTAAGGTTCAACCCCTATCAAATCAACTTAGATTTTGATGAATTCTTGTGCAAACGGTCTCAAGACCGTTTGGAGGTCATCCAAACGATCTCAAGACCGTTTGGGCCAAGTTTGGGCCCAATTGGAGGTCAATTGATAGGTTCAACCTTGAATTGATTCACATTGTTGAATATTGATGACCATCCGATTTGAAACTCTAATTGAGATGGACTTAACCCTAATTGGCTTTCAATTGAGGGTTAATTTGGTGTCCAATTGATTGAGGCTCATCCTAATTGACTCAATTTATAAGTGGTTAACATGGTTTTGGACAATTGAGGGCTTCAACATACTTAATCATAAACATTTGCAACTTTTGAACCATGTTGGAGGTCCAAACGGTTTGAGCCCATTTGGACCAAACGGTCTCAAGACCGTTTAAGGCCAAACGGTCTCAAGACCATTTGGGTCCAAACGGTCTCAAGACCGTTTGGGCTCAAACGATCTCAAGGTCATTTGGACCAATCGATCTCAAGACAAGTTGATCAAACAGTTTCAAACCGCATAAGCTCAAACGGTTTGGAAAGTCAACCTTTCCAAACGGTCAACGCACCCAAACGGTTTGGGCAAATGACCTTGAGGTCATGCAGTCTTGGAGTCAAACCTAGAAAATGGTCAACGCACCCAAACGGTTTCAAATTGTTTGGTAGTTGAAGGTTGAAACCGTTTGGAGGTTTTCAAGGTTATTTATACATAATCACTTGAAGTTGTAATTGGTTCAATGGTGATCTAATTTAAACCCTAATGGTAGCTTAGAACATTAAGGGACTAAGTGATTAATGAATTGACCCATGATGGTGATCATGAGGTAAATTACCAAAATACCCTTGAGGGATTTAATTGAGTAATACCTTTTTCTAATAAAACCCTAATCACATGTTAATGATGTTTTGGCTTATGCTAGTCAATGAGGACTTAACCCAACCTGATCTAGAGTGGTGTTATCACCATCTACTAGTAAGAGGAGAGAGAAAGTATCATAAGAGAGAGAAAGTACCCTTTTATATTGGAAACTTAAGTAAAGTACCTTCAATACACATGAATGTGCATGATTAGGGTATGATCCACCTATGTGAGATCATGGAAACCCTAATTATGATGTTTAGTGAATTTTAATCTTATCTAGGAGCTTTAATGATGATGTTTCTCATACATGATGATGATATGAGTTCAATTCGCCATGAGGTGAATAGTAAACCCTAATTCTAAGGTGAGGACATGTATTGTGAATAGTAAACCCTGATTGATGAATATTGGGGAACTTGACTCTTCTAAGAGTTTGAAAGTGTAACTTCTAGAATGAATTGTTTACTGTTATCAATTGAATTAACCATGCAGGTTGTCATGAGATGATGATCATATCCAGGTATGGATTATGAAACTATATTCATTGAAAGCATTCTTTAGCTTTATGAATAGTGATATATCCTGATGCATTGTCAATGGCAACTTATGGATTAAAATGGGCTGTGAGAGCCATAATTACCATCAAGGTCATGCTTTAGAGATGACTTGTGATGAATGTATTGAGATATGATGATTGATGAGAGTTAGGCTTGTTACATTTAGTATTCTCATTTCATAGCTGTTATGCTAATGTTATTGTTTGAAGAACAATGTATGATGTTAAAAGAATACTGAATGTATCTAACTAATCAAGTGTAATGTAGAGCCTTGATCATAGATCCATCATTGTCAGAGATCAAATGATGGTGAAACAGGTTTTCCTAAGGGAACTCCTGGATCACATACTTTTGAGTATGTGGGGTATATGGATGTGTAGAACCTTACATCCTAGTGTAGGTGTTTGATGTAGATGTGTAATCCATCAATCCTTCACTACAATCCTATACCGTATTAGTGGATGGTAAACATGAAACCTCCTGATGACGAAGAAAGCACAGATATCCGTATCAGTAGAAGATAAACATGAAATCTCCTAATGATGAAGAGAGTACAGAACGCCATTGTAACTCTAAAATAGCGAAGGACCAGATTACCCTGGTAAGCTATTATAGTAGAGGCACGAGATGTCCTACAAGTAATCCTCTTACTGACTGAGGAAGGTGAAGGTCATGAGAATCCGGCTCTTTCGATGACCTAGTATGATACCAAGGCACTTAGCAGTGATTGGTTGGAGGATGAGTGGTAAACCTCATCTCCACAGGGCATAAAAGTAATGTTTGAAAAACATAATCCACAGCGTAGCACACCTGTTAGAGATAACTACGAGTTGATTGATTGATGTTACACTGTATAGTGCAAATGTCTTCATATTTCATAACTGTTGAACTCATGCTTACTATTATATCTGATGTTGAATACTGTGAAGCTTTTATTGTTTAAGTTATTCTTTGAGGTGCTATAATAAAGCTTCTGGCGGAGATTATAACTCTCGCTGGGACAATTATGTAAAATTGTCTCACCCCGTAGACTTCAACTTTTTAGGTGGACGTCGAGGACGGAGGAACATGTCTACAGGTGACCAGTCCCAGCAGCAGCAGCACCAGGGGCAACAGTAAAATCTCAGGTGGAGATTTAGCCTACCATGTGGTGTAGTTAGAGTCAGTCCTATGTGTCCTCTGTACTCTCAGGTCTTGGAGTCTTTTGGTCTGAGATTTTGGTTATGAGTTCTTGAGATTTTGTATCATGTTGTATATAATTACTCAAGAAGTAATTATCTGAGATGTAAACAGTTTATCTCCTTTTATGAAGGAAGTTTTATGGTTTCAATGCTTTATCTCAAAAAGTTTTAATTTTCGCTGATTTTTGGTATTCCGCTGCTAATCGAATCGCTTCCGCTACATTTAAATCGTGTTTATATCGTGGTTTGGAGATTAGAGCCCACAATTTCATATCACATTTCCCATATTCAAGGTTTGCTAATAATTCCCAATTAGGGTTTCTCAAGAAATCACCCTCAACTAGGGTTTCACATGGATACACCCTCAACTAGGGTTTCACATGGATACACCCTCAGTTAGGGTTTCACATGGATACACCCTCAACTAGGGTTTCACATGGATACACCCTGAACTAGGGTTTCATAAGGATACACCCTCAACTAGGGTTTGAGTTCAATAACCCTGTCAATTAGGGTTTATGTTCATGTTTAGGGTTTCATGATCTCTTTACTTAAGGATCATAACTCTTAACCACCACATGAATCATATTCATGTATGAATTCATGCTATCAACTTCTCAACTTGAATAGGTCATATCACCCTTCAGTTGAGTACATACAACTATGATTAACATAGTGTATCAAGTCATTGACCCTATAAGCAATTAGGAATTCATCCCTTAATTGGCACTAATCCCTTAGGTACTATTCGGGTTTCAACCTTTGTACCTTATTTGATTATCATTACTAATCAACATTGGATCAATGGATCATTCATCATCTTGATTCTCAAGAGATTCAATCACATTGGACCTCCATTACATAGGGTATCCAATTGAATTAGGGTTTTAAATGTTGATTCCTTCAATCATTGAATTCATGGAACCAGTCATCAATTGGACCTACCCTCATACTTCAATTGAGTTTAATAGGTCAACCTTCAACTGATTTGACTCTCAATTGACCCTCAATTGATCATCAATTAGGATTTGATTCAATTGAATTAGGGTTTAGAATCGATGATTCAACAACACTAATCAATGTAAGACTAACCATTGAACCATCATCCAAATTGGGTATGACCTGACCCCAAACGGTCTTGAGGTCGTTTGGATGACCTCCAAACGGTCTCGAGACCGTTTTCCCATCATATCACTCAAAACTAAGCAATCCAATTAGGGTTTGGTTCATTGGATTGATCACCAAATCAGCATTACATTGTTTAACAACTTGGTACCTTTAGACCTTCAAACACCTAACCATACTCAACCCTAGACCTCCAAACCGTCTTGGGTGACCAATGGATGAGCTCCAAACGGTCTTGAGACCGTTTGCCCATCCAACCTTTGGACTCTAGTGAAAATTCATCATGGATTGGTCTATCGAGTTGATCAACAAATCAGCACTACATTGCAATATGATTAGTACCTTTGGACCTTCAATTGGTCAACTATACTTGACCCCAGACCTCCAAACGGTCTTGGGGTGATCCCCAAACGGTCCGGAGACCGTTTGGGTGATCCCCAAACGGTGTTGAAACCGTTTGGGCTAATCAACCCAAAATCTCAACTTAACTCATTGGAATTTCAGCACTGTTTTCAATTAGGGTTTACCTAATTGATTAGCCTTCAACTCATGATTCTTTTGGAGTTAACCCCTCAAATTTGTAGGGTCATTAACCAACATCATTATGAACAGTAATCTCAAACGGTCAACGCTGGGTCAACTCCACCAAACGGTCTTGAAACCGTTTTCCCAAAAAGGTCAAGTTAATCAGATTGAAAATCAGCACTTAATCCAATTAGGTTTCCCTAATTGATTAGGCTTCAACTCACGATTCCTTTGGAGTTAACCCCTCAAATGTGGAGGGTTATTAACCAACATCATTAGGAACAGGAATCGCAAACGGTCAACGCTTGGTCAACCATCTCAAACGGTCTTGAAACCGTTTTCCCAAACAGGTCCAGTTAATCAGGTTGAAAATCAGCATTTAATTCAATTTGATTTGCCTAATTGATTGGCCTTCAACTAACGATTCCTTTGGAGTTAACCCCTCAAATTTGGAGGGTCATTAGTATACATAATTAGGAACAAGATTCCCAAACGGTAAATGCTTGGTCAACCATCTCAAACGGTCTTGAAACCGTTTTCTCCCAAACGGTTTCAAACCGTTTGCCCTTAAACGGTTTGCTGAAACCGCATAGCCAATCAAATTAAAACGATTTGGAATAGCTATAAAAACCATTTGGCTTGGTAATTTTCTTTGGATAAGCATATAGGATGATGTCATCATCCCCTTCCTTCGAACAACCAAGAACAGCAACCGTTCTTGATGGAAATTGCAGCAAAGAAACAAGAGTGTATCAAATTGAAGAAATCAATCAACAAAGCATAGAGAATTGATGCAATAGCAATGTTTAAGGGTTTGAGTTATAAAACCCGTCTCCAATTGAGCTCCAAAGCTCCAAGCTCACGCCATTAATGGTGGATGAAGCTCTTGCAACTCCCCCTAGGCTCGTCCTCAAGCTTTTGATTGTAAAAATTGGCTAGGGTTGAAGAGGAGATCGAAATAAGAAGGAATCCATAATTTATTTTCGATTTCCACCATATTATCATGAAGAACGAAGGTCAAGGGCTTACCAACAGGTTGGGGACGTGCTCCCTGCTCCTCCCTATCTCCTTGGTCGGTTTTGCAAGCAAGGGGAAGAACGAAATCCGAAAAGGCCTTGGTTTGGGCTTGGAAATGACACTTTTATAAGGAAATTGATGAGAGAGAAAATGCCTTATAAAAATCCAATTAATCCCAATAAAGTGGCTGCCTCTTCCCCCTCAACTACCTTGGGTACGAGGCACCTTCCTTGCCTTTAATTCTCCTTCATTATCCTCAATTTAAAGAAAAGCAAATTAAGCACCTTAATGCTTATAATATAATATCCCACATGTGAGTGGATATTACTTTTCTTTATAAAAAGGTGAGTGGAATTTCACCTACTTAAGATATTTTCGTTCCTTATCTTGTTAAAGGAACGTCCATACTTATTCAAAATCAACCCAAAACATTTTGGTTGAAAGCCCTTCAATTATTTTTATTCATTTTTGCCCTAAATCGAATTAGGGTTTCAATTAGGCATTATTCTTGATTATTTTAATGTCAAGATTCTCTCTCCTACAACTTAATTCAAATGAGGAGTCCCTCTCATTTTATTTACTCTAAATGATGCTAAGAAACATTAGGGACCTTGTTGAAGTGGTAATTTGCATATTGAACCCTATATTTTGGGTAAATTGCACTTTACTCCAAAACTAGGTTTTAATGCAGAACATTGCCAAACAAGCTCTATCTTGGTGTCCAGGCTTGGGAAAACCATATCACTCCATTATATTCATTCTTATGATGTCACAACATCAGAGGAACATCTTATCATGTGCAATTTGCAAGTTAACCCCTCAACTTAAGTAATTTGTACTTTAGTCCAAAATAAGAAAACATTGCTTCAACATTGTTCAAACAGGACCAAAATTGAAACATAGGTTCCTCTTGAGACCTAATCACTTTTCAAAAGATAAGATTTAAGCATATACTCATATTTCTTAATCAAAACACCTAGGGTTAAAGCATAACCCAGGTCAGGGATGTTACAGAAACCATCGAATTCAGATGATTAGAATTCACATATAATACTATAGGATTCAATCCAAACCATTGGATGTTGAATTGTCCAATCTCATCCATTGGATCAAGTCCATTATTCAACATTATTAGATGAATAAGTGTTATATCCTAACCATTAGATGGGGTTCATATTTCAAAACCATCAATTGGAGTATAGGTCTAACCCTTGAATCATTTGACCCAAGAAACTATTGGGTTAGGGCTTAATTGATTATACAACTACATTATTAACTCACCATCAATTGTGGAGACTTGATCTACCATCGGTTGTGACCATTAAGTCACCATTGGTTGTTAGATCAACACTATATTCATTAATCACCATCAAATATTAAGCTAATGTCATCATTGATTGACAACATTATTGGGGTACTTAGTGGTTGATCATTAAGATTCTAATTAAGCCAAAAATTGACCTAAGGGGAGACCATTGGTCATCATTATAGATTGAAACCCTTGATCACCACCATCAATTGTCAAGATAGCAACACCATCAATTGTGTGGTACGAAGGAAATAGCTTGAAAACCCTAATTTGGATCATCGATTGTTAGGTCCTTAGAACCATCAGTTGTTCTATGTACCTATCCTAGATCCCATTCTACCTTAGAAAGGACGTACACCTATTTACAGGTTCATCTAGGACTAGAACAGAATAGGGAACACCATAAAAAATTGAAATCTCAAACAAGCTTAACTTCATAAGGCTTCAACCACCATTTTTAGGCAATAACATTATCTAACAAGCTTACAGTAAGAAATATAAGTAAAGAGGGTTATAAAAGCCATCTTTACAGAGTATATCAAATCCCAAAAGCAAAATTCTTGAGCAAAGAAGGCAAGAAAACCCAAGTTTTAGATCTGAACTCGACCAAGTAGGCACCCTTCTCCACAAGGAAGCAAAACTCTAGAAAAAGAAGCAAGAAAGGTAGATTCTTGAGTTCTAGAGCAACTTTTACCATGGAACAACAAGGTTCCCAGCTGGGGAAAGGTATGAGGAAGAAGAATAGAGAAATAAATAAAGGAAAGAATGGGATACTTAAGAATTTTGGTCAAAATCACCAAAAAGGAGATTTAGAAACCCTAAAGGAAGCAAATCATAACCCTAGATGCTTCTACCAAGAATATCCACACCTTCTTCTTCATTTTGGGAGCTTTAGAAACCCTAAAGGATCTTAGGAATACCCTCAACTTAGCACCCCCACATAATCAATAGTATGCGCTCTGAGTTTCCCTTAGGAATACCCGTTTCACCATCCAACAAGTGTTGACACTGGGATGGATCTATGGCACATAGCACTACATGATTAGAGCTTCACTTGATTAATTAATGCCAACTGGGTATATTTTAACTGCATCAATCAAGTTACATATAAATCCTAAAGAGTTAAACAAACATGATTAGATTGCAACTTCAGAAGATATAAAACGTATGAAACAGAAAGCTTACCACATCATCACATGGTAATATTACATTGCCATACATGTGGACATACTCATCATCATACCATCATAGGTTTCAAGTCCTTGTCACATCATACAAAGGATAACACTTCAATTAGGTACAAAACCATGTTCAAGGTCAAAAAACCACTCACATTGTTCCCTCGAAGAACATTATTATCTTATCCATACCTTACCAAAGGCTCACCAAACCATCACCATGAATGTGACACATAAGTTCAGTATAACATTGCATTAAAGAGCTCATGATGTTCACATAACAACATATTAGGGTTACAATACATTAGGAGAGAGAAAGTACTTCCTCACCCCTAATTACTCAAGAAAACTAAGAATGATAACTACTTATTTTAATTAGGGTTAGGTTTAACAAGGTAAGTGAATTAGGGTTTCAAAACAATAATTAAAGGTAAACCGTAATTCTCAGCATGTCCATCAATTATGAAGGCAATTAGGTTAAACATCTCTATTGACCATAGATCCAAGAAATTCCATCGACCACCTAGGTCAAGGAAACATAGAGACCACATAGGATGGAGACACCTTAGCAACTGCTAAGGTTAGGTGCCTTAGCGACCACTAGGGTCCAAGGTCATAGTGACCAACATGAACAAGAAGCTTCATCAACCACTAGGGTGAGGGATCCTTGGTGACCTCTAGGATTGGAGACCCTTGGTGACCACCTAGGTCAGAGAACATCATCGACTGCTAGGGTTAGGGTTCCCTCAACAACCGCTAAGAGTCCAAAAACTTGGTGACCAATTAAAATCATATCTCTTGGTGACCATTAACATCAAAATTCTTAGTGACCACATAAGGTACACAACCTTGGAGACCATCAAAGAGGTGTAAATCTTAGCAAACATCACAATGATGCAAACCTCATATACAACATAGGTTCAATCTTAATGTCCACCTAAGATCAAACCCTTATCGACTAAACCTAGGGAAAAACTTTACGACCAATTATAGTTCAACAACTTAGCGACCATAATGACCAAAAGCTCATTGACCATAAGAAAGTGAAAATCTTGGAGACCATTACTCATTTAAGATCTTGGAGACATCTAAGAGACCTCATCAACCACATAAGATCAAATAGATTGGTTCTCACCAAGAATATGAAATCTCATCAAGTTGCATCACTAGGAAGAAGATCAGTTCAAAACCTTAGTCAACAACCATCATTTGAGAGAACAAAAACCATCATTTTCTGCAAACATGCAAGGACTAAAACATCCATTACCAAGAAAGGTTAATGCACAAGGATTAGGGATTCATCAAAGAAGATACTATACTCAAGAACTATCATATAAACACAAACCCTAGGTCAAGATATCATCTTCCTACTTGGAACGTATTTTAGGGCAAGGTCATGTGCATGCAAGGTAGAAGTAAGCAATAATCATGGAGAAAGTTATATAACTTGCCTTAGAGATGATGAAGAAACTATAAACAAAAAGGTAGCTCAAAGGAAAGGACGAAGAAACCCTAACTTGAGAACTCTCCTTGGCAAAGCTAATCTCTTCTCCAAAAAGGAAAAAAACCCTAGGTAGAAAGGGCAAGAAAGAGACGTTCTTCAAGGTCAAACTCAAGCTCTACCATGGAACACCATGAATTTGTCCAAGAAGAAGATATAAGAGGGAAAGACCACAAGGAAAACTAAGATAAAGAGGGATATATCACTTAACAATGCCAAGAAGTAAAGCATGGATGCTCCACAAGTACAAGGGGATGGTAGATCCGAACCCTAGATCAACATGAAAGGTAGATCAACCTCCTACTTTAACCTTGAGATCCTCCTTACTACCAAGTAAGAGGGGAAGAGATCCAATAGAAAGAAGAGAGAAAAAAGGTTCAAAGGGTTTGGTTGCATGAGAGGAGGGAGGTATATATGTCTATGGGTGAGAGAGGAAAGAAGGTAGAGGTGTCTAACCAATATTGCCATGTGTCCAAGGTATATCACCCATGCAAGCATCTAACACATCCAACCAGGTCAAACACAAACAAGGTGACCCCACCAAGAAAACTCATTGACAAGTTGGTCCATGAAAATATAGCGACCAATGACATAAATAGCGACCAAAGTGATCAGAAAGCTCATCGACCGCCAACCCCAGATGTTGTCGACCATGATGAGCTAAAAATCTAATTGAACGCCAACCCTAGATGGCCCAACAGAATTTCATCAACCACTAAACTTAGGAACATAAGAAAAAATGGCGATCTCCAAACTAGGTAACTCACATTCAAGGTCAAACATTGATTTAGTGCATCCATGCAGGCCCTAATCTCAACACAAGATGTCAACACTGAAACCAAGGTGTAAAAAGTTGACCCAAAGTACAACCATACAAAAAATGATGTGAAAACTTACGAGGCACAACAAGCATGTGACAAATTTCAAGAAAAATCCTAGGTATGCGTAAATTGCAATTAAGTCCAAAGCAAGCACATATATGCATAACTAGCTATAACAATGTCCAAATAGGACCAAACTTGAAACATAAGGTTTTCACATGATATCAAAGCAAATCACAAGGTTTTATTAAGATTTTAAGCATCTATTTATGATAATTAATCATGTTCAACCTAAAAGAAAGGCTAGGGGTCTGAAAAAACCACACAAAATTTCTACCCCTACCAAATAGTCTACCCAACATTAAGAAGTGAGTACACTCACTAGCTTCATTCTTATGGAACCAATCACCCAAGTATAAGGCTCATTATTAAGAACACATATTATCTAATTCCTATAGGTTTCTGGGACATCTCCCTCCCCTAGATGGACTTTCAAACACGTATTTGACGATTTGTTTTCTGTAGGTTTATGTTCTTTCACAAGAAGTCTATGGTTTAAAAAATTTCATTGGAACCACACACTGGGTGACTCAACTCATATACTCATAAATTTTCTAGCTATAGACCCATTATCTAAATTTTGAAGTTCACATATCTCATAATTTGGAGTTTAGGTCATCTATCCTTCTCCCATGGTAGGCTCACCCTCTATGGAGTTCACCCTATCAAACTTCCATTCTATAGGACCTACTTTGTAAAGATAGTAAGTCCCATATGTTGGTCCAAAACAATAACCCACATGTTTTATCTAAAATTATAATAATTTACATACATGCATGCAACCCTATCAGCTACTTGTACCACAAGTGAATTGGCACAATATCATTTAGTGTCATATATAGTGCAAGACTGGATAGGGTTACATTTTCAAAACACTTCTTGAATAAAAAAGAAAATATTTGTCCTTAAATTTCAAACTTAATCATCATATATCAAACTCATATTATCATTAATCATGCTAATTTTTTCTAGGCTACCTTATTGTCCTAACCTTTGTTATGGCTCTAGATGATAAATACTACATCTATCCTCTAAGAACTCTTATCTAGAATAAATTCATTCCATTCCACTTAGGTTGCATGAACCCCTACTACTTTCATGTCTGAGGGACACCTTTTCATATTTACATACACACTATTTATATTACAAAGTTTTTCTCTAAGAAAACAAATGTTAGAGAAAACTATATGAGTCTTGAACACATTGGAAACAAATCCAGACTAGAAAAAATGTGTCTCCCACACATAGTAGAGAGTATAGTGTCATGGCACCTAGTGAATCATGTGAGAACATGGTGTAGGCTAGTGGAGATACCCAAAACACATGTGAAACTATGTCTAGGGTCGATCTTCCCATGATGCCCATCATCTCCAAACAATGTAACGTCCCATACTGCCACAATATAAGGAATGATTGACACCACATGTCATGTCATGAAACATCACCACTCTATACCTAGTTCTTAGACATCTAGATACTAACCTAGAGGCTAATTCATGCCTGATGTCCAACAATTTAAGTTTGTAGGATTTCAAGTGAATAGTTTAAATTAGTTTTGTGTTTTATGAGGAGAAAATGTCAAGTATATCTATTGTTCATGCTCTCATACTAATTTTTATAGACTACAAAATTTGCAAACCATAGAAGATACCTGAATGAAAATGTGGATGCACAAGCATAAATGAACAACAAATTTAGTGCACATACCACAATATCTCAATGATTGACATGTACTATTATACAAAATTGATTATTATGATTTACATTTACATATTGAAATAAGAATTTTACAAGTCCATGACAACATATGCTAACTAGGATCTTTATACAATAGGTACATCATGTACACTTGTTCACAAGCCATCTTTCCTCCCATGCTAGACTTGAACCTTAAATTATTATAATGGAAAAAGTCAGCACAAATGTGTTATGTGGTGCCCATAAAGGACATAAAATATTATAAAGAAAATGTTATTGTATAATATTACTAAAATATTGCTTGAAATGATATAAAAATAAAAAATAAAAACATTTGATCAATATCATAGTTTATTTTACAATATTTTATAATGCGTTTTCCCATTATGGTAATATCACATGTTTATATACATGGCTCCATCTCTCCAACAAGATGGATCCATCTCTCCACTCAAAGGAGGAGGTCACCATTTTGTACAAGTTCCACCCTCCGATATGAGGAGGTCACTTGTACCCATTATCAACATCATCATCATCATCACTCAAGCAATAATAATGGGAATATCATTTATATTCAAGATTATTTGCAATATATATATATATATATATATATATCATTTCAAAAGATTATTCAATAAAAAAATAAGCAACATAAACAAACACATAAGCCAAGAAATTTATAAAACATATCAAACTGGTCAAGAGGTGAAGTATAGTACATTACACATAATATATTCTTCTAGTCCAAGTGGACTAGATAGTCATCAAAGAGGATAGTCCCACATATCTGAATTCAGAGATTCCTAATTATGTTGTGCCATCAATATCACTGTTCATCATCTAATTAAGAACAATGAACCATCATTAACACATGGCTCATCATTATTAATGATATTTAGGTGCATATTAGAGTTTTCGGCCAAACTTATATTCTACTGACATTAAATGTATCCCTGATATTTTTCTACTGATTAGGTGATCATTATTAAGATCTCGTCAAACTTTCATATTTTTATGACATTCAAGATATTTTCTAGAATTCAAATCAGAATGAAAGAACTTAATGACATTTTAATTTCAAAAGACCAAATACTGGTGATTTTATTAAGATTAAAGTCAAAATATTTCCACGATGAATAAAATTCTACTTTTAATTTTCCATAGATTTTCTCGATCAATTATCATTTGTACCATTTGAAACATCTTAACACAAGCATTATCATCACAATTAGAAACCAACATTAACCAATTATAAAAATTCTAACCTAGGGGTCCCATAATAGACATGCCATTTTTCTGAGTTCATAGGTATTTTATGGGAATTTTTTGGACATAGGATGTGATGTCCCCAGATTTTCTAAAACTTAATCTGATGTGTGACGTCCAAATTGAAACCCTCACCTTAGTGAGAATACCAATTAAAACACCAAACACTAGGCTAAGAAAAGGAAAATCAGAGGAAGTCAGAAGGAAACAATAGTATCACATGCACATGAATAATAATAAAACCATACCACACATGTTTACCATTGAACATATAATTACAACATGAATTGTTACAACATTCTATATTACACTTTGAACATCAAACTTTTACATATACATGTTTAGACAACAGGTCCACCTGTACATCAACTTGCCACAAAACTCTCAACTATCCTGGTTCTTCAAGATCATATGTCCACAACCTAAATAAAAGATTACATGTGGTACATGTATTTGTAAAAGTTTGTTGTTCAATGTGTAATATCAAATGTTGTAACAATTTATGTTGTAATTATATGTTGAATGGTGAACATGTGTTGTATGGTTTTATTATTGTTTATGTGCATGTGCTACTGTTGTTTCCTTATGACTTCCTCTGATTTTATCTTTCTTAGACTAGTGTGTGGTGTTTAAATTGGGATTCTCACTGAGGTGAGGGTTTGAATTTGGACGTCACACATTAGATTAAGTTTTAGAAAATTTGAGGATGTCACAGGTGGTATCAGAGCATGAACAATAGAAAAGCTTGACATTTTCTCATTATGTGGCTCAAACTAAAGAAAACCTTGAACTTGAAAATCATTAGGGTTAGATTAGTTGTCTTTTTAGAGACTAGATGTGACTTATCATTAAGGTTAGAATCGAGATGTCTGAGAACTAGTTCTAGACTGGTGCTTGTCATATATCAAGTCCTTAGGTGTTGTTCTTTCCTTATAGTGTAGTGGTATGGGATGTTGCATTATTTAGAAATGACGTACATCGAGGGAAGAGAAACCCTAGACGTATGGTGCTCATTGTCTAGAGTAGATACATTAATCTACACCATGTTCTCACCCTTTTCATTAGTTTTGAAGGCATTACACTCTCTACTATGTTGGACACTCATTTTCAGGATTTGATTTTTGATTCCAATCAGATCGAGACTCAATAGTTTTCTCTGACACTTGTTTTATCTAAGAAAAACTATATAATATTTGATTATATATGTAATTATTACAAAAAATTGTCCCCACATAGGTATGAGTAGGAGGTGTTCATACAACCTAAGTGAAAGTGAATGACATCAGTCTAGAAGAGAGAGTAGTTATGGATTAGATGTCTAATGTCTTGTTAGAATATATGATAGAAGGAATAGATGAAATGAATTTTGATTATATGATGTAAGTCTTATATATATGATATAAGATGGTTTATGATGATAATGGTTTGTATTTGAGGAAGGATTCAACTTTGAGGATTTGATATAAGACTTTATGATGCAAGTGTGTGCACTTTTTTAAGTTAAGATAAGCTAAGTTGAGATAAGATATGTTAAGTTAAGACAAAGTTGTGAATAAAAAAGAGCCTCAATCTATTCTGTGAAGGAGTGCCTTTAGTGTTAGGACTAGTTATAGGGTTAACTCCAGAGAGAGTGAGACCCAGAGGGAGAAGGTCAGAGAACCTAAACTCCAAGATATGAGAATTATGAGAAATATGTGATATGATATGTCCTAAACTAGAATACTCCTGAGTGATTGAGATGAGTTACTTTATGCATGATTCCTATAGATATCTTGAACTCTAGATGTACCAAGGAGAACCAAACCCTAGAGTTAGAGAGAGGTTGTATTTATATGAATATGTGAACATGAATATGAGAGCTTACCATCTGGGTGAGGGAGAGAGTCCTAAGACCCTAGAGGGGGTAGCTATATTAGTATTATCTAAAGCCTCATGCTCGGGTTGGTGGTTCTTCATGTAGGACTCTAGTGGTGTATATATGGAGAGACTTTTGGGTAAGCATATCTCATTGGGAAAGACATGTGAAGAGAATGTCATATCATGTTTTGGTTTGTGCTTATATGGCTACAACTTGTAAGGCTATCATTGGTGCCAATGAGGTACACCCGATAACCCTAGACCAAAGAGGGAAGATAGAGATAGTGCATATGATACTCATAGAGTCGAGTGAGCCTAGAGAGATTGAGCATGACACCACCCTCATGATATGGGTAGGAGAACCTCAACTGGACTAGATAAAGCATTGATATATGTTTGATAAGTCACTTGTATGAGTTTGTTTAGTACAACCATGAGATAATATATTTAAGAATGTGATCTAATCTTGAGATGTGATACATGAAGGTAACATGATCAAAAACTTAGTAATGGTTCAATAGATATCAATGTATAAATGGTTAACCATATACATGAACAATGATGATAATGTGATATAGCTGGTTAATCAAGTGATGAAAGTCACTAACAAAGTTTTTAACTAAATATGAAAGTGATATGATATCATATTAATGACATAATCAGATGTTAACATTAGTTTTTAACGAATCAGTTGAATATGTTCTAACTTTTAGCACAACATGATGATGACATCTTGATATGATGGATAAAGTGTGTCAATTATAATTAACCCCTTCCTAAAATGTATAAGCTAATGTTTGGATATTAACTCTTGGGTTAGGTGAGGATGTAGATCCTAAAATGCAAGATATGTAATGAACTAATTTAAGCTTCGAAACCCTTGTTTCAACCTTGAATGGAGTGTTTGTTCACCTAAGATGCTTGTAAACCTCCTAGGAGTGGTACATATATGTTCAAGACATGATGTTTATGGGAATTTTGCACCTAGAATAGTGACCTAGAAATGGATAAAGACACGATTAGTTTTCCTTGGAGTATGAGTATGGCTTAATTTCAAGGACATAATTTCTTTTAAGATGTATATGATGTATGGAGTGGATTTTTGGTTTAATTTTGAGGATGAAATTTCTTTTAAGGTGTGTAGGATGTGATAGAGTGCTCTTTTGAAATCTTTAATCTCTAATAACATATTGGAATTCATATGTTGAGCTATCTTGAGAGTTCCAAATGTCGTGGTTAAGTTTAAGTGTAAATTGATATTTATATCATGATTAAGATCCTTAAATTTATACCTTTGTGAAATATTTAATTGGATGATAAAATAGCTGATTTTTGTCACCAAATTTGATTAGAATGCATCTTGAGAGGTAGTAAAGCTATGGTTAAAATTTAGCGGCAATTGGAGTATTCTAGAAGAAGTTTTTAAGGTTTTAAAATTGGGAAATAATGTTAAATATTGGTGTTTGATGGACCAAAGTTTAATATTCCTTCCCTCGGTTGGCTGTGTCACGCACCCCTTTTAAGTGGAGGGTTGCATGGCCTCTTGTGCACCTTGGATGGGTAATCATATTGCCAGAACATGTCAAAGTAAGTAGCCATGGATTTGGCTTTGGGAGAATAGACCCAAACCCTTAGATTCAAGATCGAATGGCATGTAACTCTTCTCCTACCTCTAGGTAATAACTCAGAACGTGGAGAGGAGGATGACTGGATGAGGCTGCAAGCCACTTCCACCACATCAGGATCATAGGGGAGAGGGTAGAAACTAGCTTGGTGGTTAAACTTTCCCCATTGAGACATTTTCGTAGAATCCTTAAGCCAGACTTTTGGATAGGTGTAGAGGGAGAACGAGCACCCTTTTCCACTGGCTCTCCACCGTCGGGAGTAGATGGTAGCTGGTAGTAGAAAATAGAGATAGAGACGAAATTAGAGGAACATAGGAAGGTGGTAATGCAAATCGAGTTCAACATGGTCAAAGCCTAGCATTTCCTTGCTCGTGTCTTGTGGTTAACATGGTGGACAAGGTCCACTAAGATGGGGTGGAAGATGGAGTTTGGGGAGTAGTATGGAGTGCATCCCACTAGGCACTTTAGGTGTTGTTCATAACCTCCCATTTTTGTGATGTTATCTTACTAGTTTTTCTTAATTTTCCATACTCTTTCTTAGATAGATTAGAAATAATCCTTAACTTTATGCATTATCATGAATTCATCATTAAACTAACATTTATCTCCTTCTTCTTACAGAAAAACCCAAAAAAATTGTAAAAGGAGCAAACTGTCTGGAGACCGAATGAAGTCCAAACGGTCCCAAGACCGAACGAACTCAAACGGTCCCGTGACCGAACAAAGGCAAACGGTCTGGAGACCGAATGAAGTCCACATGGTCCCAAGACCGAATGAACTCAAATGGTCCCGAGACCAAATGAAGTCCAAACGGTCCCAAGACCGAATGGACTGAAACAGTCCCAAGACCGAATGGACCCAAACAGTCCCAAGACTGAATGGACCCAAACGGTCCCAAGACCGAATGAAGTCCAAACGGTCCCAAGACCAAATGAACTCAAACGGTCCCGAGACCAAATCAAGGAAAAAGATCTGAAGACTGAATGAAGTCCAAATGGTCCCAAGACCGAATGAACTCAAATGGTCCCAAGACTGAATAAAGGCAAACGGTTTGGAAACCGAATGAAGGCAAACGATCCCAAGACCGTATGATCCCAAACGGTCCCGAGACCATTTGATGCCAAACGGTCCCCAAACCGTTAAAGACCCAAATGATCCCAAGACCATTTGGGATTCCTTGAAAGCCTATAAATAGGACCTAAGGAGTCCTCATTTCATCATTGACTTCTTGGGCGTCCAGAGGCTGCACCAATCACTCTAGAACTGTTCCACCTTCATTCTTTGCCCAAAGGCTTCCGATTCAAGATCCACACTCCGTCTTCAAGATACTTCCTCTCTCATCAACATAAGAAGGTGGGAAGTGGAGGATTCTTCATCAAGACAACCACACAACATCAAGATAGTTTCTCTCTCCTCCAAGGGGTCGACCTTCCTCCCTCCTATGTGTAGATGATGCCTTCTCTCTCTTTCTTCCTCCATCTTGGTTCTTGCTATGAGGGAGTAGTCTCATACACTAGGGTGCGGGGTGTAGCCCCGCTATCCATGTTTTCATCTCATACATTGTAATTAATGAATTTGCAATAGAGAAATATCATCTTTTCAGTTTGACATCAATCGCTTAATGAATGCTTGTTGTTTGATCACCAACTTGTGTTATCTTTTATCTATTAGTATGAATTCTCTATGTTTGTGCTTTTAGATTTGATTACCGATTGTATGTTAGTTCTTGATGTATGTAGTCACCATACATCTTTTTTTGATATCTAGGAATGTCTTTCATAGAGTGGAGTAAACTGACCCCCATCGTTGTACTTCCATACTATGAAATGGAATCAGTTGACGTATGCAAGTACAACTTTGATGGGTCGAGGAACACACTTGATGAAGGGAGCAATACAAAGTAAGTGACCATTCATTCGGGAATTGCTGGCATTGCAATACCCCCGTGTTTCTCATAGTTAGTTATTTGAAAGGAAGCTAAGTCTACAAAGATACTAACAGTTTAGACCCTTTTCTTTGCAAGCCATGTTTTTGTGATGTATGTTTTGATCCATGCGTAGTGGCAGTGAAACCTGATCACATCCTAGTGGTTTCTAAATATTGTTTATAATTTTAAGTTTACTTTCTTGTTATTTTCTTTCTCTGTACATTATCTTAACCATCAAATCAACTCTTTCATCTAAATATCAACTTCTAAGTGGATAAGTAGGATTATTACGTTTTCCATCTTGTTAAACTCTTAACAAGACCATTGTCTCGTGGATTCGATCCTTAACTATACTACGATAATACTTCCATGTATCTTAGCATACGTGGGTGGAGATCTTATTATAGCATACACAAAGCTATACTTAGAGATTAACTACCTCTAGGATTTTTAGTGGTGCACACAGCTCCACGTAAAAGGAGGCTCCATCAGTCGTCGAGTTACTAGAGGTCTGGAGATGCTTCCTGGTGTTATGCTTTGTATAATTGATGCTCATGGGTGTTTTCCCCTTTTTGTTCCACCATGGAAGCAACCAGCGGCAGTGACCTCCTCAAGCTCACGAGGAGGAGCTTGGTGTTGAAGGGTGAGTGGCTGTGGAGATCAAAAAGGCATCATTAAAGATGATGGTGCCCTTAGTAGCCCATGATGAGTAGTGTGACTCTACCAATCACTCCCCAGAGCAAAACCTAGTGGCAGTGCTGGTGTTCACGGAGGAATAAAGACCCAAGGGCCAGTGTTCGATTGCAAAGCAAGGGAGAAAGGAAGGAGTGAACTGGGTCCAAAGGTAAGAATCAGTTCAACTACCCAGAACTTATTGGCCTAGACCAAAGAACCGCCCCGATTCAACGTGGACATAGGATGAGCGAGCCGTAGCCTAGTGACCACGTGGCGACCTTAGATTGGCCATAGAATGTAATTACCTTGAAAATCCTAGTAAATACACATATCTTCAATATTTCATAGAAATTAGCCCAGTTATCAGAAAATTGCAAATACGGTACCAAAATTCTCAAACAAATTAGTAGAAAAACATGGAACAATAATATTTGGCTTTTGATGCACTAATATTATTGATATCATGTAAGTTGTGAAATTCTTATTTCATGGATAATAAATATCAAACGATGGCCCAAATTATGAGAATGCATCAAACACTACTAAATATGATATATAATCCATATGATGTTAGACTTGAGGATGTTTGAACATAAAATCATGTAATTTGCTTAGTATGGCTAATTAGGGCTAATAACCCTAATTAATATGCAATAATTAAAAACATGCTCAAGAAACCCTGGAAATTACATCTCAGTATATGAAATGTCATATTTAATTTTGAGATCATAATTATGCATAGAAAAAATATTACATGTTAAATGATCCTAAAATGGTGAGAAAACCCTAACTTGATTAATTTCATGTAATCTAGGGTTAATATGAGCACCTCTTTATATGAAACATAATATACAGATGATCTATACTGATCCAACACATAATTCAAGAATAATACCAGTAACCTAATTCCAAGAAGATAAGACAAGTAATGATGTACATATCCTAATGATCTAAGTCGAACCCTAATGGACATAAATATGGTTAAGATAATGCAAATCTAATGATATTACATGATCTTGTCTTAATAAGGGTTTGACCAAGGATATACTTGGCATGAAGAACATGTGATGATTAGATTATCTTGATCAAGGTATGCCCTTACCTCTTACTTGGCCCACTATTCAATATTGTTGTATTTTATGTGTACAAAACACTTGGCATATGATATTGGATGAAATGATTTTTCTTGTATTCTATCTTGCTTGATTTTCTATACTTATGGCTAAGAACACATGAAACATAAGATATCTGATCCATCGTATGATAGCACTATACTCTTTGGTAGTACAATGCATTGAAGTGATCTAACTCTTTGATAGTAGATAACATTGTATATATGATCTAACTCTTTGGTAGGAGATCATAAGGCCTAAAAGCATCTATCCCTTTGGTGGTAGGTGTATGAGATATATGATGGAAATGTGCTTAAAATTTGTGTTCTCTTTTGTTAATAAACATCTTTGTTCAAGTATATGCCTTTTTTATATTTCTTTATAAATGTTAAGTATTAGTTTTATCTTATTTCTAAGTCTTAGTAATGAGAGGTAAATAAAAAGGCATGTAGGCATACTCAATACAATATTTTTGAATATTGTGCTGATGTGTACCACATGTAATCTTTTTTTTAGGTTGTGAACATATGATCTTGAAGAACCAAGATATTTGAGAGTTGTGTGGCGAGTTAATGTACAAGTGGACCTATTTAAGATCATGTTTTAGATGTAGTGCATGTATATGTAAATGTTTGATGTTCAATGTGTAATATCAAATGTTGTAACAATTCATGTTGTAATTATATGTTGAATGGTGAACATGTGTTGTATGATTTTATTATTGTTCATGTGCACGTGCTATTGTTGTTTCCTTCTGACTTCCTCCAATTTTCTCTTTCTTAGCCTAGTGTGTGGTGTTTACATTAGGATTCTCACTAAGGTGAGGGTTTTAATTTGGAATTCACACATTAGATTAAGTTTTAGAAAATCCAGGGATGTCCCCACGTTCTGAGTTATTACCCAGAGGTAGGAGAAGAGTTACATGTCATTCAATCATGAATCCAAGGTTCTGGGTCTATTCTCCCAAAGCTAGATATGTGACTACTTATTTTGACATGTTGTGACCACATGATTGCCCATCTACGGTGCACAAGCGGTCACACAGACTACCACTTAAAAGGGGCATGTGACACAACCAACCTGGGGAAGAAATATTAAACTTGGGTCCATCAAATACCGATAATGGAAATTATTTTCCAAATTTCCTACCTTAATAATTCCTTTTAGAATACTCCAATTGCCACCAAATTTTAACCATACCTTTACTACCTCTCAATTTACATTATACTTAAATTTGGTGACAAACTCATCTATTTGATTATCCAATTAAATACTTCACAAAGGTATAAATTTATAGATCTTAATAATGATATAAATATCAATCAACACTCAAACTTTACCAAGACACTTGGAACACTCAAGATAACTCAACATATGCATTCCAATATGTTATTAGAGATTAAAGGTTTCAAAATAGAACTCTATCACATCCTACACATCTGAAAAGAAATTTCATCCTCGAAATTAAACCAAAAATCCAGTCCATTACATAGGATCTATTTCAACAAATTATGAAAGATTCCAAAAGTTGTTGGATTTCTAAATGGAATTTACCTTTTAGATAAATGAACCAGATCTACTGGGTAGATCCCTCAACCATCTAACCCACTAACCTAGTCAGACCACTTGTTCATGTATTGTCCCTTCTCAATAATGTGGTGTGTTCCTCTACTTTGTGCAGGTGTCGTCGTATTGTGGGACTCAAGTGAGTGATCAATGACCTAAGCTTCCTCCTTGTAAGGAAGTTAGGTGTCTAGGATCTTCAAACATGTCCTATTACCATTTTTAGCCTCTCATTCTCTTAGTTGGTGGCTCCTCCTCACAAAAGGGATGATCCCATCTGGGTGATTTGGTACAACAACAATGATGATTGGGGCTTTTCTCCCTTTGTATATCCTCACTACAAAAATAAATCAAGAAGAACCATGGTCTCATAGAGACCTCATGGGTGGTTCCATATCATTGTTGAAAGGCTCATGGATCATTTTCCCAACATTGCCTTCCATCTACTCATGGTGGAGTTTGCCAACTTTAGGGAAACCAACCCACCATCCAGTGAGTAGATAGGGATTTTTGAGGTCTTAGTGGCTAACTTTCTCAAGCAACCACACCGGCTCTCCATACCCTCTTCCCCATAATGACATCATTGCAACTCTACCAAACAACAAAAAAGATGGCAAAGGAGAAGAGGGTTGGCCTACTGTTATCTCAAAATTGAAAATAGTATGGTATGGATTGGATGATATATTTTATGAGAAATAATTGATTGGTCATATAGAATCGTGTATAGGTTTCCATCTAGTATGCTAGTCATTGAAGAGTAGCATGGCCTGGTCAACGCCTTTCTGATATACAATGTTCAAAGATTAGGATGTCCTCCCTGCCCTCGATTCCCTCACTAAGGGTCAAATGCTGGCCACACATCCCACGCTTTGAAGTGGCACCCAAAAACCTTCTACATAGAAGGACTGCAAGATATCTACTTTGTCACATGCCTAAGTAAAAAATAACCAAAAGATCGAAGTCCTATCACATTTATGTCATTCATGTCTTCAACTTAACTATGTGTGAAACCCTAATTAGAGAAATGCTATGTGTGAAACCCTAATTAGAGCAATGCTATGTATGAAACCCTAATTAGAGAAACTCTATGTGTGAAACCCTAATTAGAGCAATGCTATGTGTGAAACCCTAATTAGAGCAATGCTATGTGTGAAACCCTAATTAGAGAAATGCTATGTGTGAAACCCTAATTAGAGCAATGCTATGTGTGAAACCCTAATTAGAGCAATGCTATGTGTGAAACCCTAATTAGAGAAGTGCTATGTGTGAAACCCTAATTAGAGCAATGCTATGTGTGAAACTCTAATTAGAGCAATGCTATGTGTGAAACCCTAATCTAGAGAAGTGCTATGTGTGAAACCCTAATTAGAGAAATGCTATGTGTGAAACTCTAATTAGAATGAAGCTATGTGTGAAACCGTAATCTAGGGCAAAGCTGAGTGTTATCATGAATCCAGGGTGATGATGTAATCCTAACTTAGTGTAACAATGAAGGAAACCCTAATTTAATGGGAATTGTATATCCTAACCCTAATTTGGGTATGAGGTAAGAGAAACCTTACTTGGATATGAATAGAAAACCTTAATCCCTAAAATAGGGTAAGGTGCATGAAACCCTAATATAGGGTAGTGCCACTAAACCTATGTGAAGACCTAGCACTGGGTGATGTTTTGTGAAATCTTAATTTCACATAATACTAGGTGAATCCTTGATATAGAAGGATGATTATATGAAACTCTATTGAAGAGTATTACTATGTGAAATCCATAAATGTATGGAATATTCTATGTGAATCCTCAAATTATAAATATGGAGAATACTATTCCTAATAATGGAATAGTGAATAATGTTATGACAAATGTAATCCCTAGATAGGTTGATGATGGATATCATTATATTAATAGTTCCTAACTCAAGTATGAGTCCATAGTATTGGCAACGATTGTATAATCTAAGTGAGCGACTACTGACCAATACCTTACATTTTTTGATAAATGTGATGAACTAGTGCATAAAGTATTAGGATGGGGAATACCCTAATACAATTTAAGTGTATAAACTCAAGTAAGATAAAGGTGTTGAGGGAAGTGATACATCTAGATATGATAGATATCACATCCAACTCTCCAATACTGCTATACCTTGATGTGTTATAAGTCCAAATGCAATTGGATGAATGACACATGAGATGTGTCATGTCAATGGTTACATTGAGATGTAATCCACCTTGTTGAATGTAGGCTAACATACCTTATGAAAAGGTTAATCCAAATCAATAGACCATGATACAATCATATTCTGATAAAGATGAGAGAGAAAATCATACTTTGTGTTGATAATACATTCAATGATGAATGATGAGAATAAATAAGTATGATTGAATACTTATGTTATTCATATTGATTCCTTGCTATGTGAATCCCTAATACAGGGTAATGCTATGTGAAACCCTAACATAAGTTAATGCTATGTGAACCCTAATACAGGGTAATGCTATGTGTAACCCTAGTGCAAGATGATGCTATGTGAAGTCTTAACACAAAGTAATCCTATGTGAAACTCTAATAAAGATTGATGAGTTATGAATGTAATAAGATAACCCTTGTTTTGTATGGTACTGATGTGAAAGAGAAATCATGAACCCTAAAAAGGGAATAGTGATACTACTTAGTGTTGTATGATACTGATTTGAAAGCATTATAATTGTTATCATGACTACTAATCATGCAGGGATGATGAGATGAGATGCATAGCCAGGTATGGGCTATGGTGTTTGTTTATTGAGAATGTTTTATAGGCTTTATAAGCCTTCATAGGCGTTGTGTAGTAAGAATCATTGAACTTTTTGTACTATGTGCAATACTTTGTGTAGCAAGATTTATAATGTCCTTGGTCAGATGACTTGAAGGTATGAAGTTACCTAATAAGTGGTAACAAGCATTCTATGATGAGATAAGGGTTCAAATACCCAGATTCCATAATCATGATAATAAACTTATTAAGAAGTGGAAATGTACTTGATGAGTTGAGGGACTAAGATCCCAACACTTTGTGAAAAGAGTATTGCTACAAGCCATGACTCCCCAATGACAATGCCATGCATTAGATATATGATCTAAGCCTGAAGAGAGTTAATGTTGTGGTAATGATTCTATAGTGAATAAATATCATACATGTTCTTCATATTCCTTATAGGATAAGTGGCATGTTTATTCTATCAAGTTATAGCTGCAATGCTTCTAATAAGAATAATGTTCTAATATGTTAGACATTAAAATATCTACTGTCAAATAAATATGACTCCTCTATTCATATCTATCTTCTTAAGATGCAATAATAATGTTTCTGGCAGAGAGTTATATCTCTCGCTGGAGGAATTTACAATTGTCTCACCCCCGTGGGAATCACAGTTTTTGGTGGAAGCGGACGAGGAGGCATGAATGCTTCAGTAGGTGAAGGACAGCAACAGCAGCAGCAGGGACAGCAGTGAAGTCTCAGGTGGAGACACTGGCTGTTATGCCTTGTACAGATGTAAATAGAGTCCTATGTGTCGTCTCTGTACTCTCAAGTCCTCGGAGTAGTAGTTAGTGCTTTCAAGATTTTGGCTCAGTGCCTAGAGATTTTCATATTACCTGTGTTTAGTTTAACAAGGTAGCTGATACTTGTAATTCACAGAAAGAGATGATACAAGTTATGTACTTTTGAAAAATAGAATGTAAATGTGTTACTTTTGTTCTATGTGAGAAACTTTTTACTTGATGGATCTTTTGATAAAAAGGTTTTAATTTTTAGTGATTTTTGGTAATCTGTTGTTTAGTGAACGCTTCCGCATTAGTTAATTATGTGTTTATGGGTTGTTTGCCACACCCGCCCTTTGCGGGAGGTAGGGGATGAATTCCTGACTACATGATCAGGATCCCTATCCGCGGGTTAGGAGTTGCCACCCATGGATCGTTGATGTGGATAAGATGATATAAAAGGTTAAATAAATATGTTTTATGCATAAAAGTTTAAGAAATATTAGAAAATTGTAGGAGTGTCCGACTGGGCTCAAATTTTAACCATAGGTACAAGAAGGTGTGTAGAATCTATAGAAATTTTTTGAGAGCCATGGTCTCAAGTTACGTCACTTAATTTGTTACTTTGGATAAGGTAATTACTTAACTTAGTTGTAGTGTCACAAGAGAGACATTATTGAATAACATTTCGAGATTGAGTGTCCATATTGATTGACCTAACCAAGAATTAATGATTGTATACTATCATAGAACATAATTATGAGCAAGGTAGAAAATGTGTGTTGACAAAAAACTCACTTTGTCACAAGGTCATGGTCCCAAACCCTGATTATCATAATTAGATTATAAATATTTTTCTTTCAAAATGTGGAGTTTTAAGTTTTAGGTCAATATTTGGCACTTAAATTCTTTTATCACTTTTTTGGTATTCTTCTAAATATTCTATGACTTTTATGATGTTTGCAAGGTTCACCAAATTTGTTGGAAATCAAGGGACTTTTTTTGAAATTTTTGCTAAAACATTTTTCTTGAAAGAGGGGAAATGGGACGACCATTGAGAATTCTTCCCATTTCTTCTTGCCCGAAGCAACAATGGAGGTGACCAGCTTGAAGGCAAGTGGGACGATAGTGTCAATGAGAAGAGAGAGAAAGAGAGTTGGAGGTTTGTGTTGATCTGGCAGCCTTAGTTCTGTAGATCATGAGTTTCCACCAGCTCTCCCCATTAGTGCTATGGGAGGTAGACTCATGGTAGAGGAGGAGCCTTGAATCACCCTCTCTGGTAGTGTTTTGTTGTGGATTTCAGAGGCATCCATCTCTACAAAGTTATAGCTTTCATTTTTGCACTTTACTTTGGCAATTTTGTCCGTCAATGGAAAAACCTAGTTTTTAGCTTCCTAGTTATTAGTGTTTTGGAGGTTGAAGACAACCGATATGCATGCTCTGATTTTGCAACCTAGTCGATTTTGTTGTTTCATCATTTACTCAGTTGTCTATTATCTGATTTAGCTGATTTCAGCCGTTATGGAAAGCTTATGGTGTTTCTATTATACTTGTGCATATGGAAGCTTGTGATTGGCGTGAGGAGGACTTTATTATGGATGAGCATGTTGTGTATTTCTAAAAGGCATGAATGCAAATAAAAAACATCTCCTGGATACACGACTAGGGGGACTTCTTAATATTAATAGAAGATACATTTGACAATAAGCTTGTGCCTACTTGGATGGATCATCATAAACTCTTACATGATGATGTGAGGGTTGAAGCATACCCATGGTATGCATGATAGATTTCTTACTTTAGTTCATATGTGATTTATGAAATCTTTTATCAGCATTTTCTCTAAGTAGGTGTAACAGTGATACAAGCATGATCATGGGGGAACTGCTCCCAATTAAGAGATTCATGCATCATTTTGGCATTGTTTGGATGAATCTTCATTACCAAGGTTGTCGATTAGAAGATGAGGTATAAACTAGAAAGTTTGATCCATGATGTTTTATATCTACTTTGTCGAGCTTGAATTAGGCCTTTTGTGATGTAGCATTTTTTTTGACTTTGTCGTCCGCCTTGTTTCATTACATTCTTACATTACTGAATGTGTACTAGAGGACCCATTGGAATGACTTGGGGTTGATATATGATAGTTTAGTAGATGAGGACATGCTTGAGAGGATTGGTTTTGGTAGCATTTTCTAGTGTGGGATTGTACATAGACCTTATCTCCTTCCTCTGGTTGACCATTTTTGCCAAGACACTAGAACATTCCACTTTGCTTTTAGATATCCAACCATTCTGAATAATAGGAATGGGGGGTCACCATCAGGCTAGTATTCTGGGAGTGAACCCTGAGGATATTGACATGTCATCTAGATATAAGGTCGATTTAACTTGGTAGAAAGCTACCTTCTTTCCTGAGGGAGAGTGGTAGGGTGCCAGTGGTCCTTTTTATGCAGCCCTGAGGGTTAGGGTGTTCTTATTTGTCTTGATCACTAGCGACTTGGTTAGAAATAGAATGGGAAATAGGGGAGACACCAGCTAGATCTTCTTATTTCTAGAACTATATGTGGTTCCCACCTTTGACTGGGTTGGTGATGTATATGCAAATACACTGACACACCTAAGGAGATGTCTTGTGGGTGACATCAAGGGGAGATGGTTCAGGCTATAAAGAGTTGTGGAGGATTTATAATCTTGATTACGGTAAGACTTTAACCATTGTTTGTTCCATTTTCTTAAAATATTTCTTATAGTTGATTTCACTAGTCTCTCCATGGTTGTTGTGGAACTATAAGCATTTTTGTCTTCACAGACCTATTACTTTGAGCAGGCTAGAGGGTTATCTACATGCATCCCTCCCTATTTGTTATCATTGGGATAGATGTAGTAGCGGGGTGAGGTATGAACAGTGGAGGGGTGAACTGGAGGCAATTATTGTTGCTAAGGTATGCCCATTATTTCATCATTCTATTGTTTATTCATATGTACTTTATTTAACTCCAATTCATTTTTGTTCCTAGCTCTGATTCAAGATCATCACTAGGTTCCATAGTGGCAAGGTGTCCACATCATGCATGACCATCTTTGAGGCGTTATCTCTAGATTCTTCTCGGATCCAGTTCATGTCACCTTCTGGGAGTGTGTTTTATATGGGTGAGTGTGCTTATCATCAGAGGGCTGGAGGATGGCACATTCCCTATGACCCTTTGTCAAGGTTCATCTATCCTAGTTTTAAAATTCATCAAGTTGCTGGGGAGTTGATGTATGGTCATGTGATGCAGGATGAGTACCTAGAGTTGTATTATGCTCATTTCCTAGCGATACTTGTTTCTAGAGAGGCATACAACCCTGCAGATCATTGACGTGGATAAGATGATATAAAAGGTTAAATAAATATGCATATGCATAAAACTTTAAGAAATATTAGAAAATTGTTGGAGTGTCTGATTGGGCTCAAATTTTAACCATATGATCAAGAAGATGTGTAGAATCTATAGAAATTTTTTTGAGAGCCATGGTCTCAAGTTACATCACTTAATCTGTTACTTTGGTTAAGGTAATCACTTAACTTACTTGTAGTGTCACAAGAGGTACATTATTGAATTAAATTTTGAGATTGAGTGTCCACATTGATTGACCTAACCAAGAATTAATGATTGTATACTATCAGAGAACATAATTATGAACAAGATAGAAAATGAGTATGGTCAGAAAACCCATCCGGTCTCAAGACCGTTTGAGCCCATTCGGTCTCAAGACCGTTTGAGCCCATTTGGTCTCAAGACAGTTTGAGCCCAAATGATCTCAAGACCGTTTGAGCCCATTCAGTCTCAACACCATTTGATCCCATTCGGTCTCAACACCGTCTGAGTAGCAGATATCGATTGAAGGCATAATCCAACAGCGAGGGATCGAGCAGTGCATGAATTCAAGACCTCGAAGACAAGTCTCAACCACGAACATGGTGGTTCAAAACGATCGTGGTCTACTTTCATCACCATGACCGTGTGGTGCGTCCATGACCTTGGTGGATCATCCCCAATGCCTGAGCTCTCACTCGCCATGACTATGGCACCCCACCTGCATCGACTCCCTCTCACCCGCCACACCCGTGCAAGGTGGCACGGTCGTGGGGCAGTAGCCTCACCACGACCGTGGTGTCACACCACGGCTGTGGCACAACTCCATCAGAGCCCGATTACTCACCCACCACGCCTGTGAGAGGCGGAATGGCCGTGGGATAGCAGCATTTCCACGGCTGTGGTGCCCCACCACGACCGTGGTGCGCCGTCTTCTACCTCCGAACAGGCTGACAACCACATCAGTACTACCACCTATATCGAGTAGCTTTCTTTTCAATCCATCTTCCAGCCACCATGCCTCCGCCAATGCCAGCACTGCCTAGAGATGTCGTTCACCCTTAGGCCTTTGTCTCCGGTGGAAAGGAACTAATCGATCTGGGATCGTGAGTGAGCAAACGGTCTGTTCGGTTCTGCCAAGACCGAACGGAGGAGGGTACCTCAAGGACTGCTTGGATTTGCAAATCCAAGACCGAATGTTCAGAGGAGAGTCTGGGCAAAACCATTTGATGAGCAAACGGTCTATGAAGACCGTTTGGCCCCCTTCCGAACCTCAAACTGTGAGAGCCAAGATCGTTTGAGTAGCTGGAGCATTGACCGAAGCAATGATCGTTTGCTTATTAGCGGTATCCAAATCATTTGATAGCAAACGGTTTACAAACCGTTTGCCTCTGTCCAAGACCGTTTGCCCAACTTTGCTCAAGACTATTTGATAGCAAACAGTCTACAGATCGTTTGGAGAATGTACTACAGAACATTTGGGATAAATAAAGTGAAACTGTTTGGGAAAAAATATCTCCAGATCGTTTGGTGTCTTTTAATCCAAGACCGTTTGGGGACAGTTCGGTGCCTATAAATAGGACCCAAGGGTCCTCACTTGAGGAGGGGTTCCAGGACGCCGACATGCTTCCTGTACATAGGTCTGATCCAAATCCAGTCCAGTCCACGCCAGTTTCATTCCACCTACTGCCTGTGATGCAACCAAGGAGGCTGAGGAGAGAAGGAAGACATAGTAAGGGAGACTATCCGGTCTATCTTGGCATCTCCCGTTCGTGTCCAGATCTACTCTGACACGACGTAGGAGGTCGTATCTACTTCATCGAGCTGCGACTACCTTCTGCACCGAGTTCATGGTGGAATTCTCTCTCTTTCTCATTCTTCTTGTTTCTCGCATCATGAGCGAGTAGTACCCTTTTCGCTGGGGTGCGGGGACTAGCCCCTCTGCCCATGCAAATCATGTTCTTTTGTTAAGCTCTCAATGTCAATGTATATAACTTTCCATTTCATTGTTAGTTGGTATGTTTGTAGTTGATTATCTACTTGCTTTCATCTTGTTCTTTCCTATATAGCAAAACCTTCTATATGTGGGACGGAATGGCAGTTTACAAGGTTTGTCTCTTTGACGAGAACTTTTGAGAAGATTCCTTGAAGTCGTTAGTGTATGATCCATTAGGGGACGAGACATCTAGCCTATGGTGATGCTTTAGTGGTCTAAACATCCCTCAAGGAGGACCGCAGTCTTAGTTGGATTTTGTATTGTCTTCGTTTATCGTTGATGTTAGTTTGTAGATCTATCTCCTGCTTGCTTATCGATTAATACGGTTGACTCCCAAACTAGAAATAGAATGGGATTTCTTCGGAGCCGTAAGCAAGTGATCCGGTTGGTGATGAGACATATGATGCCTAAGGTGATGCTCACGTAAACCTAACGCCCTAATGGGGGGTTCTGCAACAGCTCCATTTGGATTGATATATCTTGCCTGGATTGTTTGTGATTGAATGTGTTTGCGTGTGTAGCGGAGGTGAAACCCGATACCATCCCAGCGATTCCATATCTTTGATCTTAACTCCAATTTAATTCAACTTTTACTTTCTTGCATTTAGTTCAATTAACCTCAAATCAACCGATCTTTCTAAATATTAGTTTTACTTGAGCTAGATTTGACTGACAAGGATTCTTAAAAATGTTGTCATTTGGGTTCGATCCTTAACTATACTGCGATAAGACTCATCCTCTTGCGGGTGGTATTATTGCACTTTGGTTTTGGTAAAATCTTGGGGATTTCTACCCCGAGTGAGTTTGTTAGTGCGATAAAATCCCACGTTAAATTCTAGCACCGTTACCGGGGACAAAATAATCAGTTAGTCAAATCTAGTTCTTTTAAGACTAATTTAGGATTTTGCTTTTTCTTTTGAAACAATTGATTATCTACTTGAAGTGACTCTACTCCATGGTTCTCACTTTCGAAATCTTTATATTTTCAGGTACAACCCAAGGCCTAGTGTATGCACTATTCGGACAACCCCAAACTCACTGCAAGCTTTGATCCTAATATAGACAGAACTTTTCATCGACAGATCCAAGAAAATCAAGCAAGGATGGCTCAGGAAGAGGAAGTAGCCCGAAGGGTGGCTCAAGCCATCAATGCAAAAAGAGAGAGGCTCATGCAAAAAGACAGAGTTGCGGTTCAATAGGAAATCCTAGCAGCACAAGCAACTGAATTAAATAAATATCTTAGAGAGTTCTCAATCCCAAAAGCTATGAATTTTCATCATCCAGTAGAACCCCCTCCCATCAATGCTCCTAATTTCGAGATAAGAGCGCATTGGATCACCCTTCTTCAGAATAACCCTTTCTATGGCGAGCAAGGAGAAGATAGCCAATAATATCTTCTGAGATTTATTGATCTATGTGCCATGACAAAACAAAATGGAGTCACAGATAATGCCATTAGACTCCGTCTCTTCAAGTATTCCCTTGCTGATAGGGCCATAAGTTGGTACAATTTGCTACAAAGTGAAATACCCATCACCACCTGGGAACAACTCCAAAATGTGTTTCCATCTCTTACCTATGAAATTAGAGGGCGGATTACAAATTTCACTCAAGTTCCTGGAGAAACCCTTGCTGAAGCTTGGGATAGATACAAAGAGCTTCTACGCAAGTGTCCACACCACAGAATTCCCAATAACCAACTGATTGAGATTTTTTTATAGGGGTGTGGATGATGATATTAAGAGATTCCTAGATTCCTCGTCTGGAGGAAACTTCATGCGTCAAAGTTATGACAACGCATGGAGAGTCATCACATTGGGAGTAGAAAATCAAGCCAATTGGGGTAGATCCGTAAGTAAAGGAGTTTTGAAAGTAGTTATGGCCGAAGCTACTCCTGAGTACAAGTCTATTGCTAAAACCATGAAACTCTTAGTTGTCAAGCAAGACCATAGTGAATCATCTCTTACTTCTATTGGAAGAGGACGTTCACCCACTCGAAAACCGGAACAGGTCAAGTCCACTTCCTTGTTCTATGAAGCATGTAAGAGCACCGATCATTCCACTTTATCATGTAATGTTCTCTATGATGCTGTTCTGAGCAATGTATGTGGCCAAGGAGATAATGGTCAGATGGAAAATCTTAATTCTATCAACACCATTCCTAGTCAAAGTTATTACAATCCGAATCAGAATAGGAGTCACCCTAGTTTTCAATATGGAAACCCCTCTGGAGCAGTAAACTTGCATCAATTTGGTTCAAACAATCAACCGAGAGGCCCACCAGGATTCCAGTATAATCGACAACAAAATTTTGGGAATAAAGGAAATTTCAAGGGGAACTTTCAGAATAGGAACTACAATAATTACCAAAATAACTCTCGATACCAGAATCTTAATCAACAACAAGGACAACAAGCATGTCCTATTTCTCCTGATGACAAGCTATCAGCCATTGAAAAAATGTTGCAAACTCAGCAAACCATGATAGCTAACCAACAAGCTCAGTAGAAGGCTATTGAATCTCAACTAGTTCAACTCACAGCTAGCATAAAACCACATGATGGAGTCTTTGCTGGCCAACCCGAGAACAATCCAAAGCGTCCTGAACAGTTGAAGCCAGTCACCACTAGGTTAGGGAAAGACTATTCGGATCCCCCCAAAAAGACACTTGTGGTTATTACAGGCGAGGATGAAAATGTGAGTGCTTAAGACTCAACAACACAAGAGACTCAATCAAAAGATGATAAGTCATAAAAAGGAAATTTTGAGAAGCCTGCTCAAGAAGATGAAGAAACTGAAACCCCAAAACCTGATATCCCTGTGTACAAACCTCGTATACCTTTTCCAGCCCGTCTAAGGCAAACAAAGCTTGATACCAGATTCAATAAATTTAAAGAAGCTATGAAAAAACTTCATGTTGATATACCCTTTTTAGATGCTCTGGACGAGATACCAACATGGACAAAGTACTTAAAGTCACTCCTCACCAGGACGTATATAATTGAAGATTATGAGACAGTAAAATAGGATACAACTACATCTGATATCATATTGAGCAAGATGCCCAAGAAACAAAAAGACCCGGGATCCTTTGGAATTTCATGTCACATTGGCAACTCATCATGCAAGAAAGGATTGGCAGATCTCAGCACAAGCATCTCGATTATGCCACTTAGCCTATGCAAAAGACTAGGGTTTGCATAATTGCTTCCTACTGGCATGACTATACAACTTGTAGACAATTCAATAAAACGTGTGTTAGGAATCCTTGAAGATGTCACGGTGAAGGTAGGCAAGGACACATATGTTCCATGTGACTTTGTCATTATGGACATAAAATAAGATGCTAGATATCCTCTTATCTTTTGTCATCCATTCCTTGCCACTACAAGAGCCCTGATCGATGTTGAAGCTGGTACCTTACTTCTCAGATTAGGCAAAGAAACTCTCGAATTCAAGGTTTTTGAAAGTATGAGAAGACCAAGTATGCAAGAAGAAGTATATCCGATTGACTGCATTGAGAAAATGTCACTTCTGACTCAAGAACATCATGAATCAGACGATCCTTTAGAAGTTTCTCTAACAAATCAATCAGTTGATGAACCAATTGACGAACAAGTAAAAGATTGTGTCGAATCCCTCGACTCTGCTAAAGAAGATATTGAAGCCACTAGTGAAGAGCTCAAAGCTATGGAAACTACATAAGAAACATGTGAAAAACTAAAGGCTTCCGAAATGAAGCCCCTGCCCGAAGGACTGAAGTATGTGTTTTTAGACGATCTCAAGGTTTTCCCAGTTATTATAAACTCTGATCTAATAGCTGAACAAGAAAATAAACTCCTGAAGGAATTAAAGGAAAGAAAGAACGCCATTGGCTATAAAATGAGTGACCTGACTGGGGTCAGTCAAGCGTTGTGTATGCATAAGATCCCTATGATGGAAGATCACAAGCCTACTATTGAGCATCAATGGAAATTGAATCCAAATATGAAGGAAGTGGTATGTCGCGAGGTCATTAAACTGCTTACACCTGGAATAATCTATCTGATCTCAGATTCGCCATGGGTGAGTCCAGTGCATGTAGTCCCAAAGAAAGGTGGAACAATTGTTATACGAAATTAAAACAATGAACTCATCCCCACTCAAATAGTCACAGGGTGGAGGATGTGCATAGATTATAGAAAATTAAACAAGGCAACTCGAAAAGATCATTTTCCAATGCCTTTCCTCGATCAAGTCCTAGAAAGGTTGGCTCACCAAGAATATTTCTGTTATCTTGATGGTTACTCTGGATTCTTTCAAATACCCATACATCCAGATGACCAAGAGAAAACAACCTTTACCTGCCCATTCAGGACATACACATTTAAAAGAATGTCATTTGGTCTCTGTAATGCACCCGCAACTTTTCAACATTGCATGGCTGCCATATTCGTTGGTCTTACTGAAACGATTATGGACGTTTTCATGGATGATTTTTCTGTATATGGAGATTCATTTGATTCATGTCTAAATCACCTCTCCCTGGTCCTCAAACGTTGTGAAGAAGCACATCTTGTGCTAAATTGGGAAAAGTGCCATTTTATGGTAAAAGAGGGCATTGTCCTCGGCCATAGGGTCAGCAATAGAGGAATTGAAGTAGATAAAGACAAGATTGAAGTGATTTCCAAACTGGCTATCCCAACAAATGTAAAAGAAGTCTGTGCTTTCCTAGGTCATGCAAGATTTTATAGAAGATTCATAAAGGACTTCTCAAAGATAACCAAGCCAATGACAAATTTGTTACTAAAAGATGTTGAATTCAATTTTGATAAAGAATGTGTCAAAATCTTCCACACACTAAAGCAGGCTCTCACAACAACACCCATCATTAGAGCTCCCGAATGGGACCACCCTTTTGAAATCATGTGCGATGCCAGTGACTATGTTGTGGGTGCTATTTTAGGGCAATATAGAGAGAAGAAACATTATGTGATCTATTATGCATCAAAAACTCTCGATGAAGCCTAGAGGAATTATGCAACTACTGAGAAAGAACTTCTAGCAGTCATGTATGCCTTTGACAAGTTCAGATCCTACCTAATTGGTTCGAAGGTCATTGTCTACACAGACCACGCCGCCATTCGTTACCTTCTGGCAAAGCAAGATGCAAAACCCAGGTTGATTAGATGGATCCTCCTATTACAAGAATTTGATTTAGAGATAAGAGATAAAAAGGGTGTAGAGAATGTTGTAGCAGACCACCTCAGCCGCATCCACACTCTGGATACTGAGAAGATTTCGATCAATGATTCCCTTCTAGATGATCAACTAATGAAGGTCTCAGAAGCTATACCATGGTACTCAGATTTTGTGAACTACCTTGATACTGGGGTTATCCATCCCCAATGCACCGGGAATGCACTGAAGAAGTTCATGCATTATGTGAAGCAATATCACTGGGACGAGACATATCTCTTTAAACTATGTGCTGATGGTCTGTATCGACGATGTATCGCCGAAGAAGAAGCTCACCTTATTTTGGAACAATGTCACTCAGGACCAGTGGGAGGACATATGAGCTCTAAAAAGACTGCCTTTAAGGTTTTGTAATGTGGATTCTTGTGGCCAACCATATCCAAGGACTCCTATGACTTTGTCCTATCATGTGACAAATGTCAAAGATCAGGCAATATAACAAAGAGGAATGAGATGCCACTGAATCTATGGCAAGAAGTCGAGATATTTAATGTATGGGGGGTGGACTACATGGGTCCATTCCCATCTTCTCATGGATTTTCATACATCCTAGTGGCGGTAGACTACATCTCAAAATGGGTTGAAGCTATACCAACCGTCACTAGTGATTCCAAACCCGTCATCAAATTATTCAAATATATTATTTTCCCCCATTTTGGAGTGCCATGAACCGTGATATCTGACAGAGGGTCCCACTTCCTTGAAAGAAGCTTTGAAGCTTTACTGAGAAAATACAGTGTAACACATAAGGTAGCCTCACCTTACCATCCACAAACAAGTGGACAGGTGGAGGTCTCTAACAGTCAACTAAAGGCTATTCTGGAAAAAACTGTAGGACGCAATCGAAAGGATTGGTCAACAAAAATCAACGACGCCTTATGGGCCTATCGAACTGCTTATAAAACTCCCATTGGGACTACACCTTTTTGATCAATATATGGAAAGGCTTTCCACCTGCCAGTCGAACTAGAACACAAGGCATGGTGGGCAATTAAACAACTCAATTTTGATATGAAAGAAGTAGACCAAGCCAGGATTCTGCAACTCCAAGAGTTGGATGAACTCAGGATGATAGCTTATGAGAATACACAAATCTACAAAGAACGCACAAAACTGTGGCATGATGGACATCTAAAAAGAAAAGATATACAAGTGGGAGACCAAGTTTTTCTATTCAACTCAAGGTTGAAGTTATTCCTAGGAAAACTTTGCTCACGCTGGTCTGGACCATACATCATCAAGATCATCTCCCCACATGGTGCCTTCTCATTATGGAATGAAAAGTCAGGTCAATTTGTAACAAACGGTCACCGCTTAAAGTGATATTTCACCTCAACTGACATAGGAACTAAAGCAACATTGGAACTCACCGATCCAAATGATCCACCAGGAAGCTAAAGGATTCATTCGAGCCATCGACATAAAACAAAGGCGTTTGTTGGGAGGCAACCCGATCAATAATTTCATTTTACTTTTCTTGTCAAATTAGAATATTTCTTCAATTTTGTTTTTACCTTATAGATAATTTTCATTAAATAAAATTCACACCACAAGATGCTATTTTAAGATCTAATTGCTCTTTACCTTTGAGATTTTCAGATAAGAGGATGCGCGCTGATTGGAACGCAACCACATCTGGTGGTCATTATGGCATGAATTTTCCCCTCCATCTTGGATTTAGGGTTTGCTCAGGACGAGCAAATCTCTATGTTTGGGGTGGAGGGTGGGTGGTACATACCTTACTTTCCACCTACACCCATCCTTTTCATACTTAAGTATTCTTTGTCACATTCTTGATGAAAAAATTCAAAATTTTCAAAAATCTTTTATGACTTTAAAAAAAAATTGAACAGATTCTTGATGAATTTTTGACACTTCCTATTTCATTAAAAAGTCACTCTCTAACCTGCTATGCATTTTAAATCATTATATCCTCCTTATGTGAAGTAAATCCTCAAAAGGATCACCTTTTGACACAAAGCCTTTTGATTGAAATCATCTTGTGAAGCTCATGATTCTTAACATCATGATACTTATGCAAAAATGACAATCGTCTGTCAAACTGATAGGGATCAAACACGTCGTGCTTCTTAACTGGCTAGTGGAACAATAACATGGAATCCCCACTGGATCGTTATCAAGTCATTATTTGAGCAGAGTACGATAAAGAGAACAACCCAGTGCACTGAATTGTAAATCAAGTTTCTTTCTGATCTGAACTATCTTCTACACATCTTCTATCATCTTCGTATCCCTCCATTCATCAAAAAGAAACAAAAATAGACAAAATTGTGCCAAACCCTAAGTTCGGGGTGGCACGCCACTTCCCTCTTTATCTGCTTCTTCTATACCCCTAACAAATGAACAGGGGCGTACCGCCAAAAATGCAATCTCGAGTCGAATAGAGGAGATATTTGCAAACAAAAAGATGCCAAAACACACACAAAAAGAAATGCAATCTCAAGTCGAATAGAGGAGAGATTCACACCAAAAAAATGCAATAAATGAAATTGCAAATCATAAAATAAAAATCTCGAGTCGAATAGAGGAGAGATTTATTTCTTCCTTCCATATCATCATTCATTCCCTTTTCTACCTAATGGCATAATGATTGCCTACCCTATCTTGAAAAACACCAATGTCAGATCAAATGTACACTTGTTGTTCCACGGGCGTCTCTGGACTCTTACAAAACTCTTTGACATGCTTGTTGTTGGAGAAATTGAGGAGGAAGTGATTTTGGAATACAAACTCAGGAATGAAGATATGGTAAGATGTGTTTAGTGGTCTCAGGAGGTTGAGATACTGAGTCATATTGAGCAGAAAGAAAATATTCATGATGTTGATGAAGTAATCACATGAATTGAAAGTATTCATTCGGCGACTATTTCAGATTTTGTGTTACTCAAGGATGAGCAATGTTTAAGTTTGGGGTATTTTGATGAATGCATATTCATCATGAAATTCAATTATCATTTTTGGACAAATTCAACTCAACACATTTAATGTCGCTCATTAAATATCAAAACGCATCATAATATGCAACATTACTTAATTGATCCAATTATCATGATTTTTATTGAAATTATGGTTGATTTGATGCAGGTCTTGATAAAGCCAAACAATCAACTGGTATCTACCTTCCCTCACCATTGGTTTTGACCAATCGATCTAACCAGACCGTTTGAGCCCATTCGGTCTCAAGACTGTTTGAGCCCATTCAGTCTCAAGACCGTATGAGCAACAAATATCAATTGAAGGCATAATCCAGCCACGAGGGATCGAGTAGTGCATGAATTCAAGACCTCGAAGATGAGTATCAACCACGGCCGTGGTGGTTCAAAATGACCGTGGTCTACTTTCATCACCACGATCGTGTGGTGTGGCCACGACCATGGTAGATCATCCCCAATGCCTGAGCTCTCGCTCGCCATGACCGTGGTCACCGAACCATGACCGTGGCATCCCACCTGCATCAACTCCTTCTCACCCGGCACACCCATGCAAGGCGACACGACCATGGGGAAGTAGCCTCACCACGACTGTGGTGTCATGCCAGGACCGTGGCACAATGCCATCAGAGCCCGATTACTCACCCACCACGCCCGTGCGAGGTGGCACGACCATGGGATAACAACATTTCCACGACCGTGGTGCCCGACCATGGTCGTTGTGCGCCATCTTCTACCTCCGAATAGGCTGACAACCACAGCATCACTACCACCTCCATCGAGAAGCTTTCTTTTCAATCCACCTTCTGGCCACCACGCCTCCGCCAATGCCAGCACCGCCTAGACCTGCCATTCACCCTTAGGCCTTTGTCTCTGGTGGAAAGGAACCAATCGATCTGGGATCGTGACTGAGCAAATGGTCTGCTCAGTTTTGCCAAGACCGAACGAAGGAGGGTACCTCAAGGACTACTTGGATTTGTAAATCCAAGACCGAATGTTCAGAGGAGAGTCTGGCCAAAACCGTTTGACGAGAAAACGGTCTGTGAAGACAGTTTGGCCCCCTTCCGAACCTCAAACCATGAGAGCCAAGATCCTTTGAGTAGCTGGAGTGTTGACCGAAGCAACGAACGTTTGCTTATTAGTAGTCTCCAAACCGTTTGATAGCAAATGGTTTACAAACCGTTTGCCTTTGTCCAAGACCGTTTGCCCAACTTTGCTCAAGACCGTTTGATAGCAAACGGTGTACAGACCGTTTGGAGAATGTACTACAGATCGTTTGGGCTAAATAAAGTGAAACTGTTTGGGAAACAATATGTCCATATCATTTGCGTTTGTAGCGGAGGTGAAACCCGGTACCATCCCAACGATTCCATATCTTTGATCTTAACTCAACTTTAATTCAGCTTTTACTTTCTTGCATTTAGTTCAATTAACCTCAAATCAACCGGTCTTTCTAAATATTAGTTTTACTTGAGCTATATTCAACTGACAAGGATTCTTAAAAATGTTGCCCTTTGGGTTCGATCCTTAACTATACTGCAATAAGACTCGTCTACTTTCGGTGGTATTATTGCACTTTGGTTTTGGTAAAAGCTCGGGGATTTCTACCCCGAGTGAGTTTGTTAGTGCGATAAATCCCATGTCATTTAGTAGACGAGGACATGCTTGAGAGGATTGGTTTTGGTAGCATTTTCCAGTGTGGGATTGTACATAGACCCTATCTCCTTCCTCTGGTTGACTATTTCTTCCAAGACACTAGCACATTCCACTTTGCTTTTAGATATCCAACCATTCACCCCTAGTGAGTTTTTTTGGGATCATTGAGTTAGGATTTTTTGGGACCCCTATTAGTTATTTTCCTGACTAATAGGAATGGGGGGTCACTATCAGGCTAGAATTCTGGGAGTGAACCCTGAGGATATTGACATGTCATTTAGATATAAGGTCGATTTAACTTGGTAGAAAGCTACCTTCTTTCCTGAGGGATAGTGGTAGGGTGCCAGTGGTCCTTTTTATACAGCCCTGAGGGTCAGGGTGTTCTTATTTGTCTTGATCACTAGCTACTTGGTTAGCAATAGAATGGGAAATAGGGGAGACACCAGCTGGATCTTCTTATTTCTAGAACTATATGTGTTTCCCACCTTTGACTGGGTTGGTGGTGTGTATGCAAATACACTGACACACATAAGGAGATGTCTTGTGGGTGACATCAAGGGAAGATGGTTCAGGCTATAACGAGTTGTGGAGGCTTTGTAAGTTTGATTACGGTAAGCCTTTAACTATTATTTGTTGCATTTTCTTAAAATATTTCTTGTAGTTGATTTCACTAGTCTCTCCTTGGTTGTTGTGGAACTATAAGCATTTTTGTCTTCACATACCTATTACTTTGAGCAGGCCAGAGGGTTATCTACATGCATCCCTCCCTATTTATTATTATTGGGCTAGATGTAGTAGCGGGGTGAGGTATGAACATTGGAGGGGTGAACTGGAGGAAATTATTGTTGCTAAGGTATGCCCAATATTTCATCATTGTATTGTTTATTCATATGTACTTCATTTAACTCCAATTCATTTTTGTTCCTAGTTCTGATTCAAGATCATCACTAGGTTCCATTGTGGCAAGGTGTCCACATCATGCACGACCTTCTTTGAGGCGTTATCTCTAGATTCTTCTCAGATCCAGTTCAAGTCACCCTCTGGGAGTGTGTTTTATATGGGGGAGTGTGCTTCTCATCAGTGGGTTGGAGGATGGCACATTCCCTTTGACCGTTTGTCAAGGTTCATCTATCCTAGTCTTAAAATTCATCAAGCTACTGGGGAGTTGATGTATGGTCATGTGATGCATGATGAGTACCTGGAGTTGTATTATGCTCATTTCCTACTGATACTTTTTTCTAGAGAGACATACAATTGATGTCAACTTCCCTTAGTGTTATATATTTTGATTTTGAATGTATCTTCATTTGTTTCCTTTTCAATACATGCACTATAAGTGATTGACTATGACTCTTCTAAAGAGTAGGGTGATTATAGGTATGTGTTATGTCATCCACCTCATCCTGAGGTGGTTTCTTCACCTAAGGCTCTTCATTCTCTATCGGTTGAGTAGTCCTTGGCTTTTATGAATTCCCCTTCTATGAGAGAGGTGATGTCCATGGTGATCCCCGTCTAGGATCCTCTAAGTCACTCCTTCCATTTTGAGTACGTCATCCTGACTCCTACCTAGGAAGACATGGACAAGTTTACCAGTCTTCCTTTGCATGACTTGTGGCACGTTGTACCGAAGAAATCAAGTTGGGATGCTGAGTTGGGGAGTTTCTGGGGTGTGAAGAAGTCCTAATATTCTATATTATTGATTGATGATGGTCGTTCTAGACTGTTGATTGATGATGGTCACTTAATTTACATGGAATCCTTGTTCTAGTAATTTAAGAGGTAATTATGACGTGATGTCAACTCTTCCAATATGCCTTGTATCTGACCATATAATTTGATTTAACTGTCAGAGTTGTTCTTTAGAGAGACCATTGGGGAAGGAGACCAATGATTCTTTGATACTGACTGAGTTGCATGAACGTTTGGATGAGGCTCAACTGATAGGTAAGATGATGGAATCCTTCAAGGCCCTAAATATTTATTTAGTAATGAACATCGATCCTTCCATATTGATGGAGTCCTCAAACCCTCATTATATTGTGTCTAAGGATTATGTCAAAATATATTCTGGTTGGTGAGACCATCAAGTCACATTGAGATTTATCTCAATGGCTTGTGAATCTAAAGTCCATAGATGTGAGATGGGGATGTATGGAATTTTGCCTTGATAACTAGGCATACAAAGTGGTCATGCTTGGTTTTTAGTGGTTGGTCATCTTTCCAAATCTTGAGAGTTATGCCACATATTACCCTGTGCTAGTGTTGAGGCTGTTGACTTGTCTCCAATTTTTGTGTCAAATTGAAGCTTTATCCCTTTTTTAATAAGTTGATGGTAGTGTAACATCCTAATTTTTAGAAAATAAATTGGATAATATTGCAAAAATGAAGAGATAACAACATGAACCTACTTTATGCAAAAATTACATACATTTGAATTTCTATTATTATAAACTTGAAACCAAGTGATGTATTGGTCATACTATGATAATTTGAGACATTAAATCAAATACCAAGAAATTTCATATATATATGCAATAGAGAATAAGTTGGAATATTGAGGACCATCAAGTATACCTATATTTGAAGATATCTTGAAATGTAGAGGTATATTTGATCTCAAACTTGAAATCTTCTCATATGATAAGAATTTAGGCTGAATTAATAAATTTTGGAAACTAAATGATCATCCTAAAATTTATTAAGGGATGTTGAAGTTTAAACAACATTAATTTATTTGATGATTTTTCTATGATCAAATTGAGAATCTACGGATGTAATATATATCTAAAGATTAAGATCAGCCTGTAGTAAAATTTTGGAATAAATTGGAGACTATTATCTTGGCCAAAAGTATTTAGCAAGATAATAGCTAAAAGACATTTAAAATTGATTGAAAATCCTTTTTCTCTAGAGCAGGTAAGAGTTGGGCTCTTGTCTGAGCCCTCCAATCCCAATGGGGTTGAACCTGCGTAATAACAACTGTCTAATGGTCACCTTCAACCTCCGAACTCCCCACAAGCTAGAAACAATTTTTGTTTCTCATATTTTCCTTGATCCTTAATGATTATCCTTGCAAACCAAGAGTCTCAATCAAATCTGGAAACAATTAAGAATATATAAATACTTTGTATTAACCCTAGTTCATCCTGTCAAAAAAATGCCCAATCTAGTACGTTTCTTCTTCTCTACAATCTATCACAGACAAGTATACCCACCTTCATAGCACCAATGTTCCACCAAGACATATTCTTGATAGACCTATGAAGTCTGGTCCATCACCAATTCAGTTGAATCTTCCTGATGAGACATCACCGATTCAACCTACATTTCTACCATCGACAGTGTGGACTGCTTGATGCCAATCACCATGCTTCAAATTGAGGGCACGGTAAGCTTCCTTGACCCCCATGCTTCATTTCCACACCCCGAGTTCATTTTCCTCTATGCCCAACTGCTGGGTCGACAAACTTGGTTCAACCAACAGTAATGGTGAGTGCTTTTGGGACTGTTCTACTAGGTTTCTTCATTGATTCTTCTCTTCCTGACTTTATTGTGTCATTTAAAAGTCAAAGTCAGTGAGAATGTTTCCTCTTCACCACCCAGTCCTTGATTCCAGCAAGCTAGTCATCTTATCCTATTTTCAGCCATGGCGGTAAGTACAAGCATAGTTTGTGTTCTTGTGTGACCATGACAGTAATCATCTCGACTCTGGTGGGTCGTATTGGAGTTGTTGCACTTTTACAGTCCATGTTTATCATTCGAAAGATGGTTTTCATAGGGTTAACCCAACTTGTGGACCCTCCACCCTCACAGCTATTCGAAATGATGGTGAGGTTGTCACAGGGTACCAAGTTCCCTCATCCATGGCTCTTTGAGGCTGAGAGATGTTAAGGAACCTAGTCGGTAGGGTTTTGTCGTGAGCTTTTTGGCATACTATGAGTTTGAGTTGTAACTATGAGATCCCAGTCGAGCAGCCTGACTCCATGGTGACAGGAAAGATGTCAGGCACCAAGATCACTTGAATACCCTAACGATCAAAATTAATGTGTCACATAGATCTAGGTCAAAATCGTAATTCAAGATATATATTTCAACAATAGTCAGACTACATTGAGAATATATGTTTCACTGATTCAGCCCCTATGACACATATCTTAAAAAAATAGGCTAATGAGCACATATATCTATTAATTTTTTAGTTATCCAATCCCAGGAAATTTTGAAGTGTCTTTATCTTGCTCCTGATTGGTCAGACTTCTATAATTCATAAGTTTTGATTGGTTTGTCATATGGGGTCAAGTTATATATAGTTTCTAATCAATTTTTTGAGATCTAAATGATGGACTTGGATTCATAACCTAATTTGAGTCCATATTCCTATGTTTTAGCCAAGAACCACGAAACCCTAGAAACTAAGGTGAATACAACAATTAATGGATGATTATTCAATGAATAGGTTAATTAAGGTTCAATCAACCCAAGAACGGGATTAGATTTGTTCAACCAAAGAAAAGCAATTAGATTTTTCTTCAAGCCCATGATTATTCATATTTGTAAGATCAGAATATTTAAATATTTCTTAAATAAGACCTTCATGATTTAATGACTTAATATTTTAAAGTTCAGATATGCATGAATAATTTTTTACACATTGATAATTGTGTCATTTCATATGATAAATATCTCATGTAGATATATGTCATTCTTATATCATAGAATGATTAAATTTAATGAATTAAGATCATAAAATAAATAAAAGAATATATTTCTACCAGATATCTTAGTAATGTTTTGTATTAATGCCCAAGACTACAAGATATGAAATGCATGTAAGATTTTCATATTCCATATAAGCATGTACATAAGATTTTCAAGTAGAAACATACTATTAGGATTTCTTATATACTATTGAGATATGAGAACTAAAAAGTTATTTAGATTCCATAGATTGATTAATATGTAAGAGTTAAGTGCAATATAAGAATGTAAGTTTTGAACATATTAAAATATTATCAAGTTGTTAAAATAAAGATTATATTAAGAAAATAATGTATTGAGAATAAAGTTCAATGTCATATTATAATATTAGGATGTATTAAGTTCCAAAATAATATTTTACTAAAATTCATGATTTGAGTCATAAGACTAAGAATATGAGAACAAAATTCTTTAATATTTAAGCTCGAATGAATGCATCAATGTCCATGTTGAGATCAGATATAATAAGATTTTAAAGAGATTGAATTATCTTATCAAAAATCATATTTGAGATATTTGGTACTTAAGTTATTTTTATATACTTGGTATTTCTATATTCAGATCGGATTATTTTCTTAAGCCTTTAAATCAGATGTCAAAATATGATATTAAATTATGTTAAGTCCTCATGTTACAACATAGTTTTAGATTAAGATTTATCAAATAATAAGAATATAGAAGAGAGATACAAATACAAATATAGATACTTAGATAATAGATCAAATTTTAAAAATAGAAATTAAGAATAGATTAAGAGATAAGAGATTGAGATCCAGGATAAGAAATGAAGTGCAAAGATAGAAAATGACATAGAACATTAATAATACATTATGTGATAAGCCCTTGTTTAGAGAGTCCTGGGACAATTCAGAGGCATTTGTTTCCAATTTAAAGGAGTATTTACTCCATTTTAGAGGTACTTCAGTACCAACAGAGTGTGCATTGCACCATAGAGGACACTTTGGTGTCAGTATCAAACATGTTGTGCCAACAGAGGGTGTGTTCCACCATAGAGGACAATTCAGTGTCATAGAGGAGGACTTATTGTATAATGGTGGACAAAATTATATACAAATCATAAATAAAAGATAAATTCAAAGAATGTACATCATCTCATTTATAAGTATAATGAAATAGACTAAGATAAGAGAGACACGAGTCAGGCCCTTTGTGCAAGTCGTGTGGCCCAGTCAACAGAGTACAAGCCGGTTCAGATACAAAACCCAGGCCGAGAGTGCAAGTTATGTGACCTAGGAACCTTCATGCATGTCATGAGACCCAAGTGCTAGAGTACAATTCTCCAAAGGAAGATTAGTAAAAATATAAGAACTAAGTTAAAGAGAGAAGCAACATTAATGTTTTAGATTTTCAATAGAGTTTAATGTTAGTTTGATACTTAAAATGGTCAAGAATATTTTATAGTATCTTATTACTTCAGTAATTCATATATAAGAATACTCATGCCACTTATGCTAACAATCATTTTTCCAATGCATGACTGGGGATGAGATGTCCATATGTGAGGAGTAGGAGGAGAGTCACTACTACAGAACATGTCTTTGGCGTCGGTTGTTTATGCCCTTTTAGCGACGGTTCACATAAATAATATATACATTGGAGTCGGGAACTTACTTTCACATTCTCCCAAATTATTGGTTGGTTCTTTTTCCTGGGGACCTTTCCTCCAGACTTTTTGAATGCATCTAAACCCCTACATGTTAATGTAACACAGTAAATTGCATAATTAAATAGTAATGTAATAACATATGTTAACGGATATAAAAATGAAATATTTCTCACCAGAATAATGGCATTCTCATTACGTGTCCAATTTTAGTATTCAATGTACTCCCCGTAGGATCTAGATTATAAACAGTGAATGTCCCAGGGAGAATAACTAGTAACTCCCAATGCCTACCGCTAGAGGTAAAAAAGTTAAAAATTAATAACTCAAAATCCACAATAAAAATGTAATTTTCTTAAGTCCAAATTATAAGTAAAGTAAACTTACTTGACATTGAATGGAGCTATTATTATAGTCTTCTTTTGTTGACCAAAAATTGTAAAAGCATCTATACAGTATTGTTGAACACTATCAGGGTCTTTAGCTACCATACTAATCAATGATGGAATCAAAAATCCCACATGGTCAAATGCAAATTGTTTACATTGATTTTCGACTAAGTAGTTGCAAAACATGTATTACGTATGCATTAATATATAAGAAACCAGATCACCAGATCTTACACAAGGTATATGGATGTATAAACAAGATCTCACCTTATCCATGTCTCTATCATTGATGTATTCAGCCAATCATATATAAACAACTCAATAATATCTTGTATAAATAAAGAGCTTTCGTATGATTGACCTGCATAATTCGCTTCTAAAGAAATAATTATAGGGCAATGTATATTATGTGCTCGTAGCCAACATGACATTCCCCTACAAGAAGGACCTAATAGGTATTTTAGGTCAGTTGGAACCCAACTTGGTAATACAGGAAGTGGAGGTGGAGGCCTAGATGCTTCGGGTGTCTTCTTTTTAACCTGTATATATAATTTCAGATCAATTGACCTCATATATACACATTAACAATCTAAAGTAATGTAAATTTATCTTACAATTTTAGTAGTGTAGACGACATCTTCTTTGGGCCACAATATCACCCTGCCTTCTGCCTCAGCAAGTGTATCAATATTCGTGTGGGCATATGGCAATGTAGCTTCCATCCAATCGGGGAATACACGTATCGGGCTCACACAAAAGTAGCCCTATGGCATTGGAGTCCCGTGAAACATTGCCCTAGGTAGGGATGGGTAAGCATGTGCCTCTACAACAACATAGTCTTGCATTCTTAAGCGGCATGGCTTCAACGCCTACAAATTTACGTAAAGAATGTTATACATATATACATATCATCTTGAAAACATATCATCTTGAAAAGACTAGCTACAATGTCATAAACAATACTTACAACAGACGTGTTAGGCGGTGGGTCTACATGATTACTCGTAGTCTATGCATCAAGAGAAGAGTAGGTCACCACAGGCTGATTGGAAGTCTGAGATGCCTGCCACCACTGCATTATATCCTCGACATTCTTAGAAACTAGATCCTCGACTCTTTTATTCTCCTATACATGGATAAAAGAAACATTAGCTTCTTATTATTAAATTCCCTTTTTCAGTAACATTCTAAAAAAAGAATAAGTTACCTCTTCTTGTGAAAGTCCCACTCTGGGTTTGTGCTTGGATGGCCCAAAGAATGCTTTGATGCCCACACCAGCGCCTGCACCCCTAACACGTCCAGGATGCTTTGGGTTACCCAGAGCAATTGTCAATTCATCCCTTGTGCCCTGAGGGATGAATGTGCCTTTTTTCCTCTGCTTGTGCAGCTCCCGCTAATCACTATCAACAGAAATTGGTTAGTTAACACCACAAATAATCAATGTTCAAATGATTGCTCTATGAGTTGTATTTTACCATTTTCACAGTCGCCTCAGCAGTTACAGGCTTCTTTATTTCACCCTTCTTGTTTTGCCTCCCAGCTATCCAGACATCATGGCGAGGCAAGGGTGTGGCAGATGTAGTAGAGGACTCCTGAGTAGTAGCAGACTCTGCATGTAGTCTTTGGCGAACGCTTGCATAGCCCTTTGGACCCATAGTGTGGTCATGCACATTCAATGCATGCCTTGCTTTTTGCGCCTCACTGAGGGCCTAGTTAGTATGCACATTAATGATTTGGTTAGTAACACTAAATGTTAATCTTGAATAGGTGAATACTGTTGGGTTTTAGGGGAGACAGAGAAGGCAACGGAAACAAAAAATTTTCTCCCCCAACCCATACCGAGGAAACGCGTCAACGTCTATATAATAGGAAAGGATGGTTTGTGGAATCATACCTTGTCCCGAGGCTTGCTCGGCGACAATACCTCGCGCAATGCACGGTCTTCAACTCCGGTCTTGGACGGTGTCTGTGCAGCTCCTGGTCGCACCGGGACTGACGACTCCTCCTCCTACCGGACTGTCGGATGACAGTTGTCCTCCTGAGCGGCAGAAACCTCCCGCCTCTGAAGTAGCCACATGGACCACCTGGAACTCCACTCTCCTTGTCCCACAAGGAAGTGGAAGGAGTCGCACCCTCCTGTTGACGTACTAGTCGCCAACACACTCTCCTGCTACCAGTTGCAACTGCAGTTGTCCTTCCCTTACTGCACCTCCCTTTTGCGGGAAGCACTTGCTCGGGCTCTCTCATGGTTACCAAAACCAGAGAGAACGACAACTTCGCAAAGCAACCGGCTTGCATTGAGTTGTCCTTTGAGAAGCCCCCAATACCCCTATATATATAGGCGGGTCATGGGACACGGTTCTCTGTGCCCGGCAATACGGTACTAAAGTAGGAGTAGAAGGGTTCGAGAATTTTCCAAAAAAAGCAACCGGTTCGCAACTTGAAATGATCAGTTCACAACTGAACCGATCAGTTCGGCCATTGAGCCGATCATTTGGGGCACTCCAACCGATCGGTTGGTGCCCTGAACCGATCGGTTCATGGTCCTAATCCGGCTCAAAAAGACTTTCCTTGTTTCGTTCTCAATTGGTATTGTATACCAATGTAATTCCCAATCGAATTGGGCAATTTGAAACCAAAGGAAAATTCTTGCCGACATGACTTTCCCAACTGGTCGGTTGCACTAGTTGAGCCGATCGGTTCAACTCTTAAACCGGTCGTTTCAACCTGGGCATGAGCCGATCGTCCTGGACACTCCAGCTGACCGGTTCAGCACCTCAGCCGACCGGTTCATCACATGAGCCGATCGGTTGGGAGCACAGGTTGGGCAAAATCAGTCAATTGCGATTTCAATCAATCCGATACTCCAATCAATGCGTCCAACACCTTAAACCATATGATATTGAGCTATCGATTGATTGAGTGTTTAATTGAACTACTAAACTCCTTTAGTAATCAATCTAAACATTGCTTTGTGGACAAAACTCCTCTTCCAGGTTAAATCCTATGTGTGTGACCCTGCAGGTCCATTTCACGTTGGCAGTGAAAGTCCATAACACTTATGACTTCACAAGCAAAGAGCGGTGCCTAGTCACACATCAGTGCTACCCAAGTGAAAGTAGAAAGTTGGAGAACAACTTTCATCCTACAATCCGTGAATGGTGTTACAGTGAATGTATAATTCCTTTGTCACTGATATCCCGAATGAACTCAAGGCATGGAACAGTCATCCTGTCAACGTTCATTCACTTTCTTGATCTCAGAGTAGATTGAAGGAGATATGTATGACATCAATATCACATACTGATTCACACATGCGTGCGCACGCCTATCTCAATCCTACTCATCAAGTGGCCTTGGATATCAAACTCCCTCAGGAGGGACAAATCCCATATCTATCACTCACCCCTCAAAAGCCCCATGTGTCAAAGCCACCCAATCATCACCTTTATAACAACCCATGTTTCAGGACTGCGTTTGATGATGTCAAAGTGTGCCCAACGACATGTGTTGAGTGCAGTGATTTCAGGTCTAAGAATCACACTCACCACCATCACTGTGAGTACTGACTGCGACTACCATCTCATGGTTCCATGTGTCAAACTCACGGTGGGTCTGTCCGATACCTTGTTCTCTAACAAGTACCTATGTGTTTGGTTTGATATCTCTATATCATGACTAATGAGATTCTGTCATCAACCAACACCACAATCTAGTCTTGTGTGTCATTGCTGTCTATCTACCTTCCACAATGACATCCGACTAGGGACATAACAAGAATGTACAAACTCTTAGCATCCGTATGATCTCATCGTTCAGGTCCTTAACCTGAAAGCATACGTCATTGAGTACTGTCATTCTCTAGACATTCAATCTGTTCTATCACTATCTCATATGACTGAACCAGAAAGAATTGGAAGCTTGCCTTTGATGTTTATCAAATCAATCTTAATGTATCCCACCAATCATCCCATGATTGGCTCTCAGGGCATACATACCAACAGACTCCCACTTGCACTGCGAGCCAATCACTCTTTAATCATATTCATAGTGATCTTCAAACATGTCCCACATGTTACTGTGCTCTAGTGCAAACATAGTGAGTAATGGCAACACCTTGCCAAAGTTTGTATAAATTGCATGTCTCTCATCTCTTCGCTGTACGTCACACGTATGAGATGGAGTTGCCGTAATATGCGATCTAGTATTCCTTTGCTAACCTTTAGCCACATTGCATGATCAAGGATTCCAGACTTGTCATCAATGACCGGAATATCTATAAGTTCATCTCATGAACTTCTAGATCCATATAGTATCCACTGATGTTCTCTAACACACGGATACTCGGCATTTCCTTTTAAATGGTTTTATTGGAACATTTCCAATAATCAACAAACTTTCACTTTTATACATCCTATGTATATTTTGCGATTAATTTTCTGTCCTTTCGGAAGTTCACATCAATGTAACCCTTTACATCGAACTCTTCCTTATCTCCATAGAACTAGTACTTCCCAAGTACTTATCAAGTTCTTATGGTATTCTAGTAACCCTTACTGGAAGTAGACAGACATCCACTCGTCATGTCCTACATACGAGTTATCAGGATGAGCACATCATATTGCTATGTCCCACATACAAGATGATGAATGCATTTTATTCTTGCCATGTCATACATGCAAGACAATGGGATGATTACATACATGATAGATCCATATCTATTCTTAGTGTTCCCATTCTTCATAAGAATTGGACACTTGGCCTTGGGATACTAATATCCATATAACATGGACAAGTTTTCTCCCACTAAATCTGTGCATACTGAACCCTTCAGTACAGATTGCCAATGTATGCTCTCTCTTTTCCAGGTCAAGAGATTTGTCGAGAACTATCTCCATAGATCTCTATTCCTATCATATAGGAAACATCTCTATCTTCCTTAAAGATAATTTCCACTTTTGGATTTCCATTCTAGAACAATTCCATTTCACATCAATATGTGGAATGTGAATACGCTCCCACTAAATCACAGATCCCGTCTTTATCTTTGACATATCAGTCAAACCCTTTGACTATATCATCAAAGTAAAGATCCAATTTTGAGTTGCTTGTACTCAATCAATCACATTGATTAGTCCATTGTAACTTATAGACTTTGTTTGCATTAATGGATTCATAAACCTTATTGGCTGTGTCACGTACACATCCTGATTTTATTCCTCAAAGGAATGCGGTTTTAGTATCCATATGCCAAATGTCTTAGTCATTAAGTTGCAATCAACAAGCATCATCCTTCTCAAAATGTTATCCATGTGTCTTAACACTTAAGACTCATTTGCACTTATGGATTTCATCCAATGAGTGCTACCATCAAGGTCATACCTTATGGTTCACATGGAAATCATTTAGGATGTAATGGTCATAAACCATAACTCAAAATTTGGTTCCTCATATCTTATCAAGATAGTTGACTCATCATATGAACAACTCATCACATAGATAATTGAGGTGTATCTGTCAAGGATATAAGAACTCACAACTCCTTGTGATTCTCAATGTCCTTTATTAGTGTGGGGTATTCATTTATTAAGAAAAATTCAGTTATTTGATAATCATTCTATAACTCCTTAGAGTATGATTCCTTCTTGATTCAGACATCACCATGCCTTAATCATGAGTTCACTATGATACACTATCATAATCACTCATAAGGATCTCAAACATTTGGTCCAAGTATTTCATTCATTGATCTCATCAAGAATTAATACTTTACCAAATTTGTACTTCATCTATGACAATCTTGAACACTTCAAGATGTTCATATTGGTATTTCTCTAAACACCATTTGAAGTATTAGCATTTGTTCCAATTGGTATGTAAATACATCACATGTATTATACCTAATAGGATAATCACTCTCCCACTACCTTTAGTGAAGATTGATTAATCATGTCCAAGATATTCATGTCTCTTAATGGTTCTCTAACCAAAAGAGTCCAGTTTATCCATCATATGGAAACTAGAAATGAATTTCTCATGATTGATGCTAATTTGTTTGTTTGAGTTATCAATAACTTTAGGTATCATTTTATCTTATGCATACCATGTATCACAAGATAAACAAGGCATTGCCACAAAGATCATATCTTTGAGATTGAAACATCAACTTTATTAATTGCCATCATTGTCATACAATATGCAATAATAAAGTGTTTCTATCTATTGGCAATATATGAAATAGCAGTTCTCAACTCTATTTCGTGCCCTTTTAGGCTGAAATAAACTGAAAGATACTCCTATCTATGGCAGCAACACTTGCTCCAATGATGGGTACTTCTTTCTTGGTCCTTTCACATAGGCCATCACTTCTTTGCGGATATTGCATATCATATATGACATATCCATATCTTGGTATCATATACCTCAGATAAAGAAGCGGTTCATTTCATGATACCTTAGGTGGAGATCTCCATCCCTCCTTCATCTTCTTTTGTTCTTCCAGATATAGAGGGCAATCCCTCATACACCCTTTCCCCATGTGCCTTGAGGCTGAAGACGGCTTGGATTTCTGGCTAGCATCAGAACACTTCTTAGCTTTGCCCTTATCCTTGCCCTTAAGAATTACCTTTCTCTTTGATCACATCAAAGATTATGGTTTGTCTTTCTTCATCTTTGCCTTTACTATCCTCAACATGTCCAACAACTTTGTCAACGCTTGTCAAAGTTGTTCATGTTGTAGCTTATCATGAATTGTATGATTTTGCAACACTTGCAGTATCATACCAATAGCCAACTCTTGGCTCAGAGGGAATCCTTCTTAGTCAGGTTTTTACATACCCAATCACATTGAGTGTGTGAATACCTTACTGGATTTCCTTCTGTCATGACATACTAGGACAATATCTTAGAGACATCATATGTCTCATGTTGTCTCTGCAACTCATAGTTCAGAGAACACAACATCAATCACTCCTCATCAATGTCATCCTCAGTATGCTTCCATAAGCATACTTTCAGGCATTGATGTGGTGGGATCGAGTTCATCTGGTTCTGGTATAACTAGGACTTAGAGCTTTCGCTCCTTGATTGAGAACACTTCTCATCATCCTAACCAGTCATGGAATTATTCCCATTTAATTTGTTGGTCTCAAAGACCGATCGCAAATAAAGTTGTTGTTGTTTGTTGCCATTTGAACTACAAAAGGAAAATATGCAATTTTAGTCCAAAACTCATTTTTGACTTATTTGATTGATTTGAAAATTTGACGATATAATTAGGCCTTTAATTAATTATCACTCCGACTATTTTACTTCAAATTGATAGCCCTCACCATCAATTCGGAAGATTGCAGCGTACAACCTTCTAGTGGGCAAGATCCTGAAATCCTCTAAGCCATGGACCAGCTAGGGCTGTCACCCACAACATAGATCTCTCAGGTAGGCAACTTTTGCCAATTGCATCATATGCAACTCTTGATAAGATGTCATATACAACTCTTTGCAATGATCATCTCCATGCCTCAAGGTACTAGATCCCATCTAGATCACCTTGTTAAGTCCGACCCAAAGCAAACACGATGAACATGCACCCTGCTAGGGCAGACCCACACATTCATCCTTCACGCTTCCACGAGGTAGACGGTGCACCACGCTAGGGCGTGCCCACACTTGGTCGAACAAGCTTTTCACGTGTGTCGCATTTGGAAGGCATCTAAAACTTAATATTTTAATGAGGGATTTGGTTTTATATACATATACATATCCAATCACCACAATACATAGTACGTATCATATACATGCTATATCCCACAGAAAACATGCACAAACGATAAAAAGCGATGATTATGGCCATCCTAATGTGATTCCTCGAGCCAAGAGGAATCACCGTCATCTAGGTCTACATCACATGCAACCTGTACAAGATGAACATCTGTGCCTTGCCATCCGAGTTGATCAACTCATCACATGAATGATCTGTACTCTCCAGCCGGTCGTCTGGGTGCCACCAGCCGATCGGTTGGCTCCTTCAACCGATCGGTTCGCCTGGTCGTCGTGCATCTCGTCATGTCCGCCACCCGCTCGTCTCGCTCCTCGAACCGATCATCAACCGATCGGTTCACTCCTTGAACCGGTCGTCTGAGCAGTCGTCTTGATGTCCGCCGGTCTTTGACATAACAGGAAATAAAATCTATCCTATTTATTACATTGCTTTAAAAAAGAGAAACCCCGAGTTACATTCAGGGGGAGCAAAGGTAGGAAAGAATCTCGAATTATTTCGAGTTACAACAGGAATAAAAGAGGGAAGATCGGTGCGCATACCGAGACGCAAGCAACCACAAACAACCACACACAGATAGGGGTTTATAGGCCATAATCACGCTACACACATCCACCACAAAACTCGTTTAAGGGTGACGCGTATCGAGTGCATTAATAATACATATCATATATGTAATTAGGGATTTGTGGATTTAGGATTGGACATGCATAAAGCCGATATTATTCGCATCTTGTGCAATAAATAAAGGCGACAAACCAAAATCGATCATATCGATATTCCTAAAATATAGAACAGCTGACGTGGCTCTGATACCACTGTTGGGTTTTAGGGGAGACAGAGAAGGCAGCGGAAACAAAAAATTTTCTCCCCCAACCCATACCGAGGAAACGCGTCAACGTCTATATAATAGGAAAGGATGGTTTGTGGAATCATACCTTGTCCCGAGGCTTGCTCGGCGACAATACCTCGCGCAATGCGCGGTCTTCAACTCCGGTCTTGGACGGTGTCTGTGCAGCTCCTGGTCGCACCGGGACTGACGACTCCTCCTCCTACCGGACTGTCGGATGACAGTTGTCCTCCTGAGCGGCAGAAACCTCCCGCCTCTGAAGTAGTCCACACGGACCACCTGGAACTCCACTCTCCTTGTCCCACAAGGAAGTGGAAGGAGTCACACCCTCCTGTTGACGTACTAGTCGCCAACACACTCTCCTGCTACCAGTTGCAACTGCAGTTGTCCTTCCCTTGCTGCACCTCCCTTTTGCGGGAAGCACTTGCTCGGGCTCTCTCATGGTTACCAAAACCAGAGAGAACGACAACTTCGCAAAGCAACCGACTTGCATTGAGTTGTCCTTTGAGAAGCCCCCAATACCCCTATATATATAGGCGGGTCATGGGACAGGGTTCTCTGTGCCCGGCAATACGGGACTAAAGCAGGAGTAGAAGGGTTCGAGAATTTTCCACAAAAAGCAACCGGTTCGCAACTTGAAATGATCGGTTCACAACTGAACCGATCGGATCGGCCATTGAGCCGATCGGTTGGACCTGAGTCGATCGTTTGGGGCACTCCAACCGATCGGTTGGTGCCCTGAACCGATCGGTTCATGGTCCTAATCCGGCTCAAAAAGACTTTCCTTGTTTCGTTCTCAATTGGTATCGTATACCAATGTTATTCCCAATCGAATTGGGCAATTTGAAACCAAAGGAAAATTCTTGCCGACATGACTTTCCCAACTGGTCGGTTGCACTAGTTGAGCCGATCGGTTCGACTCTTGAACCGGTCGTTTCAACCTGGGCATGAGCCGATCGGTCTGGACACTCCAGCTGACCGGTTTAGCACCTCAGCCGACCGGTTCATCACATGAGCCGATCGGTTGGGAGCACAGGTTGGGCAAAATCAGTCAATTGCGATTTCAATCAATCCGATACTCCAATCAATGCGTCCAACACCTTGAACCATATGATTGAGTGTTTAATTGAACTACTAAACTCCTTTAGTAATCAATCTAAACATTGCTTTTTGGACAAAACTCCTCTTCCAGGTTAAATCCTATGTGTGTGACCCTACAGGTCCATTTCACGTTGGCAGTGAAAGTCCATAACACTTATGACTTCACAAGCAAAGAGCGGTGCCTAGTCACACATCAGTGCTACGCAAGTGAAAGTAGAAAGTTGGAGAACAACTTTCATCCTACAATCCGTGAATGGTGTTACAGTGAATGTATAATTCCTTTGTCACTGATATCCCGAATGAACTCAAGGCATGGAACAGTCATCCTGTCAACGTTCATTCACTTTCTTGATCTCAGAGTAGATTGAAGGAGATATGTATGACATCAATATCACATACTGATTCACACATGCGTGCGCACGCCTATCTCAATCCTACTCATCAAGTGGCCTTGGATATCAAACTCCCTCAGGAGGGACAAATCCCATATCTATCACTCACCCCTCAAAAGCCCCATGTGTCAAAGCCACCCAATCATCACCTTTATAACAACCCATGTTTCAGGATTGCGTTTGATGATGTCAAAGTGTGCCCAACGACATGTGTTGAGTGCAGTGATTTCAGGTCTAAGAATTACACTCACCACCATCACTGTGAGTACTGACTGCAACTACCATCTCATGGTTCCATGTGTCAAACTCACGGTGGGTCTGTTCGGTACCTTGTTCTCTAACAAGTACCTATCTGTTTGGTTTGATATCTCTATATCATGACTAATGAGATTCTGTCATCAACCAACACCACAATCTAGTCTTGTGTGTCATTGCTGTCTATCTACCTTCCACAATGACATACGACTAGGGACATAACAAGAATGTACAAACTCTTAGCATCCGTATGATCTCATCGTTCAGGTCCTTAACCTGAAAGCATACGTCATTGAGTACTGTCATTCTCTAGACATTCAATCTGTTCTATCACTATCTCATATGACTGAACCAGAAAGAATTGGAAGCTTGCCTTTGATGTTTATCAAATCAATCTTAATGTATCCCACCAATCATCCCATGATTGACTCTCAGGGCATACATACCAACAAATACAACGTATATTAACTAGTATCCAAAAATAGAATTGTGCCTCACTTAATACGTTGAATTCTTCAAATTTTCTTGAAGCAACAAATGTGTCCCAATCTTCTTTGTCCAAGAAGTTCCACTGTTCAAGTGTCGACTTCTTCTTCTTATCACCATCTTTTATGTATTCTCTGTTGAGATTTGTCCTATAGTTCCTTAACATCATTCCAGCGCGTTGCATGATGCTTTTACGATGCAACTTCTCATCCAATGCAAACAGATTCTGTAAAATAGATTTGCTATTAACTAGTATCCAAAAATAGAATTGCAAATAATAGAATTTTTAATCTACAAAATAGAATTGCAAATAATAACTCATGCATAAATCCTTCCATATCATGTCTTTCTTCGCCTGAGGAAATTTATGCAATTATCATACTTAACACCACAATGGCTTTGAGTGACAACCCCAAGATAGTTTACAAAATTATTGCGGTTCACTCCAATTGCATTTCCTCCATTATCAAACTCCACAGCCAATCTGGATCCACTGCCACTTAGCGCTATTAAATTCTTCAACATAGTGATGCCCCTTTTCTTGTTAAGTTTTTAGTGATGCACATCAAGTTCCTCCAGTGCTACAGTGGGTACATCAACCTAAAATTTGAAAAAAATAAACACACTGAATTATCCCAATATAGAAATATAGGATATATGACATAACTAGAAAATAATGAATTTTATAGAAATACAGTATATGTTTTTAGAACTTACATTGGTATCATCGCCATGCTCATCATGGATAGCATGCTCATCACGGACTTCATGCTCATCATGGACTTCATGCTCATCATGGACATCATGCTCATCATGGTCAGCCATCTGAAAATGTCATTAAAAAGGCAAACATTTAGAATTTGTATTAACTAGAAGATAATGAAACATCAAATCTGAAAATTATATTGATATTAAAAAAACAAACATTTAGTTTCAATAAAAAAATATAAACATGCATGCCTCTAAAATTGTGATCTTTTATCAATTAACAATCCTTCATTGTGATCTCCGTGCACATATAAGTCATCATTAGCTTCAATATTTTGTGGAGTTGGCAACCCAACTGAGAATGGACTGGAGTCATCATACTTATCATAGTACTCTTCTTCAACTATAGGATCTTCAATAAACTGTCTTTTACCATGAAGAACAACCGACCATTTATCATTTGCAGGATCATCAATATAGAATACTTATTTCACCTGTGATGCCAATATAAATGGTTCACCCTTCTCGCCAATCTTTTCAAAGTTCACTAAAGTGAAACCTAATTCATCCACTATAACTCCTTTGGTGTTATCAACCCAATTACATTTAAAGAGTGGAATTTTGAAATCTATGTAGTCAAACTCCCATATGTCTTCAATGACACCGTAATATGACATTTTAGCTTCACGTGGAATCTTATCCTTTCCACTTGCAAAATACATAGTGGACGCTTGAAGAGTGACCCGACTGTTTTGGACGACACTCTTATCATCTTGGCGCTTTGTGTAATATGTGAACCCATTAATGTCAAACCCTTCATAAGACATAACATTCTATTTTGGTTTAAAGGTGAGGCATTTGATAGTTTCCATAATATCATTTGGTGTTTCAGATACTTGATGTAAGACTTTATGTTCAAACCACTTAGTAAAAGTCTTGTTATGCTCTCTAGCAAGCCACATTGAACTTGCTCGAGGATGTTGTCTCTTGATGAAATTGGTATGTTCCTCGATATAAACACTCACTTCGTCCATGTTGTGTAAAATATACAAGTGAGCTTGTTCCAACTGCTCACGGCTGATTACTTTCACCCGTGATCCCAAAATTCCTTTGCCCTCCTCAATATTCTTGTCATTAATAGGAGTGTTATTACCACTCAGAAAGTCATTGCAAAAATCCATAACGTCTCTCGCCACATAACCTTCAATAATACTCCCTTCAGGCCGATAACGGTTTCGAACATCACCTTTAAAAATGCTCATGTATCGTTCAAAGGGATACATCCAATGCAAGAAAACTGGTCCCAACATTTTCACTTCCCTAGTCAAGTGGACAACAAGATGTACCATGATATCAAAGAACGAAGGAGGGAAATACATCTCAAGCTGACATAGGGTAACAACCACTTCTCTTTGCAAATTATCGAGAGTATTAGGGTCAATAACTTTGCTGCATAGACTGTTGAAAAAGAAACAAAGTCTAGTGATTGCAAACCTTACATGCTTCGACAATATAGATCAAATTTCCACGGGCAATATTTGTTGCATTAGAGTGTGACAATCATGAGATTTAAGACCTATCAACTTCAGATCTTTCATTGATACCAATCTACGGATGTTGGATGAGTAACCCTGTGGCACCTTAACATTTGCCAAGCATTCACAAAAAGCTTTCTTCTCCTTTCTAGACAATGTGTAACAAGCGGGAAGTAAGTATGTTCTTTTATTACCCATTTGACATAATTCTATTAATTTTGACCTTATTTCCATTTCACGTAGGTCCAGTCTGGATTTTATCCCATCTTTAGTCTTACCTGGTATATTTAACAGAGTACCAATGACGCTATCACAGACATTTTTCTCAACGTGCATTACATCGATACAATGCCTGACTGTCAAAGAACTCCAATAAGGAAGATCCCAAAATATTGACTTCTTCTTGAATGAAGAATTTTCACTCCGTGTCGCCATCCTACATTGTGATTTCTTACCAAATTCATTGACAATGTCTTTTACTCTTTCATAAACAACATTCCCTGGTATAGGTTTAGGTGCACTCCGTTCATCATTCCATCCATTGAATGTTTTGCGCTTCCTACGATACAGATGGAATTTTGAAAGAAACCTTCGATGACCAAGATATACAGTCTTGCCACCATGTTTTAGTATTATTGAATCAGTGTTTTCTTCACTTATAAGACACGCTTTAGCTCCTTTGATACTATATCCAGACAAATTCCCATATGCTGGAAAGTCATTAATAGTGCAAAACAACATAGCATGCAAACGAAATGTCTCTCTTACTGAAGCATCATAGGTCATCACACCTTCAGCCCAAAGTTTCTTTAATTCATCAATCATAGGTTCAAGATAAACATCGATATCATTTTCGGGTTGTTTAGGACCCGTTATCAACAACGACAACATAACATACTTATTTTTCATACACAGCCACAGAGGAAGATTGTATATACCAAGCATGACTGGCCAAGTGCTATGTTGGCTGCTCAATGTCCCGTACGGATTCATCCCATCTGTACAAAGCCCAAGTCTTAGATTCCTATCTTATTCACCAAATTTGCGGTACAATAGATCAGTCTTCTTCCACTGTGGGGAATCATACGCATGTCGTAGGATCCCATCATTATTTTTCTTAACATCTGCATGCCACCTCAAATTCTTTGCATCTTTCGGATTTTCAAACAAGCGTTGAAACTGTGATATTATAGGTAGATACCACATCACCTTGGCAGGAGAACCAGTTTTGGACTCCCCTGAAGTCATCAATTTATACCGTGATGCACCACATTTTGGACAATCTTTCAAATCCACATAGTCCTTTTGAAATAATACACAATAATTTGGGCATGCATGTATCTTCTTGGCCTCCATTCCCATTGGGCACAACAATTTCTTTACCCAGTATGTTGAGATTGGCAGCTCGTTTCCTTCAGGAAGCATTTCTTTCAACAAAGTCAACAATGAAGTGAAGCTTTTGTCACTCCATCTATTGTTATCTTTCAACTTATACAATCTCAACACAGTGCTAAGCTTCGTAAACTTAGCACAGCCTGTGTATAACGGTATCTCAGCATCATGCACAATGTTTCTAAAGATAGGAGGTGGATCGGTGTGCTCTACCCTACAACTATCCAACATCGCATCAATGATGTCTACTGGAACTGGTTCGTTCACATCTACGTCATCGGAGGCAATTTCTTCTTCCACCCAAGCACTGCTATCGACATCCACTGGTTTCGAGTTTGAAATATCTCCATGCCAGTTCCATTATGTATAGCCTTGTACAATCCCATTGCACATGACATGACTTTTGATTTCGTCACCAGGTTCTTTCCTATGTTCCTCGGCAAATCTAATAAACTGATCAAGACCAGATATAAACTCTGGGGTGCAGCGATTGCGAATGGACATCCATGATCTATCCATTCTATGATCAAAGAGAAAACAAGTATATATTAGGACAAGACTAGGGTCTACGGTTAACAAATACATGTGATGTCATTCGTTCTATATAATAAATGTGTACCACCTATCGGTGCCCTACTGGGGACTATCCAAGATTTACTCCTAATGAGTAAATCTTGGATGGGTTTCTAGGACAACAAACACATGTGATGTCATTCTGATATATAATAAATGTGTACCTTCTATCGGTGCCCTGTTGGCACATTTTCTGTGCCGTGAAGCTTTTTGGTGTCAGTTATAAAACTGACGCCGAGGAGTTCGACCTTTAGCGGCGCCCACATAGGCGTCGCTTGAGAACCGTCGCCAAAAGGGCATAAACAACTGACGCCAAAGACATGTTTTGTAGTAGTGAAATTCAAAGTTTCTAGGCCAACAAACACATGTGATGTCATTCTGATATATAATAAATGTGTACCACCTATCCCATCCTTGAACACCTAATCTCAGTAGTAAGTGTATAATGTGTATTGGGTTTTCAAGAAAATTTCGGCAGGATTTCCCCGTTGTTCTCTAAGTACATATGTACTTAGAGAACAAATGGGGAAATGCTACCAAAATTTTCTCAAAAACCCAATACACATTATACACTTACATCCTAAGTGAGATTAGGTGTTCAAGAATAGTCCCAAACCGGGGACTATCCAAGATTTACTCTTAATGAGTAAATCTTGGACGGGTTTCTAGGCCAACAAACACATGATGTCAATCTTATATATAATAAATGTGTACCACCTATCCCATCCTTGAACACCTAATCTCACTAGTAAGTGTATAATGTGTATTGGGTTTTCAAGAAAATTTCGGCAGCATTTCCCCGATGTTCTCTAAGTACATATGTACTTAGAGAACAAACGGGGAAATGCTACTGAAATTTTTTCAAAAACCCAATACACATTATACACTTACATCCTAAGTGAGATTAGGTGTTCAAGAACAGTCCCAAACCGGGGACTATCCAAGATTTACTCCTAATGAGTAAATCTTGGACGGGTTTCTAGGCCAACAAACACAATAATAGATATTTACATGTTAGGGTTTCATCACAATTGATGTTAGGGTTTCATCAATGTTAGGTTTAATCAAATCAAATTAGGATGCTAGAATGGACAAGTTTAAATCTTATTTCAACATGCATCAAAATTTACTAAATTAGGTCAAACATTAGGATTGGAAGCACACATATATGCAACCAAAAGATTTTTTCGTATCCTAGGATTTACATAAAGCATTACATAAAAATTTGTTCATATCCTTACTAACAGCAAGCACGACCGTGGTTGTGTTGGCCTACCACAGCCGTGTTGTCCAGCACGGTCATGGTAGGCCAACACAGCAATGGTCGTGCTTGCTGTTGGTAAGGAGCTAGGGAGAAGGAAGCAAAGAGGCTAGGGCTACCTGGAGCTAGCGTGGAGAAGAGCGGTGGCAGCAGTGGTGGCGAGCAAGCGAAGAGCAGAGCAGAGTAGAGTGGCGAGTAGTAGTGGCACCAGGAGAAGAGCAGAGTAGCAGAGAAGAGCAGAGCAGCAGTGGCGGCGAGCGGCGGCAGTAGGAGAATCAGCAGTAGCGACGGCGGCGGTGAGCAAAGGCGCACCAGCAGCAGCAGCGGCGAGCAACATCGGGGGTCGTCGGGTGATTTTAGGCGAGCGGCGGCGAGAAGCAGCATGGGAGAAAATTATCACGATGAAATAGGAAGAAAGGGGGAAGAGTCGGGTTATACATGTCTATTAAGTTTGTCAACAACGTCAGTTATCTACAACACCGACGCCGTTTACTCTTCAGCGTCAATTGATAGTAAACAACCGACGTCCAATTAGACAATCTTTGCCCTAAATTATTTGGCGGGAACCATTATCAGCGTCGGTTATCAAAGGATAACCGACACCAAAAGTGGAACTTTTCGCGCAAATTTTCATCTTATATAGGTGTCGGTTATTAGTTAAACAACTGATGATGTATGTGACACTTTGGGGCCAAATTTTTATCGCTTGAAAATTGGATTTTGCGGGCGATTTTAGGCGTCGGTTTGTTATACCCAACCGACGCTAAATACAAAGTAGTACCTGTGTCTGGTTGGTCTTCGAATATAGACGTCGGTTTTCCTAAATAACTGATGTTGTATAGTATATGCCTCGGTTTTCCTAAAAAATTGACGCCCAAAAAAGCGACATTGAATGCTATTTCTGTAGTAGTGAGTAGGTCCAAGAGACTTAGAAGATGAGGATAGAGAAGAATAAGATCTGGTGGGGTGCCATGTATATGACGATCCTGAGGTTTATAGACTTAGCTATATGTTTTAATGTTTTTAATTTTAGAGTAGAGACTCAAGATGTTAAATGAGTTTTCCATGTGATAACATTTATGTTTGTCCTATAAAAACAATCATGAGAATGTTTTAATACTTCAGTTTGTGTGACTAATTATATTGCTTTTATGGATGCCAATTTTAGGTAATGCCCCCTTAAGTGCACAAATTATGGATAACTTAGTGTTTCTTCCTCTATGAGCATGTGTGTATTTAGGGAGGGAGTTGCAATATGGTACCAGAGCAACATTATAGTTGGTCACCAAATGAATTCTTATGTTCTAACATAAGATCAGCCTATAAGAAGTTATCTGAGAGTAGAGTGCAAATTTAGAAAGATGACTAGCAGCCCTAGGTATAGAAGGAGTAAGTGAAAGATATTAGAAATTGAACTAAGAGCTATATATAGGGTATAAAAGTTTAGATGAGGGTTAGGGTTATGATCTTATATGTTTTAAACTTTTATGTTAACACTATAGCTATATATAGCATTCTCTCTCTCTCTTTCCCACATGTTTGTGGTAGGGGACATAGGCTTATGGGGTTTTTTCGAAAGAATGTTATATGAGTAATCATACTTGCCTTGTCCTTTGAAGTGCATGTGGTATGGGACATGTGCACAAGAGAGGTGTTAAGCTAACTGTGATAAGACATGCCAACTTTGAATATATTACCAACCAACATGTATCCGAGGATGACAATAGAAACTATATTTTACATTAAATGTTTGATACATGAAGTCACATAAACCTTATTAAATACATAGTAAGATCAATGATGCATACAAATGTGTAGATAATTTGACATAGGTAAGGGTTTGATTTAGAGTAAAACCCGAACCCTAAACTAGTTTCCTTAGGAAAGAGGTAAGTAAGGTCCTTTTCCATGTAGATGACAATGATGTGAGATAGATTCTAAGATTCATTAGTAGGATGTCCAGATAATGGTTTAAATAATGAGGCTAGAAATAGATGTTTAGCCATGAAATGCCCACACCTTGACTAGATTAATGAACCTTTAAGATAATAATATAGTTAATGCACTTAATTTACGTAAAACACTAAGGTGGGTAGACTAACCAAGTTTTGAGGACGAAATTCCTATAAGGTGGGCAGTATTGTTACATCCTAATTTTTAGAAAATATATTGGATAAAATTTTTAGGTTGAAAATATGTAAATTAATGAAGAGTTAAGAACACGAGTCTACTTTATGTGAAACTTCCATACATTTGAATTTCTATTATTATAAACCTCAAACCAAGTGATGTATTGGTCCAAATACAATAATTTGAGACATTAGATTGAATAATAAGAGATTTCAAATATATATATGCAATAGAGAATGATTTGGAATATTGAGGATGATCAAGTATGCCTAGATTGAAGATATCTTGAAATATAGATGTATATTTGACTCAAACTTGAAATCTTCTCATATGATAATAATTTTGGATTAATTGATAATTTTTGAAATTAAAGGATCATCCTACAATTTATTAAGGGATATTGAAGTTTAAACAACATTCATTTATTTGTTGATTTCTTATTACTAAATCAAGAATCTAAGGATGTAGTAATTATCTACAAGTTAAGATCAGTCTGCAATAAAATTTTGGAATCAATTAGAGATTATTATCTTGGTCAAACTAAGTCAGGCACATTTCTAAGCCGTCTGATCCCAGAGGGGTTGAACCCATTTAATCACATTCGTCCAGTGGTCAGCTTCAACCTCCAAACTCCCTGCAAGCCAAAAATGATTTTTGTTTCTTGGATTTTCCTTGATCCTTAGTGATTAACCTTACAAACTAAGAGTCTCAATTGAATCTGGAAATAATTATGAATCTATAAATACACTGTATTAACCCTAGTTCACCCTCTTGGAAAACTCCCAATCCAACACATTTCTTCTTCTCCACTGCCTATCACAGACGGGTGTACCCACCCTCGTAGCGCCAATGTTTTGCCCAAAAAGCTTCATGATAGACCTATGAAGCATGGTACATCACCAATATAGTTGAAGCTTTCCTAATGAGACATCGGTGATCCAACCTACATTTTTGGCATCGACGACATGGACCGCTCGAATCCAATCACCCTACTTCAAATTGAGGGTGCGATAAGCTTCTTGACCCTCAAACTTCTCTTCCACATCTTGATTTCACTTTTCTCTATGCCCAATCGGTGGGTCAATGAACTTGGTTCAACCATCGGTAATGGTGAATACCTTTGGGCCTATTCTACTATGTTTCTTCTCTGATTCTTCTCTTCCAAACTTTAGTGGGTCATTGTGAAGTCAAAGTCACTGAGATTTTTCCCTCTTTACCGTCAAGTCCTTGCTTCCACGAGGCCAGTTGTCTTGTCCTATTTTCAGCCATTGCGGTAAGTATAAACTAAGTTTTTTTTTCTTGTGTGACCATGATGGTGATCATCTCAACTCTAGTGGGTCGTATCATAGTTGTTGTAGTTTTAGATTCCATTTTAAGAATTTAAAAGATGGTTTGCATAGGGTTAGCCCAACCTGTGGCCTCTCTGCCCTCAAGTCCATGGCAATGATAGTAAGGTTGTCACAGGGTACCAAGTGCCTTCCATGGCTCTTTGGGGTTGAGAGTTTTTAAGGAACCTAGTGGGTAGGGTTTCATCATGATATTTTTAGCATACTCTAAGTTTGAGTCAGAGCTTCAAGCTCCCAGTCAATCTGCCCAATGCCATGACAATAAGGAAGATGCCAGATGCCAAGATTACTTGAGTACCATGACAATCAAAATTAATGTGTCACACACACCTATGTTAAAATCATAATTCAGGATACATATTTTAGCAGTAGTCACGCTATATATAGAATATATGTTTCACTGATCCAACCCCTGTCACACATATGTTCAAAAAATTGGCTAATGGGCACATGATTCTTTTAATTTTTGAGTTATCCATTCCCAAGAAATTTCAAAGTGCCTTTATCTTTCTCTGATTGTTTAGACTTCAATAATTCATAACTTCTTATTCATTTCTCATATGGGGTTTGTTACAACCTCAATTTTGCATATGTTTTCATAATTGAAATGTATTGATTTTATGAATTTGGAATTAATTGAAAAGGTTGTATGCTTTGCTTCAAAGGATGGATTTCTTTGCAAATATCCCCTTGGATAGGAATTTCGTGATTCCTATTATTATGTTAATCCAATAATGAATATAAAAGAAAAGAAAAGAAAAGAAGAAAAGTCCAAATAATCGAAAAAGATACAAGATAATGAATATTAATTAGGGTATTTATGAGAAATACATAGAAATCTCTAGAAAGTGGCCTTAATGGCCACAACGCAGTAAATTCGGTATACCTATGATTTCTAATGAAACAGACAGGAAAAGAGGAAAAAAGAGATAAAAGATAAAGAGAAATTCTTGAAAAGAAATCTTTTAATGAAAAATAAGTAAGATAATGTGAAATAATGGATGTAGATACATCTACAAGGATAATAAGCATCCTTAAAAAGGAATTTCGAAATATTAGAATTTCTTGGGATCCAAGGAGTCCCAATGAATAAGAAGAAAGAGAAAATGCAAATAATACAAAATAAGAGGATACTGTGATATATAATTAATGAATTTTTGGTATTATCAAAAAGAGGTACTCTCTACTATAAGAAAGTATAATTCCATGCCAATGGATTAAAAATCAAGCATAAAAGATGATAAGAGAGATGATTTTCGAATTCCTAAATATCCAAGGAATATGGTTTATTGAGAAGATATTTAAGAGAGAGAAGATTACTTCTTAATGAAGGAAAGTAGGTGTCCTATGGGGAGAGGGACTTTCTAATCTCATGGATAGGCATCCTAGGGCTTTGCTACCCTCCCCTATATAAGGGTAGACCCATTGGCTGAGTTTAAGAGGATCTCATGCATCCCTCTCTCTTCCCCTTCTTCTTTTTCGTTCAAACCCTAACCAAGAGTGGGTAGTGCTTTCCCTGAGGAAGTAAGGAGCCGGGAGGTCATCATGTTTTAAGCACAACGCCCCACGTTTCCAGAGGGGAGCTCGGCTATCGTCCCTGCGCCTTAGCCCACGCGCAGCAACGGCAGCACGGATGCCAGGCCGACCGCGGGTTGCAGGCCCATCTAGCTTGGACCAGCTGCATTGGCCGTGGGATGAGGGCATCCAGAGGTGTGCGGAGGCACGACAGAGGAAGAGGAATGAGCAGTGGTGGTCATCGGGTCCAGAAAAGGGAGGAGGAGTCGTGCCAAGAGCGGCTAGGGCGGCAGCGTTAGGGCTGCGCAAGGTTGAAGACAGATGGGTGTTGTTGGATACTTTTACCCCTCCAGGGTGTGTATAACTAATAACTTATGCGGGGGTAATCTGGTCTTCTGGCTATGTCCGACCAAAGCTACATTTTGCTTGGGAAAAGCTGGCGTGGCCGCCTGCCATTAGTCCAAGTAAGTGAATTCTTGCAAAAATCATATTTAATTATTAGTAGCTCAGATTGATACATGCAATATATGAATTTTGCTTAGTAAAATGCAAGGAATCCATTAAAAATAGTTTTAGAGCTGAATTCCTCTTGTAATTTGAAAAGTATTTGAAGTTATCAACTTTAATGCATTAATGATAAAGAAGCCCTAATCCATGATGATTAATGGATTGGGAAGGGTTATTTGGATGTTTAAAGTTGATGTTAACCTGTTGATTATAAAAAGGACACATTAGATCTAAAAAGATGATCTTTATGTGTAGTTTAATTTATTTAGGGTTCAATGTACAAGAATATGCTTTAATGGGCCTTGAAACCCTAATCTTGGTAATTATGATTCTTAATGTCTTTAATTGTTCAAATCCATGAATATAACTAAGATTTGATGATTCTAAGCTATTTTGAGTATAAAAGTTTCTATTTGTGGATAAATACCATTAATTTGGGAATTAGGCTTTTCTAGTGAAAATTAGCAATAAATAGAGTTCATATGTGAATTAGACCATAATGAAATGTGAGTTGACAATTCGAAAGAAACCAAAGATGATAATTGGGCCTAATGATCTTGATATGACTTAAAAGGATAAAGATGGTAGTTTTAGTGTAAAAGAGATGTATTAGATATTCAAGTATGCCTATGATGTTAAAATTAGGGTTTGTGAACTAAAAGTGTATTAAAAGTGATAAAAGCTTTATGGAGGCTAAAACCCTAATAAAACTCTAAAGTTGGCCTAGAAATCCTAAGGTGGAATCTAAGTCAATCTTGAGAATGTTTTGGATAAAATAATGACACTTGGATGTTATGCATTAATTTTAGGATATTTTTGATTGCTTGTTTGATTGTCTTGAATATTAATGCTTGGACATCAAGTTACTCTGGATCAGGTATGTGGTTACGTTTATGGTTAAATCACTTTAGTTTCACGGAGATTCCTGAATGTTTTATCAGGTTGCCTGAAAATAACTGCTTGGATGAATTTTATTTTATGCAACTATAAAGTGACTATAACTATCACCATAAATATGTGTACATAACTAGCTCAGATCATGGTCCTCCTCTGTGGCTTTGCTAATGATGAAAAGGATGACCTGGTACATGGTCTACCTATTATGTAGGACCATCAGGTTATCATGAGTCAGGGATTGGGCTACCTATGGGTAGTTCCATGTGACTCTTTAGCATATCAAGAGTTAGGGATTGGGCTACCTATGGGTAGTGCCATGCGACTCTTTAGCATATCATGAGTTAGTGATTGGGCTACCTATGGGTAGTGTCATGTGACTCTTCGACCCTAGGTATTGATCTACCTGTTAGGTAGGATCACGGGGGTCAGTTGGGATGTACTATATGAGAGGTAGCATCCATGTCCACTGTAGGGACAACGCAGATGTTAGGGTATGTATGGATTGAGTAGTTATGTTTAAAGTGTAAAGTTTTCTTGCTAAACCATAATTGCTTGCAATATGTTGTTTCAGTTAATTGAATGATTATTTTTCCCCCACATACTGGCATATTCATTTATGCTGACTGACATTTTGTTTGTCAGTGTTTTAGGTATGAAATGGAAAAGGACAAATAGTAAATTGATATAATGTGAAGATATGAATTAAAGTGCAAGGAGGATTAGTTAGAATAGACTGATGTTGTGGATAGTAGTTTGGAAATCCAAGATTATAAAAAAAAGGTATGCAAAGTTTTATTTTATTCCATCTTTTCAGTATAGTTTTGGTAGAATTTAGTAATTATTATTGATTACTTGTCGAGCCATTGATCCAGAAAATTGGGCTAATGGCTCTGACCTTTTGGTCTCCCTTAATTGAGGGTTACTAGGAGGTGGGGTCATTAAATTTGGTATCAGATCATTGGTTCCTCATTTAATACTTAGTAATTATTAAATTTTACAAACTGTGTAGAACCTGAGGGAGTTATTAGAGGATTTTCTGATGACAGATGTGTCTAGAAAAGGATCACAGTCTAGGGGCTGCCAATATTTTCCTCTGCCCCGCTAGTCGGTCATGAGGACTCCCAGATGCATTGTGACTGCCTGGCCAATGTTTGAGGTTTTGACTCGAAATAAGATACCTTTAGGACTCTCTCATCTATTTTCGTCCTTTCTCAACCCTAATTCTATTAAGATTCTAAGGTTTAGGGTTTTTCTCTCTCTTCCTCACCCTCTTAAGGATAGGGTATGTATGACGAGGTTAAGGAATCCTCCACCAAATTAATAAAAAGCATGTAAACAAGATGTCATGGACATAAGCATAATAGTTTAAGCGTAAACTAAAGAATAGTTGCATGCTTAGATTGTATGACATGTGTTGTCATGCCCTCAGGAGAGAATTGAGGATAGACCCTCTTGTCAGGAGGATGAGTAGAGAGTGGGTCTTGGAGGTAGAGATCTCCATTTAAGGTAGAGACCTGGTGCATCCTCTGAGGATGATGCTAACCCTAACCCTAAGTGGTGGTTAGAGAGAGAGATGACATGATGAGATGGATGTCATGGTCGACCATGTGTGTGGGTTGACATGCTTTTGGTTTTAGATACCTATGATAGTATGAATCATGTGAGGTTAGCTGACCTAGTACCTTTGGTGATCCAACTCTGGGAAGGGTCGTGCAAGTTAGAGTGAAGGATAACTCCTTCATTGATGAGGGTAGTGAAGAACCTATAGAAACCCTATGAGCGTTTATGAGCATGGCATAGTATGCACCTAGAGTATGTTAGTAAGTGTTGGAAGTAGGTCGAAACCCAGGGCAAAAGGGCATGTTGGATAGATTATGAGCTTAGCATAAAAGAGCCATAGATAATCTCTAACGAGCGTAGGTTTCACCCATGTAAGTGTATGCATGTGAGCTTGATCCACCCTTTTAGAGAGAGAACCTCAATGAAAAGGTTGTTTGTAGGGTTATTTTGTAGAGAGAGAGAGAAAGACCCGAATAAGAAGGTTGGAATCTTAGACTCTGGGATATGAGGAACCCTGAGAAATTGGGTATGTTGCGACCTAAGTGGATGGTTGTGGTTGCCTCGTGCATGACCCTTGGAGGCTTTTGGTATCTTGATTTCCTTTAGAGGAACCAAACCCTAGAAGAAAGATGAGGTTGTTGGTACCTATGTGCAGATGATATAGGTTCTTACCTGCTAGGGATAGGAAGAAGAGTTCCTTAGACCCTAAGGAGGTTTAGTAACAAGTTGTAAGGTCTTATACCTAGTTGGTTGTCCTTGAGGAGGACTCGACTATGACGTGTTGTTCAAGTGGAAGGATTGTAGGACGTGCATGATGCACCTCGTACATGCTTGGTTCATTGTTAGAAGGTTGAGCATGTAGTTAGACGGCTGATGCATAAAAGTGAACCTAGGGTTCCTAGACCTATAAGAGGGGAAGTAGTAGTTCCTGGTGCACCTGATGCTCATGACGAGATTTGAGTTTCTATAGATTCGAGCATTGCACTCCTCATGTTTAGAGGAAAAGGAGATCCCTAAGACTAAGGTCTATGTTTGATGAACCTCCTACATATACGTTGGTGACATGGGCATGTATGATGATGGCCCAATGCTGAGGAATGAGGACAAGTATGACCTACAATGGAGACCTAACATGGTTTAGTAGTGGTCTGTTTGTTAGCAATGTGCCTCAGTATCTTGCTAAGGCTAAGCATGCTCATGTGGATGCAAACCATAGACATAAGGACGTTTGTGACATTTTCTGCTATCAAGAGATAGTTTCCTCCCATCCTAGGAAAGGGACCCTTTTGTAGGGTATCGATCAAGTTTTGTTGGGTGTGAGGTAACCTTAAGAGGTCTCATAGAGTCTTAAGAAGATAAGTGGAGAGTACGCAGTATGAGAAGGAACTTGTAGACCCATATATAACCATCACTAAGTGCATGTGGATGTGTTACCATGGAGGTAACCAATATGGGGTCTGATCAAGGTAAGTAGGTCACCCTGATCCCTGTGAAAGGATGTAAGTTAGACCAAAAATGTCGAGAGAGATGATGGAGACTTGGGTAAGGTTTCAAGTTGGATATGTACTATGTTTGAATCCGACGTCTATCCTAGGGTCAGGTAGGGATAATATCGATGGGAGTAGGAGTTACTAAATTCCCTAGTTGCACGTGACCATAGGGTTGGGAGGTAACAACTATCATTGTCTGAGGGCCATGGGTTAGGAGATTGATTACCTTCATGAACTCATGGTACCCAAAGGGTAGATGAGGAGGGCACTCTCTGGATGCATAAGGGAAGAGGGATGACCCCAAAAGTGTCAGCACCCTATAGACCTAGAGGAGATGACCAAGGATGATATGATGACCCAAGTGGGTTTGAGACCAGTTTTCCATGGAAGTAACCTTGATATCGAGATGTTCATGATGTAGAGACATGTGGTGCACATTTCTAGTTAGATTTGAAGGTGTATTGACAATGTGGGATGTACCATCTCTACTCTTAGAATGGGAAGAACTCTATATTTGGACTGCAGCCAAGTGCTTATTTCCTCTTATTACAGGAATGAGAGATAGGATAGTACGCATGGCATACACCAAGGAAAAAGATGATGTGATTCGAAACGTTGCTTTGATGTATGAGGATAGAGATAATAGCATACCCTTATGGAATGTATGATGCGTGGATGGTTTACAAACACTAACAAAACTAAGGTAGTCATCTTATAAGGACATTCTTATCATGAGTTGTATGGAATTAATGAGTTATATAAGTTTGAGTTTGATAACTAAGAATATGAGCTCTGAGTTTTCTTAATGAAGATAGACCTAAAGTCCGAGAAGAGATGATAAGTGGAATACATGGAGGTCTATGTCTTCACTGCTACCTAGCACATAAGGATGAAATGTGGTAATGGATGATCTTGTTGAGACGTAGCTACCTAGTTTAGCTAGTGGAAAGGCTGGAAGAGGTGGCTATGTGAACCCTAAGTTGTGAGATATGTTTGGCTAACACTTAGATGTAACGAGATCCATTGATCGAGTTAGTGGTTGCTTGGTTAACCAACCTAGGGCTTGTGGTGATTAAAGGATGGTTGTAGAACCACAGATGCACTTCTTTGGAAAAGAAGGTGATGAAACCCACGACTAGAGTGTGTTAGGGTTTTTGAGGAATCAACCTTGAGAAATCATACACCTTGATACTACCAATGTAGTAAAGGGCAGTAGTACTTTGGATGATTTAGATGAAGTTGCATGTAGCTTGTCGCCATGCATGCCTGGAGGTGAAGGACGAACACCAGTAACCCAGTGAGTTGATATATAGGATAAGAGTCCCCGAGAGGGAATGGAAGTTCATCACTATGGATGTTGTGGTAAGTCTCCCATGGACCGAAGAAGGTCAAGATGCAATATGGGTTATGGTAGATCGCCTTACCTAGATGACATGATCTAAGTGAAAGAGAGAATACTGTCGGGAGATAGATCCATTTGAACTACATGTAAGAGAGATGGTTCAACTACACCATGATGCAAGTTCAAAGGTTCATGAGTATGACCTAAAGATTCACTTCCATGCGGTGGAAGTAAGTACATGACAAACTCGATGCTAGTACAACTTATCACCCCTAACTGATGGTCAGTATGATACAGACTAGAGGGTCTGATGAGAGTGTGTGTGCTCGTTCAGGGTGATACAAGGAGAAAGTTCTTGTCTTATGAAAGTTGTGATGTTAGCCACCATAGCCAGTATTGGGATGTAAGGAGCTCTGTAAGGGAGGTTGTGTCAGTCACCGCTTCATCAAGATGATGTGGGTGAAGGGACCTCATGAAGGTCAAAAAAAGGCCACAGTGTGTGCAGATGAAGTCGCTTTGATCATGAAATGGCTGAAAGAGAGCCCTGGGGCAACATGAGTCATGAGCTGATGCAAAGTAGACTAACATACAATTCACTATGGGAGAATATGTGATATGAAATCCGACCCCTCTAAGTTATAGCTAAGAAAGCTGAGTCCCGGTTGCATGGGTCCATTTGAGATGGATTGGTGGATTGGCTTATGTTTATCCTTACCCCTTAGGATAACATAATGTATGATGTGTTCCACAAGTCCGATCTAGTGCACTATGTGAGGTACCCAAGCCATGTGCTAAGCCATGAACCTATTTAGCCTTGAGAGAAGTTGAAATGTCCTGAGTCACCTACAAGGGTACGAGATACCAAGGTGAGAGAAAACTCAGATGTAAGAATATAAGATGATGCAGGTTCTTGGGAAGTACCATGGAGAAGGTGAAGCCACATGGGATCCATGATAGACATGAGCAAGTCTTATCCTGCTTGTTTGTATGTTTGATGGAATTTTGAGGACAAAATTCCTATAAGAGGGGAAGGTGCCATAAAATTTACTGTTTGCGATTGTGCCTAGTTGAATTAACTTGAAGGTCTAATGAATTTTGTGCAAGTATTTTTAGCTCTATTCACACCACTCTAGTGCCCTTTGATCCAACATCAAGAACATTGATTTTATCTTGCAAGGAAGCTTTTCTTTATCAAGCTAAGCAATCTTAGAAAAATAAACACCATTTTTAGATTCTAATCCTTGCAAAAAAACTTTATCCTTATTTTCATTTTTAAGAATAACAATATCAAGCATGAGAGAAATAAAAATATTACTATTCTCTTCATTAGAACTAGGCGTAAGAGGTTGAGCTTCTAAAAATCTAATCTTATCAAGAAATCTAGCATTTTCAAGTTTAAGATAGTCTACTTGACTAAGATATGCATTATTTTCATCTAGCAAGAAAATATTAGCATGTCCAAGATCATCTTTTTCTACATGCAAATTATCAACAACTCTAGCAAGATTTTATTTTCTTTTTAGAAGACTTAAGAGAGGCACAAGTAGAATTAATAATAGAAATTATAGATTATCTATCTAAAGAGTTTATATTTATCTCATTTGTTTCTTTAGTTGTTGAGGCCATGAGAGCAAAGTGGTGTTCTCCATCTTCGCTAGAGCTGGAGCTAGATCCTCCACTTGACTCTTCACTTGAGCTTGAGTTAGAGGAGTCAATAGAGCTTTGAGGAGTCACTTGAGATTTTGTTGCCATTTCTCCTTATTCTTGTTCTTCTCTTCTCTTCTCTTGTAATTATGGGTGTTTTTGCCTTTTGGACAATAATCCTTGAAGTGACCCTTGTTTCCACATTTGGAGCTCGATGTGAAAGAGGATGACTTTCCTTTGTGGAGTCTATCCTTGGAGTACATGGCATGTTCTTCAACTTGAGAGGATGGAGAAGCTTGACCAAGAATAGTGTCAATTTGTGCTTTGATTTCAACCTTATTCATTCTCTTTAGCTTTTTCTCTTCTTCTCTTTCTTCTTCATCTTTCTTGTCAAGTTTGAGTTCATGGGCTTGTAGATTACTTATGAGTTCTTTAACATGGATATTACCAAGAGACTTTGTTTCTTCAATGGAGTTCGCCTTGGATTCCCATCTCTTGGGGAGAATTGATGTATACTCTATCCATAGGATGACCTAGAACGTCAAGACCATTCACAATGGTGTTGAGACTTGAGTACATCTCGGATATCCTCTCCTCCTTTCCCATCTTGAAGTTTAAAAAGGAGGCCTTTGAGCATGTAGAATTTGCTTTCCTTCATTTTCTTTGTCCCCTCAAAACTGACACACATCCTTTTCCATATCTCATAGACTGTCTCACAATAGGAAATCTCGTTGAACTCAGTGGGGGACATGGAGGCATAGAGAATGTTGATGTCTTTTGCATTCAAGGTTACTTTCTTCAAAGTAGGCCCCTTCGATTCTTATATCTTTGTCTCTAATATCTTGTATGGAACGTCCACCATTCTCCATAGATCAAGACTTGATCCTTGGATGTAGTATTGGAGTCTTCTATTCCAATAAAGGAAATTGCTCCCATCAAAGATTAGAATGTTGATGAGGTATCTCCCTCCTTGATAATCGCCCATCTTCTCCTACTTGAGGAAGGATGCTTGGAGATGACCCACTCTGATACCACTTGTTGGATCTATGGGTGATTGGCTCTATGGGGGGTGAATAGATCTATAAAAGCTTAAACCAAATTTATTAGAACTTCAATATTTATCACAAGATAAGGTTGCTAATATGAAATTTGGGTGAAAATAAACATACATAGCAAGGATGAGAGAGATTGAACAAGTACAACCAAACAAACCATGTAGAGTGGTTCCATACTCCAAACTAGGAGTAAGTTAATCCACTACCTAGAGAGGTCATCTCTAGGATTTTACAACTATTGTATACTTATAGTCCATTATAATACATATAATATATAACCTTCCTTTTTGGGGACGAGGATAACCAACCTTCCCTTTGAGGACAAGGGATCCAACAACCTACCAAAGGACTTACTATCCAAGACCAAGAGTCTTCAACCTCTACAAGGACTTATCCACTTTGCAAAAAGTTTTCTTCCTTCATCAAGGACTTACCAACTCTTGCACAAGTCTTCCACCTTGAAGGAATCACCCATTCTTCTTGGATCTTCTGCCTTTGACTTTACCTTCTCCAAGGAGGATATTTCACCAAGGGACTCCTTCCATGTTTCTTCTTCTTCACTTCTCTTTGCCAAGAGAGAGAATATTCATCTTTATGGTAGAAATGTGATATTGGGAGGTGAAGGAAGTGAAAGCCTCACAAGGTATTAATGGAGGACTATCTTTCTTACAAATATCCTACTCACTCTAATGGATGTAGCAAGTTATTAACCTTAAGAGTGGAAGGAGGCACTCAACTATGGTATAGGGACCTTCATAGTGCTTCTCTAACCATGGGATGAAGCTCAAGGGGTCTAATTTATAGTTGGGGATGCCTACTAGCCAGTAAAAACACTTAAGGATGAATAATAGTCATTTGGGGTGTTGCAACTAATATTTTTTCGAGTTGTGCAACATTCCAATGGCCAGAAATACTTTTTCTGCACATTCAATACAGTTCGATCGGTCGAATTTACTTTTGGGAAACTCGACCAATTGCACTATGCGACAAAGCAAATTTGAAGCATCAATTTAGTTTATCTTGGATGAAACTTGAATGATACTTAAATTTGTTTTGATAGTGTAGAGATTCGATCGAGTTTACCCTAGGGTAAACAAGGACAATCCTGGACATTTTCTAAGATCAATCCTAGGCATCGGTCGAGTTTCTTGGAAGGAAACTCAGTCGATCATACAACCTGTGATCAATTTTGAAAAATGTCATTTGATTTCTTAATTATTAAAAATAATTGCTACTAATTTTTCTGAGCTTAATTATAAGTTATACAATCATTACAATTGATTTATAACATAATTCCAATAAAGATACATCATATTCCACAAAAGTGTACTTGCATTGATTTTACTTGTCTTTTCTCCAAGACAGGATGCACAAGTTAGGGCATTTGGAGTGTGTATATACCTAATCTGAAATCACTCAAGTAGAAGCATTAGACATAAATAAGTGGAATGATTAGTCATCATCAAAATAAGGGTTTGGTCAATTTAGACCTTGAGTCAACAAGCACCAGTTTTGATCCTACTAGAAGAGGATAAATGTTATGTAGTATTCTATTGTGCATGTAGAAGAGGATTAGGATGTGTTCTTATCCAAGAAGGAAGAATGGTTTCTTATGTTTATAGATATCTTAAGAATAATGAAGAAAACTATTATACATATGATCTTGAGTTGGAAATCATGGTACATGCCCTTAAGACATGGAGACATTATCATTATGGTGAGTCATATCAAGTCTTTACATACAATAACAATCTAAAATATATTTTCACATGAAAGGATATTAGCTTGAGGAAATGGAGGTGATGGAGCTTATATGGGATTGTGACATTACCATTGATTAGCACCTTAGGAAGGACATTGTTGTGGAAAATGATCTATGTAGGAAATCTACATCACCTGTGGATATGTTTTCTGTAGCATGTAAAAGGATAGATTTGTGGGTCAAAATGAGAGATATGAGTTTAGATTTGCAAGTGTCGGGACAAGGTGTGCTAATTACACAGAGGTAGGTTAGACCTACATTTTATGATTAGGTTAAGGAACTTCAACAACTTTACAATGTAAACAACATATATTAAGAGAATACAATTCAGACATTTAGATAATTAGATGTTGTATCAACATGATATATTGTGTTTGACATATGTCACTGAAGTAAAGAAGTAGATTTTTGAGGAAGCACATTCTTCTATGTATGCAATTCATCCAGGTAGTTCTAAGATGTAAATAAACCTCAAGGAACTGTACTGGTGGTCAAGTATGAAAAACTATGTTGTTCAACATGTATCTAAGTGTGGTGTATGTCATCAAGTCAAGGTTGAGCATCAAAAGTTAACATCTATTCTTCAATCACTGCCTATTCATGTGTGAAAGTGGGAACATATCACTATGGACTTTGTAGTCAGATTACCTAGGATACCACATGGATTTGATTACCTATGTATAATAGTAGATATATTAACCATGGCTTCTCACATTCTATATGATAAGACAACATGGGATACACCAAAGTTAAACAAAGTCTTTATAGACGAGCCCCTTTCAAAAAAAGTCTTTATAGATGAGATAGTCATATTACAAGTAACACCATTTTCTATTACATCAGACATGCATCCAAGGTTACATATAGATCCTAAAAATAGTTGCATCATTTGTTGGGAACCAAATTGAAGTATAGAACAATGCCTCAACCTCAAATAGATGGACTAACAAAAGGGATGATTCAAAGCCTAGTAGACATGATGAGAGCACTAGCTTTTTAGTTTAGTGGAAGTTGGAATGATCATCTTATTCTTGTGGAATTTTCTTAGAATAATAATTAATATTCTAGTTTAGGTATGGCCCCTTATAAATCATTATTGGAGAAAGTGTAGATCACCTATCTATTGGTCTAAAGTTGGAAAAAGACAAATTCTAGGTTCTGAGTTGTTTGAAGAGACAATAGAAAAGATATATGACATCAAACAACAATTGATAGTTGAACATGATAGACAATTAAAAGATATACAGAGAAACATCATAGACCAATTTAGTTTGAGGGTCAGTAGCATACATACTTGAGCTGCTTCTTAAGCTAGCCAAATTACATGATTTATTTCATGTATCCATGTTGAAAAAATATCATCTGTGTACAGAGAATATAATAGACCCAGAAATTGTACAACTAACAAAAGATATCTCCTATGTTGAAGGTCCTAAATAAATTCTAGATAATCCAAGTTCGGAACTTAAAAAGAGAGAGATACCCTTAGTGAAAGTTATTTGGAGAAATCATGGTGTAGAAGAAGATATATGGGAGTTAGTCTAAAATGTGTAATAAGTATCCTTTCCTCTTCTAAGAATTTTGAAATGAAATTTATTAGAGGGGAGAATTATTACAATACATACCTCATTGTACTAGTAAATTTAGTATTTAAGTTAATTTTGGTGTTAATTACATCCTTATTAACAACTTACATCATTAACGGGCTGACTTATGTCTTGGTTTGACTTATACATATTCTTTGATAAATTTCATAAAATATGTGTTGTGAATACATTAGTTTTAACCGTAGTTGAGATAATAATTGTGCACACATGTATGTGGTAGGGAATTATAGACATTAGAGGAAATTAATTAACAAAGAAATTATTGTTAATAATTTAAAAACTTTGTTGTACAATGCTTGAGAAATTAATTATGAATTCAATGCTATTAGAATGAACCAAACCAAATTTAAAATGAGAGAGATATGGCACTTTTAGTTTTCACAGAAAAATACCTATGGTTCAACAATGGAAGACATGGCAGACTCCCAAAATGATCGCTATGAAGACTCAGAAACCAAAGGTTCTATAGACCGTAGGTTCAAAAACTGAAGGCTTGGTAGACTCACATTCCAAAGGCTTGGAAAACTGAGTGGTTCAACAGTTGAAGGCTTAGTACACTCACAAACCAAAGGCTCAACAGACCAATGGTCCAATAATGAAGGTTTGACAGACACACAAACCAATGGCTCGACTGACTGAAGGTTCAATAATTAAGGCTTGATAGACTGATGGTTCAACAACCATAGGGTTGATAGATAAAAAATGAAAGACTCAGTAGATTGAAAAATCAATGGTTTTGAGTTACATTGTCACCCATCACAACTAATCACAAAAATAGCCATAACCTTTTCTATATATATATCAGAATCTGTTGACTATTGGATTCATCTTTGGATTTTCTATATAGAAATATCCCTAAATAAAGGAAAAGATGAACTGGAAGACAACTTCAACAAAAATATTTGGAGAAGAACATGGAGAGTGGGAGGAAACAAAGGTTTTAGTATAGATCAATCTTGGTAATTAGGTGTTAACTGTAGATCCCTATTTCCCTTAATGTTACCTTGCACAAAGCTCTCTTTTTCATCAATAGAAGGTTTTTTGTAACCTTCTTCCTTCGTCTTCTACCTCCTGAAGGCTTCGTTTAGGACTGTTACACTAGCATGAGGCTGACCAGAGTTGTTTCATAAAGATTACAGATCAAATACAAGCTTAGTGGAGTGAAATCAAACCTGTCCAAGTTCGAGTACAAGATCAGTAATCTAGAATCATGTACCAGTAAATGGAAAATAACCTTCTAACCTTTATTTACAATTTACAAGTTTAAAATAAGAATATTTCTTGTGTTAATTCTTACATAGTAATTGTTATTATGAAACTATTTTTTATGCATAGTAGTTCAGTAGAGGAAATATATTGTTCGATATATTATGTACTATGAAGTTGATACATTCAACTGTTGTGTGAGATGCATTGCAAAATGGTAATTAAAATGTTGGATTTAGAGGCGCCAGATACCCCAACTTTGCCCTAATTTTGGATCTAAAGAATTGAACTATGAGTTGAGAGAAATTGAATAGTTTCTATTTTCAAGATACTTAATGTGAATAATGCCAAATGCCCAGGTCAATGTTAGGATAATATTAGTAATGATAAGAATGTTAGTGGATTAATTAAATTTCATTGGATGATGGATTCCATTAACACTATAATATCCATCACAGGAGGCATGCATTGTGAGAAGGAAACATGCTTCCCAATTGGAGGATAAGTCCAGATCGAGTAGCCACATCATACTGAATAAGGATGTGAGGGTCTAGGCTAGTGCATATAGACTCCTTATAATAGTGTAGTACCCAACATTTATCAGAGATGTCAGTGGTACCAATGTTACTAATCGATTGGTTAGCCCTAGTGGAATAAATTATGCATAGGAAACCAAAGTACTTTGAATCTCTGCCTGAGTACCAAGGTTAAGAGGAGCACTCTAGACATTTGGTCGCTCCCATTATCCACTAAGGCTGAATGTGGTAAGGCCCCTTGCAGATAGGGTTACTATAAATTTCAAACCTTAGAGTCCCATGATTCTTCTATGTCTTGTATAGTGGGATTGTAGTTTGTTATGATGCTTTCACATGTTGTGGTACACCTCATGTGAGTCCAAGGCATTAAATAAATGGACGAAAGAACCAAACAAAAAATTAGTGATTTACTTTGACTATCTCTTATCACAACTCATTCTATGTTGAAATGATTTGATTAATTTTAGTTACCTTGTACAATGTGCTTGCATCTTAAAAACTTACATACCTCTCAACTAATTTACCATGAATACATGTTTATTTTCTATGTACTAAGCCAATAGATCATCAACCAATGGATACATTTTATATGAAGATTTAACTCATTCAGAAGAAATCAAAGACAACTAATATTAATAGCAGAGAAGTAATCTTTTTAAGAAGTAATTATATTAGTTAGTCAGTCTCTTATCCTTCCTCTATATTATGGTAGAAAGAGAGAGTGAGTTGAGAGAAGTTCGTAAATTGTGACACCTGATGTATATTATGAAATAACTCTTTTCTTGACTTAAAAGACAAACTGTATTGTAATTTGAGATTAGATTTATAGGTTTAATGTTTTTGGTTCTAATATTCTGATGTTCTATAAGATTCTTTATGGATAAAGACAATGAAAAAGTGGAGATAGTTTACAAAAAGTTCTAAAATGATTGGTTAGTTTTACTCACTCTATGGTTGGCCTAAATGTTGGTTTTTGTAGGTTTAGGTTGGGTTAGTTTGACCTTGTAGTATCTAGAAAGGATACCTTGTGTGTCATCCATAATGCCTCACTCTAGGGGAAAGATTAACCCTAAATGGGTGGGACCCTACATTTTCCATGACATCTACGATTGGGGAAACCTACATCTAAAGGACATGGATGGAGACATTCATCTTCTATACATAAATGCCAACCTCGTCATGTGCTACTAATACTAATGGCCAAGATTCAACAACAAATAATACTCTTACAAGGATCCTTTTAATGGTGCCAAAAGCTCCTTCCCCTCTAACAAACACCTAAAATCTTCAACTTTTGTACCCGACCCTCCTCCCGATGCACCATGAAGCATAAAGGTCAAAGTAGAACCTAGGGCTTAAGATGGAAGGAGAAGTGTCATTATCTTGAGACCTCAATGGTCTGCCTACCTAAAGATGACTCCTTAAAATAGGCCCAACTTAATACACCCCAAATTGTTCATAAATCTAGCAAAGGTGAGGTTAACTCCCATGATCAATATCATAAAAGAATGGCCTAATTTATGTGTCATGGGAGGCAAGTTAGAGTCTACCCTCACAATCAGCATCCTAACACCTATGGCTAGGTAGATTCAATAACGCTAGCATCAGTCATGGTAGATCTAAAAGGGAAGGGCCATTGGATATGGAAGAGGTTGGAACACCTAGTGGTTGTCCTCACCTCATCTCTTGAAAAGTGGTGGGACCAAAATTCATACATACTAACCTAGGAGTAAGGAGGTGGGAAACCCTCTCTATGCAAACCCCATTCATTCCCCATGGAATATTAGGTTCTCATACTAAGGCCTTGAGCATCAATGTCCAATCAAAAGCTTCAATGTAAAGACCAACGACTAGAGAGCACCTCACAAGAAATAATCATAAAGCCCTTTATTAGACAGACACGTGATTTTGGTGGATGTCTACACTAAATTGTATCGAGGGCAAAGCCCATCAAGGTGTTTCTGACACCTAGTTCCTTGGCCTAATTGGCTAGGGAATTTTCTTTGAATACCCCACTACCTGGCACACCTTTCTCACTTAGCGTGAGAACCAGGTCGAGTAGAGATTCTATCCATGTATTCTCCTATATTGAGCCCCCCTCATGACCAAACATGCCACAAACATTCAAAGGGAAGAAACTCTTATCACCATATTGAGAGGGGGATAGGTTAATAACACTGGTGTTTCAACCTTATGTATTTATTCAAGGTGGTGGATGAGAAGGAGGAGGTCTTGAATATGCTATGATAACTATAACCATACATGTTGGCCTAAAATGCATGAATAGGAGGTCCACATTGATCCCGATCAGTAGATTTGTTAGCAAGGATAACATAACTCTATGCACGCCGATGACCTAAGTCCAAACAAAAATTCCTAAATATCATGGAGGGAGTACCCAAACTGGCCTTGTGTGGTATAAACTAAAAATAAATATTAGAAAAACAATTTTATTACATAATCTTGTATCCTTATGTCAACAAAATAGAAAATAAAAACATTAATATAATAAAAAAATAGATATAACCATGGATCTCTAGTGGAATTATAGGTCACTATCACTAAAGGCATAGATGCAAGCCACTCAAGATATTCAGAGAGAAATCATAGCCTATAGGTATGAAGTCACAAGAAACAAAAATTCCTAAATATCATGGAGGGAGTACCCAAACTGGCCTTGTGTGGTATAAACTAAAAAAAAATATTAGAAAAACAATTTTATTACATAATCTTGTATCCTTATGTCAACAAAATAGAAAATAAAAACATTAATATAATAAAAAAAATAGATATAACCATGGATCTCTAGTGGAATTATAGGTCACTATCACTAAAGGCATAGATGCAAGCCACTCAAGATATTCAGAGAGAAATCATAGCCTATATGTATGAAGTCACAAGAAACAAATTTTAATTCAGCCACATTTGTGTTGCCTTCTCATGAACTTTTCTAAAAACTACTGTAACGCCCTACATAAGTACCTACATGCACATAGAGAAAGAAACACTGAGTTATCCATAACTCGTGCACTTAAGGGGGCATTACCTAAAAATAGCATCCATAACAACAATATAATCAATAAAACAAACTAAAGTATTAAAACATTCTCATGATTGTTCTTCTAAGACTAACATAAATGTTTTTACATGGAATACTCATTTGACATCTTGAGTCTCTACACTAAAATTCTAAACATTAAAACATATAGATGAGTCTATAAACCTGAGGGTCATCTTATATTTGGCACCCACCAGATCTTATGCTACTATTTTCTCACACTTAGAGTCTCTTATGCTTGCTCTACTCCTACTGACCTGCGGACATCTTGTCCCCATTCATGCACTGGAAAAATAATTGTTAGCATAAATGGCATGAGTATTCTAGTATATGAATTACTGAAGTAACAAGATACTATAAAATATTCTTGACCATTATAAGAATGAAACTAACAATAAAGTCTATATAAATTTTAAAACATAAATATCATTTCGCTCTTTAATTTAAATCTTATATTTTTACTTATATTCCTCTGGAGACCTATACTCTAGTACATGGGTCTCATGACCTACATGAAGGTTCCTAGGTCACATAACATGCACTCTCGACCTAGGATATGTATCTGAATCAGCCTACACTCTGGTGCCTAGGCCACATGACTTGCACAAAGGGCCTGAGTCATGTATCTGTTATCTTAATCTCTTTCATTATACTTATGAATGAGATTATGTACATGCTTTGAATTAAGGTATCTTTTATTTGTGACTTTTATCTAATTGTGGCCACCATTATACAATAAGTCCTCCTCTATGACACTAAAGTGTCCTCTATAGTGCAAAGAACCCTTTGTTGGCACAACATGCCCTTTGTTGAAACCGAAGTGTCCTCTATGGTGAAACACACCCTCTTTTCGTACTGAAGTACCTCTAGAATGGATTAAACACTCCTTTGAATTGGTAATAGATGTCTCTGATTTTCCCCAGGACTCTCTAAATGAGGGCCTATCATATAATGTATTACTAATGTTCTGATGTCATTTTCTATCTTTGTTCTTAATTTCTTATCCTAGATCTCAATCTCTTATCTCTAAATCTATTCTTAATTTCTATCTCTGAATCTGATCTATTATCTCTGTATCTGTATCTCTATTCTATATTCTTATTATATGATAAATCTTATTCTAAAACTCTGGTGTAACATAAGGACTTAACATAATTTGATATCATAGTTTGACACTTGAGTAAAAGGCTTAAGAAAATAATATGATCTGAATATAGATATACCAAGTATATGAAAATAACTTATGTATCAAATATCTCAAATATGGTTTTTGACAATATAACTCAATCTCTTTAAAGTCTAATTAGATCTGATCTCAACTTGAACCTTAATGCAATATGAGAACAAAATTCCTTATGATCTGATCTCAACTTGAACCTTAATGCATTCATTGATATCAAATCATAAAGAATTTTATTCTCATATTCTTACTCTTATGAATTGAATAATGAATCTTAGTAAAATCTTGTTTTGGAAATTAATTATTACTTAGTTCATCGTAATCATATAATATTTTTTTTGATAATGAGGAACCCCTCCTGGGATTGGCCACTATTAGACCCCACCCAGCCAAGGGTAAACCCCGAAACTAGCCACGTACATGGGGGCACCACAACGCGCTCAGTAATGTGGGGCCTTTATTGCACCATGAGGGTTTTCACCTAGAGTCGAACTCGGGTCCCTTCATTGGGGATTGCTGAGCTGCACCACATATTAATAAGTATAAGGAATCTAAATAACTTCTTAGTTCTCACATCTCAATATTACATAAGAAATCCTAATAGTATGTTTCTAGTTGAAAATCTAATGTACATGGCTATATGGAATATGAAAATCTTACCTACATTTCTTATCTTGTATCCTTGGGCATTATTATGAAATATTACTAAGAAATCTGATAGAAATATATTCTTTTATTCCTTTTATGAGCTTAATTTACAAACTTTAATCATTCTATGATATAGGCATGACATGCATCTACTTTAGATATTGAGCGTATGAAATGAAATTATTATCAAAGTATAGAAAATTATTCTTGCATATCTTAACATTAAAATCTTAGGTCATTAAATCATGATGGTCTTATTCAAGAAATATGTAAATATTCTGAGCTTAATAAATATGAATACTCATGTGCATGAACCACATACCTCTCTTGAATAAAAATCTAATTACTCTTCTTAGGTTCAACAAACCTAATCACATTCTTGGGTCGATTGAACATTAATATGCCTATTCATTGAATAATCATTCATTAATAATTGATTCACCTTAGTTTATAGGATTTTGTGGTTCTTGTCTAAAATAGGTGAATATGGAGTCAAATTAGTTTATAAATCCAAGTCAATCATCTAGATCTGGGAAAATCATTTAAAAACCATACATAACTGACCCTGTAATGACCCCACCTCCCAGTAACCCCCAATTAAGGGAGACCAAAAGGTCAAAGTTGTTAGCCTAATTTTTTGGATCAATGTTTTGACATGTAATCACTAATAATTACTAAATTCTACCAAAACTATAAAAAGCTAGAATAAAATAAAACTTTGCATACCTTTTTTTTATAATCTTGGATTTCCAAACTACTATCCACAACAGCAGTCTATTGTAACAAATCCTCCTTACACTTTAATTCATATCTTCACATTGTATCAATTTACTGTTTGTCCTTTTCCATTTTGTACCTAAAATGCCGACAAACAAAACGTCGGTCAATATAATTGAATATGCCGGTATGTGTGGGAAACAATAATTGTTCAATTAACTAAAACAACATATTGCAAGCAATTATGGTTTAGCAAGAAAACTTTACACTTTAAACATAACACTCAATCCATACATACGCTCTCCCTGCAGTGGACATGGATGCTACCTCTCATATGGTATATCCCAACTGAGCCCCATGATCCTACCTAATAGGTAGATCAATACCTAGGGTTGAAGAGTCACATGGCACTACCCATAGGTAGCCCAATCACTAACTCATGATATGCTAAAGAGTCACATGGCAGTACCCATAGGTAGCCCAATCCCTAACTCTTGATATGCTAAAGAGTCACATGACACTACCCATAGGTAGCCCAATCCCTGACTCATGATAACTTGATGGTCTTACCTAACAGGTAGACCATGTACTAGGTCATCCTTTTCATCTTTAGAAAATCCACAAAGGAGGACCAAGATCTGAGCTAGTTATGTATACACATTTATGGTGATAGTCATAGTCACTTTATAGTTGCGTGAAATAAAATTCATCGAAGCAGTTATTTTCAGGCAACTTGATAAAACATTCGGGAATCACTGTGAAACTAAAGTGATTTGACCATAAGTGTAACCACATACTTGATCCAGAGTAACTTGATGTCCAAGCATTAATATTCAAGACAATCAAACAAGTAATCAACAATATCCTGAAATTAATGCATAACATCCAAGTATCATTATTTTATCCAAAACATTCTCATGATCAACTCAGATTCCACCTTAGGATTTCTAGGCCAACTTTAGAGTTTTATTAGGGTTTTAGCCTCCATAAAGCTTTTATCACTTTTAATACCCTTTTAGTTCACAAACCCTAATTTAAACATCATAGGCATACTTGAATATGTAATACATCTATTTTACACTAAAACTACCATCTTTATCCTTTTAAGTCATGTCAAGATCATTAGGCCCAATTATCATCTTTGGTTTCTTTCAAATTGTCAACTCACATTTCATTATGGTCTAATTCACATATGAACTCTATTTATTACTAATTTCCACTAGAAAACCCTAATTACCAAATTAAGGGTATTTATCCACAATTAGAAACTTTTATACTCAAAATATCTTAGAATCATCAAATCTCAATTCTATTCATGGATTCGAACAATTAAATCCATTAAGAATCATAATTACCAAGATTAGGGTTTTAAGGCCCATTAAAGCATATTCATGTACATGGAACCCTAAATAAATTAAACTATACATAAAGATCATCTTTTTAGATCTAATGTGTCCTTTTTATAATCAACATGTTAACATCAACTTTAAACATCCAAATAACCCTTCCCAATCCATTAATCATCACAGATTGGGGTTTCTTAATCATTATTGCATTAAAGTTCATAACTTCAACTACTTTTCGAATTGCAAGCGGAATTAAGCGCTAAAACTATTTTTAGTGGATTCCTTGCATTTTCTGAGCAAAATTCATATATTACATGTATCAACCCAAGCTACCAATAATTAAATATGATTTTTGCAAGAATTCACTTTAGGCCCATTAAAGCATATTCATGTACATGGAACCCTAAATAAACTAAACTATACATAAAGATCATCTTTTTAGATCTAATGTGTCCTTTTTATAATCAACATGTTAACATCAACTTTAAACATCCAAATAACCCTTCCCAATCCATTAATCATCACATATTCAGGTTTCTTAATCATTATTGCATTAAAGTTGATAACTTCAACTACTTTTCGAATTGCAAGAGGAATTAAGCACTAAAACTATTTTTAGTGGATTCCTTGCATTTTCTGAGGAAAATCATATATTACATGTATCAATCCAAGCTACCAATAATTAAATATGATTTTTGCAAGAATTCACTTACTTGGACCAATGATAGGCTGCCACGTTAGCCTTTCCCATGCAAAACGTAGCTTTGGCTGAACATAACCAAAAGTCTGTATTACCCCCGTGTAAGTTATCAGTTATACACACCCGAGAGGGGTAAAAGAGTCCAACAACACCCATCCGTCTTCAACCTTGCGCATCCCTAACGCTTCCTCCCTAGCCACTCTTGGTGTGACTCCTCCTCCCTTTTTTGGACCTGATGGCCTCCACGACGCATTCCTCTTCCTCAGTCATGCCTCCGCGCTCCTCTGGATGCCCTCAGCCCGCAGCCAAGACAGTTGGTCCAAGCTGGCTGGGCCTGCAACCTGCGACCGGCCTGGCAGCCATGCTGCCGTTGCTGCGCGTGCGCTAAGGCATGGGGATGAGGACCGAGATCCCCTCTGGAAATGTGGGGCGTTGTGCTTCAAACATGATGACCTCCCAACTCCTTATTGCCTCAGGGAAAGCACTACCCACTCATGGTTAGGGTTTGAATGAAAAAGAATAAAGGTAAGAGAGAGGGATGCATGGGATCCTCTTGGACTTGGCCAAGGGGTCTACCCTTATATAGGGGAGGGTAGCAAAGCCGTAGGATGCCTATCCAGAAGATTAGAAAGTCCCTCTCCCCATAGGACACCTACTTTGCTTCATTAAGAAGTAATTTTCTCTCTCTTAAATATCTTCTTAATAAACCATATTCCTTAGATATTTAGGAATTCGAAAATCATCTCTCTTATCATCTTTTATGCTTTACTTTTAATCCATTGACACGAAATTATACTTTCTTATAGTAGAAAGTACCTCTTTTTTATAATACCAAAAATTCATTAATTATTTATCACATTATCCTCTTATTTTGTATTATTTGCATTTTCTATTTATTCTTATCCATTGGGACTCCTTAGATCCCAAGAAATGCTAATATTTCGAAATTCCTTTTTAAGGATGCTTATTATCCTTCTAGATGCATCTACATCCATTATTTCACATTATCTTACTTATTCTTCATTAAATGATTTCTTTTCAAGAATTTATCTTTATCTTTTATCTCTTTTTTCCTCTTTTCCTGTTTCTTTCATTAGAAATCATAGGTATACAAAATTTACTTCATTGTGGCCATTAATGTCACTTTCTAGAGATTTCTATGTGTTTCTCATAAATACCCCGATTAATATTCATTATCTTGTATCTTTTCCGATTATTTGGACTTTTGTTCTTTTCTTTTGTTTTATATCCCTTATTGGATTAACATAATAATAGGAATCATGAAATTCCTAACCAAGGGGATATTTGGAAAGAAATCCATCCTTTGAAGCAAAGCATACAACCTTTTCAATTAAGTCCAAATTCATAAAATCAATACATTTCAATTATGAAAACATATGCAAAATTGAGCAAATAATTATCAAATCTTGATCCGACCAGTTTATGAAACACTTGTTATGATGCTAAACTACATCGAGGGTCATCAAATGAGTACTTTATCTCATTGTATCTACTACATTGACTTCTTGGCGTCATAAGTAATCAAATCATTTAACCAATTCCATTCATCTTATTTGAACACAATTAATGTGCTAATCATCAATTGGGTATTTGGTTCACTCTTTGAGTGAGAAGAGTCATTAATTGGATGACCAATTCCTCTATTTGGTATCAATCCTCTAAATGACACACATGGTCTTAAAATACTATATTGGTTATCAAAACCCTAAAACCTGGTTATCACATTCACCGCATCTTATATGGAATTTTGTCCTCGAAATTCAATTAGTCTCCTTCTTAAGCTGACATCAAGGAGTTTTATGCCTCTAGGCCACCACTTCTAAGTGTCATGAGTATCATTATTCTACATTCATCCGAAGTTGTCTTCTTAGGATATTTAAGCATGCAGGGTGAGCCCACCCCATCTTATATAGGTTGAAGAATCATTTTTATAGGAATTCTAGCATCACTTAGTGTCTTAGTCATCACATGACATTATTACATTTTAGGATTTACATCCTCATAGTCACTTAAGGATAAGGATTTTATTCATACATATAAATTTAAGATGGTAAGATTCAAGGTTCAATCTTTCACTCCACTAACACATGTAAGGCAATATCAAGCATCATTTACTAGAATGTTGCCACTTAACATCACTAGTCTAGCATTATGATCAACATCATATCATAATTTCATCATGTGAGAGGGTCTTAGTTAACATTCTTGAATATTAGGGTTCCACCTCATGGTGTAGTTAATTCTCAACTATAAGCTTGGATTTAGAAGGATTAAGGTTAAGCACTATATTTTCATGCAATATATATGATCCAAACGGACCTTTGTGTCAAGATCATTCTTTCATAACTTATATCTTTCATGTATGACAAAAGGGGAATGAGAATATACTAGGCCAATCTGATCATGATTTCAAACTTGGATATTACATGTATGATATAGGAAGGGAATATAGAATAGGTCAAGCTTATACAAGTGACTCCTCATATATAGATCATATATATAGCTCAAGTGAGGTTTCCAACATCATATATAGTGAAAAAGATGAAGAAAAAGAAGGATCAACATGTATGAGTATCACATGCACAAGGTATTTTACTCTCTGAACTAGAATTTCATATATAACCTCACTTGCAGCTAATGATGAGTTTTACAAACAAAAGTCATTCAATCTAGGACCCAACTTCATCAAAGTATTAATCATCTCATCATGATCGAGTCTTCTACCCATCACATTTTTTTTACCCAACTCTCACATCTGGTATTTACATCAAGAGAGGAATCATGCAAAAAGACTCAACTCATCTACTCAGGAGTAACCTAGCTTAGGACACATCATTTCAAATAAATCTCATATTTTTCATATATTTAGGATAGGTCCTATGAACCTCTCCTTGTGGGTCTCACTCTCTCTGGAGTTCACCACGTATCTTGTCCTAACATCAGAGGTCCTCCTTTGTAAAAGAGCTTGAGTCTCATGCATATTTAACTTTATCTTAAATTACCTTATCTTAAGTAAGAAAAGGGAATGTACTCTCATCTTCAAGACTATATTAGATTATCTAAAATTAGGTTTAACCTCATATACAACTTAAATTTTTATAAATAACTTATACCTCAAAGATCAAATTTATATAAAATCATCCTTACTTATATCATCTATCATTCTATTGTTTATCTATCAATCCATCACATATCCTGATAAGGCTCTAGACAACTACTCTAGAACTACTCTCTCCTCTGGAATGATGTCACCCCCTTTCTCTTAGGTTGCATGCACACTAACTACTCTCCATTATGAGTGACTCATTTTTATATTTACATATATACAATAAAATATTATATAGTTTTTCTCCGAAAAAGAAGACGTTAGAGAAAACTGTCGAGGCTCGAGCCGATTGGAAAGCAAAACCAAATCAGCAAAATCGAGTGTCCCACACATAGTAGATAGTTTAGTGTCATGTAACCTAGTGAAATGGTGAGAACATGGTGTAGACTAGTGTGGATACCCAATACATATGATCTCTATATGGAAAGGGTTTCAACACTTGTCTAAACCTAGTTCTCTAATATCTAGGTTCTAACATTGAGGCTAAGTCAAACCTTATTCCTATAGAATGGCTTGCTTAGTTTCTAGGGTTTAATTTGAAAGATCAAATTTAGTTTTATGTCTCATGGTGAGCAATTTTCAGGTGTAGCTATTGTTCAGACTCTAATACCAACTGTAATGTCCTCGAATTCTACTGTCTCGAGACTTAGAAGGCCCGAGTGGACAAACCTGAAAATGTTAGGAAATTGTATCAAAGTGTGTTGTGGAAGAAATTTGCACATACATTAACATTCAAATTTAATGCATACACCATAACAATCTCAACATTCAACATGTATATATAGAACATGATTTATTACAAAATGATTTAAACAACATGGATTACAATTACATATTGAAAGAAGATTTACAAGTCTATGAATATGTATGCTAATAGGATCTTAACACTAAAGGTACAACCTGGACAACTGCTCATGTATCATCTTTTATCCCACACTAGCTATGAACCTAAAACATACGTGAAACAACAAATCAACACACAAGGTGTTGTGTACATGGGTAGAAAGATACATACTAATATGCTTGCATAATTGAAATAACTTGAGAAAGAAAGAGTAAAAGAAAGCATTGTTTAAAGTGATAATCAGGTAAACACATATTTTTAGATGTCCTTTGATGTGTTTGTACTACTAAGTAGTGTCACATTTCATTTTTCCCTACCCCTTGGGCTATGGGGACCGAGTGTCGACCTTGTATTGAGAGGAGAGAGAGGGATGTCACACTTCATTTTTCTACGCCCCTTGGGCGATGGGGACCGAGTGACGACCTTATATTTAGAGGAAGAGGGAGATGATTGAGAGATAGAGAGAGCATATATACACTTAGTAGCTACAAACCATCTATATTCTTTGCTATTCTTATTGACATAGCGAAGATACTATAATTATAGTACATCTAAGCAATATTCTCAAATAAAGACAAGCAATACATCATAGATATTGCACGCAAGAAAACTAGTCATATACTTAGATAAAGCCCACGTACCTGAGTTTAGAGATTTCTAATCATTCTTGCTCATCTAGATATCTGGTCATCACTTGGTTAATTATAATTAATGATAATTAATAATTGATCATCATATTATATGTATTTTAGGTCCAAATTAGGACTTTGACCAAACCTAGGTTTTACTGACTTAGAACTTGTTTATAATATTTTTCTACTGATTAGGAGGTCATCACAAGGGTCTGGTCCAATTTTCGTACTTTTCTGATGCTTTGTTTATTTACTAGAATTAATATGATGCTAAAAGCATCTAATTATGCATTAATGAGCAGAGACCTAATATTTATCAATAATATTCAGATCAGAGTCCATAAATTGGTTTTAGTAATCATTAGGCTTCTATAAGAATTTTCTGAGAATTAATATCAATTGGATATTGTTTATTTTATTTAATAAACCATTAAAAGGAGAATTATACTCTAAATTAAATATCATCATTAAAAGTATTTAAATGTCTAATATAGAGTCCAATAAGGTAGAGAACATTTTTCTAAGTCTAGGGATATTTTTTGGGCATTTATTGGCCAAGGGAGGTATTTTTAATCATTTTCTAAGATGGAAATTAATTCTAGATATTGAAAGGGATATACCTTATGTGGGGGGTCCCACCATCGGTGGTGGAAGCCTTTGATTGGACGCACTGGCCCTGAAGAGGGAGACACACAAATTTGCTTTTGCTTGCACTAGCCTAAGAAAACTGGCTGGCCTGAGATTTGAACCAGCTTCATCTCCATCCCTCTTTCGCGATCAGCTTGACGCGAGGCATTGCATTCCTTGCAGCGCTTCTGGTCCCGCACCCCTTCCTTCCCCCTTTGCAAACCACCAATGTTGCCATGAGCCTGATCTTTGGCAAGCTTTATCTTCAACTCCTTCTCAGTGGCTAGGTTTCCAGTGGATAAATCTCCTTCACCATGGAGGAAGGGAGATCATCTATTGCCAGGGCACCTCCAAGCATCATGTCACTACCCCCTTACAAATCTTGAATCCTTTAGGACTCCATGCAGACGCCACGGGAAGGAGAGGGAAGGTTGTATGTGTGGTGTGTGGGTTTTCTGCCTATGCACCACCTAGAATTTGAGTTTTGACGAGGTGCACAACCTTCATGCCTCTGCCTAGGCGCTTCAAGACTAGCATACCAGATCTGAGATGCCCTTAGATGCCACATCATCAACTTTCTGGGAACTAGATCTATGCCACTATCCCAGATGATGTTGGCAGTGGTGGTACTGATAGAGGTTAGTTTGGGGTTCTTCTCCACCTTGTTCTTTGCCCACAACCTTCCAAGAGCATCACAGTGCCTCCATGAATCTAAAACATGACCCCGATCACACTGGTGATGCCTACAACATGCTCCCAGAACCAAGCTCCATGTTCAACCATGGAAAGCTCGAGCAGCTTCTGTAAATCCTTCTGACGTCAATTGTAGGGGTTGTGCATAAAGGCTAGTTCATTGCATCTATTTTTTGACCAAGGCTTAGATCAAAAGGCATCTATTGAGTCCCTTCATCCATAGGGTTGGTGCTTGGCTACTGTAGTAGTGATGGAGGAAGGAGGAGGAGGTCAAGTCTATTAGTTATCTCTCTTGCCCAACACTCACCAAGATCTCTTCCTTCAACCTGGTGTTGTTCCTCAATGTTGCCACTGTGTTGTGGATGAAAAGGGATGAGAGTGAGAGGGGAGGATCTCACCATATAGTCCATGATGCTTGGGTAGTTGGGTTGCTCCTGGAGTTGTGGCAGATCTGAAGACTTATCTCCCAACACTCTTAACCACTTGATAGGTCTTCCTCACGACTTGGTCTCCTATACACCAACTGCTCTATTGAAAATGCTGGTAAGTGGTGATCTTTCATATGTATCCAAGGGCCATTAGCGTGCCACACCACCCAGCCTGTCAAAACTAACAGATTCATGCCCCTCTGTTGATTGGGTTGGCTTGTGACATTATGTGGAAAATGAACTTATTTAAATCAATAGTTCACATCATTATATCTTAATAACCTCCAATAGGGACCTCAAATTATTACCAATTTTACACATGGACCCCTTTTTGTATAATTTCTCAACTAGCAATGTTTAAGGCCAAAATTTAATGCTATGACCATGCAAGTACATTCCTTAAATAACCTTATAAATAAGTGATAAACCTTAAATTCAAAGCAAATAATTATCAAATCTTGATCCGACCAGTTTATAAAACACTTGTTATGATACTAAACTACATCAAGGGTCATCAAATGACTACTTTATCTCATTGTGACTACTACATTGACTTCTTGGCTTCATAAGTACACAAATCATTTAACCAATTCCATTCATCTTATTTGAACACAATTAATGTTCTAATAATCAATTGGGTATCCGGTTCACTCTTTGAGTGAGAAGAGCCATTATTTGGATAACCAATTCCTCTATTTGGTATCAATCCTCTAAATGACACACATGGTCTTAAAATAATATATTGGTTATCAAAACCCTAAAACCTGGGTTATCACATAGATCCTATCTCACTCATATGGACGAAATGAAGTGTAATCAAGAGAGAGAAAGGGGCTCAAGTGGACTAGATTCACTCAACTATAGCTAGGAGCTTGAATAGCATGAAGGAACAACCTTGAAATGAATTCCAAGAGGTTCTATTTATAGTTGGGAGTGTCCACTAGAGGGTAGGAACACTTAATAACATTTAGTTATTAGGGTGTTGCAATGAATATAATTTTGGGTTTTGCAACACTGTAATGGTTAGAATCACATTTTATGTTTTCCGTACAATGTGGATGGTCAAGTTTTCATAAAGGTAGTCGACCAATTGCACTATGCAATAAAGACAATTTGATGCATTGTTCAAGTTTGTCTTGTGTGAAACTCGACCAATCACTTGAAATCCATTTTTTTCAGTGCAGGGATCTGTCACATTTTGTGCATGGTAAACTCGATCGAACCAAGTTATTCACAAAATCCATAAAGGGATCGGTTGAGTTTGTATCTCGACTGAAGAACAACCTATAATGAATTTTGGGAAATGCCTTTTGAGTAATTAAACATTCAAATTAAGGGTTCCTTTTTTTCTCATCATATTTTCAAGTCATATCATCAATACAAAGTGGTACGAAAATCATCTAAGGTGATTTGAAGTGTTTTCCACAAAGTGAATTTGCATATCTTTGGACTAGAACTAGAAAAAGCTAGGGATTGATATATTTGATCCTTTTCATGTACCTAATACATGAAATCAATCTTAAACTAACATTTTTGATATATATGGATGGAATGGTTGAGTCATTATCAAAATATGGACAATGTATAACACTTAGGTCAACATTCTCCTCCTTTTTGACAATGAGAAACCATTCCTCAATATATTGTAAATGATATGAATGTTAAACCTTTACCTTGTGAATTGCAAGGGGATACATGAATGAACAATGTTAATTGCTCCCTCTCAATTCATGCTTACCTTTGCCTGCTGATAAGCCTTAAATGTGGGTCCAAAAATGGAGACATGTCTAGGTCATCGGACTTTATAAAATTATAATACCTGAATGTTTAAGACTCTTGCAACTAGCACAGGGTCAGAGTAGTTCAGGGTCGAACACAAGGACTAGGAGAATAGAACTTCAAGCACCAAGTTTTACTTGTCTAAGCATGTCAGAGAGTCGAAGGATTAAGGTTTGTAGTAGCAAAAAAAAGTATCTCAAACAATTAAACTAAAACCTATCTCCAAGGAGAGTTACCAGAAAGATTAAGGTATTGGGTATTTTGGGTTTTAGAAGTTTTTATGGTAGTTTTTGCATATAGGTAACTGAGGAGATAAACTATCTTTGTAGTATAGAACGAAGAAAGAAAACGTAATCATAACAAGAAATAGTGGCCTACATCTAGCATCTTCTTCTATCAAAGAAAACACCAATGAACCATGTACTGGGTACCTTCTCGTAAAGGTACTAGGTGTGGGCTTGTGTGGAAAGATAAATTGGGTGCAACTCTAGCTCTAGGTACTCTTACACACCTGAATCAGACCAAGCTCTAGAAGTTTACAAAATCCTTCTCTCGAAGGAGTCAAAACAAGAAACACGATTCGATAGCTAGTCAAAAGTGTGAATCGGAAAGAAGAAACTAGAACTCGGTTGCCAAAAACAAATCATCCAATGAAATAAATCCATACATAGAATGATATGAGATAAACTTCGTAGATTGAAATAATCATAAAGAAGCATAATGGTTTAGTTATAATGTTGTAATTAAATGAAAGTAAATGTTATAAAAGGAAGATACGTATCTATCTCCTTGATTCAGGAGATTGAAGTACACATCAATTGATGCCTAAGATAATGCTAACTCGATACTGAGTAGATGCCATATCAGAACACGACCATGTTGGGTCATAGACTGTGACGGGTAAGGGTTGTATCGGGATAGGACCTTCATTTGATACAGTCGTATCAGGTTGCTGGTCATGTCAGGATGTAACCATGATGGGAATAGACTACATCGGGTTGGGTACTGTATCAGGTTAGGATGCATATCGGGTTAACATTATCTTATGGCTCTCGGGTTCTTCGTGTCGGGTATAGGTGGGCAATTTGTCTCAGGTTCAAGCCCAGATAGGAACCCAACATGCTTGAAGTGGCCTTGAGGATCATATCATGCTACTTGCTACTACCAGAATGGTCTCTAAGTGAACTCCTCCCATCCCTCTCAGGATGGGGTTGGGCTCGCCTAGTTATTTCCCGACAGGCTCCTTGGGACTCGACACACTAGCTCCTTTACTCTAGGGGCTAGCTCTCATAGAGTTCGTCCCATCCCATCATAGGCTTACAACTACTATTTATAGGCAGTTAGTCGATGGGAGTTGTAGCTTTTATAGGCCCACATGTCTTTCATCTATGGCTTCGTTCTCAAGGCTTCAAGAGGGTCGATACGGGTGTCAACCGTCATTCATGTCGGGCTGGGAGAGTGTCAGGCAATGGGCATATCGTGTACAACTATGGTGGGTTGAAGCCTTGTTGGGATGCGACGCTGTGGGGTGGCCATGTCGGGTAACGACCTCGTCAGTTTGTGAACTGTGATGAGTTAGGCACCATTTTGGGTAGAGGGCCGTAGTGGGCTGGGAATCCTGCATGACATGCTCACGTCAGGTTGCTATCGTAGAGGGTAGTGACTATGTTGGGTAAGAGGGGTGTGTTGGCCTCAGATGTCGGCAAGCTACTGGGTTGGAACATGGACTTTGTTGCTGACAAGCCTGATGGGCCCATTGGTGCTTCTTTTCTTGTGGAAAAATTAGAAAAACCCTACAAAAGATGGGAAATATTGCTAGGGGCATAGTGGGCATGATTATTCATAATAAATAGAATAAAATGAAGAGGAAGTTAAGTTTGGAAGATATTTTAACAATAAAATATTAGTTATAGCAGGCATAAAGTGGTGTTATCAACCCCCCCCCCCCAAACTTAGCAATTTGATTGTCCTTAATCAATATGTACTTATTTTAAAACCTTTTTTGTGGTACTTTTACAAGCCAGACGTAGTCTTCAGATAAAGGTTAAGTAGATTTTGGAATATCCTGAGGAAAATTATGTCCGACCACGAATAATGGACTTTTTCCATGCCTTATTAAGCAAACATTTCTTCCCAACTTTTGTGAGACTTTGGTGCACAATGCGTGAAGTTAGCTTTCACACCAAATTTTTTGAATCATGGGGTAAAAAGTGGGGTTTTCAGGAAGGCTTAAGGCTTTTGGGTTTTTCTTGCCTCTCATTGGTCCATCCAGGTATGGATCTGTTAATGGGTAAATGGCCCCTGTAGCCCAAGCCAGTTGATTTTAGAGCAGTGATTTCACATCCTACGTACCACTGTCCTGGATCTACCATGCCTAAAGATTGGTACCTTTGGGAAGACAAGTGTGTTTTTTTTTGGGCACAACTCTCATGTTTTTATTCACTCTCATAAGACTTTCCTCTCTTTTAGGATTTTGGTGGGTGGGGAAAAGGGAGTCTACTGTTTGGGCAGCTTTTTCCTTCTCATGCAAATCTCTTAGCTAGGAGAAGATTATTTTACAAAATTGGTGCATAAATGTTATAGTCTTTGTCGTTTAAGACTATGTTTTCAAGAGAGCATAGAAGAAAAGTACATAGCCTTAGGCGCGGAGAGAACAAACAGGAATTTGTACCAAGTATTTAAGATAAAGTAATTTTTTTACAAGTTTGAAAAACATATAGTGTGTATATATTTCTTACTATCAAACTTTTATATATAGTGTATACATGGAGTATGATGAAGGAAGGAAAATGAGAAAATATTTTAGAATACCTCCCTTAAAAAGTAGATAAGCCTTACATGTGGGACCAAAAATGGAGACATGTCTAGGTCATAAAACTTTAAAACTTTATAATACATGAATGTTTAAGACTCCTGCAACTAGCACAAGGTCAGAGTAGTTCGGGGTCAAACACAGGGACTAGGAGAATAGTGCTTCGGAACCCAAGTTTTACTTGTCTAAGCATGCCAGAGAGTCAAAGAATTAAGTTTTCTAGTAGCAAAAAAAGAATCTCAAAGAATTAAACTAAAACCTATCTCCAAGGGGAGTTACCAGAAAGATTAAGGTATTGTGCATTTTGGGTTTTAGCAGTTTTTATGGTAGTTTTTGCAATAGGAAACTAAGGAGATATAACTATCTTCAGAGTATAGCACAAAGAAAGAAAACTTAATTGTAACAAGAAGCAGCGGCCTACATCCAACATCTTCTTCTCTCAAAGAAAATGCCAACAAACCATGCATTGGGTACCTTCTCTCAAAGGTACCAGGAATGGGCTCACGCAGAAAGATAAATCAGGTGCAACTCTAATTTTATGTACTCTCGTACACATGAATCAGACCAAGCTCTAGAAGTTTATTACATCCTTCTCTCGAAGGAGTCAAAAGAAGAAACATGATTCAATAGCTAGTCAAAAGCATGAATCAGAAAGAAGAAACTAGAACTCAGATGCCAGAAAGAAATCATCCAACAAAATAAGCCTTACATAGAATGATATGAGATAAACTCCATAGATTCCAATAATCATAAAGAAGCATAATGGTTTAGTTATAATGCTATAATTAAATGAGAGTAAATGATGTAAAGGGAAGATAAGTATCAGTATCCTTGATTCAGGAGGTTGAAGTACACAGTAACTGACGCCTAAGATAATGCTAACCCAGTATCGGGTAGAGGTCATATTGGGATATGACCGTGTTGGGTCACTGACCATGTCAGGTGATGGACTGTGATGGGTAAGGGTCATATCAGGACAAGACCTCTACCTGATACAGTTGTGTTGAGTTGCTGGTTGTGTTGGGATGCTACCATGACGGGAAGAGACCACATCGAGTTGGGTATTGTATCAGATTAGGATACATATCGGGTTAACATTATCTTAAGGCTCTCGGGTTCTTCGTGTCGGGTATAGGTGGGCAAGTCATCTTTGATTGAAGCCCATATAGGAACCTGACATGCATGAAGTGGTCTTGAGGATCATATTGTGCTGCTTGCTGCTACCGGAATGGTCTCTAAGTGAACTCCTCCCATCCCTCTCGAGATGGGGGTGTGCTCACCTAGTTATTGTCTTGCAGGCTCCTTGGGAATCGACACACTACCTCCTTTACTCTAGGGGCTAGCTCTCGCAGGGTCCGGCTCATCCCATCGTAGGCTTGTAGCTGCTATTTATAGGCAATGAGTTGATGGGAGTTGTAGCTTTTATTGGCACACATGTCTTTCATTTGTGGCTCTGTTCTCGAGTTTTCAAGAGGGCCGATACGACTGTCTCCCGTCATGCGTGTCAGACTACGATAGCAACCCAACACGGGTGTGTCGTGCAGGAGTCTTAGCCCACTGTATCCCTGTACCCGATATGGTGCCTAACTCATCACGGTTCACAAACTGACAAGGTCGTTACCCGACATGGCCACCACTCGGGGCACAATTCTCATGTTTTTATTCACTCTCATAAGGCTTTCCTCTCTTTTTGGATTTCAGTGGGTGTTGAAAAGGGAGTTTGTTGTTTGGGCAGCTTTTTCCTTATCATGCACATCTCTTAGCTGGGAGCAGATTATTTTTCAAAGTTGGAGTAGAAATGTTATAGTCGTTTTCATTTAAGACTACATTTTTAAGAGAGCATAGTATAAATGTACACAACCTTAGGTGTGGAGAGAACAAATTGGAAGTTGTACCAAGTATTTAAGATATAGTAATTTTTTTACAAGTTTGAAAAATAGACAGTGTGTATATATTGCCTACTATCGAACTTTTATATACAGTGTATACATGGAGTATGATGAAGGAAGGAAAGGAAATGGAAGGAAAATGAGGAAAAATTTACAATACCTCCCTCACTGATGCTATGAAATTCCCCCCAAACTTATCCCACACTCTGTCCCAGAGTAGTGAGATGAATTGGGAAGAGTGGTCATAGATCAGTGAGGGTTCAGTGGGTACGTGCGCCTTCAACAGATAGGAGCTTCGTGACGTATTCTCCTCATTGGCTGTGGTAGTTGACGTCATGGAGCTTCTATGGTGCTTTCCTCAGTGCTTCTACATAGGATACCCAGTGGAGCATGTATACTCCATAGTTATTTGACAGAAGGGCTTGTCATGGATTGCGGTGGAAGAAATGGAAGTTGTACCAAGTTGCGGTCGGATCTTCAAGATATGACTTTATCATGGCCACCAGCTCGGTGTAGTATTTTCTTGCTAGTCGTTGGAGGGGTGTTTCTGGTGTGATAGCATACTCTGTCGGCCAGTCATTGTTGGTGTCTGAGCTATTTTACAAGATACCAATGCAAGCATTGGTGTATATCATGATAAGTGTCCAGTGATTGTCATGCAACATAGGAAGGAACATTATGCACGGCAGACACTCCTGGATTTGTTGCTGAAACAGCTGGTGTGCCCTTATTTTGTCGGCTAGGTATAGATCATTGAACATCATCGGATGGGCGATGTAGGTATGTCCAATCTTCTTTTGTAAGATAGGGATGTAAGCTAATGCCACTGTCATAGCTAGGCATCCACCGGCCTTAACTAGATCTTATAAGTCATATAAGGGGACCACTACATGATATTTCTTATAGATAATGTTTGTAGTGTTAGAATCAGCAAGATGTAGGAGTATTTGATTGACCTATTCCCGAGATAGAGAGTTGTAGGCTGAACGGTCAAAATTATTGATAATGGAGTCTGAGATAATAGACGAAATAGAAGTGCCTTCATTGGCGAGCAGGGCGTGTAGGTTCTCTAGATGCTTTCTTGGTCTGTAGATGTCAGGAGAGTCCCCGACCTCCTTTTTTTGGAGGACTACTGGGTGGAGAGGAGTGAGAATTAGAATAAGGAAGTTTTGGATCTAGGAAATACACATATCCTTTATCAGGAGTAGTGGATATATGCTCTTGAGGTGATAGAAGTTTGTGTCCTCGAGCTGCAACATATATCTGAAAATATTTATAAGTTATTGCCACTTCTCGGGTCTTATTGGACTGGGAAGTACCTTATCACATAGAAGTTCCAAACACCACTGTGGCATTGGATGCCTTATTTCATGACTCGGTGAAGGCGGAGAGGCAGAAGCTTCAGGTCTTTATCTTTAGGGTGAATGAAGGACTGATCTAGGTGGGGGACCTCCGTGCCACAGCATTTGAATAATGTGATGTTGTGGGAGCGAAGGTCAGTCACATAGAGAAATTAGTGCTTCCTATGCTTGTAGGGGGGCAATACTAGGTCGGGGTTGTGCTCTTCTACATGTTTCAACATGTCAACCACCGGCCGTGAGTCATCTGCCCCTACTAGTAGACGTTTAGCCAAGACATGAGTGGAATTGTAGATTGGTTGTCAGCCCGCCCTGAGCGTGATATTCTCGATCATTGTGCTTTACCGGACTCTGAAAAGGATCTTTCCTACAACGGCTTCTGAGAAGAATATCCCCTTGAGCACTCAGTGTTGTACGGAGAAGTATCCATTTCTCTAGAGGATGGTTTTTTCATCAATCTATGCTCTCAGGACCATATCTAGAAGTTGTTGGTCACAGACTGTCAGATAACAGATGGTGCGTCTATCGAAGTATGTCATCGCAAAGACTGGTATTTTAGACGGTGTAGAGAATTGATGAGCCACTGAGGTATTCTCCCTATGGGGTTGTGCTACTAGCGAGCTGTATAAGTCACCCCCTTCTCCTTTAGATAAGTCATCTGCTAGGATGTCAAACAGATTTTATGTTGCTTCATTTAGCTCTAGTGGGCGTAGAGGAGCAGTCGTGTCGACACTATGGGTACTCCCCTATAATGTAGGGGCCCCGTCAGTGGGTTTCTTGGTCGCCTCCTCCTCGGGCATTGTTGAAGGTTTGGAGGGCCCACTAGCATCAGAGGAGGATGATGAGTTTGATGAAGAGGGTGATGATGAGGACGACGAAGATGAGGATGACAGTGGTGATGGTGATCTCTGAGGTTGTCGTGAGAGGTGGTGATCATCCTTCTTGTCGAGCCTTTATTCGATGACATCTAGGCACTGGAGCATGGCCTACATCATTTGGTTCATTGATTCTAGTTGGCCAGGAAGACAACTAGACTTAACAATTGGTGCTCCTGTTCTCCTAGATGTTACTGGAAGGCCTGAAACTTGTGGGTTAGGGAGAAGAGTGTAGAAGTGTGATTGTGTGTTACCTCCCGCAAGTTGTTGAGCTCGTAGCCAAAGGTGTGTCCCAGAGAGGGGGGGCATCGATCAACTATAGCTCTTGGCATGGCTCTTTGTCTTAGTGACACGGCCCATAGAATGTGTATCATTTGCAGGGGCCAAGTCCACCAAGACGATGCACGAGGGAGTGGCCTCTACCTCTTGCGTAAGCAACTTTGTGATTGTATCTACTACCTTAGTGTGGGGTTGTGGAGAGGGTGGTAGAGTAAGTGGGTGCTGGCCAACCACATGACTCTCAGCCTCATCCTCCTAAACGACCACTGCTGCCATGGTTGTCAGTGTAGGGGTCTACTGAGCAAAACTAAACTCAACATCTAGGAGCTCGATAAAGGCTTCCTCACTATCACGAGAGGCATCTAGCTGCGCTGAAGGTGTTGCTACGGCTACTGCCATTACTGGTAGTTTTGAAGATGGAAACGCCATAGAAACTGCTTCCATTGCAGTGATAGTTGTAGCTACTTTGGTTGTGCCGATGACCTTGACTATGGGGATGGCGGTTGGCACCACTTCTACAGTTGCGGAAATTGTTGTTTTGGTAGCGGCTACTGGCTTGATGGTGGTGGCGACTGGAGAGTAGTCAAGAATTACCACTAGTGACTTGTCACGTCGAGATTCCTTAGAAGTAGGCCCCTTCCTAGTGGCCATCCTCTCTTAGATGGTTGTCTAGTTGGCATAGTCTACGTCGATGATGAGAGCTTCTATCTCTTCCATCATGAATACTAATTTTTCTATGTCGTAGTTGATGTAGCTTGGCAGCGGTAGCAGGAGGTTGGTTCTTGCAAACCTGTAGAAGAGATGGCAACCCTCCTTTACAATGTTGGCCCTGTTTAGGAATTTGATATCTATTTTGTCGTCACCCCTGGTCCACGATAGGCTCAGTGGTTCTTTTGAATACCCGAGCCCAATCACAATCAGGTTGATGATTCCTCCCATATTATACTCCTTAGTGGCATTCTTAATTGGGTGTAGGTAGTTGAGTAGGAAATGCCCCAGGTTGATTGGCTTGCCAACCATGATGTACTAGATTGGATGCAGCTCTTTAGTGTCAAGATTGCTTGTTTCGTACTTGCTAAAGAGTAGGCTGGCAACGATCTTGTAGACGATCCTCCAGAAGTAAGAGTGGACCGCAGCTACTTTGCCCCCGAGCTTGAAAGAAGATTCGTCTATCAGTTCCTTCCATAGCTTAACCAGGTCGAAGCTGTTGTTATCGCTAATGCAGGCTTTGTTGCTGAGCAGCTTTGTTCGGACGCACTGGTGGAGAAAATTTCATTGAGCAGCTTCTCTGTGATTTCGTGCTCCTGTTTGTAGAGATGCCCTTATAGCCGGTCTATTCTGCCATACCTCTTACTGTCTTCTAGGTTGTTTGGTACTCAGCCGAGGGAGGATATGAACTCATTCATCAACTCGGTGTATGAGTTGCAAAAGCTGAAGCATTGTGACGTCCCCGGATTTTGATTTCTCCAAACCCTATTGGGAATGAGATGTCAAAATCCGAAAACATCATCCAATCATATCAGAAAGCGATGCGGAAGCATAAGACGCATACATGGACATACAACCATAACATACTCAACATTCAACATGTATTTTTATACAAAATGGACTTATTACAACATGAATTACAATTACATATTGAAAGATGATTTATAAGTCTAAGAACATGTATGCTAACTAGGATCTTCACAATAGGTACAACCTGAACAACTTGCTCACATCCTGTACTTTTCCTCCCATGCTATCTCTGAACCTAAAACATACGTGAAACGACAAATCAACACACAAGGTGTTGTGTACATGGGAAGAAAGATACATATATGTATGGCTTTCATAATTTTTGAAAAAGATTTGCAGAAGGAAAGAAAATCATAGAAAACACTTCTTTATTAAGCGAAATATGCCAATTTAAGTCATTTTCCTAGATGAATTGCATTATCAAGGTGGACTAGTACCAAAACATAAATATGGGCCCATCCCCGTGTACCAAGTACTCTAGGGAAACTCCCCGTACACCGTGTACTCTAGGGAGGTGTACTAGCCAACATTAATCCATTCCCTCGTAAGAGGGATAATGAACACCTTAAATAACTACAAAACATCTACTCATAATTTATGTTTTCAAGTGACAAAACAACGTGTACTACATAGCAATACTACATCCAATATTTGCAAATAGAAGAGAGCATACATACATATCATGATTGCAAGCAAGAAAACCATAGTCATATAATTAAATAAACCCACGTACCTGAGTTCAGAGATTTCTTATACATCCATGGTCATCTAGATAATCTGGTCGTCACCTGGTTAATAGCAATTAATCATCATTAATACAAGGTCCACCATTATTAATGGTATTTAGGTCTAGATTAGGGTTTTGGTTGATTCTAGGTCAATCAGGTGTAATATAGGGTTTTCAGTATTTTAGTCTGATATATATGTCATTATTAAGGTCTAGTATGAATTTCATATTTTTCTGATGCCTTATCTATTATCTATAATTAATATGAGGATTAAACATCTAATTTAGAAATTAAAGAGAAAAGGCCTAACATAGATCAATAAAATCCAGATTAGAGTTCACCAGTGGGTTTCCAGTGTTATTAAAGTTCTACTAAAATTTTCTGAGAATTAATATCACATGGATACTATTTATTTCAATTGATGGACTCTAAATCGTCTACATTAATTATCATCATTATTTGTTAGTCAAAGGTATGATATAAGGGTCCAGTAATGTGGAGCACATTTTTCTGAGTCTAGGGGTATTTTATGGGAATTTATTGGCCATCAGAGCTATTTTTAATCATTTATGCAAGTTCTGACCAATCAGGTAATTTCTTGAAGAATTAAATAAAATAAAATAAAAGGATTGCGAGCTCTGCTTCACGGATCAGGTGACGGATCCGACTAATCGGATCCTCCCGCTGACCCGCGAGTAGATGCTCGTCTGAAGAGAGGGTCAGGCGAGCGAAAGGTCAGGATTGCCCCAGGGGCTTCAATTGGGTTCGGTTGACAGGTATGGGCAAGGTGGAGAAAACACCCCTCCGAATGTTCCCCGCTCGCGCCATGGTTGCAGCGAGGGAACAGGGGAGGGTAGATCAAGATGAGGGTGGAGTTCTAGGGGGTGTTGGGCATTGCCGATGGGTTGATTAAGTTCGCGGGCTCACGACGATTGCGAGGAGATCAATTTCGTCGGCAATGGTGATTTGGGCGCTAAACTATGACCAAAGCAGATGGGGAAGAGGGAAAAGGCATTTTGGGGATATACCTGCCCTCGAGTTGGATTGAGGGGTTATGAAGCTTGGTGCAAGATTCGTGAGGCTCAGCGATAGCTCCCTGCAGCCTGACATGCTCCCGACCGCGCCTGCGATGAAGCTTCTGAGCTTGGTAGCGGCGGCTTGTCGACCCGAGGCTCTGGGCCTCCGCGGCACCAACTGAGGGTGCTAATCAACGCGCTGAGACTCCAAGATGGTGTAGCCATGGTGGATTGGAAGGGGGAGGTTCCTGGAGTGAAGGAGGAGACCGGGGTCAGGTGGGGTGAGGTGCTCGAGGTCAGGGAGGTAGAAGCGACCTTTGTTGCAATTGAGGATGAGGGATGATCAAAAGAATGTCGGCGGAGCTTTTGGGACCCTTATATAGGAACAAAGAGGCGTAGAGGGTTAAGCCCTAAAATGGGTGCCGCCTCCAGTGAGAGGCACGGAGAAGATGGGGTTCGTTCTCCCTGATCTGAGTGCGATGGGCAATTTGGTAACCTTCGTTGAGTTCGTTGTGGTGAGACGAAGTCATCCTCCAACGATCTCGCCCAGGAGATGCAGGAGTCGGGCGCGTAGAACCTCATCTGACTGTTGGGGTCGGGACTGAAGAAAACGGGAGGTAGGAGACAAAGTCTCCACTGTTGGATCACTGATCAACGGCCAACAATGTCTCAGCCCATTATAAGGCCCGCGCCTAAACTTCCAAGGGCTGCGTGACACATAATGTCACACATATACTTCAAATAAACCCCAAACTTAGATCCTAGGGTTCAAAATGAGTGGAAAAATACACAAAATGAAATTGATCATATCCCCTAATTGGTTGACCCAATTGCAATAAAATTTTAGGGGTAGTTTAATGGTGTTATGATGTAGCTAGGGTGTAAGATTGAAGTCAAAATTCGATTATTGACCATGTCAATTGACTAGATGTCATGTTGCTTGTAATTTGTCTTTATTTGATACTTGGGATGAAATTTATAAGCAAATTAATCAAGGTTGACGTCCAAATCTAACATTGATTCATTTGTACATAGTTCCTCAAAAGCAAATAGTTCACCACTCACTGGATCACTAAATGAATGTTTGGTCTCATGAGAACTTAATCAACTAGTAAGGATATTAATTCACAATTGAATTCAATTAGGCATCATAGTCCTCCATCATATCTCAAATCACCTAATTTTTTTTGGGTGAAGGAATCCATGATTGTATTACCAAATCCTCAATTTGGTATTTGTTCTCTACATAGAATGCTTGTCTCTCAACTATTGTATTAGTAATCGAAACTCAAAAATCTAGGTTATCACATTCACCCCACCTTATTTAGAATTTTGTCCTCGAAATTCAACTAACCTCATCCTTAAGAGGCTATTTTTGGGGTCGAACTTCATATACATCATTATTTCCTAGGTTCTAAGACCACCATATTGCATACACTCTAAGTAGTCAGCTTAGGGTCTAGAGGTTCTTGGGTGTGTCCACCCTACCATATATATGTGGAAGCATCACTTAAAGTCTTATCCATAACATGACATTATGATATCTTAGGATTACATCACCCCTAGGGATACGGGTTTTGTTCATACTTTTAAAGTTCAAGAGGAATTCATTTATATGCCATGGTATTCAGATTGTTCAAATCTAACATCATTAACATCTTTACAATGATTTTAGGATTAGAGGAGACTTATCTTCATCCTTGATATTAGGATTTTTCTACATAAGAAGGGCTTACATAACATGCTTGACGATTAGGGTTTCACCCTATGGTGTGATATTCATACCCAACTTAGAAGCATACATTGAGAAAGATTAAAGTTACGAACTATATTTCTGATCATATATCCTATGATCCAAAAATATCTCTATATCAAGTTCCTGAGTTCAACTTTTATGTCTTGCATGTATTATGTAAAGGGAAAAAAGAGAATACATCATCATATCTTTCATGTTTCATATGAAGGGAAAGAGAATATTTTAAGGTCAAACTTATCATGATTTCAATCTTGGGTGCTACATGTATGATATAAGGGGGGGGATATAGAATAGGTCAAGCTTATACGAGTGACTCCTCATATATAAATCATCTATATAGCTCAAGTGAGGTTTCTATCATCGTATATTAAGAAGGAGAAGAAGAAGGGAGAACATGTATGTTGAGTATCTTTTGCACAAATCATCATAATCTCATAACTAGAGTTCATATATTACCTCACTTGCAACTAATGATGAAATTCACAAAATATGTCACTCCAGCTAGGACCTAACTCAGCCAAAGGATTGACTTTATCATATGGGTCATCTACCCATCCTTTTCTTTTACCCAATTCTTACATATAGATTTGAATCATGCATAAGGATTCAACTCAACACTCAAGAGTAATCTAGTGTAGGACACATTGTTTTTTTTAGCACATATCTCATATATTGGAGGCTAGGTCCTATGACCTTCTCCCTGTGGGTCTTACTCTCTCTAGAGTTCACCACATATCTCATCCTACCACTAGACATTCTCTTTGTATAAGAGCTTGAGGCTCATGCACACTCATCTCTATATTAACTTAGCTTATCTTAAGTAGGAAAATGGAATGTACTTTCATCATCACGACTTAGCATAGATCCTCTAAGAGTGGATTCACTCACATACAACACAAATCTTAATAAGGAAACTTATACCATCATGGATTAAAGATAGATAAGATTGCACATGCTTATTTCAACCATCATTCTATCATCTACTCTATGTATCACCTATCTTGATAAGGCTCTAGACATCTAATCTAGACTACTCTCTCTTCTAGACTGATGTCACTCCCTTTCACTTAGATTGCATGAACACTAACTACTCTCCAGTGTGAGGGACACATTTTAATATTTACATATATATAATAAAATATTATATAGTTTTTCTCCGAGAAAGAAGACGTCAGAGAAAACACTCGAGGCTCGAGCCGATTGGAAAACAAAACCAAATCAGCAAAACCGAGTGTCCGACACACAGTAGATAGTCTAGTGTCATGTAACCTAGTGAAATGGTAAGAATGAGATGTAGACTAGTGTAGCTACCCAATACATATGAGCTCTATATGGAAAGGGTTTCTCACACTTGTCTAAACCTAGTTCTCGAAAATCTAGGTTCTAACTTAGAGGCTAAGTCAAACCTTATTCCTATAGAACAACTTACTAAGTTTCTAAGGTTTAATGTGGAAGGTGAAATTTAGTTTTTATGTTTCATGGTGAGCAATTGTTAGGTGCATCTATTGTTCATGCTCTGATACCAACTGTGACGTCCCCGGATTTTGATTTCTCCAAACCCTATTGGGAATGAGATGTCAAAATCCAAAAACATCATCCAATCATATCAGAAAGAGATGCGGAAGCATAAGACACATACATGAACATACAACCATAACATACTCAACATTCAACATGTATTTTTATACAAAATGGACTTATTACAACATGAATTACAATTACATATTGAAAGATGATTTATAAGTCTAAGAACATGTATGCTAACTAGGATCTTCACAATAGGTACAACCTGAACAACTTGCTCACATCCTGTACTTTTCCTCCCATGCTATCTCTGAACCTAAAACATACGTGAAACGACAAATCAACACACAAGGTGTTATGTACATGGGCAGAAAGATACATATATTTATGGCTTTCATAATTTTTGAAAAAGATTTGCGGAAGGAAAGAAAATCATAGAAAACACTTCTTTATTAAGCGAAATACGCCAATTTAAGTCATTTTCCTAGATGAATTGCATTATCAAGGTGGACTAGTACCAAAACATAAATATGGGCCCATCCCCGTGTACCAAGTACTCTAGGGAAACTCCCCATACACCGTGTGCTCTAGGGAGGTGTACTAGCCAACATTAATCCATTCCCTCGTAAGGGGGATAATGAACACCTTAAATAACTACAAAACATCTACTCATAATTTATGTTTTCAAGTGACAAAACAACGAGTACTACATAGCAATACTACATCCAATATTTGCAAATCGAAGAGAGCATACATACATATCATGATTGCAAGCAAGAAAACCATAGTCATATAATTAAATAAACCCACGTACCTTAGTTTAGAGATTTCTTATACATCCATGGTCATCTAGATAATCTGGTCGTCACCTGGTTAATAGCAATTAATCATCATTAATACAAGGTCCACCATTATTAATGGTATTTAGGTCTAGATTAGGGTTTTTGTTGAATCTAGGTCAATCGGGTGTGATATAGGGTTTCCAGTATTTTAGTCTGATATATATGTCATTATTAAGGTCTAGTATGAATTTCATATTTTTCTGATGCCTTATCTATTATCTATAATTAATATGAGGATTAAACATGTAATTTAGAAATTAAAGAGAAAAGGCCTAACATAGATCAATAAAACCCAGATTAGAGTTCACCAGTGGGTTTCCAGTGTTATTAAAGTTCTACTAAAATTTTATGAGAATTAATATCACATGGATACTATTTATTTCAATTGATGGACTCTAAATCGTCTACATTAATTATCATCATTATTTGTTAGTCAAATGTATGATATAAGGGTCCCGTAATGTGGAGCACATTTTTTTGAGTCTAGGGGTATTTTATGGGAATTTATTGGCCATCGGAGCTATTTTTAATCATTTATGCAAGTTCTGACCAATCAGGTAATTTCTTAAAGAATTAAATAAAATAAAATAAAAGGATTGCGAGCTATGCTTCGCGGATTAGGTGAGGGATCCGACTAATCGGATCCTCCCGCTGACCCGTGAGTAGATGCTCGTCTGAAGAGAGGGTCAGTCGAGCGAAAGGTCAAGATTGCCCCAGGGGCTTCAATTGGGTCCGGTTGACAGGTATGGGCAAGGTGGAGAAAACACCCCTCCGAATGTTCCCCGCTCGTGCCATGGTTGCAGCGAGGGAACAGGGGAGGGTAGATCAAGATGAGGGTGGAGTTCTAGGGGGTGTTGGGCATTGCCGATGGGTTGATTAAGTTTGCGGGCTCATGACGATTGTGAGGAGATCAATTTTGTCGGCAATGGTGATTTGGGCGCTAAACTATGACCAAAGCAGATGGGGAAGAGGGAAAAGGCATTTTGGGGATATACCTGCCCTCGAGTTGGATTGAGGGGTTATGAAGCTTGGTGCAAGATTTGTGAGGCTCGGCGATAGCTCCCTGCAGCCTGACATGCTCCCGACCGCGCCTGCGATGAAGCTTCTGAGCTTGGTAGCGGCGGCTTGTCGACCCGAGGCTCTGGGCCTCTGCGGCACCAACCAAGGGTGCTAGTCAACTCGCTGAGACTCCAAGATGGTGTAGCCATGGTGGATTGGAAGGGGGAGGTTCCTGGAGTGAAGGAGGAGACCGGGGTCAGGTGGGGTGAGGTGCTTGAGGTCAGGGAGGTAGAAGCGACCTTTGTTGCAATTGAGGATGAGGGATGATCAAAAGAATGTCGGCGAAGCTTTTGGGACCCTTATATAGCCACAAAGAGGCGTAGAGGGTTAAGCCCTAAAATGGGTGCCGCCTCCAGTGAGAGGCACAGAGAAGATGGGGTTCGTTCTCCCTGATCTGAGTGTGATGGGCAATGTGGTAACCTTCGTTGAGTTCGTTGTGGTGAGACGAAGTCATCCTCCAACGATCTCGCCCAGGAGATGCGGGAGTCGGGCACGTAGAACCTCAGCTGACTGTTGGGGTCGGGACCGAAGAAAACGGGAGGTAGGAGACGAAGTCTCCACTGTTGGATCGCTGATCAATGACCAACAATGTCTCAGCCCATTATAAGGCCCGCGCCTAAACTTCCAAGGGCTGCGTGACACATAATGTCACACATATACTTCAAATAAACCCGAAACTTAGATCCTAGGGTTCAAAATGAGTGGAAAAATACACAAAATTAAATTGATCATATCCCCTAATTGGTTGACCCAATTGCAATAAAATTTTAGGGGTAATTTCATGGTGTTATGATGTAGCTAGGGTGCAAGATTGAAGTCAAAATTCGATTATTGACCATGTCAATTGACTAGATGTCATGTTGCTTGTAATTTGTCTTTATTTGATACTTGGGATGAAATGTATAAGCAAATTAATCAAGGTTGACGTCCAAATCTAACATTGATTCATTTGTACATAGTTCCTCAAAAGCAAATAGTTCACCACTCACTGGATCACTAAATGAATGATTGGTCTCATGAGAACTTAATCAACTAGTAAGGATATTAATTCACAATTGAATTCAATTAGGCATCATAGTCCTCCATCATATCTCAAATCACCTAATTTTTTTTTGGGGTGAAGGAATCCATGATTGTATTACCAAATCCTCAATTTGGTATTTGTCCTCTACATAGAATGCTTGTCTCTCAAATATTGTATTAGTAATCAAAACTCAAAAATCTAGGTTATCACAAGCATAGCTTTCGGAATCCAGCGGCTTTGAGGACGTTGTCCAGTCTCTCAAAGATACTGATCAGCCAAAAGGATGAGTGGTGGTAGAATATGGTTGCGTGGTAGACCTTCATCGCTAGCTCGGTGCAGAATCTCTGATGGTCTACGTCTCTCCACAATAGCCTCCCAGAGAGTGAGTAAGAGCTTTGGGCTCCGCCGTTGTAGCTGGGGTTGTGCCTGCCTCAACGTGGGGCCGCTTTTCGGCCTCAGAGGGCTCAACTATTACTGGTTTAGGGCATTTTTGCCTTACAACTACCACAAATGCGGCTTCGGGGTTGATCCTTTGGCCTTGCTCATCGACTTAGATTATAGTTTCCTTTGTACATTCCATTTTCTAAAAAATAAAGAATACACATTTAAATATAAAAAAAGGGTTATGCTGGGAAAAGTTTCTCCTCCCGACCTGTTAAAGTGTCAGTTGAAACTTAGTAAAAAGGGATCGCCCGATACGGCTTATGCGATATTGCGAAAAGCGGTATCAGGTGTATAAGAAAGCACAACATCAGGCTAGAGAAAAAGTCCCTTTTTATTCCTTTTGTGTGACACACAAGTGCACGATAAGAGAACCTAATACGTCCTAGCGTGATACCCATGAAAAATTGGTACCAGATATATGAGAAAGCGATGCTCTTGTAAAAATCAACAACCCAAGAATGTGATACAGCTGTGCGACACATGCATTGTGCAGACATGGAGTGAGTCGATAGGCTCCCCCAAACTTATTCAACACAATATGGACGCATGACACAAGTTTAAACCTGATACACTCAGAGCGGTACTTAGAAAATCCAATACGTGTTTGAGGCTTTGCCCGATACGGGAGGGAACACGATATGTTATCTCATGATACAATTTGTTGTTAAGGGAGTGTGATACATTTGGGAGATAGAGGCTACGCAACATGGGTCATTACCTTATCGGGTAGGGAGAAGGTGAGCGCGACATGAGAGACTGGAGACAAAAAACATGACAAGGGAGTTATGGGTGGCTTTGAACGATACAAGAGATTGCACGATATGGGAACAAAAGCTTGGTAACTTTGGTAACCAGGCATGGTCAATCTCTAGTTGCTTATATAGACATCCGTAAAGGGTAGTTAAATAGTAAAACTGGGACACACGTCACGCATGCACGAGAATCACATTCCAAAGCAAGCTAAAACCCATCTAATCATGTGGTATCGTGAGGCTTAGAAGGAGGTGGTGTGTTGTCTGACGTGAATTACCTGGTACACTCCTTGAGTGACATGGGTTTGCACGATACATCAGCACGACGTGGTGCGAGTGCGACCCAACACGCGATTCACGGTATATCTGTTGTGACTTGAATCGGTAGGTGCACGCGACATGGGTTTCCCGATACGTCTTGGCCGACATGGTAACCCGATGTGCCATGCATGTGCGATATGGACAACCAACACGCATGTGCGACACACTTTGTGTTCCAAAACTATAAAAACTTATTAAAAATGAAAACTCAAGTAAAAGACACTTAATTTTTAAATCATCACTGGCCTAAGTGTGAACCTCAACCTCAGCTAGTATTATATATCAAGGCGATAAAACTAAGTCAGTGGCCCAAAAAATGCAAGAGTCAGTGCACGTGGTGCGTGCATAGACTCATGCCTTATTAAAATAAAAGTGTTCAAAATGTTCTTTACAAGAATAGGAAATAACAGTCATATTCTAAGAAAGTAAATATTTGGGATGCCTCCCAAGGAGCGTTATGGTTTCTGTTTTTAGCTTGACATCTTCAGTCTTTCTTAGGCTTCTTCAGCGGGTGCATATTTGGCATCATTCAGGGGCAACTCAGATCGCCTTGTGAAAGCTTCGTCTTCATAGAATCTTTTCACCCAATGTCTATTGACTGGGAAGACCTTTGCAGGATCATCCTTGTCATACAACTCTATCATTCCTGACGGGTATATCATTGCTACCATGAAGGGTCCTAACCAGTGATTCTATAGTTTCCCTAGAAAAAGTCAAATAGAAATTTAGAAAGCAAAACCTTGTCACCTTCTTTGACATCTTTCTTCCTCAAGTGGAAGTAATTCCAGACTTTGGTCCTTTGCGTATAGATCCTCTGTCACGGAACTGGAATCCCAGTCCATGAACCAAACGTATACCAAAGGTGAAATGCGGAAGCATAAAGCTTAGCACACATGAACAGATAACAAGATAAATGCACCAACATAATCTCAACAATCAACAAGATATATTAAGAAACATCATTATATTACATGATTTGAATTACATATTCAAGAGTCACTATGTACAAGTCTGCTCATGTATACTATATGTGGATCTTACAACAAGTACACCCAACATAGCTCACCAAGCCCATCAACCTTCTAGCCATCTCTGAACCTAAAAACAACATACGAGAAATGGGTCAACACACGAGGTGTTGAGTATGGGGCCGAAAGATACACATATATATAAAATTTGATAATTTTGAAAAGATTTCAAGACTAAACGAACAACAATAAACATGTTAATTATTTAACAAATGCAAAACCATATTTTATGTCATTTCACTCCATTATATCAACAATATCAAACATGTTTAAGGCCTTTGACCAACTTCCCGTCGGAAGGGTCCATAGGGTGCTCAAGCTTAGCTAACCCTTTTATACGAGAGGGACCTCAAGGTCGTAACTAAGAGCCCTTTATCAACAATATTATAATGGAGTTCCATATATATGTGTTCAAGTTATAAAACAGACGAAGCAAACATCGAGTATGACATAGCAATACTACATGGCAATATTTGAGAAAATAGACAAACAAGCATACAATATATGTCTTTTCAAGCAAGAAAACGGTAGTCATATAACTAGATAAGGCCCATACCTGATTTAGAGATTCTTAACTTAACACGTCCATTACCATCTAGATCATAAGCCGACCTGATTAACAACAAGATTACATATATGCATTAGATTCTCATCATTAACCCTAATTAGATGCATTTTAGGGTCTTAGCCAAGATAGGTTCCAAGTTTGCTTATTAGTTCATTAGATGATCTTGTACTGGTTTAGAGGTCATCATGTGGGTGTGGTTCAAGTTTCATATCATTTTCGAGGTTTCATGCGGACATGCCAAGGTTTAGGATATTTATACTCAGATTAGGTAACTAGACCCATAATAGAGTAAAGTTCAACATTATAGTCCAAAGGAGGCACATAAGTACAATTGAGGTCATTCATGAACAAAGGGTTGATCAAGACCCTCATTAGAGCCACAAGAGAAAAAGATTTACTAATTCAATGCTTAGGAGGCTATAAGTATATCAAAGATTCAAACTTCATCATAATCATGCATTAAAGTCCATGAATAAGCTACAACATGCATTAGGGACAACCATGGATCAAAAGGGGAGCTTGAGAGTTCAACTTGGTTCAAGGTGGATAAATATTACTGATTTCATGATTATGAGAGTGAATAGTCATTAAAGGTGAAAGATTGATCATAACAATGAATAAATGTTCTCAAACATGACCAATGTTAGTATTTTCAAGAAATCAGGGAACAAATATTTGACTTAGGGTCTGGGATTAGGCCCAAAGTGTAGGTCTCGTCGAGTTGATCGATTTGATATATTGGTTTGCATATTTTGGATAAAAGAACTAGGAGATATGCATTTTTCAAGTTCATATTAAAACTATATGAAAATCAAGCATTTGGAACTTGGGCGTGTCACCTCATCCGGATAGAAGTAGATCTGGTCCGTTGATCATCGATCTGATGGCTAGATAGGGGCACGCTTGTCCTTGGGGCATGGCCCGCTGGTTTAGGGCGGTTCACTACTGTACTGGTTGAACCGGGTCTGGGTCAATGAGACGACTGCCCGCTCACCCCGCCCCCCTCCTTCGTCGTTCTCTCTGTTCCAAACAGGGGAGGAACAGGGGCGGCGCTTACAGCACCCTGCACCTGCTGGCGGAGAGGGGAAAAAGAGCACAAGGGTTGGGGTGGCTTCCGGGGGTGCCGCCTGTTCTCAACTTGGTCTGCGGCCTCGTTGGCGCCTGAGGTTGCTGCCCACAGCTGGAGGACCACCTCCACAACCTTGCAACCGAACAGAAAAGAAGAGGTGAGGGGAGAGGCTGCTCAGGGAAGGAGGAGCTCTGGCGGCCGGCCTGAGCACGGAGACAAGGGCAAGTCGTGTGGAGTGGACGACTAGGGCTGACGGTGCCCTGGAGGTGCGAGTAGCAGCCGTTCATTGGCTGCGGCAACACTCTGGGTAGAGCGTCTGGCCGTTAGCAGTGCGGGGAGAAGGAAAGTGGCAGCATGAGAATACTAGGGACAAAGGGAGAAGGGCAAACAAGGGAGGAGGGGGCTTAAGCGCGAGGGTTTTTATAGGACTTGGGGCTAGGTTTAGGGTTTGCGTTCAAAGGTAGATGCGTCTTCAATGCTTTCCAGATATGGCTGGAGGAGAGGGATGACTCTCCAGTCGATCGCTTATTTCCATTTTGGGAAGAAGGAACAACTAGTAGATGGGCCGCATGTCTATGATATTGGGCCGGATAAGGGTTGCAACTTAACAAGGAAAATTAAAACATGTACAAAATGAGTCAAAATTTCAAATACCCATATCTTGGGCTAGGATGGTTCAAATGAGGTATTTTTTGTACCGTTGGGAAGATAAATGAACACTCTATATTTTGAAACATATTATAGAGCAAGGTGATCATACTAATGAGGTTCAAGATTATTTACAAACTAGTGAATCATTAAATAGTGAAAATTAGATCAAGAGAGCAAATCAAATTTACACATTGTGAACTTGATCATTATAGTGGCCAAATTAGAAATGCTCAACCCTCCAATTATGAAATTGACATCCAATTCAGTAATGGGCCACTTTATGAGAGAGGAACCTGTCATTTGAGGAGAGAGAAAAGGTCAGGTTATCACATCCTTCCCTCCTTAAAAGAAATTTCGTCCTCGAAATTTATCCAGGATCATAAACAAGAGTCAGGGTAAAAGCCATCAGGTCTAGGTATTCCACCATGATTTTCAAGGTACTGCACACAATGGGATGCACACTAGGCAGTCATCATCAAGGGTGCACTCATATAGATCATATATGTGTTACTTCATGTTTTATCACATAATGATATCATTATGGCATTAGAGTTTTCCATCACCTAGTATCTATACCTTAGGATTTTTGGTTCATATCTTCATGCATGATTTTGTTTTCCCCAAAATTTCTACCAAATCTAATCATTTATATTCTTTTTTTTAATCTAAAATTAGACAGTTTATCATCATGTTTATTCAAGCTGAGATCTCTAGACATTATCATATCAAGTTCATGATTCCCACTCTACATATTTTATGTATGGTATGATTTCGTGTTAGGTCTAGCTTATGTGAGTGACTCATCTAGCATATATTAGTTTTTTTTAAACATAAGTGAGATATTCCATGTATCAAGCATCATTCGAGGAACAACATTATCATCAATATCGAGGTTTTGTAACTTTCTCACTTGTATCTAGAAAGAGCTTCACAATCTCAAGCCACTCAATCTAAGACATATATGTGTCCAACAAGACATGTTAACCACAAACTTCTACCTGTAATAAAATTACTACCCATCTTTTGAGAAATAAGGGTAACCGCTAGACTCCTTTATATACAATTACTAACCCGAGTATGAGGCTCATCATGGATATCATATATCATATACATCATCTTAGGTCTTGGGACATCGCCCTCACATATATATCAAGCATCAATTATTCAATTGCCTCTTTCTCTAGGGTTATATATTTTCATAGGACATCTAGGGTTCAACATTTTCATGGAAACCGCACACTAGGTCACTCAACTCATATACTTAGAGGTATTCTAGCTAGGGACTCATCATCAAGTATTTCATTATTCCTATTTTTCAACATTTCAAATATTTTGGAGTTTAGGTACTCAAACCTTCTCCCAATACGGGTCAAATCATATCAACATGTCACCCTATTCATATGTCCCATGATAGATGTCCTACTTTGTAAAGAGATTGAGGCCCATGTTGGTCTCAAACTATATATCACATATCGTATCTCAACACACACAAGACCTAGGTACAAGCAAACATGCCATCCCACTAGCTATGTTTAGCACATCAACCAAGTCATATGTAACAACAAGGTGCTAGGTCTAGCTAGGGTTGCATGGTCAAGCTCATTCCATATCATCAACCTATGTGAATTCCTCAAGGACAAACTTGGGTCTTATCAATATCAACATCATCATCAACATCAACATCAATATCAACATTGAGATCAACATTAACATTATTATCATTATCATCACTATCATCACTATTTTAGGTTATCTATGCTACTCACTAGCCTAACCTTTATCATGGCACTAGACAACTCTATCATCTAAACACTCATCTAGACTTGATGTTACATCTCTTTCTCTTAGGTTACATAGACACTCACTGCCTTTCTGGGTGTGGTAACATTTTTATAGGTTCATATACTAGTATTTGAAATAGTTTTTCTCCAACGTTGAAACATTCGATAAAAACCACCATACTCCATTCGAATAAAACCAAAACCAAAATGAGTTACCACACTCATTAGGCAGTCTAGTATCATGACACCTAGAGAACTAGCAAGAACATGGTGCACACTTGTGTAGACATCCTAAGCACATGTCGCGAATCATGTCTAGGGAGGTAACTTACACAAGTCTACACCTAGTTCTAGAACATCTAGGTTCTAACCTAGAGGCTAAGTCAACCTAGTCCACAAAGGACATCTTATTTGGTTTCTAGGGTTAAGATGTAAGGTGAGTTTAGTTTGTGTTTCATGTGAGCCATGTTTGGTGTAGTTATTGTTCATGCTCTGATACCATCTGTCACGGAACCAGAATCCCAGTCCATGAACCAAACGTGTACCAAAGGCGAAATGCGGAAGCATAAAGCTTAGCACACATGAACAGATAACAAGATAAATGCACCAACATAATCTCAACAATCAACAAGATATATTAAGAAACATCATTATATTACATGATTTGAATTACATATTCAAGAGTCACTGTGTACAAGTCTGCTCATGTATACTATATGTGGATCTTACAACAAGTACACCCAACATAGCTCACCAAGCCCATCAACCTTCTAGCCATCTCTGAACCTAAAAACAACATACGAGAAATGGGTCAACACACGAGGTGTTGAGTATTGGGCCGAAAGATACACATATATATAAGCTTTGATAATTTTGAAAAGATTTCAAGACTAAACGAACAAGAATAAACATGTTAATTATTTAAAAAATGCAAAACCATATTTTATGTCATTTCACTCCATTATATCAACAATATCAAACATGTTTAAGGCCTTTGACCAACTTCCCGTCGGAAGGGTCCGTAGGGTGCTCAAGCTTAGCTAACCCTTTTATACGAGAGGGACCTCAAGGTCGTAACCAAGAGCCCTTTATCAACAATATTATAATGGAGTTCCATATATATGTGTTCAAGTTATAAAACAGACGAAGCAAACATCGAGTATGACATAGCAATACTACATGGCAATATTTGAGAAAATAGACAAACAAGCATACAATATATGTCTTTTCAAGCAAGAAAACGGTAGTCATATAACTAGATAAGGCCCATACCCGATTCAGAGATTCTTAACTTAACACGTCCATTACCATCTAGATCATAAGCCGACCTGATTAACAACAAGATTACATATATGCATTAGATTCTCATCATTAACCCTAATTAGATGCATTTTAGGGTCTTAGCCAAGATAGGTTCCAAGTTTGCTTATTAGTTCATTAGATGATCTTGTACTGGTTTAGAGGTCATCATGTGGGTGTGGTTCAAGTTTCATATCATTTTCGAGGTTTCATGCGGACATGCCAAGGTTTAGGATATTTATACTCAGATTAGGTCACTAGACCCATAATAGAGTAAGGTTCAACATTATAGTCCAAAGGAGGCACATAAGTACAATTGAGGTCATTCATGAACAAAGGGTTGATCAAGACCCTCATTAGAGCCACAAGAGAAAAAGATTTACTAATTCAATGGTTAGGAGGCTATAAGTATATCAAAGATTCAAACTTCATCATAATCATGCATTAAAGTCCATGAATAAGCTACAACATGCATTAGGGACAACCATGGATCAAAAGGGGAGCTTAAGAGTTCAACTTGGTTCAAGGTGGATAAATATTACTGATTTCATGATTATGAGAGTGAATAGTCATTAAAGGTGCAAGATTGATCATAACAATGAATAAATGTTCTCAAACATGACCAATGTTAGTATTTTCAAGAAATCAGGAAACAAATATTTGACTTAGGGTCTGGGACTAGGCCCAAAGTGTAGGTCTCGTCGAGTTGATCGATTTGATATATTGGTTTGCATATTTTGGATAAAAGAACTAGGAGATATGCATTTTTCAAGTTCATATTAAAACTATATGAAAATCAAGCATTTGGAACTTGGGCGTGTCACCTCATCCGGATAGCAGTAGATCTGGGCCGTTGATCATCGATATGATGGCTAGATAGGGGCACGCTTGTCCTTGGGGCATGGCCCGCTGGTTTAGGGCGGTTCACTACTGTACTGGTTGAACCGGGTCTGGGTCGATGAGACGACTGCCCGCTCGCCCCGCCCCCCTCCTTCGTCGTTCTCTCTGTTCCAAACAGGGGAGGAACATGGGCGGCGCTTACAGCACCCTGCACCTGCTGGCGGAGAGGGGAAAAAGAGCACAAGGGTTGGGGTGGCTTCCGAGGGTGCCGCCTGTTCTCAACTTGGTCTGCGGCCTCATTGGCGCCTGAGGTTGCTGCCCACAGCTGGAGGACCACCTCCACAACCTTGCAACCGAACGAAAAAGAAGAGGTGAGGGGAGAGGCTGCTCAGGGAAGGAGGAGCTCTGGCGGCCGGCCTGAGCACGGAGACAAGGGCAAGTCGTGTGGAGTGGACGACTAGGGCTGACGGCGCCCTGGAGGTGCGAGTAGCAGCCGTTCATTGGCTGCGGCAACACTCTGGGTAGAGCGTCTGGCCATTAGCAGTGCGGGGAGAAGGAAAGTGGCGGCACGAGAATACTAGGGACAAAGGGAGAAGGGCAAACAAGGGAGGAGGGGGCTTAAGCGCGAGGGTTTTTATAGGACTTGGGGCTAGGTTTAGGGTTTGCGTTCAAAGGTAGATGCGTCTTCAATGCTTTCCAGATATGGCTGGAGGAGAGGGATGACTCTCCAGTCGATCGCTTATTTCCCTTTTGGGAAGAAGGAACAACTAGTAGATGGGCCGCACGTCTATGATATTGGGCCCGATAAGGGTTGCAACTCAACAAGGAAAATTAAAACATGTACAAAATGAATCAAAATTTCAAATACCCATATCTTGGGCTAGGATGGTTCAAATGAGGTATTTTTTGTACCGTTGGGAAGATAATGAACACTCTATATTTTGAAACATATTATAGAGCAAGGTGATCATACTAATGAGGTTCAAGATTATTTACAAACTAGTGAATCATTAAATAGTGAAAATTAGATTAAGAGAGCAAATCAAATGTACACATTGTGAACTTGATCATTATAGTGGCCAAATTAGAAATGCTCAACCCTCGAATTATGAAATTGACATCCAATTCAGTAATGGGCCACTTTATGAGAGAGGAACCTATCATTTGAGGAGAGAGAAAAGGTCAGGATATCGCATCCTCGCATTCTCATAGGAGTGAAGCCTAAGTTCTTCAAGTTATTGAAGCTGGAGGAACCACTTCTTGCCAGCTAGAGATGGATTCATAATTATACGTTTGATGGCCCAGAATGCCTTGTGCTCTATCTCGAAGCGTAGATGACATGCTTTCCCATAGATCAAATGGTAAGGCATGGTGCCAATTGGCATCTTGTATGTTGTTATGTATGCCCAGAGAGCATCATCCATCTTGGTGGACCAATCCTTCTGGGATTTTCCAACTGTCTTCTCCAAAATCTGTTTGATTTGCCTATACAAGACTTCAACCTGACCAGACGTCTAGGGATGATATGGTGTAGCATCCTTATGTCAAACCTTATACCTTCACAGAAGTGATTGAAATTTCCTTTTAGCAAAGTATGATCCACCGTCGATGATCACCGTTTGGAGGACTCCAAATCTTGGGAAGATTATTTTTGTGAAGAGCTTTATAACAGATTTGGCATCACTAGTGGCACTGGGTATGGCTTCTACCCATTTGGAGACATAATCTACTGCAACTAGAATATATTGGAAATTGTATGATGAAGGAAAATGTCCCATGTAGTCGATTCCCCATATGTTTAATATTTCAACTTCAATCCACTCAGACATAGGCATCTCATTCCTGTGGGAAATATTCCCTATTCTCTGGCACTCACTGCAGGCTTTAACATAGGTGTGGGCATCTTTGAACAGAGTGGGCCAATAGAAACCAGACTAGAGAACCTTGGTTGCAGTTCCTTCAGCTCCCAAGTGTCCTCTATAGGGAGAGGAATGACACTCATAAAAACTCTTCGGGGCTTCATCTTCAGGTATACATATTCTGTAGATGTTATCGGTGCAATGTCTGAACAATAGAGGGTCATCCCAGTAATAGTACTTCAAATCAAAGAAGAATTTCTTCTTATGATGATAAGATATTTCTCGGGGCAGTTGTTAACAGGGAATATAGTTGCAGATATCAACATACCAGGGCCCTTCTGGATTAGCTATTTGAGCAACATAGATTGCTTCATTGGTGTAGTTCTCATTGATCATAAATAGGTAGTCATCCTCTACTATGATCATGGATAGGTGGTCAGAGACCACGTTCTCGGTACCCTTCTTGTTGATGATCTCATGATCAAACTCTTGTAAAAGTAATGCCCAACACAAAAGCGTAGGCTTGGCACCTTTCATCTACATCAAATACTTGATGGACCCATGGTCTGTGTGAACAGTCACCCTTAAGCCCACAAGGTAAGAACGAAACTTATCGAATGCATAGACGATGGCTAGCATTTCCTTTTCCGTGGTAGTATAATTTATCTGGGCCTCATCTAGCATTTTTTTGGCATAAAAGATTACATGATGCATTTTGTCCTTCTTTTGCCCAAGGACGGTGCCTATAGCATAATCACTGGCATCACAATCAACTCAAATAGAAGATTCCATTTGGGTGACTAGATCATGGGTGTAGAGACTAAATCATCCTATAAGGTGGAGAATGTCGTGAGGCATTCTTCCATGAAATTGAACTTCACATCCTTCATCAACAGCTTCAACAATGACTTTACAATATTCAAAAAATCCTTGATAAACCATATGTAATAGCCGGTATGCCCTAGGAAGCTTCTGATTCTTGTCACATACATGGGTGGAGGGAGTATTTTCAATCGCTTCCACCTTGGACTAATCGACCTCGATGCCTTTGTTGGACACTTTATGTCTGAGAATGATACATTCTCGAACCATGAAATGCTTTTCCCAGTTGAGGGTCAAACTTTGTTCTTTGCGTCTTTTCATCACCAAAGACAAATTGTTCAAGCAATCTTCAAAGGAGCCTCCATAGACACTGAAGTAGCTCATAAAGACTTCCATCTTATCTTCTAAGAGATCGGCAAAGATAGCTTTCATGCACCGCTGAAAGGTTGTGGGTGCGTTGCAGAGCCCAAAGGGCATCCTTCTAAAGGCATAAGTTCCATAAATGCAGGTGAAGGTTGTCTGTTCCTGATCATCTGGATGAATGGGGATTTGATAAATCCCTGAGTACCCATCCAACCAACAAAAGTATGAATTATGGGCCAGGCACTTAAGATTTAATCGATGAATGGGAGAGCAAAGTGATCTTTATTAGTGGTGGTGTTTAATTTTCTATAATCTATACACATCTGCCAACCAATAACAGTCTTGGTTTCCACCTCAACCTCATTATCTCCCTTGACTAGTGTGATACCTCCCTTCTTAGGGACTACTTGAATAGGACTCACCCACATATTGGCATTGATAGTGTAGACGATTCCTGCATTGCGGGGTTTTATGACTTCTTTGCTAAGCACCCCTCACAACTTCTCATTTAGTTTCCGTTGCGGCTGGGCATAGTGTTTGGAATTCTCTTCAAGATGGATTTTGTGCATACAGATAGAAGGTATGATGCCTCTTAGGTCTCCAATTGAGTAACCTAAGGCCTTCCTTCATAGTTTTAGCTCAACTAACAGTTGTTCCTTCTGATCATCAGTTAACTCTGAATTGATAATAACTGGGTTCATTCCTTCTTCATCTAGGAATTTGTACTCTAAACCTTTTGACAGAACTTTCAATTCAGGTAGGGTCTTCTTTTCCAGTTCCCCAGTTGGATTGCTTCATAGTGCAACATACATTACTGTTTCAACTAGGCTGTCTGCTTCAGGTAGTTCTTCGGCATCCAAAAATTCCAAGAGTTCTTTCATCTCTGGGTCATCGACCACTTGTACATTTCTAACTAAGGCGTGCATCAGTGGGTCCACCATAACTTTCTCCTCCCTTACTTCATCACACAGTTGCTGGTAGCTTTTGACAAAGTAAGAAGACTCAAAGAATGAGGGGGCCTTCATGTAGTCATAGATGTTGAAGTCGATATTCTCTCGTCCAACTCTGATCATTATCATCCCTGCCTCCCCATCGATGAGCACTCTACCATTTGCAAGGAAGGGTCACCCAAAAATTATTGGGAAGCTTGGATCCTCCATGGTGTCAATCAGAATGATGTCACAGGGTATAAAGAATCACCCAACCCTGATGGGCACATCTTCTACTAGTCAAATAGGTCTTGTAAAGGTTTGGTCCACTAGGTGGATCCTCATATTCATACTTACTATGTTAATAAGCCCCAACCCTTTTGCAAGCGACAATGGCTTTAGTCTAATGCTCTCTCCAAGATATGCTAGACCTTTTCGGGACACATTGTCTCCGACCTAGAAGGGAATAACAAAGTTGCTGAGATCTTTCTTCTTGGAAGGCATGCTTTCCTTAATGAAAGAGTAGGACATCTGTGCTAACTTTATAGTCTCAACATCTTCTCCTCTCTTCTTCCTTGAAATCAAGCCCTTGAGAAACTTAGCATAGGTAGGCATTTCCTCAATGGCATCCAAGAAAGGGATGTCGAGGTGCAGCTTCTTCATGGCAACCATAAACTTCTTATGCTTTTTCTTTAATTTAGATTTCACTAGCTTGTGCAAGAAAGGTATGTGGGGTGCATACCTATCCGGACACTCTTCAGAATTCACATCGTCACCTCCTTTCTCTATCATTTCTTTTGCTTTATAGGTACTTCTGTTGGCTCCTCAGGGGTTGCATCTCTAACTGGTACTACTGTCCTATTTTCCTCAGTTGAGTGTATCACCGTTCCTGACCTTAGGATGACCATTTTCACAGTTTCATTTCATCACGGGTTTGCCTCAGTTCTAAATGGGAATTGCCCTACCTGATGGTTGATGCTTTGGGCCAGGCTTGCCAACTGTTGATCTATTTGCTTGTTGTGCTTCTGGAGCTCCCCGGTCTGAGCTGAGAAACATCCTATATGTTGTTGAATTAATTTAAGCAACATCATGTTGTCCACAGAACTCTTGTGTAGTTTCTCATTCAGATCATTTTTTTCTTGGCGAAGGACATTAACTCGGTCATCATTGATGACTGTTTTTGCTGACCTTGCTGGGCGTTTGGATAGCTTCTTTGTTGGTGGAAACCTATCTGGTGTTGATGATTCCACTGGCCTCCTAAAGAATTTTTGCCTACCAGCTGGTGAGAGTTTTATACTATGCTGGTGTTTTCATATGAGAATCTGGGATGGTCGGGATGTCGATACTGGACATAACTCACAATCTCCATACTTTCATCATCAAGCTCGCTCTGCATGGTTGTGTGTGGGCAAAAGTTAGAAAGTTGGCCCAACTCTCCACACGTGGCACAACTTCTGACCGCTTCTTGTTAGCCCTTGCCTTTATAGCTCTACTCCTTGAAGGTTTGAACATCAGTCACTATTTTGTCTAACTTAGCCGCCAGTGCTTCCATCACCTTTGATTCCCTAAGGGTAGAGTAACTTGTTGACTCTCTATCATATTCAATGTCCTACTGATTTGTAGCCATATTGTCTATAATCTCCCTGGCTCTTTGGGTGCTGAGCCCGAAGAAATCACTACCTGCTGTAGGATTCAGGGATTTTCTTTCACCAAGGCATAGACCATTGTAAAAGGTGGTGATCAACTTGGACTTAGAAAAACCGTGGTGCGGGCACTCTCACTAATATCCTCAAAATCTTTCCCAAGTCGCATGCAAGTTATCTGAGACCTTCTATGAGAATTTGGTTATCTTGTTTTGACATTTTATCATTCTCTCTATAGGGAAGAATTTAGAAATAAAAATGTTGGCCAGATGTTCCCAGTGAGGGAGGCTCCCATTTAGGAGACTTGAGTATCATTCCAGAGCATTATCCCTTAAGAAGAAAGGAAAGCACTAGGTGTAGATATATGATATTGGGACCCTATTAATCTTGAAAGTCTTACAGGTCCTCTTGAACATCATGAGATGATTGTAAGGATTCTCTTCACTGGTGTTTCTGCTGAAACGATTCTGTTGCAGTAGCTGGAGAAAAGCTGGCTTCAACTCAGAGTTAGCCACATTGAGTAGTTGCTCCACCACTGGGTTCCTTTCTTCATTTGCCCTAACTTGGACAAAAGAATGAAGAGACCGAGTGACATGTATTTTACTACGCGCTAAAAATGCAAGTATACACGTCGAGTAGTACAGGCCTTGTGAGGCCCGAGTCGAACACAGGGATACTCGGAATTGTCAGAGACTCCTACTAACTATTTGCGATCAGCTAAGCCGAATAACAAATTGGGGTTGTTGTCAAAATTAAAAGAAAATAAAAATAAAACAAAGCAAACAATCGATTAAAAGTTAATTTAATCAATTCAAAAAGGTATCTTTAGGATTGCGGTTTCACCGTAGGTATTCATTGTATTAGATTTTATATAATGCCTCAATCTTCTCTCTCTATCCGGGTAGTGGCCTGAAAACAGAATTGCCCACTGTCGTGGTGCAATTCACTACTTAGGTTTAGGTCGGTTCCACCGTCGTAGTAACCTATTCCCTAAACTAAGTGCATTATGAACGATCTCTCAGTATCCACCATTAATTTTACACCACCTTGTTCAAGGGATTTATCGATTAATGTAGGTTTCGTCTCTTTTCAGCCGTTAATTCTTTTGTCGAAGTGATAAAGGGCATTAGATTATTATTATGGTGATCAAGCATAACAATATATGGAGAAAATGAAACTATACCACGGATTTAAGAGAGAAAATATGAATTACTATTATAAAACTGTCATATAATGAATTCATGGGCTACTCCCGGTCCTAAAGATGGAGGGGATTAGCCCCGCATGTTCATCTCACATAAGTACATGGTAGAAATAGGGGAAATCATATGAATTACGTGAGTTGAATAGGAAAACCCCTGAACGGAGAAGAACCAATTGATCCTTTGCGTAGAACACGTGCTTTCCCGCCTCTCGGTGGTGAAATCCGTCTTTGGCAGCGTCCGGATCGACTGGTATGAACTTCTGGCCTCCGTTCTCCTTTCTCTCGCTCCTCGGCACTTGTGCAATGGCTAATCAACTCTCCTTTGTCTCAGGCGGCCGTCCTTAGGTATAAGTCCCTAATTAGGTCGCTAATTAACTCCAGCCGTCTGATTGAGATCATTAGAAAGCAAACTCATATCCTACGGCGTCGATACCATCGACGTGAGTCGATGGTATCGACCCGCTACAGTAGTGGCTGGATGCAAACCCTTCCTTTGTCGTGCCCGACATCATCTCGATACCATCGACTCGGGTCGATGGTATCGACTTCATTTTGGCGTCGGTTTTGTCATTTTGCGACGCTGTAGCCTCAGTGCGTCGATGGTATCGACTTGGTGTCGATACTATTGACTGCTTCTTCGCCAGCAACCTGAAGACGTCTCGATACCATCGACATCAGCGTCGATGGTATCGACTCTTTGCTGCTCCTTTCGGCTGGCAACCTGCGGTCTTGTCGATGGTATCGACTTCCGTCGATGGTATCGACTTCCGTCGATGGTATCGACGGAAGAAAATACTTGTTTTTCCTGAAATTCAAAGACAAGATCAAATAAATCCACACAAATTATAATAATGTGATAATTAATGCTCAAAACAATGAAATAAAGGGAATTTGACATAAAATGATGGCAAAGACCAAAATGGATGAATTATGCAATATTAACCATAAAAATGACTAATAAAAGCACAAAACACATATCAAACAGGTCTATAAATGCGACTCAAAATCATCGCATCAAACTCCCCTAAGCTTGAATATTGCTCGCCCTCGAGCAACTCATCCTTAGAATAGAATTGCAAATGTCAACTGAAAAACAAGAAACCAACCCAACATCCCATATGACTCCCACTGATCATTCACAAACCGGCCTTCTCTAACCATAGAACGGTAATTACCCTAAAGGCGACAATAATCATCAATAAAAGAGATTAACCTCCTAACCGATGAACACTATCACATAAGGCAGTTAACATAATAAAATTCGCCGATTCAGCATTGGTGCATCTTGTGATCGCCTATACTACGTTGCTCGTCCTAACTACCATCTACATGGAAGCAGTTCTCCTGATCTTCATTGGTGAGGAGAAATTCATGGTGGCCAACCAATCCGAGCAACAGGTGGATGAAGATGGGTGGCTCATGGAAGAACGTGGAAGTATTGTACAGTTTCAACATGCATATACAAAAATGTCCTATATGATGCACATGCACATTAGAAAAGCCCTAATGCCTAAAATTGGGTGGAATGATACATGCACTAACCATCCGCCTCAAAATGAGATGGATATCTAGGCAAGCTACATCATGTACTCAATTATCCTGAAATGCAAGTGATATTACGTTCCTTTCTCCTTCTTATTTCACTTTCTTCTAAATTCTTTTTCTTTTCCCTTTTTTTTATATTGCCGATTTTTAGCTTTTATTTTCAGCCCACATATCCATAATTGCTCAAAGATAATTTTATTGGGCTATTTCCTGCATACTCAGAAATTTTTTTCACTATTTAGAAGGTATGGAACAATTTAATTCACCATTTGGGAAAAATTGAGATACATGATATACTTTATGCATGAAAATCATGAATGCGACTACATGGCATGCACCTAAAGGTAATGTGCATGATTCACTATTTTTTTTTCTTTTTATGCAAACATATGGAAAATACCAATGCAAGTCCTATCTAAATGCTATGAACACAAAAAGGAATTAAAACTGCACTTTACTTCCAATTCTTAGGTGGATTATAGAAAAATGAAGTGGAACGATCACAAGACTAGATGACTGAACCTTAGAAAGATATTATGCGTCCCTCCTTACTGACCTGTGTAGTAGTTTAGAAGGTTCTCTCTCTTATATCCAATTAAAGTCTCATTACCATTTGGTTAGGTTAGGCTCAAACAACCATTTCCGTCCACTTTCATGAATCATTAGGAGTACAGGTATGAAATGTTATTTTAAAGTTGACATAATCAATCATTTTCATAGGATGTGTTCCCAAGGTCAAAACAAAACAAGCTATCCAAACACACATAAATTTTCAAATTTCCCTTGAATTTCCCATGCACTAACAACAAGATGACACACTTTTATGACGTCCACAATTACACTAGATAGCACGTGGATCCTACAAAACTAAAATTGCAAGAAACAAATAACAAGAGGACAAAAGCAATAACGCTAAAAACTGAAAACAATAAAAGATAGAGTTGTTCCAACTACCCCCCTAAGCTTGAATTCGACTATGGCCTCATAGTCAAAAACAAACTTAAAGATTGGAACAGGGATAGTGTGGGCTCCGATCTCCAAACCACGAATTAATCTCGATTTAAACATGTGCGGAAGCATTCGGTAAACAGCGGAAGACCAAAAATCACGGGAAATTAAAACTTTTTGAGACAAGAGCTTGAAACCTCAAACCTTTTCTATAGAAAAAGGATAAAACTGTTTACATCACTGACAATTACTTCTTGAGTAATTATATACAACATGATACAAAAAAAATTCTCAAGAGTTCATACTCCAAAACACTCCAGGACCTGAGTGTACAGAGGACACATAGGACTTGACTCTAAACTACACCATGAAGCAGGCTAGATCTCCACCTGAGATATTTACTGCTCCTGATGCTGCTATTGCTGGGATTGGTCACCTGAGTTCTTGTTCCTCCGTCTTCGACGACCACCTAAAAAGTAGAAGTCTACGGGGTGAGACAATTATACATAATTGCCCCAGCGAGAGTTATAACTCTCCACTAGAAGCTTTATAAGCAAAGTAGGGAATAACCAAAGCAATAAAAGCCTTCAAGATATTCGCTAACAGTTCTGATAATAAGCAAGAGTTCAATCAATATCAAAATATGAGAACATCTATACTATTCCAGGTAACATCAATCGAATAACTCGTAGATAACTCTTAACAGATATACTACGCTGTTGATTATGTTTTTCAAACATTATTGTTATGCCCTGTGGAGATGAGGTATACCACTCATACTCCAACTGATCACTAGTAAGTCGCATCAGTATCATACATAGGTCATTAAAAGAGCTGGATTCTTAAGACCTCATCTTCCTCAGTCAGTTAGAGGATTGATTGTTTGACATCTGGCGGGATGTCTTTTGTAATAGCTCACCAGGGTACTCTGGTCCTTCGCTATTTTTAGAGTTACAGTGGTATTCTGTACTCTCTTCGCTATCGGAAGATTTCTTGTTTATCTTTCACCGATACGGTATTTATGTCTTTAAGGGAGTGTAGAGATACATCTCACCTTTAGGACTTTATGGTGGGGTCTGATGGACTACTAGAATCTACATCATCCTCTCACCCTTTCTTTTATAGTGAAGGTATGACGGACTACAAGAATCTACATCAAATACCTACACTAGGATGTAAGGTTCTACACATCCATGTACCCCACATACTCAAAAGTATGTAATCCAGGAGTTCCCTTAGGAAAACCTGTTTCACCATCATTTAGACTCTGACAATGATGGATCTATGATCAGGGCTCTACATTTCACTTGATTAGTTAGGTACATTCAGTATTCTTTAAACATTGTCTTTCAAACAATAACATTAGCACAACAGCTATAATGAGAATACATAAATGTAGCAGGCCTAACTCTTTTCAATCATTAGTTCTCAGTCATCTCATCACAAGTCATCTGTCAAGCATGACCTTGATGGTGTTTATGGCTTTCACAGCCCATAAATCACAAAAGATGTCACTCACAGTGCATCAATATGGATTACTATTCATAAAGCTTAAGACATGCTTTCAATGAATATAACATGGCATTCCATACCTGGATATGACCATCATCTCATAACAACCTGCATGGTTCATGAATATAACATGGTATTCCATACCTGGATATGACCATCATTTCATAACAACCTGCATGGTTCATTCAACAGATAATAGTAAACAATTCAACAATTAGGGTTTACTATTCATCTTTCATGTCATCACCCTAAAATTAGGGTTTACTATTCACTCCATGGTGAATTGTACTCATTACATCATCATGTAAGAGAAACATCATCATTAAGGCTCTTAATTAAGATTAAGATCCATTAGATATCATAATTAGGGTTTCCATGACCTCACATAGGTGGGTCATTCCCTAATCATGCACATTCATGTGTATTTGAAGTATCTCACTAGAGTTTCCTCCTAAAAAGGGTACTTTCTCTCTCTAGGATACATTCTCTCTCTAGAAATATTTTCTCTCTCCTCTCACTAGTAGATGGTGACAACACCACTCTAGATCAGGTTGAGATAAGTCTCCATTGACTAACATGAGCCAAAACATCAACATCATGTGATTAGAGTTTGATTAGAACATGGTTTTACCCCTTTAGACCCCTCAAGGGTATTTTGGTAATTTGCCACATGATCACCATCATGGGTTAACTCACTAATCACATAGTCCCTTAATGACCTAGGTTACCATTAGGGTTTAGATTGGATCACTATTGAACTAATCACATCATCAAATGGTTAAGTACAAACCATCACCAATCTCCAAACGGGTTCATCCTTCAAACGGTTTCAACCACCCAAACGGTCTTGAGACCGTTTGGAGGTGAAGACCGTTTGGAAGGGTTGACTCTTAAACCGTTTGGAGCTTCAAACGGTTTGAAACCGTTTGATCAAACTTGCTTGAGATCGATTGGGCCAAACGATCCTGAGGTCGTTTGAGCCCAAACGGTCTTGAGACCGTTTGGTCCAAATGGGCTCAAACCGTTTGGACCTCCAAAGGGGTTCAAAGGTCACCAAAGTTCATGGATAGGTGTGTTGAAGCCCTCATTTGGTCAAAGCTATGCTAACCACTTATAAATTAAGTCAATTAGGGTTAGCCTTAGCCACTTAGACATCAAATTGACCCTCAATTGCAAGCCAATTAGGGTTCAATCCTCCTCAATTAGGGTTTCAAATCGATTGGTCATCAATGTTCAACAATGTGAATCAATTCAAGGTTGAACCTATCAATTGACCTCCAATTGGGCTCAAACTTGGCCCAAACGGTCTTGAGGTCGTTTGGACATCATCCAAACGGTCTTGAGACCGTTTGCCCAAAGTTTTACCAAAATTCCAAGTCGTTTTGACTAAGGTTGAAGTCCAATTAGGTCAAAATCAGCAATTTTCATCAATTCATCAATTTCCTACAATTGGACCCTCAAACCATTAGATTAACTCAACCCTAGACCTTCAAACGGTCTTGGGTTGTGCCCAAACGGTCTTAGGACCGTTTGGAGGAATCCCCAAACGGTCTTGAGACCGTTTGGGTCCTTCAACCCAAAACTCAACAAGATCTATATGTTAAATCAGCACTTTTTCACCCGATTAGGGTTTCATGTTGAAGTGCCTTCAACTCTCAATTAGTTAAGAATTAGACTTTGATTCTTTGCAGAGATGAAACTCAATATGTTAGGAATAGACCCTCAAACGGTCATCCCTTGGTCAACTCTTTCAAACGGTCTTGAGACCGTTTCAATCCAAACGGTCTTGCAAGACCGTTTGAGAGAAAACGGTTTGAAACCGTTTGAACCCAAACGGTTTGCAACCGTTTGGACCAAAAGGGTCCAAGGTCGTTTGAAAAAGTAACATAGGGAATCACGCCCCTCGTCTTCAACCTCTAGCAAGGTCGGTTCCTCCACTAATTTTCTTGCAAACGTGCAAGGAAGAAGGGAGGTAGAAGGAGATTTTACCAAGTAAATTGCAAGAATTAAGCATGCATATAAAGCATAAGTTTAGAGTTATAAAACCCCGCTAAAGGTTGATCTTAGAGCTCCAAGCCTTCAAGCTCCAAGCTTTAATGGCGTCCTTGAGCTTCCACAACTTGGTCAGAGGTGAATTCTCCAAGGAAACGTTGCTTTGGTCGGCTAGAACAAGAAGACTAAGTAAGCTAACCATAAAACCAACCTTAGAAAGTGAATTCCTCCATGAATTCGAGCTAGAAGGTGGGGTTCTCTTACCTAGAACAGGTTGGTCGTCCCCCTAAGCTCCAGAGCTACCTTTGGCCGTTTTAGCAAGAAGAGATGAGAATGAAGTAAAGGAAAGATCGTTCACTTATCTTGTAAAGAGGTGGCTTATATACTTTAGCCCCTTTTACACCCTAAGGACCTTACAAGATTGGAAATCACATCTAGGTCCCTCCTTGCTCAAAGGCACGTCCAAACTTATCTATCCTTATGCAAATCTCATGGAATCTCAAGATCTAAGGGTAAAGAAATCCAACCTACAACTAGGGTACATCCATGAAAGATTTCTATACCCAAATTAGGTGTCTTTACCACAAAGTTCATCTTTTCTTATCTGACCAATCTTTGATGTGCCCCTTTCATCATTTCCACTCTAAATGATGACAAGAGTCTTACAAGATGTTTTAGATATTAAGAATTACAAATTGAACCCCTCAATTTGGGTAAATTGCATTTTACCCCAAATTAGGGTTTCTAAGCATGGGGGTTGCTTCCACAGCTGCACCTTGGTGCTCAAGCTTGGGAAATCCCTCAAACTTCATCATAGACATCCTCATGATGTTTCAACATCAGAGATACATCTTATCTTGTGACTTTTGCAAGTTCAACCCTTAAACTGGGTAATTTGCACATAGGTCCCTGCATACAACACAATGCTACAACTTTATACAAAAAGGAGCAAAATTGAAAATTATATGTTCCTGAGGAACTTCATTACATGCCAGGGAGTTTTTCACAAGTATATAATTACATTTTTAGGCAAAACTTCTAGGGTTAGCTCATAACCCAGGTCAGGGGTGTTACAGATACCCGATCATTCTTGTTGTGGTGGAGGCGGGTATTGCGGCGCCGTGGGGTCCCAAGACGGGTATTGCCCCTGAAAGGTCGGATCAAACTGGGGCATCAGAGGAGGCTGTGGATACCCCCCAAAATAATTCTGGCTCCAGTAATGATCGTAAAACGGCTGCTGCTGCTGCTCCATCCTATGCAGCCGATCATGGATGTTCTCCTGATTTGCAAAAAGAAGGCGTTCATTCTCGAAGATCGCCTGCTGGTTGACAAAAAGCTGGTTGGTGGTATCTTGAATACCGACGTACGTAGTGGTGTGGTTGTGCTGCGTCTGCTGAATATCTTGGAGCATGTTGTACATGCCTTGCATGGAATAGGCATCCTCGCTAGGTTGCGAGGGCTGTGGTGATGGCGGCGTAGGCTGAGATGATGAAGACGCACCCGGATGCATCCGAGGACGTTTCCGGGGTGCTACTCGTGCTCGAAGAGGTGTAAATGCCTCTTCTTCCTCCTCAGCCTCGTCGTCCTATCCGTCGTCGCCGCCATCATTGCCGCCTTCTTCATCATCGGAGTCGATGGCTATGATCGGCCATCTGAAATGTTGTGCGCTCGTGATGTTGAAGATGGGATCCGGCAACGCGCACTCCTGGTATGCTTGATTTACGTGGCAATGCGCAAATGCCACACCAGCTCGGAGAATAACGAGATTGGCTCGGTGTAGATGTTGCAAGTTGACCTTGCTTCTCGTAGAAAGAGGAGTCAGCTGATCGAGGTTCAAGCCCAAGTAGAGGGCTACCTTGGTGACCAGCCCCCCAAAATGAATTGGGGCTTTTCTCGTGCTCCTCTTCACCGCCAACACTCGTTGTAGAAAGAATGCACCCCAATTGCATTCTTGGCACTTCAGGAGCTGATATAAGAAGAAAAGATCCGTCTCCTAAAATTTGCTTAGCGCTATATCACTTCGAGCAAAGATGGTGGAACTCAACATCCGGTGCAATACCCGAACAAACGGGTGCTCGAAGTCGGCTACCACAGCGTTGTGGTAGCTCACCGACCTCCCTTGTGGCACCGTCACCAACTCGGAGAAGAGAGTGTCGTAGTTGGTGCGGTTATCCGGCCGCCGGTGGTCGTACGGAGAATGCATCCAATTGAAGATACTATTGAATTGGCGAAGCGTGAGGGTATAGTAACGGTTGTACAGCCGGAAAGACACCCGACCCTTTATCCATTCACGGTCGGTGGCAACGATGTCGTTGGGCACGACACAGACGTCAAGTGACGCCATGAACTCCACCACCAACTCTTTGTAGGTTGGCCACTCACTGAAAAACGGCTGGCCATCTGCATGGTATTATAACTCATCGGGCCTCCTGCTTGTACGTCTCGCCTGCCCCTGTAGAACATAGGCCAGATTGGCCTCGAATCCGAGGTCTCGGATCATTTCCCAGTCCACATACTGGGTGGGTTCGATCTTCCTTTTTAAGATCTCCTCATAGATCTTCTTCACCTCTGTGGAAGGATGCATCATGCGCGGTCGTGCAACCGACCCGGGAGGAGGTGGCACAAACTCCTGAATCTCCTCCGGGTCCGCACGTGAAGGAGATGCTCCAGCGGCGTGAACCATGTTGGCGACGAGAAAGGGATTAGAAAGAGAGAGCTCGGTGCATAATGGAGATATGAATCTCCGCTCGGTGACGATCGTCGCTCGGTGATGCTGGTCTTCGCTCTTGGATGGCTCGGGGGAGTGCTCGGCGCAAAGGGAGGAGATCACTCTGAAGGTGTGACGTCAAATGACGTAATGATTCTCCTTAAATAGACTTGGCCGACGCTACTGTTGGCCCATCGATACTATCGACGCGTGTCGATGGTATCGACTTGGGTCGATGCTATTCGCCCCTCAATGGTATCGACGGTCGTCGATTGCTGGATCTTTTAACCCGGATCGTTGTCGTGTCGATACCATCGACACGGGTCGATGGTATCAACTTTGCACCCGGATCGATGATGTGGAAGCCGCGATCGCCGTCAATTTCTTTTCTCATATCGGTGACATGGATGGTCGATACCATCGACAGGTGTCGATAGTATCGACTTGGCTTCATTGCGACACCGCCTTTTTGCATTTCAACCTGGAACCATGTTGATACCATCAACAAGGCCGTCGATGGTATCGAGTTGACTGAGACAAATCGGTCTGAACTTCTCCATAGATCTCGATGGTATCGATGCCTGTGTCGATACTATTGACTGTTGTTGGGAGACCTTCCTGTAGGTGTGTCGATACCATCGACAAGGCCGTCGATAGTATCGACTCAGAACGAAATCCGTAGTCGTCAACCTGTACCCTTGTCGATACCATCGACGAGGATGTCGATGGTATCGACCCTGCCTCAGCCTGCACAATGAACAAACGGATCAAGGTATCTTCTTTATACTAAAAATTGAACAAAAATAAAACAACCTACGATTATAATTAAACTATCCTAATGTACCGATGGTTGGGTTGCCTCCCAACAAGCGCCCTTATTTAACATCTTAGGCTAGATGGCTTCCGGGATTCTCATTCATCCAAAAGTGAAATGAGTTTGACCTCATTCACCTTCTTCTTGTAACTCTCCCCAAAATAGAGTTTCAGCCTCTGTCCGTTCACCAAGAACGTGGTATCACCATCACGCACTAAAATCGCGCCGTGTGGTTTGACCTCTTCCACCACGAACGGTCCACTCCACCGGGATTTGAGCTTCCCGGGATGCAACTTGAGTCGAGAGTTGAACAATAAAACACTATCTCCTTTCTTGAACGTGCACAAATCGATGTGGTGATCGTGGATCAGTTTTTTGCGCTCCTTGTATATCCGGGCATTCTCATATGCCGTCATCCGTAACTCATCCAGCTCATTCAATTCAAACATTCTCTTTCTCCCAGCTTCATCATAACTTAGATTTAGCCTTCTAAGTGCCCAATGGGCCTTGTGTTCCAACTCTACTGGTAGGTGACAAGCCCGACCATACGCCAACCTAAAAGGCGTGGTGCCTATAGGCATTTTGTAGGCCGTTCTGTACGCCCACATTGCATCCGGTAGTAGGACACTCCAGTTCTTCCTCGTGGATGCCACTGTTCGCTCTAGAATCTTCTTAATCTCACGGTTGGAGACCTCCACTTGGCCTTGAGTCTGTGGATGATATGGGGTGCCAATGTTGTGCTTGACCCCATATTTCTTCAATAATGTTGAGAACTTATGATTCCTAAAATGTGTACCCCCATCACTGATTATCATTCGGGGTATCCCAAACCTACAGAAAATATTCTCCTTCACGAACCTGCACACTACATTGGAATAATTAGTCCTTGTGGGGATTGGTTCCACCCACTTCGACACATAGTCAACTGCTAACAGAATATATAAATTGGAGTTCGAGGACACAAAGGGTCCCATGAAATCTATGCCCCACAAATCAAATACTTCAACTTCCTGAAATACATTCAGGGGCATCTCCTGTCGCTTTGAGATATTACCTGCTCACTGACAAGGATCACATTGCCTCACAAAATCATAGGCATCCCGAAACAAAGTTGGCCAATAAAGGCCACTTTCCAAAACTTTAGCTGCCGTTTGCGAGCTGGCGTGGTGTCCTCCCGTAGGTGATGCATGGCAATGATGGATAACACTCTCGTACTCTACTTCAGGCACACACCTGCGTAAAATACCATCCCTGCATTGCTTAAGAAGAATTGGATCATCCCAAAAATAGTATCTCAAAGAGTGAAAGAATCTCTTCTTCTCCTGATATGACCAATCTTCCAGGATGATCCCGCAAGCTAAATAATTTACTATTTCAGCGAACCAAGGCTCTTTAGAGTTAATTGTTAACATATGTTCATCCGGAAACGTCTCGGTTATGGGTATATGTAAATCTTTTTCATCCACCCTTTCTAACCTAGACAAATGATCAGCCACTACATTCTTAATCCCAGATTTATCCTTGATTTCAATGTCAAATTCCTGTAAGAGCAAAATCCACCTAATGAGTCTAGGCTTTGCATCTTTTTTTTCCATCAAGTATTTTATTGCAGCATGGTCAGTCCATACAACTACTTTAGATCCAACTAAATACTGCCGGAATTTTTCGAAAGCAAACACAAAAGCAAGTAATTCTTTTTCAGTAGTTGTATAATTCAATTGAGCATCATTTAGAGTTTTTGAAGCATAGAAAATCACAGCGGGCTTATTATCTACTCGTTGCCCCAATACGGCTCCTACCACAAAATCTGAAGCGTCACACATCAATTCGAAAGGTTTTGTCCAATCCGGCGTTTGAAAAACCGGGGCAGAAATCATTTTTTCTTTCAAAACATCGAATGCATGTAGACACTTATCATTGAAATCGAAAACCGCATCTTTCTCCAAAAGCTCGGATAAAGGTTTTGCAATTTTAGAAAAATCCTTTATGAATCGCCGATAGAACCCGGCGTGTCCAAGAAAACTTCTCACCCCTTTTACAGAATTTGGTGGGGGCAACTTGGAAATGACCTCGATTTTCACTGGGTCCACCTCAAGACCTTTGCTAGACACCTTGTGTCCTAGCATTATTCCCTCTGTCACCATCATATAACATTTCTCCCAGTTAAGGACCAAGTATGTGTCCTCACAACGCTGCAACACTTTGTCTAGGTTATAGAGACATTCATCAAACGATGCACCATAAACCGAGAAGTCATCCATAAAAACCTCAAGACAGCGCTCTACCATGTCAAAAAATATGGCGAGCATACAGCGTTGAAATGTCGTCGGTGCATTGCATAAACCAAACGGCATTCGACGGTAAGCAAAAGTCCCATAGGGACAAGTGAACATAGATTTCTCTTGATCCAAAGGATCAATCGAGATCTGGTTGTACCCTGAGTACCTGTCTAGAAAACAAAAGTGCGATCGCTCGGCAAGACGCTCTAGAATTTGATCAATGAACGGTAAAAGAAAATGATCCTTAAGAGTGGCAGCGTTCAAACGACGGTAGTCAATACAAACTCACAACCCGATTACCAATCGGGTGGTGACAGGTTGATTCAGTAAATTTTTAGTGACAGTAATTCCCCCCTTCTTAGGGACTACCTGTGTGGGACTCACTCATGTCGAGTCTGATATGGCATAGATAATCCCTGCAGCAAGAAGTTTAATGACCTCTTTCTTCACAACCTCCATTATGCTCAGATTTAGATGTCTCTGAGGCTGAATCACTGGCTTGGCTCCCTCCTCGAGCCGAATCTTGTGCTGACATAGAGTAGGGGAAATCCCCTTGATGTCTGCAACGGACCACCCAAAAGCTCCTCGGTGGTTTTTCAGCACTATCAACAGTTGCTCCTCCTCTTCCGCACTCAAATAAGCAGAAACGATCATCGGTAACTTGTCTTTCTCAGCTAGAAAGACATACTTGAGATGCGGGGGCAGCGGCTTTGATTCCAAATCCGGCGGGCTGATAAGAGATGATTGCAGTGGTGGGGGAAGTGCACCTAAATCTTCATAGTGCCTCGCATAGAAGCATGGAAGCATATGAAGCATTTTAGCGCACTCCTTGAGTGATTTACTATGCATCCTATCATATGTAATATTCAACAAACAAGCCTCCAGCGGTAATTCTGGATGTGCATCAACAACAGAAATAGCAATTGCATCATCCTCCCAAAAAGGCAGAATGTCCTCATTCTCATCATTCGGAAATCCCACAACTTTACACAAAGAAACAACCTTAGTCTGCTCCATGATATCCACAGCTAAGGTTCCATTATCCACCTTGCTCATCACATGAGCCATGTCCAGAAATGGTTTTCCAAGGCAGAGTGAGATATTGCGATCCATATGTTTCACCAAATTACATTGTTCTTTTGCTTTAGAGATATTGCGATCCATATGTTTCACCAAATTACATTGTTCTTTTGCTTTAGATGGCGCAGTGCTAGTAGGCATGACCATCTCAAAGCAGTCATCTGCTATGCCCAAGGTCAAGCGACCTCTCCCCATCTCTAGGATCATGTCGGCTATAGCTTGGAAGGGACGTCCAAGTAACAGCTCATTGCCATGCTCATCCTGCATCTCCATAACCACAAAATCTGCCGGAAAGACAGATCGATCCACCTTTACTAAGACATCTTCACAGATTCCATAAGGCTTCACCACAGAGTTGTCGGCCAATTGAATAGTCATATTGCTCGGCCGTGACTCCTTCAGTCCCAACTTTTTAAATGTCGAAAGGGGCATCAAGTTGATGCTTGCCCCTGAATCACACAATGCTTCTCCAAATTTACACTTCCCGATATAGCAAGAAATGTTGAAACACCCTGGATCCTGTCTCTTTGCCGGCAAAGTGCCCATAATGAAGGCACTCACTTGCTCCTTTAGCACAACGACCTCAGTATTTGGTATTTTCCTCTTCTTAGTAATGACATATTTTAGAAACTTCCCGTATGAAGGGATTTGCTCAATGGCTTCCGGTCACGGGATATTGACTGAAAGCTTCCTAAAACTGTCCAAGAACTTCTTGAACTGTGCATCTACCTTCCTTGCCTTCACGCTATTCAGATACGGGATAGGAACAACTTGTGGCCTTTGATGAGGTGGCACATAAGGCGTCTTTTTCTGCGGTTCCTCCTCAGCATCCTGTTCTTCAGTACTCTCCATGGCTATGTCTTCAACTTGCCCTGAGACTGGTGTGGGCTGCTCCACATTGGTTTCACCTTCAACTTCATCTCGCGGTGTGCTTGTTTCATCAGTTCTTGGATTCAACACTTTCTTACCACTTCTCAGCAGAATAGCCTTAGCTTGCTGGTTTCCCCCGGGAACATTGGTATTCCCCGAAAAACCCGGATGTGCCGGTTTCTTCAAACTAGCTATTTCGGCTTCCATCTGCGCCATGGATGTCTCTATGGTCCTCATTTGAGCCCCATGACTCTGCAATGTCTGCCCAAATTGATTCATGTATTCTCCTTGTTGCTTGATTTGCTGCCCGAATGTATTCATTAACTCTTGATTTTGCTTGATGACCTGATTGAGCAACTCCGTGCTCTTGTCTTCTGCAGTCGGCGCGGGCTTGGCTTCCGGATCCTGCAGAAAATTGTTTGGATCCTTCCATGAGAACTTTTTATCTTTTCTCCATGAATAGTCATTGTTCCTATATCTTTGTTGTTGTCTCATGTATTTGACTTGAGCCTCATCCTCGAACTCATTTTCCTCCTTTTGCAGTAGCTTCTTTGTGAGAAGATCCATCTTCTCATTCAGCTCTCTCATTGCCTTTGATTCACTGGCGAATTGTGCTTGCTCAACTGGGCCTCTCTCTCTTTCTCCCCAAGACTGCTTTCTAGCCATGTTCTTGAGTATTTCCCAGCATCTAGTGTCTGTGTTGTTTAGAAAAAATCCTGACCCGGCTGAATCCAGATTACTCCTATCATGCTCGGAGAGAGCAAAATAGAAGATTTTCACCTGCGTCTCCTTGTCCAGCCCGTGATGCGGACACCTCCTCAACATAACCTGAAATCGCTCCCATGTCTCAGAATATGTTTCACCAGCCTGTTGGGTGAAATTATGAATCTTCCGGATCATGTCGTTAGTCTTCTCAGGAGGGAAGAACCTCTCAAAGAAGACCTCTACCATATGGTCCCAAGACTCCACGAACTCATCGTCTAGATTATGTAGCCACTCTCTTGCTGCTCCCGCCAAGGAACTTGGGAAAAGCTTGAGATATAATGCATCTTGTGGAAACCTGTCTATTTTTACCATGTCGCAGTTTTCAACGAACTGGCTGATGTGTGCAACAGGATCCTCATTCTTCAGCCCATGAAACGCATTTGATTTCACCAAATTAATCAACGCTGGATCGATCTTATATGTCGATATGTTGATCGCCTGCTTTTTTATAGGCCCCTTTGAAGCTGATGAGGAAGAAGCTTTGATCTTCTCCCATATGGTATGTGGCTCGGCCATCTCTTCTGCTTCAGATTCAGAATCTACCTCTTCTTGGTACTCTTGCTCGGAATGTTCCTCGTCCTCAGGTCCCGAAAATGGAACCTCAGGTGCGCGTTCCGCGTAGTCAGTACTACGCGTCTGCACCATACACAGTACCTGAAATTAGAAAATTCGAGTTCAATACAGTGCTATGACGAGTATACAAATTATCAAACAATTGAAAAATATTTGAAGTTGTTTCAATTTAAAATAAAAAAAAATTGGCCTAGAGTGGCCGCTCGTAGCACTCAAAGTGCCAACAATTCGCCGTATCCCCGGCAACGATGCCAAAAACTTGACGTGTATTTTACTACGCGCTAAAAACACAAGTATACGCGTCGAGTAGTACAGGCCTTGTGAGGCCCGAGTCGAACACATGGATACTCGTAATTGTCGGAGACTCCTACTTACTATTTGTGATCAGCTAAGCCGAATAACAAATTGGGGTTGTTGTCAAAATTAAAAGAAAATAAAAATAAAACAAAGCAAACAATCGATTAAAAGTTAATTTAATCAATTCAAAAAGGTATCTTTAGGATTGTGGTTTCACCGCAGGTATTCATTGTATTAGATTTTATATAATGCCTCAATCTTCTCTCTCTATCCGGGTAGTGGCCTGAAAACAGAATTGCCCACTGTCGTGGTGCAATTCACTACTTAGGTTTAGGTCGGTTCCACCGTCGTAGTAACTTATTCCCTAAACTAAGTGCATTACGAACGATCTCTCAGTATCCACCATTAATTTTACACCACCTTGTTCAAGGGATTTATTGATTAATGTAGGTTTTGTCTCTTTTCAGCCGTTAATTCTTCTATCGAAGTGATTAAGGGCATTAGATTATTATTATGGTGATCAAGTATAACAATATATGGAGAAAACGAAACTATACCACGGATTTAAGAGAGAAAATATGAATTACTATTATAAAACTGTCATACAATGAATTCCCGGGCTACTCCCGGTCCTAAAGATGGAGGGGATTAGCCCCGCATGTTCATCTCACACAAGTACATGGTAGAAATAAGGGAAATCATATGAAAAATGTGAATTGAATAGGAAAACCCCTGAACAGAGAAGAACTAATTGATCCTTTGCGTAGAACACGTGCTTTCCCGCCTCTCGGTGGTGAAATCCGTCTTCGGCAGCGTCCGGATCGACTGGTATGAACTTCTGGCCTCCGTTCTCCTTTCTCTCGCTCCTCGGCACTTGTGCAATGGCTAATCAGCTCCCCTTTGTCTCAGGCGACCGTCCTTAGGTATAAGTCCCTAATTAGGTCACTAATTAACTCCAGCCGTCCGATTGAGATCATTAGAAAGCAAACTCATATCCTACGGCGTCGATACCATCGACGTGAGTCGATGGTATCAACCCGCTACAGTAGTGGCTGGCTGCAAACCCTTCCTTTGTCGCACCCGACATCATCTCGATACCATCGACTCGGGTCGATGGTATCGACTTCCTTTTGGCGTCGGTTTTGTCATTTTACGATGTTGTAGCCTCCGTGCATTGATGGTATTGACTTGGTGTCGATACTATCGACTGCTTCTTCGCCAGCAACCTGAAGACGTCTCGATACCATCGACATCAGCGTCGATGGTATCGACTCTTTGCTTCTCCTTTCGGTTGGCAACCTGCGGTCTTGTCGATGGTATCGACGGAAGCAAATACTTGTTTTTCCTGAAATTCAAAGACAAGAACAAATAAATCCACACAAATAATAATAATGTGATAATTAATTCTCAAAACAATGCAATAAAGGGAATTTGACATAAAATGATGGCAAAGAGCAAAATGGATGAATTATGCAATATTAACCATAAAAATGACTAATAAAAGCACAAAACACATATCAAACAGGTCTATAAACGCGACTCAAAATCATCGCATCACCGAGCTTTGGGTGCTTCCTCGGCCATTTCTTGTCATAAAATAGGAGTTTTTGAAGAGGCGAAAAAGTACCTAAAAAGAAGAGATGTAAAAGTATAAGTGTGTTGTATAAACTATGTGCAATAAGCATCTGTAATATTATATACATATGTACAAGGTTTTTGGCATAGTGTAAGTAAAAATCGAGTTTGTAAAATGGTATTCATTGCCAAGTCCCCAGAAATGATGCTAAAAAGTTGATAAGTCTTAAATGTGGGTCCAAAAATAGAGACATGTCTAGGTCATCAGACTTTAAAAATTTATAATACCCAAATGTTTAAGACTCCTGCAACTAGCATAGGGTCAGAGTAGTTCGGGGCCAACATAGGGACTAGGAGAATAGTGTTTCAAAACCCAAGTTTTACTTGTCTAAGCATGTCGGAGAGTCGAAGGATTAATGTTTGTAGTAGTGAAAAAAGAATCTCAAAGAATTAAACTAAAACCTATCTCCAAGGGGAGTTACCAGAAAGATTAAGGTATTAGGTATTTTGGGTTTTAGTAGTTTTTATGGTAGTTTTTGCATATAGGAAACTGAGGAGATAAAACTATCTTCAGAGTATAGGATGAAGAAAGAAAACCTAATCGTAATAAGCAGTAGCGGCCTACATCTAACATCTTCTTCTCTCAATGAAAATGCCAATGAACCATGCATTGGATCTTCTCTCAAAGGTACCAGGCGTGGGCTTGTGCAAAAAGATAAATCGGGTGCAACTCTGGTTCTGGGTACTCTCGTACACCTAAATCAGACCAAGCTCTAGAAGTTTATGACATCCTTCTCTCAAAGGAGTCAAAATAAGAAACACAATTCGATAGCTAGTCAAAAGCATGAATCAGAAAGAAGAAACTAGAACTTAGATGCCAGAAAGAAATCATCCAACAAAATAAAGCCAGACATAGAATGATATGAGACAAACTCCATCGATTCCAATAATCATAAAGAAGCATATTGGTTTAGTTACAATGATGTAATTAAATGAAAGTAAATGTTGTAAAGGGAAGATAAGTCTCAGTCTCCTTGATTCAGGAGATCAAAGTACACATCAACTAACGCCTAAGATAATGCTAACCTGGTACCGGTTAGAGTCCATATTGGGATACGACCATGTCGGGTCACTGACCATGTCAAGTCATGGACCGTTACGGGTAAGGGCCATATCAGGACAGGACCTCCACCCAATACAGTCGTGTCGGGTTACTGGCCATGTCGGGCTATAACCATGACGGGAAGAGATCGTATCTGGTTGGGTACTGTATTGGGTTAGGATGCATATAGGGTTAACATTATCTTAAGGCTCCTGGGTTCTTTGTGTTGGGTATAGGTGGGCAAGTCGTCTCGGGTTGAAGCACAGATAGGAACACAACATGCTTTAAGTGGCCTTGAGGATCATATCATGCTACTTGCTGTCATCAAAACAGTCTCTAAGTGAACTCCTCCCATCCCTCTCGGGATGGGGGTGTGCTCACCTAGTTATCGCTCGACAGGCTCCTTGGGACTCGACGCACTAGCTCCTTTACTCTTGGGGCTAGCTCTCGTAGGGTCTGGCTCGTCCCACCATAGGTTTGTAGCTACTATTTATAGGCAGTGAGTTGATGGGAGTTGTAGCTTTTATTGGCCCATGGGTCTTTCATCCATGGCTCTATTCTTGAGGCTTCAAGAGGGCTGATACAGCTGTCTCTCATAATGCATGTCAGGCTTGGAGAGTTCCTATAAATGAGTGTATCATGTACATCTGTGGCAGGTTGGATCCTTGTCGGACTGTGGTGCCGAGGGGTGGCCATGTCAGGTAACGACCTCGTCGGTTTGTGAACCGTGATGAGTTAGGCACCATATCGGGTAGATGGTTGCAGCGGGCTGAGACTCCTACATGAAATGCCCACATCGGGTTGCTATCATAGTGGGTAACGACCATGACGGGTAAGAGGGGTGTGTCGTCCTCAGATGTTGGTGAGCTGCTGGGTTGGAACATGAAATTCGTTGCTGACGGGCCTGATGGGCCCATTGGTGCTTATTTTCTTATTGAAAAATAGGAAAAACCCTACAAAAGATGGGAAATATTGTAGGGGTGTAGTGGGCATGATTCTTCATAATAAATAGAATAAAACTAAGAGGAAGTTAAGTTTGGAAGCTATTTTGACAATAAAATATAAGTTCTAGCAGCCATAAAGTGGGTGTTATCACCTGCATGGTTATTTTTTCCATAAATGACCATAGCACATCTATATACAATGTAGTCCTCTAGCATGTCACATGATATGTAGATAATTGATAAGAAAAGGATCATATAAGCAATAAAACAATATGGTAGAGGTAATTTCTTGCCCTTTTGGCATTAACAAAAAGGTAGGGGGATAGTGAGCTAAAAGAACATGTCTTCTCCACAGGCATAAGCTAAACAAGAAACCACATAAAGAACACACCAAATAGAGACAAAATAGAGATAAACAAGCAATCTAGTATCATAATCAAAATATGGGATAACATACCAATAATTCACAAGATATAGGCAATCAAAGAGATAAGGGTACATGAGATTAAGATTACAACACTAAACATGCCCTCTCAAGATAAGACTACAAACCAACAAGAAAAAATGAGATGCTAAAATAATATGCCTTAGATATACAATGACCAAATGTCTAATACATGATAGTATACAGAAAGCGATATATATGAATACTCTAAGGACTAGAGAATTAAACATCTATGGCATGTGCTACATCAACTATGTCCTTATCTTCCTCATCCTCAGGATGATAGTCTACATCATCATTAGATGGTGCAGTAGTGGTAACCTCACCATCATCACTAGAAGAACCAACAAAAGCATTCAAACCATCATAATCCTCGACATCCTCAGTATACTTAGTATCATTTCAGAGTCCTAATCTGGCATCTCCTCATCAGTAGGAGGTCTAAAAGCATGACCAAGCCATCATACATTATCTTTAGCCCATGACATGCCACATGCATGTGGGAAGGTAGGAGGATCAACTCCATCATAACTATCAATCACAGTGGCAGCAGGGCCAGCAGGCAGAGCCAGCAGAGGAAAAACACCAGGGGTAGGGGTAGGTCCACCATCAGTAGCATGGGTAGTAGCAGAAGTAGAATGAGGTGGGAGTCAGTGTAGAACTGACTGTATGCATAAGAGGCATAGTCAACGTTGGGTTACGCCTATTAGGTAGGGTAGGGATGGATGTAGGATAGGTTCATGTGAAACATGATTGGGTAGAGGTCCCGGTGAAGATGATCTTGAATCCTAAGGTTGTACTTATATTTATGAATCATGTATCCTATAAGGGCTTCATTGGATACTAAAAAAGAGGTGTAGTTAGGGCAGGGTGGTGGTGGTGGAGGTGCCTAGGTGGAGGTGGAGGCTCTAGGTGTGGTAAGTGAGGTAGGAAGAAAAGTCTTTTTGATTATAGTCTCACTAATGGATACTCCTTTCTGACTATATTTGTAGTGGAGATTATGGAAAAAATACTTCTGAGTCAGGAAGGCAAAGAGACCACAAATCAAGGTAGGATAAGGGGGATGGGTGCCAGAGGTGTTCTTCTTATAATCAAAGTTGGTCATATGATCAACAATGTAGTGATAGAACTTGATTCTGATATTTTCAAAAGACTACATTATTACAGTGGTGTTTTCTACAATCTTCATTTGAGTTTTCCTTGGATGGATATTGCAGTTTACACCAATGCAATTGGATAGTTTTTTATATTATGGGAAGAGGATGGTAGGGTTGACTTCTTTCTATAGAGTACATTGGGTTTCTTCAAAAACATATGAATATCAGGAAGTGTAGAATGCCTCAGGGTAAAGCATGTCATGAAACTTAGGGTAGCTAGACATCCATGAGTCAGTGACCTTAGTACCATTGAAATAGATATTCAGAGAATCTTCAGAGATGGTAATTTTGGTGTTGTCTATCATAGAAGTCAAAACCACTTATGTATTGGGTGGTGGCACTATTGTGTCATAGTATCATTTGAGATTAGCATAAAACTCATGGACTTCCTTAGTGCTAGTGATAAAATTTGAGAAGCACCAATGTTCTACACACAATGTGCTAACGTGATGGGTCAAAAACACCTCAACAACCTCCTTGATAACATCACTCGTTGAGAAATGAGGTTCATGTAAAGCTCAAAATGGGAAAGGATACCTAGAAAGGAGTTCCTTATAAAAAGCTTCAGAGGATATGAAGGAGATGCCATCAAAGGATATAAGGCGAGGAGCAGAGGAAGAAGATGGAGCTCCAGCTGGGACGAATCTTTTCCTATGATTTGAAGCCATCTTAGGGTGGATGGAGATGTAGAGATCAACAAAGGAGAAAGAAATCACCACGAGTAGGTTGCCTATACACCTAGGTTGAGGTAGGGAGAGGTAAGGAAGGCAAAACAAAGGCTGGGAAAGGAAGGTCAAGCCTAGGGTTTGAGGACTAAGGCATTGGAGGTCGGGATTAGTTGATTTTTCTCTAGTTGTGAGGGAGAAAAGTTGGCCAATGACCTTTTTAGTTTAGTCCTGTTGCGTGATCGGTTAAGTTATGTAGGTTGGAAACTTGACCGAATAGGAAGTTCACCTAAGACCTCATATGGCGATCGGTCAAGTTGTATCATGACAAACTTGTCTGAATGGTCAACTAGTCCAAACCTTAGAAAATTTAATTCCAAGCATCTAGGGTGCAATATAAATTTAATTTTCTAGCATACCACTTATTTTAGACATATTGAGGCAAATTTCACTCATCATAGGGTACAATTTTGCAATAAAATATTCATTAGCAAAAAGTACCAAAAATAAGCAAAATAATGCATGAAAACATGTCAATTATAGCATTTACCAAGCATAAAGTGAGAAAGACATGAGAAAGACATATAGGAATGATAAAATCTAGATATATTGCATGTCAATATCATCAAGAGCAATTATGAATAGTTTTGTTCTAATAAAAGCAAATTCCTTGCTCTCTAGCTATAGGTTTAGTGAAAATGTGTACAAGTTGATTCTCTGTGACCACATATGTGATATAAATATCCTTCTTGGCAATGTGGTCATGAAGAAGGTGATGATGGACGTCTATATATTTATCTCTTATATGCAATAGAGGTTTGTAAGATAGGTTAGTTGCATTTGTATTATCACAATAGATAGGTGAAGCATCAAAATGAATGTTAAAGTCTTGGAACATTTGCATCATCAATAGCACTTGGGAACAACAACTCCCAATGACAATGTATTTATCATCAGTAGTTGAAAGAGCCACAATGCTTTATTTCTTGGAGAACTGAGAAACTAGGGATGGTCCTAGGAAGAAGTAAGTGCCACTTGTGCACTTTCTATGAATCAAACAACTTGCATAATCAACATCACTATAGGCAGTAAGAGTAAAGTCCCTTGACTTGGGATACCATAGTCTAAAATTTTAAGTTTTGGCTAGATACCTCAAAATCCTCTTAACCGCTATGAGATGTAATTTTCTTGGACTTGATTGAAAGTGAGTACACAAGACAACACTCAAAATTAAATTAGGTCTAGAGGCAGTCAAATAAAGTGAACTTTTAATCATACCTCTTTTGAGCTTCTCATATACCTTTTCTCCTTTCTCATCTCTATCAAGCTTGGTAGTGTTTGACATGGGGTGTCCATTAGTTTGGTGTTCTCCATCCCAAAGTGCTTAAGTAGTTCATTGGGGTACTTGACTTGGTTGATGAAGTTCCCATATTTTGTTTGTTTGATTTGAAAGCCAAGGAATAAAGTAAGCTCCCCCATCATGCTCATCTCATACTCACTCTGCATAAGAGAACTAAACTCCTTGCAAAAGATCAAGATCAGTCCCGAAACAGATAATATCATCAACATATGTTTGAATAATCAAGAAATTGCTAGAAGTGTGTTTTAGAAACAAGGTAGAATTGACTTTGCCCATGATGAATCCATTGTCTAGCAAAAACATCTTTAGTTTCTCATACCAAGCTCTTGGTGCTTTTTTGAGACCAGAGAGAGCTTTTTGTAACAAATAAAAATGGTTAGGAAATTTATCATGTTCAAAGCCTGGAGGTTGAGCAACAAATACTTCCTCCTCAATTGTGCCCATTCAAAAATTTACTTTTAACTTCCGTTTCATAAATAAGGATATTCTTATAACAAGCAAAAGCAAGTAACATTCTAATGACTCAAGTCTAGCTATAGGTGCATATGTTTCATCAAAATCAACAACTTCATGTTGATTGTATCCTTGAGCAAATAACTTTGTTTTATTCCTTACCATTTTGCCGCTTTCATCAAGCTTGTTGTGGTATAACCACTAGGTGCTAATGATCTTTCTATCACTTGGTCTTGGCACAAGAGTCCACACTTTGTCCTTCACGAACTGTTCCAAATCTTCTTGCATGGCTAGGAATCATTTGTCATCCTTGAGAGCTTCTTTGACATTTTTTGGCTCAAGGTGAGACATGAAGGAGTGGTTGGCTTGTTCTTTGTTCAAAGCAGTTTGTGTCCTCACCCTTTCCAAAGGAGTACCTATGATGATCTCTTTAGGGTGATGCTTTGCAAAGTGAGGAGTTGGATCCTTCTTTTCTTCTTCTTTCTAGTCTTCATGAACTAACACCTCTTTTCCTTTATCAACAATGTAGATCTCTTTCAAGTGAAGGATCACCTCATCTTCAACATCATCATTAACAACATTTTTGTAAATAGAGGGGTTAGTATCACCAAATCTAACATTGATATATTCTTCTACTTTAGACAAATCAATGTTAAATACTCTATAAGCCTTGCTAGTAGTGCTATAGCCAACAAAGAAAGCCATGTAGTACTTTAGATCAAACTATTTGAGGGAATCCTTGGTGTTAAAAAAAGTACAATAAAAAACATGAAAGAAATCAATGGAAGGCTTTCTACTATGCCATAGCTCATAAGGAGTTTTCTTCAAAGATGGATGAGTGAAAACCCAGTTTTGTAAAAAACATGAAATACTAACAGCTTCGCATAAAACTTCTTTAGAGTATCATACTCTAGAAGCATAGTCCTATACATTTCTTGTAGTAACCTATTCTTTCTCCCTGTAATCCCACTTTGTTGAGGTGTTTGAGGTGAAGAAAAGTTATGTGCAAACCCAGATTCCTCAAAAAAACATTGAAATAAGTAATTTTCAAACTCTCCCTCATGATCACTACGGATAGAGACAATCCAGAAAGAAGCTTCATTTTCAATTTGTTTGCAAAAATTGAGAAAACATCAAGAGTATTGCTTTTTGAAACAAGAAAGAAATTCCAAGTATATCAAGAAAAATTATTGACAATCATAAGACAATACTTGCTACCATGAAGTGATTGTGTACGCATTGGTCCAAATAAATCAATGTAAAGAAGCTCAAGAACTCTTTTCGTACTACAGACTCCTTTGTATTTGAAGGAGGACTTTGTTTTCTTTCCTTGGGTATAAGATTGGCATTACTTATCCTTTTTGAAATCCAATTTAGTAAGTCCCTTTACCAAATCCTTATTGCTTGACTTTTTCAACTTATGCATATTTCCATGACCAAGCCTACGGTGCCACAAAGAAATATCATTCGAATTGGAAACATGACATCTATCAACAATAGGATTAATAGAGTCAAGAATAATAACATAAAGATTACCATTTCTAGTTCCCTGATATATAACATTGAAGGGGAGGGAATCTAGAATTAAGCATTCAAGTGAGGTAAAAATAAAAAGATAGCCATTATCACACAATTGACTAACACTAACTGAATTGTGATGTAATCCATCCACAAGAAGAACACTCTTGATGCATATTGAATCACCTAAATCACCCTCACATATCACTTTACCTTTGTTGTTATCACTAAATGCCATTGATCCTCCTTTCTTTTTCAAAAATAGGTTGAAGTGGTTGATTTCACCGGTTATATGCTTTAAGCATCCTCTATCAACAATCCATTTTCGTTTTACCTATAAGAAAGGAATATGGTGGTGCCCAATTCAAACTTTGGGATCCGATGTTATCTTGGGGACCCATTTCATCTTTGGCTTGGTCTCCTTCTCTCTATAAGGACAATGAGTAGAATAATGATCATCACTCTTGCAATTCACACAAATCATAGGGTTCTTAGATCTAGATGACTTTCTATTAAAGATAGGATGTCCCTTACTCTTTTTCTTACCCTTACCCTAGCTCTTTCTATCTGGTGCTCCCCCTACATATCCCAATCCACATTTACCGCTATGTTTGGTAGAGTGATCTAGAACTCCATTAAGGGACTTTTTCCCTTTGAGGAATTTCTGCCAGGAAGCTCTTAGTTTATGATTATCATCACTAAGAGTAATGATAGTAGAAGATAAGCTAGCAAGATCATCTTATGCATGAAGTAAGTCAACCTCCAAATAGAGGGCTTTAGTAAGAAAATAATATTTATTGAAAGTAAGACTAACAACTTCATGACTAGGTAGTAAAGGTCTAGAGGAAAGATCATTAACTTGAAAAACCAATCTAGCATTGTTAGTTATAAGCATAACAAGCTCATCAAGGTAAAATACATTTTGATCCTTAGTATCATCAAAAGCAAGCTTAAGATCATCATGTTCAATTTTAAGTAAAGCAAGCTCATCTGATAGGGATTGGTTTTCTTCCTTAAGAATATTGATGTTCTTAAGGTAGATGTCATTCTCTACTTCAACTCCATTATATTGGAGCTCAAGATCAAGAAAATTCCCTTGCAAGGAATCGATACTATCTATATACAACTTCTCATTTTAATCAAGTATATCAATTTTAGAATACAAACCATCGATGATCTTCCCTAACCTCTTCTTTCTAGACTTGCATTGAGAATAAGAAGAGTAGGTATCATTAAGCATATTAATAAGGGCTTTCTTAGATAACTCATGCAAGCTTACCTCATCTCACCAATGTCTTCACTTGTAGAGGCCATGAGTGCAAGATGGAATTCTCCCTCATTGGATCTTGAGTCACTTGAGGAAAACTCTTCCCATGTGGCATGGGTAGCATCTTTGCTTCATTTGTCTATCTTGTCCTTCCTCTTCTACTTGCCTTCCTTCTTATAGTTATCCTCCTTATTGTGGATGTGTTTGTGTAAGGCCTTCTTTGCCTTGGGGAAATCATTTTGTACTGCCACTTTTGACCGCATTCATAGAATCTAGGAGTAGAGGATGAGGAAGTCTTTCCCTTGAAGTTCTTGCCCTATGAGTAGTTTTCTTCATGATCATTGGGGTCATCATATTCACTTGAGGAGGGAGGAGAGGACTGACAAGCAAGTTGTTGTTGGAGAATCGTTTCCCTTACTAGAGCTTTGAAGGCATTGTATTTGATATTCTTTGATTCCTTCTCCTCTTGCTTGTCATCATCTTCTTTCTTGTCAAGTATTGGCTCATGAGATTGACAGTTGCCAATGAGCTCCTTGGTGGCTAAGTCACTAAGGATTCTAACTTCTTCAATGGAAGTCTCCTTGGGTTCCCATCTCTTGGGAAGATACCTTAGGATCTTAAAGTTGATAGTTCATTTATCTGAGGTGTGGCCTAAGGAGGCAAGCCCATTGATGATGATGTTGAGCCTTGTGAACATATCAGCCACTCTTTCCTTCTTTATCATCTTGAAGATTTCAAGATGTCCATTGAGCATGTATATCTTTGAATCTTTAACTTGGTGTGTGCCTTCATAGGTAATGCACAACTAGTTCCAAATCTCATGGGCTATGTCCCAAGTTGAGATCTTTTTGAACTCGAAGGGAGTGAGGGCAACATAGATGATGCTTATTGCATTGGAGTTCAACTACACCTTCTTGAGTGTATCTTCATCTAAAGTAGCTTCATCACCCTCTGACTCCTTGTATGGAAGAATCATCACCTTCCACATGTCGTAGTTCATCACTTGATGGTAGAATTACATCTGTTGTTTCCAATAGAGGAAATTTATGTCGTCGAAGACTAGGGGTCTCATGGAGAAGCCTACCTCTAGGTTGAGGGATGCAAGTAAGTCGTCACCCATCTTCTCATCTCGTGGGAGATGTGTTAGAGAAGATTGTGGCTCTCATACCACTTGTTGGATCAAAGGGCTCTAGATGGATGTGAATAGAGCTAAAAACACTTGCACAAAATTTGTTCGACCTTCAAGTTACTTCAACTAGGTAAAATTGCAAATAGTAAATTTGATGGAAATCTAAGCATGCATAGAAAGGATGAGAGAGATTAAAATAAGCACTCGAACATAAATTTTATAGTGGTTCCACTCTCCAAACTAGGAGAGAGTTAGTCCACTACCTAGAGAGGTTAAGCCCTAGGATTTTGCAACCTATGCATACTTATACTCCATTATAAGACATACAATCTAACCTTTCTTTTCTGGGAAAAGGATACCCATCTTCCCTTTGAGTTCAAGGGAGCTAACAATCTTACAATAAATGTCTTATCTATCTGGAGATAGAGTCTTCTACCTTATCAAGGTCTTACCCTCTCTTGCAAGCAGTTGGACACCTTTTCCAAGGAGATCCCATCTTTGCAGCGAGTCTTCTGCCTTGAAGGATTTACACCCTCTACTCTTAGATCTTCAGCCTTGTTCTCCTCTTTCACACAGAAACTCTTTTTGCACCTTCTTCAATATCTTGAAGAAGCTTGCCCCTTGTCCTTCACTTGGAGAAGCTTTCACCAACTTGATCTTAGAGAAAGGGGTTAGCAAAGGAGATGCTTTGAGAACTTTACAAGTATTCAATGAAGTAGCTCTCTCACATTGATCCTATCTCACTCATATGGACCAAATGAAGTATAATCAAGAGAGAGAAAGGAGCTAAAATGTGTTGGATCCTAGATGGGTGATTAGATGCTCTAGAGGGGGGGTGAATAGAGCTGAAAGCACTTAAACAAAATTCATTAAACCTTCAAGATATATGACAAGATAAGGTTGCTAAATAGGTAATTTGAGTGCAACGAAAACACTCATAGCAAGGGAGAGAGAGATTGAACATGCACCAATTAGACAAGCTATTTAGAGTGGTTCCACACTTCATACTAGAAGTGTGTCAGTCCACTTTCCTACAGAGGTCAACCTCTAGGACTTCCAAACTATTGCACTCTTATATTCATTCATAAGACATACAATGCATGACCAACAAAGGACTTACCTATCCAATACAAAGAGTCTTCAACCTTACCAAGGACTTACCCACTTTGCAAGAGTCTTCGGCCTTCTCCAAGGACTTACCCACTCTTGCACAAGTCTTCGGCCTTGTAGGAATTACCCACTCTTCTTGGATCTTCTGTCTTTGACTTCACCTTCACTCGGAGAAGCTTCCACCAAGGTCTTACCTACTTGAGCTTGAGTCTTTTGCCTTCTCCAAGGGCTTACCCACTCTAGCTCCAAGTCTTCTGCCTTGATCTTCACCAAGGGACTCCTTCCCTTGTTCTTCTTAACCTCTATTGGACAAGAGAGAGAACCTTCATCTTCATGATTGCAAATGAGAGATGGGGAGGTGGTGGAAGTGAGAGCCTCACAAGATATACATATAAAACTAGCTCTCTTACAAATCTCCTACTCACTCTAATGGATGTTGCAAGTGATTAAGCTTAGAGAGAGAGAGGAGGCTGTAGGAAGCACTCAACTATAGAATAGGTACCTCACAAAGAGTTTGCAATGAATGCTCAACCTTGGAATGAAGCGCAAGGGGTCCTATTTATAACTGGGGATGACTCTTAGCCTTTGGGAACACTTGTGAACGAAAACTAGCCGTTTTGTGGCTTGCAATGGATCTATTTTCACTTGTTACAACTCCAAAACGGCTAGAAACACTTTTCTGCACTTTTCCGTACAGTGCAATCGGTCGAGTTCTAATGGGTGTAACTCGACCGATCAAGTAACAGGCAAACCGATATTCAAAGGATCGGTCGAGTTTTTCCTGAGGAAACTCGACCGACCATTTCAAATGGAAATGGCCTGCTACCCGATCGGTCGAGTTCTGTGGGTGCACAACTCGACCGATGCAATCTTCAGAAAATCGACCAAGGTTGATCGGTCGAGTTTCAGGGTGGGAAACTCGACCGACAAAGTGCCTGTAATTGATTTTCAAAGATGCATTTAAAGTGCTCTAATATTCGATCTAAGTGTTCCTGATATTTTTCTAAGCTTAATTACAAGTCATACAATCATTACAAGTGATTTACAACATGATTCTAATGGATATACATCATATTACAAAAACGTCCACTTGTATGACTTTGACTTTTCTTTTCTCCAATTTGAGATGCGCAAGTTAGGGCAATTGGAGTGTGTCTATACCTAATCTGAAATTACTCAAGTAGAGACATTAGACACCAATATGTGGAATGGTTAGTCATCATCAAAACATGGGTTTAGTCAATTTAGACGTGAGTCAACATTGACCTAATTGACCTTGAGTCAACAATCTCCCCCGTTTTGAAGATGACAAACCATTCCATAAATGTATTGAAGGCATTTAAGTAGATTAATACCTTTGGAGAAACCTAGGGGTTTCAATAGAATTGAGTTCATATGCTCCCCCTCAATTGATGCACATGGAGTTTTCATACTCCCCCTCAATTGATGCTATTTCTCCTGCATGGTTAGCTTTCATAAAATTTATAGAATACTATGTCTTCTACTCATATATGTTCTACACATATATGTCTTTTCCCCTTTTGCCTACTCCCTTTACATGAACATTCTTCTCTTCTTCATGGAAGACATGCCTTCTTCCTCTTTTAAAAGAAGACATACCTTTCTCCCCCTTTGTCATTTCAAAAAGTGGGGTTATGAAGAAATAAGAAACATCACTTGTTAAAGAGAAAGGAGATAACACAAATATATATAAGGAGAGTAGAAGAGCACAGATAGGGGCTTGTCCAAACATAGAAAGAAAAGCAAGTTAAAGCATATACTTGAACAACCCAAAAATGCAAGATAAAGTGCTGCAGAAAAACAATAAATCACAATTTTGACCCTCAAGATGATGGAATTTGACCAAAAACCATCGGAGCTCATGGCTTAGCAATGAGTCTTGCTCAGAAGGTCGTTTCTGCATGAAAAACACTAGTCTTGCACCAAAAACTGAAACTGGAGCAAAATCTGCATAAAAATTCATAAATACTCCAATTCCCACATATCATGTAGATCTATGTACCCTACATCACAATGTTATGCAAGCAACTCAAGATAGTAGATATGCAATTCAAGGAACAGGCTTGAGCATATATGAGACAAGATACAAGCATAGCATATAGATGAGCAAATATTCCAATTATAAACAGGGTTAGAACTACATGTGTATGAACTACTAGTAGATGATATCACAAGTTAGGACTACTAGTAGGATTTAGATCATAGCAAGAGATACCAAAAGATACACAAGATAAAGCAAGCTATTAGTATATGTAGAGATATATCCAAACAAAGAGATAGATATGCAATTTTAGAAGCATGAAAGGATATAACTCACTAGATATGCATCATTACCAAAAGATGATTTCCCCTAAGAACCTCAAGGTTGTATCAAAACAAGATATACACCTAGATAGATGTAGAAAGTTAGAGTACAACGGAAGCAATTTAAGACACAACCAAGAAATCCAAAGAGATCATCATCAAAACCTGCAAAACAAATCAAAGCAAGTAATTGCAAGATATAGATATACCAATTTAGAGCAATTAGAAAGATAGAGTTGTGAGCAAGATAGGCAATTTAGAACATGGAAATATGCATATATAAAGGTACCAAAGGAGTGCCAAAGAATAAGGCTATTGGTTGAGAAAATCTAGTTGAGAGGAAAATTCTCATTCAATAAGTCAAATGTATATTCTGTGCACAATGTAATCGGTCGAGTTCTGTGCATTGTCAACTCGACCGATGACAGCTGTTGGCAACACCCATTGGTTCCCATCGGTCGAGTTTCACTAGGGCAAACTCGACCGACAGAGCAGCTGTCAAAAAGCACATATATATCATAAAAACATATTTAAAGGCATGCTAAAAAAACAAACCATATGTATAGTGCACACTAACTTGACAAAAACAAGTTAGAAATGGTTATAAGCAATAAAACCTTCACCTTTGTGCTTACCATTGCCTTTTCCACTTGTTGTCACCCTCTACACATCTCACCTTTCTTCTTTCATGTGGATTGAGAAGTCAATTTGCAATTTAATGGCTCAAGTCAATCCATTTGCAAGTACCTACAAGAAGAAAGGTGAAATGGTCCCCAATCATGTTTTTGGGTCCGGAGGAGTTAGTTTAGCAACCCAAATCCTATTGCTCTTGGGTGCTTTCCTAAAAGGACAACAATTAGAATAATGACCAAATTCATTGCAATAGTTGCATGTGCCCATAGTCTTGGAACTAGAGGATTCTCCATGGAATATTGGAGGTCCTTTATCTTTGTTGTTCCCTTGACTACTATCATATCCTAAACCATGTCTACCAATTTTTTTAGTAGTATAGTGTAGGATATCATTAAGATTCTTTTTACCCACTAAGAATCTTTGCAAAGAAGATCTCAAACTGTCATTATCATGCTTAAGAGAAGCAATAGTCGAAGACAATTGATTAATATTATCTCTAGCATGCAAAAGATCATTTTCTAAGCAAAGAGATTTAGTTGAATAAGAATCTCTATCAATATGAAGAGCAGCAACATCATTCTCTCTATTTGTAGAACTAGAACAAGATTCATGCCCATTGATTTTAGCAAGCAAGGAGGCATTTTCTATTTCTAATTCATGCAAAACAAAATCTTTGTCCTTGTTTTTAGATTTAAGAACATCAATGTCATGCATGAGAGAATCAACAATTAAAGTATGCTCTTCATTTGAACTAGGCATGAGAGGTTGAGCTTCTAGAAATTTAATCTTATCAAGTAAACTAGCATTTTCAAGTTTAAGAGAGTCTACTTGGCTAAGACAATCATTTTTATCAATAAGCAAGCAATAATTAGCATATTCAAGATCATCTAGTTCTATATGCAAATTATCAACAATTTTAGCAAGCTTTTTCTTTTACTTTTTAGAAGACTTATAAGAGGCACAAATATCATGAATAATAGAAATTAAGATTCTTTATCTAAAGAGTCTAGATTTACCTCACTTGAGTCTTCACTTGTTGACGCTATAAGGGCAAAATGGCATTCTCCTTCATCACTAGAGCTTGAGCTTGATCCTTCACATGAATCTTCACTTGAGCTTGAGTTGGAGGAGCCACTTGAGCTTGAGTGTCATTTCTCCTTCTTGTGAAGATGGGTCTTTTTGCCTTGTGGGCAATCTTCCTTGTAGTGACCCTTCTTTCCACATGTGAAGCACCAGATGGAGGAGGACTTTCCTTTGTAGAGTCTACCCTTGGAGTACATGGCATCTTCTTTAGCTTGAGAGGATGGAGAGACTTGTTCCATGATAGCTTCAATTTGAGCCTTTATTTCATCCTTCTTCATTCTCTTTAGCTCTTTCTTCTCTTGTCTTTCTACTTCCTCCCTCTTGTCAAGTGCGGCTTCATGTGCTTGTAGATTTCCAATGAGCTCTTCAATAGGAATATCCCTAAGAGACCTTGCTTCTTCAATAGAATTCACCTTGGATTCCCACCTCTTGGGGAGAGTTCTAAGGATCTTTGAGTTGATCTCTCCACTAGACATAGGATGTCCTAGAATAGCAAGACCATTCAAGATGGTGTTGAGCCTTGAGTACATGTTGTCTATGCTCTCCTCCTTTCCCATCTTAAAGTTCTCAAGAAACCCTTTGAGCATGTAGACTTTGCTTTCCTTCACTTGATCTGTCCCTTCATAAGTGATGCAAAGCTTTCTCCATACCTCATAATCCGTCTCACAAGAGGAAATCCGGTTGAACTCGGTGGACATCATGGAGGCATATAGGATGTGCATGGCTCTAGCATTCAAGGTTACTTTCATCAATGTGGCTTCATCCCATTCTTCAATATTTGTCTTTGGTAGAATGTATGGGCTGTTCACCATTTGCCACATCTCGAGACTTGATCCTTGGATGTAGAATTGAAGTCTTCTTCTCCAATAGAGGAGGTTGCTCCCATGAAAGATTGGAAGACTGGTTGAGAGTCTCCCTCCTAGGTAGTCACCCATCTTCTCCTACTTGTTGAAGTATGCTTGGAGAAGACCCGCTCTGATACCACTTGTTGGATCCTAGATGGGTGATTAGATGCTCTAGAGGGGGGGTGAATAGAGCTGAAAGCACTTAAACAAAATTCATTAAACCTTCAAGATATATGACAAGATAAGGTTTCTAAATAGGTAATTTGAGTGCAACTAAAACATTCATAGCAAGGGAGAGAGAGATTGAACATGCACCAATTAGACAAGCTATTTAGAGTGGTTCCACACTTCAAACTAGAAGTGTGTCAGTCCACTTGCCTAGAGAGGTCAACCTCTAGGACTTCCAAACTATTTCACTCTTATATTCATTCATAAGACATACAATGCATGACCAACAAAGGACTTACCTATCCAATACAAAGAGTCTTCAACCTTACCAAGGACTTACCCACTTTGCAAGAGTCTTCGGCCTTCTCCAAGGACTTACCCACTCTTGCACAAGTCTTCGGCCTTGTAGGAATTACCCACTCTTCTTGGATCTTCCGCCTTTGACTTCACCATCACTCAGAGAAGCTTCCACCAAGGTCTTACCTACTTGAGCTTGAGTCTTTTGCCTTCTCCAAGGGCTTACCCACTCTAGCTCCAAGTCTTCTGCCTTGATCTTCACCAAGGGACTCCTTCCCTTGTTCTTCTTCACCTCTCTTGGACAAGAGAGAGAACCTTCATCTTCATGATTGCAAATGAGAGATGGGGAGGTGGTGGAAGTGAGAGACTCATAAGATATACATATAAAACTAGCTCTCTTACAAATCTCCTACTCACTCTAATGGATGTTGCAAGTGATTAAGCTTAGAGAGAGAGAGGAGGCTGTAGGAAGCACTCAACTATAGAATAGGAACCTCACAAAGAGTTTGCAATGAATGCTCAACCTTGGAATGAAGCCCAAGGGGTCCTATTTATAGCTGGGGATGCCTCTTAGCCTTTGGGAACACTTGTGAACAAAAACTAGCCGTTTTGTGGCTTGCAACAGATCTATTTTCACTTGTTGCAACTCCACAACGGCTAGAAACACTTTTCTGCACTTTTCTGTATAGTGCAATCGGTCGAGTTCTAATGGGTGTAACTCGACCGATCAAGTAACAGGCAAACCGATATTCAAAGGATCGGTCGAGTTTGTCCTGAGGAAACTTGACCAACCATTTCAACTGGAAATGGCCTGCTACCCGATCGGTCGAGTTCTGTGGGTGCACAACTCGACCGATGCAATCTTCAGAAAATTGACCAAGGTTGATCGGTCGAGTTTCAGGGTGGGAAACTCAACCGACAAAGTGCCTGTAATTGATTTTCAAAGATGCATTTAAAGTTCTCTAATATTCGATCTAAGTGTTCCTGATATTTTTCTAAGCTTAATTACAAGTCATACAATCATTACAAGTGATTTACAACATGATTCTAATGGATATACATCATATTACAAAAACGTCCACTTGTATGACTTTGACTTGTCTTTTCTCCAATTTGAGATGCGCAAGTTAGGGCAATTGAAATGTGTCTATACCTAATCTGAAATTACTCAAGTAGAGACATTAGACACCAATATGTGGAATGGTTAGTCATCATCAAAACATGGGTTTAGTCAATTTATACGTGAGTCAACATTGACCTAATTGACCTTGAGTCAACAAAATGGACTGGATGCACTCAACTATAGATAGGATCTTGAATAGCATGAAGGAGAAACCTTGGAATGAACCCCAAGAGGTACTATTTATAGTTTGGGGTTCCCACTAGAGGGTAGGAACACTTAAGAACATTTTCTAGATATTTGGGGTGTTGTAATGAATATAATTTCGAGTTTTTCAACACTCCAACAGTTAGAATCATGTATTCTGTGTTTTGTATAGTGTAGTCGGTCAAGTTTTCATAAAGGTAACTGTACCAATTCCACTATGAGACAAAACCAATTTGAAGAATCGGTCGAGTTTGACTTGTGTGAAACTTGACTGATCACTTGAAATCAGTTTTGATTATTGTAGGGATTGGTTGAGTTCTGTGTATGGGAAACTCTACCAAACCAAGGTATTCTCCAAATCCAACAAGGGATCGATCGAGTTTGTATTTTGACCAATTAACAACCTATAATGAATTATGGAAAATGCCTTTTGAGTGATCAAACGTTCAAATTAACTGTTCATATTTTTTTCTCAACATAGTTGCAAGTCATGGGTTGATATTATAAAGAGAGATTTTGAATCTCTACATTTTAACCAGAATATGGCCCATGCTAGAGCTGAATGGAAACAAAGGATCCATGTTGCGTACCCCAACTTAGTTGGGACTGAGGCTCAGAGGAGGAGGAGGAGGAGGAGGAGGAGGATGATGATGACGATGATGATGATTTTGTTGATGATGATGATGATGATGATGATGATAATGATGATGATGATCTTAGTTACAAATCATATCATCAATACAAATGGTTACAAAAATCCTCTAAGGTGATTTGATGTGTTTTCCACAAAAGTGCATTTGCATTTCTTTTGACTTGAACTAGAACAAGCTAGGGCTTGATGGATTTGATCCTTTTCATGTATCTAATACCTAAAATAAATCTCAAACAAACATATTAGATACATACGAATGGAATGGTTGAGTCATTATCAAAATATGGACAATGTGTAACACTTAGGTCAACACTTGAATCTTGTTCTAGTTCTACTAACAGAGAGAATAATCTTGATGCTCTTCATATCGATAAAGATTCTTATATGACCAAATCTTTTTTCTTAGAAACTGATCTTTTACATGCTATAGATATTATCAATCAATTCTCTTCTACTATTGCTTCTCTTATGCATGATAATCAAAGTTTGAGATCTTCTATGCAAAGATTCTTAGACGATAAAATGAATCTTAATCAAATCCAAGATCATACTACCGAACAAATGCTTAGAGATGATTTTGGACTTAATGGTAGCCAAAGGAACAACAAAGATAAAAAAAACCTTCAATTTTCAATGAAGAATCCTCTAGTTTCAAGGCTAGGAGATCATATAATCATTGTAATGAAATTGGTCATTATTCCACATATTGTCCTTTTAGGATGGAACCAAAGAGTAATAGGACTTGGGCTGTTAAGCTAGCCCTTTTGGACCCAAAAATATGATTAGGGACCATTTTATCTTTCTTCTTGTAGGTTACTTGCTAATGGATTGACATGATTTGTGACGTCCCAACGCACCACAAAGTGAGATTACTCAAAACAAGGCACAAAATTATAAATAAAAAGCCATTTTACCACAAAACAAAGTAAATTAAAACTGATATCACACATCCACCTCAAGTGGAAGAATATAGCATTTGGGTCCACAAATCCTTGTATAACATATCTAATACCAAAATATTATTACATGATACTATTCACTAGCTCACTGGCCACAACATGTTACATTTGATAACTTGACCATATACATACATGCCATATCTACATAACAAAGGAATATAGCCAAGAACCTTGTAAAGATACACAAACCACAAAGAAAACCTCCCCAAGGACCTGAAAGTACAACAATGACACATAGGACCCTACTACAAAACACTAAAAACTGTCCAACCTTTCAACAACTATTTCTCCTCTTGCTACTCAGCCTCAACCGCACGATCTCTACCTCATCTTTTAGGACCACCTAAAATATGTGGAAACCTATAGGGTGAGACCAAACGTCCCAGTGATAGATATAACTCTCCACCAACGTCTATTATAAGTACAGGTAAGCTAAAGCAAATAGATAACATAATTATCAAGTTCAGCAAATTTAGCTGAACGATTAAACTCATAATACAAATTAAGCAAACTAGGAAGTTACCACTAAGCAGTAGAACAATTTAAACTTTAAGAAGGAATATGAAGAACATGTATATTACTTGATCTCTCATACCACATTTTAGATTAAGAAATCAGTACAAAAGAAAGGCAAACGGGGGTCATCTTATGTTATTCGTGTTTAGCCCTCTGAAAATATGCTAAACAACTATATTACATATTTTGTTAATGCCCTGAGGATTTGAGTTGTATCACCCAAATCCAACCAACCACTGTGAAGTCAAAATTGGTGCCATACAAGATCAATGGAAGAGTCAGAATCCATGATCTTCTCCAGCACTACTCGGTCAAACTACAAAAGACAACAACTTATAGTCAAATATATAGTGCAGAAAAGACATCAACACATATTCAAGGCTATGGTCCAGTAAAACACCTAGCCCACCTTCGTACAGGTCTCGATGCTAGAAACTAGGATATATAACCCAATCATTGGGTACAACTGTAGTTGTCCTCTATCAAATAATATCACATGCTCATCACTAAGACCCAGCCGTAGTCATTCTCAAAATTCTTGGGATCAAGATGTCAAGGACACGTAGTTACTTGCACCTTGCACACTCAAGAGTATGCACTCTGAGTTTCCCTTAGGAATATCTGTTTCACCATCCAGCAAAGTACTGATGTTGAAGATAGATATATGGCATAGGGTAGCTACATGATTAGGGTTTCACTTGATTAGATATATTAATTGAGTGTCTTTTAGCATCAATAAAGTTACTAAATATAAACCCTAAACAAACTCTACAAAGATAAGGTGATAATACAACTCCAGAAGATTTATAACATTTGAAGTATAACTTGTCTCATTATCACTTGATATCACTACCAATTCAAGGCCATCATCATCATCATTAAATAGCCATACAAGGATATCACCACAAGTACATTACTATGGGATATAAATCCCTAATCACATCATTGGAGGATAACACCTCATACTAGGCATAAAGCCTCTGCTAGGTCATAATACCCATCACATCATTATGATCTCAACATACTTCAACAAGGCTCATAGAAATCACCCAACATCATATGATTACCATCATATCATTCACAAGATATATATGACATACATTCAACCTACAAGGTTATTATATAACACATGTAGGAGATAAAATATAATCACATGTTATTCATCCATGGAAGCTTCAACATGTATAACATATGCCAGAAATTAGGGTTAGGGTTTCACACACATAGCCGATTAGGGTTTTCATTTTTTTACTTGTCACCAAACCCTAGACACATCATCTCCCATTTTATTGGAACACATTAGGGTTAATAAACATGATTAGGATTGACCAAACAATCATCCAATCAACACTATGTATTAATCTTTGTTTACTTGTACATGCACATGTAGCGACCAACATGGTGTAGCGACCATGGTCCACTTATAGCGACCATGTTTTGCCATGTGTATATGTGTGTCGACCCAACCCTCAAACATAGTGTTGAGACAACAACACATATAGATGTAGCAACTGTCAACACCCAAAGCCACTTGTATCGACCAAAACAAACCAAAGAGGTAGTGACCCATATAGAATATATGTGTAGCAACCATGGTGATCAGGGTTAGCTTTTGTAGAGCCCACAACACATCACCATGCACACATAAGTCGACACAAATCAAAGTACTTTGGTTGAAGAAAACTCATCAAACTCAATCCTACATGTAGCGACAAAAAACCAAAAGCTTCAAGATGTAGTTACCACACTTAGGGTTAGGGCTTGTTGCGCCCCCAACAACTCATCCATATGTGGCAACCTCAAACCACCAAGAGATATGTAGAGACCCAAAGGTCAAGCTATTCCAAGGAAAACAAAACTATCTTCCAAACATAAGTACCATGTTCTGAACAGAGATCGAGATCAAGGAAACTCATCATCATCAAGGTGGAAAACTCCACACCAAGACAAACATGAAAACCCTAAAACATGAGTCATAGAAACCACCATGAAAGAACCTCATTTAAGAGAGATAAAACCCACATTCATACATGAAAAATAGAACCAAAACATCATGTTACTATTGGTATGTATGCCCTAAGAGACAATCATGGGATGATTGGTGGGATACATTAAGATTGATTTGATAAACATCAAAGGCAAGCTTCCAATTCTTTCTGGTTCAGTTATATGAGATAATGATAGAATAGATTGAATGTCTAGAGAATGACAGTACTCAATGACGTATGCTTTCAGGTTGAGGACCTGAACGATGAGATCATACAGATGATAAGAGTTTGTACATTCTTATTATGTCCCTAGTCGGATGTCATTATGGAAGGTAGATAGACAACAATGACACACAAGACTAGATTGTGGTGTTGGTTGATGATAGAATCTCATTAGTCATGATATGGAGATATCAAACCAAACACATAGGTACTTGTTAGAGAACAAGTTTACCGGACAGACCCACTGAGAGTTTGACACATGGAACCATGACATGGTAGTCACAATTAGTTCTCACAGTGATGGTGGTGAGTGTGATTCTTTGACCTAAAATCACTACGCTCAACACATGTCGTTGGGTACACTTTGACATCATCAAACACAATCCTGAAACATGGGTTTTTATAAAGGTGATGATTGGGTGGATTGACACATGGGGCTTTTGAGGGGTGAGTGATAGATATGGGATTTGTCCCTCCTGAGGGAGTTTGATATCCATGGCCACTTGATGAGTAGGATTGAGATAGGCATGCACACGCATGTGTGAATCAGTATGTGATATTGATGTCATACATATCTCATCCAATCTACTCTGAGATCAAGAAAGTGAATGAACCTTGATAGGATGACTGTTCCATGCCTTGAGTTCATTCGGGATATCAGTGAAAAAGGAATTATACATTCGCTGTAACACCATTTATGGATTGTAGGATTGAAAGTTGTTCTCCAACTTTCTATTTCACTTGGGTAGCACTGATGTGTGACTAGGCACCGCTCTTTTCTTGTGAAGTCATAAGTGTTATGCACTTTCACTGCCAACGTGAAATGGACCTGCAAGGTCACACACATAGGATTTAACGTGGAAGAGGAGTTTATCCACAAATGATGTTTAGATTGATTACTAAAGGAGTTTATTAGTTCAATTAAACACTCAATTAATAGATAGCTCAAAATCATAGTATCCAAGGTGTTGGATCGATTGATTAGAGTATCAGATTGATTGAAACTACGATTGACTGATTTTGCACAGTCTGCAATTCCAACCGATCGACTCATGTGATGAACGGATCGGCTTAGGTTGGTGAACCGATCGGCTCAACTGGTCTAACCGAGATCATTTGGAAAGTGAGAAGACTATTTTGCAAATACAATTTGTTTCACTTGTACAAATTCGATTTGGACAAGGATTAATATTTGATTAATCAGAAACAAATATGAAAGTCGATTTGAGTTGGACCAGGACCACAAACCGATCGGCTCGGGGCACCAGCCGATCAGCTCAGAGCCCCAGACGATCACCTCAGGTCCCAAACGATCGGCTCAGGACCCAAAACGATCATTTCATGGTGTGAACCGATCGATTCAGCTGGTGAGTTGGTTGTTTTGTGGAAAATCTCGAATCCTTCTACTCCTGCATTTATCCTGCATTGCCCGAGATAGAGAACCCTGTCCCATGACCCTCCTATATATATAGAGGTAGTGGGGGGCTTCTCAGGTACACAACTCAGTGCACCAGTTGCTCTGCAACGTTGTCATTATCTCTGGTTTTGGTAACCAAGAGAGAGCCCGAGCAAGTGCTACCCGATAAGGGACTCACAATAAGGGAAAGACAGCTGTAGAAATTGACTGGTGGTAGGAGTGTGTCGGTGACCAGTACGCCGACAAGAGGGTGTGACTCCTTACGATTCCTTGTGGGATAAGGAGATCGGAGTTCCAGGTGGTCCGTGTGGACTACTTCAGAGGCTGGAGACTTCTGCCGCTCAGAGGACAACTGTCAATCCCGACAGTCCCAGTGAGACTAGGAGCTGACAGTCCCAGTGAGACCAGGAGATGCACAGATAGCGTCTAAGACTGAGGTGAAGACCACATAAGCCATGAGGTAATGTCACCGAGCAAGCCTCGGGATAAGGTACGCCTCTACAAACCATCCTTCCTATTGTATAGACGTTGACGTGATTCCTTTATTCTGGGTTTTGGGAGAAGAATATTTTTGTTTCTGTTGCCTTCATTGTCTCCCTTTATACCCAACAGTGGTATCAGAGCCACGTCAACTGCTCTATACTTTAGGATTATCGATATGATCGATTTTGGTTTGTTGCTTTTATTTATTGCATACGATGTGAATAAAATTGGCTTTATGCATGTCCAATCCTAAATCCACAAATCCCAATATACATATATGATATGTAATATGTATGCACTCGATATGCGTTGCGCTTTAATGAGTTTTGTGGTGGATGTATAGCATAGTTATGGCCAAAAAACCCTATATATGTGTGCTTGGTTGTGTGTGGTTGCTTGCATCTCGGTCTGTGCACTGATTCCCTACCTCCTTATTCCTGATGTAACTCGAGATAACTCGAGATTTCTTTCCTACCTTTACTCCCCCCGAATGTAACTCGGGGTTTCCCAATACAAATGTAAAATAGGATAGATCTTTTATTTCTTGTTATGTCAAAGAACAGAGGACATATAACGATGACTGAGACGGTCGATTCACGGTGTGAACTGACCAGTTGGTGATCCAAACGATCGGCTCGAGGAACGAGTAGAGCGGGTGGCGACCTGAGAAGATGCACTATGACCAGGAGAACCGATCGGTTGGAGGAGCCAATCGATTGGCTGGTGGAACCCAGACGACCGGCCTGATCGCGAGCCGATCAATCATGGAGATGAGTTGATCAAACCCAGTAAAGGCAAAGCATTGAGTTCATCTTGTATAGGTTGCATGTGATGTAGACCTAGATGACCGTGATTTCTCTTGGCTCGAGGAATCACATTAGGATGGCCATAATCATCGCTTTTATCATTTCACATGTTTTCTGTGGGATATAGCATGTATATGATACGTACTATATATTGTGGTGATTGGATATGTATATGTACCTATAAAAACCAAATCCCTCATCTGAATACTAAGTCTTTTACGCCTTGCATTAGCGGCACACATGAAAAACTTGATCAACCAAGCGTAGGTTATGCCAAAGCGTGGTGCATCGTCTATCTCGCGAAAGTGTGAAGGGTAAACATGTAGGTTCTGCCAAAGTAGGGTGCATGTTTACCATGTCGGCTTTTGGGTTAGACTTAACCGATGATTCTTAGAGCATCTAGGCCCAGAGGCATGGAATGTTCATGGCAAGGTGTTGCGCATGTTCATTCATCAAGAGTTGCATATGATGCAATTGGCATGATGGCCTACCTAAATAGTCAAGATTGTGGGTGATCAGCCAAAGCTGACTCATGACTAGATGAAATATGGATCTTGACCCACTAGAAGATTGTACACTGCAATCTTCCGAATTGATGGTGAGGGCTATCAATTTGAACAAAAAAAGTGGGAGTGATATTTAATTAAAGTCGTAATTATATCATAAACTTTTCAAATCAATCAAATAAGTCAAAAATTTAGTTTTGGACTAAATTGCATATATTTCCGTTTTGTAGTACAAATGACAACAAACAACAATCACTTTTTGTTGCGATCAGTCCTTGAAAAGGACAAGCTAAATGGCACTAACTTCCACGACTGGTTTAGGACATTGAGAATTGTTCTCAGTCAAGAGCAAAAGCTCTATGTCCTGGATACTCTAGTTCCAGAGGGACCTGCTCCTACCGCGCCAAAGGCAGAAATGGATGCTTATAAGAAGCATTTTGATGATGCCATTGATGCAAAGTGCTTGATGTTGTGCTCAATGAACCACGATTTGCAGAGGCAACATGAGAACATGGGTGTCATTGAGATGATTCAGCATCTCAAGAACATGTATGAAGATCAAGCACGACAAGAGAGATATGATGTCTCTAGGGCATTGTTCAAGTGCGTCATGATAGAAGGAGATCCAGTTGGTCCTCACACACTCAAGATGATTGGGTATGTGGAGAACCTAACGAAACTGGGATTTCCTCTGAGCCAAGAGTTGGCTACTGACGTGATACTACAATCCTTGCCAGAATCCTACAGTCAGTTTGTGATGAACTACAACATGAAAAACTTTGACAAGCCGTTGAAAGAGTTGTTGGGCATGTTGAGGACAGCCGAGACACAGATGAAGAAGGACAAGCCTAAGTCTGTGATGATGATCAGCAAGAAAGGCAAGTCCAAGCACAAGGGCAAGGGCAAAGCTAAGAAAGGTTCTGATGCTAGCCAGCAACCCAAGTCGTCTTCAACTCTCAAGGCCAAGGGAGGTGTGGCCAAGAGAGGCAATTGCCACCATTGTCAAAAGCTAGGACATTGGAAAATGAATTATCCACTCTATCTGAAAGAACTAAAGAAGAAGGAGGCGACAGACGTCTCCAACTGAAGGTGTCATGAAATAAACTTGTAACACTTTTTTAGGTATATGATACCAAGATATAAAGTGTAATGCACTCAATAAATGGGGCAAGTGTTGCTTCCAGAGATAGAAGTAATTTCGTTTATTTTCAACCTTGAAGGCATGTAATAGAGTTATGAACTGCTATTTCGTATTTGTCAATGGATAGAAACACTTTATTTTTGCATATTGTATGACCATGATAGCAATTAATAAAGTTGATGTTTCAATTTTTGTGGCAATGCCTTGTTTATCGTGTGGTACTTGGTATGCATAAGATAAAATGATACCTAAAAGTTATTGATAACTCAAACAATCAAATTAGCATAAATCATGAGAAATTCATTTCTAGTTTCCATATGATGGATAAATCTAGACTCTTTTGGTTACAAAACCAGTAAGAGACATGAATCTCTTAGACATGATTAATCAATCTTCACTAGTGGTAGTGGGAGATTGATTATCCTATTAGGTATAATACATGTGATGTATTTACATACCTATTGGAGTTAATGCTAGTACTTCAATCGGTGTTTAGAGAAATACCAATATGAATATCTTAAAGAGTTCAAGAATATCATAGATGAGGTACGGATTTGGTAAAGTGTTAATTCTTGATGAGATCAAGGAATGAAATACTTGAACCAAATGTTTGAGAACCTTATGAGTGATTATGATAGTGTATCATAGTGAACTCATGATTAACGCATGGTGATGTCTAAATCAAAAGGAGTCATACTCTAAGGAGTTGGAAGATGATTATCAAATAACTAATTTCTTCTTAAATAAAGAATACCCCACACTAATAAAGGACATTAAGAATCACAAGGAGTTGTGAGTTCTTATATCCTTGACAGATACACCTCGATTATCTATATGATGAGTTGGTCATGTGATGAGTCAACTATCTATATGAGAATGAGGAACCGGATTTTGAGTTATGGTTTATGACCATTACATCCTAAGTGACTTCCATGTAAACCATGAGGTATGACCTTGATGGTAGCACCCATTGGGATTAAATCCATAAGTGCGAACGAGTCTTAAGCGTTAAGACACATGGATAACATTTTGAGAAGGATGATGCTTGTTCATTGCAACTTAATGACTAAGAGATTTGGCATACGGATACTAAAACCACATTCCCATGAGGAATAAAACAAGGATGCGTATGTGACACAACCTATAAGGTTTATGAATCCATTAATGCAAATAAATTCTATAAGTTACAATGGACTAATAAATGTGATTGATTGAGTACAAGCAACTCAGAACTGTGATCTTTACTTTGATAATATAGTCAAAAGGTTTTGACTGATATGACAAAGATAAAAAAGGGATTTGTGATTTAGTGGGAGTGTATTCACATTCCACATGTTGATATGAAATGGAAATGTTCTAGAATGGAAATCCAAAGTGGAAATTATCTTTAGGGAAGATAGAGACGTCTCCTATGTGATAGGAATATAGATCTATAGAGATAGTTCTCAAAAACCTCTTGACCTGAAAAGAGAGAGCATACATTGGCAATCTATACTGAAGGGTTCAATATGCATAGATTTAGTGGGAGAAAACTTGTCCATGTTACATGGAGTTGATATCCCAAGGCCAAGTGTCAAATACTTATGAAGAATGGGAACACTAAGAATAGATATGGATCTATCATGTATGTAAACATCCCATCATCTTGCATGTATGGACATGGTAAGAACAAGACGCATTTATCATCTTGTATTTAGGACATGACAATATGATATGCTCATCCTGATAACTCGTATGTGGGACATGACGAGTGGATGTCTATCTAGTTCCAATAAGGGTTACTGGAATACCATGAGAACTTGATAAGTACTTGAGAAGTACTAGTTCTATGGAAATAAGGAAGGGATCACTGTAAAGAGTTACACTGATGCGAACTTCCAAAAAGGATAGAAAATTAATCGCAATATATATATGAGATATATATAAAAGTGAATGTTTGTTGATAATTGGAAATGTTCCCATAAAGCTATTTTAAAAGTAAATTTTGAGTATCCGTGTGTTAGAGAACAACAGTGGATACTATACGGATCTAGGAGTTCATAGAGATGAACTTATTCCGATCATTGATGACAAGTAAGAAGTACATGGTCATGCAATGTGGCTAAAGGTTAGCATAGGAATACTAGATCACATATTGCGGCAACTCCATCTCATACGTGTGATGTACACCGAAGAGATGAGAGACATGCAATTAATACTGACTTTGGCAAGATGTTGCCATAACTCACTATGTTAGCACAAGAGCACAGTAACATGTGGGACATGTTTGAAGATCACTATGAATATGATTCAAGGGTGATTGGCTCACAGTGCAAGTGGGGGTCTATTGGTATGTATGCCCTAAGATCCAATCATGGGATGATTGGTGGGATACATTAAGATTGATTTGATAAACATCAAAGGCAAGCTTCCAATTCTTTCTGGTTCAGTCATATGAGATAATGATAGAACAGATTGAATGTCTAGAGAATGACATTACTCAATAAAGTATGCTTTCAAGTTGAGGACCTGAACGATGAGATCATACAGATGATAAGAGTTTGTACATTCTTATTATGTCCCTAGTCAGATGTCATTGTGGAAGGTAAATAGACAACAATGACACACAAGACTAGATTGTGGTGTTGGTTGATGATAGAATCTCATTAGTCATGATACGGAGATATCAAACCAAACACATAGGTACTTGTTAGAGAATAAGATTACCAGAGAGACCCACTGTGAGTTTGACACATGGAACCATGACATGGTAGTCACAGTCAGTTCTCACAGAGATGGTGGTCAGTGTGATTCTTTGACCTGAAATCACTACACTCAACACATGTTGTTGGGTACACTTTGACATCATCAAACGCAGTCCTGAAACATGGGTTGTTATAAAGGTGATGATTGGGTGGCTTTGACACATGGGGCTTTTGAGGGGTGAGTGATAGATATGGTATTTGTCCCTCTTGAGGGAGTTTGATATCCATGGCCACTTGATGAGTAGGATTGAGATAGGCATGCGCACGCATTTGTGAATCAGTATGTGATATTGTTGTCATACATATCTCCTCCAATCTACTCTGAGATCAAGAAAGTGAATGAACGTTGACAAGATGATTGTTCCATGCCTTGAGTTCATTCACGAAATCAGTGACAAAGGAATTAAACATTCGTTGTAACACCATTCATAGATTGAAGGATTTAAAGTTGTTCTCCAACTTTCTATTTCACTTTGGCGGCACAGATGTGCGACTAGGCACCGCTCTTTGCTTGTGAAGTCATAAGTGTTATGGACTTTCACTGCCAACGTGAAATGGACCTACAAGGTCACACACATAGGATTTAACCTGGAAGAGGAGTTTATCCACAAATGATGTTTAGATTCATTACTAAAGGAGTTTAGTAGTTCAATTAAACACTCAATTAATTGATAGCTCCAAATCATAGTATTCAAGGTGTTGGATCGATTTATTAGGGTACCAGATTGATTGAAACTGTGATTGACTGATTTTGCACAGTTAGCACTTCCAACCGATCGGCTCATGTGATGAACCGATCGGCTAAAGTTGGTGAACCGATCGGCTCATGTGATGAATTGATCGGCTAAAGACAGGCTGAGACGATCGGTTCAAGGGTTTAACCGATCGGCTCAACTGGTCTAACTGAGATCGTTTGGAAAGTCAGAAGACTATTTTGCAAATACAATTTGTTTCACTTGTACAAATTCGATTTGGACAAGGATTAATATGTGATTAATTGGAAATAAATATGAAAGTCAATTTGAGTTGGACCAGGACCACGAACTGATCAGCTTGGGGCACCATCCGATTGGCTCAAAGCCCCAGACGATCGACGCATGTCCCAAACGATCGACTCAGGACCCAAAACGATCGTTTTACACTACTACAGAAATAGCATTCAGTGTCACTTTTCTGGGCGTCGGTTATTAAGGAAAACTGACGCCTAACATATAAGGCGTCGATTGTTTAAGCAAACCGACGTCTATATTCGAAGACCAGCCAGACACGGGTACCGCTTTGTATTAAGCGTCGGTTGTTTATAACAAACCGACGCGTAAAGTCGCCCGCAAAATCCATATTTCGATCAAAAAAAATAGTGTCATTTTCAGCATCGGTTATATACATAGAAACCGACGCCTATGTGCGATGAAAATTTGCGCGAAAAGTGTCACTTTCAGCGTCGGTTATCCTTGTATAACCGACGCGGAAAGTGGTTCCCGCCAAATAATTTCATGAAAATATCGTCCAATTGGACGTCGGTTTTTTCAAACAACTGACGCTAAAGATGTTTAGGCGTCGGTTGTTGTAAACAACCGAAGCCATTTGAGAACTTATAGCCCGCGATCGCCCGACTCTTCCCCTTTCTTCTGTTTCATTGCGATTTCCCTATTTCTCTGCTGCGGTGATTTCTCCGGCGATTTTGTGCTGCTGCTGCTAGTTTCTCCGGCGCTTCTCTCCGGCGCTCCATCTCCGGCGTCCCTTCTCCGGCGCCCTTCTTCTCCGGCGCGTTTCTTCTCCGCCGCCACCGCCTGCTGCTCTAACCGCCTACGCCGCCGCCCTACTTCTCCAGCCACCTGCTGCCCGCCCTGCTGCTCCATCCGCTGCGCCACCGCCACGCCTGAGAACCGGCGCCGCCGCCTCGCCTGGTGCCCTCCTGCTTGCCCACCTGCCTGCCCTAGCTCCTTCCTTTCTTCCTGCTGACGCCCGGCGTCCTGTTTCTACAGCACTGGTTAGTTTTACTGATTTCCTTGCTGCTTTCAGTGATTAATGATTAATACTACTGGTTAGTATTTCTTTAGTGATTAATTTAGGGTTTAGGGATTCATAGTTTGTTATTTACAATAACTGATCTGCTTGCCGATTTTAATGATTAGAGATATTGATTAATAGTAAGTATTGATGAATACTTAGTTAATTACTTATTTGTTGATTAGATATGTATAGAAGTTCCTTATAAATATATTACAGGGGAGCTCATTCCCTGTGCCCTGAACAATGTTTCGGATGCATTGGCTAAACACTCCCTCTCTTTGCTTCATGCGTTTCAATTCGATGTAATAAAGCCTCAATGGCTAGACATTGCTGTCAACATCAACATAAATGATTGGCCCGACCTTGAGTGCGGGATGAATAACAGTTAAGCTCAAGTAGGTACCAAAAAACAGTTGCAAGGGTTAGGAGAGTCGTGACCCTGCTATATAATGCATGCGTTACAAGGAAACACGGTCCCCTACCACTCGAGACCTCCCTTGATGGAACCGTAATTTGTTGCCTTGCCTCCTTTCTTTCCTCCTCCTCTTCCTCTCCCTTCCTCTCTCCTTTCTATTTCTACCCCGAAACCTTGCCTCCCTGTTCGAACCTCGCCAATGGCGGAAGAACAGGGGGGCGGTTGGGGCCATGGCCCCCCTAAAGTCTTAAAATTTTCCACTCTAAGTAACGACATGTTATCATAAAAGGCACTAATTACATTGCCTTTATATGGGCACCCTGAAAATCAGCATATAGTTAGTTGACAGAATCTTTGACTGAAATATATTACAGCAATTTTGACTCCATCAAAATTGCACGTCGTTATATAGTAGCCTTTTATTTCCATGTGGGTCGGTAACCCACACATCCAATCCATCTACAACCAGTCGTCACTCACTAATTTGAGTCGTCAATATCGGCAAGGAAACACCCTATTTAGCGTTCTTCCTTCCCCTTTTTATATACACATACATGTAATTTTGTATAAAATTCATGATGTAGTGTGATCTTAAATCCTAGAGTGTACCCCTTTTGTTCTATGATGGTACCTATGACCCTAAATACATCCATAAGGGTCTATTGTATCCTAAAGAAGATTTATTTCTTCCTTCTGCCCTAATTAGAATGAACAATCACTAAATTATGTACTGTTTGTATGGAGTCCGACTTCATTGTAGATATCTATTATTGTGTTTGTTGGCCTAGAAACCCGTCCAAGATTGACTCATTAGGAGTAAATCTTGGATAGTCCCCGGTTTGGGACTGTTCTTGAACACCTAATCTCACTTAGGATGTAAGTGTATAATGTGTATTGAGTTTTCGAGAAAATTTTGGTAGCATTTCCCCGTTTGTTCTCTAAGTACATATGTACTTAGAGAACAGCGGGGAAATGCTGCCGAAATTTTCTTGAAAACCCAATACACATTATACACTTACTAGTGAGATTAGGTGTTCAAGGATGGGATAGGTGGTACACATTTATTATATATAAGAATGACATCAAATGTGTTTGTAGGCCTAGAATGTGAACAATCATTGTTTTTTATATTACTTGTACATTGGTATAAATTAGAATGAACAATCACTAAATTATGTACTGTTTGTATGGAGTCCGGCTTCATTGTAGATATCTATTATTGTGTTTGTTGGCCTAGAAACCCGTCCAAGATTGACTCATTAGAAGTAAATCTTGGATAGTCCCCGGTTTGGGACTGTTCTTGAACACCTAATCTCACTTAGGATGTAAGTGTATAATGTGTATTGAGTTTTCGAGAAAATTTTGGTAGCATTTCCCCGTTTGTTCTCTAAGTACATATGTACTTAGAGAACAGCGGGGAAATGCTGCCGAAATTTTCTTGAAAACCCAATACACATTATACACTTACTAGTGAGATTAGGTGTTCAAGGATGGGATAGGTGGTACACATTTATTATATATAAGAATGACATCAAATGTGTTTGTAGGCCTAGAATGTGAACAATCATTGTTTTTTATATTACTTGTACATTGGTATAAATTAGAATGAACAATCACTAAATTATGTACTGTTTGTATGGAGTCCGGCTTCATTGTAGATATCTATTATTGTGTTTGTTGGCCTAGAAACCCGTCCAAGATTGACTCATTAGGAGTAAATCTTGGATAGTCCCCAGTTTGGGACTGTTCTTGAACACCTAATCTCACTTAGGATGTAAGTGTATAATGTGTATTGAGTTTTCGAGAAAATTTTGGTAGCATTTCCCCGTTTGTTCTCTAAGTACATATGTACTTAGAGAACAGCGGGGAAATGCTGCCGAAATTTTCTTAGAAACCCAATACACATTATACACTTACTAGTGAGATTATGTGTTCAAGGATGGGATAGGTGGTACACATTTATTATATATAAGAATGACATCAAATGTGTTTGTAGGCCTAGAATGTGAAAAATCATTGTTTTTTATATTACTTGTACATTGGTATAAATTAGAATGAACAATCACTAAATTATGTACTGTTTGTATGGAGTCCGACTTCATTGTAGATATCTATTATTGTGTTTGTTGGCCTAGAAACCCGTCCAAGATTGACTCATTAGGAGTAAATCTTGGATAGTCCCCGGTTTGGGACTGTTCTTGAACACCTAATCTCACTTAGGATGTAAGTGTATAATGTGTATTGAGTTTTCGAGAAAATTTTGGTAGCATTTCCCCGTTTGTTCTCTAAGTACATATGTACTTAGAGAACAACGGGGAAATGCTGCCGAAATTTTCTTGAAAACCCAATACACATTATACACTTACTAGTGAGATTAGGTGTTCAAGGATGGGATAGGTGGTACACATTTATTATATATAAGAATGACATCAAATGTGTTTGTAGGCCTAGAATGTGAACAATCATTGTTTTTTATATTACTTGTACATTGGTATAAATTAGAATGAACAATCACTTGTTTTCCTAATATATACTTGTTTTCTCTGATCATAGAATGGATAGATCATGGATGTCCATTCGTAATCGTTGCACCCCAGAGTTTATATCTGGTCTTGATCAGTTTATTAGATTTTCCGAGGAACATAGGAAAAAACCTACAGATAGGTTCTACTGTCCATGTAGGCATTGCGGTAACAACTTGAAAGTCAACACTGGTGAGGAAATCAAAAGTCATGTCATGTGAAACGGGATTGTACAAGGCTATACAGAATGGCACTGGCATGGAGAGATTTCAAAATCGAAACCAGTAGATGTCGATAGTAGTGCTTGGGTGGAAGAAGAAATTGCCTCCGATGACGTAAATGTGAACGAACCAGTTCCAGCAGACATCGTTGATGCGATGCTGGATAGTTGTAGGGTAGAGCACACCGATCCACCTCCTATCTTTACAAACATTGTGCATGATGCTGAGATACCGTTATACACAGGCTGTGCTAAGTTTACGAAGCTTAGCGCTGTGTTGAGATTGTATAAGTTGAAATCTAACAATAGATGGAGCGACAAAAGCTTCACTTCATTGTTGACTTTGTTGAAAGAAATTCTTCCTGAAGGAAACGAGCTTCCAATCTCAACATACCAGGTAAAGAAAATGTTGTGCCCAATGGGAATGGAGGCCAAGAAGATACACGCATGCCCGAATGATTGTGTATTATTTCAAAAGGACTATGTAGATTTGAAAGATTGTCCAAAATGTGGTGCGTCACGGTATAAATTGACGACTTCGGGTGAGTCCAAAACTGGTTCTCCTGCCAAGGTGTTGTGGTATCTACCTATAATATAACGGTTTCAACGCTTGTTTGCAAATCCGAAAGATGCGAAGAATTTGAGGTGGCATGCAGATGTTAAGAAAAATAATGATGGGATCCTACGACATGCGTCTGATTCCCCACAGTGGAAGAAGATTGATCTATTGTACCCTAAATTTGGTGAAGAAGATAGGAATCTAAGACTTGGGCTTTGTACAGATGGGATGAATCCGTACGGGACATTGAGCAGCCAACATAGCACTTGGCCAGTCATGCTTGTTATATACAATCTTCCTCCCTGGATGTGTATGAAAAATAAGTACGTTATGTTGTCATTGTTGATATCGGGCCCTAAACAACCCGGAAATGATATCGATGTTTATCTTGAACCTTTGATTGATGACTTAAAGAAACTTTGGGCTGAAGGTGTGATGACCTATGATGCTTCAGCAAGAGAGACATTTCGTTTGCACGCTATGTTGTTTTGCACTATTAATGACTTTCCAGCATATGGGAATTTGTCTGGATATAGTGTCAAAGGAGCTAAAGCGTGTCCTATATGTGAAGAAAACACTGATTCAATAAGACTAAAACATGGCGGCAAGACTGTATATCTTGGTCATCGAAGGTTTCTTTCAAAATTCCATCCGTATCGTAGGAAGCGCAAAGCATTCAATGGATGGAATGATGAACGGAGTGCACCTAAACCTATACCAGGGGATGTTGTTTATGAAAGAGTAAAAGACATTGTCAATGAATTTGGTAAGAAATCACAATGTAGTATGGCCACACGGAGTGACAATTCTTCATTCAAGAAGAAGTCAATATTTTGGGATCTTCCTTATTGGAGTTCTTTGACAGTCAGGCATTGTATCGATGTAATGCACGTTGAGAAAAATGTCTGTGATAGCATCATTGGTACTCTATTAAATATACCAGGTAAGACTAAAGATGGGATAAAATCCATACTGGACCTACGTGAAATGGGAATAAGGTCAGAATTAACAGAATTACGTGAAATGGGTAATAAAAGAACATACTTACCTCCCGCTTGTTACACGTTGTCTAGAAAGGAGAAGAAAACTTTTTGTGAATGCTTGGTAAATGTTAAGGTGCCACATGGTTACTCATCCAACATCCGTAGATTGGTATCAATGAAAGATCTGAAGTTGATAGGTCTTAAATCTCATGATTGTCACACTCTAATGCAACAAATATTGCCCGTGGCAATTCGATCTATATTGCCGAAGCATGTAAGGTTTGCAATTACCAGACTTTGTTTCTTTTTCAACAGTCTATGCAGCAAAGTTATTGACCCTGATACTCTCGATAATTTGCAAAGAGAAGTGGTTGTTACCCTATGTCATCTTGAGATGTATTTCCCTCCTTCGTTCTTTGATATCATGGTACATCTTGTTGTCCACTTGACTAGGGAAGTGAAAATGTTGGGACCAGTTTTCTTGCATTGGATGTATCCCTTTGAACGATACATGAGTGTTTTTAAAGGTGATGTTCGAAACCGTTATCGGCCTGAAGGGAGTATTATTGAAGGTTATGTGGCGAGAGAGGTTATGGATTTTTGCAATGACTTTTTCAGTGGTAATGACACTCCTGATAATGACAAGAATATTGAGGAGGGCAAAGGAATTTTGGGATCACGGGTGAAAGTAATCAGCCGTGAGCAGTTGGAACAAGCTCACTTGTATATTTTACACAATATGGACGAAGTGAGTGTTTATATCGAGGAACATACCAATTTCATAAAGAGACAACATCCTCGAGCAAGTTCAATGTGGCTTGCTAGAGAGCATAATAAGACTTTTACTAAGTGGTTTGAAGATAAAGTCTTACATCAACTATCTCAAACACCAAATGATATTACAGAAACTATCAAATGCCTCGCCTTTAAACCAAAACCAAATGTTATGTCTTATGAAGGGTTTGACATTAATGGATTCACATATTACACAAAGCGCCAAGATGATAAGAGTGTCGTCCAAAATAGTGGAGTCACTCTTCAAGCGTCGACTATGTACTTTGCAAGTGCAAGGGATAAGAGTCCACGTGAAGCTAAAATGTCATATTACGGTGTCATTGAGGACATTTGGGAGTTTGACTACATAGATTTCAAAATTCCGCTCTTTAAATGTAATTGGGTTGATAACACCAAAGGAGTTATAGTGGATGAATTGGGTTTCACTTTGGTGAACTTTGAAAAGATTGGCGAGAAGGGTGAACCATTCATATTGGCATCACAGGCGAAACAAATATTCTATATCGATGATCCTGCAAATGATAAATGGTCGGTTGTTCTTCATGGTAAAAGATAGTTCATTGAAGATCCTATAGATGAAGAAGAGTACTATGATAAGTATGATGACTCCAGTCCATTCTCAGTTGGGTTGCCAACTCCACAAAATATTGAAGCTAATGATGACTTATATGTGCGCGGAGATCACAATGAAGGATTGTTAATTGATAAAAGATCACAATTTTAGAGACATGTATGTTTATACAAATGTTAAATGTTTGCCTTTTTCTAGTTAATACAAATGCTAAATGTTTTCCTTTTTCTAGTTAATACAAATGCTAAATGTTTGCCTTTTTCTAGTTAATAGAAATGCTAAATGTTTGCCTTTTTAATGACATTTTCAGATGGCTGACCATGATGAGCATGATGTCCATGATGAGCATGAAGTCCATGATGAGCATGTTGTCCATGACGAGCATGGCGAGGATACTAATGTAAGTTCTAAAAACATATCCTGTATTTCTATAAAATTCATTATCTTCTAGTTATGTCATATATCCTATATTTCTATATTGGGCTAATTTAGTGTGTTTTATTTTTGTCAAATTTTAGGTTGATGCACCTGTACCCACTGAAGCACTGGAGCAACTTGATGCGCAACACCAAACACTTAACAAGAAAAGGGGCATCACTCTGTTGAAGAAGTTATTAGCGCTAAGTGGTAGTGGATCCAAATTGGTGGTGGAGTTTGATAATGGAGGAAATCCAATTGGAGTGAACCGCAATAATTTTGTGAACTATCTTGGGTGTACCACTCGGAGCCATTGTGGTGTTAAGTATGACAATTGGCATAAAGTTCCTCAAGGGAAAAAAGACTTGATATGGAAGGATTTATGCGTGAGTTATTATTATTTGCAATTCTATTTTGTAGATTACAAATTCTATTATTTGCAATTCTATTTTGGATACTAGTTAATAACATTTCTATTTTACAGAATCTATTTGCATTGGATGAGAAGTTGCATCGTAAAAATGTGATGCAACGCGCTGGAAAGATGCTTAGAAATTATAGGACAAATCTGAACAGAGAATACATAAAAGAGGGTGATAAGAAGAAGAAGTTAGCCCTTGAACAATGGAACTTCTTGGACAAAGAAGATTGGGACAATTTTGTTGCTTCAAGAAAATCTGAAGAATTCAAGGTATTAGGCGTCACTCCCAATTTAATTAATATACATTGTATTCACCTATTCAAGATTAGCATTTAGTGCTACTAACCAAATCATTAATGTGCATACTAACTAGTCCCTCAGTGACACACAAAAAGCAAGGCGTGCACTGAATGTGCATGACCACACTATGGGTCCAAAAGGCTATGCAAGCATTCGCCAAAGACTACAGGCGGAGTCTGCGGCTACTCAGGAGTCTGCTCCTACTCAGAAGTCTGCCACACCCATGCCTCGCCATGATATCTGGATAGCTGGCAGGCAAAACAAGAAGGGTGAAATAAAGAAGCCTGTAACTGCTGAGGCGGCTGCAAAAATGGTAAAATAACACTCTTAGAGAAATCGTTTGAATATTGATTATTTGTGGTGTTAACTTACCAATTTCTGTTTATGGTGATTAGCGGGAGCTGCACGAGCAGAGGAAACAAGGCACGTTCATCCCTCAGGGCACAAGGGATGAATTGACAGTTGCTCTGGGTAACCTAGAGCATCCTGGACGTGTTAGAGGTGTCGGCGCTGGTGTTGGCATCAAAGCATTCTTTGGGCCATCCCAGCGCAAACCCAGAGCGAGACTTTCTCAAGAAGAGGTAACCTATTCTTTTTTTAGAATGTTACTGCAAAACGAAATTCATTAATAAGAAGCTAATGTTTCTTTTATCCATGTATAGGAGAATAAGAGAGTTGAGGATTTAGTTGCTAAGAAGGTCAACGATGTAGTTGCTGAGAAGGTCAAGGAAGAATTGTTGCGGTGGCAGGCATCTCAGGCTTCCAATCAGCCTATGGCGACCCACTCTTCTCCTGATGCACAGACTGCGAGTAATCCTGGAGACCCATCGCCTAGCACGTCTGCTGTAAGTATTGTTTATGACATTGTAGCTAGTCTTTTCAAGATGATATGTTTTCAAGATTATATGTATATATGTATAACATTCTTTACGTAAATTTGTAGGCATTGAAGCCATGCCGCTTAAGAATAGAAGACTATGTTGTTGCAGAGGCGCAAGCTTACCCGTCCCTTCCTGGGGAAAGGTTTCACGGGACTCCAATGCCACAGGGCTATGTTCGTGTGGGCCCATTACGTGTGTTACCCGATTGGAGGGAAGTTGCGTTGCCATATGCCCACCCAGATATTGATACACTTGGTGAGGCAGAAGGCGGGGTCATATTGTGGCCCAAAGCAGATGTCGTCTACACGACTAAAATTGTAAGATAAATTTACATTGATTTAGACTGTTGATGTGTATATATGATGTCAACTGATCTGAAATTATACATACAGGTTAAAAAGAAGACACCAGGAGCACCTAGGCCTCCACCTCCACTTCCCGCATTACCAACTTGGGTTCCAACTGACCTAACATACCCGTTAGGTCCTGCTTGTAGGGGAATGGCATGTTGGCTACGGGCACATAATATACATTGCCCTATAATAGTTTCTTTAGATGTAGATTATGCAGGTCGATCATACGATAGCTCTTTATTTATACAAGATATTATTGAGCTGTTTATGTATGATTGGCTGAATACATCAATGATAGAGACATGGATAAGGTGAGATCTTGTTTATACATCCATATACCTTGTGTAAGATCCGGTGATCTGGTTTCTTATATATTAATGAATACGCCTATATGTTTTGCAGCTACTTAGTCGAAGATCATTGCAAACAATTTGCATTTGATCATGTGGGATTTTTGATTCCATCATTGATTAGTTTGGTAGCTAAAGACCCTGATAATGTTCAACAATACTGTATAGATGCTTTTACAATTTTTGGTCAGCAAAAGAAGACGATAATAATAGCTCCATTCAATGTCAAGTAAGTTTACTTTATTTATAATTTGGACTTAAGAAAATTCCATTTTTATTTTGCATTTTGAGTTATTAATTGTTAACTTCTTACTTCTAGCGGTAGACATTGGGAGTTACTAGTTATTATCCCCGGGACATTCACTGTTTATTATCTAGATCCTGCGGGGAGTACATTGAACACTAAAATTGGACACGTAATGAGAATGCCATTATTCTGGTGAGAAATATTTCATTTTTATATCCGTTAACATCTTTTATTACATTACTATTTACTTATGCAATTTATTGTGTTATATTAACATGTAGGGGTTTAGATGCATTCAAAAAGGCTGGAGGAACGGTCCCAAGGAAAAAGAACCAGCCAATAAATTGGCAGAACGTACAAGTAAGTTTCCGACTCGAATATATATATTATTGATATGAATTGTGCTTAGTTGTATTATTTTGTATTTTTCAATTTATAGTGTGCTACAAAAGACAATGGCTGGGCATGCGCATACTATGTGATGCGATTTATGCAGATGATTATCAAATATGCCGCATTGGACATCGATACCATACATGAGGTATTATATATAGTCTCATTAGTTAGTATGAAATATATCAATCTTATCTTATTTTTATATTATTACTTATATATATACATCATTCTCTTTGCAGGTGTTTAAAACTGACAACACTACAGGTAAACGCTTAAAAAATATACATGCTCCATATACGATGGAAGTATTAAATGAAGTAAGAGAAGAATGGGCAAAAGCCATACAAGCAGTGGCAACTGTAAGATATAATTGGGATGTTGATAGCGATAATGAATGATACTTTGTAAATGAATATTTCTGAATGTTAATACATGTATTTGAATGTTTCTATATGTGTGAATGTGAGAATTGAATTGATGTCTGAATGTATGTACTTGTGTAGAATTTTGCTTGTGACTTTTGCAGGTTTGCGGCCTGTTTGTAGGCTGATATCAATGGATGTCGTAAACCTGCAGTTCATAAAACTGAACTGCAGGTTCTCATCTTGCTGACCAGCCACAGCAGGCCTGCAAACTGATATGAAAAAAAATATATATAAATAGGCGTCGGTTATTTATAGAAAACCGTCATCAAAGACATACAGCGTCGGTTATTTATAGATAACCGACGCCTGATGTGGCCAAAGCAGTCCTGGAAATGGCGTCGGATATTCGTCTCGAACCGACGTCTATTTAAACAATCAGGCGTCGGTCGTTTAGTATATCACCGATGCCAAAAGGGTTCGCGCCACAGAAAATGGCGTCATCTAGGACACTTTATACGTCGGTTATCAACTAAAAGACCGACGCTACATGGAATATAGGCGTCGGTCTTTTAGTAAATCACCGACGCAGAAAGTGCCCTAGATGACGCCGTTTTCTGTGGCGCGAACCATTTTGGCGTCGGTTTTCTACTAAAAGACCGACGCCTATAGGTTAAATAGGCGTCGGTTAAAAAACCTACGCCGAAGTGTTCGACCTTTAGCGGCGCCCACATAGGCGTCGGTCGGAAACCGACGCCAAATGGGGTTAAAAGACCGACGCCAAATGGGGTTTCTGTAGTAGTGGCAATGCCTTGTTTATCGTGTGGTACTTGGTATGCATAAGATAAAATGATACCTAAAAGTTATTGATAACTCAAACAATCAAATTATCATAAATCATGAGAAATTCATTTCTAGTTTCCATATGATGGATAAATCTAGACTCTTTTGGTTACAAAACCAGTAAGAGACATGAATCTCTTAGACATGATTAATCAATCTTCACTAGTGGTAGTGGGAGATTGATTATCCTATTAGGTATAATACATGTGATGTATTTACATACCTATTGGAGTTAATGCTAGTACTTCAATCGGTGTTTAGAGAAATACCAATATGAATATCTTAAAGAGTTCAAGAATATCATAGATGAGGTACGGATTTGGTAAAGTGTTAATTCTTGATGAGATCAAGGAATGAAATACTTGAACCAAATGTTTGAGAACCTTATGAGTGATTATGATAGTGTATCATAGTGAACTCATGATTAACGCATGGTGATGTCTAAATCAAAAGCAGTCATACTCTAAGGAGTTGGAGGATGATTATCAAATAACTAATTTCTTCTTAAATAAAGAATACCCCACACTAATAAAGGACATTAAGAATCACAAGGAGTTGTGAGTTCTTATATCATTGACAGATACACCTCGATTATCTATATGATGAGTTGGTCATGTGATGAGTCAACTATCTATATGAGAATGAGGAACCGGATTTTGAGTTATGGTTTATGACCATTACATCCTAAGTGACTTCCATGTAAACCATGAGGTATGACCTTGATGGTAGCACCCATTGGGATTAAATCCATAAGTGCGAACGAGTCTTAAGCGTTAAGACACATGGATAACATTTTGAGAAGGATGATGCTTGTTCATTGCAACTTAATGACTAAGAGATTTGGCATACGGATACTAAAACCACATTCCCATGAGGAATAAAACAAGGATGCGTATGTGACACAACCTATAAGGTTTATGAATCCATTAATGCAAATAAATTCTATAAGTTACAATGGACTAATAAATGTGATTGATTGAGTACAAGCAACTCAGAACTGTGATCTTTACTTTGATAATATAGTCAAAAGGGTTTGACTGATATGACAAAGATAAAAAAGGGATTTGTGATTTAGTGGGAGTGTATTCACATTCCACATGTTGATGTGAAATGGAAATGTTCTAGAATGGAAATCCAAAGTGGAAATTATCTTTAGGGAAGATAGAGACGTCTCCTATGTGATAGGAATATAGATCTATAGAGATAGTTCTCAAAAACCTCTTGACCTGAAAAGAGAGAGCATACATTGGCAATCTATATTGAAGGGTTCAATATGCATAGATTTAGTGGGAGAAAACTTGTCCATGTTACATGGAGTTGATATCCCAAGGCCAAGTGTCAAATACTTATGAAGAATGGGAACAGTAAGAATAGATATGGATCTATCATGTATGTAAACATCCCATCATCTTGCATGTATGGACATGGTAAGAACAAGACGCATTTATCATCTTGTATTTAGGACATGACAATATGATATGCTCATCCTGATAACTCGTATGTGGGACATGACGAGTGGATGTCTGTCTAGTTCCAATAAGGGTTACTAGAATACCATGAGAACTTGATAAGTACTTGAGAAGTACTAGTTCTATGGAAATAAGGAAGGGATCACTATAAAGAGTAACACTGATGCGAACTTCCAAAAAGGATAGAAAATTAATCGCAATATATATATATATGAGATATATATAAAAGTGAATGTTTGTTGATAATTGGAAATGTTCCCATAAAGCTATTTTTAAAGTAAATTTTGAGTATCCGTGTGTTAGAGAACAACAGTGGATACTATACGGATCTAGGAGTTCATAGAGATGAACTTATTCCGATCATTGATGACAAGTAAGAAGTACATGGTCATGCAATGTGGCTAAAGGTTAGCATAGGAATACTAGATCACATATTGCGGCAACTCCAGCTCATACGTGTGATGTACACCGAAGAGATGAGAGACATGCAATTAATACTGACTTTGGCAAGATGTTGCCATAACTCACTATGTTAGCACAAGAGCACAGTAACATGTGGTACATGTTTGAAGATCACTATGAATATGATTCAAGGGTGATTGGCTCACAGTGCAAGTGGGGGTCTATTGGTATGTATGCCCTAAGATCCAATCATGGGATGATTGGTGGGATACATTAAGATTGATTTGATAAACATCAAAGGCAAGCTTCCAATTCTTTCTGGTTCAGTCATATGAGATAATGATAGAACAGATTGAATGTCTAGAGAATGACATTACTCAATAAAGTATGCTTTCAGGTTGAGGACCTGAACGATGAGATCATACAGATGATAAGAGTTTGTACATTCTTATTATGTCCCTAGTCAGATGTCATTGTGGAAGGTAAATAGACAACAATGACACACAAGACTAGATTGTGGTGTTGGTTGATGATAGAATCTCATTAGTCATGATATGGAGATATCAAACCAAACACATAGGTACTTGTTAGAGAATAAGATTACCAGAGAGACCCACTGTGAGTTTGACACATGGAACCATGACATGGTAGTCACAGTCAGTTCTCACAGTGATGGTGGTCAGTGTGATTCTTTGACCTGAAATCACTACACTCAACACATGTTGTTGGGTACACTTTGACATCATCAAACGCAGTCCTGAAACATGGGTTGTTATAAAGGTGATGATTGGGTGGCTTTGACACATGGGGCTTTTGAGGGGTGAGTGATAGATATGGTATTTGTCCCTCCTGAGGGAGTTTGATATCCATGGCCACTTGATGAGTAGGATTGAGATAGGCATGCGCACGCATTTGTGAATCAGTATGTGATATTGTTGTCATACATATCTCCTCCAATCTACTCTGAGATCAAGAAAGTGAATGAACGTTGACAAGATGATTGTTCCATGCCTTGAGTTCATTCAGGAAATCAGTGACAAAGGAATTAAACATTCGTTGTAACACCATTCACAGATTGTAGGATTTAAAGTTGTTCTCCAACTTTCTATTTCACTTTGGCGGCACAGATGTGCGACTAGGCACCGCTCTTTGCTTGTGAAGTCATAAGTGTTATGGACTTTCACTGCCAACGTGAAATGGACCTACAAGGTCACACACATAGGATTTAACCTGGAAGAGGAGTTTATCCACAAATGATGTTTAGATTCATTACTAAAGGAGTTTAGTAGTTCAATTAAACACTCAATTAATTGATAGCTCCAAATCATAGTATTCAAGGTGTTGGATCGATTTATTAGGGTACCAGATTGATTGAAACTGTGATTGACTGATTTTGCACAGTTAGCACTTCCAACCGATCGGCTCATGTGATGAACCGATCGGCTAAAGTTGGTGAACCGATCGGCTCATGTGATGAATTGATCGGCTAAAGACAGGTTGAGACGATCGGTTCAAGGGTTGAACCGATCGGCTCAACTGGTCTAACTGAGATCGTTTGGAAAGTCAGAAGACTATTTTGCAAATACAATTTGTTTCACTTGTACAAATTCGATTTGGACAAGGATTAATATGTGATTAATTGGAAATAAATATGAAAGTCAATTTGAGTTGGACCAGGACCACGAACTGATCAGCTTGGGGCACCATCCGATTGGCTCAAAGCCCCAGACGATCGACGCAGGTCCCAAACGATCGACTCAGGACCCAAAACGATCGTTTTAGGGTGTGAACCGATCGGTTCAGCTGGCGAGTTGGTTGTTTTGTGGAAAATCTCGAATCCTTCTACTACTGCATTAATCCTGCATTGCCCGGGATAGAGAACCCTATCCCATGACCATCCTATATATATAGGGGTAGTGGGGGGCTTCTCAGGTACACAACTCAGTACACCAGTTGTTCTACAAAGTTGTCATTCTCTCTAGTTTTGGTAACCAAGAGACAGCCCGAGCAAGTGCTACCCGATAAGGGAGGCACAATAAGGGAAATACAACTGCAGAAAGCGACTGGTGGCAGGAGAGTGTGTCGGTGACTAGTACGCCAACAGGATGGTGTGACTCCTTCCAATTCCTTGTGGGACAAGGAGATCGGAGTTCCAGGTGGTCTATGTGGACTACTTTAGAGGCGGGAGACTTTTGCCGCTCAGAGGACAGCTGTCAATCCCGACAGTCCCAGTGAGACCAGGAGCTGACAGTCCCGGTGAGACCAGGAATTGTACAGACACCGTCCAAGACCAGAGGTAAAGACTGCACAAGCCGCGAGGTAACATCACCGAGCAAGCCTCGGGACAAGGTACGCCTCTACAAAGCATCCTTCCTATTGTATAGAGGTTGACGCGATTCCTTTATTCTGGGTTTTGGGAGAAGAAAATTTTTGTTTCTGCTGCCTTCTCTGTCTCACTTTATACCCAACAGCTACTCCAAGATACTTGAATCATGTGTATGTTGATATAAATACATAAACAAGAGAAAGCAAAAACCACCCATCTCATAATCACCATAAAATAAGGTATCAAGAATTAGAGTTTATGAGTACAAGAAAAAAACATGTGATTATCACCCAAGATTTAAGTTCTAGATTATGGTAACACCATTTAGCATATTAGAATCACATCTTAGAGATTGAATTAGTAACATGCATATAATAAAATAGTGAAAACATTTTAAGGAGGAAAAGAGTGATATAACCTGCCTTATGGAGAGACCAAGATCCCAAGATCACAAGCTCCAAGAGAAAGAGAGAAACTCCAACAAAGATCAACTCCTCAGTTACAAGATCACCTCCAAAGAGAAGAACACCATGGTCAAAGGAAAGCTCAAGAAAGGGGTGAAACACTCTAGGATGTACCAAATAAGAAGAAAGGAGAAAGAGGAAAGCCTCTTCTCACATAGGTACCACCATGGTAGAACCATAGTCTCTGACCTTAATGATTAGACGATCCTCAATGAAAAGACACCATGGTTACACCATAGTCTCATGGCCGAGAAGGAAGAGGAATATAGAGTAGAGAGCCAAAAGAAAACATAATCAAGGGTTCAAAACCACTTACCAAGATTGAAGATCACCACAAAGGAGATCATCAAGCTCAAAAGCACCACATGCAAGGTTGATTGACCGCCAATGCTCCAAGATTAGTCCTCTTTTGCTCCTCAAATCCCCAAGGACTAACAAAAGAGAGTGGAGAAGAAAGAGGGCAAAAAAGGATACTTTCATGAAGAAGAGAGAGGTTATATTCTCATTGTAGGTGAGAAGTAAGGTGGGTTATGAGGTCTCAACACAAGAGAGCACCAAAAGGACACTTGTCCACCAAGGAAACAACCATGCAACCACTTAACACATGCATGCATCTAAGGGTGATATAACCTACATGGTGTAGTAACCACTTAGGCCACTATCACCCCTTGTAGCGGTCGAAGCATACTAAGCACATGTAGTGACCGCTACACTAGGTCTCCAAAGAAAGCAAGGTCAAAACACACCACTACATGACAAACCCCTTTGACCAAACCACCTCTAGACCACCATGGTCGAAGAAAGAATCACCTAGGGTGAGTGTAGTGGTCAAAACACTCATCAAAGAGTGGTGTTTCTGGTGGTTTTGTGGTCTCTACACACTCAAACCCTAGAAAGGTTGTTACTCTACAACAAGGTGACTCTATCATACCCTAGTATCACCATAGGATGTTACATCATCAGACATGGTCCAAACAAGGTGCCCCTCATCGTCATCTTTTCTCTCATGATGCTAAGGTACAAGAAACACACTCTACATGTGACAAATTGCAATATAACCCTCATTCATCGGTAAATTGCAACTTGGTCTAAAATAAGCATGCATAGCTCAGACATCAACCAAATAGGACCGAACAAAAAACATATGATTGTCAAATGTTAAAAAACCACCTCAAGAGATTAGATTAAGGTTTTATTAATATTATTAAGAAACTCAAGCACACTCAATAACTAAGCTAGGTCATGGGCCTTGCAACTATAAACTTCTAACAAGGAATTTACCCCCAAAAATGGTATGTGAAAAGAGATAGGTACTTCCTATGCATCTCCTCCTCAAGCTCCCACATGGATTCCTCTATGCCACGATGATGCCATAAAACCTTAACCAACACGATGCCATTCTTCTTAAACTTATTCATCAACCTATATAGGATCAACACAAGACTATGATGCCCTGCTCGAAAAAACATGAGATAACTCTAAAATAAATGTGGAAACAAAACTAAGCAAACAGATTACTGAAAAACACTAAAAATTAAAATTGATTTCATTAAGCACCAAAGCTACAAAAAAAATCATTATAACTAAGTCCCTACAAGACACATGCATCAGATATCATAAGTTACAAGGTACTTACATCAATATTTACTTAGCACGTGTTCCATAAACTTTCTACAAGAGACACATGTCCCATATATACATATATAAATATACTTGAGCATCTTCCCTATCTTTGCATCAAAGAACACATAATCTAGAAACATGTATTGATAGAATCTCTACAAAATGCACCCAAAAACCATCCCAAAGACCTAAGTATATAGGGACGACTCGAGGATTCTACACCAAAAGACTAGCAGAAACACCCCCAACCTTATCAGCTGTTGGCCTTCCTACTGCTGCTCCTCCTGAGTTGCACGATATCTACCTCCTTGTTTACGTCCACCTAAAAGATGTGGAGAACCCACAGGTTGAGATCCAAGTCTTAGAGGGAGATACAACTCTCCACCAATGCTATTATTATCACATATATGGATAGCTAAAGAATAGAAATAAAGCTATAATTACAATAAGCAGGTTCAATTATATGATATGTCTAAAGTAGAACAGTATAAATACTTGCAATTGAATTGTGGAACATCTTATCATCTATAAAAGGAATATGAAGAACAAATATTTCCACCATAAACTGTACGGTACTAAAGCAAACAAGGCCTCATCCAATGTTTTCGTATTTGATCTTAAGTAAGTGTACTACGTGGCTGGTTACATATTTTATTATGCCCTGAGGATTTGAGTCGTACCACCCAAATTCAACCGATCACTACTAATCAGTGCCATACAAGGTCTATAGAAGAACTAGAATCCATGACCTCATCAAACCTCATGGTCATTACATGAGTAAACCGTAGAGGCATATCAGACAACTACAATCAGCAACATATAGTTAGGATGTGAAAATCCTAACACACCTTGGTATAGGTCATGGCACTAGTAAAATTGAGATACGGCCCAGAACCGTACTCCTGCCAAGGTATGGCCCGTAGCAAATCATTTGAAACCACATAATCAATATATTATTGAGATACTACCCACAACTGCACTCCTACCTGGGTATAGCTTGCAGCCAATCCTGTGAATGTATATACTCAACGATATATGACTCCAAGATTTCATTAGGGAAAGCCCATTTAACCATATAACAATTGCTGACACTGAGATGGATATATGGCACAAGGCAAAACTACATAGCTAAGTTCCACTTTATTAGTTAAGTCAATTAATTGTGTTTTAGCACCAATCATTTTACCATGTATGGAAGTCATAAAAAACTCTACAAATATAAGGGCAAAGCACACTCCCAAATGATATAAACATATAGGGTGTGAACCTGTCCCACTATCACCAAATGATGTTAGGATCATTGTCATTCACCACATCATCAATACCAAAGTCTCATGTTATGGGATATCAATCCCTCAACTCATCATTCCTATATTACAAGTGTTTCATCATGCCTCTTGAAGGCTCATTCAACCTTATCATGCCTAATCACCATAGCATATACTAGCTATGATTTTCAAACTCATAACACCTTCATAGTTAGAAGTTCATAAACAAGAGAGATAACCACATAACATCATAACCATCCCATGACAGAGAAACACGCAAGTCTCATTGCACATTATTAGGGTTAGGGTTCCATCTTAGCCGATTAGGGTTTAGAAAGTCAGGTACAACAACCAAACCCAAGTTCATAACCTCCCATCATATTAGGAGTATATTAGGTTAAAAGGGTATAATTAGGATTGATTAGATATAATTACAAATAGCACTTTACATGACCTATTCATTTCATATACAAATACATCAATGAGTGTTCCAACACACCCTTCAACCTCCATCATCATCATGTATTTACCAACCATCACATGGTGTCTCGATCTGTCATCGTCATCATGTGTATCATCCTATCACCAACATAGTGTGTCAATCTATCATCATCATCATGTGTCGGCCTACCATCATGGTTTGTCGGTCTAGTATCAACATGATGTGTCAGTTTACCATCAACAAGTTGTTTGGTCTAACACCAACATAATGTGTTAGTCTATCATCATCATGTATCAGTCTACCATCATGGTTTGTCGGTCTAGTGTCAACATGATGTGTTGATTTACAATCAACAAGGTGTTTCGGTCTAACAACAACATAATATATAATCCTAACACCAACAAAAGTGTGTCGGCCTACCATCATCAAGTGTATATCGTTCTATCATTAACATAGGGTGTTGGCCACTAATAATCATGGGTTACAACTAGACTATAGCTAGGGTATCAAACACTAACATATGTCATCCTAACATCATCATGGGCGTATCAGTTCATCATTAACAAAAGTGTATTGGTTCTACATCATAATAGGTTACAACTATGGTTAACTAAGGTATCAGCCATAAGTCTTCATAGGTTACATCTACAACTAGGGTTTTGACATAATCCATCACAGGTTACAACCAGGATTAGGATATCAATCAGAAGCCATCACAATCACAACTATATCTAGGGTGTTGATGTAATCTCACATGGGTGTATCGGTCCATCAACCTCATGATGTTTCGTCATGTCATATACAAGGTATGTCGACCTAACACCAACATGGTGTCTCATTCTAACACCAACATGGTGTATTGACCACTAACCATCATGGGTTTCAACTTAGAGGATAACTAGAGTGTCTAGCACATCACTGCATGGCCAAGACCATCACCAACACATGACCAAGGTCAAAGCATGGAAAGAAAAATAAATCTGAAACAACAAGAAACTTTTCCATCCTCAAAGAGAAACCCCACGAGATAGACATCTAAACTTGCTTCAAGAAAGAGCTATATTCAATAGTAAAAGATCATGTTCTACACACCCCAAGACAGCAAGCTGAACTAGGGTTTCAAATTCTTTCATCCAAGCAAGACTTTCATCACCAAAACATTTCATAAGACCATCATCAAGTACTAACTTGTTGTGGGAAATTGTTTAGATAAAGGAAACAAATGCATGCATAAGTAAAGAGTGTAATAATTGAGAGGGTTAAGAGTTATATAACCCACCTCAAGAAGATCACCACCAAGGATGCAAGATCCAAGAACATGATCCAAAGGTTGACGATGATCATTCAAGGGTACAAATCTTAGTCACAACAACACCTCCAAGAGATGAAAAAACCAAGGTCTAGATAGTTCAAGAAAAGGGAGAGAAAGGTAAACTTTAGCCAATCCAAGGAAAAAGAAGAAAGAAAGGAAACAGGGACTTCATCTTGACATGCCTCATGACCCTAGAGATGAGGGTTATTTCCTTAACAACAACCTTCACATAAAGGCATGATCCATGTCCGAGAGAAGGGAAGAAGATGGAGAAGACAAACTAAGGAAAACATCATGAAGAAACCACAACTCACCAAGGTGTGAAGATGAACAAGAATCCCCAAAAGATAAGGATCCGATCACCAAGCTTCTAAGGAGACTTCTTCTTGCTTTTAAAGGCTCCAAGGTTGTCCACAAGGAAAAGGGGAAAATAAGAATGCCAAAAGGTCACTTGTCTGAAGAGGAAAGAAGTTATATTGTTACAACCCCAATTTTTTTGGGTTCATTTGGTGAGAAATGTAATTTCTCATAATAAAGATAAATGAACAAATAATGATTGAATGCATGAATTTCGTTTAAAATAGCCTTGTTGATTTATTTGTGGGCTTAATTGGCTATTGGGCCCAATAACAAGGAAAAGATAAAAGAAACTCCACTATTAATAAGAAATGGAGAAAATAAAAATGTAGAAACCTCTAGAAGGCAATAGAGTGTAATCTAAAGGTGGATTTCGTGCCTCTTGGGTTCCTTGGGTCCCAAGGAGTCCAAAATTGCAAAGAAAAAGCAATAAGAAAAGAGAAGATCAATTAGATATTTCTTTATTAAGAAAGAAATTGAAAATAATGATCAAATATGGAAAACAAGTATAATTGAGTTGTCCTTGATGGATTTTCATATCCATGAGGTTTCTAATGTTAGAAGGAATTCCAATAAGGAAAATAAAAAGAGAGATAAAAGGAAATCCTCAAAAAGAGATATTTTTAATAAAAAGGATAAGGAGAATATGTGAAATAGACATTTACAAGAAGATAAAGGAAAATAGATATTCCCAAATATGGGAATCTGTGCCTTTAGGATTTCTTGAGGTCCAAGGAACCCAAAATAGCAAGATAATGGCAAAGGGAAAATGATTACTAATTAGTTTTGAATTAATTAATGAATAACTTGGGAGAGAAGGAAGTCTTCTCATCCATTAGAATTTGTTCCCCAAATTTCGTAAATAACTAGATAATGTCAAGACAAACTTTCCCTTAAATTTTGAGACAAAAAGGAGCAAGAGTTTGGGAGATACGAATTTCTCAAGATATTGTCAAAATTGGGATTTATTCTGAAATAGGAAAATAAATTTCCTTTTGTTTGATCGTGTGCTTTGAGGACCGTTGGATCTCAATCCAACACTAGTCGCTCATCTTCTAAGTCCCACACGGACTGGGAATTTGTGAGTAACAGGAGAATTTGCCATCTTGATTTCTTGTGATCTAGAGGATATGCCATCCTGTTGTTAATCCCTTTGGACTCGGGAGGGGAAACCGTGGAGTTTAATCCCTGGTTCGACTAGGTTTGGTCGTCATTTTGGGAAGTACCCAATTCTCGCGAGCCTGACCTCGACCCTATATATAGGGGAGGGTGAAGGAGGGAACCAACATCTCTTTTTGCTAGCCCAATCTCTGTGGCGGAGTGCAAGGATCGTCCTCGCACTTTCAATTGCATCGATCATCCTGACCCGTACACTCGACATCCCAGCGAACCTCGCCAGAGTCTGGCGAGTAGGGGACGACCTTGGTGTTTCCTTGGAAAGCAATTGAACCTACGGTCATGTTCGACGAAGGGAGGCGGAGCTCCCTGACTATTTGGCGTGATCAAAGGAGGTCGGTATCCTAGAGTCAACTCCCGAGTTGACCATCAGAGCTACAACATGCTCACGCAGGGTTGAAGAAGAAGAGAACCTATGGATTTACCAAACTGCCCCTCGCCTCCTTCAGTTGCGTCAAGGTTAGTTTGGACCTTTGTTTCTTTTGATCGCAAAGGAAAGGCGCATATGATCCTGATCGCTAGATCCTAAGTGGACTAGCGGACCACAGATCGGATGGTCATTGTTTTTCTGAAATTAGTAATTAAATCGATGGAAAAGGGTTTTCTTATAAAAATCATATCTTTTGATAGAAAACTCGGATGAAGAAAGTTAATACATGAAAAATGATCAGTAAAATACGAGGGATACATTAAAAATGGTTGGGGAACCTAAATCAGTATTGTTTTGTAAAAGTGTATAAATTGGATGGGAAAAGTATTAAATTATGGTTAGAAAACCTAATTATTGATAAAGGATGGGTTTAATCTTGCAAGTGAATAAAATTTGATTATTATTTACTTGTTTAGTGATAAAAATAAATCTTGACCTATTTTGAAAAGGGATTTTCAAGAATTAGGGTTTTCAACCTAATATTGTCATTTATAACCTTAGAAACCCTAAGTGAGGGAAAAGGGGAAGAAAAGATATAATTAATTTGAGAATTAGGGTTTTGTGGTCCAAACCTGATCTTGGGATCTTAATGGAAAAATAAGATGATATAATTAGGGTTTAATAGATATTTTGATTCAAATAAAGTAAAAGTGGTAAAAAGGAAGTGAAACCCTAATTATGGTCAAAACCCTAAAAAGGGCTAGTAACCCTAGGGCCCGATTAGGTCTATTAGACTTGGATACCATGATCCATGATAGAGAATATTGAATGTATTTTTGAGGGCCAAATTATTTGATTGCTTGCTTGATTCTGGATTACTTGCTTGTTTGGATTAATTCTGCATTCAAGATAGCTTGAGAGGTATGTGGTTACGCTTATGACTACCCGAATTAGTTTTTCAGGGATTTTGTGGATGTTTCCATTGTGGCTTGAATTAAACTATTGGATGAATTTAATTCATGCAAACTATAATGTGGATATGACTATCACTTAAGATATGTGCCTACTACTCAGTTCCTAGTCCCCTCTGTAGCTTGATAGACTGACCTAGCATATGGCTACCTATGGTGTAGGTCCATCAGGTCATTGGATGACTTAGTACATGGATACCAATGGGGTAGGACCATCAAGTCACCTTGAGTCAGGGATTGGAATACCTTTGGGCAGCTCCATGCAACTCTATAACCCTAAGTATTGGCTACATGTAAGGTAGGTCCATGGGGGTAAGGATCGACCATATGAGAGAGGTAGTATCCATGTCCACTGTAGGGACAACACAGAGATAGGGATAGGTAAGGATTGAGTAGTATTGCTTAAAATGTAATCTTGAATGTTAAATGATAATTGGTTGATTATATTGCTATCATAGTTGCACAATTTTTGTAATCCCCCACATACTAGCATATTCCGATATGCTGACTGAAGTTTTGTTTGTCGGTGTTTTAGGTATAACCCTGAAAAGCACAAACAGTAAAGCGTGACCTTGTGAATATAATAAATAAAGTGCAAGGAGGATTAGATAGGTTAATCCAAGCTGTGGATAGATAGATTTCCAAAGTTTTTAAAGGTATGCAAAGTTTTATTTTATACCAATTTTTAGTTTAGCTGGTAAAATTTGATAATTGTTATTGATTACTTGTCGAACCTTTGATCCAGGTTATTGGATAATGGCTTTGACCTTTCAGTCTCCCTTAATTGGGGGTTATCGAGAGGCGGGGTCATTACAATTGGTATCAGAGCATAGGTTCCTCATTTAATCTTTAATAATTATTAAATTTTACAAACTCTATAGAACCCAAGGGAGTTATTAGAGGATTTTCCAAAAGACAGAGGTGTCTAGAAAAGGACCACGTCTGAGGGTTGGAAAGATTTTCCTCCGCACCGCTAGTCAGAATACGAGGACTCCTGGATTAGTGTGACTGCCTAGCCGAAGTCCCAGGATTTGACTCAAAATAAGATACCTTAAGGACTATCTCATCTTGTTCATCCCTTCTCAACTCAATTTCTATTAAGGACCTTAAGGATTAGGGTTTTTTCGCTTCTCCTCACCCTCTCAAGGTATGCGTAAGGTTAATAAGGTACAAGGAATCCTCCACCAAATTAATGAAAAGCATGTAAATAAGATGTTATGGACATAAGCTTAATAGATTAAGCGTGAACTAAAGAATAGATACATGCTTAGGTCGTATGACACGACATGTCATTGCCCTCAGGAGAGACCTGAGGATAGACATCCTTGTCAGGAGGATGAGTAGAGAGAGTTAGTCTTGGAGGTAGAGACCTCCATTAAAAGCAGAGACCTAGCACGTCCTCTGAGGATGATGTTAACCCTAACCCTAAGTGGTGAGATGACGTGATGAGTTAGACATCATGGTTGACTGGGTGTTTGGTTGGTCATGCCTTTGGGATGCCATAAGAGGTTAGATGACCTAGTACCTTTGGTGACCCAACCCTGGAGAGGGTCATGCATGTTTGAGTGAAGGATAGCTCCTTCATGGAGGAGGTTAGAGAAGAACCTATAAAAACCTTATGGGTTGTTGCAAGTAGGATATAGCTTGCACCCAGAGTACATCAGTAGTACAAGCTATAAGTTAAAATTGAGGCCAGAAGGACAGGATGGATGGCTTATGAGATAAGCATAAGGGGCTATGGATAATCATGAGCAAACATAAGTTTGAGCATAGGATTCACCCGCATAGAGGTATGCCTGTGAGCTTGACCCTTCATGGAGAGAGGACCCCTAGTAGTATGGCTGGATGTGGAGCTAGCCCTAGAGGGAGAAAGAAGGACCCCAGCAAGGAGGTTGGAAGCCTAAAACCCCGAGATATGAGAACAGTGGGGAGTTGAGGATGATGCGACCTAAGTAGATGATAGTGGTTGCCTTATGCTTGACCCATGGAGGCTGATGATATTATGGTTGCCTTTAGAGGAACCAAACCCTAGAGAGGATGATGCTTCTAATACCTATGTACCTATGGTATAAGTGATTACTTGTTGAGATGAGACAAAGAGTGACTTAGACCCTGAGGAGGTTTAAGTAACCAGTTGTGAGGCTTTATACCTAGTTGGTTTTCCTTGAGGAGGACTTAAATTTGAGGTGCTACTTATATAAAAGGATCATGGAAGTATATGGCATACCTTGTACATGCTTGATTCATGGTTAAGAGATTGAGCATGCAGTTGGACACCCAAAGGTGAACCTAGGGTTCCTAGGCCTAAGAGGGGAAGCAATGTATCTGATGCTCATGATGAGATTTGAGTCTCTATAGTTCCGAGCATGGTACTCCTCATGTGTAGAGGTATAGGAAATCCCTTAATTTAAGGGTATGTTTTATGAACCCCTTACAACTAATTTGATCTAATATTGAGGATGAGAATAAGTGTGACCTAGCATGGTTTTGTAGGTGTCTACTTGTGCCTTAGTAGCTTGCTAGGCTAAGCATTCTCATGTGGATGCAGACCCTAAATATAAGGACGCTTGTGACCTTCGATACCAAGGTGTAGTTTCCTCCCATCCTGAGAGAGGGACCCTTTTATAGGGAGTATACCGGTTTTGTTGGTTTTGAGGTAACCTAAAGAGGTTTCATATGATCTTGAGAAGCTAAGTGAAGAGTACATGGTATGAGAATGAACCTGCAGACCCATAGATAACCATCTCTACATGCATGTGAATGTGTTACCATGGAGGTAACCGGTATGGGGCCTGACCAAGGTAGGCAGGTTGCCATGACCCTATGAAAGAATGGACGTCATCCCATGAATGCAGAGAGAGAGATGGTGAAAGCTTGGGTAAGGTTCCAAGCTGACATGTACTATAATAGAATCCTAAGTCTATCCTAGGGTCAGGTAGGGATGAGACCGATAGAAGTAGGAGTTGCCTAATTCCCTAGTTGCACATGACCATAGGGTCAGGAGGTAACAACTATCATTTTCTGAGGGCCATGGGTTAGGAGATTGATCACCTTCATGAACTCATGGGACCCAAAGGGCAGATTAGTAGGGCACTCTCTCATGCATGAGGGAAGAGGGATGACCCCAAAAGTGTCGGCACCCTATAGACCCAGATGAGATGACTAAGGATTGTGTGTAAACCCCAGTAGGTTCGAGACCAGTTTTCCATGGAAGTAATTTTTGATATCATGATGTTTGTGATGTAGAGACATAAGTTGCACGTTTCAACTTAGATTTGAGGGTGTACTGGAAAGGTGGGATGTACCATCTCTACTCTTGGAACAAGAAGAACTCTGTATTTGGACGGCCGTGAAATGCTTATTTCCTCATGTTATGGGAGTGAGAGATAGGACTGTATGCATGCCTTACACCAAGGATAAAGATGATGTGAGTTGGAACGTTGCTATGAGGTATCATGATAGAGATGATAACATACCCTTTTGGAGTGAACGATACATTGATGGTTTACAAACAGTAAAAAGAATAAGGGTGTTTCTAGTAGAAGCTATGTGGAATTTGTAAGTTATGCAAGGTTGAGTTTTATTACCATGAGGATGAGATCAGAGTTTCTTGTTGAAGACAAACTTAGAGTTTGAGATGAGATGATAAGTAAAATACATGGAGGTGTATGTCTTCAACATTACCTAATACCTAAGGATGTGAAGTGGTAATGGATACCCTGGTTGAGATATAGTTGCCTAGTTTAACTAGAGGCTAGAAGAAGCAGAGGTTGTTAGGCTAACCTTAAGTTGGGAAAAGAGATAAGTTTGTCTAACACTCAGATATATCAATGGTGGTTGATCAAGTTTATGGTTGTTTGGTTAGCTAGCCTAGCCCTTGATGTAGTGAAAGGATGGTTGTATAACCTCAGATGCACTTCTTTGGAAAAGAAGGTGAGGAAACCCTAGTTATAGTGGTTTAGGGTGTCTGAGGAATCAACCTTGAAGAATCGTGACATACATGAGATCATGTTTTTAAGTTCATCATACACCGTGGTACTACAAAGATAGTAAGTGATAGTAGTACTTTGGATACCTAAGATGAAGTTACATGTGGTATGTTTCCATGCATGAAAAGAGGTGAAGGGAGAACACCAGTAACCCAGTGCATTGATATGAAGGATAAAAAGAGTCCTTGAGTGGGAATGGGAGTTCACCACTATGGATGTTGTGGTAAGTCTCCCCTTGACCAAGGAAGGTCAAGATACAATTTGGGTTATGGTAGATCACCTTACCTAGATAACATGAGAAAGAAAGAATGTTGTCAAGGGATAGATTTTGTTGAACTACATAAGAGAGAGAGATGGTTCAACTACACCATGATGCGAGTTCAAAAGTTCTTGAGTGTGACCTAAAGGTTCACTTCCATGAGGTGGAAGTAGATACACGAAGAACTCAATGTTAGTACAATTTATCACCCTTAACTAATGGTTAGTATGATCCAGACTAGATGGTTTGATAAGAGCATGTGTGCTCATTCAAGGTGATATCTAGAGACAGTTCTTGTCTTCTATAAGAGGTGATGTTAACCACCATAGCCTTTTTCGAGATGCAAGAAGTTATAGAAGGTGGTTGTGTCGGTCACCACTTCATTAAGATGATGTTGATGAAGGAGGCCTCGTGAAGGTCAGAAAAGAACCACAGTGTGTGCAGATGAAGTCGCTTTGATCATGCAATGGCTGAGAGGGAGCCAGAGGCGACATGAGTCGTGAGATGATGCAAAGCAGACTGACATGCAGATCACTGTGAGAGAGTATGTGATGTGAAAACCCGACCCCTCTAAGCTACAACTGAGAAAGCTAAGTCCCCGATATATGGGCCCATTTGAGATGGATTGGTGGAGATGGTTGTGTTTAACCTTGCCCCTCAGGATAACATGATGTGTAATGTGTTCCATGAGTCTGATCTAGAGCACTATGTGAGGTACCCCAAGCCATGTGCTGAGCCCTGAACCTATTCAACTTTTGAGAGGCTGAAATGTCCTGAGTCACCTATGAGGATACGATATACCAAGGTAAGAAAGAACATAGATGGAAGAATATGAGATGATGAAGGTTCTTGGGAAGCACCATGGAAAGGGTGAAGCCACATGGGAGCCCTGATGGACATAAGAAAGGCTTATCCTGAATTTTTTTGTTTGCTTAATGGAATTTTGAGGACAAAATTCTTATAAGAGGGGAAGGATGTTACAACCCCAAATTTTTTGGGTTCATTTGGTGAAAGATGTAATTTCTCATAATAAAGATAAATGAACAAATAATGATTGAATGCATGAATTTCGTTTAAAATAGCCGTGTTGATTTATTTGTGGGCTTTATTGGCTACTGGGCCCAATAACAAGGAAAAGACAAAAGAAACTCCACTATTAATAAGAAATGGAGAAAAGAAAAATGTAGAAACCTCTAGAAGGCAATAGAGTGTAGTCCAAAGGTGGATTTCGTGCCTCTTGGGTTCCTTGGGTCCCAAGGAGTCCAAAATTGCAAAGAAAAAGCAATAAGAAAAGAGAAGATCAATTAGATATTTCTTTATTAAGAAAGAAATTGAAAATAATGATTAAATATGGAAAATAAGTATAATTGAGTTGTCCTTGATGGATTTTTGTATCCATGAGGTTTCTAATGTTAAAAGGAATTCCAATAAAGAAAATAAAAAGAGAGATAAAAGGAAATCCTCAAAAAGAGATATTTTTAATAAAAAGGATAGGGAGAATATGTGAAATAGACATTTACAAGAAGATAAAGGAAAATAGATATTCCCAAATATGGGAATCCATGCCTTTAGAATTTCTTGAGGTCCAAGGGACCCAAAATAACAAGATAATGGCAAAGTGAAAAGGATTACTAATTAATTTTGAATTAATTAATGAATAACTTAGGAGAGAAGGAAGTTTCCTCATCCATTAGAATTTGTTCTCCAAATTTCATAAATAACTAGATAATGTCAAGAAAAACTTTCCCTAAAATTGTGAGACAAAAAGGTGCAAGAGTTTGGGAGATACAAATTTCTCAAGATATTGCCAAAATTGGGATTTATTCTGAAATAGGAAAATGAATTTCCTTTTGTTTGATCGTGTGCTTTGGGGATCGTTGGATCTCAATCCAACACTGGTCACTCATCTTCTAAGTCCCACACAGACTGGGACTTTGCAAGTCACAGGAGGAATTTGCCATCTTGATTTCTCATGATCTAGAGGATATGCCAGCATGTTGTTAGTCCCTTTGGACTCAGGAGGGGAAACCGCAGAGTTTAATCCTTGGTTTGACTAGGTTTGGTTGTCGTTTTGGGAAGTACCCAATTCTTGCGAGCCTGACCTCGACCCTATATATAGGGGAGGGTGAAGGAGGGAACCAATGTCTCTTTTTTCTAGCCCAATATCTGCGGCGGAGTGCAAGGATCGTCCTCTCGCTTTCAATTGCATCGATCATCCTAACCCGTACACCTGACATCCTAGTGAACCTCGCCGGAGTCCGGTGAGTAGGGGATGACCTTGGCGTGTCCTTGGCAAGCAATTGAACATGCAGTCATATTCGATGAAGGGAAGTGGAGCTCCTTGACTATTTGGCATGATCAAAGGAGGTCGGTAGCCCAGAGTCAACTCCCGAGTTGACCACCGGAGCTACAGTGTGCTCGCGCAAGGTTGAAGAAGAAGAGAACCCATAGATTTACCAAACTACCCCTCACCTCATTCAGTTGCGTCAAGGTTAGTTTGGACCTTTGTTTCTTTTGATCGCAAAGGAAAGGTGCGCGCGATCCTGATCGCTGGATCCTAAGTGGATCAGAAGACCACGGATCAGATGGTCGTTGCTTTTCTGAAATTAGTAATGAAATCGATGGAAAAAGGGTTTTCTTATAAAAATCATATCTTTTGATAGAAAACTCAGATGAAGAAAGTTTATACATGAAAAATGATCAGTAAATATGAAGGATACATTAAAAATGGTTTGGGAACCTAAATCAGTATCGTTTTGTAAAAGTGTATAAATTGGATGGGAAAAGTATTTAATTATGGTTAGAAAACCTAATTGTTGATAAAGGATGGGTTTAATCTTGCAAGTGAATAAAATTCAATTTTTATTAACTTTTTTAGTGATAAAAATGAATCTTGACCTATTTTGAAAAGGGATTTGCAAGAATTATGGTTTTCAACCTAATATTGTCATTTATACGCTTAGAAACCCTAAGTGAGGGAAAAGGGGAAGAAAAGATATAATTAATTCGAGAATTAGGGTTTTATGGTCCAAACCTGATCTTGGGATCTTAATGGAAAAAATAAGATGAGATAATTAGGGTTTAATAGATATTTTGATAAAAATAAAGTAAAAGTAGTAAAAAGGAATTGAAACCCTAATTATGGTCAAAACCCTAAAAAGGGCTAGTAACCCTAGGGCCCGATTAGGTCTATTAGACTTGGATACCATGATCCATGATAGAGAATATTGAATGTATTTTTCAGGGCCAAATTGTGTGATTGCTTTCTTGATTCTGGATTACTTTCTTGTTTGTATTAATTCTGCATTCAAGACAACTTGATAGGTATGTGGCTACGCTTATGACTACCCGAATTAGTTTTCTGGGGATTTTTTCAATGTTTCCATCGTGGCTTGAATTAAACTATTGGATGAATTTAATTCATGCAAACTATAATGTGGATATGACTATCACTTAAGATATGTGCCTACTACTCAGATCCTAGTCCCCTCTGTAGCTTGATAGAATGACCTAGTATATGGCTACCTATGGGGTAGGTCCGTCAGGTCATTGGATGACTTAGTACATGCCTACCAATGGGGTAGGACCATCAAGTCACCTTGAGTCAGGGATTGGACTACCTTTGGGTAGGGCCATGCGAATCTATAACCCTAAGTATTGGCTACCTGTAAGGTAGGGCCAAGGGGGTAAGGATCTACCATATGAGAGAGGTAGTATCCATGTCCACTGCAGGGACAACACAGAGAAAGGGATAGGTAAGGATTGAGTAGTATTTCTTAAAATGTAATCTTTAATGTTAAATGATAATTGGTTGATTACATTGTTATCGTAGTTGCACAATTTTTGTAATCCCCCATATACCAGCATATTCCTATATGCTGACTGACATTTTGTTTGTCGGCATTTTAGGTATAACCCTGACAAGCACAAACAGTAAAGTGTCACCTTGTGAAAATAAGAAATAAAGTGCAAGGAGGATTTGATAGGATAATCCAAGCTGTGGATAGATAGATTTCCAAAGTTTTTAAAGGTATGCAAAGTTTTATTTTATACCAGTTTTCAGTTTAGCTGGTAAAATTTGATAATTGTTATTGATTACTTGTCGAACCTTTGATCCGGGTTATTGGATAATGGCTCTGACCTTTCGGTCTCCCTTAATTGGGGGTTATTGGTAGCTGGGGTTGTTACATATATACTTGTGGGATGAGAGAAGGATCCATAGTGAGGTGTCATCACCCTAAGGCGTCTAGGGGACACTTGTCCATGGAAAAAGATCCACATGCAACCACTCTTGCCTAACATGTAAGTCATGGGGATGCACTATAGGTGGAGTTTGGGGCTCTCAGCCACCCTCCAAGGGTGCGGCCCTACTAACCCAAGGCAACACACCACACACATTCATAGATTAAAGAACACATATCACCCATAGAACCATAATCACCACTAAGGATTCCACCACTCATCCAAGATGCAAGAAAAGTGCCAACTTCTTCTTCTCTCCTATAATTGATGCCAATAGATGGAAGGATCAATCTAGAGGTGACAAATTGCATGTCAACCCCCTACTTTGGGGTAAATTGCAATTTGCACCAAAACTAGCACATAAAGCACAAACAACATTCAAATAAGTATTTGGCCTCCTCCACAGGCATGGGAGAGGGGGAGAGAAATCTTTCTCTCTTAATCCCAACATTCAAACAAGCTCAAACTTTAAACCTAGGCTCCCCATAAGCCCTAGTTACATCTCACAAATTAAAGAAAGGTCCTAATTGACTTACTTAGGCAAAACAAATAGGGTTACGCCAAAACCCAGGTTAGTGGTCTTTGAAGGACCTTCCACATAAGATGCATCATCATCTTGCTCAACCTCCACTAGTTGTAGCACGAAATTTCTCAACATAGACACATGGAACACTGGATGTGACTTGTGCAACTCAGATGACAATTCCAACTTGTAGCCACCTTTTCAACACGTGCCGTCACCGGGTAAGGTCCTATATATCTAGGAGCCAACTTACCCTTCTTTGCAAACCTCAAGACTCCCTTCCAAGGAGAGGCCTTGAGATACACTCTGTCCTGTACTTAGAAATCCAAGGTTTTGTGATGATTATCAGCATATAATTTATACCTATCCTAGGCTGCATTCAACTACTGTTGAATCACCTTGATCTTCTCTGTTGTCTATTGCACAAGATTAGGACCCAAAAGGTGATACTCACCATTCTCATACCAACACAATGGGGATCTATAGTGTCTCCCATACAAATCCTCATAATGTGTCATATCAATGTTCCTCTGATAGCTATTATTGTAGGCAAACTCTATCAGACTGAGGTGCACATACCAACTACCCAAAAACTACAAAACACGTGCTCTCAGTAGATCTTCCAAGATGTGGATTGTCCTCTCTGACTACCCATATGTTTATGGGTGAAACATTGTACTGAATTTCAACTTTGTACCCATAGCTATATGTAGATGTTCCCAAAAATGACTAGTTGAACTGAGAACCTTTGTCAGATACAATGGTAGATGGGATATCATACAAATGCACTATCTCATATACATATATTTCTATAAGATTCTCTATTATGTATGTTGTCTTTATCAATAAAAAGTGCATTGTCTTTGTCAACCTAATAATGATCACCTAGATGGAGTCTTGACCTTTGGTTTTACTAGGAAGAACAACCACAAAGTCCATCATAACATGATCCCATTTCCACTGTGGTATAGGTAATGGTTGCAAAGTCCCGTAAGGCTTCTGATGTTCTTCTTTAACCTATTAGCAAATAGGACATCTTGCAATATACTCATCCACGTGACACTTCAAACAAGGCCACCAATACAAATCTTTAAGATTGTGATACATCCTCGTGCTACCTTTATGCGTGGCATACATCAAAGAATGAGCCTATTTGAAGACCATATTCCTCAGATTATCAGGAACCACAACTCTTCTATGGTCACATATTGTCCCATCCATTGTCTCACAAAATCCATCATGGTTTTCGCTGTCAAACTTTGATTGGATCTATCATAACATAGTATCACTCTGTTGTGTGTCTATAATTTGTTTCCTCAAACTAACTATAACTATGCCAGCAGTCCTGCTAACAAAGAGACTTGAAACTTTACATTCATCTCATGCAAATAAAGAAACATGTCTCTCTTGTGGAACACCAAGGAACATAATTGTGTCCTATCAGCTGAAGATTATGAAGACTTCCTACTCAGAGCATCTGCCACCACATTCACCTTCCCTAGATGGTAGTTTATGGTTCAATCATAGTCTTTAATCAACTTCATCTAGCGTCTCTTCCGCATGTTCAATACCTATTGCCAAAAGATGTACTTGAGGTTCCTATGTTCGGTGAAGATATGACACTTCTCACCATAAAGGTAGTGCCTCTAGATCTTCAAGGCATGGACCGCCAATACAAGCTCCACATCATGGGTGATATAGTTCTTCTCATGCATCTTCAACTATTGTGACGTGAAAGAGATAACATTAATGTCTTGCATCAACACACAACCCAGATCATTCCACAAGTCATCACAAAAGACAATCTAGCCTTTTCCCTACTCTGGCAGCACTAGCACTGGTGCACTTGTCAGCTTCTCTTTCATCAACTGGAAAGAATGTTGGAACTTGTCATCCCAGAAAAAAGGCACACTTTTCCTTGTTAACTTCATTAGGTTAATGCCACAACGCTAAAGTTCTTGATTAACCTCATGTAGTATCCTACCAAACCTAGAAAACTATGAACTTGTATCGGCGTCTTCGGTTGCTCCCACTATATCATAGACTCCACCTTCTTAGGGTCCACACAAACACCCTTAGCAGATATCACATGTCCAAGAATGGACACCTCCTTCAGCCAAAACTTGCACTTGCTAAACTTTGCATACAACTGATGTTGTATTATCAAGTACACCATGATGTTGTTCATGCTATTGGCTATCTCAGCTATATATCAGGATATCATCAATGAATACCACCACAAATTGATCAAGATAAGGTTTGAACACCATGCTCACCAAGTCCATGAACATTTTTGGTGCATTAGTTATCCCAAACGTCATAACCATGAACTCATAATGACCATACCTCATCCTAAAAGTTGACTTTGGTATGTCATCTTCCTTGATCCATAGCTGGTGATATCCAAACCTTAGGACTATCTTTGATAACACTATGGCGCATTACAACTGGTCGAACAGATCATCAATCCATGGTAAGGGATACTTGTTCTTGATCTTCACATTGTTCAAATGTATGTAATCGATGCACAACCTCATGGATCTGTCTTTCTTCTTCACGAATGACACGGGACCACCCTAAGGACACAAGCTTAGTTTGATAAAGCTTTCTCAAGAAGCTCTTGCAACTATTTCTTCGACTCTGACAACTCATCTAGTGCCATCATATATAATGTTTGTGCTATTGATTATGTTTCTAGTACTTGATTGATCTTAAAATCAATCTTTCTGGGGAACACCTAGAAACTCATCTGGAAATACATCTTCAAGCTCACAAACAACTGGAACCTCCTAAATACTCAAACTCCTCACCTTGGTAACCACCACATGCACTAAAAATGCATCACAACCATGTCTCATAAAACATTTTATCATCATCGCTGACCCCAAACACGTCAGAAGAATCTTACTATCTCCTTGGAAGAGCCATGACACATCATCATCGATAAATGTCACCAATTTGGAGCTACATTCCAAAACCACATGATACTTCTCCAAAGTATCCATTCCAAGGTTCACATCGAATCCATGCATGTCAAGTGCTATGGCGTCCACCTGAATGCTATGTCTTGAAAAAGAAAGGACACAGGAAGGACACACCTCCTGCAACTTGGTAAAACCAACCAATGAGGTTTTTAAACGAAGACTATCACGTCTATGACTAACACATAAGGAACAACCAGCAATCACTTCTCTAATGATAAAAGAGTGTGTTACACCTAGGTCAATCAAAATAGATATGAAGCAAGATGAAGACATATCAGAATGAAATAATTCCATCTGACCTGTCATGACTCGTGGGTTGACCACTACTTTCGAGTGACTCATAGCATAGAATCTCATAGTTTCCTCCTTCCAACCACATCCTTTGTTACCTTTTACAGATGAACCTACTTGAGATACCTATCCACATCCTTGTCATCATGCACCTATACTAAACTATTGCCTATGAGAGCCTTGTTGTCTCTGCCTCGATTATTGAGTTACCTCAATATCTCTTACTGGACACTCTATTTTTAGATGTCCTATTTGCCCACACTTGTAGAAGATTCTAGTATCTTGTTGTGGCCTAGATGGCCCTTTCAATGACATTGATGTCGTACTTTGGGCTCCACAAGGAAGAAAATTACAACCTCCACCCTTACTTGACATCCACTACGTCTGAGCATTGAACCTTTGACGGCACAAAAAAAATTGGTTTTTTGTAGATTTCGGGCCTTTGTCCCTGAACTGGGTAGGTCCTTTCCTGAAATTGGCCTCACATTTCTCAATTACTGACCTCTCTATCCATCTAACTGATTCCACAAATATAGCAAAGCTCTCTCTAATCTCCAGAGAACCTACAGGTGTAGTCAATTCAGCATTCAAATCCTTTTCAAAATGCCAAATCCTCTCCTGGTTTGTGGTAACCATGTGTGGAAAAAACCACAAAAGCTCCATGAACTTAGCTTCATACTCATTAATCTTCATAGGCCCTTGCCTAATCCATTCAAACTGTGAGATTTTCTAATCCAGGTACATACAAGGAAAGTACCTATTGGTAAACTCACATTGGAATTCCTCCCACCCAACCTCAAAATTAGGCCTTTTCTCTTCTTCAATGGCCCACCAATGGTCAGCGCTTCCCTTTAATAGGTGCACAACATGCCTAACTTTATCAACTTTTGGGATGCTAAGGATCTGAAAGGTTTTTTCTAACTCAATGAGCCACAAATCTGCATCTGTTGGGTCAGGTGTTCCAACATATTCTATGTCTCCCACATACTGTAGTCATTCAAAAGTCTTACTAGAACTCAAAGCTTCATTATGAACTGGTGCCCTAGCGGGTGGTACTGGTATCCTATTTGCCATATGTGTTACTATCATCATAAATTTCTCAAACTAAGCATGGAAAGTAGGGTTCTCTAGCATAGTTTGATCCACCTGGGGATTCTCAGGCAATTGTTCTTCTCTCACCTATTCCCTGGCACCTCTTTCTGGTGCAGCAATGCTGCTCTCAGCAATTTGTTCTTTGTGTTCTCCAGACATCTTTGAGCTTTACTTATTCTTCTATATAAGCAGAAGTCACTATAAGATAAACTAGCTGACACTAGAGCAGACTAAATGACCTTAATCCTATGTCCTTGTAGACTCAGTGAACCTAAGGCTGTGATACCAAAAATTATGATGACTGCTATCATACTGACAACTTAATTGCATAAAACTATGTGGAATTAATCATTAACAGTAGATTACTGAAAATGACTAAAAAGTAATACCTTTTTTTCCAAGTGATACACTACCAGGAAACTCTTATAAAAAAGAACCAAACCATATAAATATACATCATGGTTTGCTTGTACATACAATCTTCCTTAACCTTTCAATGATTTGAGATAATAGTTACTTTACCAAAACATACACAAAAGCCACATCATGCATCAAGGCATACTCGCCAAAATCTCAAATCGATTATAAAAATCATTACACACTATCTCCCAAAGGACCTGAGAGTACAAGGATGACACATAGGACTTTATATCTACAATACACATAGCAAGACACTCAGCCTAAGTTGTTACTGTTGTCCTTGTTGTTGATGCCCACCTTCTGCAGCACGGTCTCTATTCCCTCATTCACATCCACTTAAAAAGTTGTGGAACCCATGGGGTGAGACAACTTGTGCCAGCGAGAGATATAAATCTTCTCCAATAGTATTATTATCACAATTAAACTTTTATGAATGAGAGCAGAAGCAACCTATATTGAATTAAATAGTATAAATACTAATTATGTGTAGAGAAGAGCAGACACAATATCTTATTAGTTCAAGAATCTACAATTGAGAAATAGATCATTTAATTACTTATAAAAGGAAAATGAATAACATGTATAACTATTATTCACTAAACAGTATAAAACCAAAGCAAGGCATCAACCAATGTTTTTGTATTTGGTCCTTAAATAAATATGCTACACAAATGATTACATCTTTAAGCATTCCATCTTATTATGCCCTATAGAGATGGGAATATACCTTCCATCTCCAACTGACCACTATGAAGCTAGCATCAGTACCATTTAGGGTTATGGAAGATCTAGAATCCACAACCTCTCCTTTCTCGGTAAGTATGAGAGTGGTAGTGACATTATGAATCACTCTACATTTTATCTAGCTTGGCGTATAGAGGCTCTTCGCTATAGAAATACAACACGTGGCAAGTTCTCAGTCTAGGGTATGACCTATAGTCAATCTTGCTTGTATATATTGAGTCATGGCCTACAACCATACTCTTCTGGGGGTATGGCTTTACTACCAATCCCAATGTTGGAATAGAGTTATGACCTACAACCACACTCTTTTTAGGAAAATGTCTCAAATCCAAGTCATGGGCTTTGAAGGAAGAAAGGTAATACTCATCTTACACCCTCACATATTCAAAAATATGAGCTCCAAGTAAAATATGTTTCATCATTCAGTAGATCTTGGCACTGAATGATTATATGGTCAAGGCAACTACATTTTTAGTTTACTTGATATATTAAGTGCATTACAACATATTTTAGCATCAATCAGGTTACAAGCATGAATTATACATAAATTATATATAGAGAAGTGTAATATATTTTCAAGAGATCTTATATCAATTAGTACATATCTTATTACACATATCTTGGGATCTCAGTCCCCTGAATACTTTATTGGGAATCTCATCCCTTCACCATTATCATTATCATCATCATATGCTTGGGTATCAAACCCTCAGTTCATTATTGAACACCATTACCTCTCATTAGAAAATAAACAACTCTAGGCCATCAGACCCAATTATAAATCATACTTGTTGTACAAGTATATCACATGGCTCACAAGGCCTTATACAATTTTTATTATACGAAATCATAATAGCTCATACCTATCTAAGTTCATCATCTCATAACACCTGCATAATTAGGATTTCATAGAAAATGAAATATAAAGAAAATATCATGACCATGCCATAAAGAGAATTATTCAAATTACAACCCTCTCATAATTAGGTTTAGGGTTTTCCCTTGTAACTGATTTAGGGTTTCCAAGTGCATATTTATCAATCAAAGCCTTATTCACATTCTAAGAGCTATTTAATTACCATAAATGTTCAAACATACTTTATCAAATATCATTAATTATTTATCAGCATGAGGTACAAGTTTCTTTCTCATCCTTATTAGGATATTGATGTAAGACCCCTAAACTTGCTTAATGAGTTGAATAAGCATAATTACCATAATAGAATGCTTATAACCCTAATATAACCTTGTGATATGATTTTAAATCATAATACAAGCCTAAGTTTCAAATTTAGTCTAATTTGGACACTGTTTGAGCAAGTTATGCAATTTTATGCACATTTTGGCATTTTCTGCAATTTACCCAATTGAGAGGTATTCTTTGCAATTTATCACTTGTATTATGTTCCTTGGATATTATCTCATCATTCTTGAGCTTTTTGATCCATGGGGTGCCTATTTAAACCTTGGTTTGAAGGTGTTTTCTCCAAGGGTATTTTAGGGTTTTCCCCTTCACGGATGAGCTACCTTTAGTAGCTATCAACTAATGAATTATTTGATTGGCTGGGAAATTAAACAAATGAAAATTAAGAAGGTATATACACATGATGGGGGAGCTTCTTGTGTGTGCTTGTATATTCTTAATAAATTAAGACCATGGACACTTGGATAAATACTAGAATTTCAACTTTTTCTTTTTCTTTATCTTAAAGTGTCATATACTTATCCCCAAGCACCAAAATGAGGCATTTTATCTCCACCACTTCCCTCCTTCTCCCAACCTCTTTATCCCTCTGTTCAGATGCGTATTTTTCTGCCCAAGGAATAAGAAAGTGGGGATCTTCTTGGAGAAAGGCTCTAAGGTTGAAATTGACTTCATTTTAGGGTTGAAAAAGCTTCCTTCTAGTGATCTTGACATAAAAGTGTAAGAATTCCCTTCTTTACTCCGTTTATTCCTTTTTTATCATTCCTCCTAGCTTTCTCTAGGTCGGAACCTTGCTGTTCCATGGTGAAAATTGCTCTAAAGCTCTAAAACCCTACCTTTCTTACTCCTTATGCTTAGGGTTTGCTCATTTGATGAAGAAAGGTGCTAGATGGACGAATTCATAGTTTACTCTTAGATTTTCTAACCTACCTGCTCGAGATTTCTTCATTGTGGGGTTTCATATTCTCATTAGAGGCAAGTTTTATAACTTGCTCCACGTTTATTTCTTACCATAAGCTTTCTAGATCATGTTCTTGCTTGAAAATGATGATTCATGCACTAAAAAGTTATGCTTGACTTGGATTTCGATTTTTATAATGTTCCCTATTCTGATTTCAGTTATATATGAACCTGTGATAATGTGTATGTTATTCCTAAGGTATAATATGACTTGGATCAGGTTTTTTTGAAAACCTATGGTGCTAAGCACCTATCAACCAATGGCCAATTTTAGGGTTTTAAAGTTGATTTCTTCTATAAACCATGACCCGATGATGGTACCATTGTAACAACCCTATGGTGTTGTCTTCATGAAAACTGATGGTCGTGATCAAAGGTGTCATATGATGGTGACAACCTATGGTCACCCCCTTAGGTCAGGTTTTGGATCAATTAGAAGTATAATGATCAACCATTAAGTACCCTATTGATGTTATCAATCAATGATGACATTAGCTTAATATTTGATGTTGATTAATGAATATAGTGTTTATCTAACAACCTATGATGATTCAATGATCATTAATGATGGTTTATCAGGTCTCTACAACCTATGTTATTTTAATCATTGTATTTTTAGCATCAATTAAGCCTTAGACCAATGGTTTCTTGGGTCACTTGATGCAATGGTCAGACCTATACTATAATTGATGGTTTTAACATATGAACTTGACCCAATGGTCAAGATCTAATGTTTATTCCTACAATAAGGTGGAATTATGGCTAATGTAATATGTTGGTCCTAATAATTGGATTTATATGGTTTCCGTTATATGATCAACTTAAGGATCTTACTTGTTGACAATAGATGGCTTGTTTTAACTGAATAGTCAATTGTGGGTTTTACCCTACTCTCAATGGAACTTTTTGTGTTGTAAATCAAGGGATGTCTAGGGGTAGATGGTGACTCTTTCTAGAGAAAAATTAAGGACTTCATAGGTGTTAAATCCAAGGTGTTTACTTATATAAACAACCCATGGTCTTACCTTTTAAACATCCAATGGTTCTGGGCGACATTGTGGTATGGTGATATGGGTTGAATGATGATGGAAAAAATGGAGGGTTATCCTTAACAAGGTAGTCTTACCTATTCACTCATATGAATAGAAGGGATGATAACCATATTGTGTGGATATGTAACCCTAATGAGGTATAGTTGTTATACCTAGCTTTAATATAACTAAATGATGGTAATTGGGTATGAATAGTCCTTGAATGACTAATATAATCATGGAGTACTTTGTTACTGTTGTTGAAACCCTAGTATGCTATAACCCGATGGTTACACCTTGATTTATGTGTTGCTTCATACTTGAGAATGGTATGGAATGTGATGGCGATGCTTCACCTTATGCATCCATGATCCAATGGGGATGTCGTAAATTAGGGTTTGGGTATGAGTGTTGATCAGTAACATTAATATAATTAATCTTATGATGGAATGATGGTGGAATAACCACCTTAATATGATCATAACCTTTATATGTTAATTGGTGGTTATCATAGCCACATGGTTGATACGTTCATATGATAAACATGTGCATTATGAATATGATGAGAGTTAATCATATCTAGATTCCTTTCAAGTTTATGTAATAAAGTAATGTTCTTAATGTTAATATAACCCTATTATGATTGTTTATGAATATCTCCTAGCTCATTAATGTGATATGGTGTTGATCTGGTGTATTGTATGTAAGTGATGTTGTTGAGCCTTGTTATAAGGCATGCAAAGATAATGATGATCTTGCAAGGAATAGTATGCTGGTCTTAATGACCTTTGGGCATGGTTGAGCCTTGAATGAGGTGTAATCCTCTTATGTTGATAAGGGTTGATACCCTGTGATATTGTGAAAAGGATTTATATCTTGTGATAATAGGATGACTAGTGTAGTTTCATGAATGGCAAGTGAATAGTACCATGTGATGATGAGATAAGAAATTATGTTTCATACATTTTATATCTTTTCAAGTTTTGATATATATATCCTTGCTAGAAGTGAATTAGGGTTCTATGTCCACTTGTTTGATGCAACCTTAATTCACCCAATTGGCATAACTAATCAAGTGCAACTTTAATCATGTAGTCCCATGTGCCGTAGAGCCATCTTCAGTGTCAAAACTTGTTGGATGGTGAAACGAGTATTCCTAAGGGAAACTCAGAGTGCATACTATTGAGTATGTGGGGGTGGTAGGTTGAGGATATATGCTTGTCATCCACAATGCAGATTGTGGAGGTTGGCTATGGTCATGCCTCATACCTCTAATGTGATTGAGAATGGCTACGGTCGTGTCTCAGTGATCATAACATGATGTGATTTGAGGACAATTGCGGTTGTACCTCAATGATTGGGTTTGAATACCTTGGTTTCTAGTGTCATGACCTATACCAAAGTCAGACTAGTAGTTATCATCTTGACTACATGTCACTCTGGTGGAAGCTTTGACTGATATGTCACTGCCTTTTTACTCATACTGACCGAGGGTAAGAGATCTTAGGATACCGGCACTCCTGGATCTTGTACGGAACCGAATAGCCCTTCACAGGGGTCGGTTGGACTTTGAATGCTACGATTCAAATTCACCAGGGAGTAATAAAAGATGTAATATATCCGTATAGCATATCTATTTAGGGTTATACATGACACTCCACATTGGATGATAACCCTTGTTTGTTCTCTTTACATAAAGATGATGCTTAGTGCAATTAAGAGATAGTAGATATACTTATGTTGTGGGTATGCTTAGGATTGTAGATGCGTACATACAGTAGCCATGATTATGTTGATAACTATACTACTACTTCTGATTATAATCATGATGCTAGCTATCTCATGTTGTTAGTTATGTTTTTCATGCTAGCCATGCCTTTGTAACTAGAGATGCATATAATGCTAATCATGCTTATCCAGATAATTGTGCTTATTCTTTTAGCTCTTTTTATGATGTTGATATGTTCAACCTATTAGACATGCTAATGTTGTTAGATATGCTTATGTGGATAGACTTATTCATAATGATAGAGATTATATGTTACTAGACTTGTTCATGATGCTAGACATGCATATGCTACTGAATTGCTTATATTGTCAACAAGATAAATGATGATAGTCTGGCTAATGATGATAGTTATTATCTTTTCCTTTATGTATTTTTTTAATCATCAGTGCTTCTAAGATTATTTGTTATATCTGATTAAACTGCTTAACTATTTAATTACCTAAAATGTTGTAATCAATAAGCATTAATTGTTGGAGGTTATATCTCTTGCTGGGATATGTGTCTCACCGTTGTGGTTCAACACATTTTTTAGGTAATCGGAAGTGATGAAAACAAACATGTGGCAGAAAAGAGGAGCTATAGTAATGAATCTTTGATAAAGTTGATTAAATGTCTAGTGTGTCCTAGAGTCGTCCATGTACTCTCAGGTCCGGGTGAGAAAAGTTTGTATATGGTGTTTCAAATAAATGAGACTTTTGTTAGCATATTAATGCTTGTTTGTTTGGCATATATGAATATTGTTCTCCTGTGTATATATGTGGTGGATAAGACGATAGAACAATTTGTATGAAATTCTTGGCATAGTATGGATATAAGAATGATTTTGGGCTCTTATGCAAAGGTTTATGAGTGGGTGATGACGTTGAAATCAGTTTTAATTTACCCATATTTTTGGGTATGTGATTAATTAGTGATTGATTGTGTTTTATGTTTTGAGTATTCTTGTTTAGTGTAACGGGTTCTCATAATTGACTTCTACATACTTACTATATTGATTAATACTTCTTTTAGGGTTATCAACCTACGTTATTGAAGTGTATTAATCTCATTATTTTCATGATGTATTCATTGATTGTATTCAAGAGGTATCGACCTACACTCATCAAGGTATATTGGCCTCCACTCATGAAGGTGTATAAACCTTCATTCCAATCTTTGTATTGTCCTAGACACATCACTTGTGTCAGCCTAGACACATATACTTGTGTCGGACAAGACTCATCTACTTGTGTCAGCCAAAGCATATCAAATGATATCATTTTAGAGATCCTTAGAGTGGTATTGTTTGTATGTTTCTTGAGGTATATCAGCCATAAAGTATTCTTGTGTGTGTCGACCATACCATCATGCTTTATATCGGCCACCTCAACCAACTAGTGTATCGACCACCCAACAACAACTATAAGATTGGCCACACCATCAACTTATGTATTGGCCTCACAAATAACTAGGGTATTGGCGACTTCAACCCGTTGTATATTTGCCTCACCTTCAACTAGGGTATCAACCTCTTCATCAACTTAGGGTGTCGGCCACTCAACATAAATTAAGGTATCGACCCCCCCTTCAACTTAGAGTATTGGCCACTCAACATCAACTAAGGTATTTCCTTGCTATCCCTTTGACTATCGGCCATTGCTCACTATGGGATATCAACCTCTAGGGTTTATATTGTATTGGATAAACCCTCATTCAACACCTTAGCTTTTGCACCTATGGGCCTCAACACTACTTTGTGTATTGGCCAAGGCTTCAAAGAAAACATGGTATATACTTTCACAAAGTATGTCAGGCTAAGGGTATCACCATCACACATGTATTGGGCAAAAGGGAGTATTAATTTGTGAGTATATCAAATTTAGGGTTAGAGTAGATCATGTCGGCCTCTACACTCAACCAAAGTATCACCATTTGAGATTCTATCTTCACTAGAAATCTCTTGGTCATGACAAGATAATGCCTTTGAGGCATACCGTTTTTGGAACAACTAACATATCGGCCTAAGAACAACATATTCCTTTAAAGAATCACAAGTCATATTGATCATCAATGTTACGGTGCAAACATATGTGTCAACTTGGATATATTATAGTTATCGGCCTACCACATTCTTAGCATTAGGCAAAAGGTTAAACATTTAAGATAATAGTAGTCCTACTCCAGAAATCAACCCAAAAGGATAGGATTTCATATGTATCGATTTCCATACTTATACCCTTGTATCGGGTTTGGGTTTCCCACAAACCAATATCGATTTGTGCATATCAGTTTCGTCATCTTCAAGCTCAAACTCTTCGTCTATAACTACTCTAGTTCATGGCCAATAGCCCTATATATTCATTAGAACTCATAGAACCATCATCCAAAAAAGAAAATCAAAGTACAAAAGGAATCACCAAGTATTGCATGATAGAAAGTGAATAATAATAAAATTGGGTTCAAGTTATATAACCCACCTCAAGATCAACTCAAGAGCTTAAATCTTAAAAGCTCCACATTCCAAGGTTGAAGATGACTTATCAATAGTCCAAGACTCGATCAAAACACTTCTCTATGAAATAATATACCATAGTTAGGAATTTGGTGAAGAAAGAAGAGAAGCAAAGAATCTTGATCCAAGAAGCATAGTTGTTACATCCTTGAAATTTGTAGATTTCAAGAGTAAATGAATTAGGGAACATATAACAATGAAGTGTTTTGAGTGATCTTGATTGATGATACCAAACTGTAGACTCATAATAAATGTTCAATTTAAGTTAATAATTTACTTTTGAACATATGTGTTCATATGAGGTGAATATATGATTCCATAGTTACCAAAGCCTCAAGTTTGATAATTAGGAATGTGACTAAGCTCGTGGAGCCTTTGGAAGGCCCAATATGTGGTTCATGCACCTTAGGAACACTTTTCATCATGATTGGTTAATCAACATTTACATATGAGTCCCCGGGATATAAGCTTGGAAGATGAGTATTTTGAGCACATGGGAAATGGTCATGATAATATTATATGATGGGTAATTCATATGTATAGGATTATGTATGAAAATCCAAGATAAACTAACCCATATAGTGATCTGAGTAATTAATTAAAGGGATTATCCACCGTTGTCTTGGAAGCCAAATAATGCAATAATATGTAAGTTTCCTAAAGGAAATAGGAAACTTGGGTTAAAAGAAAGGAGGAGTTTGGTATATAAAAGATAACCCAATGAATCCCTATTATGAAGCATGATTAGAAAATGATTTAACGAGTTTCCAATTGGAGAGGATAATTAGTGTAAAGGATAAACCAAGGAAAGAGAGTCATGATGTGCCTTTCTCTGTTCACATATTGCTTGTACCCAAAGGAAGAGATTGGAACAAAAGGAAAGTTTGGTTATGTCTCGAAGGCATCATAGTAGCCCTCTCCTTGAAGGGAAACCAGTCCCAAAGAATTAGGATTCATGGGGAAGGGTTCCATGTACAGTGGGGTTATATATATGGATATAGATGCCACCCTTCTCATACATACATCCCCTCCTACTGGTGCCATCATTGTCCTCCTCTTAAACCCTAAGAGATCCTCTAACCATCCATATGAGAAACCACCAAAGACCCCTGGCCATAGTTGGGGGAGATCGTGAACTCCTAGGATGGGCACATGGTTTTGAAGAGCCTCCCTATGTCTCCGGCCTTCACTCACACCTCCAACACCATGCTGGAAAGACCGACCTTCCCTAACATCCATAGACACCTCCATCTTCATGACAACATTGGAGTTTGGTAGCAGGTAGCCACAGCCGTAGGAACAACTAGTAGGGACCTACAAAGGAATAGCAGTGTGTGTTGCGGGAGTCCCTCCTGGTGGTCAGCCACTTAATCATGGAGGATCTAGGGGTGCAATGGAGGTAGGTGTATTAGGGACAGGACCAAGGAGCCATCAGAGATGAGGTCAGCATCGACCTTTCCGGAGTGTGGAGGTGAGCCAGTGGATGAACTGGCAGAGGTGCGCTAGCTCTGGATAACGACGGTGGTGCCAAGAAAGACTCACATTAGGACCGGGTCACAATCTGAAGGGAGAACGACAACGCATGGGAGTGGTGTGTAGGTCTGGGAGAGCCAAGGTGGTGACATCCTGCAAAGGGAGTAGCATGAAGTGACCTGCCAATGTCATATGTACGCACGCGGGCGGAGGCGAGTCGGGAACGGGATCCCTCACGAGGAGGGAGATGGGTCTGTGTCAAATGACCCAGATACCCCAGGGTTAGATGAGATGAGTGTGGGGTAGATAAGACTTTCTGCGGCCAATTTCTGGTAAGTTTTAGTAAAGGTTTAATACTGACGTGGCACTATCTCATTGGCCAATTAATGCTTATCTTGTAAAATTGATAGAAAATAATCGGTATCTCAGATCAAGACATGTTATATATAAAAATTGATCACCAAAACTAGAGGAATCCAAAGAAAATATAATAAGAGTCTGAATAGGCTTCCGATTCTAGAATTATATGAAATACATGTTTAGATGTGTTTAATGTAAAGGAAAACCTAGAATTGCTTGAATATGATGCTTAATTGAGTAGATTAGGATATTTTGAGTTGATACCTGATCTAGACATGTATAATGAGAAAATCCTTGATAATTATAAATAAATGATGATTCTAGATTAATGATCTTATTCATGCTAATTTAGGGTTCTAAAACCAATGTCTAATATGGATAGTGTGATCTAGGTATCATGAGTAGTCGAATATGCTTAAGATGATAACTAGGGTTTAACCTAATATGCATAATTGGGTTTGTAACCTTAGAAACCATAGTATGGTGGAATTAGGTTTTGTAACCCTAAACCCTGGTCCAAACACAAGATAACCCTAAACCCTAGTTTAGGAGCACATCTAGATCTGATTAATGTAATGCGAATACATGGTGACACATATGTATTATGTATATTTCAGATTGAATGTTTTGTTTCTGGGATGTTTGGATGCACTCATAAAGTACATGTTAGATTCCGCATGATTTCTACAATAGCATAAGGCACATGGTTATGCTTATGAATACATGTATCGAATTTTGAGTTTTCCGAGGTCTCTCTATTAGATTGAGCGAAAGATAAACTACTTGCTTGTTTATTTACTTCTTGCAAATTATAAAGTTCCTATAAGTATCATGATAAGTAAATAACAATATTCTAAACCCTGGGTTATACTGATCTTAAGGGTAATGCACATGAGCCCCGGAGGTATAGTGATTACACCTGAGTTAGTAGACCAGATATGGGTTAGAATATGTAAACAAGTTTATGTTCTTATGTGTAAGATAAAGATGTTTGCTTATATGTGTACATGTGATTATTGGATGAACCCACATACCAGTATATAAATATATTGATTGCATTTTTTTGTCATCTTTTAGGTATAAGGTATACTTCATTCATGGGCATGAGGTTATAGATAATGATGTTGAAGATACTAAAGTTATTCATGAAGGATTAGTCATAGTGGTATATCATCATACATGTACTAGGTTAACTCTTTCTAAAATTTATGTAACTCCTTAGAGGAGCTTCTTATGCAAACATGTAAATATTGGTTCATTAATGGAAATTGTTTACTATTCTGTATTATTTCTTGAATCTGATCCTAGAATTTATGAGTAATGATTCACGACTTTAAGGTCTTTTAGACACTGAAAAGTGTGAGTCATTACAATAGTCTTTCCAAGGTTGAAGACAATCATGGATTCACCTTAGGCAATATGCTCACCCTTCTCTTTGCTTCTTGATCTCCCGGGATCATCCTCCAAGAAATAAGTAATAAAGGAGTCAAAAGGTTTACGAAGAGGTAAAAAGTGTTGGGTTTTAGGGGAGGCAGAGAAGGAAGCGGAAACAAAAATTTTCTCCTCCCCAAACCCAGAACAAGGAAACGCGTCAATGTCTATACAATAGGAAAGGATGGTTTGTGGAATCATACCTTGTCTCGAGTCTTGCTCGGAGACAATACCTCACAGCTTGCACGGTCTTCACCTCCGGTCTTGGACGGTGTCTGTGCATCTCATGGCCGCACCGGGACTGACGACTCCTGGTCTCACCAGGACTGTCGAGATTGACAACTGTCCTCTGAGCGGCAGAAATCTCCCACCTCTGAAGTAGTCCACACGGACCACCTGGAACTCCAATCTCCTTGTCTCACAAGGAATTGGAAGGAGTCACACCCTCCTGTCAGTGTACTAGTCGTCGACACACTCTCCTGCCACCAGTCGCTTTCTACAGTTGTCTTTCCCTTGTTGTGCCTCCCTTATCGGGTAGCACTTGCTCGGGCTCTCTTGGTTACCAAAACCAGAGACAACGACAACTTTATAGAGCAACTGGTTGCACTGAGTTGTACTTTGAGAAGCCCCCAATACCCCTAAATATATAGGAGGGTCATGGGACAGGGTTCTCTATCCCGGGCAATGTGGGACTAAAGCAAGAGTAGAAGGGTTCAAGATTTACCACAAAAACAACCAATTGCACAACCTTAACCAATCATTTCATTTTTGAAACGGTTGGTTGGGGACCTGAGCCGGTCGGTTGACACCTCAACTGATCGGTTGGGACCCAAGAAATGGTCAGTTCACTTCTGAACCGATCGGTTCGTGGTCCTGGTTAGTTCCCGATTGACTTTTCCTCTTTTGTTTCTAATTGGTACCAAATACTAATACTTGTTCCAATCAAATTGGGCAAGTGAAATGAAAAGAAATTTCTTACAAATCCTACTTTCCCAACTTGCTCGGTTGGACCAGTTGAACTGATCGTTTCAACACTTGAACCAATCATTTCACCTTGTCCATGAGCCGATCGACTCACCACTTGAGTCGATCGGTTCACCAAGCTCAGCTGATCGGTTCATCACCTAAGCCGATCGATTGGGAGTGCAGATTGTGCAGAATCAGTCAATTGCAATTTCAATCAATCTGATACTCCAAGCAATGTGTCCAACACCTTGAACATTATGACATTGAGTTATCAATTAATTGAGTGTTTAATTGAACTACTAAACTCCTTTAGTAATCAATCTAAACATTGTATGTGGACAAAACTCCTCTTCCAGGTTAAATCCTATGTGTGTGACCCTGCAGGTCCTTTTTCACATTGGTAGTGAAAGTCCATAACCCTTATAACTTCACAAGAAAAGAGTGGTGCCTAGTCACACATCAGTGCTACCCAAGTGAAATAGGAAGTTTGAGAACAAATTTCAATCCTACAATCCGTGAATGGTGTTACAGTGAATGTATAATTCCTTTGTCACTGATATCCCAAATGAACTCGAGGCATGGAGTAGTCATCCTATCAACGTTCATTCACTTTCTTGATTTCAGAGTAGATTGGAAGAGATATGTATGACATCAATATCACATAATGATTCACACATGCGTGCACGTCTTTCTCAATCCTACTCATCAAGTGGCCATGGATATCAAACTCCATCAGGAGGGACAAATCCCATATCTATCACTCACCCCTCAAAAGCCCCATGTGTCAAAGCCACCCAATCATCACCTTTATAACAACCCATGTTTCCGGACTGCGTTTGATGATGTCAAAGTGTGCCCAATGACATGTGTTGAGTGTAGTGATTTCAGGTCAAAGAATCACACTCACCACCATCACTGTGAGTACTGACTGTGACTACCATGTCATGGTTCCATGTGTCAAACTCACGGTGGGTCTGTCCGGTACACTTGTTCTCTAACAAGTACATATGTGTTTGGTTTGATATCTCTATATCATGACTAATGAGATTCTGTCATCAACCAACACCACAATCTAGTCTTGTGTGTCATTGCTTTATATCTACCTTCCACAATGACATCCAACTAGGGACATAACAAGAATGTAAAAACTCTTAGCATCCATATGATCTCATCGTTCAGGTCCTCAACCTGAAAGCATACGTCATTGAGTACTATCATTCTCTAGACATTCAATCTGTTCTATCACTATCTCATATGACTGAACCAGAAAGAATTGGAAGCTTGTCTTTGATTTTTATCAAATCAATCTTAATGTATTACACCAATCATCCCATGATTGGCTCTCAGGGCATACATACCAATAGAATCCTACTTGCACTGTGAGCCAATCACCCTTGAATCATATTCATAGTGATCTTCAAACATGTCCCACATGTTACCCTGCTCTAGTGCGATCATAGTGAGTAATGGCAACACCTTGCCAAAGTCAGTATAAATTACATGTCTCTCATCTCTTCATTGTACGTCATACATATGAGATGGAGTTGTCATACTATGCGATCTAGTATTCCTTTGCTAACCTTTAGCCACATTGCATGATCACGGATTCCATACTTGTCATCAATGAGCAGAATATCTATAAGTTCATCTCATGAACTTCCAGATCCATATAGTATCCACTGCTGTTCTCTAACATAGATACTCGACATTTCCCTTTTAAATGGTTTTATTGGAACACTTCCAATTATCAACAATCTTTCACTTTTATATATCCTATATATATTTTGCGATTAATTTTATGTCCTTTCAGAAGTTCGCATCAATGTAACTATTTACATTGAACTCTTCCTTATCTCCATAGAACTAGTACTTCCCAAGTACTTATCAAGTTCTCATGGTATTCCAGTAACCCTTACTGGAAGTAGACAAACATCCACTCGTCATGTCTCACATACGAGTTATCAGGATGAGCACATCATATTGCCATGTCCTACATACAAGATGATGAATGCATTTTGTTCTTGCCATGTCGATACATGCAAGATAATGGGATAATTACATACATGATAGATCCATATATATTCTTAGTGTTCCCATTCTTCATAAGAATTGGACACTTGGCCTTGGGATACTAACTCCATGTAACATGGACAAGTTTTCTCCCACTGAATTTGTGCATACTGAACCCTTCAATACAGATTGCCAATGTATGCTTTCTCTTTTCAGGTCAAGAGATTTTTGAGAACTATCTCTATAGATCTCTATTCCTATCACATAGGAAACATCTCTATCTTCCTTAAAGATAATTTCCACTTTTGGATTTCCATTCTAGAACATTTCCATTTCACATCAACATGTGGAATGTGAATACGTTCCCACTAAATCACAGATCCTTCTTTATCTTTGACATATCAGTCAAACCCTTTGACTATATCATCAAAGTAAAGATCCAATTCTGAGTTTCTTGTACTCAATCAATCACATTTATTAGTCCATTGTAACTTATAGACTTCATTTGTATTAGTGGATTCATAAACCTTATAGGTTGTGTCACGTACACATCCTTGTTTTATTCCTCATAGGAATGTGGTTTTAGTATCCATATGCCAAATGTCTTAGTCATTAAGTTGCAATCAACAAGCATCATCCTTCTCAAAATGTTATCCATGTGTCTTAAAACTTAAGACTCATTTGCACTTATGGATTTCATCCAATGGGTGCTACCATCAAGGTCATACCTTATGGTTCACATGGATGTCATTTAGGATGTAATGGTCATAAACCATAACTCAAAATTCGGTTCCTCACATTCATATAGATAGTTGGCTCATCACATGAACAACTCATCACATGGATAAACGAGGTGTATCCGTCAAGGATATAAGAACTCACAACTCCTTGTGATTCTTTAATGTCCTTTATTAGCAAAGTATATTCTTTATTTAAGAAGAATTTAGTTATTTGATAATCATTCTCTAACCCCTTAGAGTATGATTCCTTCTTGATTTAGACATCACCATGCCTTAATCATGAGTTCACTATGATACATTATCATAATCACTCATAAGGATCTCAAACATTTGGTCCAAGTATTTCATTCATTGATCTCGTCAAGAATTAACACTTCACCAAATTTGCACTTCATCTATGATAATCTTGAACACTTCAAGATATTCATATTGGTATTTCTCCAAACACCATTTGAAGTATTAGCATTTGTTCCAATAGGTATGTAAATACATCACATGTATCATACCTAATAGGATAATCATTCTCCACTACTTTTAGTGAAGATTGATTAATCATGTCCAAGATATTCATTTTTCTTACTGGTTCTCTAACCAAAAGAGTCTAGATTTATCCATCATATGGAAACTAGATATGAATTTCTCATGATTTATGCTAATTTGATTGCTTGAGTCATCAATAAATTTAGGTATCATTTTATCTTATGCATATCAAATACCACAAGATAAACAAGGCATTTCTGCAAAGATCATATCTTTAGAAATTGAAACATCTCTTTATTGATTGCCATCATTGTCATACAATATGCAAAAATAAAGTGTTTCTATCTATTGAAAAATATGAAATAGAAGTTCATAACTGTATTACATGCCTTTAAGGATGAAAATAAACTAAAGTACTCCTATCTATGGCGGCAACACTTGCCCTAATTATTGAGTGTTTACACTTTACATCTTGGTATCATATACCTCAAAGGTGTTACAAGTTTACTTTCATGACACCTTTAAGTAGAGATGTTTGTCGCATCCTTCTTCTTTTGTTCTTCCAGATATAGAGGGAAATCCCTCATACACCCTTTCCCCATGTGCCTTGAGGCTGAAGACGGCTTGGATTGCTGGCTAGCATCAGAACACTTCTTTGCTTTTCCCTTAAGAATTACCTTTTCTTTGATCATATCAAAGATTATGGTTTGTCTTTCTTCATCTTTGCCTCTACTATCCTCAACATGTCTAACAACTCTGTCAACACTTGTCAAAGTTGTTCATCATGAATTGTATGATTCTCACAACATTTGCAATATCATACCGATAGCCAACTCTTGGCTCAGAGGGAATCCTTCTTAGTGAGGTTTTCCACATACTCAATCACATTGAGTGTGTGAATACCTTACTGGATCTCCTTCTGTCATGACATACTAGGACAGTGTCTTAGAGACATCATATGTCTCATGTTGTCTCTACAACTCATAGTTCAGAGAACACATCATCAAGCACTCCTCATCAATGTCTTCCTCAGTATGCTTCCATAAGCATACTCTCAGCCATTGATGTGGTGGGATCGAGTTCATCTGGTTCTGGTATAACTAGGACTTAGAGATTTCGCTCTTTATTGAGAACGCTTCTCAACGTCCTAACCAATCGTGGAAATTATTCCCATTTAACTTGTCCTTTTCTAGGACGGATCGCAAAGAAAAGTGATTGTTGCTTGTTGCCATTTGTATTACAGAAGGGAAAATATGCAATTTTAGTCCAAAACTCCTTTTGACTTATTTGATTGATTTGAAAAGTTGACGATATAATTAGGCCTTTAATTAATTATCGCTCCCACTATTTTAGTTCAAATTGATAGACCTCACCATCAATTCGGAAGATTGCAACGTACAACCTTCTAGTGTGCAAGATCCTGAAATCCTCTAAGTCATGGACCAGCTAGGGCTGTCACCCACAACTTAGATCTCTTAAGTAGGCAACTCTTGCCAATTGCATCATATGCAACTCTTGATAAGATGTCATATGCAACTCCTTGCCATGATCATCTCCATGCCTCAAGGTGCTACATCCCATCTAGATCAACTTGTTAAGTCTGACCCAAAGCAAACCCGACGAATATGCACCCTGCTAGGGCAGACCCACATATCCATCCTTCACGCTTCCACGAGATAGATGGTGCACCACGCTAGGGCGTGGCCACACTTGGTCGATCAAGTTTTTCACGTGTGTTGCATTTGGAAGGCATCTAAAACTTAATATTTAATGAGGGATTTGGTTTTTATATACATATACATATCCAATCACCACAATATATAGTACGTATCATATACATGCTATATCCCACAGAAAACATGCAAAACGATAAAAGCGATGATTATGGCCATCCTAATGTGATTCCTCGAGCCAAGAGGAATCACGGTCATCTAGGTCTACATCACATGCAACCTTTACAAGATGAACTCTGTGCCTTGCCTTTTTGGGTTTGATCAACTCATCACATGAATGATCGGCTCGCCATCAGACTGGTCGGTTGGGTGCCACCACCCGATCAGTTGGCTCTTCCAACCGATCGATTCGCCTGGTCATCGTGCATCTCATCATGGCCACCACCTGCTCATATCGCTCCTCGAACCGGTCATCAACCGATTGGCTCACTCCTTGAACCGATCGTCTGGAACGTCAACCGATCGGTTCACGCCTTGAACTGATCGTCTCAGCTATCGTCAGGATGTCCTTTGTTCTTTGACATAATAGGAAATAAAATTCTATCCTATTTACATTGTAAAAAGAGAAACCTCGAGTTACATTTGAGGGGAGCAAAGGTAGGAAAGAAATCTCGAATTATTTCGAGTTACATCAGGAATAGGAGAAGGAAGATTGGTGTGCAGACCGAGATGCAAGAAACCACATACAACCATACACAGATAGGGTTTATTGGCAATAACCACGCTATACATCCACCACAAAACTCGTTTAAGGGAGACGCGTATCAAGTGCATTCATATTACATATCATATATGTATATTGGGATTTGTGGATTTAGGATTGGAAATGCATAAAGCCAATTTTATTTGCATTGTATGCAATAAATAAAGGCGACAAACCAAAATCGATCATATCAATAATCCTAAAGTATAGAGCAGTTGACGTGGCTCTGATACCATTGTTGGGTTTTAGGGGAGGCAGAGAAGGCAGCGGAAACAAAAAATTTCTCCTCCCCAAACCCAGAACAAGGAAACGCATCAACGTCTATACAATAGGAAAGGATGGTTTGTGGAATCATACCTTGTCCCGAGGCTTTCTCGGCGACAATACCTCGTGGCTTGCGCGGTCTTCACCTCCGGTCTTGGACGGTGTCTGTGCAGCTCCTGGTCGCACCGGGACTGACGACACCTGGTCTCACTGGGACTGTCGGGATTGACAGCTGTCCTCCGAGCGGAAAAAATCTCCCGCCTCTAAAGTAGTCCACACGGACCACCTGGAACTTCAATCTCCTTGTCTCACAAGGAATTGGAAGGAGTCGCACCCTCCTGTCAATGTACTAGTCGCCGACACACTCTCCTGCCACCAGTCGCTTTTTGCAGTTGTCTTTCCCTTGTTGTGCCTCCCTTATCAGGTAGCACTTGCTCGGGCTCTCTCGGTTACCAAAACCAGAGAGAACGACAACTTTACAGAGCAACTGGTTGCACTGAGTTGTATTTTGAGAAGCCCCCAATACCCCTATATATATAGGAGGGTCATGGGACATGGTTCTCTATCTCGGGCAATGTGGGACTAAAGTAGGAGTAGAAGGGTTCGAGATTTTCCACAAAAAAACCAACTGCACAACCAGAACTGGTCGTTTCATTTCTGAAACGGTCGGTTGGGGACCTGAGCCAGTCGGTTGACACCTCAACCAATCGGTTGGGACCCATGAAACGGTCGGTTCACTTCTGAACCGGTCGGTTCGTGGTCCTGGTCAGTTCTCGATTGACTTTTCCTCTTTTTTTTCTAATTGGTACCAAATACCAATCCTTGTTCCAATCAAATTGGGCAAGTGAAACGAAAAGAAATTTCTTACCAATCCTACTTTCCCAACTTGCTCGGTTGGACCAGTTGAACCGATCGTTTCAACACTTGAACCAATCATTTCACCCTATCCATGAGCCGATCGACTCACCACTTGAGCCGATCGGTTCACCAAGCTCAGCCGATCAGTTCATCTCATGAGCCAATCAGTTGGGAGTGCAGATTGTGTAGAATCAGTCAATTGCAGTTTCAATCAATCTGATACTCCAATCAATGTGTCCAACACCTTGAACATTATGACATTGAGCTATCAATTAATTGAGTGTTTAATTGAACTACTAAACTCCTTTAGTAATCAATCTAAACATTGTATGTGGACAAAACTCCTCTTCCAGGTTAAATCCTATGTGTGTGACCCTGCACGTCCTTTTTCACATTGGTAGTGAAACTCCATAACACTTATGACTTCACAAGCAAAGAGTGGTGCCTAGTCACACATCAGTGCTACCCAAGTGAAATAGAAAGTTGGAGAACAACTTTGTGACATCCTCGGATTTTCTAAAACTTAATCTAATGTGTGAAGTACAAATTGAAACCCTCACCTCAGCGAGAATCCCAATCTAAACACCCCACACCAGGATAAGAAGAAGAAAATCGAGGGACTCAGAAGGAACATACATCAGTAGCATATGCACATGAACAATAATAACACCACAACACATGTTCACCATTCAACATATAATTACAACATGAATTATTACAACATTTGATATTACATATTGAACAACAAACTTATACATATACATGTACTACATCTAAACTACAAGATCTTAAGACAACAGGTCCACCTGAACATCAGCTCACCACACAACTCACAACTATCCTGGATCTTCAAGAGCATAACCACAACCTAAACAAAAGATTACAAGCGGTACACGTCAGCACAATATTTCATGAATATTGTACTGAGTACGCCTACGTGTCTTTTATTTACCTCTCATCATATCTTAGCAATAAGATAAAACTAATACTTGGCAGTAACAGAAGAATATAAGAAAAGCATATACTTGTACAAGGATATTCATTAACAAAAGAGAACACATATTTTAAGCTTATTTTCCATTATATACCAAGGCCTTTATGATCACTACCAAAGAGTTAGATCATTTGTACAAGGTAACCACTACCAAAGAGTTAGGTCAGACCACTACCAAAGAGTTAGGTCATATGTACAATGTGACCACTACCAAAGAGTTAGGTCACTTCCAAGCACACTGCCAAAGAGTTAGTGCTTTCATATAATGGAACAGATATATTATGTTTCAAGTGTCCATAACCATAAGTACCGAGAATCATGCAACATATCGTACAAGAATAATCATTTCATCCAATATCATATGCCAAATATTCTACTATGCATATAACACAGCATATTGTATAAATAGGCCAAGTAAGAGGTAATGGCGTACCTTGATCGAGAGATAGATCATTCTAAACACATATTCCTCAAGTCATCTATAACTTTGTTAAACCTGATCAAGACAAGATCATATACTATCATCAGGTTCTCATCTTATTATATCTCATCTTAACCCTAATTATGTCCATCTTAGGATTTACTTAACTCATTAGGATATTCTCATTATTACTTGCATTCTTGTCTAAGAATTATCATACTGATGTCATTTTCCAAATTATGATTCATGATCTGAACAATATCTTCCATAGCATTTATGTGCACATTAATTAACCCTAGGTTACACCATTAACCGAGATTAGGGTTTTAAACCATGTATTAAAGGTCAACTTCATATAACATGAATTCTATGCATCATAGTGATTTCATAATTAAATCTGAGGTTTCAGATACAGATATGACCTTACTCTGTGAATTTCATCATTTATTGATCAATAATGTATTTTCTACATTTTCTTTAGGGTTATTAGCCCTAATTATCCATATTAAGCATATTATATAATTTCGTGCATCAACATGATCTTCACTAACATCAGGTGCACTATAAACATTATTATAGACCTATTGACATGTTATCATAATTTTATAACATCGTTTGATATTTAACACTCAAGAACTAAGCATTACACATATTACATCATATCACTGTTATTTGTGTATCAAAAGCCTGATATTATAGTTCCAGGTTGTTCTATGCATATTTCTGAGAATTTCGGTACCTTACTTGTATTTTTCTGATTTTCGAGCTAATTTATGTGATTTATCAAAGATCTAGCTATTTATTAAGGTATTTACCTTTTTCCACCAATGGTCCGTCGCCACGTGGCATTTGAGGCATTTCTCTTGGCTCCTTAGCTAGCTTTCAGTCGGCCGGATCTGGGGCAGGATCCGTGAAACCCCTGGACCCGATAACCTGGGGCGGGCTTCCTCCCTTTCGCCCGATCGCGAGTCCCCGTGGAACTCTGTTTCCTCTGTGGAACAGAGCCCGCGTCCAGCCTCTCTCGGCGCCGCCGTGCGCCTCTCCTGGTCTGAGATTCATCTCCACAACGCCGCCAGATCCCGTCTTGCTCAACAATCTGCCAGCCCACCGACACCCGTGAGCGTTGCCCACGATCTGTGTGGGCACCGCCTGCACCCTTGCTGTGCGCCGCCAGCCTAGGGCCTCCCTCCGGAGCACCTTGACCCGGCCTCCATGTTGCGTGGCTCCTTGTTTGTCATGGTGCTTTCTAGACTGGTCTTGCCGGAGAGGAACCCCTAAAACTCCAGGCATCCTTGAATGATGGCCTCACCACCTCCGGAGCTCTATAGGGCTACGGCTGCATCGATGGGCTTCTTCATGTAGAAGCATAGGAGATGGATGTTGTGGTCGATGTGGGACTCTCCTCCAGAGTGGCCACCGTAGAGCTAGTTACTCTCCTCCTCCTCATTAACTCCACTATGTGCGAGTGCGGAGAGCCACCAAGAACTGGGAACTCGTTCCCACTACACGCTCTGTTAAGGAAACTAAAAGAAAAGGGTTTGAAGACACTTATCCGCAAGGATAAAATAACTGCTTAGTTGGTTTCCTTTCACCACCCACAACCATTACGTGGTGGTGACCGATCGTTGCCTCCAACTACACCCACGACGCCTGGTCTAACCACAGCTTGGAGACAGGCCGATCAGGTCATCCCCATCAAAGGTCAAAATGGTGCCACATAAACAATCCATTTCTTTTCTTGTGTTGTGTAGATACAAGGGTACTTCTTGTCCGCGTGACACAATATGCAAGATGGTGTATCTTAACTTGATCAATCAACCATTAATAATGCACCTCATTTCACAATTTTCAAACTGAAAACAATCTCCTCTAAAAACATCCAAATGACACCAAATTTTAACCATAGCTCACATACCTCTCGAGCTACCTTCTATTGAAATTTGGTGACCAAACTCATATGTTGGACCACTCAATAAAATTCCTCAAAAGGCATTAAAAGAGAGATCTTAATCATTATATAAATCTCAATCAACATTCCAACTTTACTAAAACACTTGGAACTCTCATTATAACTCAAGATACAGATTCTAATATGTTATTGGAGATTTATGGATTCCAAAAATCCACTCCATCACAAACTTTCAGTCCTACAATCCGTGAATGGTGTTACAGTGAATGTATAATTCCTTTTTCACTGATATCCCGAATGAACTCGAGGCATGGAACAGTCTTTCTGTCAACGTTCATTCACTTTCTTGATTTCAGAGTAGATTGGAAGAGATATGTAGGACATCAATATCACATACTGATTCACACATGTGTGCACACCTTTCTCAATCCTACTCATCAAGTGGCCATGGATATCAAACTCCCTCAGGAGGGACAAATCCCATATCTATCACTCACCCCTCAAAAGCCCCATGTGTCAAAGACACACAATCATCACCTTTATAACAACCCATGTTTCAGGACTGCGTTTGATGATGAAAAAGTGTGCCCAACGACATGTTTTGAGTGTAGTGATTTCAGGTCAAAGAATCACACTCACCACCATCACTGTGAGTATTGACTGTGACTACCATGTCATGGTTCCATGTGTCAAACTCACGGTGGGTTTGTCTGGTACACTTATTCTCTAACAAGTACCTATGTGTTTGGTTTGATATCTCTATATCATGACTAATGAGATTCTGTCATCAACCAACACCACAATCTAGTCTTGTGTGTCATTGTTGTCTATCTACCTTCCACAATGACATCCAACTAGGGACATAACAAGAATGTACAAACTCTTAGCATCCATATGATCTCATCGTTCAGGTCCTCAACCTGAAAGCATACGTCATTGAGTATTGTCATTCTCTAGAGATTCAATCTGTTCTATCATTGTCTCATATGACTGAACCAAAAAGAATTGGAAGCTTGCCTTTGATGTTTATCAAACCAATCTTAATGTATCCCACCAATCGTCCCATGATTGGCTCTCAGGGCATACATACCAACAAAAAGAGAGGTATATATAGTTGAGGTTCATGAAAGAGAGTGTGTATAAGGTTTCATAAGTATGTATACTTAAGTGACACATGTCCATGCATGGTAACTTCATGCAACCATAATTATCTTTACATGTAAAACTCTTGAGGATAATCCATAGGCATGAAATCAGACATGTGGGTATCTTGCTTGACAAAATATCATCACCCAATCTTTCTTTATGTGCAAACTGATACCACTTTTGCAAGGAACTTGCAAACCATTAGACTTCACCAACTTGAGTTGATTATCCCATCATGAACACCTTCAAAGGTTAAAAAACTGATATGGGACCTCCTCTATGGCTTCCAAGCCAATAGGCAGTCCCATATAACTTTAAAACTCAATACAACCTCCTCTAGAGTTCAAGACACTCAACACTTCTTTGGTTATTTCACATCAAAGAGTGTTATCATTCAACCAAGATTCAAACAAGGCATCCCTTTCTTTCTCTTTCCTCTAGTTGATACGAAGAGAGAGAAGGAACATTCTAGAGGTGATAGATTGCATATAAACCCCTCATTTGGGTGAATTTCAATTCTTACCAAAGTTATCATATAAGGCACAAACAATTTGTAATTAAGTTAAAAATTGAGAAATAAACTCTTCTAAAGTCTTAATTACTTTGCAAAATATTAAGACAAGGCTCTAAGCAACTTACTTAAGAAAAGCTTCTATGGTGATACCAAAACCTAGGTCAGGGATGTTACATGTTATCAACCTATAATAAGGATTTCGTCCCCCAAAAACTTCAAGAGAAAAGATAAGGGTACTTCCTCGTCATCTCTTCCTCCAGCTCCCATGTGGCTTTTTCAATGCCACGATGGTTACAAAGAACTTTCACAAGCATTATGTCTTTCTTTTTCAACATCTTCATTTTTCTATTAAGAATCAACACTGGACCTTCCACATAGGATATATCCTCATCCAATTCTACCTCTACATGTTGTAATACAAGCTCTATATCTGGGTGACATTTTCTCAACATAGATACATGAAACACTGGATGTAGTCTATGCAAATCAGGTGGAAGTTCCAACTTATAGTCTACCTTTCCAATAAATGCTATCACCAAATAAGGTCCCATAAATCTAGGAGCCAACTTACCCTTCTTCCCAAATCTGAGAACACCTTTCCAAGGAGAGACCTTTAGATATACTCTATCTCCAACTTGGAATTCTATATGTCTATGGCGATTATCAGCATATAATTTATATCTATCTTGTTAAGCTTTCAACTGTTGTTGTATTACTTTAATCTTTTCTATTGTCTATTGCACAAGTTCAGGACCAAGAAGTTGGTATTCTCCTGTTCCATACCAGCATAACAAAGATCTACAACATCTACCATATAATTCTTCATATGGTGCCATGTCAATGATGTTCTGATAATTGTTATTTTAAGAAAACTCTATCAAGCTCAAATGTATATACCAGGTACCTACAAACTGAAGAATGCATGCCCTAAGCAAGTTTTTCAAAGTCTGTATAGCCTTTAAGATTGTATATCTATATGAGGGTGGAAACCAGTGCTAAAATTTAACTATGTACCCAAATCTTTGTGTAATCTCTCCCAAAAGAGACTTGTAAATTGAGGACCTCTGTCTGACACAATTATTGTTGGGACTCCGTGCAACCACACTATCTCATCTACATAAGTCTATGCACATTTATTAGCAGTGTATGTTGTCTTAATAGGAAGAAAATGTATAGATTTTGTCAACCTATCAACAATCACCCAAATGGAATCATAACCCTTCGTTGCTCTAGGCAAACCAACTACAAAGTCAATTGTCAGATGATCCCAGTTCCACTATGGTATAGGTAATGGTTATAACATTCCTTCCTGCTTCTGGTGCTCATCCTTAACTTACTGACACACTAGACACTGCATAACAAACTCAACTACATCCTTCTTCAAACCAGGCCACCAATACATATCCTTCAGATTGTGATACATCTTAGTACTTTCTGGATGCATAGCATACATAGATGAGTGAGCTTATTCCATAACTATTTTCCTTAAGTCATTAACATTAGGTACCACAATTCTACCATGGTAACAAATTGTTCCATCTTCAGAGTCATGAAAACCATCCTGCTTCTCAGTGCCATATTTTGATCTAATCTGCTGAACCACAATATCTTCCTATTGAGCTTCTTTAATTTGTTGTCTCAATGTAGGTTTAACTTGCATTTGTGCCAACAATCCAGCTAGCAAAGATACTTCCAATTGTACATTCATCTATCTTAAGGAAACTAGTGTGTCCCGCTTATGACACACCAAAGAATTCAATTGTGCTTTATATGTGAGTGAAGATGATGACTTTCTTCTTAGCACATCTACCACCACATTAGCTTTTCCTGGATGATGATCAATCATACAATCTTAATCTTTGATTAATTACATCCAGCGATGTTGTGTCATATGTAATTCTTATTGTGAAAAGATGTACTTTAGATTCTTATGGTCTGTGAAACTCTGACACTTCACCCTGTACATGTAATGTCTTTAGATTTTCAAGTCATGAATCACTACAGCTAATTCCAAATCGTATGTAGGAAAATTCTCATCATGTTTCTTAAGTTGTCGAGAGTCAAATGATATTACTCATTTATCATGCATCAATACACATCCCCAACCATTATTTGAAGCATCGTAAAAGACAATGTATCCTTTCCCTTGCTTAGGTATCACTAACACCGGTGCACTGGTCAACTTTTCCTTCAACAATTGGAAAGAGCGTTGACACTTGTCATTCCAGACAAAAGGAGCATCCTTCCTGGTTAACCTAGTTATGGGTAATGCTACAGAATTGAAGTCTTTGATGAATCTTCTGTAGTAACCTACTAAACCTAGGAAACTTTGAATATCTATTGGTGTCTTGGGCTATTACCATTCTAGAGTATACTCTACCTTTCTAGGAACAATACAAATACCTTTAGCATATGTATTATGTCATAGAAAAGATACTTCAGACATCCAAAACTCACACTTGCTAAACTTAGCATATATCTTGTGTTGTCTCAACAAAGTCAATGCTTGTCGAAGATGTTGTTCATGTTGTTGGCTATCTAGACTATATATTAGAATGTCATCTATGAAGACCACTATGAACTGATCAAGGAATGGTTGGAACACATAGATCCATGAATGTTGTTGGTGCATTAGTTAGTCCAAATGACACAACAATAAACTCATTATGACCATACCTTGTCCTAAAGGATGACTTGGGTATGTCATCTTCCTCAATCCATAACTGATGATATCCTAACCTCAAGACTATCTTAGAAAACATTGTTGCACCTCACAACTAGTCAAACAAATCATCTATCCTTGGTAGTGGATATTTGTTCTTTATTGTCACCTTATTCAACTATCTATAGTCTATACACAGCCTCATAGACCCATCCTTGTTCTTTACAACAAGTATCAGAGGACCCCATAGTGATGTACTTGGCCGTATAAAACCATTGTCAAGTAACTCTTGTAACTATTTCCTTAATTCTACCATCTCAACAGGTGCCCTCCTATAAGTTGTTTGATCTATCGGTTACATACCAGGAACTAGATTGATCTAGAAATCAATCTCTCGAGGTGGAGGAACATCAGGAAATTCCTTAGGAAACACATCCTTAAACTCCCTGATAACTGGCACTTGTGGAATACTAGGACTTTCTAGCTTGGTATCGACCACATGTGCTAATAATGCCACACACCCATGTTACAACAATCTCTCAGCTACCATTGTCGATACTAGACACGTGGGAAGAATTTTCCTGTCTCCCTGAAATATCCATGTCTTACCACTATATGTGAACATAGCTTGCTTGGAACCGCAATCCAAGATTACCTTATATTTTTCCAAGGTGTCCATCCCAAGGATTACATCAAATCCATGCATCTCAAGTGGTATAAGATCCACTTCAATGCTATGTTCTGAGAAAGAAAGAACACAGGGGGAACATACCTCATGTAATACTTTAGAACCAACTAATGGATTTTCTAACAATAAGTTATCCATTCTATGACTAACATGAAAAAGATAGTTATGAATCACTTCTCGAGCGATAAAGGAATGTGTAGCACCCATGTCAATCAAAATAGATATGAAGCAAGATGAAGACATATTAGAATGAAATAATTCTATCTGACATATCACAACTCGTGGGTTGACCACTATTTCTGACTGACTCATAGCATAGAATCTCTTCATTGCATGTTGCCAAACACGTCCTCTGTTACCTTGTGCAGATGAACCTACTTGAGATGTCAGTCCACATCCTTGTCCTCCTGCACCTCTACTAAACTGTTGCCTTTGATAGCCTTGTTGGCTCTACCTCGATTGTTGACTTACCTCAGTATCTCTTATTGGACACTCTATTTTTAAATGTCTTGTCTGCCCATACTTGTAGAAGATTCTAGTCTCCTACTATAGCCTAGACGGACCTGTCATTGACTTTGATGTCATACTTTGGGCTCTAAAAGGTGGAAATTATGGCCTCTACCCTTATTCGATGTCCATTGCGTCTGAGCATTGAACCTTTGTGGTGCTGATGGTGCAGAAAACCTTGGTTTTTTGTAGCTTCTGGACCTCTGTCCCTGGAACTGGGTAGGTACTTTCCTGTAATTGGCCTCACATTTCTCAATTATTGACCTCTCTATCCTTCTAACTGATTCCACAAATGTAGAAAAGCTCTCTCTTTTCTCCAGAGCAGCTGTAGGTGTAGTGAATTTAGCGTTCAAAGCCTTTTTCAAAGCACTGAATCCTCTCCTAGTCTGTGGTAGTCATGTGCGTACAAAACTGCAAAAGCTCCTTGAACTTAGCTTCTTGCTCATTAATCTACGTAGGCCCTTGCCTAATCCTTTCAAACTATGAGATTTTCTCATCTAGGTACATACGAGGAAAGTACCTATTGGTGAACTCACGTCAGAATTCCCCCCCATTTGACCTCAACATTAGACCTTTTCTCATCTTCGATGGCCCACCAGTGGCTAGTGCTTCCCTTCAATAGGTACACAACATGCCTAAACTTATCAATTTCTGTGAGTCTAAGGATATGAAAGGCTTTTTCTAACTCAATGAGCCACAAATCTGCATCTTTTGTATCAGGTGTTCTAACATATTCTATGGCTCCCCCACAACATAGCTGTTTAAAAGTCTTACTAGAACTCAAAGCTTCATTATGAACTGGTGCCCTAGAGGGTGGTACTGGTATCCTGTCCGTCATATGTGCTACTATCATCATAAATTGCCCAAATCGAGCATGGAAAGAAGGGTTCTCCAACATAGTCAGATCCACCTAGGGATTCTCAGGCACTTCTTCTTCTCTCACATGTTCCCTTGCACCTCTTCCTGGTGTAGTAATGTTGCTCTCAGCAACATGTTCTTTGTGTTCTTCAAACATCTTTGAGCTTTACTTCTTCTTATATATAAGTAGAAGTCACTATAAGATAAACTAGAGGACACTAGAACGGACTCAATGACCTTAATCCTATGTCCCTATAGACTCAACGAACCTAAGGCTTTGATACCAAAAATTGTGACAACTGCTATCAAATTAACAGCTTAATCACACAAAACTATGCAGAATTAATCATTAACAGTGGATTACCAAAATCACGAAAATTAAAACCTTTTAGCCAAGAGATCCACTACTAGGAAACTCTTATCAAATAGAATCAAACCATATATATACATCATGGTTTACTTGTGCATACAATGTTCCATCACCTTGCAAGGATTTGAGATAGCAAGGATTTGAGATAATAGTTGCTTTACCAAAATATACACAAAAACAACATCGTGCATTGAGGCGTACTAACAAAAATCTAAAATTAATTATAAAACTTTTTACGGACTATCTCCCAAAGGACTTGAGAGTACAGGGATGACACATAGGAATTTATATCTACACGATACATAGCACTGCACTCAACCTGAGTTGTTACTATTGTCCTTGTTGTTGTTGCCCACCTTCTGCAACATGGTTTGTCCCAGTGAGAAATATAACTCTTCTCCAATAGTATTATTATCACAATTAAACTGTTATAAATGAGAGAAGAAGCAACCTATATTGAATTAAACAATATAATTGTTGATTATGTGCAGAGAAAAGTAGTCTCAATATCTTATTAGTTCAAAAATATACAACTGAGAAATAGATCATTTAATTACTTATAAAAGGAGTATGAAGAACATGTATAACTATTATCAACTAAACAATATAAAACCAAAGCAAGGCATGAACTAATGTTTCTGTATTTGGTCCTTAAGCAAATACGCTACATTGCTGATTACATATTTAAACATTCCATCTTATCATGCCCTATAGAGATGGGAATATACTTTCCATCTCCAACTAACCATTGCGAAGCTAGCATCAGTACCATATAGGTCTATGGAAGAGCCGGAATCCATGACCTCTCCTTTCTTAATCAGTATGAGAGTGCCAGTGACATTATGAGTCATTTTGAATTTTAGCTAGCCTAGTGTATAGAGGCTCTTCACTATAGAGATACAGCATGTAGCATGTTCTCTGTCTAGGGTATGACCTATAGTCAAACCTTCTTGTATATATTGAGTGATGGCATGCAACCATACTGTTTTGGGGGTATGGCTTTACTACCAATCCCGTTGCTGCAATAGATCTATGGCCTATAACCACACTCTTTTTAGGAAAATGGCTCAAGGGCAAATCTTGGGGTTTGAAGGAAGTGAGGTAATACTCGTCTTGCACCCTTGCATATTCAAAAATATGTGGTCCAAGTAAAATTCATTTCATCATTCAGCATATCTTAACACTAAATTATTCTATGGTCAGGGCAACTACATTTTTAGTTAACTTGATATATTAAGTGCATTACATCATCTTTTAGCATCAATCGAGTTGCAAGCATGAATTATAGAGAAATGCTATATAGAAAAGTGTAATATGTTTTCAAGAGATCTAATATCAATTGGTACATATCTTATTACACTTACCATGGGATGCCAGTCCCCTGAATACTTTATTGGGAATCTCATCCCTTCACCATTATCATTATCATGATCATATGCTTGGGAATCAAACCCTCAGTTCATTATTGAACAATATCACCTCTCATTAGGCCATAAATAACTCTAGTCCATCATACACATATATAAATCATACTTGATGTACAAGTATATCACATGGCTCACAAGGACTTATATAATTTGTATTATACCAAATCATCATAGCTCATACTTGGATATATTCATCATCTCATAACACCTGCATGATTATGATTTCATAACAAATGCAATATCAAGAAAATATCATGACTATGTCATAAAGAGAATTATTCAAATTCCAACCGTCTCATAATTAGGGTTTGGGTTTTCCTGTAACTAATTTAGGGTTTTCAAGTGCATATTTATCAATCAAACCCTTATTCACATTATAAGAGCTATTTAATTGCCATAAATGTTCAAGCATACTTTATCAAGTTTATCAATATGAGGTACAAGTTTCTTTCTCATCCTTACTAGGATATTGACTTCAACACACTTATTATATTGATTTAACCTTCTTGTAGGGTTATCAACCTACACTTATTAAAGTGTATTCGTCTCAGTATTTTCATGATGTATTCATTGATTGTATTCAACATGTATCAACCTACACTCATCAAGATGTATCGGCCTCCACTCATCAAGGTGTATCAACCTTCATTCCAATCATTGTATTGGCCTAGATACATCACTTGTGTCAGCCTAGACACATATACTTGTGTCGGCTAAGACACATCTACTTGTGTCAGCCAAAGCATATCAAATGCTATCATTTTAGAGATGCTTAGAAGTGTATTGTTTGTATGGTGGTTGAGGTATATCGGCCATAAAGTATTCTTGTGTGTGTCGTCCACACCATCATGTTGTATATCGGCCACCTCAACCAAATAGTGTATCGGCCACACAACAACAACTAGGGTATCAACCACACCATCAACTTATGTATCGGACTCACCAACAACTAGGGTATTCACCACTTCAACCCCTTGTATATTGGCCTCACCTTCAACTAGGGTATCAACCTCTTCATCAACTTAGGGTATTGTCCACTCAACATCAACTAAGGTATCGACCACCCCTTCAACTTAGAGTATCGGCCACTCAACACCAACTAAGGTATCGACCTTTCTATCCCTTTGAGTATCAGGCATTGCTCACTATGGGATATCAAACTCTACGGTTTATATTGTATTGGATGAACCATCATTCAACACCTTAGCATTTGCACCTATCGGCCTCAACACTACTTTGTGTATCGGCCAAGGCTTCTAAGAAAACATGGTCTATATTTTCACAAAGTATGTCGGGCTAAGGGTATCGCCCATCACACATGCATTGGGCAAAAAGAAGTATCAGTTTGTGAGTATATCAGATTTAGGGTTAGAGTAGATAATGTTAGCCTCTACACTCAACTAAAGGATCACCATTTGTTATTCTATCTTCACAAGAAATCTCTTGGTCATGACAAGCTAATCCCTTTGAGGCATATAATTTTTAGAACAACTAGCATATCAGCCTAACAACAACATATTTCTTTAAAGCATCACAAGTCATATAAGCCGTCCATGTTATGGTGCAAACATATGTGTCAACTTGGATATCTTATAGTTATCATCCTGCCATATTCTTAGCATTAGGTGAAAGGTTAAACACTTAAGAGAATAGTAGTCCTACTCAAGAAATCAACCCAAAAGGATAGGAGTTCTTATGTATTGGTTTCCATACTTAAACCCTTGTATCGAGTTAGGGTTTCCCACAAACCAATATCGGTTTGTGCATATCAGTTTCATCATCTTCAAGCTCAAACTCTTCATCCATAACTACTATAATTCATGGACAACATCCCCATATATTCATTAGAGCTCATAGAAATATCATTCAAATAAGAAAAATCAAAGTAGAAAAGGAATCACCAAGTATTGCATGATAGAAAGTGAATAATAATAAAATTGGGTTCAAGTTATATAACCCACCTCAAGATCAACTCAAGAGCTTCAAGCTTCAAACTCCACGTTCCAAGGTTGAAGATGACTTATCAAAAGTCCAAGACTCATTCACAACACTTCTCTATGATAGAAGATACTATAGTTAGGAATTTGGTGAAGAAAGAAGAGAAGGAATGAATCATGAGCCAAGAAGCATAGTTTTTCCAAAGTTGAAGATGATCATGGATTCACCTTAGGCAAGATGCTCGACCTTCTCTTTTCTTCTTGAGATCCTAGGATCTTCCTCCAAGAAAGAAGTAATAAAGGAGTCAAAAGTTTTACTAAGAGGTAAAAAGAGAGGTATATATAGTTGAGGTTCATGAAAGAGAGTGTGTATAAGGTGTCATCACAATGTGCACTTATGTGACACATGTCCATGCATGGTAAATTCATGCAACCATAATTATCTTGCCATGAAAAACTCTTGAGGATAATGCATAGGCATGATATCGGCCATTTGGGTATCTTTCTTGACAAGATATCATCACTCAATCGTGCTTTATGTACAAACCGATACCACTTTTGCGAGGAACATGCAAACCGTTAGGATTCACCTACTTGAGGTTCTTAGCCCATCATGAACACCTTCAAAGGTTAACAAACCAATATGGGACCTCCTCTATGGCTTCCAAGTCGATAGACACTCCCATATATACTTCATAACTCGATACAACCTCATCTAGAGTTCAAGACACTCAACACTTCTTTGGTTCTTTCACCATAAAGAGTGTTATCATTCAACCAAGATTCAAACAAGGTGCACCCTTCTTTCTCTTTCTTGTATTTGATACTAATACAAAGAAGGAACATTCTAGAGGTGATAGATTGCACATAAACCCTTCATTTGGGTGAATTGCAATTCTTACCAAAGTTATCATATAAGGCACAAACAATTTGCAATTAAGTTCAAAATTGAGAAATTAACTCTTCTCAAGTATTAATTACTTTTCAAATGATTAAGACACAGTTCTAAGAAAATTACTTAAGCAAAGCTTCTAGAGTTATCCCAAAACCCAGGTCAGGGGTGTTACATGGTGTGTTTTTTGGTTAGTGAGTATGCACTATATAATGGTTTTTGAGTCAAAAGTGGTATATTATGATTCTCACTACTCTCTTGATCAAAAATTGTTTCTGATGCTTTAATAGTGTGTTACTAACTTGTTTACACATGTTTGGATATGGTCTATATTTTTATCATGCCTTTAGATATGTTTTACTAAAATATATGTGCTTTTTGACAATAGTCGTTGTCGTACAAGTTTGTCATGAAATAAACTTGACTAACAAGAGCATCAATTGGTGTTGCCAATAGCTATTATCGGTCTAGAAGTTCAACCCAAAAACTCAATCAACAATAGTGTGCATAGAATATACAGTTTCCTTTTTGGATAAGAGTTTCCCTCTCAACTAGATCTTCTCAACCAATAGCCTTATTTTGTAGCACTCCCCTTGGTACATTTATATGTTCATATTTCCATGCTTTAATTTGCCTAACTTGGATACAACTCTATCTCTTTAATTGCTCTAAATTGGTATCTTCATATCTTACAACTATCTATCTTGATTTTTTATGCAGGTTTCGATGATGGTCTCTTTGGATCTCTTGGTTGTGTCTTAAATTGCTTCTGTTGTACTCTAACTTGATACATCTATCTAGTTGTATATCTCATTTTGATACAACCTTGAGTCTCTTAGTGGTAATCATCTGTTGCTAATAATACATATTTTCTAGTGAGTAATATCATTCCATGCTTCTAAAATGACATAACTCCTTTGTTAGGATATCTCTCTATGTCTACTCATGGCTTGTTCTGTAACTTGCAAATCTTTTTGTATGATCTAGATCCTACTAGTAGTCCTAACTTGTGATATCATCTACTAGTAGTACAAGTAGTTCTAGCCTTGTTCATCTTTTGATCAAGTGGTATTCATCTATATGTTATGATTGCATCTGGTTTCATACTTGCTCAAGCTTATTCCTTAACTTGCATATCTACTATCTTGAGTTACTTGATTACATAGCCTTATCTTGGTTGGTTTCTAGAACTGCATACAGGGTTGATGTAATGAATGTCTTGATTTTCTTTATATACGCTGCTTGGACAAGCCCTTAGCTTTTGATCTTCTACTCCCCTTTCTCACATTTGGTATCTCCTTATTCTGACATGTTTTTTTTTATCTCTTCAAACCCCAACTTTTTGAAATGACAAAGGGGGAGAAGTCATGTCTTATACAAGATAGGGAGAAGGCATGTCTTATGTTAAAGTGAGAAGACATATATGAAGAACATATATGAGTAGAATACATAGCTTCTATATATGTTGTGAAATCTAACCATGCAAGAGAAATAACATCAATTAAGGGGGAGTATGAGAACTCTATGAGCATTAACTGAGGGGGAGAATATGAACTTAATTCTATTAAAAGCCCTAGGTTTCACCAAAGGTATTATTTTATTCAAAAGCTTTCAATACATTTATGGAATGGTTTGTCCTCTTCAAAAAGGGGGTGAATGTTGGATCAAGGACAATGTTGACTCAAGGTTTAAATTGACAACACCCTTGTTTTGATGATGACTAACCATTCCACTTATTTGTGTCTAATGCTTCTACTTGAGTGATTTCATATTAGGTATAGATACACTCCAAATGTCCTAACTTACACATCATAACTTGAAGAAGAGACAATTCAAAATCTATCCAAGTGAACTTTTATTGAATATGATGTATCTCTATTAGAATTCAATTATAAATCACTTGTAATGATTGTATGACTTGCAGTTAAGCTTAGAAAAAATCATGAGCACTTAAATCAAATATTTAAGCTCTCTAATGACATTTTTCAAAATTTATCACAGGTTGTATGATCGACTGAGTTTCCTTCTTAGAAACTTGACTATTTCCTAGGATGAATCTTTGTAAATGTCTAGGATCGGCCGAGTTTACCCAAGGGCAAACTCGACTGAATCCATGTACTGGAAAAACATATTTATGTGATCAGTCAACTTTCATCTAGGATAAACTCGACTGATGCATTAAATTTACTTTGTTGCATAGTGCAACCAGTCGAGTTTCCTAAAAGTAATCTCGACCGATCACACTGTACATTAAGCGCGGAAAAAGTTTTGTAGCTATTGGAGTGTTCCAAAACCCAAAAACATATTCGTTGCAACACCCCAAATGGTCAGTTCTCATCCTTAAGTGTTTCTACTGGCTAGTAGGCATTCCCAACTATGAATAGCACTCCTTGAGCTTCATCCCATGGTTAGCTAAGCACTATGAATGTTCCTATATTATAGTGGAGTGCCTCCTTCCACTATTAAGATTAATCACTTGCTATATCTATTAGAGTATGTAGGAGATTTGTAAGAGATCTAGTCCTACATGGATATCGTGTGAGACTCTCACTTCCTCCACCTCCCAATCTCTCATTTCTAGCATGAAGATGAAAATGAAGACTCTCTCTCTTGGCTTAAACAGGTGAGAAGAAGAAGGGAAGGAGTCCCTTGGTGAAAGATTCTTCTTGGAAAAGGTGAAGTCAAAGGTGGAAGACCCATGAAGAGTGGGTAATTCCTTCAAGGAAGAAAACTTATGCAAGAGTAGGTAAATACTAGGTGAAGGTGGAAGACTCATTGCAAAGTGGGTAAGTCCTTGTAGAGGTTGAATTGCAAAGTGGGTAAGTCCTTGTAGAGGTTGAAGACTCCTAGTCATGGATAGGTAAGTCCTTTGGTAGGTTATTGGCTCCCTTGTCCTCAAAGGGAAGGTTGGGTATCTTTAGCCCAGAAAGGAAGTTCATATATTGTATGTCTTTTAGTGGAATATAAGTATGCTATGGTTTCAAGATCCTAAAGTTTGACCTCTCTAGGTAGTGGGTTGACTTACTCCTAGGTTTGAGTATGGAAGCACTCTACATAGCTTGTGTTCTTTTACTTGTTCAATCTCTCTTATCCTTGATATGTATGTTTAATTGCACTCAAAGTTCATATTAGCAACCTTATCTTGTGTTATATCTTGAAGGTCTAATGAATTTGTTTTAAGTTTTTATACCTCTTTTCACACACCCCCTACAACCAATCACCCATAGATCCAACAGTTTTGAGGTCAATATTTTATTTAATGTTTGAAAGCCTTTGTTACAATTATCTGACCAAGAAGAAGGCACATTCTTTCTAGTTAAACATATAAGTGGTGTTTCTAGAACAATAAAGTTCTTTATAAATCTTCTACAATATCTGAATAACCTAAGAAAAATATTGATCTCAGTAGGAGTTTTGGGATGCTCCCACTTTAAAACATATTCTACTTTCTTAGGGTTAGAACTTTCTCCTTCTCTTGATAAGGCATGTCCCAAAATGGATACTTTAGCCAATGAGAATTCACATTTATTGAACTTATCATATAACTAATGTTGTCTCAACAACTGTAGGGCTATCCTAAAATTTTCATCATGTTGTTATACAACTCTAGAATATATAAGGATACCATCTAAAACACTACTATAAATTAATCTAGGTACAGTCTAAAAAAACTATTCACAATGTCCATATAGGTTGAAGGGGAATTTGTCAGCCTAAAAGACATACCTACAAACTCATAATAATCATGTCATGTTATGAAGGATGACTTAGGTACATACAATGCCATTATCTTCAAATGATAAAAACTTTACTTGAGATCTATCTTTGAAAAGATTGTTGCTCCATGCAACTTATCAAATAGATCATCAATCCTAGGCAGACGATATTTGATGGTTATCTATTTCAGTTACATATAGTCTATGTACAACCACATAATTGCATCCTTCTTTTTCCCAAAAAGCTATGGACATCCCCAAGGTGATGTACTAGGCTGAGCAAAACCCTTATCTAATAACTCCTAAAACTAATTTTTAACTCCTTTTAATTCTACAGGTGACATTCTATAGGCTAGTAATGCTATTAGTTGGAAACCTCATAAATTTTGTATCTCAAAATCAACATCTCTCTCTAGAGGTAAACCTGATAATTCATCAGCAAAACCGTCTGGGAACTCACATACAATGGAAACAACCTCTATATTAATTGTTCTTTATGCCTTCGCATGTACCACATGTGCTAAAAATGCCTCGCACCTATTTTCACCATCTTATCAACTACATCATTCAAGCATGTGGGTAAGAATTTTATATCTCTAGTGAAGACACAAGAAAATCCACCTTGCTGAAATATAGTCTCTTTATTCCATCAATCTAATTGATGATGGTACATCTAAAGGCAATCCATACACAAAATTATCTAGAAAGAATTAATGTCAAAGGGTATGAGATTAACTATTATTGTATACCCACTAACACACAAAATATATCCAGGACATACTTCTATCATAATTGGTGATTCACCTAATGGTAATCTAAACAAGAATTCATACGATAAATCATGGGCTATAAGATTTTACTCACTAACTATCGATCTTTGAATAATAAAATGTGTCGCACTAGGATCTATCAAAATTGTAATTGAAATAAAATTAAAGAGAAGCATCTAACTTCGAACAACTATGGGAGAGATGAATATTTTAGATTGAGTCAAACAAAATAAAATTCATGTACCTCTCCCTTTGCAACATGGTCCTCTCTTACCACTACTAGTACTAGGTTCTCCCCCTTTAGTGCATGAGGCTACTACAGAACCTGTACCTCTAACTGGATCTTGTCTCTAAGGATATGAAACATTGGTTATGGAATTTATTTAAGCATAAACTAAAACTTTGAGTAGTCCCTCTTAATATGTCCCATCTTCCCACACGAACACTCTAAAGTATTAACTCCCCAACATTGACCAAAATGTGTACTACAACAGTTGTAACACATAGTTGTATTTTGTTTTTGTGGACCAATAATTGATGTTGATGATCCTATAGACCTTGATAAAGGTTCCCAACTAGGTGGTGTACTCCATCTTCTAGAGTAAGACCTTCCTCCACTATGTGAAGACTAGATCCTTGTCTTCCAAACATACCAAGACTTCATTCTATCCTGAATAAAAAACCACTAACTATGTATCCACCACTACTCTTTCCTCCTCAACTAAAATCTCTAGATATTTTCCTATCTTCAGAATGCTTTTCAACATTAACAAACTCTCCTATATGTCTTGAAACCTCCAAAAACTATCTAATGTTTTCTCTATCCCTTCCCCAACTAATGATATGTTGTGACTAAGTTATGGTATTGATCCTTGTTGAAATCTTCTGTCGTTGTAGCGACCCTTGGTGACTTTGCCTCGACTGTTGAGTCATCTCTTCATTATTCATAAGGAATAACCACTTAGTATGCCCCACCTTTCGATGCTTGAAATAGGTTTTTCTCTTGTACCACGGCCTAGATGGCCCCGTTACAGACATTGATGTTGCACTTTGAGCTCCCACAGGTGGAAAGCTATTGCCTCTACTTCTGCTCTATGTCCACTGTGAGTGAGTCACGGACCTCTATTGAGGCAGAGGTACAGAGGACCTAGGCTTCTTTAAGCCTCTAGAAGATTGTCCTTGGCCTCTTCTTAGCTTTCGTCTTGTGCTTCTCTATAACTGACCGTTCTACCCTACAAACAGATTCCACAAAAGTATCAAACCTCTCTCTATTCTCTAAGGATGACACTTAAGTTGTCAATTTAGTACTCAAATCCTTATCAAAGTGCATGATCCTCTCCTTGTCCTTTGCAGCCATGTGCAGACAAAATCTTAGAAGCTCCATAAACTTAGCTTCATAAGCACTAACTGACATAAATACTTGTCAGATATTATCAAACTGTACAATTTTTTCATCCAAATAAGTCTCTAGAAAGTATCTACTTACAAACTCTCTTTGGCAGTGGCGAAGCCAAAAATTCTAAGTTGGGAGGGCACTATACGATTCTGTAGTTCAAATATTTCCATGTGAAATATAGTATATTGTTCTAAATGGAACATAATGTGAGCATGATATTTTTATATATAACACATAATATAAAAAAATTAACTGAAATAATGTGCAATTCAACCAGATATAGACTTTGCACTTCCAACAAAAATGTCTTAATCCAACAAAAATGGCTTTATAGAAAATGAGTGCTTGATTTTTCCTATTTTTAGTTTGGTACTTGTGATGCTAACTTTCTCCTACTCATTACAAATAATTATGTGGAACATCTAAAACTATATGCACGATGACTTTCTATTATGCACTTTTCAAGACTTTTCAATGCCATCCGATTTATGAAAAAAAACTAGCCTATCTTGTAAAGTATGACTCATATTCTCCAATTCTCATGTTGAATCATTCAATGTTCTATAGTTATCTAATTTTATCATGCAGGAAGGTAGGATGGAAATATTTTAGGGGAAAATCATCCATAAAGTCCTTCCATGTCATCATTGTATTTCTCCTCTTATCTTCTACTCCAAGCCACCAAAACTCAGTATATACTTTAAACAGATACATAGAATGGTTGATCACCATGTCTTCTGATAACTTTATTAAGCAGAAAACTTTTTCTAGTTGGCGAAGCCACACATCTGCCATAGTTGGGCCTATTGTTCTAGAAAACACAATCTCACCAAGCTTCTTCACCAACCCATAGGATCTCATTAGATCCTTACTAGAAGATGTAGATCTCCTATCCTTCTTATATTTTTATTTTGTGTCCAAAAATATATGATACATGCTTGTTGCATCATCCCTATCTCTCCACCTAGAGTCATTTCTTGAGGGTCAGGGCCATACTACCTCTCAACGTGTTCCTCACCAAATCCATGTCCCTTTCCTACCATCTACATATTCATAATAGAAATATATCTATTAGAAAATTGCAGATCCAAGAGCAAAGCATCCTCAAACTATTGGTCTCTTACCACCTCTATCCCAACCCTAGTTAGACCTAACCTCTAATACCAATTTAAGTTTACATGACCTAAACCTAAAAATACCAATGTTCAGGCCTTCCAAGGAGGAATTAAAACAAACCAATCATCTTAGAAATTGTCATAAACTATCTTATCTTTTTCTTTCCTTTAATCATAAATAACATTACAAAACATTACAGTTTAGAACTAGAAACATTAAACTTGCAAATTGTACTTCAAATTTCAATAGAATTTGACTTTTAAGTCAACAAAAGAGTTATTTCATAACAGAAATCAAGTATCACGTATTAAAAACTTCTCGCAACTCACTCTTTCTTTTTATGAGGATCTAGAGGAAGGATATGACACTGATTAACTAATATAACTACTTATTCATAAGACATATACTCTACTCTTAATGAAATCTAGATTTTATCTCTTCTGGAGGAGATAATCATTTACCTAAAAAATGTTTTAGTATGTTGATGATTTAATGGCCCAGTGCATAGAAACTCAAAATGTAACCATGCTATATAGAGGTATTTGCTATTTAGGATGCAAGCAAGTTGATCAAGGTAATTGAGAGCAATCAAATAATTTCAGCATAACATGATTATTAGTAATAGTTAACTAGAGTAAATCACTAACAAAACATATAGTTCTTCACTGCATTTATTTAATAGTCTGGACGTACATGAGTTGTACCACAACATATGAAAGCATCACATAAAGCTATGATCTCATTATATAAGACTTAGAATAATTCTTAATATTCTAAGTCTGAAATCTCTAGTTACCCTATCTACAATGATCCTCAATGGATAATGGGAGCATCCATATATCTAGACTCCTCCTCTAAACATGGGTCCTCAAGTGGAGAGGCAAAACACTTTGGTTGTCTATGCATTAGTGGTTCCAGTAGGGCTAGCCAGTAAATGATTAACAGTGGAACCACTGGCATCTCTGATTAATGTTGGGTACCACACTATTATAATGAGTTTGTCCTCACTAGACTAGATCCATGCACCCTTATCTAGAATGATCCAAATATCTCGATCCATACATATCCTCTATTTTAGAAACATGTCTCCTCCTCAAAGAGAAAGCCTCCTATGGTGGATTCTACATTGTTTAGTGTATCTATTTCCTAATGAAATTTCACTTATGCATATGACATCCTTATTATAGCTAATATCACCCTATCTTTGACAATGTAGATATTTTCATTCATTATCATAATTATTTAGCAAATAGAAACTACCAGAATTCTCTAAAATCACAAATCAATTCTTTAGATCCAGAATTAGGGCACACCTGAGTTTCTAGTGCCTCTAAATCCAACATTCCATTTACCCTATTCCAATGTTGCTTGCATAACAATTGAACATATCAACATCATAGATCACAATATATCAAGTAATATATTTCCTATACTAAAAAATTACTATGCAAACATAATAATTTTGCAATAACAACTATTCCATAAGAAATAACACAGAAAACATCATTATTTCAGACTTGTTGTAATGACCCTGAATTTTAGGCTTTTGATACCTAGCATAGTATTTAAGACCGTGAATGTTATGTAGAATATTGGTAAAATATTAAGTAATGGGTTATTCAATAATCAACTCTTTTTACCCAAAAGGTATAATTAGAGATGCAATTGATGATTATTAGACCTAGTTGAGTTCAAATATGATGAATAGATTTTATTAATTGACTTGGGTCCTTAGGAGGTCGATATGTCCACATAGTATACATGGTAAGATCAAGTGGTGAATTAATGATACCTGAGGTATGTTAGTATCATTACAAGAGTTTCTGGACAATGTCAGATTAAGATTTTGATGATCACATGAACTGAGTTTAAGTTTTATGCACCTATTTGTAAAGTTGTTTGAAGAATTCATTTCCATGAACAAGTAACGGATTTTGAGCCTCAAACTTTGACAGAAGCTGCTTTAGGATATTATAATCCTATATCCAAAATTTTAGATTATTTGGAGATTTCTACAAATAGACGTGTTAATTTTAAGTTGAAGACATGAATGACATAAATGTGATAGGACTTCGATCTTTTGGTTATTTTTTACTTAGGCATGTGACAAAGTAGATATCATGCAGTCCTTTTATGTAGAAGGTTTTTGGGTGCCACTTCAAAGTGTGGGATGTGTGGCCAGCATTTGAGCCTTAGTGAAGGAATTGAGGGCAGGGAGGACATCCTAACCTTCAAAAATTGTAGATCATAAAGGCACTGACCAGGCCATGCTACTCTTCAATGACTAGCACACTAGATGGAAACCTATACACGATTCTATATGACCAATCAATTATGTCTCATAAAAATATATCATCCAATCCATACCATACTATTTTCAATTTTGAGACAACAGTAGGCCAACCCTCTTCTCCTTTTCCATCTTTGTTGTTTTTTGGTAGAGTTGCAATGATGTCATTATGGGGAAGAGGGTATCGAGAGCCGGTGTGGTTGCTTGAGCAAGTTAGCCACCAAGACCTCAAACATCTCTATCTACTCACTGGATGTTGGGTTGGTTTCCCTAAAGTTGGCAAACTCCACCATGAGTAGATGGAAGGAAGTGTTGGGAAAATGATCCATGAGCCTTTCCACAATGATATGGAACCACCCATGAGGTCTCTGGGAGACCATGGTTCTTCTTGACTTATTTATGTAGTGATGATATACAAAGGGGGAAAATCCCCAATCATCATTGTTGTTGTACCAAATCACCTAGATGAGATCATCCCTTTTGTGAGGAGGAGCCACCAACTAAGAGAATGAGAGGCTAAAAATGGTGATAGGACATGTTTGAAGCTCCTAGACACCTAACTTCCTGACATGGAGGAAGCTTAGGTCATTGATCACTCACTTGAGTCCCACAATACGACGACACCTACATAAAGTAGAGGAACACACCACATTATTGAGAAGCGACAATGCACGAACAAGTGGTCTGATTGGGTTAGAGGGTCAGAGAGTTGAGGGATCTACCCAGTAGATCTGGTTCATTTATCTAAAAGGTAAATTCCCTTTAGAAATCCAACAAATTTTGGAATCTTTCATAATTTGTTGAAATAGATCCTATGTAATGGACTGGATTTTTGGTTTAATTTCGACGATGAAATTTCTTTTTAGATGTGTAGGATGTGATAGAGTTCTATTTTGAAACCTTTAATCTCTAATAACATATTAGAATTCATATGTTGAGTTCTCTTGAGAGTTCCAAGTGTCTTGGTAAAGTTTGAGTGTTGATTGCTATTTATATCATTATTTACATCCTTAAATTTATACCTTTGTGAAGTATTTAATTGGATAATCAAATAGATGAGTTTGTCACCAAATTTAATTAGAATGTAGATTGAGAGGTAGTAAAGGTATGGTTAAAATTTGGTGGCAATTGGAGTATTCTAAAAGGAGTTATTAAGGTAGGAAATTTGGAAAACAATTTGCATTATCGGTATTTGATGGACCAACGTTTAATATTTCTACCCCAGGTTGGTTGTATCACATGCCCCTTTTAAGTGGTAGTCTGTGTGACCTCTTGTGCACTGTGGATGGGTAATCATGTGGCCACAACATGTCAAAGTAAGTAGACACATATCTAGCTTTGGTAGAACAGACCCAGACCCTTGGATTCATGATCGAATGACATGTAACTCTTCTCCTACCTTTGGGTAATAACTCAGAATGTGGGGACATCCCCGAATTTTCTAAAACTTAATCTAATGTGTGAATTTCAAATTAAAACCCTCACCTTAGTGGGAATCCTAATGTAAACACCACACACTAGGCTAAGAAAGAGCAAATTGGAGGAAGTCAGAAGGAAACAACAATAGAACGTGCACATGAACAATAATAAAACCATACAACACATGTTCACCATTCAACATATAATTACAACATGAATTGTTACAACATTTGATATTACACATTTAACATTTACATAAACATGAACTACATCTAAAACATGATCTTAAATAGGCCCACTTGTACATTAGCTCGCCACACAACTCTCAAATATCTTGGTTCTTCAAGATCATATGTCCACAACCTAAAAAAAAGATTACATGTGGTACACATCAACACAATATTCAAAAATATTGTACTGAGTATGCCTACGTGCTTTTTTATTTACCTCTCATTACTAAGACTTGGCAATAAGATAAAAATAATACGTCACATTTATAAAGAAATATAAAAAAAGGCATATACTTGAACAAAGATGTTTATTAACAAAAGACAACACATATTTTAAGCACATTTCCATCATATATCTCATACATCTACCACCAAAGGGATAGATTCTTTTAGTCCTTATGATCTCCTACCAAAGAGTTAGATCATATATACAATGTGATCTACTATCAAAGAGTTAGATCACTTCAATGCACTGTACTACCAAAGAGTTTAGTGCTATCATACGACGGATCAAATATCTTATGTTTCATGTGTTCTTATCCATAAGTATAGAAAATCAAGCAAGATAGAATACAAGAAAAATCATTTCATCCAATATCATATACCAAGTGTTTTGTGCACATATCATACAAACATACCGAATAGTGGGTCAAGTAAGAGGTAAGGGCGTACCTTGATCAAGATAATCTAATCATCACATGTTCTTCATGTCAAGTATATCCTTGGTCAAATACTTATTAAGACAAGATCATGTAATATCATTATATTTTCATCATCTTAACCCTAGTTATGTCCATCAGGGTTTGACATAGATCATTAGGATATGTACATCATTACTTGTCTTATATTCTTGGAATTAGGTTACTGGTATTATTCTTCAATTATGTGTTGGATCAATATAGATCATTTGTATATTATGTTTCATATAAAGAGGTGCACATATTAACACTAAATTACATGCATTTAATCATGTTAGAGTTTTCTCACCATTTTAGGATCATTTAACATGTAAATATTTTTTCTATGCATAATTATGATCTCAAAATTAAATATGACATGTCATATACTGAGATGAGCTTACACTGTAATTTCCAGGGTTTCTTGAGCATGTTTTTAATTATTGCATATTAATTAGGGTTATTATCCCTAATTATTCATACTAAGCAAATTACATGATTTTATGTTCAAACATCCTCAAGTCTAACATCATATGGATTATATGTCATATTTAGTAGTTTTTTATGCATTCTCATAATTTGGGCCATCGTTTGATATTTATTATCCATGCAATAAGAATTTCACAACTTACATGATATCAATAATATTACTGCATCAAAAGCCAAATATTATGGTTCCATGTTTTTCTACTAATTTTTTTGAGAATTTTGGTACCTTATTTGCAATTTTCTGATAACTGGGCTAATTTCTATGAAATATTGAAGATATGTGTATTTACTAGGATTTTCAAGGTAATTACATTATATGGCCAATCTAAGACCACCACGTGGCCACTAGGGCTGTGGCTCGCTCATCCTATGCCCACGTTGAATTGGGGTAGTTCTTTGGTCTGGGCCAATAAGTTCTGGGCAGTTGAACCGATTCTTACCTTTGGACCCAATTCAGTCCTTCCTTTCTCCCTTGCTTTCCAATCCAGCACTAGCCCTTGGGTCTTTATTCCTCCGTGAGCACCGGCACTGCCACTAGGTTTTGCTCCAGGGAGTGATTGGTAGAGTCACACTACTCATCATGGGCTACTAAGGGAAGCATCATCTTCAGTGATGCCTTTTTTATCTCCACGACCACTCACCCTTCAGCACAAAACTCCTCCTCGTGAGCTCGAGGAGGTCACCACCACTGGCTGCTTCCATGGTGGAACAAAAAGGGAAAAACACCCCAGATCATCAATTATTCAAAGAAGAGCACCAGGAAGCATCTCCAGACCTCTAGTAACTCGACGACTGATGGAGCCTCCACTTATGTGGAGTTGTGTGCACCACTAAAAATCCTAGAGGTAGTTAATATCTAAGTGTAGCCTTGTGTATGCTATAATAAGATCTCCACCCACATATGCTAAGATATGTGGAAGTCTTATCGTAGTATAGTTAAGGGTCGAATCTATGAGACAACGGTCTTGTTAAGAGTTTAACAAGATGGAAAACATAATAATCCTACTTATCAACTTAGAAGTTGATATTTAGATCAAAGAGTTGATTTGATGGTTAAGCTAATTTACGGAGAAAGAAAATAACAAGAAAGTAAACTTAAGATTGTAAACAATATTTAGAAACCACTAGGATGTGATCGGGTTTCACCGCCACTACACATGGATCAAAACATACATCACAAAAACATGGCTTGCAAAGAAAAGTGTCTAAACAGTTAGTATCTTTGTAGACTTAGCTTCCTTTCAGATAACTAACTATGAGAAACACGGGGGTATTGCAATGCCAGCCATTCCCAAACGAATGGTCACTTACTTCCATTACTCCCTTCATAAAGTGTGTTCCTCGACCCATCAAAGTTGTACTTTCATACGTCAACTGATTCCATTTCATAGTATTGAAGTACAACGATGGGGGTGAGTTTACTCCACTCTATGAAAGACGTTCCTAGATACTGAAACAGATGTATGGTGACTACATACATCAAGAACTAACATACAATTGGTAATCAAATCTAAAAGCACAAACATAGACAATTCGTACTAATAGATAAAAGATAACACAAGTTGGTGATCAAATAACAAGCATCCATTAAGCGATTGATGTTAAACTGAAAAGATGATATTTCTCTATTGCAAATTCATGAATTACAATGTATGAGATGAAAACATGGGTAGCGGGGCTACTCCCCGCACCCTAGTGTATGATACTACTCGCTCATAGCAAGAACCAAGATGGAGGTAGGAAGAGAGAGAGAAGGCATCATCTCCATGTAGGAGGGAGGAAGGTTGACCCTTGGAGGAGAGAGAAACTATCTTCATGCCATGTGGTTGTCTTGATGAAGAATCCTCCACTTCCCACCTTCTTATGTTGATGAGAGAGGAAGTATCTTGAAGACGGGGTGTGGATCTTGAACCGGAAGCCTTTAGGCGAAGAATGAAGGTGGAACAGTTCTGGAGTGATTGGGGCAGCCTCTAGACGTCCAAGAAGTCAATGATGAAATGAGGACTCCTTGGGTCCTATTTATAGGCTTTTAAGGAATCCCAAACGGTCTTGGGATTATTTGGTTCTTTAACAGTTTGGCGACCATTTGGCATCAAATGGTATCGAGACCATTTGGTATCATACGGTCTTGGGATCGTTTGCCTTCATTCGGTTTTGAAACCGTTTGCCTTTATTCAGTCTTGGGACCATTTGGACTTCATTTGGTCTTCAGACCGTTTGCCTTTATTCGATCTCGGGACCGTTTGAGTTCATTCGGTCTTGGGACCATTTGGACTTCATTCGGTCTTGGGACTGTTTTGGTCCATTCGGTCTTGGGACCGTTTGGACTTCATTCGGTCTCGGGACCATTTGAGTTCATTTGGTATTGGGACCATGTGGACTTCATTTGGTCTCCAGACTGTTTGCCTTTATTCGGTCTCGGGACCGTTTGAGTTCATTCAGTCTTGGGACCATTTGGACTTCATTCGGTCTCCAGACCGTTTGCTCCTTTTGCAATTTTTTTGGGTTTTTCTGTAAGAAGAAGGTGATAAATGTTAGTTTAATGATGAATTCATGATAATGCATAAAGTTAAGGATTATTTCTAATTTATCTAAGAAAGAGTATGGAAAATTAAGAAAAACTAGTAAGATTACATCACAAAAATGGGAGGTCATCAACAACACCTGAAGTGCCTAGTGGGATGCACTCCATACTACTCCCCAAACTCCATCTTCCACCCCATCTTAGTGGACCTTGTCCACCATGTTAACCACAAGACCCGAGCAAGAAAATGCTAGGCTTTGACCCTGTTGAACTCTATTTGCATTACCACCTTCCTATGTTCCTCTAATTTCCTGTCTATCTCTGTCTTCTACTACCAGCTACCACCTACTCCCGACGGTGGAGAGCCAGTGGAAAAGGGTGCTCCTTCTCCCTCTACACCTCTTCAAAAGTCTGGCTTAAGGGTTCTACGAAAATGTATCAATGGGGAGAGTTTAACCACCAAGCTAGTTTCTACCCTCTCCCCTATGATCCTGATGTGGTGGAAGTGGCTTGCAGCCTCATCCAATCATCCTCCTCTCCACCTTCTGAGTTATTACCCAGAGGCAGGAGAAGAGTTACATGCCATTCTATCTTGAATCCAAGGGTTTGGGTCTATTCTCCCAAAGCCAAATCCATGGCTACTTACTTTGACATGTTCTGGAAATATGATTACCCATCCAAGGTGCACAAGAGGCCATGCAACCCTCCACTTAAAAGGGGCGCGTGACACAACCAACCTAGGGCAAGAATATTAAACTTTGGTCCATCAAACACCAATAATGCACATTATTTCCCGATTTTAAAACCTTAAAAACTTCTTCTAGAATACTCCAATTGCCACTAAATTTTAACCATAGCTTTACTACCTCTCAAGATGCATTCTAATGAAATTTGGTGACAAAACTCAGCTATTTTATCATCCAATTAAATACTTTACAAAGGTATAAATTTAAGGATCTTAATCATGATATAAATATCAATTAACACTTAAACTTAACCATGACATTTGGAACTCTCAAGATAGCTCAACATATGAATTCCAATATGTTATTAGAGATTAAAGGTTTCAAAAGAGCACTCTATCACATCCTACACACATTAAAAGAAATTTCATCCTCAAAATTAAACCAAAAATCCACTCCATACATCATATACATCTTAAAAGAAATTATGTCCTTGAAATTAAGCCATAGTCATACTTTAAGGAAAACTAATCGTGTCTTTATCCATTTCTAGGGAACTATTATAGGTGCAAAATTCCCATAAACATCATGTCTTGAACATATATGTACCACTCCTAGGAGGTTTACAAGCATCTTGGGTGACCAAACACTCCATTCAAGTTTGAAACAAGGGTTTTGAAGCTTAAATTAGGTCATCACATATCTTTCATTTTAGGCTCACTCGGCTCTATGAGTATCATATGCACTATCTCTATCTTCCCTCTTTGGTCTAGGGTTATCGGGTGTACCTCATTGGCACCAATGATAGCCTTACAAGCTCTAGCCATATAAGCACAAACCAAAACATGATATGACATTTTCTTCACATGTCTTTCCCAATGAGACATGCTTACCCAAAAGTCTCTCCATATATACACCACTAGAGTCCTACAATAAGAACCACCAACCTGAGCATGAGGCTTTAGATAATACTAATATAGCTACCCCCTATAGGGTCTTAGGACTCTCTCCCTCACCCAGATGGTAAGTTCTCATATTCATGTTCACATATTCATATAAATACAACCTCTCTCTAACTCTAGGGTTTGGTTCTCCTTGGTACATCTAGCGTTCAAGATATCTGTAGGAATCATGCATAAAGTAACTCATCTCAATCACTCATGAGTATTCTAGTTTAGGACATATCATATCACATATTTGTCATAATTCTCATATCTTGGAGTTTAGGTTCTCTGACCTTCTCCCTCTGGGTCTCACTCTCTCTGGAGTTAACCCTATAACTAGTCCTAACACTAGAGGTACTCCTTCATAGAAGAGATTGAGGCTCTTTTTGATTCATAACTTTGTCTTAACTTAACATATCTTATCTCAACTTAGCTTATCTTAACTTATAAAACTACACACACTTGCATCATAAAGTCTTATATCAAATCCACAAAGTTGAACCCTTCCTCAAATACAAACCATTATCATCATAAAACATCTTATATCATATATATAAGACTTACATCATATAATCAAAACTCATTTCATCTATTTTGTCTATCATATATTCTAACAAGACTTTAGACATCTAATCCACAACTACTCTCTCTTCCAGATTGATGTCATTCACTTTCACTTAGGTTGTATGACCACCTCCTACTCATACCTATGTGGGGACACATTTTTGTAATACTTACATATATAATCAAATATTATATAGTTTTTCTTAGATAAAACAAGTGTTAGAGAAAACTATTGAGTCTCGATCTGATTTGAATCAAAAATAAAATCCTGAAAATGAGTGTCCCACACAGTAGAGAGTACAATGCCTTGAAAACTAATGAAAAGGGTGAGAACATGGTGTAGATTAGTGTATCTACTCTAGACAATGAGCACCATATGTCTAGGGTTTCTTTTCCCTCGATGTATGTCATTTATAAATAATGCAACATCCCATACCACTACACTATAAGGAAAGAACAACACCTAAGGACTTGATATACGACAAGCACCAGTCTAGAACTAGTTCTCAGACATATAGATTCTAACCAAGATGCTAAGTCACATCTAGTCTCTAAAAAGACAACTAATCTAACCCTAATGATTTTCAAGTTTAAGGTTTTCTTTAGTTTGAGCCACATAATGAGAAAATGTGAAGCTTTCATATTGTTCATTCTCTGATACCACCTGTGACATCCTTAAATTTTCTAAAACTTAATCTAATGTGTGACGTCCAAATTGAAACCCTCACCTCAGTGAGAATCCCAATTTAAACACCACACACTAGTCTAAGAAAGATAAAATCAGAGGAAGTCATAAGGAAACAACAGTAGCACATTCACAGAAAACAATAATAAAACCATACAACACATGTTCACCATTCAACATATAATTACAACATAAATTGTTACAACATTTGATATTACACATTGAACAACAAACTTTTACATATACATGTACCACATGTAATCTTTTGTTTAGGTTGTGGACATATGATCTTGAAGAACCAGGATAGTTGAGAGTTGTGTGGCAAGCTGATGTACAGGTAGACCTATTGTTTAAAGATCCTATTTTAGATGTAGTACATGTATATGTAAAAGTTTGATGTTCAAAGTGTAATATAAAATGTTGTAACAATTCATGTTGTAATTATATGTTCAATGGTAAACATGTGTTGTATGGTTTTATTATTGTTCATGTGCATGTGATACTATTGTTTCCTTCTGACTTCCTCTGATTTTCCCTGTCTTAGCCTAGTGTTTGGTGTTTTAATTGGTATTCTCACTGAGGTGAGGGTTTCAATTTGGATGTCACACATCATATTAAGTTTTAGAAAATTTGGGGACATCACATCCTATGTCCAACAAATTCCCATAAAATACCTATGAACTCAGAAAAATGTCATGTCTATTATGGGACCCCTAGGTTATAATTTTTATAATTGGTTACTGTTGGTTTCTAATTGTGATGATAATGCTTGTGTTAAAATGTTTCAAATGGTACAAATGATAATTGATCAAGAAAATCTATGGAAAATTAAAAGTAGAATTTTATTCATCATGGAAATATTTTGACTTTGATCTTAATAAAATCCCCAGTATTTGGTCTTTTGACATTAAAATGTCATTAAGTTCTTTCAATCGGATTTGAATTCTAGAAAATATCTTGAATGTCATAAACATATGAAAGTTTGACGAGATCTTAATAATTATCACCTAATCAGTGGAAAAATATCAGGGATACATTTAATGTCAGTAGAATATAGGTTTGGCCTAAAACTCTAATATGGACCTAAATATCATTAATAATGATGATCCATGTATTAATGATGGTTCATTGTTCTTAATTATATGATGAACAATGATCTTTATGGCACAACATAATTAGGAATATCTGAATTCGGATATGTGGGACTATCCTCTTTGATGACTATCTAGTCCACTTGGACTAGAAACATATATTATGTGTAATGTACTATACTTCACCTCTTGACCAGTTTGATATGTTTTATAAATTTCTTGTCTTATATGCTTGTTTATGTTTCTTCTTTTTGTATTCAATAATCTTTTGAAATGATATATATATATATATATATATATATATCTTGGAAATAATCTTGAATATAAATGATATTCCCATTATGATTGCCCGAGTGATGATGATGATGATCTTGATAATGGGTACAAGTGACCTCCTCATATCGGAGGGTGGAACTTGTACAAAATGGTGACCTCCTCCTTTGAATGGAGAGATGGAGCCATCTTGTTGGGGAGATGGAGCCATATATATAAACATGTGATATTACCATAATGGGAAAACTCATTATAAAATATTGTAAAATAAACTATGATATTGATCAAATATTTTTATTTTTTATTTTTATATCCTTTCAAGATGGTCTTTAACGGTTTGGGGACCATTTGGCATCAAACGGTCTCGGGACCGTTTGGGATCATATGGTCTTGGGATCATTTGCCTTCATTCGGTTGCCAAATTGTTTCCTTTATTCGGTCTTGGGACCATTTGAGTTCATTCGGTCTTGGGACCATTTGGACTTCATTCGGTCTCGGGACCATTTGGACTTCATTCGGTCTTCAGACCGTTTGCCTTTATTCAGTCTCGGGACCGTTTGAGTTCATTCGGTCTTGGGACCGTTTGGACTTCATTCGGTCTTGGGACCGTTTGGGTCCATTCGGTCTTGGGACCGTTTGGACTTCATTCGGTCTCGGGACCATTTGAGCTCATTCGGTATTGGGACCATGTGGACTTCATTTGGTCTCCAGACCGTTTTCCTTTATTCGGTCTCGGGACTGTTTCAGTTTGTTTGGTCTTAGGACCATTTGGACTTCATTCGGTCTCCAGATCATTTGCTCCTTTTGAAATTTTTGTGGGTTTTTCTGTAAAAAGAAGGAGATAAATGTTAGTTTAATGATGAATTCATGATAATGCAGAAAGTTAAGGATTATTTCTAATTTATCTAAGAAAGAGTATGGAAAATTAAGAAAAACTAGTAAGATAACATCACAAATGGGAGGTTATCATCCCCCTAACTTAGAGTCTAGCTTGTCCTCAAGCTCAATAGAGATAAGGCATGTAGTGGCGAGGCGATTTTATTTAGTGAAGATTTCCATACTCTTGCTTCAATTCTAAACCAGAGATCTCCTAGAGTTTTATCGGGACTTCCTCTTGCATTAACTCTTTTGGGTGAGAGTTGTGTGGATCTCAAGTTTCTTCCGTATCGCGTAACTCGCACTGGGACCACCTTTTCCTTGATCGCATTCCGTGCATGTTTTCATCTCTAAGCAGTTTTATACTTCTTTGAAAATCCTACTGAAAGCTAAGATAGGTATAAAGGTTGGCTAAAGGATGCTGTGTAACTCCCCCTTTAGGTGGGGGAGGGTTTATCTAAACTTTTAGGATCTCACTACCGGGCACGACACATCTGCCTTTGTGAGGGAAGCTAAATGTACTGGCTGGGCAAGTCCTTTATCAGTTTTTCATATACTTGGATACCTTAGGATCTCATTACCGAGCGCGACACATCTGCCTTTGTGAGGGAAGCTGAATGTACCGGATGGGCGAGATCTTTATTGGTTCTTCGTATAAGTCCTTATGCATGGCACAACTCTCATAATTTTATTCAACACTCGGGCTTTTATTCATATTCTCACAGGCTTAGGATTTGGGTATTTAGGATTTTATTTGGGCTTCCAAGCCTCTTTCTGAAAAGAAGAAAATTGTTTCTTAGGGCTTCCTGACATGCACTTATTACAGTTTCATACTTGGTGGTCCGCTTGCGAGGTTCCTTGATTTGGATTTCACCTGGTTCCCTCCCGTTCTTGAGAGTGTTTAGCTTGTGTCGGTCAGGATGTTAACCTATGGAGAGTCTGATGCAGAATTGAAGCAAAAGCATAAGAATCGGGTATGAAAGTGATTTATTTATTCGCCATTACATGCATAAATGCTTCATATGTAAGTGAGGATTACTTTGTCTCTAAGTTAGCTAGGGGTGTTCCTTTTCTAAAAAGAGAGTTGTTTTTTATTCAAGAGTTGTTCTATCAAAGAAATTACTGAAAATTCTAAGTGTCGAAAGGAAGGAAAAATATGTACGGAAAAACAGGGTTGAAAGAAGGAATAAAGAGAAAAGGGGTTTGAATATGATACCTCGCCCTTGCCCAGTGTACCCCACCCCCAACTTATCATCCACTCTATCCTCAGAGTGTCAAGGTGATAGGTTGAGAAGTACATGGTCAAGGGTATCACAGTTCTGTTAATCCCTTGTTTGCTCCATACGATCGTAGGAGAGTAGCTGCAAACTTTCCCCATAAAGTGTGATAATCCACGTCCTTCATGTCTTCCACGTGCTTACCGAGGAAAATAAGGGTGTACATCCAATAAAGGACGTGGAAACCACAGTTGTTAGATTCTCTGATCTGTTGGGGACATCTATGGTTGAAGGCTGGGCGGTGAAAATGTTCTTTTTCGTACGCCTTTGTGTGTTTGCCCAGGAGATCATGTAGTTGTGAAGGACTGGATGTTGTCTTAATTTTGAGGACAAAATTTCTTTTAAGGTGTGTAGGATGTGATGGAGTGGACTTTTGGAATCCATAAATACCTAATGACACAAGTGAAATCATGTCCTTGAGTTATTTGAAGAGTCCAAGTGCTTTGATAAAATATGGATGATTAGTTGTGTTGATACCAAGATTAAGATCCCTAAGTTGATTCCCTTTTTGGATTAAGTTGTGTTTGATCAAGTAAGTGAGTTTTTGCACCAAAATAGAATGGAATGTAGCTATGATGAGGATAAAACTATGACTCGAATTTCATAAAGTTTTGAAGTTCCTAGAAGGAGATATTGTGATATGAAATTGATGAAATAATGTATGTGTTAGTGACTTTAGAACTAAGTCTATTAATGATTCTAGACCAAGTTGTTGATATGAGTAGTGTTACGCTACCCCTTGTTAATGTATATGAGTTGGCGCCTCTTTGAGGTGAGTGATGTGGCCTTGTTTAAGTAGCCACGGATTGGCTTTTAGAATCTACAATCATGACCATTCGATGAGATGTGAGGGTTGCTTCCACTATCCTCTACTTTTTGGTTACAAACTGACCATGGCAGTGATCCCTCCAGGATGTACATGGTAGCATGGATGGAGAACGTAGACTGAGAGGGATGATGTCCATGCCTCTTGAGGCCAAGATGTTGGACCTCCATAATGTGGCTTCTGGTTTGGCATGCATAGAGTGTGAGTCCTCCTTCTCTATAAGCTCTCCACTGCGGCGAGCATGGTTAGGCGAGGCTAGTGGAGCAGGCTTCTGGTGTTTTTGTTGCCCACTACAGTGAGTTCATAGTCGAGGTTATATGAGGTTGCCTCATACCACAAGCCTAGGTTGGGGATGAGTTCTAGAGAGCCTGCACATCTCACCACGACATCAACAGTCAGGAGTGATGCAAATTGAGCAATCCCCATCTCTGTGACGGTGGTTGGTGGTGGCGCTCTCAGCAGGACCCAGCGGTGCCACTCAAACCAGAGAAGGGACTCAGCGGCGAGATCCTCCATGTCATGTTGGAGGGAGATACCAAGTCAGGATTGTACATTCAGACCCTACATACCATGACGACAGTGTTAGAAAAAGGTTGAGGAGGAGGATAGCAGCGCCCATTGCTCGCCATGCCTCAGAGCTGCAATAGCAAAGCTCTGTGTGATGTTGAGGTCAGATTCATTAGGTGAGGAGAAGCAGTGCTTAGGCGGGATGTCCGCATGCCGGAGACCCAGCCACGTCGGTGGCATGGATCGGGAGAGGAGAGCAGGCGGCGGCTATCTTGTGTGTTGGAGAACTGACGGACGGGTCGTGTGATGCGAGACGATGAGACGATGCATGTGTTGACTCAAGGTCAATTAGGTCAATGTTGACTCATGTCTAAATTGACTAATCCGGTGTTTTGATGATGACTAATCATTCCACATATTGGTGTCTAATGTCTCTACTTGAGTGATTTCATATTAGGTATAGACACACTCCAAATGCCCTAACTTGTGCATCTCAATTGGAGAAACGACAAGTCAAAATTCATACAAGTGCATGTTTTTGTAATATGATGTAAATCTATTAGAATCATGTTGTAAATCACTTGTAATGATTGTATGACTTGTAATTAAGCTTAAAAAATATCAGGAGCACTTAGATCGAATATTAAAGAACTTTAGATGCAACTTTGAAAATTGATTACAGGCACTTTGTCGGTCGAGTTTCCCAACCTAAAAACTCGACCGATCATCCTTGATCAATTTTCTGAAGATTGCATCGGTCGAGTTGTGTTTACACAGAACTCGACCGATGGAGTAACTGACCAAATCGATTTTCATTGGTCGGTCGAGTTTCCTCAGGACAAACTCGACCGATGGTCTGAATATCAGCTTTGTCTTTTACTCTATCGTTCGAGTTACCCTTATAGAAACTCGACCGATTGCATTGTACAGAAAAGTGCAGAAAAGTGCTTCTAGCCGTTGTGGAGTTGTAACAAGTGAAAATAGATCCGTTGCAAGCCACAAAACGGCTAGTTTTCATTCACAAGTGTTCCCAAAGGCTAAGAGGCATCCCCAGCTATAAATAGGACCCCTTGGGCTTCATTCCAAGGTTGAGCATTCATTGCAAAACTCTATGTGAGGTTCCTATTCTATAGTTGAGTGCTTCCTACAACCTCCTCTCTCTCTCTAATCTTAATCACTTTCTACATCCATTAGAGTGAGTAGGAAATCTATAAGAGAGCTAGTCCTACATGTATATCTTGTGAGGCTCTCACTTGCACCACCTCCATTTCTCTCATTTGCAATCATGAAGATGAAGGTTCTCTCTCTTGTCCAAGAGAGGTGAAGAAGAACAAGGGAAGAAGTCCCTTGGTGAAGATCAAGGCTGAAGACTTGGAGATAGAGTGGGTAAGCCCTTGGAGAAGGCAGAAGACTCAAGCTCAAGTGGGTAAGACCTTGGTGGAAGCTTCTCCGAGTGAAGGTGAAAGTCAAAAGCTGAAGATCCAAGAAGAGTGGGTGATCCCTGCAAGGCTGAAGACTTGTGCAAGAGTGGGTAAGTCCTTGGAGAAGGCCGAAGACTCTTGCAAAGTGGGTAAGTCCTTGGTAAGGTTGAATACTCTTTGTATTGGATAGGTAAGTCTTTTGTTTGGTCATGCATTTTATGTCTTATGAATGAATATAAGAGTACAATAGTTTGGAAGTCCTAGAGGTTGACCTCTCTAGGCAAGTGGACTGACACACTTCTAGTTTGAAGTGTAGAACAACTCTACATAGCTTGTCTAATTGGTGCATGTTCAATCTCTCTCTCCCTTGCTATGTATGTTTTAGTTGCACTCAAATTACCTATTTAGAAACCTTATCTTGTCATATATTTTGAAGTTTTAATGAGTTTTGTTTAATTACTTTCAACTCTATTCACCCCCCCCTCTAGAGCATCTAATCACCTATCTAGGATCCAACAATTGGTATCAGAGCGGGTCTTCTCCAAGCATACTTCAACAAGTAGGAGAAGATGGGTGACTACCTAGGAGGGAGATTCTCGACCAGCCTTCCAATTTTTGATGGGAGAAAATCCTCTATTGGAGAAGAAGGCTTCAATTCTACATCCAAGAATCAAGTATTGAGATGTGGCAAATGGTGAACAACCCATACATGCTACCAAAGACAATGATAGAAGAATGGGATGAAGCTACCTTGAAGAAAGCAACCTTGAATGCTAGAGCCATGCACATCCTCTATGCCTCCATGACCCCCACCGAGTTCAACCGGATCTCTTCATATGAAACAACCTATGAGGTATGGAGAAAGCTTTGCATCACTTATGAAGGGACAGATCAAGTGAAAGAAAGCAAAGTCTACATGCTCAAAGGGCTGCTTGAGAACTTGAAGATGGGAAAGGAGGAGAGCATAGCCAACATGTACTCAAGGCTCAACACCATTTTGAATGGTCTTGATATTCTAGGACATCCTATGTCTAGTTTAGAGATCAACTCAAAGATCCTTAGAACTCTTCCCAAGAGGTGGGAACCCAAGGTGACTTCAATTGAAGAAGCAAGGTCTCTTAAGGATATTCCTATTGAAGAGCTCATTGGAAATCTACAAGCACATGAAGCTACACTTGACAAGAGGGAGGAAGTAGAAAGACAAGAGAAGAAAGAGCTAAAGAGAATGAAGAAGGCTGAAATGAAGGCTCAAATTGAAGCTATCATGGAACAAGTCTCACCATCCTCTCAAGTTAAAGAAGATGCCATGTACTCCAAGGGTAAATTCTACAAAGGCAAGTCCTCCTCCATCCGGTGCTTCACATGAGGAAAGAAGGGTCACTACAAGGAAGATTGTACACAAGGCAAAAAGACCCATATTCGCAAGAAGAAGGAGAAATGGCACTCAAGCTCAAGTGGCTCCTCCAACTCAAGCTCAAGTGAAGATTCAAGTGAAGGATCAAGCTCAAGCTCTAGTGATGAAGGAGAATGCCATTTTTCTCTTATAGCATCAACAAGTGAAGACTCAAGTGAGGTAAATATAAACTCTTTAGATAAAGAATCTTTGATTTCTATTATTCATGATATTTGTACCTCTCTTAAGTCTTCTAAAAGGAAAAAGAAAAAGCTTGCTAAAATTGTTGATAATTTGCATGTAGAATTAGATGATCTTGAACATGCTAATTCTTGCTTGCTTGATGATAAAAATGCTTGTCTTAGCCAAGTAGACACTCTTAAACTTGAAAATGCTAGTTTGCTTGATAAGATTAGATTTATAGAAGCTCAACCTCTTATGCCAAGTTCTAATGAAGAGCATACTTTAATTGTTGATTCTCTCATGCATGATATTGATGTTCTTAAATCTGAAAACAAGGACAAAGACTTTGTTTTGCAAGAATTAGAAATATAAAATGCCTCCTTGCTTTCTAAAATCAATGGGCATGAATATTGTTCTAGTTCTACTAATAGAGAGAATGATGTTGTTGCTCTTTATATTGATAGAGATTCTTATTTAACTAAAGCTCTTTGCTTAGAAAATGATCTTTTGCATGCTAGAAATAATATCAATCTTTTGTCTTCTACTATTACCTCTCTTATGCATGATAATGATAGTTTGAGATCTTCTTTGCAAAGATTCTTAGTGGGTAAGAAGAGCCTTAATGATATCCTACACCATACTACCAAACAAATTGGTAGACATGGTTTGGGGTATGATGGTAGTCAAGGGAACAACAAAGATAAAGGACCTCCAATATTCCATGGAGAATCCTCTAGTTCCAAGACTATGGGCACGTGAAACTATTGCAATGAAATTGGTCATTATTATACTTATTGTCCTTCTAGGAAAGCACCCAAGAGCAATAGGACTTGGGTTGCTAAACTAACCCCTACGGACCCAAAAATATGATTGGGGACCATTTCATCTTTCTTCTTGTAGGTACTTGTAAATGGATTGACTTGAGCTATTGAATTGCAAATTGACTTCTCAATCCACCTGAAAGAAGAAAGGTGAGATGTGTAGAGGGGGAAAAAAAGTGAAAAAGGAATGGTAAGCACAAAGGTAATGTTTCTCTTGCTTATAACTTGTCTTAACTTGTTTTTGTCAAGTTAGTGTGCACTATACACATGGTTTTTGAGTCAAAAGTGGTATTTTGTGTTTCTCTTCACACTCTTGATCAAAAATTGTTTCTAATGCTTCTATAGTGCATTACTAACTTGCTTAGATATGTTTGGATATGGTTTGTATTTTTAGCATGCCTTTGAATATGTTTTTATGAAATATATGTCCTTTTTGACAGCTGCTTTGTCAGTCGAGTTTGTCCTGATAGAAACTCGACCGATAGGCACCAATGGGTGTTGCCAACAACTGTCATCGGTCGAGTTGTCAATGCACATAACTCGACTGATAACACTATGCACGGAATATACATTTGGCTTATTGAATGAGAATTTCCCTCTCAACTAGATTTTCTCAACCAATAGCCTTATTCTTTGGCACTCTCATTTGGTACCTTTATATATGCATATTGGCATGCTTTAAATTGCCTATCTTGCTTACAACTCTACCTCTCTAATTTCTCTAAATTGGTATATCTATATGTTGCAATTACTTGCTTTGAGTTGTTTTGTAGGTTTTGATGATGATCTCTTGGTTGTGTCTAAAAATTGCTTCCGTTGTGATCTAACTTGCTACATCTATATAGGTGTATATCATATGTTTGATACAACCTTGAGGTTATTAGGGGTAATCATCTTATGGTAAGGATGCATATATAGTGAGTTATATCCTTTCATGCTTCTACAATTGCACATATCTTTGTTTGGATATATCTCTACATCTACTCATAGCTTGCTTTATCTTGTGTATCTTTTGGTATCTCTTGCTATGATCTAGATCCTACTAGTAGTCCTAACTTGTGATATCATCTACTAGTAGTTCATATACATGTAGTTCTAACCTTGTTTATAATTGGCATCTTTGCTCATCTATATGCTATGCTTGTATCTTGTCTCATACATGCTCAAGATTGTACCCTGAATTGCATATCTACTATCTTGAGTTGCTTGCATAACATTGTGATGCAGGGTACATAGATCTACATTATATGTAGATTGGAGTATTTTTTGGATTCTATGCAGATTTTGCAGCGATTTCAGTTTTTGGTGCAAGACTAGTGTTTTTCATGCAGAAACAACCTTCTGAGCAAGACTCATTGCTTTGCGATGATCTTTGATGGTTTTTGGTCAAAATCCGTCATCTTGAGGGTCAAAATTATGCTTTATTATTTTTCTGCAACACTTTATCTTGCATTTTGGGTTGTTCAAGTATATGCTTTAACTTGCTTTTCTTTGTATTCTTGGACAAGCCCCTATCTGTGCTCTTCTACTCTCCTTATATATATTTGTGTTATCTCCTTTCTCTTTAACAAGTGATGTTTCTTATTTCTTCATAACCCCACTTTTTGAAATGACAAAGGGGGAGAAAGGTATGTCTTCTTTTAAAAGAGGAAGAAGGCATGTCTTACATGAAGAGGAGAAGCATGTTCATGTAAAGGGAGAAGGTAAAGGGGAGAAGACATATATGTGTAGAACATATATAAGTAGAAGACATAGTATTCTATAAATGTTATGAAAGCTAACCATGCAGGAGAAATAGCATCTATTGAGGGGGAGTATGAGAACTCCATGTGCATCAATTGAGGAGGAGCATATGAGCTCAATCCTATTGAAACCCCTAGGTTTCTCTAAAGGTATGACTTTACTTAAAAGCTTTCAATAGATTTATGGAATGGTTTGTCATCTTTAAAAAGGGGGAGATTGTTGACTCAAGGTCAATTAGGTCAATGTTGACTCACATCTAAATTGACTAAACCCATGTTTTGATAATGACTAACCATTCCACATATTGGTGTCTAGTGTCTCTACTTGAGTGATTTCATATTAGCTATAGACACACTCCAAATGCCCTAACTTGCGCATCTCAATTGGAGAAAAGACAAGTCAAAATTCATACAAGTGCACATTTTTGTAATATGATGTAAATCTATTAGAATCATGTTGTAAATCACTTGTAATGATTGTATGAATTGTAATTAAGCTTAGAAAAATATCAGGAGCACTTAGATTGATTATTAAAGTACTTTAGATGCAACTTTGAAAATTGATTACAGGCACTTTGTCGGTCGAGTTTCCCAGCCTAAAAACTCGACCGATCATCCTTGATCAATTTTCTGAAGATTGCATCAGTCGAGTTGTGTTTACACAGAACTTGACTGATGGAGTAACTGACAAAATCGATTTTCATTGGTCGGTCGAGTTTCCTCAAGACAAACTCGATCGATGGTCTGAATATCGGCTTTGTCTTTTACTCTATCGGTCGAGTTACCCTTATAGAAACTCGACCGATTGCACTGTACGGAAAAGTGTAGAAAAGTGCTTCTAGCCGTTGTGGAGTTGCAACAAGTGAAAATAGATCCGTTGCAAGCCACAAAATGGCTAGTTTTCGTTCACAAGTGTTCCCAAAGGCTAAGAGGCATCCCCAACTATAAATAGGACCCCTTGGGCTTCACCAAGGTTGAGCATTGATTGAAAAACTCTATGTGAAGTTCCTATTCTATAGCTGAGTGCTTCCTACAGCCTCCTCTCTCTCTCTATGCTTAATCACTTGCTGCATCCATTAGAGTGAGTAGGAAATCTGTAAGAGAGCTAGTCCAACATGTATATCTTGTGAGGCTCTCACTTCCACCACCTCCATTTCTCTCATTTCCAATCATGAAGATGAAGGTTCTCTCTCTTGTCCAAGAGAGGTGAAGAAGAACAAGGGAAGGAGTCCCTTGGTGAAGATCAAGGCTGAAGACTTGGAGCTAGAGTGGGTAAGCCCTTGGAGAAGGCAGAAGACTCAAGCTCAAGTGGGTAAGACCTTGGTGGAAGCTTCTCCGAGTGAAGGTGAAGTCAAAAGCTGAAGATCCAAGAAGAGTGGGTGATCCCTACAAGGCTGAAGACTTGTGCAAGAGTGGGTAAGTCCTTGGAGAAGGCCGAAGACTCTTGTAAAGTGGGTAAGTCCTTGGTAAGGTTGAAGACTCTTTGTATTGGATAGGTAAGTCTTTTGTTTGGTCATGCATTGTATGTCTTATGAATGAATATAAGAGTGCAATAGTTTGTAAGTCCTAGAGGTTGACCTCTCTAGGCAAGTGGACTGACACACTTCTAGTTTGAAGTGTGGAACCACTCTAAATAGCTTGTATAATTTGTGCATGTTCAATCTCTCTCCCTTGTTATGTATGTTTTAGTTGCACTCAAATCACCTATTTAGCAACCTTATTTTATCATATATTTTGATGTTTAAATGAGTTTTGTTTAAGTGCTTTCAGCTCTATTCACCCCCCCTCTAGAGCATCTAATCACCCATCTAGGATCCAACAGCATGTTGCTTCCATTCCCGACGGGCGGCGGTTCACGGATGCAACGAGAATGTGTTCCCGTGTGTGAGATATGACATGAGGGAGAGAAGGAGCGGGGATCGGTCAAACCTAGTTGAACGGGGTCCAGGCACCCAGAATCGGCCAGCCCAGCACAAACCAGGAGAATAACCGGCCGCAACAAGAAAAGGAGATGTGCCAGACCTAGAGCCACATGGCACATCATGGTTGGCCAAAAAAGGTAATCGCCCAGTATTTCCAGTAAATGCCTAGATCTTAGAAAAATTATAGAAATTAGTATGTTTATCAGAAAAATACAAACAAGGTACTGTTTTTCTCAGAAAATGTGTAGAATAACATGAAACCATAATATCAAGCTTTTTAGGCACGTATAGCAGTGATATCATGTAAGATGTGAAATTCTCATTTGATGGATAATAAATATCAAAGGATGGCCTAAAATCATGATAAAATGTTAGTAAATCCATAATCATGTTTTAATGCATATGATGTCAAATATGGTTATGTTAATGAATGAAAGCATGTAATTTGGCTAATTAGGGCTAATAACCCTAATTAATGCATAATAATTAGAAGTATGCTCACAAAATCTTGGAAATTACAGAAGCTCATATAAGTATCTAGAACCTCAGATTTAAATATGAGATCAAGATCATACACATAATCCATGTTATACGATGATGTTTGCTCTTAATGTGATATAAACCTTAATATGATTAATACATGTAACATAGGGTTAACATGTGAACGTATTCATATGTAACCAAGTAATCGAATTATGTATCCTAATATGGAATATAAGATCAGTAACCTAATTATAAGAAGATAAGACAAGTAATGATGTACATATCTTAATGAGCTAAGCTAAACCCTAATGGACATAACTAGGGTTAAAGATGATGAGAACCTAATGGTGATATATGATCTTGTCTTAATCAAGGTTGACCAAAGATATAGATGACATGAGGAATATGTGATTAGAATGATCTATTTCTTTGGAAGGTACGCAATTACCTCTTACTTGGCTTATTATACAATATGCTTGTCTCATATGGTAGTAAATACTTGGCATATGGTATTGGTTGAAATGATTGTTCTTGTATGATATGTTGCTTGATTTTCCATACTTATTATTATGAACACATCAAACATAATATATATGTTCCATTATATGAAAGCACTAATTCTCTTTGGTAGCATAGTGCTGGAAAGTGATCATTCTCTTTGGTAGCAGATCACATTGTACAATGATCTAACTCTTTGGTAGTAGATCATAAGGCCTTACATCTCATACTCTTTGGTAGCTGAGATGATGCATTATTCCCTCAGGTGGCAAATGCATGGATATATAATGGAAAATGTGCTTAAAATATGTGTTCTCTTTTGCTAATGAACATCTTTGTGCAAGTATATACTTTTTCTTATATTTGTTTAATGCTGCCAAGTTTTGGTTTTATCTTATTGCCAAGATATGATGAGAGGTATATAAAAGACACGTAGGCATACTCAGTACAATATTCTTGAATATTGTGCTGACATGTACCACATGTAATCTTTTGTTTAGGTCAAGGACATGTGATCTTGAAGATCTAGGATAGTTGAGAGTTGTATGGCGAGCTGATGTACAGGTGGACCTGTTGTCTTAAGATCCTATAGTTTAGTGGTAGTACATGTTTTTTTTAAGTTTGTTGTTCAATATGTAATATCAAATGTTGTAACAATTCATGTTGTAATTATATGTTGAATGATGAACATGTGTTGTATGGTTTTATTATTGTTCTTGTACATGTGCTACTGTGTTTCCTTTTGACTCCCTTGATTTCCTTCTTCTTAGCCTAGTGTGGGGTGTTTAAATTGGAATTCTCGCTGAGGTGAGGGTTTTCAATTTGGACTTCACACACTAGATTAAGTTTTAGAAAATTTGGGGACGTCACAGTAGTCATTTAGTGCAGTCCTTCACCACTTCCTATGTGGGCGTCTTTGTTGTAACATCATACTTTTTTTGTTTGGATCAAAATTACTGTCGGAACTATTGTAGATGATTGTTGTTCCTTCATGTAAGTTTGTTTCCAGTAGCATCCAGTGGTCAGAACGAAGAAAGGGAAGCATAATGAACTTTGGAGCTGTATGTTGAAGGTATGAAATTAGTGCCTCCGTTGTTCTGAAGTTCTTTGACCCTAAAAGATCATCTTTCATGTATGTTGACGCCATATAAACCATAGGGTGGTTCCATGCTAGAAGAAACTGGTACGTAGTCATTACGCTCACAGATAAAGAACCTTTAACTTGTACGGTTTCATGGAGAGAATCTGCCATTACCAAAATATCTCTATGTCGGAAGACGAGCTCATCGTTCTCTACGTGTAGCCGAGACATGATGAGTCGGAGTTCATTGTCGGAGAGGCTCTGGCATGCATTAAGGTTGAAATTTGGAAACGTTGGTTCTATAGCAGATAGGGGCACCATTGGATGGAATGCTCTGTTGATGGTGGCCCCTATTATCAAATCGATGTCCCCTTTGTCCGCCGCTAAATCGAAAGCATAAGGGTCCCACTGTCGTTGTTCTGGGACTTTGGCGATTTGATGTTGCTTTGTCTCCAATTCATTTAAAATTGTCCTGTATGGATGCTTTTGCAGACGTTGGATGGCAGAGAAAAGATACCGAGGTACGTCGTCCTATGCCATTGTCAGATCCTTAAAGAATCGCCTGTCACAGATGAGTTCTACGGCATAGCGTCCTCGTAAAGAGTGCATATCCTCTACTGCTAATTCAGTAAATGAGAGTTGTCGATTTAGTGCTTCTATGTGTCTTATTGTACAGAAAGCACAATCCCCAGAACCCTCAATTGTTTGGATAAGTGGGTTGATGATTCGGAACCAGGGTTGATTCCAACCATGTCTAAGCGATGGGCAGGTGGCCCATATTATTTTGAGAAGCCGGAAAGGAATGCATCGTGCTTCCCTGGCTTCTGACCCTACAAAATTCATCTGTCGGATTTTTAGTTCACTAGCATAGAAGTTGTACACCTTGGCATCACGTGCCTCAATGTCGACAATCATGAGTACCCAATGTCTGGAAACTTTAAAGGGCACAGTGATGTAGCATGCCCTCCTTGCTAGACTAGCCTGCAACCGTTCTACAGACTTTGCCTGTAAGTCCTTTTGTAGCAGAGATAGGGACAGGGCGGGTGAAGTGTTGAAAATAGGCCGCGCTTTCTTGGAGCTTCAGAATTTTTCTATAGCATTGGCAAGTAGGATGCAAAAGAGAGCCATCGTCACCATCGATTGTAGTCGAAGGAGAATATGGAAATTTTCACGGGTCAACTTGCGCTTTGTCTTTGTATTGCTATATATGATGTCCCCCCATTCTTGTCATCATCTAAAATAGTGTTTAGGATAAAGATGTCCTAAACATCTAATGTAGAGATGGCCTCCATGTCTAGATCTTTCATTAGATGAGGTAGAGGTGGCGGCAGGGGCAGGTCCTGTGGAAGGGGTGGAGTCTACGCACTATCTTCTAAGAACGGAGTTAGTGCTTCATCTTTGTCTGAGTCATAACTGGAGTCGAGTCTATCATCTATGTCTAGACTCACTCTATCTGGTTCTTCCTATTCTAGGGGGAGGTTTGTAGATTGTTGAATTGTTGTTGTAGCTGGGCTTATGTTGGTTATCATGATACATTGTTGAAATTCAGTAAAAGTGGCTTCTTTAACAGCTTCCCCTAGTGATCCCATGGCTGAGAAATTAAAGAACTGGTCCCATTATGACATTGTGACGTTGTCATTGTTATTGGGGGACTTGGGATATTTGGTTCCCTCTTCTTGGTGGCTGCTATCTTGTCCTATTTTTGCGAGGTCTGCCCCTCAGCTTGTGCCCTCCCCAACATTGCCTGGGTCATCAGGTTGATTATCTGAGGAGGAGTTGTCATTGTTGGAGTCAGCTGAGGAGTCAGAGTCCTCATCATCGTCTTCACTGGTGTCATCATCGTCATCTGCCGCCTTTTCCTTTGTCTTCGTGATTGACTTCTTCTTGCACTTTCGATGGATTGCTTGCAGCTCTTCAAGTGCCACTTGCACATGCTCGTGGGTTTCGAGCAATGCATCGTGGTTGTCTTTAAGATCCACATATTGTGCTTCGGAAGAGCAGTGTCGTGCAGACAGATCGATTGTTTGTGTGTGAAGTTCATTAAGTTCTTTGTTGGAGTTCTCCTCCTGGCGGCGGATAAGTTGTAGAAGGTTGTTGTTGATGTCATCCAAGCACGTGCTTTGAGCAGTGTGCTACTGCTGAAGCTCGCGGAGGGTCTCAGGCTAAGGTTGAATTTGCATAGAGACCCTGTCGAATTGCTGGGCCAATGCAAGACCTTTCATCTCGAGCACCAATTCCGGCAGGGTTTGTAAGTGACTCTCGATGCGGTTGACTTGCTGAGCCGCTGCTTCCTGCCATTGTTGGATGCTTGCAATGATGCATGGCAAGGCGTTGTTCTTCTCGTCTGTCTAGGAGACCTGTGAAGTGATTTCCTACACACAAGAAAAATAGATGATAATATGTTAGAAGGATCAGTGAGAAGGTTTCGAATGGCATCAAATTGCCGTTCGAATTCCTCACCAACGTTAGAAAAGGGGACCCCAGAGATTGAAGGGTTAGGTGGCTAGGGTCGGGGTGGAAGGGTGGTAGTGCCTTGCGAGAGAGACACTATTGATGGGCCCACAAATTGTGTGGTGACTGTTAATGGAGTCACTAGCGATATTGGGGTGGTGGTGGTAGATGAGGTGGTGGATGGAAATGGTGGTGACATCCCAGGTGAGAAGGGATGAAATGGAAGTGACGAGGGGAAAGAAATTGAAGTGAAGGTGAGATCGAGTGTTGAGGTGGAGAATGGAGTGCTCGAAGAAGAAAAGAGAGAGGCAGAGTATGCAGGTAAAGTTGTGGATGTGGATGAGGTAATTATGGTGGGTGTTGTTGTGGAGAATGGGGGAAGAGTGATGGATGGTGGAATGGTGGAGGGTGGTGGTGTGGTGGCAAAGTGGTGGAAGGTGGTAGTGGTGGTTGTAGAGGGGAGCCCAACATCCAGATCGAAGATGAAGGTTTCTAGTGTTTCAGCGTTGTGTGGTGGCTCCGCCTCTGGGTTTATCTTTGATGTGGGCGTTTCTGATTGCTGTTGTTTTTGTATACACAGCTTTGAAGGTCGTGTTACTGGAATTTTCTTCGGCCTTGATGTGGGGGCAGTGATACTATGTTCAGTTTGCCCTATTTTTCCCTGCTTCTCTTTTTCTTTGATGGAGGCTATGCGGTTGGCAAGCTCTTCTTTAGTGAAGAGCAGGTTATCTTTGTCATAGTCTACCAGTTCTGGAAGAGGTAGCAGAGTTCTAGATGCTTTGACGGTTGGGCAGAAAATGTAGTGAATTTTAGCATCCTTCTCCTTTATAATGTATGAGTTCTTTAAACTCTGTTCATTTGTAAGGATGTCGCCTGTTATCACTGTGCACTTAGGTAGTGGTTTTTCTATCTTGAGAAATTTCAAGATTGATGTTATGTGACCACCCATGCAGATTTCTTTGCTGAGGGCATAAGCTACGTGCTTGTGAATTAGTTGTCATCCTATGTTGACCAGTTAACTGGTGAGAATCGACCATAGGATGAAGAGATCTGAGATAAGAACATTCCCACTCTTTGTCCTAGGAAAAAGGGCGCCAATAATGATTTTGTGCAGAGTGCGCACCATGCCAGAATGGATGTTATAGGCCTTGCAAGTTTTTGCCTTGTAGGTTGGAAACCCCATTAAGGATTTCCAGAAGTTGTGCCTGTTGAATTGGGAGTTGTCCAGACCTATAGCTTTAGCCTTCTTCAGCTGATCCTGGTTGTTGATGAAGATCTCGTTGAACATGTTTTCAGTTAAGACAACCTTGCTTCCAAAAAGTGAGGTGACCAGCCTGCGGTCACCTTCGTCTTTCCATCTATCCTTTACGTTCACAGTTTCTTTGGTAAGGTATGTGAAGAACTCAATTGTTGGCTCAATATAGGAGGTTTCTTCCACAAAATAGAGTTTTGAAAGATTCATGTTATCTAGCAAGGTGAGAATTCTGTCATAAATCCCCATTTTTTTCAGTATGTTTGAGCAGACATACATTGTTGGGCGCAACACTTTATCACCAGCTGGGAGGTTTTAGATGTATAAGTCAGCTGGTGCAGGTTCTGTGGTGGTGGTGGGATTAGCAACCGCAGGGAAAGCTTATCCTGCCAAGATCTATTCCCTTGTGGTAGAGGGCCGAACTTGCTTCCTTGCCCTTTTCTTTGATGGTTGTCCCTTAGCGGCTTCTTCAGTCTGCCTTTTGCCTTTAGACTTTAGGACTAGGGATTCGTCCTTGGAGTTTGGTGCATACTTTGAACCTTCATCACTGAAGGAAATCTCCTCCACTTCTTCAACAGGGTCTTCGGTTAAGCACATGTTGATTTGGTCAATTTCATTCATGACTTTAATCAAGTCAACTTTTGGTGGGACCTTTTCGGTCTTTTTGTAACTGTCCATGATGTGCTGGAGCTTTGCGCGATCCTCCAGTAGTTTCTCCCTTCTCCAGAAGGGAGCGTCAGCAGATCCTATGGCTTGTTTTGCAGGTGAGGCCATTCTGTAATTAGAAAATTATATATGTAAATAAAAGTAAAATGTTGAAAGAATTTCAATGTTGAAAAAAAAATTAAAATCGTTTTAAGGTTGAACTCATGTTTTCTAAGACTATTTTGGCTCCCAAACGGTTTCAAGACCATTTGGTTCCAAACGGTTTCAAGACTGTATGGCTCCAAACGGTTTTAAGATTGTATGGCTCCAAACGGTTTCAAGATCGTATGGCTCCAAAAGGTTTCAAGACTGTATGGCTCCATACGGTTTCAAGACCGTGTGGCTCCAAACGCTTTCAAGACCGTATGGTTCCATATGGTTTCAAGACCGTATGCCTCCATACGGTTTCAAGACCGTATGGCTTCAAATGGCTTCAAGACCGTTTGGCTCCATACGGTTCCAAGACCGCATGGCTCCATACAGTTGTACGACCGTTTGGCCTGAAACTGCAAGGAAGATGAAACGGCAGGGAAGACTAGTGACGATAATGGTGAAAATGACTTCGTCGATGAAGGCGTTAATGACTGTGATAGAGGTGGCGGCAATCGGGAAGTTTGTTCATGATAGAAACAGCAGAAACGATGTCGGCGTCAATGGGAATGACGGTTGTGTTGGTATATATGCCCATAGAACCATCCCAAGCGATTGCATGGATTCGAATATTAATTAATCAATTAATGCGATTATTTGGTTAATTAATGAATTCCAGAATATTCTAATTAATTCACGAGCATTTTAATTAACGCAGTGTTTCTGTTTACCGATGGGTTTAGGAAACCCTACTTCCCTTCGTATCCTATTTAAAGGAGGTTGACAGCCGATATCTATATAAGATATTGAGAGAGGTTTTTTAGTTTACGCTCACGTATGTAAACCCTAGCCATCACTGTCCTTAGGAGGGAAAGGAGAGCAACCCGCCGCTAGCACGTCGCCGCATAGACACGACTCCTTCCTGCCGACTTAGGAAGTGTAATGTGGAGTTCCAGTCCATCCCCATGGATGAAGTAGAGACGCAGACGCTGAGACGCCTGCGTTCGGAGGACAGCGACGATCATCCTTGCATGTTACGAGCGGCACACATCATTTCACAAAAGGAGCACCGCCAGATCTTCCTATGACAGTGAACGGGAGAGAAGTTCCATTCGTGTAGCCAAGCGTCGTTGCACACCTTTGTGTAGTGGGACATCGTCGGACTTGCTTCGCGATAAGGTATATCCCGCAAACACTCCTTCTGAATACGCTGTTGTCGACGAGATCCTATTTTGGGTTGAGTGGAATTTTTTATGTTGCTTCTTCCGCGCATGTTATCTCCACAAAACCCAACAGTGGTATCAAAGCAGCGTCGATCTATGGCATATTTGGATTCATTTCGATATGATCGAATCAGCGTATACTGTTTTCTATGTTGCATACGATGCGAATTAAAACTGCTAATGTGTGAATCTAAACCTAATTCCACATACGCCGTAGGCTTCTATTTTTGACATTTTGGATGGGGTCGACTATGGAAAATATTTATTTTCCTAAGTGCACAAAAGTAAAATTCCGTAGACCTTTCAGGGACTCTGCCCCTAAGACCCCGCGAGGGGCGCTGCCCCTATGTACCCCACATAGTCTGTGTGGGAGTCAAAAATTTATTTAATGGGGAATGTCCCACATTAAAAGTATTGCAATTTAATATGTATATATGTATATGTAGATATACCTATGATAGCATATAGGTCGCCTTTAAAATCTATTTTATGTGATGAGTGCATGCACGGTTATGGTCTAGTATCCCCTTTTGTGAATGTTGTTGATGAATGTGGATGTCAGTCTTGTGGATATGTTTTTTTGTGAGTTCTATGGATGTATAATGGTTACATATGGATCCATTGTATAAAGTATTCGGCTTGCATGCCGAGCCTCATCTCTTATTTCAAAGTGTAATTAATTCTTTCCTTTTATATTTGTACTCATATGATGTAATAGAGATAGGGTTAGTTTTAATTTTTGTAAACTTGATGTAAGGAGGCCACTTGAAGATCCAACTCCAAGGAGTGTCCATGGAGAAGCACCATGAAGATCTAATTCCAAGAAGCTACCTGAAGATCCAACTCCAAGGAGAGCCCATGGAGAAGCAACAAGAAGATCCAATTCCCAGAAGCAACTTGAAGTTCCAACCTCACAAAGCATCCATGAAGTTGTTCATTGTAATGTTGATCATTACAGGCTTATAGGTTGATTCACAGGTGTTACACGAGATGCATAAGACCATTGGTGGACCGTAATCCTTTGTTGCTCTAAAGGATTACAATATTATGGCCATAACCGATGTATTTGTGTTTGTGATTGCATGTCTATCATTTGTGGTTGTGGATATAGTAGTATATGATATGTACTATAAGTATGTGGTGTTTGGATATGTATATGTATTAATTAAATCCCTCAATTAATAATATTTAATTTTAGTTGCCTTCCATAAAGAAACACACATGAAAATCTTGATCGACTATGTGTGGGCACGCCTCCCCGTGGTACACTGTCTATCTCATGGAAGTGTGATGGTGGGTGTGTGGGTCTGCCTCCGCAGGGTGCACACTCATCATGTTGGCTTATGGGTTGGACTTAACTAGGGAACCTTGATAGGATCAAGTACCTAGAGGCACACATATGTATCATGGCAAGGAGTTGTGCATGATCATCTATCCAAGAGTTACATATGATGCAATTGGCAAAAGTTGCCTACCTTAGTATTTGGTCTTTGACTCCGGCGTTGGCTGGGCATTGATCCAATTATTTTGGGTCTTGGCTCACTAGAGGGTTGTGCATTGCAATCTTCCAAGTTGATAGTGAGGGCTATCAATTTGAATAAAATAGTGGGAGCATAATTAATTAAAGGCCTAATTAATCTCGTTTATCAAATCTTTACAAGTCAAAATGTTTTGGACTAAATTCAAAATTTTCTTTTGTAGCAATCAAATGGAAAACAACACTCACATTTCTCATTGCGATCGGTCCTTGAGAAGGACAAACTTACCAGAACCAACTTTCAAAAATTGTTTAGAACGTTGAGAATTGTTCTCACACATGAGCGTAAGATCTATGTCTTTGAAACACCAGAGCCAGCGGAACCCGTCGTAAATGCGCCCAAGGCTGAAAAGGATGCTTACAAGAAGCACCTTGATGATGTCATTCATGTCAAGTGCCTGATGTTGTACTCAATGAACTATGAGTTGCAAGAGCAGCATGAGAACATGAATTTCATGGAGATGGTAACACATCTCAAGAACATGTATCAACATCAAGTAAGACAGGAGAGATATGATGTCTCAAAGGCTTTGTTCAAAAGCAAGATGAAAGAGGGAGACTCAGTTGGCACCCATATACTCACTTTGATTGGGTACGTGGAAAGCCTATCCAAGATGGGATTTCCCCTAGGTCAAGAGTTGGCCACTGATGTGATTCTACAATCGTTGCATGAATCATATAGTCATTTTGTCATGAACTACAACATGGACAATTTTGACAAGTCGTTGTCAGAATTGTTGGGCATGTTGAGGACAGCTGAAGCACAAATGAAGAAAGACAAGCCCAAGTCTATGATGATGATCAGTAAGACAAAGGGAAAGTCAAAAGGCAAAGGCAAGGCTAAGAAAAGTTCTATGGTCGGGCAGAAGCCAAAGTCATCCATGCTCAAAGCTAAAGGTGGGATCTCCAAAGAATGCAGTTGTCACCATTGTCACCAAGATGGACATTGGAAAAGAAATTGTCCTCTCTACCTGGAGGAACTAAGGAAGAAGAAGCAGGGGATAGAGATCTCCACTTCAGGTATATACGTTATTGAGATAAACTTAAATACTTCTTCATCATGGGTATTGGATACCGGATGTGGATCTCACATATGTTCTAATATGTAGGATCTGATAAGAAGTAAGCCTTTACGAAAGGGCCAAGTCGAGTAGCGGGTTGCTAATTGAGCAAGAGTTGATGCCACCGCAGTTGAAGTTATTAGTTTATCTTTGCCTATGGGCCTTGTAATAGAATTGGAGAATTGCTATTATGTACCTGCCATTAATAGAAATATTATTTCTGTATCTTGTATGGACAAGAGTGGATTTGAATTTCACATTAAGAATGGAATTATTTCTATTTCTAAAGATGAGATCTTTTATGTTAATGCCCCTATGTTGTATAGTATCTACTTGTTAGAACTTGAGACTAGCGTATACAACGTAAATACTAAAAGGTTAAAACTTGACAACTCAAACAAAACATTCTTATGGCATTGTTGTCTTGGGAACATAAATGAGAAGCGCATATCTAGACTCCATAAGGATGGTTATCTAGGCTCTTTTAATTTTGAATCATTAGAGACATGTGAGGCATGTTTATTAGGGAATATGACCAAGACTCCTTTCACTGGACACAGTGAGAGAGCTAGTGATCTGCTAGGGCTCATACATACTGATGTATGTGGACCTTTTATATCAAATGCTAGAGGTGGCTATCAATACTTCATTACCTTCACTGATGACCTCAGTAGGTATGGCTATGTATATCTTATGAAACACAAGTCAGAAACTCTTGAAATGTTCAAGACTTTCATGAATGAAGTAGAGAAGCAACTTGGTAAGAGTATTAAAGCACTTCATTCAGATCGAGGTGGTGAATACTTAAGCCAAGAGTTTGAGGACCTTCTGAGAGACTGTGGTATTGTATCACAATGGACTCCACCTGGTACACCACAACATAATGGTGTGTCAGAAAGAAGGAATCGTACATTATTAGACATGGTACAATCAATGATGAGTTCAGCCGAACTTCCAATATTGTTCTGGGGATATGCTCTTGAAACTGTAGCGTTTACACTTAACCGTGTACCTTCCAAATCGGTTCAAAAGACACCATATGAGATATGGAATGGGAATCGTCCCAATTTGTCTATGTTAAAGATTTGGGGATGTGAAGCTTATGTTAGGAAACAATTTCCTGAAAAGCTTGGACCCAAATCGAAAAAATGCTATTTTGTTGGATACCCCAACATAGTTGGGATTGAGGCTTAAATGATGATGATGATGATGACCCCATGGTAGAGCTTATTAAGAAGGATGAACTTATTAAGAGAGATTTTGAATCTCTACATCTCAATCAGAATATGACCCATGATAGAGCTGAATGGAAACGAAGGATCCATGTAGCCGACCCCAACATAGTTGGGATTGAGGCTTAAATGATGATGATGATGATGACCCCATGGAAACTCGGGGATACTACTTCTACACACCAACTGACAACAAAGTGTTTGTTGCTAGGACTGTTGTATTTCTTGAAAGGAATTTATTTCCAAAGGAATTAGGGGGAGGAATGTAGAGCTCAAAGAATTTTGACACCAACAAGAAAGCAGAGAACTTGAGGAGGTATATAAGGAACATGAAGACTCACAAATTGTTGTGGAATTTCAAGTTCCAAATGTAACATAGGAACCTCATAGGTCTAGTAGGACACGACTTGAGCCTGAGAGATTTGGATTTCTCATGACTCAAGACAGTGATGAATTGGGCATAGCAGATGAGCCAACTTCCTATCTAGAAGCTACTAAGGGACCTGAATCGGAGAAATGGCTCGAAGCCATGAGATCTGAGATGGAATCCATGTACACCAACAAGGTATGGACCTTGGTGGATCCACCCGAAGGGGTAAAACCCATAGGGTGCAAGTGGGTCTTCAAGAAGAAGACTGACATGGATGGAAATGTTCAAACCTATAAAGGTAGATTGGTTGCGAAAGGATTCCGTCAAATTCAAGGTGTTTATTATGACGAGATCTTCTCACCAGTTGCCATGGTTAAATCCATCAGGATCATGCTTGCCATTGCAGCTTATCATGACTGTGAGATTTGATAGATGGATGTTAAAACAACATTCCTTAATGGGAATTTACTCGAGGATGTGTACATGACACAACCTGAGGGTTTTATCGATCCAAAGGAAGGCAATAAAGTATGTAAGCTACAAAGGTCAATCTATGGATTGAAGCTAGCATCTCGGAGATGGAATCTACGTTTCGATGAAGTAGTTAAAAAGTTTGGCTTTAGTCAAAATGAAGATGAACCTTGTGTTTACAAAAGGGTTAGTGGCAGCACAATTGTATTTTTCATATTGTATGTGGATGACATACTATTGATGGGAAATGATATCCCTACTCTTCAGATAGTAAAAGGTTGGCTAGGGAAAACTTTCTCTATGAAGGATTTAGGAGAAGCATCCTATATATACTAGGGATCAAGATCTATAGAGATAGATCTAGAAGGCTTCTAGGCCTAAGCCAGAGCACATACATTGACAAGGTGCTAAAGAGGTTTATCATGGAGGGTTCTTAGAGAGGTAACTTGTCCATGTCCCATGGGGTTACAATCTCTAAAGCCCAGTGTCCTAGTTCATGTGATGAACGGGCACGCATGAGTAAGATTCCATATGCATCAGCAATTGGATCTATGATGTACATAATGTTATGTACCCGTCCTAATGTGTCATATGCTTTGAGCATGACGAGCCGGTATTAGTCAGATCCAGATGAATGTCACTAGACAGCCATAAAGAACATCCTAAAGTACTTGAGAAGTACTAAGGATCAATTCTTGGTATACGGTGGTGAGGAAGAGCTCGTGGTAAAGGGTTATACTGATGCTAGCTTCCAAACTGACAAAGATGACTACATATTGCAATCTAGATTTGTGTTTTGCCTGAACAATGGAGCTGTGAGCTGGAAGAGTTCCAAGCAAGAGATGTTGTGGATTCAATAACAGAGGCCAAATATATTGCCACATCTAATGCTGCAAAGGAAGTTGTGTGGATCAAGAAGTTCATTTCTAAACTTGGAGTGGTTCCAAGCGTTGGTGATGCAATTGAGTTGTTTTGCGACAACAATGGAGCAATTGCATAGGCTAAAGAACCAAGATCGCACCAACATTTCAAACATATTCTATGGTGGTTCCATCTCATACGAGAGATCGTACAATGAGGAGATGTGAAGATTTGCAGAGTACCTACAGAAAGCAATGTGGCTGACCTGCTCACAAAAGCACTTTCACAGTAGAAAAATGACGGACATGTTCGATCACTTGGATTGAGATTCATGAGTGATTGGGTATAAGTGTTAGTGGGAATCTGTTGGTATGTATGCCCATAGATACTATCATTCGATGATTGTAATGGGATACAATATAAACTATTTGTAATACTACATTGATCATATCAATAAAGGCAAGTTTCCAATCTATATGTTTGTGTTTTATATTGTGAGATGACCATAAAACTTATAGATGTCTATAGAATAATATACTCAATGATATATGTCTTCGGGTTGATGACCTAAACAGTGAGATCATATGTATGCTAAGAGTATGTATTCTTGTTTTATCCCTAATCGGTTGTTATTGTGGAAATATCCATAGACATCAATAACACATAAGATTAGAATGTATGTTGGTTGATGGAAGAATCTCATTATCCATGATATGGAGATATCAAACCAAATACATAGATACTTGTTAGAGAATAGTGTATCGGATAGACCCACCTTGAGAGTGACACATGGATACCATGATTGGTAGTTAGAGTCACATCTTATAATAATGGTGGTGATTGTGGTTCTTAGACCAAAAATCACTACACTTATCACATGTTTTTTGGTGTACTTTGACATCATCCATCGTGGTCCTGAATAAGGATTGAAATAAAGATGGTGCTTGGGTGCACTGTGACACATGGGGATGACTATGAGTGATGTAGATGGAATTTGTCCTTCCTACGGGAGTTTGATATTTCGGCCACTTGATAAGTGAGACTGAGAAATGCATGGCCATGCTGATGTGAGCCAATATGTGATATTGAGCTTACATATATCTTAGACAGTCTAATCTAGTTCAAGGAACATGGATTGAACATTGAAAAGGATAACAATTCCATGACTTGAGTTCAATCTAGATATCAGTGACAAAAGAACTATACAATCACTGTAACACCAGTCATGAATGATAGGTTAAGTTGTTCTCCAACTTCTCCAATTACTTGGGTGGCAATGAAGTCTTTCTAGATACCAATCATTGCTTGTGAAATCATAATATGATTATGGATATCATTGCCAATGTAATTTGGAGCCTACCGGGTCACACACATAGGATGTGTTGGAATAGGAGTATAATTGTGGATTTGATTGGAATTTCTCCGAATCACATTGATTATTAAAATGTTTATGCAATCGATTAGAATAATATTGGAGTGACTGGATCTAAGTGCAAGTGGGAGTCTGTTGGTATATATGCCCATAGAGACATCCCAATCGATTGTATGGAGTCGGATATTAATTAATCAATTAATGTGATTATTTGGTTAATTAATGAATTCTAGAATATTCTAATTAATCCATGAGCGTATTAATTAATGCAGTGTTTCTGTTTACCGATGGATTTAGGAAACCCTACTTCCCTTTGTATCCTATTTAAAGGAGGTTGACGGTCGATATCTATATAAGATATTGAGAGAGGCTTTTTAGTTTACGCTCATGTACGTAAACCCTAGCCGTCACCGTCCTTAGGATAGAAATGAGAGCAACACGCCGCTAGCACGCCGCCGCACAGAGATGACTCCTTCCCGTCAGCTTAGGAAGTGCGACGTGGAGTTATAGTCCATCCCCGTGGATGAAGTAGAGACGCAAACGCTGAGATGCCTATGTTCGGAGGACAGTGATGATCATCCGTGCGCATTACGAGCAGCACACATCATCGCACAAAAGGAGCGCCGTCGGATCTTCCTGCGACAGTGAACGGGAGAGAAGTTGTGTCCATGTAGAAAAGTGTCGTTGCACACCTTTGTGCAATGGGACATCGCCGGACTTGCTCCGTGATAAGGTATATCCTGTAAACACTCCTTCCGAATACACTGTTGTCGACGAGATCCTGTTTCGGGTTGAGTGGGATTTTTTTTGTTGCTTCCACCGTGTGTGTTATCTCCACAAAATCCAATAGGTTGCGGTGGCAGCATTCTACCTTGCTTCTTAGACGATGCTGATGGAGATGAACGGTGCGTCATGGTGGTGGTATCGTCGAGGGAGCGAAAGGAGTAGGTTGAAACAAATTGGAGACGAGAGGAAGAGGACGGCGGTCACGAGAGCAGAGAGTTAGAGAGAATAGAACAGGGTTTCGTGCGTGAGCAAAATCTCAGGAAGCAAAGGAAAGAAAAGGGGAAGGGGTCGAGTGATATTTATAGAAAAAGGAAGGGAGACGTTACAAATTCTAAAGGACAAATGGTTTTGAGACCGTATGGAGTCCAAACGGTTTCAAGACCGTTTGGAGCTCAAACAATTTCGAGACCGTATGGAGCTCAAACAGTTTCAAGACCGTATGGAGCTCAAACGGTTTCGAGACTGTAAGGATTCAAACGGTTTTGAGACCGTATGGAGCTCAAACAGTTTTGAGACCATAATGATCCAAATGGTTTTGAGACCGTATGGAGTCCAAACGGTATAAAGACCGTGTGGATCCAAATAGTTTCAAAACCGTTAAGATAGAAAAAGTTTTTGGTTGTTATATTTTTATGTTTGTTTTGGATGTTATGTAAATTTTTATATTTTCTGGATAAAGGCGAAAGGTCTAAGAAAAAAAAGAAAATTGTCAAAACTAAATAAAATAAAAGGTGATACTCAGTTTCTAGGTTGCCTCCCAAGTAGCGCCTGGGTTTTACGTCGTTGGCTCGGCGAAGTTCTGACTTGATTAGATTGATGTGGTGGGATCATGAATCGCAATGGTTTGTCTTGGAATTTCGTCAGTTGGGGTATAATATTTCTTTAATCTATGGCCATTAACAGTTATCTCTCCTCCATTGTTGTCAATAATGATGATTGCTTCGGTCGGGTAGATGTGCTTGATGGTGAATGGCTCAGACCACTTCGTGTGAAGTTTTCTTAGGAACATCTTAAGTCTAGAATTGAAAAGAAGGACTTTATCTCCGACGATGATGTCTTTCCTTTTTAGATGTCCATCATGCCACATCTTAGTTTATTCTTTGTAGATCCTAGCACTTTGGTAGGCGGTCATTCGTAGTTCCTCAAGTTCTTGCAATTGCAGTTGTCTATATTTGCCAGTGCTTTTGAAATCAAAATTCAATTGTTTGATGGCCCACCAAGCTTTGTGTTCCAGTTCAACTGGAAGATGACATGACTTCCCATATACCAAACAAAACGGGGTCATTCCTATTGGTGTTTTATAAGCAGTGTGGTATACCCAAAGGGCATCGGGGAGCTTAGCGGACCAATCTATGTGATGTTTGTTGACCGGTTTTTCTAGAATGTCCTTTAGTTATCTATTTCAGACTTCGACTTGGCCGCTTGTCTGTGGATGGTAAGGTGTGGCGACCTTGTGTTTAACTCCATATTTTCTTAGGAGGGCTTCGAAACTTCATTCTGAAAAATGAGATTCTCTGTCTGATATGATTTTTTGGGGGATTCTGAATCTAGGGAAGAGGATATCCTTGAACATTTGGATAACTGGTTTGGAATTGTAAGATACAGTTGGTATAGCCTCTACCCATTTTGAAACATAATCCACATCAACCAGTATATATGAGAATCCATAAGATGAGGCGAAAGGGCCCATGTAGTCTATTCCCCATACATCAAAAAGCTCGATTTCTTGCCATAAGGTAAGAGGCATTTCATTTCTTTTTGATATAATCTTGGAAAGTTGACATTTATTGCAGGATCAGACAAAATTATGGGTGTCCTTTGCTATCGTTGGCCAAAAGAAACCATATTGAAGAACTTTGAGAGAAGTTTTCTTTGAACTCATGTGCCCCCCAGTAGGGCCAGAATGGCAATGTTCTAGAATAGGGATAATTTCTTCTTCTGGTAGGCAACGACGGAAAAGTCCGTCCACACATAGACGGAAAAGATATGGTTCATCCCAGAAGTATTGCTTAACATCATGAAGGAATTTCCTTTTATCGTGGTGAGAGGCGGAAGGGTGGATAATTCATGTAGCCAGATAGTTTACTATATTGGCATACTAAGGAAATTTGGTGGTAACTTTCATAAGCTGGTCGTCGGGCAGGGAGTCTCAGATAGGTATATTAGCATCCTCCTGAGACTCGATGTGACTTAGATGATCAGCGACGACATTTTCCACCCCGCTCTTGTCCATTATTTCTAAGTCAAATTCTTGAAGCATCAATACCCAACGGATGAGTCTGGGTTTTGCATCTTGTTTCTGAATTAGGTATTTGATGGCTGAGTGGTTCGTGTATACTATGACTTTCGATCCGATAAGATAGGAATGAAATTTCTCAAAGGCGTAGATGACGGCTAAGAATTCCTTTTTAGTAGTATCATAATTCTTTTGTGTCTCATCTAGCATTTTTTATGCATAGTATATCACTTGGGGCTTTTTGTCTATTCTCTTCCCTAGCACTGCTCCTATAGCATAGTCTCTAGCGTCACACATTATCTCGAAAGGTTGTGACCAGTCAGGTTCCCTTAGAATAGGTGCATAGATTAGAGCATTCTTTCAGGTTGTGAAGCTATGTAGGCATTCATGGTTAAAATTTAAATCAGCATCCTTGGTTAGTAAGTAGGTCAAGGGTTTTGCTATTTTTGAGAAGTCTTTAATAAATCTTCGATAGAATCCAGCATGACCCAAAAATGCTCAGACTCCCCTTATGTCCTTTGGTGGTGACAGCTTTGAGATGACATCAATCTTTTCTTTGTCTACTTCAATTCCTCTTTCACTTACTCGATGTTCGAGGACAACACCTTCGGTTACCATAAAGTGGCACTTTTCCCAATTCAGGATAAGGTTTGTTTCCTCACATCTTTGTAAAACTTTCCTGAGGTTGAGTAGACAATTGTCAAAAGAATCTCTGTAAACTGAAAAGTCATCCATAAATACTTCCATTATGGACTCGGTTAAACCTACGAAAATTTCTGACATACACCTTTGGAAAGTTGTGGGTGTGTTACACAGCCCAAAAGGCATCCTTCTGAAAGCATATGTTTCGAAGGGGCAAGTAAAGGTTGTTTTTTCTTGGTCTTCTGGGTGTATTGGAATTTGATAGAACCGGGAATAACCATCGAGGTATAAGAAAAACTTTTGGTGGGTCAAGCGTTCAAGGACTTCGTCAAGGAAAGGTTGAGTGAAGTGGTCTTTTCTTGTTGCTTTGTTTAGTTATCTGTAATCGATATACATCCTCCATCCTGTGATAGTCCTAGTGGGTACTAGCTCATTTTTATCATTCAGAACGACAGTGGTCCCCCCCTTTTTGGGAACCACTTGGACCGGACTAACCCACTGAGAATCGGAAATTTGATAAATGATACCAGCTTTTAGGAGTTTCAAAACCTCAAGGCGAACCACCTCTTTGAGATTTGGGTTTAATTTTCTCTGGTGTTCCCGTGAAGGTTTAAACTCTTCTACCATGGGTAATTTGTGCATGCACAGAGCTGGATTTATTACTGTTAGGTCAGTCATCTTGTACCCAATGACTTTCTTGTGCTTTCTTAATTCAATAAGCAGTCTTTCTTCTTGGTCGTCTATTAAAGTGGAACTGATAATGACCAGGCATAATTTTTCTTCGTCAAGGAAGGCATGCTTGAGCCCAACTGGTATGGCTTTCATCTCAGGTGTCTGGGGTACTTCTATGGTTTCCAAAGTGGTGACATATTTCAATTCCTCAAAGATGGCTGTCGGAGCTTCTTCGGCTTGGTCTAAGTATCACAGACATTGTTGTACTAGTTCGCTGGCTGAAAATTCAACTTGTGGGTTTGTCAAGACATTCTCCAAATCATCAGATGGTTTGGCTGTTTCTGGCTGTAATTGAGACATTTTTTCTATTGCCTCAAGAAGGAAAACTTCTTCCTGGATACTGGGACCTTTTAGGCTATTAAGGACTCTAAATTGGATGGCTTCTTTTCCTAGTCTTAAGATAATTGTGTATGCTGCAACATCGATAAGTGCTCTTGTGGTAGCAAGGAAAGGCCTACCGAATATTATTGGATATCTTAGATCTTACTTTATATCCATAATCACAAAGTCGCAAGGGACATAAGAGTCTTTCCCTATCCTAATTGGGATGTCTTCAATGATCCCCAATGGTGCAGTGATGGTAGAATCGACCAGCTGAATTGTCATTTTTTTGGTAATAACTCGGTAAAACCCCACCTTTTGCACATTGAGAAGGGCATAATAGATATACTAGCTCCTAGATCAGCTAATATTTTTTTGCTAGAGGTGTTCCCGATGGAACATTGGATACCAAAGGATCCATGACCTTTTTGTTTCCTTGGCATTTTGTTGAGAATAATATCAGAGGTTGTCTATGCCAGTTTAACAGTCTCTTGTTCTCCACTCATATATTTCTTTGATAGTAAGGTCTTCAGGTATTTTGACCAAGTTGGGATTTTAGAATGAGCATCGAGGAATGGAATATCGACATATAGCTTCTTCATAGCTTCCTTGAATTTCTAGAATCTAGTGTCTAGCTTAGTTTCCCTCAATCTACCTGGGTAGGGTATCCTAGGCTTATATGGTGGGACTTCTGGTTCCTTAGTAACTTGCTCTTTTTCCTTTTCCTTCCCAGCCTCTACAGATTGGTTTGTTCTAGTAATTGGGTTGACCTCAATTATATCTTCATCTTCTTGAATGATTTTTGTGGCTTTAGTAAGGACATGACCCGACCTTGTGGTGATGTCTTTTAATTGCTCTTGTCTGGATTGATCGTGTCTTGGGGTTATCTTTGGTTGACCAGAAAAAGTGCCGACCAGAGGTTTTAGTTGAGCTACGATTTGTGCTAACTGAGTTTCAATATCTTTTTGCTGGGCTTGCTGGTTGGCAAGCATGGTTTGTTGCAATTGCAGCATTTGTCTTATCAATGACAGTTCATCTGTCGGTGGAGGTGGATTATTCTTTTGTGGAAGTTGTTGATACTATTGTGGTTGCTGCTGCTGAGGCACGGTGGATAGTTGGGGTTGTTGAACATGTGGTTGTTGCAGTTGGGATTGCTACAATTGAGGGTGCAGTGGTGGATGAGTATATTGATAATATGTAGAAGGATTTCTTGGTTGTGTGAATCCTTGCAATCCTCCTCTAAAGTTTCCCTAGTTTCTATTATAATTGTTCTGGAAACCTGGTGGTGATCTATTAAAAACTCCTCCTTGGGTCTGGTGCTATGGGTTGGCAGTCCCTGCAGGATTCCCATATTGAAACCTGGGATGGTTTCTTGGTTGATTTGGGTTATCGTAAGCTTGTCCTGGTATGGTGTGGAGGGAGTTTACTTGTTCTAGTGACAGATCCTCAGGTTGTTCGATGATCGGTTCATACTGTGGCTGCAGTGTCTGCATGTCCATCATCACATTATATAGGATACCACATGATAAAGTGGGGATATCGAATGCATGACATGCCTCGCAAGTCATGGTAGCTGCCTTGACCTGCCGGGGGTTCTTCTTTTCTCCAAGTTTCGTTTCAAGAACTTGTTTCTTGTGAGCGATAGTTTTTAGGGCTTCAGCGATGGCTTTCATTTCCATTGATTCTTCAGCCTTACAAACTTTTAGAATTCCCCTGGTGGATGACCTTCCCCAGTTAGGTTGGTTCTCGGCCCCTAGCGTAACAATTCTCCAGACATCTTCGTAATTCTTTCGCATGAAATTCCCCCCAGACGAGGAATCCAAAAATTTCTTAATATCATCACTTACTCCTCTGTAGAATGTCTCTATCAGCTAGTTTTGAGAGATTCCGTGATGCGGACATTTCCTCAAAAGTTCCTTAAATCTCTCCCATGATTCTGCCAGTGATTCCCCAGGGAGTTGAGAGAAGTGATTAATTTGTCCCCTAATCTCGTAAGTAAAGGTAGAAAGAACTTTTCTAGAAACTTTTCTTCCAAAGGATCCCAGGTGGTGATTGACTCCCCATCTAATGCATTATACCAACTCAATGCCCTTCCGGATAAAGTGAAGTGAAATAGGTGTAGCATGATTGCATCGAAAGGAACTCCGGCATGTGGTACTAGCTGAAAAAGAGACTTGAATCGCTTTAGGTGGTCCATGCAGTCATCCCTAGCACCTCCAGAAAATGAAATACCTTGCATAAGGGTATGAGATTAACTGTTGTTGTATACCCACTGACACACAAAATATATCCAGGACATACTTCTATCATAATTAGTGATTCACCGAATGGTAATCTAAACAAGAATTCATACGATAAATCATGGGTTATAAGAATTTATTCACTAACTATCGATCTTTGAATAATAAAATGTGTCAAACCAGGATCTATCAAAATTGTAATTGAAATACTATTAAAGAGAAGCATCTAACTTGGAACAACTATGGGATAGATGAATCCTTTATATTGATTCATACAAAATAAAATTCATGTAGCTCTCCCTTTGCAACATCATCCTCTCTTACAACTACTAGTACTAGGTTCTCACCCTTTAGTGCATGAGGCTACTACAGAACTTGTACCTCTAACTGGATTGTATCTCTAAGGATATGAAACTTTATTTATGGACTTTATTTAAGTATAAACTAAAACTTTGAGTAGTCACTCTTAATATGTCCCATCTTCCCACACTAACACTAAAGTATTAACTCCCCAACATTAGCCAAAATGTGTACTACAACAGTTGTAACACATAGTTGTATTTTGTCTTTGTGGAACTGTAATTGATGTTGATGACCCTATAGGCCTTGATAAAGGTTCCAAACTAGGTGGTTTACTCCATCTACTAGAGCAAGACCTTCCTCCACTATGTGAAGACTAGATCCTTGTCTTCCAAACATACCAAGACTTCATGCTATCCTAAAAAAGAAACCACTAACTATATATCCATCACTGCTCTTTCCTCCTCAACTGAAATCTCTAGATATTTTCCTATCTTCAGAATGCTTGTCAACATTAACTAACTCTCCTATATGTCTTGAAACCTCCAAAAACTATCTAATTTTTTCTCTATCCCTTCCCTAACTAGTGATATGTTGTGACTAATTTATGGTATTGATGCTTGTTGAAATCTTATATCATTGTTGTGATCCTTGGTGACTCTGCCTCGACTGTTGAGTCACCTCTTCATTATTCACAAGGAATGACCACTTAGTATGCCCCACATGTCGACGCTTGAAATAGGTTTTTCTCTTATACCACGGCTTAGATGGCCCCGTTACAGACATTGATGTTGCACTTTGAGATCCCACAGGTGGAAAGCTACTGCCTCTGCTTCTGCTCTATGTCCACTGTGAGTAAGTCACTGACCTCTATTGAGGCAGAGGTACATAGAACCTAGGCTTCTTTAAGCCTCTAGAAGATTGTTCTTGGCCTCTTCTTAGCTTTCATCTTGCGCTTCTCTAAAACTGATTGTTCTACCCTACAAACTAATTCCACAAAAGTAGCAAACCTCTCTCTATTCTCTAAGGATGACACTTAAGTTGTCAATTTAGTACTCAAATCCTTATCAAAGTGCATGATCCTCTCCTTGTGCTTTGTAGCCATGTGCAGACAAAATCTTAGAAGCTCCGTAAACTTACACTAGTACAGGAATGGTCTGTAGCGTCGGTTTTTTTAAGCCTGCAGCGTCACTTTTTAACCGATGCCTAAGTGGTTGTCACTATAGAATTTGCTCTATAGTGTCGGTTTATTTAACCAAATAAAACTGACCTTACATAGTAAACACCGACGCAACGGGTTGTAAAAATTCTGACCTAGGCGAGAAAAAAGGAGCCTGTAAGGTCGGTTATTCGAAAAATACCGACCCTATAAACAGTCTTGGTCGAGAAAATTATCGAATGAAAGTTTTTCGGTCGACAATTTTCTCGACCAAGAGAGTTTACAGGGTCGGTTTTTTTGAAATAACCGACCCTAAAGATTGAATAAACATTTCAGTGTAACACTCGGTCGAGAAAATTGTCGACCGAAAGGTACACTGAAAATGTTTATTCAATCTTTAAGGTCGATTTTTGTAAATAACCGAACTTATAGAGGACATTTAGAGTTGGTTTTGTACAAAAACCGACGCTAAATATTGAATAAACATTTCAGTGTAACACTCGGTCGAGAAAATTATCGATCGAAAATATTTCGGTCGACAAACTTGTCGACCGAGGGGTACACTGAAAATGTTTATTCAATCTTTTAGGTCGGTTTTTGTAAATAACCAACCTTATAGAGGACATTTAGAGTCGGTTTTGTACAAAAACCGACGCTAGAAGTTATATTTCGGTCAAAAATTTGCTCGTCCGAAGAGGGTACACTGAATTCAATCTTTAGGGTCAGTTATTTAAAAAAAATGACGCTAGAAGTTATGATTTTTTTTAAAATTTATGTAGAAATTGAAATAGAACAGAAGAATAAGAAGATTCATATATTCTGGGAGAGGGGAGCATTGATACTCAACCGTCACCATTCAAAACCACACATTCATAACAAAAATGATTCATAATCACATCATAATTTACAAAATGATAGAGTGCAAGTATGAGATGACAAATACAAAAGTAAATATGAAAGAGTACTCAAACCACATACATAAATGGAGCCGACATATTTAATCCAATGCTATATCGACTTCATTTATAAAAGACTCTGACCACTCTTCTCGGAATTCATCCAAGTCCACATGTGTGTAAGGCTGGGTTGTAAAGATCTGTAACAGAAAATACACATGCTAATATTTTATAAAAGGACTACAATCGCTTGTAAATTTATGATGTTATTCTTTATTACCTGACTTGTAGTCTGAATGTCATGTGATTCTTATTTGACAATAGCTTGCATATATTTCATTACATAGTAGCCACAAGCCCAGTCATTATTTTTCATAGGAAACTACAAATAACAAATTATACTTAATGTTAGTAAACTACTATAAACATCAATTGAGATAAGAGTATAAGAGTTGACATATTACAGTTGAAAATTAATACATATAAGAGTAAGCAGTTGTCAAAGTAGCTACTTTGACATTTTTCAAAGTCAATGTCTTTAATTTTGTGGGTATTTGTCCTCCAGCTTCATGAAAAGCCTTTATACCCCTATCAAATTAAACTATAGTTGGTAAAATAGAAATTCTAAATAGAAATATCATGTTGAAGCATTGATTAAATTTATGCTTACTCCATAGCTGGCAATTTCAGTTTGTGACTCCTTATTGTTTTACCCATTGGGTCAAGATAATAAAGAGTCATCAATTTTGGGGCAATCACCACTAATTCCCAATGTCTAGCTCTGAGTAAGAATAAAACAAACATTAAAATAAATAATTTTATTCATTATTAAAATTATATTGAATAATAATACTTACTGGACGTTAAAAGGAATTAGGATAATTTCCTTCCCCTCACTAGCAAAATATTTGAATGCATCAGAGAAGTACTCATTCACATCCTCAATATGTGTCTCCACCTGACTACTGACCGAAGGAACTAAGAATCCAACATTCTTTATATCAAAGTTTGTGGCCTCGGTATATAAATGGCTGTTAAACATTTGTAATTATTTTCATATGTAGAAATAAGCTAAAAATGTGTATTGGAATTTTCTATATATATTGATAGATCCTTACCTTATCCATACTTCTATTATCGAAGTGTTCAACCGATCATACCAGAACAACTCTATAATATCATCAAGAAAAATAAAATTTTGAAAGTCCCTCCCAGCTGCATCTTGTGTTAAATTGACCAACATATGTGATACCGATATTTGGTTGGCTAAGTATCGACACAAACATTTAGATTTGCTTCCCAATTCATCGAATTTAGTTTCGGGAATGAAAGATGGCTTGGGCATAGGAGGACGACTAGTAGAAGATTTACTTTTTGGTTTACAAACCTGTTAATTAAATTACATACTTATAATACATGAGTTCATATAAGCAGTCAAATATGAAAAATATGGTAGAAATAAGGTATACCTTGTCATTGATAACTAAGTGTCTAGGCCAACCCACCATAGCATCCTCAGCTTCTTCAACTGTACTATATTGAGGATTAGGTATGGGTAGTGGTTTGTCCGCCATTCCGTCATACACAAGATGGATGGACACACGACAAATGTCATCAGTAATTTGTTGGAAATGCAATGTACCACGAAGGTTGTACACCTTGCCCGCTGCCACAACATTATATTCAGGAACCTCCACTACAAGTTTACAGTTCATACCAACCTAGATTGAAATAATATAAGTTATATAAGAAATAGTAGAACAGATACATGTTACAACTATATATATTATCATATATTTATCATACTAATAACACAATATATAGAACAAAAACTTACTACAGATTGTTGTAGTGGGTCATCGGGAGTGCTCCCATGACCTTCTACAACTGGAGAATGGGCTTGTACCTCATCACTTGAGAGACGCGCATTATGAATAGGTTGAGAAGGTTGAGTAGGCTGAAATGAAGACATTATTTCTTTTACTTTCTGTGCTACTAATGCTTCAACATCCTCTTGTGTAAGACCTCCTGCACGACCTCTTTTAGATTGCGAAGGGCCAAAATAAGACTTGAATCCTATGCCAGCTCCTAATCCCCTAACACGGCCAGGATGCTCCTTCGTACCAAGAGCAACTGCTAGTTCATCCATGTAGCCAGTTGGGATGAACTTTCCTTCCTTCCTTTGCTCGTGGAGATAAATCTATTCATAGTTAATAAAAATATTAAATCACAATATCAATTAGATATAAATAAATCTATGTTTTTGGGAGTTACTCTTTACTTTGTTGGGATAAACCTACCATCTTTTGTGCCACCTCCTTAGTTGCATGGTTGACAATTTCACCGGCTCGATTCTTTCTAGCATCAATCCATGTCAAGTGTCGGGGTGGTCGCTCAACTTGAATTGTACTAGATTCTTCTCCAGAAGATGATTGCTTCTCTTGTAGTTGGTGGCGGAAGGCATAACCACCGGGCCCCTAGCAATGGTCATGCACATTTTTAGCCCGTCTTTCCTTTTGAGCCTGGTGAATAGCCTGATCATTTAAAATGAGGTATTGCAATTTAGACTTGGCAAACATGTATAAAAAGATTCACCTCCTTAATTGTATAAAATTAAATATTCATACAATACATCACAATCTTTATTACCTCAAACTCTTCCGATCTCGTAGCTGTAACAAATCTTTCCCACACCTCAGGATCTATAAAAATATATACATCTGTAGCTTTCTTCTTTTGTTTAGGATTATTTATAAATTCCCTTACAAGATATGTCTTAAAACCCCTCCATCGTACACCACAACGTTGTAGCACTCTTTTCTTGTGATCTTTTTCATTTAGATGAAAAACACCCTATACATACAAAAGAAGCAATTCATAATGTTGTTTTGAAAAGGAATTAATTCCAAGAAAACTAAATTAGAATCAATAGATAAAAAACATATTAAAATAATATCACCTCCACTCACAGATATATCTTTCCATATGAGGTCTTTTTGGCATTAGGAACATCATTCCAAGTTTCTATATCTATTGGCACCTTACTGCGCGCGGTCGCCCCTACGTAATGCTTGAAAGCACTAGCATGTTCCCCAATAGGTGCTCCTATCATATCAAACTGTACTGGCAATTTATCCCCTTTAGCCCTGAGCTCCTGCAGCCTACGCATCAATGTAGGACCTCTAAGTTTCTTAGCATCACCACTACCATCCTCATGATGCTCATGCTCAGAATGTTCATCTTCACTCACCATTTTAGAACCTGCAAGTATACATGATAAAAAAAATAAGTGATAATAAAAGCATAAGTGATAAGGTATACATGATAATAAAATAAAAAAATTCAAATTCATTAACAATATGTTTCACCCTATCATATACAACATTTCCTAGTATAGGTTTAGGAGCACTTCATTCCTCAATTGACCCATTAAAGGTTTTTCGTTGCCTTCGATAAGGATGCACTGGTGTGAGAAATCTCCGATGACCAAGATATATGATTTTACCACCATGTTTCAGTCTGATTGAATCAGTATTTTCCTCACAAACAGGACATGCTTTGTATCCTTTTATGCTATATCCAGACAAATTCCATAAGCTGGAAAGTCATTAATCATGCAAAATCACATAGCACGCAAACTAAAGATCTCTTTACGTGAAGCATCATATGTCATAATACCTTCTTCCCATAGTTTCATTAGGTCATCAATTAGAGGTTGAAGGTAAACATCAATATCATTTCCAGGTTGCTTGGGCCCTGATATCAATATTAACAACATCACATACTTATTTTTCATACACAACCAAGGAGGAAGATTGTATATAACAATCATAACAGGCCACGTGCTATGTTGGTTTCTTAATGTACCATAGGGATTCATTCCATCTGTACAGAGTCTAAGTCTTAGGTTTCTTGGTTCTTTACCAAATTGAGGGTATAATAAATCAATTTTGTTCCATTGTGGTGAATCAGATGCATGTCGTAGGATGCCATCATCATTGACCTTTAACTCCCCATGCCAAGACAAATTTTGTGCATCTTCTGTATTAGCAAATAAGCGTTGAAATCGTGGTATTATTGGTAGATACCACATCACCTTGGCAGGAGATCCATTTTTAGCCTTAGCTGAATTTGTAGTCTTATACCTTGACGCACCACATTGTGGACAATTTATCAAATTACTATAGTCCTTCTGAAATAACACACAATCATTTAGACATGCATGAATCTCCTTAGCCTCCATTCCCATTGGGCACATTATTTTCTTTGCTTGATATGTTGAAATTGGAAGCTCGTTGCCTTCAGGAAGAATTTCCTTTAACAAAGACAACAGTGAAGTGAAACTCTTATCGCTCCACCGGTTTTGAGCTTTAAGAGTATATAATCGCATCACAACACTCAACCTTGTGAACTTAGTACAACCCTTATATAATGGTTTTTAAGCATCATGGACAATGTTTGCAAATAAAGAAGGTGGATCAATGACATTGTCCCGACAACTACGTAGCATCTCATCAACCATATCATCCTGAATTTGGTCATCTTGAATCAGTTCATCATTAACATTATCATCATTATCTATATCTTCTATGCCACAACTATTAGTATCGACATTTTCTGATCCATAATTCAATTTCTCTCCATGCCAATACCATTCATTATAACCTTGTATGATCCCATTGCATATGACATGATTCTTAATTTCCTCACTAGTATCAACTTTCAAATTGTTACAACAATTTCTACATGGACAATATAGCCTATATGTAGGTAGTTTCCTATGTTCCTCAGCAAATCTGATAAATTCATCAAGACCTTTGGCAAACTCTGGACTGCAACGGTTCTTGATAGACATCCAACTTCGATCCATTTTCTATATCACATTAAAATTAATTATAAAACTAACAGTTTAATATTGATACTATAATAATATGTAAGTTTTTATTGATAGGAAGTTAATTACTTATATACTAAAGTGTACCACCTATCCTATTTTTGAATATTTAATTTCACTAGTAACTGTGTAATGTATGTTTTGTTTTGAAGAAAATTTCAGCAGCATTTCCCCTAAGTTCTCCAAGTACACCGATGTAAATGGAAAATAACCACTCACATATGTACCCAGAGAACAAATGAAGAAATCCTACTGAAATAATCTACAAAACTAAACATACATTATACAGGTACATCCTAAGTGAGATTAAAATATCCAAAAATAGTCCCAAACCGGGGACTATCCAAAGTTTACTCCTAATGAGTAAATTTTGAACGGGTTTCTAAGTTAATATATAAATGCATTATTTTCATATTTATATATTAAGTTAAACATCATGCATCAACCCTAAAGTGTCAATCTAGGAGTACACATGTCTAATCTAGTATTAATTTCTAAAATTTATATAATGAATACATATGAAAAAAGACATGTTTTTATTATTGGGTTATCAAATCATATAAAATGGAAAATACTTGTACAAATTAGCAAAGTAAGGTCGTTTCCAACAGTCCAAAGATTGAAATCATTATAATATTCAGAACTATTTGTGAACATTACAGTAAATATGATTAAAACATTTATTGCTCCCACATAAATAAGGAGCAGGTCCACTCACGGTCGAAATTTAGTCGACCGAGAGCCCACCTGCGTGCAGCGTCTAGGTCCACTCTCGGTCGACAAATTCGTTGACCGAGAGTGGACCTGGACGCAGTGCGCAGGTGGGATCTCGTTCGACTAATTGTCGACCGAGATGGACCTGGACGCAGCAATGGCGGTGGGCGGAAATGAAGGAGGCGGGAACAAAGGAACGAAGGAAGCGGCGAACTTACTTGGAAATGGCAGCGACCTTCGTGGAGGATCAGACGACCTTCACAGAGAGGTGGCGACCTTCGTGGAAGAGTGGAGAGGCGGCGACGACGAGCTCTTTTCGTAGAGAGGAGGCAAAACTTTGGCGGCGTAGAGAGGTAGCAACGTCTTCACATACGAACACCACGATCCTCTTGGCGGCGCAGAGAGGTGGCACAGGCTTCACAGCAACGGCTTCATGGAGAGAAGGCAACGCATTCGCGGCGGAATGACACTGGAAAAAGCAAGGGTTCGCGGCGCCGCGGGAGAGAGAATAGAACAAAGAAAAGGGTTTCGCGGGAGGAAGAAAGACTAATGTTTCGACTTTTTCATGGAGTGAAATACTTGTAGCATCGGTTAACAACAAAAAACCGACGCTAAAGATAAACGGTGCCTATGTCGGGTTGTTTAAAAACACTCAAACGCATTTTCGGTTGACAAATTTGTCCACCGAAAAGACCTCTAGGGTCGGTTATAAGGAAAAAACCGACGCTACAAGTGCTTATACGAAGGAAATTTGGCCCCTTTCGGTCGAAAAATTTGTCGACTGAGAAGGAGCAAGATTTCCTTCGTATAAGCACCTCTACGGTCGATTTTTTCCTTATAATCGACCCTAAGTTTATCTCGGTCGACAATATTGTCGACCGAAGAGGACTTTAGGGTCGGTTATAAAGAAAAAATCGACCGTAGAGGTGCTTCTAAGAAGGAAATTTGGCTCCTTTCGGTAGATGAATTTGTCGACCGATATCGGTCGACAAATTCGTCGACCGAAAGGGGCCAGATTTCCTTCGTATAAGCACTTGTAGCGTCGGTTTTTTCCTTATAACCGACCCTAGAGGTCTTTTCGGTCGACAAATTCATCGACCGAGAATGCGTGAACTAAACTGGATCGAAAATTCATGTTGGTCGACAATAATTGTCGATCGAGGAGCGTTTTAGGGTCGGTTATAAAGAAAAAACCGACCCTAGAGGTGCTTATACACGTGAAATCTGACTCTTTTTCGGTCGACAAATTCGTTGACCGAGGGAGCTCTAAGGTGCTTACACAACCCTAATAATGATGTTATGTGAAACCCTAATATATGATGATGTTGTATGAAACCCTAATATGGGATAATGTTATGTGAAACCCTAATATGGCATGATATTATGTGAAACCCTAATATGGGAATGTTATGTGAAACCCTAATATAGGGTGATGTTGTGTAAAAACCCTAATATGGGATAATGTTATGTGAAATTTCAATATGGGATGATGATGTGAAACCCTAATTGATAAAGATGGGAAACTCTAACCCTAATGAGAGAATAGTGATGTTATTTTTGTATTGCATGATGTTGATATGAAATTGATATGGTTGATATGAAATTGAGATGCTTGTGTAACAAATATCCTGAATACCTTGGTCAGATGACCTGAAGGTAATAGTTACCTGATAACTGATAACCATGTTTAGTGATGAACTAAGGGTTTGAATACCCAGATCTAGCAAATGTGATGATGGTGGTATTGAGGGATGTGAATTCCCAACAATGAGACAAAAGATTGAGATCCCAATGCTTTATAACGTTTTTAAAAGTACTAAACTCGATCCAAAATTTCTGTCGGTCGACAATATTGTCGACCAAGGAGGCCTTTAGGGTCGGTTATAAGGAAAAAAACCGACCCTAGAGGTGCTTATACACGTGAAATATGGCTCTTATTCGGTAGACGAATTTGTCGATCGAGGAGCCCTTAAGGGTCGGTTATAAGTGAAAAACCGACCCTAGAGGTGCTTATACACGTTAAATTTGGTTCTTATTCGGTCGACGAATTTGTCGACTGAGGTGCCTTAGAGGTGCTTATAACCTACCCTAGAGGTGATCCTAAGTCCTCCTCGGTCGAAAATATTGTCGACTGAGAGTGTCTCGGTTGACAATATTTTCAACCAAGATTAACCCTGTTTCAATGTTTTAAATTAAGTACCAAGTGTGTGTATGAGTGTGCAGTTGTGACACTATTATAGGGGATGACCTATCTAAGTGTTGTAAATGGCTAGGTAAGATCTAACGCTTGATTTACATGATATCTAAGTACTTGTAAAAGATCTTACATGATATCCAATATAATCATTTTGTTTGACTCTTTAGTTCTCCCCCTTAATTTTATTCTATGCTCCCCCTTAAAGAGATATTTAATTTTAAAACCAAGTGATTCTTTGTCTAATTTAGCCATAATTTATTTTTCAATCATTTGAAATAACAATATTCTTATATAACATGTATATGTCCAAATGAAGCCATGGAAAACACTTTTATTCATAACAATTTAATGCCCATACACTTTATAAGATGAAGCATGACATACTTGCTTTATAAAAAGATATCCATTACAATCATTACAAAGATATCTCATAATCTCAATGAAAAGACCAAAGGATTACATCAATGTCTGGGTCTTTTCCAAGAAAGGGCTCAACTCCATAGTATTTGACCAGTGTCTGCCACTCCAAGGCACCTGTCTTGGTTAAGGCATAAGCCTCCAAGAAGGTGGGAACACGATCAAAGCGAAAGTGGGCAGCAATGTCTTGAAGTTGAATTGGGGAAAACTGAGTATGTGTGAGATCAGGAGATGGTGAAGGTGGAATTTGATAGTAGTTGTAGGAAGGATTGTATGGATTTATCATGCCAGGATTAAGGGAATAGGGATATTCATCAGGTTGGTTAGGAGAGAGAGTTTGCATCCTTTGGTTTAAATAAGTCATGGCATGGTGATTATAATCCAATTGCCTACTTAGGTGATATTGGGATCTAGCAATGTATGTCAAGGTGTTTGTATTAGGATCATGGGGTAGGTTGGTAGGAGGAGGTGGTGGAGGTATGTCTTGGGTGGATGTCTCCCCTTCAGTCCTAGCCCTTTTGTGGCCAAAGTCGATTCCCATCTTTTCCACCGTATTTTTACTTATCTTTTGGGGTTTTCTATCCCATGTGTAACCTAAGTCGTCATCAATATTCTTCTTAAGAAAATGTTGAATGATTTAGCATACAAAGTCAGCATAAGGTGGATTGCCAGAAAACTCAAGCATATTCTTAAGGATGATATGAATAAAGTTTATGGGAATACCTTTGAGAATGGCATAGTTAAGGTACATACGAAAGGTGGGTACTTCAGATTTGTTTGCTCTAGGATGGATATTGGTGGCAACAATGAGATTTATGATCCTAGCTTCAGGTTTTAAATTTATGGCATAATAGGTACCCCTATCTTCATGACAAGTCGTATTTGATTGAAAGATGGCTCTTTTGACATCACTAAGGCTAGTTGTAGTGTCATCTTGGGAGAGTTTGTTGAGTGGATTTCCTATGGTGAGATCAAGAAAATCTTTATATTCTTCTATGTCTATGTCAAGCATATCAAGAATACCTAGGGGTGAGCAGAATTTGGTTAATAACCGATTAACCGAATGGTTAATTTCGAATGGTTAATTCTTTTTAGACTATTTGGTTAATTCGGTTAATTCGGTTAATTTGGTTAATTTAATTCGGTTAATCAGTTAAATGGTTAATTTCATGGTTAAAGATATTTTTGGTATGGTTAACCAAATTAACCAAATAGTTATAATTTATTCTTAAATAATATCCTACACATGTATATATACATATATAGTTGTACTTTTATTTCAAAAAACTTCCCCATATACTTAGTAATCAAGTTTTCACGAGCCATACAACATTATATTTCCAGAAATACCACTATAATATAAAAATTGTTCAAAATTCAATGAGTATTTCAAATAACATTATTACACATGTGTTATTTGGTTAACCAAATTAACCGACTGAATTAACCGTTAACCGATTGGACAATAACCGAATTAACCGACGCAATACGGTTAGGTTAATGGTTAAAATCTCAAACCACAAATTAACCATTTAACCGAACCGAATTAACCATAACCGACTGAATTAACCGCATGCTCACCCCTAAGAATACCCTCCTCATTAAAATGTAATCCATACCCACCAACCATAGAGGAGAAGGTATCATGGTCAGGATGTGGGGTTAAATTGGCATAGAATTCATTAACTACTTTGGAGGAGTAGGAATGGAAGGAGGGATTTAGAAAATCAGTCAAATGTTGCACCTCAAAGAGTTCCTCCAAATCGAAAATGGTGTGGAAGTCCATGACGTCGACTGGCCGTCGTGGAAGAGGAGTTCTTGAGGAGAGCCTGAGGTAGCGGTCGTCTGCACCTGCGTCGTTGAAGGGGACGTCGTTGATGAACGCCAGCGTTGGAGAGACCGTCCTTCCTTTCCTACCTACAACTTGCTTCTTTCCACGCGTAGATGATGAAGCCATTTCGTTGCTTTGAAGTGGAGAAGTAGCAAGCAAGACTTGGATGTAGAGAAGCTAAAGATTTTCACAAGAATACACTAGAGAGGAGCTAGAGAAGTGAGAATGTGAAGGTGTGAAGAAATGGATCGTTTTGGGTGCTATTTATAGCAAAACAAAGCCCATTTCGGTCGACAATTTGTCGACGGATGCCCACAACGGTCGTCTCCCGGTCGGCCAACGGTCGATCGAACTAGCCGTTACGACGGTCGATTTTCTAGCCGTTACGATTTTTTTTATATATTTTAATCAGAATATTGCCTTTTTAATTCAACCAAATGGAGGTTCACAGGGTTGGCCTCGGTCTAACAATTCGTCGACCGATGTTGTCTCGGTCGAACAATTCGTCGACCGAAAAAGAGCCAGATTTCCTTAGTATAAGTACCTCTAGGGTCGGTTTTTTCCTTAAAACTGGCCCTAGAGGTATGTATTCATGTGTGAAATACTAAACTGGATCCTAAGTTTATCTCGGTCAACAATATTGTCGACCGAAAATCCCTCTAGGGTCGGTTATAAAGAAAAACCGACGCTACAGGAGCTTATATGAACGAATCTGGCTGTATCTCGGTCGACAAATTCGTCGACCGAGAAACAGCCAGATTTCCTTCGTATAAGTACCTTTAGGGTCGGTTTTTTGCTTATAACCGACCCTAAAGTCCATTTCGGTCGACAATATTATTGATTGAGATAAACTTACGATCCAGTTTAGTTTTTCACAAGCGTGAACTAAATTGGAACCAAAATTCATCTCAGTCGACAATATTGTCGACCGAATAGACTTCTAAGGTCGGTTATAAGAAAAAAAACAGACCCTAAAAGTTGCTTATACACTTGAAATCTGACTCCTTATCGGTCATCGAATTTGTCGACTGAGATTATCTATCGAAGTATTCGTCAACCGAGGAAAGCTCTAAGGTCGGTTATAAGTACAAATCCGACGCTAGAGGTGCTTATAAATGTGTGAACTAAACTGGATCCAGAATTGATATCGGTCGACGAATTTGTCGACCGAGGAGCCTTTAGTTTTGGTTTTAAAGGAAAAATCGACCTTAGAGGTGCTGAACCGAAGAGGACTTTAGGGTCGGTTATAAGGAAAAAACCGACCCTAAAGGTTCTCGTATACGTGAAATCTAGCTCTTATTCGGTCGACAAATTTGTCGACCGAGGAGCCCTTTAGGATCAGTTATAAGGAAAAACCGACCCTATAGATCGAGGCGCGAAGCCAAAATCAAGCAATTTTTTTCCGCGGGAAACTTGTAATTGACTTTCTAAACCAATTGTCTATAAGGTCGCTTATTTTATAAAAACCGACCCTATAGAGATGCACTACAAGGTCAGTTATTTTAAGAAAAGCGACCCAAGAGGTCTTAAGTGGTGCCCGCGTTTTTTATAGACATATAAGTTCGGTTATTTGGAAAACCGACCCTATAGAGATACACTACAAGGTCGGTTATGTTAAGAAAAGCGACCCAAGAGGTCTTAAGTGGTGCCTGCGTTTTTATAAACATATAATGTCAGTTATTTGGAAAACCGATCCTATAGAGTTACACTACAAGGTCGGTTTTTTTAAGAAAACCAACCCAAGAGGTCTTAAGTGGTGCCCACATTTTTTTTAGACATATAAGGTCGGTTATTTGGAAAAACCAACCCTACACGTAGGGACGTTATAACCCATTTATGTACTAGTGTTAGCTTCATAAGCACTAATTGACATAAATACTTGTCAGATATTATCAAACTGTACAATTTTCTCATCCAAATAAGTCTCTAGAAAGTATCTACTTACGAACTCTCTTCGGAAGTGGCAAAGCCAAAAATTCTAAGTTGGGAGGGCACTATGCGATTCTGTAGTTTAAATATTTCCATGTGAAATATAGTATATTGTTCTAAATGGAACATAATGTGAGCATGATTTTTTATATCTAACACATAATATAAAAATATTAACTGAAATAATGTGCAATTCAACCACATATAGACTTTGTACTTCCAACAAAAATGTCTTAATCCAACAAAAATGGCTTTATAGAAAATGAGTGCTTGATTTTTCGTATTTTTAGTTTTGTACTTGTGATGCTAACTTTCTCCTACTCATTACAAATAACTATGTGGAACATCTAAAACTATATGCACGGTGACTTTGTATTATGCACATTTCAAGACTTTTCAATGCCATCCGATTTATGAAAAAAAACTAGCCTATCTTGTAAAGTATGACTCATATTCTCCAATTCTCATGTTGAATAATTCAATGTTCTATAGCTATCTAATTTTATCATGTAGGATGGTAGGATGGAAATATTTTAGGGGAAAATCATCCATAAAGTATTGTCATCATTGTATTTCTCCTCTTATCTTCTACTCCAAGCCACCAAAACTCAGCATATCCTTTAAATAGATACATAGAATGGTTGATCACCATGTCTTATGATAACTTTATTAAGCAGAGAACTTTTTCTAGTTGGTGAAGGCACACATCTGCCATAGTTGGGTCTATTATTATAGAAAACACAATCTCACCAAGCTTCTTCACCAGCCCATAGGATCTCATTAGATCCTTACTAGAAGATGTAGATCTCCTATCCATATTATATTTTTATTTTGTCTCCAAAAATATATGATACATGCTTGTTGCATCATCCCTATCTCTCCACCTTGTGTCATTTGTCGAGGGTCAGGGCCATACTACCTCTCAACTTGTTCCTCACCAAATCCATGTCCCTTTCCTACCATCTACATATTCATAATAGAAATATATCTATTAGAAAATTATAGATCCAAGATCAAAGCATCCTCAACCTATTGGTCTCTTACCACCTCTGTCCCAACCCTAGCTAGACCTAACCTCTAATACCAATTTAAGTTTACATGACCTAAACCTAAAAATACCAATGTTCAGGCCCTCCAAGGAGGAATTAAAACAAACCAATCATCTTAGAACTTGTCATAAACTATCTTATCTTTTTCTTTCCTTTAATCATAAAGAACATGACAAAACATTACAATTTAGAACTAGAAACATTAAACTTGCAAATTGTACTTCAAATTTCAATATATTTTGACTTTTAAGTCAACAAAAGAGTTATTTCATAACAAAAATCAAGTATCACGTATTAAAAACGTCTCACAACTCACTCTTTCTTTTTATGAGGATCTATAGGAAGGATATGACACTGATTAAATAATATAACTACTTATTCATAAGACCTATACTCTACTCTTAATGAAATCTAGATTTTGTCTCTTCTAGAAGAGATAATCATTTACCTAAAAAATGTTTAGTATGTTGATGAGTTAATGGCCCAATGCATAGAAACTCAAAATGTAACCATGCTATATAGAGTTATTTGCTATTTAGGATGCAAGCAAGTTGATCAAGGTAATTGAGAGCAATCAAATAATTTTAGCATAACACGATTATTAGTCATAGTTAACTAGAGTAAATAACTAACTAAACATATAGTTCTTCACTGCATTTATTTAATAGTCTGGACCTACATGAGTTATACCACAACATATGAAAGCATCACATAAAGCTATGATCTCATTATACAAGACTTAGAATAATGCTTAAGATTCTAAGTCTGAAATCTCTAGTTACCCTATCTGCAATGAGCCTCAATGGATAATGGGAGCATCCATATATCTAGACTCCTCAAAATATGGGTCCTCAAGTGGAGAGTCAAAACACTTTGGTTGTCTATGCATTAGTGGTTCCACTAGGGCTAGCCAGTAAATGATTAATAGTGGAACCACTGGCATCTCTGATTAATGTTGGGTACCACACTATTATAATGAGTCTGTCCTCACTAGACTAGATCCATGCACCCTTATTTAGAATGATCCAGCTATCTCAATCCAGACATATCCTCTATTTTAGAAACAAGTCTCCTCCTCACAGAGCAAGCCTCCTATGTTGGATTCTACATTGTTCAGTGTATCTATTGCCTAATGAAATTTTACTTGTGCATATGACATCCTTATTATAGCTAATATCACCCTTTCTTTGACAATGTAGAAATTTTCATTAATAATCATAATTATTTAGCAAATAGAAACACTAGAATTCTCTAAAATCACAAATCAATTCTGTAGATCTAGAATTAGGGCACACCTGAGTTTCCAGTACCTCTAAATACAATATTCCATTTACCCTATTCCAATGCATCTTGCACAACAATTGAACACATCAACATCATAGATCACAATATATCAAGTAATATATTTCCTATACTAAAAAATTACTATGCAAACATAATAATTTTGCAATAACAACTATTCCATAAGAAATAACACAAAAAACATCATTATTTCAAACTTGTTGTAATGACCCTGAATTTTAGGCTTTTGATACCTAGCAAAGTATTTTAAGACCGTGAATGTTATGTAGAATATTGGTACAATATTGAGGAATGGGTTATTCAATAATCAACTCTTTTTACCCAAAAGGTATAATTAGAGATGCAATTGATAATTATTAGACCTATTTGAGTTCAAATATGATGAATAGCTTTTATTAATTGACTTGGGTCCTTAGAGGCCGATATGTCCACATAGTATACATGGTAAGATCAAGTGATGAATTAATGATATCAGAGGTATGTTAGTATCATTACAAGAGTTTCTGGACAATGTAAGATTAAGATTTTGTTGATCACATGAACTGAGTTTAAGTTTTATGCACCTATTTGTAAAGTTGTTTGAAGAATTTATTTCCATGAACAAGTAATGGATTTTGAGCCTCAAACTTTGACAGAAGCTGCTTTAGGATATTATAATCCTATATCCAAAATTTTAGATTATTAGGAGATTTCTACAAATAGACATGTTAATTAGGGTTTCACGATCTCATTATTATGGATCAACCCTTATCACATAGTTTACTCATAATGAGAGAATAAGGGCTTAATTATATAAGCATTCATCTCTCTCATTCTCTCTCTCATCCTCTTTAGGATGTTAACTACTCCAAGATTAATCTAGGTCAACTCTTCTCTTGAGTACACATAGCTAGGGTTAACCTTCACAATCATCATGGGTCTACATCTTTAATAATCATATAGATGATTGACCTTTGATCATATTAGATGACCAAATGGTCTAATCAATTAAACCATCAATTATATAAGGAATTCAAAAGAATTGACCAATTAAACTTTCAAATCCACAAAATGATCAATTGGGTTAACCATTGAAATCTTCAAATGCATTAAGTATCTAAATAGGTTCACCATTTTGGACCTTCAATTAAATGAGATATTCAAATGGATTAACCATGTTGATCTTCACAATGTTACTTACTTAGTCCCTCAATGATCTTGGTTCTCATAAATCAATTGGTTAAAAACCATTTGAACAAGTTTTACTTGAAATCAATTAGACAAAGTAAGTATTGAAACTGTTTGCACTTTGGGTCTCCAAACGGTTTGAGATCGTTTGGTCCCAAACAGTCCTAAGACCATTTGGTCCCAAATGGTGTTGAGACCGTTTGGACCCAAACGGTCTTGAGACCGTTTGGTCCAAACCTCTCAAAACCGCATGGACCAAAAAGGCACTTCAACACTCAATCGACTCAATGTTTCAAACCATGAACAAATTATAAATTGAACCACTAAAGTATTCATCAATTGGACCAATGAATCACCATTCAATTAGACCTTCAATTTAGGGTTTTGAACCCAATTGAAAAAGGTTTGATAATCAAGAAACCATCACTTCAGGTTTGAAATCGAGGATCCATCAATGGTTGACATTGTGGAATCAAATCAATTGAAATCAATGAATTATCATCATCGCATGATATGACCTGACCTCAAACGGTCTTGGATGACCACCAAATGGTCTTGAGACCATTTGGTTGATCTCCAAACGGTCTTGAGGCCGTTTGCCCATTCCATCATCAAAATCCATGACATCCACTTAGGATTTTGGACTATTAGATTGATTATCAAATCAGCACTTAGTTGCAATTCAATTTGGTACCATTGGACCTTCAAACACTTAGCCATACTTAACCCTAGACCTCCAAACGGTCTTGGGTGACCCCCAAACGGTCTTGAGACCATTTGGGTGATCCCCAAATGGTTTTGAAACTGTAAGGGTCAATCAACCCAAAACATCATCTCAACCAATTTCAAAATCAGCACTTAGCCGATTAGGGTTTGCAATTAAGGAATCAATCACATTTGAAAACCATCAAGGTCAACCAATTGGAACCATTGGATCAAGATCCAAGTACCACATCATATATATTCAAATGTTCAACCATCTCAAATGGTCAACCATTCCAAACGGTTTGTAATCCAAACCACCAAATGGTTTGCAAACAGTTTGGTCACCAAATGGTTTGGTGAAACCGTTTGGACTCAACATTGAAATCGTTTGCCCTAGATATTTGGGGAGGTGTGTGCTTATGATGATGTCATCATCATCAAGCTCCAAACTCATGAAATCTACTGTGATTTCCATGGAGATTGCATCAATCAACCAAACTTAATTTCGGAAATGTAGAAATGATCACCAATTGATAAAGAATTGATTGCAATAATAAAATTAAGGGTTCAAGTTATAAAACCTGCCTCCAATTGAGATCCAAAGCTCCAAGCTAATAAAAACAATGGTGGATGCAACTCCTTTCACTATTCCAAGGGTCGTCCTCAAGCTTTGAGTGAAAAGAATTGGTTAGAATTGAAGAGGGGATCGAGATATGAAGAATTCATGCATTGATTTTCGATTTTCACCATGGATTCAAGGTGAAAGGAGGTCAAGAACCTTACCAACAGGTTGGGGGTCGTCCTCCTGATCCTCCACAGCTCCTTGGTCGTTTTTCAAGTAAGGGGAAAGAAAAGAATCCCAAAAAGCCTTTGTTTTGGCTTGGAAAGGGTACTTTTATAAGAAAATTGATGAGCGAGAAAATCTTTTATAAAAGTCTTTTAATTCCAAAATTGTTGCCACCACTCCCCCCTTGGTTTCTTGCATGCAAGGGAATATATATCCCCACCGAACTCCCTTCCATTATCCATGAATTAAGGGAAAAGAAATTAAGCACCTTAACCCTTATAATAAGAATATCCATATTTGAGTGGAAATTCTTTTTCTTATAATAATGGTGAGTGGAATTTCACCTCCTTAGGATATGCTCGTGCCTTTGCAAGGCTTTAAGCTCATCCACACACATCTTAATCCAACCATTTTAATTTTGGTTGAAGGCCCTTTAATTAATACATTCATTTTTGCCCTAAATTGAATTAGGATTTCAATTAGGATTAAATCTTGATTATTTTAATATCAAGATTCTCTTTCCTCCAACTTAATTCAAATGAGGCACCCATCTCATTTTATTTGCTCTACATGATGACAAGAAACATTAGGGACCTTATTGAAGTGGTAATTTGCATATTGAACCCTAGGTTTTGGGTAAATTGCACATTACACCAAAACTAGGTTTTAATGCACAAGGATTGCTTTACAAGCTTAATCTTGGTGCCCAAGCTTGTGAAAACCATACCACTACATCATATTCATTCTTATGATGTCTCAACATCATAGGAACATCTTATCATCCAAAATTTGCAGTTTAACCCCTTCACTTGGGTAATTTGCACTTTAGTCCAAAATAAGCAAACATTGCTTCAACATTGTTCAAACATGACCAAAATTGAAATATAAGTTTCTCATGAGCCCTAATTACTTTTCCCAAGATAAGATTAAGCATATACTCAACCTTATTAGGCAAAAAATCTAGGGTTAACACATAACCCAGGTCAGGGATGTTACAAATTATAAACCCCTAACAAGGATTTCGTCCCGGAAATCCCAGGAAAAGGAGGGATAGATTTATTCAGTTATCATACCCTCAAGTATCCACATAATATCTTAATATATATTATGGAGATATCATGGATTCTGTAATCCACACAAAATTCCTTTCATTAATTCAACCTTATCAACGTTTATATTTATGCAAAGCATAAACCCCTAACATATGATGTCCATATTATTGAAAGGAAGAAGCATAAAAGAGCATACTTCTATCATCACCCAAGAATATTTATCAAAAGGGAAAACATAGATAATTCACTCAGCAATCCTTTATTCGTTTAGGAAAGTTCACTTAGAAAACTCTATGTAATTGGGAATGTTCACTTATCTTTTCCTTTTTAATTAGGAATGTTCACCTAGTTCTTCCTATTAGTTGGGAATGTTCACATAACTATTCCTTTTAGTTGGAAATGTTCACATAGCTTTTCCTTTTAGTTGGGAATGTTCACATAGCTTTTCCTTTTAGTTGGGAATGTTCACATAGCTCTTCCTATTAGTTGGGAATGTTCACATAGCTCTTCCTATTAGTTGGGAATGTTCACATAGCTCTTCCTATTAGTTGGGAATGTTCACATAGCTCTTCCTATTAGTTGGGAATGTTCACATAGCTCTTCCTATTAGTTGGGAATGTTCACATAGCTCTTCCTATTAGTTGGGAATGTTCACATAGCACTTCCTATTAGTTGGGAATGTTCACATAGCTCTTCCTATCAGTTGGGAATGTTCACATAGCTCTTCCTATTAGTTGGGAATGTTCACATAGCTTTTCCTTTTAGTTGCATTATACTCTCTAGATTGTTTCAGAATGACTACTTGATCAGAGTAATAAAAAAGGCAGCAATCTAAGAGTTTCATACTTGCCTTATCTTCAATAATCATATACCTGGCCAGGGTATATAAGTATTGAGATTAGGTAGTATGCACTTTACTTACTATCATATTCCTCACTTTTCATATCATTATACACAAAGGATTTTCCATTCTTAAATTTTTCTTCAGACATCACTTCTAAATCTCATCTTTCAACACACAGATAAGGGAGATTATAAAACATTTTAAGGAACACTGAGTAAGATATAAGTTCTCATCTCCCTTATGTCCTTATAGGACTAGTCAAAGGAAGTTAAAAAATAACTACTTTTATATCTTTAACACATAGAATTAGAAAATGAGATATCAGAATGAATTTATTTCATCTGACCTGTCTGGGACGTCTGTCCACATCCTCTATTATTACTAGACAACTGCCTCCTTTGTGATCCTTGTTGACTCTGCCCCTGAGGTTGAGTCATCATTGGATTCTCGCCTGGATAATCCTTTACTAGATGTCCCAGTTGTCTACATTGATAACAGATCCTAGGTGCAAAATAGGGTCTGTGAGGTCCAACTATTGATGTTGATGCTATGTTGGAGGCTCTATTTGGAACATTACTACGATCCCTATCCCTACTTCACATCCATTATGTTTGGGTATGGAATCTTGATGATGCTGCCGATGTAGAAAATCTTAACTTCTTAAAACTTTCGGACCTTTGTCCTTGAGACTGGGTGTACACCTTCTTGCCACTAGTATGTCGTTTCTCAAATTCAGACCTCTCTATCCTCCTTACCAATTCCATAAAGGTGGCTAACCTCTCCCTGTTCTCTAAAGCAGACACAAGGGTGGTCAGTTCAGCATTCAACTCCTTCTCAAAACACTGAATTCTTTCCTCATCATTAACTGCCATTTGCAGACAAAACTGCAACAACTCCATGAACTTAGCTGCATACTCATTAACGCTCATCTGTCCTTGTTTGATCCTCTCAAATTGAGAAATCTTCTCATCTAGATATGTCTTAGGGAAGTATCTACTGACGAATTCTCATCGGAATACCTCCCATCCAACTTCTTCACCTGGTCTCTTATCTTCTTCTATCATCCACCAATGACCAGCACTCCCTTTTAGGAGGTACACAACATGTCTTACCTTTTCATCTTCAGGGATATCAAGAATCCTAAAAGCCTTTTCTAGTTCTGTCAGCCACAAATCAGCATCTGCTAGATCAGATGTACCAGCATAATCTATGGCTCCAACCCGGCGAAGTCTCTCAAAAGTCTTGCCGGTTACATAGCCCTCATGGTGAGATGATGCCTTAGGTGCAGGTATTTGCATCCTATCTGTCATGTGAGTCATGGCATCCATAAACTGCCCAAACATGGTTTGGAGGGCTGGGTTCCCCATGTCAGCTTGGTTAAACTGGGGATGTTTAGGTACAGGCTCCTCTCTATTATGGTCTCCTGCACCTCCTCCTGGTGCAGTAGTGCTGCCCTCAGCAGCATGTTCTTCATGTGGTCCAAACATCTTCAAGTTCTTCTTCTCCTATGTGAGCAGAAGATACTATCAGATAAACTAGAAGACACTTAGAACAGACTCTACAACCTTAGTCCTATGTCTATGTAGATTCAGCGAACCTAGAGCTCTGATACCACTTAATTGTGGCATACAACTCATAAAAACATAATTAACTAATGCGGAAGCATTCACTAAGCAGCTGATTACCAAAAATCACTAAAAATTAAAACCTTTTTATCAAAAGATCCATCAAGTAAAAACTTTCTCACATAGAACAAAAGTAACACATTTACATTCTATTTTTCAAAAGTACATAACTTGTATCATCTCTTTCTGTGAATTACAAGTATCAGCTGCCCTGTTAAACTAAACATAGGCAATATGAAAAATCTTGAGGCATTGAGCCAAAATCTCGAAAGCACAAACTACTACTCCGAGGACCTGAGAGTACAGAGACGACACATAGGACTCTATTTACATCTATACAAGGCATAACAGCCAGTTTCTCCACCTGAGACTTCATTGTTGTCCCTACTACTGCTGTTGCTGTCCTTCACCTACTGAAGGATTCCTGCCTCCTCGTCTGTGTCCACCTAAAAATGTGATTCCCATGGGGGTGAGACAATTGTAAATTGCCCCAACGAGAGATATAAATCTCTGCCAGAAACATTATTATTGCATCTTAAGAAGATAGATATGAATAGAGGAGTCATATTTATTTGACAGCAGATATTTTAATGTCTAACAGATTAGAACATTATTCTTATCAGAAGCATTGCAACTATAACTTGATAGAATCAACATGCCACTTATCCTTTAAGGAATATGAAGAACATGTATGATATTTATTCACTATAGAATCATTACCACAACATTAACTCTCTTCAGGCTTAGATCATATATCTAATGACTGGCATTGTCATTGGGGAGTCATGGCTTGTAGCCATACTCTTTTCACAAAGTGTTGGGATCTTAGTCCCTCAACTCATCAAGTACATTTCCACTTCTTAATAAGTTTATTATCATGATTATAGAATCTGGGTATTTGAACCCTTATCTAATCAAAGAATACTTGTTACCACTTATTAGGTAACTTCAGACCTTCAGGTCATCTGACCAAGGACATTATAAATCTTGCTACACAAAGTATTGCACATAGTACACAAAGTTCAATGATTCTTACTACACAACGCCTATGAAGACTTATAAAACCTATAAAACATTCTCAATAAACAAACATCATAGCCCATACCTGGCTATGCATCTCATCTCATCATCCCTGCATGATTAGTATTCATGATAACAATTATAATGCTTTCAAATCAGTATCATACAACACTAAGTAGTATCACTATTCCCTTTTTAGGGTTCATGATTTCTCTTTCACATCAGTACCATACAAAATAAGGGTTATCATATTACATTCATAACTCATCAATCTATATTAGAGTTTCACATAGGATTACTTTGTGTTAAGACTTCACATAGCATCATCTTGTACTAGGGTTTCACATAGCATTACCCTGTATTAGGGTTCACATAGCATTAACTTATGCTAGGGTTTCACATAGCATTACCCTATATTAGGGATTCACATAGCAAGGAATCAATATGAATAACATAAGTATTCAATCATACTTATTTATTCTCATCATTCATCATTGAATGTATTATCAACATAAAGTATGAGTTTCTCTCTCATCTTTATCAGAATATGATTGTATCATAGTCTATTGATTTGTATTAACCTTTTCATAAGGTATGTTAGCCTACATTCAACAGGGTGCATTACATCTCAATGTAACCATTGACATGAAACATCTCATGTGTCATTCATCCAATTGCATTTGGACTTATACCACATCAAGGTATAGCAGTATTGGAGAGTTGGATGTGATATCTATCATATCTTAATGTATCACTTCCCTCAACACCTTTATCTTACTTGAGTTTATACACTTATCTTGTATTAGGGTATTCCCCATCCTAATACTTTATGCACTAGTTCATCACATTTATCATGTAAGGTATTGGTCATTAGTCACTCAGATTATACAATCGTTCCCAATACTATGGACTCATCCTTGAGTTAAGAACTATTAATATAAGGATATCCATCATTAACCTATCTAGGGGTTACATTTGTCATAACATTATTCACTATTCCATTATTAGGAATAGTATTCTCCATATTTATAATTTGAGGATTCACATAGAATATTCCATACATTTATGGATTTCACATAGTAATACTCTTCAATAGAGTTTCATATAATCATCCTTCTATATCAAGGATTCACCTAGTATTATGTGAAATTAATATTTCACAACACATCACCCAGTGCTAGGTCTTCACATAGGATTAGTGGCACTACCCTATATTAGGGTTTCATGCACCTTACCCCATTTTAGGGATTAAGGTTTTCTATTCATATCCAAGTAAGGTTTCTCTTACCTCATACCCAAATTAGGGTTAGGATATACAATTCCCATTAAATTAGGGTTTCCTTCATTGTTACACTAAGTTAGGATTACATCATCACCCTGGATTCATGATGACACTCATCTTTTCGCTAGATTAGGGTTTCACAGATAGCTTCGTTCTAATTAGAGTTTCACACATAGCATTTCTCTAATTAGGGTTTCACATATAGCATTTCTCTAATTAGGGTTTCACACATAGCATTGCTTTAATTAGGGCTTCACACATAGCATTTCTCTAATTACAGTTTCACACATAGCATTGCTCTAATTAGGGTTTCACACATAGCATTGCTCTAATTAGGGTTTCACACATAGTATTGCTCTAATTAGGGTTTCACACATAGCATTGCTCTAATTAGGGTTTCACACATAGCACTGCTCTAATTAGGGTTTCACACATAACATTGCTCTAATTAGGGTTTCACACATAGCATTGCTCTAATTATGGTTTCACACATAGCATTGCTCTAATTAGGGTTTCATGATCTCATTATTATGGATCAACCCTTATCACATAGTTTACTCATAATGAGAGAATTAGGGCTTAATTATATAAGCATTCATCTCTCTCATCCTATTTAGGATGTTAACTACTACAAGATTAATCTAGGTCAACTCTTCTCTTGAGTACACATAGCTAGGGTTAACCTTTACAATCATCATGGGTCTACATCTTTAATAATCACATAGCTGATTGACCTTTGATCATATTAGATGACCAAATTGTCTAATCAATTAAACCAACAATTATATAAGGAATTCAAAAGAATTGACCAATTAAACTTTCAAATCCACAAAATGATCAATTGGTTTAACCATTGAAATCTTCAAATACATTAAGTATCTAAATAGGTTCACCATTTTGGACCTTCAATTACATGAGATATTCAAATGGATTAACCATGTTGATCTTCACAATGTTACTTACTTAGACCCTCAATGATCTTGGTTCTCATAAATCAATTGGTTGAAAACCATTTGAACAAGTTGTACTTGAAATCAATTAGACAAAGTAAGTATTGAAACCGTTTGCACTTTGGGTCTCCAAACGGTTTGAGATCGTTCGGTCCCAAATGGTCTTGAGACCATTTGGTCCCAAATGTTCTTGTGACCGTTTGGACTCAATCGGTCTTGAGACCGTTTGGACCCAAAAATTCTTGAGACCGTTTGGTCCAAACCTCTCAAAACCGCATGGACCAAAAAGGCACTTCAACACTCAATCGACTCAATGTTTCAATCCATGGACCAATTATAAATTGAACCACTAAAGTATTCATCAATTGGACCACTGAATCACCATTCAATTAGACCTTCAATTTAGGGTTTTGAACCCAATTGAACTAGGTTTGATAATCAAGAAACCATCACTTAGGGTTTGAAATCGAGGATCCATCAATGGTTGACATTGTGGAATCAAATCAATTGAAATCAATGAACTATCATCATCACATGATATGACCTGACCTCAAACGGTCTTGGATGACCACCAAATGGTCTTGAGATCGTTTTCCCATTCCATCATCAAAATCCATGACATCCACTTAGGGTTTTGGACCATTAGATTGATTATCAAATCGACACTTAGTTGCAATTCAATTTGGTACCATTGGACCTTCAAACACTTAGCCATACTTAACCCTAGACCTCCAAATGGTCTTGGGTGACCCCCAAACGGTCTTGAGACTGTTTGGGTGATCCGCAAATGGTTTTGAAACTGTTTGGGTCAATCAACCCAAAACATCATCTCAACCAATTTAAAAATCAGCACTTAGCCGATTAGGGTTTGCAATTAAGGAATCAATCACATTTGAAACCATCAAGGTCAAATAATTGGAACCATTGGATCAAGATCCAAGTACCACAGCATAACTCTTCAAACGGTCAACCATCTCAAATGGTCAACCATTCCAAATGGTTTGGATCACCAAACGGTTTGGTGAAACCGTTTGGACTCAACATTGAAACCATTTCCCCTAGATATTTGGGGAGGTGTGTGCTTATGATGATGTCATCATCATCAAGCTCCAAACTCACAAAATCTACTGTTATTTCCATGGAGATTGCATCAATCAACCAAACTTAATTTCAGAAATGTAGAAATGATCACCAATTGATAAGGAATTGATTGCAATAATAAAATTAAGGGTTCAAGTTTTAAAACCCGCCTCCAATTGAGCTCCAAAGATCCAAGCTCACAGAAACAATGGTGGATGCAACTCCTTTCACTATTCCAAGGGTCGTCCTCAAGCTTTGAGTGAAAAGAATTGGTTAGAATTGAAGAGGGGATCGAGATATGAAGAATTCATGCATTGATTTTCAATTTTCACCATGGATTCAGGGTGAAAGGAGGTCAAGAACCTTACCAACAGGTTGGGGGTCGTCCTCCTGATCCTCCACAGCTCCTTGGTCGTTTTCCAAGCAAGGGGAAAGAAACGAATCCGAAAAATCCTTTGTTTTGGCTTGGAAAGGGTACTTTTATAAGAAAATTGATGAGCGAGAAAATCTTTTATAAAAGTCTTTTAATTCCAAAATTGTTGCCACCACTCCCCCCTTGGTTTCTTGCATGCAAGGGAATATATATCCCCACCGAACTCCCTTCCATTATCCATGAATTAAGGGAAAAGAAATTAAGCACCTTAACCCTTATAATAAGAATATCCATATTTGAGTGGAAATTCTTTTTCTTATAATAATGGTGAGTGGAATTTCACCTCCTTAGGATATGCTCGTGCCTTTGCAAGGCTTTAAGCTCATCCACACACATCTTAATCCAACCATTTTAATTTTGGTTGAAGGCCCTTTAATTAATACATTCATTTTTGCCCTAAATTGAATTAGGGTTTCAATTAGGATTAAATCTTGATTATTTTAATATCAAGATTCTCTCTCCTCCAACGTAATTCAAATGAGGCACCCCTCTCATTTTATTTGCTCTAAATTATTCCAAGAAACATTAGGGACCTTATTTATGTGGTAATTTGCATATTGAACCCTAGGTTTTGGGTAAATTACACATTACACCAAAACTAGGTTTTAATACACAAGGATTGCTTTACAAGCTTAATCTTGGTGCCCAAGCTTGTCAAAACCATACCACTACATCATATTCATTCTTATGATGTCTCAACATCATAGGAACATCTTATAATGCAACATTTTCAATTTAACCCATTAACTTGGGTAATTTGCACTTTAGTCCAAAATAAGCAAACATTGCTTCAACATTGTTCAAATAGGACCAAAATTGAAAAATAAGTTTCTCATGAACCCTAATTAATTTTCCCAAGATAAGATTAAGAATCTACTCAACCTTATTAGGAAAAACATCTAGGGTTAACAAATAACCTACGTCAGGGATGTTACCGCGGGGAGATAGGAGGAGGCCCGAGCTTCGGCTAGATGCCACCTCACCCAGTTTCCCAATTATATTCATCTGAATAGATATCTTCGTCTCACCAGAATGAAGTCAACTAGCCTTATCTCGACCCATCGCTCTTGAAATAGGGATAACAAACTCCCCCAACTCTTCTCCTCTCACTCCAATGGCGGTCGAAGAGCCCCCAACCTCACTAAACCCTAAACCTACATTGAGGGTCTATAAAAGAGCCCCTTGATGTTTCCGCCACCCACCTTTACCTTAACCTTCTGCTTACCGACCCTCATTGACACCTGAGATCCCCCTTTCAACCCTCAGGTCTAGGCGGCACCACCGCACTTCCCCTGTTGGATGTTCCTCCCCCTCATCTTCTCCCTCTCATCTACCTACTCCCCTCGACTCACCAGTGCTGGTAGAAGCTGGGTGGCACCTCCTCATCCACTTTTGGAGCCTACTTCTCTTTCCTCTCCTCACACCGGTGAGCCCTCCTCCGTGACCTGGAGCCTTCTCGTGTGAGGATACGCTGACCAGGTTGGGACCTAGGGTGCTAGGTGGACAATTAGCTGATCGCCACATCAGCCAGGGTCGCGGGTCAATGAAGACCAAAGAGGGAGCCACTCACATAGTTACACCAATCAGAGAATGCCATGTCGGTGACTCAAGATTGAACTCATGAAGTCTTGGATCAACCTGAGGCGAGTATAGGGATGCCTCCCTATGAAGCTTTATATGGGCGTCCCTACAGGTCTCCACTACACTGGGATGATGTCAGGGAACATACCTTGATGAAATCTGAGGACATGCAGCTATATACTAATAAGGTTGCATTAACCAGGAAGAGGATGAAGCGAGAACAAGATAGGCAAAAATCTTATGCAGATGCTCACAGGCAGGAACGTCAGTTCAAGGAAGGTGATCATGTATTTCTAAAGATTCGACCTATTTGAGCTTTGGCCAGTAATAAAGGAAAGCTCAGTCCGCGTTATATGGGACCATTTGAGATCCTTGAAAGGGTTGGTGAATGTGCCTATTGTCTTTCTTTTCCACCTTAGTATAGTTCCATGCATAATTTCTTTCATGTATCTAATCTGAAGCCTTATGTCAATGACCCTAGTCACATTCTGAATCCCCTCGAGTTGAAAGATGATGTCTTATGCTGAAACCCCACTCAAATTTCTTGATTTCAAGACAAAGGAGCTTTATAGATATGGTGAATGTTCTCTGGAGCCACCATGATCAAACTGATTCCACATGGGAGCTCAAGTCTAAGGTCGAGAAGAAATATCCACATCTCTTTCAGGCTTCCTGAATTTTGGGGACAAAATTCTTAAAAGGAGGGGAGAATGTGAAAAAGTGAGTTTTCTGACTATACTCATTTTCTACCTTGTTCATAATTATACTCTCTGATAGTATACAATAATAAAATCTTGGTTAGGTCAATCAATGTGGACACTCAATCTCGAAATCTAATTCAATAATGTACCTCTTGTGACACTACACGTAAGTTAAGTAATTACCTTATCCAAAGTAACAGATTAAGTGATGTAACTGGAGACCAGGGCTCTCAAAAATTTTCTATAGATTCTACACACCTTCTTGAACCTATGGTTAAAATTTGAGCCTAATCAGACACTCCAACAATTTTCTAACATTTCTTAAATTTTTATGCATATGCATATTTATTTAACCTTTTACATCATCTTATCCACATCAACGATCCGCGGGGTTGTATGCCTCTATAGAAAAAAGTATCAGTAGGAAATGAGAATAATACAACTCCATCTACTCATCATGCATCACATGACCATACATCAACTCCCCAACAACTTGATGAATTTTAAGACTATGAGAGATGAACCTTGACAAAGGGTCAAAGGGAGTGTGCCATCCTCCAGCCCACTGATGAGAAGCACACTCACCCATATAAAACACACTCCTAGAGGGCGACTTGAATAGGATTTGAGAAGAATCTAGAGATAACGCCTCAAAGAAGGTCGTGCATGATGTGGACACCTTGCCAAAATGGAACCTAGTGATGATCTTGAATCAGAACTAGGAACAAAAATGAATTGGAGTTAAATAAAGTACATATGAATAAACAATATAATGATGAAATATTGGGCATACCTTAGCAACAATAATTGCCTCCAGTTCACCCCTCCACTATTCATACCTCTCCCCGCTACTACATCTAGCCTAATGAAATCAAATAGGGAGGGATACATGTAGATAACCCTCTGGCCTGCTCAAAGTAATAGGTCTGTGAAGACAAAAATGCTTATAGTTCCACAACAACCAAGGAGAGACTAGTGAAATCAACTACAAGAAATATTTTAAGAAAATGCAACAAACAATAGTTAAAGGCTTACCGTAATCAAGCTTACAAAGCCTCCACAACTCTATATAGCCTGAACCATCTCCCCTTTATGTCACCCACAAGACATCTCCTTAGGTGTGTGAGTGTATTTGCATACACACTACCAACCCAGTCAATGGTGGGAAGCACATATAGTTCTAGAAACAAGAAGATCCAACTGGTGTCTCCCCTATTACCCATTCTATTTCTAACCAAGTAGCCAGTGATCAGGACAAATAAGAACACCCTGATCCTCAGGGTTGCATAAAAAAGACCACTGGAACCCTACCACTCTCCCTCAGGAAAGAAGGTAGCTTTCTACCAAGTTAAATCGACCTTATATCTAGATGACATGTCAATATCGTCAGGGTTCACTCCCAAAATTCTAGCCTAATGGTGACCCCCCATTCCTATTAGTCAGGAAAATAACTAATAGGGGTCCCAAAAAATCCTAACTCAATGATCCCAAAAAAACTCACTAGGGGTGAATGATTGGATATCTAAAAGTAAAGTGGAATGTGTTAGTGTCTTCGCAAAAATGGTCAACCATAGGAAGGAGATAGGGTCTATGTACAATCCCACACTGGAAAATGCTACCAAAACAAATTCTCTCAAGCGTGTCCTCATCTACTAAACTATCATATATCAACCCCAACTCATTCCAATGGGTCCTCTAGTACACATTTAGTAATGTATGAATGTAAAGAAACAAGGCGGAAGACTAAGTCAAAACAATGTCTACATCACAAAAACCCTGATTCAAGCTCGAAAAAGTAGATATAAAACATCATGGATCAAACTTTCTAGGTTATACGTCATCTTCTGATTGACAACCTCAGTAATGAAGATTCATCCAAACAATGCCAAAATGATGGAAGAATCTCTTAGTTGGGAGTAGTTCCCCCATGATCATGCTTGTATCATTGTTACACCTACTTCGAGCAAATGCTGATAAAAGATTTCATAAAATCACATATGAACTAAATTAAGAAATCTATCATGCATACCATGGGTATGCTTCAACCCTCACATCATCGTGTAAGAGTTTATGATGATCCATCCAAGTAGGCACAAGCTTATTGTCAAATGTATCTTCTATTAATATTAAGAAGTCCCCCTAGATGTGTATCTAGGAGATGTTTTTTATTTGCACTCATGCCTTTTAGAAAGCCACAACATGCTCATCCATAATAAAGTCCTCCTCACGCCAATCACAAGCTTCCATATGCACAAGTATAATAGAAACACCATAAGCTTTCCATAATGGTAGAAATCAGCTCAATCAGATAATAGACAACTGAGTAAATGATGAAACAACAAAACCAACTAGGTTGCAAAATCAGAGCATTCATCTCGGTTGTATTCAACTTCCAAAACTCTAATAACTAGGAAGCTAAAAACTAGATTTTTCCATTAACGGACAAAATTGCCAAAGTAAAGTGCAAAAATGAAAGCTATTACTTCATAGACATGGATGCATCTGAAATCCACAACAAAACACTACCAGAGAGGATGATTTGAGGCTCCTCCTCTGCCATGAGACTGCCTCCCATAGCACTAATGGGGAGAGCTGGTGGAATCTCATGATCTACAGAACTAAGGCTGCCAGATCAACACAATCCTCCAACTCTTTTTCTCTCTCTTCTCATTGACACTATCGTCCCACTTGCCTTCAAGTTGGTCACCTCCATTGTTTCTTCGGGAAAGAAGAAATGGGAAGAATTCTCAATGGTCGTCCCATTTCCCATCTTTCAAGAAAAATGTTTTAGCAAAAATTGCAAACAAGTCCCTTGATTTCCAACAAAGTTCTTGAACCTTGCAAACATCATAAAAGTCATAGAATATTTAGAAGAATACCAAAAAAGTGATAAAAGAATTTAAGTGCCAAATATTGACCTAAAACTTAAAACTCCACATTTTGAAAGAAAAATATTTATAATCTAATTATGATAATTAGGGTTTGGGACCATGACCTTGTGACAAAGTGAGTTTTCTGACAATACTCATTTTCTACCTTGTTCATAATTATGTTCTCTGATAGTATACAATCATTAATTATTGGTTAGGTCAATCAATATGGACACTCAATCTCGAAATCTTATTCAATAATGTACCTCTTGTGACACTACAAGTAAGTTAAGTAATTACCTTATCCAAAGTAACAAATTAAGTGATGTAACTTGATACCATTGCTCTCAAAAAATTTCTATAGATTGTAAACACCTTCTTGAACCTATGGTTAAAATTTGAGCCCAATCGGACACTCCTACAGTTTTATAATATTTCTTAAAGTTTTATGCATAAAACATATTTATTTAACCTTTTATATCATCTTATCCACGTCAACGATCCGTGGGGGGGCAAATCCTAACCCTCAGATAATGCACCCACGGATTGGGATCCTGATCGAGTGGTCAGGACTTCATCCCCTACCTCCCGCAAAGGGCGGGGAGATAGGAGGAGGCCCGAGCTTCGGCTAGATGCCACCTCACCCAGTTTCTCAAATATTCATCTGAATAGATATCTCTGTCTCGCTAAAACAAAGTCAACTAGCTTATCTCGACCCCCATCTCTCTCGAAATAGGGAGAACAAACTCCCCCATCTCTACTCCTCTCACTCTGATAGTGACCGAGGAGCCCCCAAACTCACTAACCCTAAACCTACCCTGAGGGTCTATAAAACACCCCCTTGATGTTGCCCCCACCCTCCTTTACCTTAACCTTCTGCTTCCCGACCCTCATAGACACCTGAGATCCCCCTTTCAACCCTCAGATCTCGACGACACCGTCACACTACCCCTACTGGGTGTTCCTCCCACTTGTCTCCTCCCTCACATCTACCTATTCCCCTCGACTCGCCGGCACCGATAGAAGTTGGGTGGCACCTCCTCACCCACTTTTGGAGCATGCAACTCTTTCACCTCCTCACACAGGAGAGCCCTCTACCACGACCTAGAGCCCGCTTGTGTGACGAGATGCTGACCAGGTCAGGACCTAGGGTGCCAGGTGAACAATTAGCTGATCGCCACATCAGCAAGGGTCGCGGGTCAACGAAGACTGAAGAGGGAGCCACTCAAACGGTTACACCAATAAGAGAAAGCCATGTCGGTGACCCAAGATTGAACTCGTGAAGCCTTGGATCAACCTGAGGCGAGTATAGGGATGCCTCCCAATGAAGCTTTATATGGGCATCCCTGCAGGTTTCCACTACACTGGGATGACGTCAGGGAACATACCTTGATGAAATCTAAGGAGATGAAGCTATATACTGATAAGGTTGCATTAATCAGGAAGAGGATGAAGTGAGCACAAGATAGGCAGAAATCTTATGCAGATGCTCACAGGAAGGAATGTCAGTTCAAAGAAGGTGATAATGTATTTCTGAAGTTCCGATCTATTTGAGCTTTGGCCAGTAATAAAGGAAAGCTTAGTCTGCATTATGTGGGACCATTTGAGATCCTTGAAAGGGTTGGTGAATGTGCCTATCATCTTTCTTTTCCACCTCAGTATAGTGACATGCATAATGTCTTTCATGTATCTAATCTGAAGCCTTATGTCAAAGACCCTAGTCACATTCTGAATCACGAACCCTAGAGTTGAAAAATGATCTGTCTTATGATGAAACCCCACTCAAAATTCTTGATTTCAAGACAAAGGAGCTTCACAAAAATCGGCATATAGATATGATGAAATTTCTTTGGAGACACCATGATCAAATTGATGCCACATGGGAGCTCAAGTCTAAGGCCGAGCAGAAATATCCACATCTCTTTCAGACTTCTTGAATTTTGGGGACAAAATTTTTAAAAGGAGGGGAGAATGTGACAAAGTGAGTTTTCTGACCATACTCATTTTCTACCTTGTTCATAATTATGTTCTATGATAGTATACAATCATTAATTCTTGGTTAGGTCAATCAATGTGGACACTCAATCTTGAAATCTAATTTAATAATATACCTCTTGTGACACTACAAGTAAGTTAAGTAATTACCTTATCCAAAGTAATAGATTAAGTGATGTAACTTGAGACCATGGCTCTCAAAAATTTTCTATAGATTCTACAAACCTTCTTGAACCTATGGTTAAAATTTGAGCCCAATCAGACACTCTAACAATTTTCTAATATTTCTTAAAGTTTTATGCATATGCATATTTATTTAACTGTTTATATCATCTTATCCACGTCAACAATCCACCAGTGGGGGGGCACTCCTAACTCTCAGATCAGGAACCCGCATATAAGGCTCCTGATCGAGTGGTTAGGACTTCATCCCCTACCTCCCGCAAAGGGCGGGGAGATAGGAGGAGGCCCGAGCTTCGACCAGATGTGACCTCACCCAATTAATCAAATATTCATCCGAATAGATATCTTCGTCTCACCAAAACGAAGTCAACTAGCCTTATCTCGACCCCCATCGCTCTCGAAATAGGGAGAATAGACTCCCCCTTCTCTGCTCCTCTCACTCCGATGGCGGCTGAAGAGCCCCCAACATCACTAAACCCTAAACCTACCCCAAGGATCTATAAAAGACCCCCTTGACATTGCCACCACCCTCCTTTACCTTAACCTTCTACTTCCCAACCCTCATCGACACCTGAGATCCCCCTTTCAACCCTCGGATCTCGGTGGCACTGCTGCACTGCCTCTGCTGGGTGTTCCTCCCTCTTTTTTCCTCCCTCTCATCTACCTGCTCCCCTTGACTCGCCAGTGCATGTAGAAGTTAGGCGGAACCTCCTCACCCACTTTTAGAAGCCCACTTCTCTTTCCCCTCCTCATGCCGGCGAGCCCTCCACCGCGACCTAGATCTTGCTCGTGTGAGGAGACGCTGACCACATCGGGACTAAGGGTGCCAGGTGGACCATTAGTCGATCGCCATATCAGTCAGGGTCGCGGGTCAATGAAGACCGAAGAGGGAGACACTCACACGGTTACACCAATTCGAGAATGCCATGTCGGTGACCAGGGATTGAACTCGTGAAGCGTTGGATCAACCTGAGGTGAGTATTGGGATGCCTCCCTATGAAGCTTTATAAGGGGGTTCGTATAGGTCTCCACTACACTGGGATGACGTCGGGGAACATACCTTGATGAAACTTGAGGAGATGCAGCTATATACTGATAAGGTTGCACTAATCAGGAAAAAGATAAAGCAGTACATGATAGGAAGAAATCTTATGTAGATGTGCACAAGAAGAAATGTCAGTTCAAGGAAGGTGATCATGTATTTATGAAGATCCGACCTATTCGAGATTTGGCGAGGAATGAAGGAAAGCTCAGTCCGCATTATGTGGGACCATTTGAGATCCTTGAAAGGGTTGGTGAAAGTTCCTATTGTCTTGCTTTGCCACCTCAGTATAGTGCCATGCATAATGTCTATCATGTATCTAATTTGAAGCCTTATGTCAAAGACCCTAGTAACATTCTGAATCATGAGCCCCTCGAGTTGAAAGATGATCTGTCTTATGTTGAAACCCAGTCAAAATTCTTGATTTCAAGACAAAGGAGCTTCATAGAAATCAGCATATAGATATGGTGAAAGTTCTCTGGAACCACCATGATCAAACTAATGTCACATGGGAGCTCAAGTATGAGATCGAGTAGAAATATCCACATCTCTTTCAGCCTTCTTGAATTTTGGGGACAAAATTCTTAAAAGGAGGGGAGAATGTGACAAAGTGAGTTTTCTGACCATACTCATTTTCTACCTTGTTCATAATTATGTTCTCTAATAGTATACAATAATTAATTCTTGGTTAGGTCAATCAATGTGGACACTCAATCTCGAAATCTAATTCAATAATGTACCTCTTGTGACACTACAAGTAATTTAAGTAATTACCTTATCCAAAGTAACAAATTAAGTGATGTAACTTGAGACCAAGGCTCTCAAAAATTTTCTATAGATTCTACACACCTTCTTGAACCTATGGTTAAAATTTGAGCCCAATCAGAGACTCCTAAAATTTTCTAATATTTATTAAAGTTTTATGAATAAAACATATTTATTTTACCTTTTTTATCATCTTATCCATGTCAACGATCCGGGGAGGGAAACTCCTAACCCTTAGATCAGGCACCTGTGGATATGGTTCCTGATCAAGTGGTCAGGACTTCGTCCCCTACCTCCCACAAAGGGCAGGGAGATAGGAGGAGGCCCGAGCTTTGACCAGATGCCACCTCACCCAATTTCTCAAATATTCATTCAAATAGATATCTCTGTCTCGCCAAAATGAAGTCAACTAGCCTTATATCGACCCCCATCGCTCTGGGAATAGGGAGAACAGACTCCCCCTTCTCCCCTCCTCTCACTCCGATGGCGGTCGAAGAGCCCCCAACCTCACTAAACCCTAAACCTACCACGAGGGTCTATAAAAGTCCCCCTTGACATTGCTGCCACCCTCCTTTACCTTAACCTTCTGCTTGCAGATCCACATCGACACCTGAGATCCCCCTTTCAACCCTCAGATATCGACGGCGCCACCGCAATGCCCCTGTTGGGCATTCCTCCCTCTCATCTCCTCCCTCTCATCTACCTACTCCCCTTGACTTGCCCACGCTGGTAGAAGCTGGGCGGAACCTCCTCGCCCACTTTTAGAGTCTGTTGCTCTTTCCCCTCCTCATGCCAGTGAGCCCTCCGTCGTGACCTGGAGTATGCTCATGCGAGGAGATGCTGACCAGGTCAGGACCCAGGGTGCCAGGTGGACCATTAGCCGATCACCACATCAGCCAGGGTCACGGGTCAATGAAGACCGAAGAGGGAGCCACTCACACAGTTACACCAATCAGAGAACGCCATGTCAGTGACCCAGGATAGAACTCACAAAGCCTTGGATCAACCTGAGCCATCGATCCAGTCGGATCCAGCCGTTGATCAAGGTAAATTGCTTTTCTTTTGTTTTGTTTTATCCAAGAAAATGGATTATCTTCAAAAAATCCTAAAAATGCTAGGAATATCATATCATAGTGAACCGATATACCATTTTCATCAGAAAAATGTGATCTATCCAAATAAAATATAATGAGGACCTAGATCGGAGCCCTTTTTCAAAAGTAATAGCCTTAATCCCTAATGATCTTGTTATCATTATCTTTTATGTAATGGTAGTCATCCATGATTAATATCTTTTTGTGGACATCTTAAACCCCAATTGATTCCATGATCACCATATGGCTCAAAGCCCTAATGTAATAGGTATAGTTGACCCAATGATTACAGAAACCCTAAAATTCTAGTTTTCTCTTTCTACATATGTATACCTCATGCATCTACATGTCAAAACCTAAATATTTTATGGACCAACATGGTCATGACTGACCTAGAAACACTAATATCCATCTCTGATCCTTTATACTATGTGGATCCTAGAGAGGAAACTTTGATGATTTAAATCATAATAGAAACCCTAATTGTGGACTCTTCCTTTTCGATGATAAAAGGTATCATACCTTAGTTTAACATCTGATCTTGTGACTCCGAAAATAAGATGAAAATCATCAATAATACATGACCTAATCATTATAAGATAAAAGTACTCATATATAAAGAATAAACCTTAGTCATGGGTCATATGAACCAATAGTAACAAATATACCCTTGATTTCCTTTCAGGGTGATGTTGTTATTGTTCTTCTAGACTTTTGAAATCTAGATCTAATCAAAATAGGTATGTGGTCTTATTAAGTATAAGACTAGCTAGCTTTCTTTGGTTGCTTATGATAAGGTGTATCTTGTGTGAAACTACTTTCTTATACTTTGTTGGTTGAACTACTATACTATATGCTTTGCCAAAACTTAATGAGACATAAATGGACATTGTGATGAGTTTTCTCTACTAGTACGCATGGCCTAATATGGATGTATGTTTCCTAACATGTATGTATGATGAATTGCCCATGTTAGATGTATGATAAATTAATTTTTCCCATACTTGATGTATGAGAAGTGCTTATAAAATTGTAGTACAACTGCATCAAATGAAATGTATAAAAGAGGTGTTTACCTGATTTTCCACCTTAAGCAATGGTTTTCTTTTCTTTCTTACTTCTTCAAGTACTTTCATATATGCAACCATACTATTGTATCTTTTACCACGTACCAACTTTTTTTGATGATTTTGTTTCTCATATTTTCTAGGTACAATGAACAAATAACACATCTCAATGTAACAAAAGCTGCTAAATAATTTCACATGGAGGATATCTAGCTAGATTGCTTCTCTTATCTCTTTTTCAATAGATAGTTGCTTATCTTAATAGATGTTGTGTAGGATTCTCCATATCCTATGTATTTCCTATTTTTAAGAACTATTTCTTCTTTCTAAAATAATTTGTATGACTTTTATTTATCAATGGATGTGGTTTCATGTGTTTAATTAAATGATGTTGTGAACAATGATCCAACTCATTTATATATTTAGTTGACTTCCACAATCTCTTATATTTTCCCGTCTGACATCTTTAGATATGAGTGCACGCATATCTGGGAATGTCACTAAGGAAAGTATATGGAAATTAGGGACGTCACAGACCTAGAACTAAATCAACGCTATTTGTCATGTTCCATATCTTACTGGATCCTGGACCATACCTAAAATTGGACCAACTAAATGTGTTACTTTCTAAATCCTATTTTTGTCTTGAATCATTACCTAAAACCGGTCTAACCCAAAGCTTCATTTTCATATATACACACGGTTCCAACTCATGACCTTGAAACTAAACTAAGAGTGCCCTTCCACTCAAAACCTTAAAATGACCCTGAGTCATGACCACGACACCAACTTTTCTTTTAGGCACATATCCTTCAACAATCTCAGACCATGACTTGAAAAGTCAAATTGTTGGAACAACTTATCAGTAGAGTTATATCTCTCAAATATCCAAAATTGAGAACTAGAGAGTCATGGATAACCACTCATTGACTATCTAGAAAATCACCTAAATGCCCAATCTCAACCTAAATAGATGCTTCAAGAGAACATACAACTGTCAGATACATTCAGTGGCTAGAAGGATGCCTTAAATCTAACAGCTTGTCTAACACTCAATCGCCAATCTCAATAATCTAAGCCCTATCCAAAATGGAAAAAATACCAATATTATGTCATTTAGGAGTTCTGGTCCTAACTCTGAATTGACCCACTATCAATATATATATATATATATATATATATATATATATATATATATATATATATATATATATATATATATATATATATATATATATATATATATATATATATATGGGCCCATCTTTATTGCCCACATGGGTAGCTACCCGCCAACCCTACAGACCACCTTTTTTCAAAAAAAAATTCTCGCAATTGCAGAGGACCATTTTGTCTAGCTCCACAAAAAAATTCATCCAATAATAATATCATTTGCCCCACCAAAATAAAAAAAAACCCGTCCTTATATATATCTGTTGTATATTTTGTACAGATTTACTCTTTTATTCGTGTAGTTACTTTCTTATCACCATAGTTACTTTTTTGACAGCGGAGTTACTTTTTTAGCTAGGAGAGTTACGTTTTTGGCTGCCGGGTAGCAAAAATCCAGGCTACCCACGTGGGCAATGAATGAACGCCCTATATTTATATATATATATATATATATATATATATATATATATATATTATATATATATATATATATATATATATATATATATATATATACACACATATGTGTATATATGCATACATACATATACATACATGCCTACATACATACGTATATATATATATATATGTATATATATATATATAAAAGAAAAGTTAAACATACGTAGGAAAATGGACAATTACTCTTTTTTCAGAATATCTTCTTACAAACAAAGCAACTACCACTATTTTTGGATGATCATCAACTCTTCGTCTTATTAACTTTTGAAAACCACAATCCATTTTTCTCTCTTCAAATCCACCATTTTATCACTAAGACATGAGTTAGTGATAAAATCAAACATATTAATTTAAGTACTAGAACAATTATGAGAGTCACTTTTGAGGCCGATAAACCTCAAATGACTCATTGTAACTTTAGGGGAATGAATGATCTGTCAGGTATAGGTAAGTGCATAAGACAAAGGCTACCCTTAGTCTAAAAAAATCATTCATACAAATCCTACTTTTATAATAAATGACTATTTCATCCGATCATCCTTAGAAGGAAAGGACATCACCTTCTCCTTCCACCCTCCACACGGTTTGTCATAAAATCTTTGATGAGTCCAACCATTTGGTCCTTCTGTGACCAAAAATGGGGGTCAGACTTGGCTCAATCTTGTGGTTCCCCCTCTTATCTAGAACGTTTCCTTGAGAGTGGAAAACTATTGACACCCCATTTTTTCTCACTAGACAAAATTTAGAATTAACACAAATTCTCTGGCTAATTATGGAGTGCATTCCACATTCTACCCATTTCCCACATTTATCATTTTTCCACATTTTCCTCATTTTCCACATATTTAATTTATCCATTTTAACCCACTTTCACCCAGGTTAGGGCTTTCTACTTAGATTACTTCTTTTCAGACCAGAAGTACAAGTTGCTCTTTAATTGAACTTTTATACAAGATCTTTTTCATAAATTGCCTAGTTGAATTATCCAAAATAAAAGTATTCCTTTTTCTTGGGATATTAACTTGTTTTCCAAGATATGCTTGAGAGATAATCCTGAATTATCTTTCTCTACAATCTTCTTTTGATTTTCTCCACGTTATTGCTAAAATTATTGGAAAATTGAGAAACTAAATTTCAACCAACTGGGACACTCGATGGATCAATGCCATCCACCACGTTTCATGTGGAGGATTGCCTCAACCTACATGGTATATTAGGTAAATCCACAATCTATTTTAGTGGGTTATGTCTAGAACCCCAAACCCTAATATCCACTAATAACGCCCCTCATATCCACTATATTTTGAGCCACTTATGAACTTCTTGAAGTCAAACTACCTCCATTTTTTAATGTTTCACATTGCTTGTGATCATAAGATCCTTCATATGATCCCTCTTTCCCTATTAATCATCTGTATAAAGAATAATATGTTCTACTGTAAGTGATACATTTGTTTTATAACTACCATAATTGCTCTGAATCATATGTTTGATTTACTACTTCGTTATACTACATTGGTATTCTACTTGTCTAAAAATTATATATTTTTAGCCTACATCTTCTAATCACCCTCTAATCCTAAGTATCACTCTTGATCTCCCATGAGGGATCTCCATCATGGGAGGTGGTGAGGTGATTCAGACCCCAATACGCCTAAAAACTAGGACTTTCAAGCAATGATGGGAAGGCAACTAACATCTCTAGCCTATAATCCTTCTTACCAAAAAGAGTTTTTTTACTTTTCTTTGATTTTTGTTTTTAACATCCTATATCGCTCATCTCACTATAACAAATGCAGTGTGATACACATTTACCGGACAATATGGGGGTGCTAATCCTTCCCCACTTGTAACAAGATCGCCAAATATGTTCTCTGGGTTTGTTTTTATTCCTATTACTTTCTATCTATATGAATCAAATGAAAACTTAATATTACACTATGGATTCAATGATTATTATCATTTTTTCTTTATTTCTATATAAAACATGGTGGCACTTCTAACACTTGTCTTTTATTTTCCACATGACTGTCGAAGAATGTTTCATAAACAAAAGGGATACTCTGTATATATATATATATATATATATATATATATATATATATATATATATATATATATATATATATATATATATATCTTTTCTAGAGCTTTTAGTAGCCCCCAATTAAGGAAGGCCAAAAAGATGAGAGTCATTACGTAAAATTTTCCCAATGATCTAGATTTTAATCAAACAATAATCAATAGTAAATAATTTCCAAGATGCTTTTACATGAAATTCTATCATCAGAACTATACATAGAGAAGAAGTTTCTAGCTAATAATCCTTACATGTCATTTCATCTGGTTAATCATGTCTTTGCACATCTTTATATTTAGCATGTACCTAAAATTTCATGCATAAAAACATAATCAGTATACCAAATTATATTGGTATATGGGGGAGATAAATTATTTGCATTTAGGTGTAAAAATAGGTTCACAACAATTATTGTTACATAATGAAAAATTACTTTTTAATCATAACTTCTCAACCCATTTTTACCCAACCTCTAGCATACCCATTACTAGAGTCTTGTCCCTATAGTGATGTTAGGCCACCTTCTCAATCTGGAGCTAGGTGCCATGTTGGTCTTCCCAATCTGGGGCCTGACCTCATAAGACCTTTCCAATCTGGGGCATGATCCTAGTCCTCTCAATGACTCTCTCATTCTTTCTATTATCAAGCTTCTAGAGTTGGTATGAGGGGTTGGAGCAAGTCATGTGCATATAATGTCATATCCATAGTGAATTTATAAATTGTAGGGAATACATAAACAAGAAAGCATTTATTTGCAATCTTTTTGGGAAAAAGTCTGAGAAATCACAAAAGTTGGTTAAGTCGGGTAGTCATAGGAGTAGCCACATGCCTTGATTGTGAGAAATGTAGATTATACAATTATATTTCAAGTATATAGAATCAATCCAATCAAAAAATCCAAGTAGTGCAACAATTAATCTACATGTATATAATTTTCAAAGTGTTACTCAGTCATAATATAGGGTTTAGGTTTCTTTGGTATCAAGTTATCATTAGAGTTATGCTGTGAAACTGTAATTTCTATGATTATCATTGTAATGACTTAAGAACCCTAACTCATATCAATTGTGACCATGATTATCAAATCTACCATATTATTACAACATGAGTAGTTAGCTCAGATTCACTTCATTAATAACATGGCAAGATATGACCTTTAACCCTAATTATTCATATAAATGATTATTCTCATTAGAAACCTTAAGTTTTAAGAACATGGTCATGATTATCTTGGATCATCATTATCTTCAACATTATCATATTATACCATGATTTGAGAGCATCATTGTAGTTATCAATTCATACACCAATCTAGGGTTTTAATACATTAATCACTACTAAAACCCATTTGTGCACTACTTCTGGAATTGGAAGCATATTTAACTCTGAAACTATTTTATTTGTGTTATTCTCATTTTTGTGATAATTTTGATATATATATATATATACATATTTATATATATTAATTTTTGGCACTACTAGAATTTTCTATAAATTAATCAAATTATGTAAATATATCTTTAATTCAGGCCACATGGTAACACATCATCGGTCAGTTCTATAAACAAAAACATGTGCCACGTTGGATGCATTGGGGCACAACTGGACTGAAAATTAACTGGTTTAGTTGGTTGAACCACTAACTATCCATGGACCGACCAATCCTCCTCCTACCTGGTGCGATACAAACTCGTGAATAGTCAGATCTTGCATCATGAAACACCTGCCCTTCTGCACCATCTCCTTCATGAGAAACAAACTCTCCACCTTTCCTGGAACTGTAACATTCTTTGGCATCAGGCATCTTAGTCGAGTGAGCCACCCTCAAGGCTTCCCCTCGCCACTATCCAGATGACCTCAGTCCTCTCTCTCTCTCTCTCTCTCTCTCTCTCTATTTTCAGACCCTTACCACTACTATGCTCCATAGATAGATGCTTCTAGTTTCTTCACATGGTTAGGGAATAGATCTACAATCTCCTTACCAACTACATAGTGTACATGAGCAAAGCTATCATTCCAACATGTGGAAACCCAGATGAACTTAGTTCCATCACCAACAACATTGAATACCAAAAGCCCTTGCAACCTAGTGTATTTGTCTACCATCTTCTTAAGTTTTCTTCTCCATTCTTTATTGCTACATCAAACATTGACTTCATGGTGTTTGTTCCCTGACTTTCCTCATCAATCCTCTCCCATGGGGGATTCAAAAGGAAAGGATGAAGTATCGCACATGCTTCTAAGATCCCATGCACCATGAAGTTACATGAGACAAGAAGGGAAGGTCATAGACACGATGAGATGAGGTGTTTTTCTATGAATTCCAATCTTAGGAGGCACGTCTAGTGCTATTGACACTGGGTATCCCATCACCTTTACATGTATATATAAAGTATGTGGCCTAGTGGTTTGTTTGTCTAGGTTGTACATAGTTGGCAAGGAAACATATTAAGGAAGTAACTGAATACATTTTTCATTATTTTCTCTTACTTTCTCTTATTTTTCCTTATTTGAAAATTCTTGGCTTTTTTTCTAATAAACCAAAATTAAAAAACAACACTATCATAATCTTATTAGAACTTGGATCTAGCAACCAAAAAGTTATAAAGGTAAGCACATCTCAATATGGTACACATTTGAAGATTTAATCCTTAAACCATTAGAAAAAACTTCATGACTTGAAATCTAGAATGTTCTTTTATCTATCTCCTTGGTATATCTTTTAAACCAATTATTCTTTGGCAACTTATCCAAACCTTTCCCCAGTTATATTTATTGATTCAGACTTATTGGGATGTCTTTTCCCATACAAAACTTGCTCCTTTTAAACATTGTTTTTAAAAAAACCATTATATCATGGAATATTCCCTTTCTCCAAATTTCTAGAATTATGTTCTTTCCCTTACTATTTTCAAGTATACCAAAGATTAAGACAAAAAACTATTCATTGTTTTCTTAAACATTGTGCTACTAATAATTTCTAGATAATTACTCTTTTAATTATTTAAAACATCACAATTCTTATTTTCTTTTGAAAACTTGCATGTTATCTCATACTTAATTTGTCCAATAATTTACAAATTCACCATTCTTTAATTATTCATGGAAACTCACTAATCTAGAGATTTCCATATCATTTTAGATTTAACAATATCAATTGTCCATAACTTTAGAAAGTCCTTTATTATTAGATTTTCCATTCTTTCTTTATCCAATATTTATTAATGGATTTTTGCAACACATAAAACATATGAAATTAATCCCATATGGAGTATTTGCACTTTAAAACAACAATTTTAAAAAAGGCATGCAAAGAACCATCTGTCTAATATGTCTCTATTTATTTGCAATATACACATAGTCAAAACTAGGTTAAAACAATGACATTCTAGGTCAAATGAATAGATTTGTTTGAATCAAGAGTAAATCATGACTTTTATTCACATCATTTAGGGTTCTAGATTCTTTGTTGGACTAGGTGGGTTTATACAATCATATTGACATTTCACATTATAACAATTTAAGACAAACATCATATTTTAATATCATGATTCCTTATTAAGATCAATGGAAGTTCCCTCCCTAGTTCACATGAGATCTCATCCCTAAGTCATAAATCAAGCAAATCAACACAATACCATTTCTAAATTTTGATATATGGGTACATTAAAGTCATCAATCATATATTGAGGGAGATCTCAAGATCCAAATAAGATGATCATAGGAGTCGAGTTAATATTGAGATCAATCATCATGAGTTGTAGATCTCATAAATTCATATCATGCAAGATTTGTACATCATAAGTCATATATCCAAATTTCTCAATGCAAGGGTTTAGACTCCTACTTTTAACCTTAGGGGTGCTCATTCATCCATATGACATAGTTGAGAAACACTTTGTCATATCAGTGTAAATAACATTGTTATTGTATTTGAGGTTGATTAGTGATCTCATCCTAGGTCATTCTATGAACTCAAACAAAAGCCATAGTCAGCACTGTCATATTCTTATATCATGGTTAAATTGAGATTCATGATTGAATATCAATATCATCATAGATGTGACTCAATAGACTTAGGTTACTAAATCAAAATTGGGTGAAAGTGGTTACCTATACAAACCCTAAATAATCAATAAGATGAAAATTTAGAGTCAGTCATAGTAGGTATGTGACCTAGGTTAGGGAATTCATAAGTCAACTACTACTCTAATCTAGAACCTTAGTATAATTAGTCATGAACCATCAAGAATATTGAAACCAGTAGAGTATCAATTATCAAATTATACTTCATAGGGTCATGTGATGAAATATCAAAACCATAATAGGGTATTCAAGATTTTGCAAGATCCAGTCATAATATTATTTCCTTCCATTTAAAACCAAAATTATGGTATATTTTAGAAATCAAGAAGGAAAATTGTGCATTCTAAGAGTTAAAGCATAATAGGGAAATATTGAGATGTGTATTCGTCATATCATTCACAATTGAGATAACAAATAGGTATAGTAATCATTAGAAAAGAGACTCATGTATCAATACCTTTCATCATGATTTTTAGGGTCCAAAGACATTTTCATTTCATGGCCTTACCACAATACACATCATATTAGGGGAATAACTTCTTACTCATGTTTGATGTTTAATCAATAATAGGGTAACTTAGACTTAATCAAATAGGGACCTCATCAAACATGAGGTATAAGGTATTTGACCTTGAGCATAGAAAGCACACAATCTAGATTTAGTAACATTGAGTTTAAACAATCTTAGGGGTCATTATAGAGTTCTTAGATTGAATAGTACTTGTAATAATTGAGATTTCAAATTAAGGTCAAATTGTGATACCATCATCATTTTACTCAAATTTTACCAATTGATTCGAGTTTTAATTTACCCCATATATAAGCTATCCATAATCGAGGGATCATGTGATTAATTATCATGACAGAGATCACATGAGGAGATGAGAAACTAACTAACCATCACCTAATGGATGGGTGAGGGTAGTCCTTAAATAAGAGTTGAGATGCTAAAATATTATCTAGGATAAGTTGGATTGGTTTATTAAAATGCATAGAGGATATGTAATTTCCCTAATACCATTTGTCAACGAATCATTTATTACTCAAATCCAAACTCATAACATCTATAAATACAAAGGTGAGAAGACCCTGGAGTCTATCCCTAGAATGCATCACACAACATATGCATGAATTAAACCGCAAACAACAACATAGAATAAATAAGGTGTACAACAACATGTCATATGTAAGAATGCTAAACTAATACTTGACATTAATATATTACTCTTGTATATCAACCATATGACTTCCATTTGCATAAAATTATTTGATTTTGAAATACTAAGATCTTAAAATTATCATAATATAGAGGAAGAAATGATCATAATGGGATTTATAGGTTAAATTTTACCTAAAATCATTAAATGGGTACACATCACCACAACTATGTTGAGTACACTATAAAGACATAATGTTTCATGTTTAAGAGAACACATATACTTGGAAAAACTTAATATAATAGAATGAAAGAAAAAAAATGCATTCAATACTTTCTAATTAACATATAATCATATCTTGGGTGCATTCCATTATATTAATCAACACTACATGTCCATTAACCAGCTTGCCAAAGGAAGGGTTCATGAGGTGCATTTGAGACTCAAATCTTAAATGTCACCTTGTTTCTACTTGAGGGACCTCAAGACCAAATTCAATGAGCTAACCCTATTCCAACATGAATTGTGCCCTTACCCTAATATAGGAAGGTACACAAGGGTATATAATGGACACGTTTAATTATGTATTATGGTTTGTTCAACATATCTCAAGCAAAACAAAAGAAATAACCATGGGGACCAAGTTTTCAATCAATTATATAAAGCCAAGCATTTAAGCATAGACACATACAAAAATGTTCATTACCACTCATATGACCAACAGAAGGATAGAGAACAACTTGTATAGAAGGAAAGATTAACATCTTGGTTTAGAAAACCATCTATATCAATCTGGACTAGGTATTCACAATTAATACAACAAAGTGATCATGAGATTGCAAATAAGTGTAACTAGATTAACATCAGCAATATTAGGTCTCACTAATAATTATCATGGGGATTAGATGTGTCACATAAGTCTAGGTATTAAAACCTTCTATATTGATTTCAATATCTCAAACTAGGTCATGCATTGTCATTAGCATGTTACAAAATTAATCTTGGAGTCATTAAATTATAGGGTGAAACATCACAACCAAAATTAGGGATCATAATGTTATGTTTCACTATCTTAGACGAAAAAATCACAATATTTGGTCAAGATAGCTAGACAAGCATTAACATAGTCAAATCTAGTCATACAAGGTCATTTTCATTGAATTTAGACATCATTAGAGTATAAATGGGGTCTAATTGAGTTATGAGTCCTAAAGATCATCAAGCTATTGATTTGAAGTCATATGGTAGCAAAGGTCATTATTAGAGAAAGATTTGTACAAGATTAGAGATCTAGTTATCAACTTGTGCATTAGGTCTCACTTCAAGGCAATATTAGGGCACTTAGTCACATGATGGTGCAAGAGTGATCCATATATCATTTAAGTGCACTAAGCATAAGAAGATACTGATTTGATGGTCATATAGTTATGTTGGACATTGTTAATTTAATATTAGCACAAGGTTCAAAGATCATAATGATGAGTCCATAAATTTGCCATTTCATAGTACCTTTCAAGTAATGATGTTAAAAAAATATCTAAGCATGACTGAGTTTGAGTCTTGGTTCAAAATGTTGCATGTTTTACTAATTTCGATCAACCATAAATATTTGAACCACACTTTCTCATTTTTGGGCATCAAGTTTAAGATCTTACATTGAAATCCACATTAAGAATTATTTATAGTAAAGGTCATACTAGAATATAAAATATAGCTCAAGGCTAAATCTCATATCATCATATATTAGGAACTTACCATAGGCCAAAAAGCAAGTGAAGTAATTGTCCCATATGTTTTTGACATAATTGGCATCATGTACATAAAAAATGAGCAGTAGTAGTCATTTTAGGTAAAATAATAGAAATGCATGTAGAATCATGCCTAGAAAACATTTTAATGGATTCCTTACATGTTTTAGCCAAAATATCATATTTTCCTACTTATTTGAGTTTTTATAACATTATGTATGAATTTAGCAAGGTACTACCTTAACTCGGCTATCTAAACCATTTGATGTGGATCAAATGGCTGAGAATTACCACAAAACCAAGTGTGTTTCCCTCAACACAGGTTCTGGTGGGACAAACATGGGCCTGGAACATCTAAGGCTCAACCCCTAATCTCGGCCCCACTCCAAGGGGACTGGGTGAATCTTCCCTTCTGGATGAGTTTCATGCCCCAAACATTCATGAAACTCTATTTCTACATGGAAATAGAGAACCACTAACCAGTGGAGGATGAATCAAGTGCTTAGAGAAATGAAAAGAGGAGGAAAAGTTTGGGCAGAGAAATACAGTATGGCAAAGAAGGATTCAAGAGGCTTCGAATTGTTAGGTAGAAGGGAGATGGTCGGTTGATCTGCAACCTACTCTTGTCCTTTTGGAGTAGATGAATGAGAAAGCCTCTCAACCAGAGGATCAATGGGTAAATCCCTACCCCAAACATCACAACCTCTAATAGGATAATAGGGAACAAGAAAGATTGTTGATGTGGCACGTGCTAGAATAAAAATGATTTAGCCATAGATTTAAATTGGTTGTCAATGATTTATCTCAAAAAAGCATAACTTTTGAACCATAACTACGATTTAGACAAATTTGATTTTTGGTTCACAAAATATTTCTACTTCTATATTAAAATTTTGGGTCCAAAATGATAATATTGAGGATGTTAAATTTTGTAAATTCATTTAAAAGTCTAATTATGCACTCAATTTTAGTCAATTAGATATAACTTGACATTATATCAATTATAATGCATCAATTGATCATAAAGTGACTCTAAATCATGCAATTGAGGATGAGGGAGTAAAATAGAGCATCTAATGATTCAAGATGCACATTAATTGTGTTGGAGATAAATCATTTCTTATTATAACCTCCCACCTCCAAGAAACAAAACCATGTTACTTCACACATTAAAGAAAAGATCATGTATAGTTGTTTAGGTAGACAATAATTGGATTAAGGCTTTGTATGGATTGTGTATTCACAAGACACACCGTGTAATCTTTTTATGCATGGTTTCTAAATTTCACTTATGGTAGACATAAATATTCAAGTTTTATAGGTATAAACTCGTTATGAAGATGAGAGATGTTGATAGATGTTAATTGTTGTTTGTTTGTTATGAGATGATAGAGGAATTTACTAGTGTTAAAATTTATGTAATTACTTTCTTCCTTCTTTTCTATTAATTGTGAAATAAATATGGGATTATTTTATAAAATACTTGGGAGTTCCTCTAATAGATAAATTTTTAACTGTTTTGCATAAGCACCTTATGGGATTAGAACAAACACATGGAGTATGAAATTACCATGTGGTTTGAATTGAAATTGTGATTCAAGTCGTGATGCTATACTGACAGATAAAATGAGACCATTTAACAACTTGTAATAGAGTAGCATGTAAATTACTAAATAAGAGTTTCTTGATCTTAAATATTATGGAGTTTTATCCATAAATATGTGTAATGAACATTTCTTAGATGAGAAGGTTTAAAGAGGGACTGAATTTAGATATGTAGAAACAGATGGAAAATGTAGAGTGTTGAAAGATTTGTGTGCCTTTGTTGATAATAAGAAGGGTGGAAAAACATGTATAGCCAGGAAAAAAGTATTGTCTCAGAAATGATAAGGAGGAGATGTAAATATATGGTTCTAGCACTCTGCAATGAATATATAGACCAACATCATATCCTATCCACTGAGGACTATCATTTTTAGTGTGCCCTTTAAGTCATAGGTAAAGGAAAAGGTAATGATAATAGTGGTTGAGGGTACCAAACAGATAGAGTATCGAATATAGATTCAATGATAGTTACAAGTATGTAGAGTTCAATGACACCTATGCATACCTCATCATCACTACAATGTTTAACATGAGGAAGGTATTACTAAGGATGGTGTTTGTGTCCTATATCTCTGAATGCCTATTATTTTGGTAAAGTAGGGCACTACATCAAAAAGTTCCTCATAACATCACAACTAAAACCATCATGAAAAAGATTGAGAGGATAATATATATAGCATTAATAACCTCAACATAGAAGAACTTAAGGGCATACATCACAACTTCTAGTTGTCAAGGAGTCACAACTAATGTTTCCCTATTTAAACATATATATATATATATATATATATATATATATATATATATATATATACAACAAGAGATAAAAAATACGAATTGATGTATTTTATTTGATGGGAGTAATAGTATTCAAGTGAATCTTATACCACTGGAATCTATTATATTTAATCATGGGTATGTGTTGTTTGGAACAATATAAGGTGAGACTAGATTATTTTATCAAAAAAAATTTACTTGAATGTTAGAGAAAATATAAACATCTTTGCAAGAAATACAAAAGGTGTTGCCTAAATGTATGGTGTTAGGTTTAACAGACAAGAAGATATTAATAAAAGGATACAATGTATGCATACCTTGTCTAATAAATCTAGATAGAGAACCCCAAGTTGATAGAGGTACAATATCTAGAGGGTAAGCATATTTATTTGAAAATGAAGTATCAAGTTTACCACCACTAAGAGAGATTGAGTTAACTAATAACCTCACAACCAATAAATTACTTATATCTTTAGACATATCATGTGACACCCCGATCCCTGTGCCATCTCTAATGACCCCAAAGATCGGGGAGTCACCCTCGATAAACCACCCTTAACCATTTCTTTACTTAGTTACTTAGAATTAACTTAAAGGAAAAATCTAATAGCTTGAATAACATCGGATCGTAATAAAACTGCGGAAGAAACTTACCATTAACCTTATTTGGAAGAAAAACAAACTTACATGACATATTACATTGTTCATGCAGAAAGTAAAACACAATAGAAAACTGAAATCTAAACTACATATTACATTACATTCTCTCACTGCCACTGATAACACCCAAATTAGCGCATATTTTCTATGCATTTTATCTATGATTTTATATCACTTTAGTCCTAATATGCACTCTTTTGCTCATGTTTTATGATTTCTGTCTTGCATTAGATAAAAGTAGTAAAAATAGCCAATAATGTAGCTAATTAGCCAATTTTTGACTTACAAGCACCGAAACTAGCCAATTTTGGGACTCTCAAGTACCGAACCTCAAAAGACAAGAATTCCAGCAGCTGGCCGATAGCAACCTGGCCGATACACCTGGACGATACGGCTGCCCGATACAGATGCCCGATATGGCTTCCCAATACGGCCTAGCCGATACGGCTGCCTGATAGGGCCTGGCCGATACAGCCTACCCGATATGGTCTGCCCGATACGGCTGCCTGATATGGCCTGGCCGATATGGCTGCCCAATACGGCCTGGCTGATACGGATGCCCGATAGGGCCTGGCCGATACGGCTGCCTGACACTCCCCCTGCCCGACACGGTCTTCGGGTGACAGTCATATTTGCCTACCTGATGCCTCAAGATTGAAGACACATATGAAGGACACGTGGACCAATAAAAACTACAACTCCCATCAACTCGCTGCCTATAAATAGCAACTGTCAACCTACAAAGAGAAGGGAGCCGGAGGGAGGACCCTGCAAGAGCTAGTGCCTAGACCAAGGAGCTAGTGTGTCGAGTTCCCCAAAAGTCTACTGCCCGATACAGTCTGCCCGATATGGGCTGCCCGATACGGCTGCCCGATACGGCTGCCCGATACGGATGCCCGATACGGTTGCCCGATACGGTTGCCCAATACGGTCTGCCCGATACGGTTTCCCGATACGGTTTAGAGAGAGAGAGAGCGGAGGAGTCCAGAGGGATGAAGAGAAGACCCAAGGGATGAGATCCGACCTGCACAGAGGCTGAGGAGCGCGAGCCACCTCTCCTCTACGGGCTATATCTCTTCCCTCTTCCCTTTCATTCTACTGCATTCCTTTGTTTCTTGTACAAATGATGTTTATCCATCTTTGTTCGGTGCCAACTATGCTTGTCTATGGCTAGTTAGCTCCTTCTTGGCTATGTAGCCCGATCTGGGCATGTTTATATACTTTTCCTTAAGTAAGTAGATTCATATCAGATCTAGTATGTTGCATGTTCTATTTTCTCTTTCCAAGTTATGATTGCTAGTTTGGTTGATCTCATACTCGGTTGAACTGTTGTTTCTGCCTGTATCGAGAGATCCATTGTAGAAATAGCTAAGAGACGATAGTTTGGATCCGAACTTGAGAGGGGGAAGATCCGAGATATTCTATTCCTAACACCCTGAAATATCCTAAGACCTAAGAGGTAACCTAATGTATTATGAGGTGTTGATATGTCATTCCTCGAGAGAGGGTCATTGACATATTGTTGATGGTTTTAGTCACGCATCGCGAGAGCGAGTGAGACGAACCCACAGGACAGATGCCACCGTGCATACTAGATGCTTGCTTGGGTGTTTAAGGGTTGTCTATGCCCGAGAATGAGTGCATAAACTGTCTTGTTTGTGGTTACATAGCCAGGAACTCTCTTTCTCTGTTTAGTAGAATCACGAGCTCTGTTTTGTTTTGTTTTGTTTTGTTTTCTTTGTTTTGTTTTATATCGTGACAACCCGCTAGACTAGTTCTAGCACTTACTTTTATCGACTATCGTCTTGGTTTATCTGACTAAAGAACGAGATCTGTGGCGTCCTAAATGTCACCACGTCCATGTGTTCGACCCCGTATATCTACTTCGACCCCGTAATAAAGTTGGGGGGCCTAGAAGGTTTCGGGTTATAAATTTAAAGCTTGATTCCTCCCTTTGTCCCGCGTTCATTTCCGGACGCGTGAAAAAGGCCGATCAACTTTTGGCGTTGTTGCCGGGGACGTGGTTTTCCACGTTTACACGCCTAGTAGATTTTCATTTTGTCACTATAAGCCTGTATATACATGCATAGTTTTCCTCTTGCTTTACACATACTTGTTCATATATACTAACTCACTTTTCTTTTTCTCATACCTTTTTTTCAGCCATGGACCTTGCTTCCGTAAGACAAGTCATCTTGTCCACATGTCCTCCTGAGTTTTTCCGCAGTTCTGACTACTGGCAAATAATTGAAGGTCGTGCTCTGCAACTAGTCGAGTTATACTCACCTCCACCGTCATCATATGTTGAAATTCCAACAAAGGAGACTGCCATGCTATCATGGGATCAAGAACTGATTAAGGAAGTGGAGTTGGCTAGGGAAAGTATTCAAGAACTCACCTCCTCAGCCCCTCATCTCCAAGAAGATGTTGATGCAATGCAACAACTACTAGAAGAGCAGGATCATCATCTCAAAGTAGCCACCGAGGTTGCAGACCGCAGTAGTAATATACTTCAAACTGTTGAACAAGGATTCATCCTAAAGCATCAGTTTTATATAGCGGGTTCGCCTTATATGTGCATGGCAGAATCGACGAGTCTCGAAAGCATTGCTGCTCAATTACAACAACTTCATAATAAAGATGTTGGACAAGGAAGGAGGCTCCAAGAGCTCATCGATTTGGTTACAATTGGGTTACAACTTCCATCACAAGACGATAAAGACATTAGTCATCAAGACCATTCCATTGGGTCTGAAGTGGAGTATGCACCATCGTTCTATTCAGACCATCAATTGGATTCACCAGGATTTTTATGTGAAGACCAACCCACTTGGGGAAGCCCTTCATTCTATCCAGATGACCCAACTAATGAACCAATGGAAGAAATGAGTCATAGACATGAATGGGTCTATGATGACGATGATGAAAACTCGAAAAGCCAATCGACCTCACAACCAAAAGGTTGGTTTGAGGAACCAGAGTTACATATTGAACCAGACCAGAGTGACATTTCTCATATTGAGACTTGTCATTTCGCTTTGAGCAGTACACCAACCATGGTTTGGAACAATTTGTTCGACGATGATGATGACAGTTGCTTGACATGGAGCAACGAGTATAGTAACGAAGACGAGTTGGAGCAGCACAAACCATCATTCGCCACCATACCTTTACAAGGCTTGGTGGACGTCAAGGGGGTAGGATGGACGGTTCATTACAACATAGCCGCTGAGCATGAAGACACCCCTGACTCCACGCCAGGTGATAGGCTGAGGGTGGTAGAACCATAAACAAATTCTTCAGGGGGAACTTTTTTCTCAGAAGATGATTGGATGACTCAGACAGTACATGAAGATTTATCTGAGCATCCAACCTCAAGTGTAGAGATGGAGAGAGAAGATATGAGTCCTCAAGATGATGTCCAACCTCTCTCATCTATTTCATCCTATGTCGACATCCCAGGACCTTCGTTTTCAGAATCATATAATGAAAGGTACCCTGAGGATGAAATGCCGAAGAATTCATCCCAGTGCGGTTCAAGCCACTTCCAGCACAAAGATGACTTCACTGAGTCGCCGAATTTCACTTCGCTTCTTTAGACTTGGCAGGGCCAACACATCTGCCTATTCTACTCATATTATGTGGCAGAACCCGTCGGCAAGACACATGTGACACTGGTCCTAAAACTCAGGATTTGGGATCCCAGTGTCGGTATCGTGGGGCAGCCACCCCCTTTTCTCTTACCCACCCTCCCATCCTTTTATTACAATAAATTTTAATGTCCCCATTCTTGTTAATTATCTTCTTTCCTCTAACTATTTTTTTTCCTTGCATCCATGCATCATCTTTAGAACTTCAATAACTGTCGCTAAAATCATGCATTCCTGCCTCTCTATTCCAAGTTTAAGTCTTGCTCAAGGACGACCAAAGTTTTAAGCTTGGGGTGGTAGGCTTCGCCCTTCTTTCTCTTCACCCTTCTTGCATGCGCGTTTACTTCCTGCATTTAGTTTAAAAGCAAATATGGCTATATGGTGCGAACCTAATAGATAAATGCTTGAATTTATGCCTAGATGCACAATTTTCATCTTAAAAATTGCTTGACCTCTTACTTGACTTGATCTTTGACTCTTTCCTTGAGTTTGGTAATAAATCTAAGGTTATGTCCCTTTTTCATAGCTTAAAGCAGAATTCCCTTGATCTGTGTCGTGAATGGAAAATCCATGGTAAAGGACCGATGGAATGAGCTAAAACACGATCAAAGAACCTAGCTGTAGATTCTAAAGTTTGCCTCTATTCTAAGGATTCTTGGATCTTAATTTCTATCTTTTCACACAAGTATCAAGTGCATCATGATGAGTTTTGAGCCATGATCAAGGTGGAGTGCTTTTCCTTGATAGACTACATGCCTTCTCACATTAGATCGAGTAAAAAAGATGAAAAATATAAAAATGCACAAAAGAGGCTTGGCCACCCACAAAATCCCAAAATATCTATATAGTTCTCATGCAAGCCCACAAAAATAGAATGCAGATGATAAAAGCCTAAGTGTGAACAATAAATGAGCGATGTTTTCTCTTTTAGGAGAGTTGAGGATGGTGCCCAGTCGGTGTATGATTGTGCTCATGAACGCGGGTATGTCGCGTCTGGTAGTATCACTCCAAATGCTCATTGGAGAGTGTGATGGCCCTGAATTTTGGAACTTGATATACAAAATATCATTGTTGACATACATGGAATAGAATGCTTAAATGATGGACCTTGAGGTTTCAATTTGTCAAATAATGTAGGTTGAACTCATTTTATTAAGATTCAATGAATAGTCAAATCGTTTGCAAGGTTTATACAATTATTTAATTGAGGAAATAAATTAATAAACAAATGTTGGACTTTGGATGTCAAACTTGAACAAGAGTTAGATTACGTGTTGGAGAACTAATACTTCAAATTATATGGCTTTTTGATTAACCATTTGAGAGATATCGAGGTTTGAATGTTTGATTCAATGGCATGAGTAAAAACTGAATTATAAGTAAATTAGGAGCATGTTTTGACGATGGTGGCAGGTTTAATTACTCTGTCATACAACCACTTAGTTTATTAAACATGTGTTTGCCTTTTTAGCTTTTATCCTAGACAATGACGAGAATACGACCCTGTCACCATCTTCAACCTCCGCATCTCACGGAGATATTGGTTGGTGATCCCTTAGGACTTGACCGCTTCTATCTCTCAACTCACACTTTAATTTATCCAATGAAGTAGATCTGTAGGAGCAGGAGGAGTCCAACAATGCAAGTCTCATGGGACTTTGAGGTGAGTCCAAGGATATAAACCTTAAAGCCCCCTCCTTTCTCCATAGCTACTAGCACCAACCGACCTTGGAGATGGAGGCACTGGTTGGGTCTCTTTCAGCTTGTATTGTGGCTTGGAAATCCAACCCCACCTTTTTAGTGGACCTGCGAGGTGGCGATGGTAGAAGACCAACTCCAATTGGCCGGAGAGGAGCTCAGGGTTAGGGGATGGTGCTCTAGCCCCTTTCAACACGATGTTTGAGTGCCCTTTGGTCACTGGTGGATGCCCGGAGCTAATCCAACCTGAAGGGGGGGGTCAAGAATGGGAGCAGAGGCGTTTTTCCTTGTTTCGATCTGCCATGGCAGCAAGCTGCTGCGGCGACCCTCACCGAAATCGTGAGGAGGAACTGGCATCTACCAGGCGAGAGGTCGGTGGCATGTAGCAAGACCAGGCGAGTGCCTATGCGGTGAAAGGAAGAGGCGAGGAGCAAAAGAATCCCGTCTACTGCTTGCTCATAGAGGTAAGCTGCAGTGGCGGCAGACGTTTCCATGAGATCCCAAACACGAGTCAGTGCAAAGCAGGCGAATGGCCATGGAGGTCATGGAGGAGACCTCGAAGATGTTGGCGTCGTGAGGAGCTCGCGAGGAAGACCATGAGGTGGAGGATTCCTCGTTGTGGTCCGATCCAGCGACATCGCTCCCCAAACCAACTCAGCGGCGGCGCGATGCCTCATGCGAGAACAGAGTCCTGCTAGGACTTAACGACCACGTGATAAGGAAAGGGAGGACCGGTTCCACAGCCCTGAACCAGGATCAAATCAAGTGAACCAGCAGGCCCACATCAATGCGGATCAATCAAAGAAGAACTAGCCTTAGTAGCCAGGTGTCAGCCTCCGATTGGCCGTCGAAGACAAATAGGTCAGTAAATATGTAGTTCTTCATTAAATCATAGAAATTAGCTCGATTATCAGAAAAATGCAAACAAGGTATTGTTATTCTCAGAAAAATTAGTAGAACATTATGAAACCATAATATCCGACTTTTGATTCTTAAAATACTACGATATAATGTAAGATGCTTTATACTTATTTCATGAGTAATAAATATCATATGATGATATAAAATTATGGGAAAATGTCAATAAGACCATAACCATGTTTATAATGCATATGATGTTAGATATGGTCATGATGATGTACTAAATTAGGTAATTTTATTAATATGTCTAATTAGGGCTAATAACACTAAAGATGATGCAATTAATACATGCATGCTCAATAAGTGATGAAATTTACAGAGTAAGCTCATATCTGTATTTGGAAACTCATATTTAATTATGAGATCATGATGATGTGTAGAATGCATGTTTTATGAAGAGAACCCTTAATACATGTGATGTAACCCGAATATGGTTAATGAAAGTGACCTAATGTTAAATATGTCCATATAATAATGTGACACATGAGTATATCTAGTTGATGAACTGTAATCTGGAAAATGACATCAGTAAGATAAATATAAGGTAAGAATACAAGTAATCATGAGAATAACATAATGATCTAAGTAAACCCTAAAATGAACACGACTAGGGTTAAGATGATTAGAATCTGATGCTAGTATATGATTTTGTTATTAATCAGGTGATGACCAGATATGTAGATGATCCAGAATGTAAATAGGAATCTCTGAACTCAGGTACGTGGGATTTATTAAGTATAAGACTAGTTTTCTGGTTTCCTATGATATGCAATATCTTGAATGCTCATATTTGGATATGATTTCTTGGTTGAACTAGTATGAGTTATACTTCTCCAAATCTAATAGAACATAAATGAGTATGATGGGTTGTAGCTACTAGAGCACATAGCCTGGTGTGGATGTATGTTTCCTAACATGGATGTATGATTCCTTGGCCCATGTTAGATGTATGATGATACTATATTGCCCACACTAGATGTAAGTTAAGTGCAAGTATGTGTAGTACAACCGCATCAAAGTGAAAGCAATAAAAGGAATGTTTACTTGATTATCACTCTAAATAATGTTTTCTTTTACTCTGTCTTTCTCAAGTTATTTAAATTATGCAAACATATTAGTATGTGTCTTTCTACCCACGTACACAACACTTTGTGTGTTGATTTTTTGTTTCACGTATGTTTTAGGTTCAGAGCTAGCATGGAAGAAAAAGAACAGGGTGTGAGCAAGTTGTTCAGGTTGTACCTATTTTGTAGATCCTAGCTTAGCATACATATTCATAGACTGTGGAATTTTCATTCAATATGTAAATGTAAATCATTTTGTAACAATTCATATTGTTATAAATATACATGTTGAATGTTGAGAATGTTATGGTGTATGTTATGGTTTAATGTTCATGTATGCGTATTATGCTTCCACATCGCTCTTTGATATAATTGCTAACGTTTTCGAATTTTGTCTTCTCATCTCCATGGGGTTTTGAGAAGGTGAAAATCCGGGGACGTTACAGTTGGTATCACAGCATGAACAATAGCTACACCTAAAAATTGCTCACCATGAAACGTTAAACTAATTTTCACCTTTCACCTTAAATCCTAGAAACTTAGTAAGTTGTTAAAAAAAAGGGACTAGGATTGACTTAGCCTCTAGGTTAGAACCTAGATGTTCGAGAACTAGGTTTAGACAAGTGTGTGAAACCCTTTCCATATAGAGCTCATATGTATGGGGTATCTACACTAGTCTACATCTTGTTCTCACCATTTCACTATGTGACATGACACTAGACTATCTATTGTGTGTGGGACACTCGATTTTGTTGATTTGTCTTTGTTTTCCAATCAGCTCAAACCTCGACAATTTTCTCTGACGTCTTCTTTCTCAAAGAAAAATTATATAATATTTTATTATATATATGTAAATATGAAATTGTGTCCCTCACACTATAGAGTACTTAGTGTTCATGCAACCTAAGTGAAAGGGGGTGACATCAGTCTAGAAGAGAGAGTAGTCTAGATTAGATGTCTAGAGCCTTATCAAGATATGTGATACATAGAGTAGATGATACAATGATAGTTGAGATAAGCATGTGAAAACTTCTCTAAGTTTTATCTCTGATAATATAAGTTTCCTTATAAAGGTTTAAGTTGTATACTTGTTGAATCCAATTTTGTAGAATTTATGCAAAATCTTGATAATGAAAGGGCATTTCCTTTTCCTACTTAAGATGAGCTAAGTTAAGATAGAGATGAGTGTGCATGAGCCTGAAGCTCTTATATAAGGAGGATATCTAGGGTAGGATGAGACATGTGGTGAACTCTAGAGAGAGTAAGACCCACAGGGAGAAGGACATAGGACCTAGCCTCCAATATATGAGATATGTGTTAAACAAATCCTACACTAGATTACTCTCGAGTGTTGAGTTGAGTCCTTATGCATGATTCAAATCTATATGTGAGAATTGGGTAAAATAAAAGGATGGGTAGATGACCCATATGATAAAGTCAATCCTTTGGCTGAGTTAGGTCCTAGCTAGAGTGACATATTTTGAGAATCTCATCATTAGTTGCAAGTGAGGTAATATATGAACTCTAGTTACGAGAGTATGATGCTTTGTGCAAAAGATATTCAAAATACATGTTCTCCCTTCTTCTTCTCCTTCTTAATATATGATGATAGAAACCTCACTTGATCTATATAGATGATTTATATATGAGGAGTCACTCGTATAAGCTTGACCTATTCTATATTCCCCCCATATCATACATGTAGTACCAAAGATTGAAATCATGATAAGTTTGACTTTAAAATATTCTCTTCCCCTTCATCTGAAATATGAAAGATATGATGTTGAGATCATGGGATAAACTTAGTATATTCTCTTTTTTCCCTTCACATAATACATGCAAGACATAAAAAGTTGAACTCATGAACTTGATATAGAGATATTTTTGGATAATGGGATATGTGATCAAAAATATAGTTCATAACTTTGATCTTTCTCAATGTATGCTTCTAAGTTGAGTATGAATATCACATCATAGGGTGAAACCCTAATGGTCAAGCATGTTACGTAAGCCCTTCTTAAGTAGAAAAATTCTAATATTAGGGATGAAGATAAATCTCCTTTAATGCTGAAATCATTGTAAGATGTTCATGATGTTAGATTTAAATGATCTGAATACCATGACATATAAACCAATTTCTCTTGAACTTTACAAGTATGAACAAAACCATATCCTTAGGGGTGATGTAATCCTAAGATATCATAATGTCATGTTATGGTTAAGACTTTAAGTGATGCTTCCATGTATATATAAGGTGGGGTGGACACACCCAAGAATCTCTAGACCCTAAGCTGACAATTTAGAGTGCATGCAACTATGGTGGTCTTAGAACCTAAGAAATGATGATGTATATGCAGTTGAATTCCTGAATAGCCTCTTAAGGATGAGATTAGTTGAATTTTTAGGACGAAATTCCATATTAGGTGGGGTGAATGTGATGGCCCTGAATTTTGGAACTAGATATACAAAATATCATTGTTGACATACATGGAATAGAATGGTTAAATGATGGACCTTGAGGTTTCAATTTGTCAAATGATGTAGGTTGAACTCATTTTATTAAGATTCAATGAATAGTCGAATCGTATGCAAGGTTTATACAATTATTTAATTGAGGAAATAAATTAATAAACAAATGTTGGACTTTGGATGTCAAACTTGAACAAGAGTTAGATTACGTGTTGGAGAACTAATACTTCAAATTATATGGCTTTTTGATTAACCATTTGAGAGATATCGAGGTTTGAATGTTTGATTCAATGGCATGAGTAAAAATTGAATTATAAGTAAATTAGGAGCATGTTTTGATGATGGTGGCAAGTTTAATTACTCTGTCATACAACCACTTAGTTTATTAAACATGTGTTTGCCTTTTTAGCTTTTATCCTATCCAATGACGAGAATACGACCTTGTCACCGTCTTCAACCTCCGCATCTCACGAAGATATTGGTTGGTGATCCCTTAGGCCTTGACCGCTTCTATCTCTCAGCTCACACTTGAATTTATCCGATGGAGTAGATCCGCAGGAGCAGGAGGAGTCCAACAATACAAGTCTCGTGGGACTTTGAGGAGAGTCCAAGGATATCAACCTTGAAGCCCCCTCCTTTCTTCATAAAAGCGAGCACCAACCGACCTTGGAGATGGAGGCACTGGTTGGGTGTCTTTCAGCTTGTGTTGTGGCTTGAAAATCCAACCCCACCTTTTTAGTGGACCCGCGAGGTGGCGATGGTAGTAGACCAACTCCAGTTGGCCGGAGAGGAGCTCAGGGTTAGGGGACGGTGCCCTAACCCCTTTCAACATGATGTTCGAGTGCCCTTTGGTCGCTGGTGGATGCCCGAAGCTAATACAACCTGAAGGGGGGGTCAAGAATGGGAGCAGAGGCGTTTTTCCTTGTTTCGATCCACCATGGCAGCAAGTTGCTGTGGCGACCCTCACCGAGATCGTGAGGAGGAGCTGGCATCTACCAGGAGAGAGGTTGGCGGCATGTAGCAAGACCAGGCGAGTGCCTATGCGGTGAAAGGAAGAGGCGAGGAGCAAAAGAACCCAGTCTACTGCTTGCTCACAGAGGCAAGTTGTAGTGGCGGCAGACGTTTCCATGAGATCCCAAACACGAGTCAGTGCAAAGTAGGCGAATGATCGTGGAGGTCATGGAGGAGACCTCGAAGATGTTGGCATCGTGAGGAGCTCGCGAGGAAGAACATGAGGTGGAGGATTCCTCATCATGGTCTGATCCAGCGGCAGCGCTCCCCAAACCAACTCAGCGGCGGCGCGATGCCTCGCGCGAGAACAGAGTCTTGCTAGGACTCAACGACCACGTGAGAAGGAAAGGGAGGACCAGTTCCACAGCCCTGAACCAGGATCAAACCAAGTGAACCAGCCGGCCCACATCAATGCAGATCAATCAAAGAAGCGTGAGCCTTAGTAGCCAGGTGTCAGCCTCCGATTGGCCGTCAAAGACAAATAGTTCAGTAAATATGCAGTTCTTCATTAAATCGTAGAAATTAGCTTGATTATCAGAAAAATGCAAACAAGGTACCATTATTCTCAGAAAAATTAGTAGAATAATATGAAACCATAATATCATACTTTTGATTCTTAAAATACTACGATATAATGTAAGATGCTTTATACTTATTTCATGAGTAATAAATATCATATGATGATATAAAATTATGGGAAAATGTCAATAAGACCATAACCATGTTTATAATGCATATGATGTTAGATATGGTCATGTTGATGTATGAAATTAGGTAATTTTATTAATATGTCTAATTAGGGCTAATAACACTAAAGATGATGCAATTAATACATGCATGCTCAATAAGTGATGAAATTTATAGAGTAAGCTCATATCGGTATTTGGAAACTCATATTTAATTATGAGATCATGATGATGTGTAGAATGCTTGTTATATGAAGAGCACCCTTAATACATGTGATGTAACCCTAATTTGGTTAATGAAAGTGACCTAATGTTAGATATGTCCATATAATAATGTGACACATGAGTATATCTAGTTGATGAACTGTAATCTGGAAAATGACATCAGTAAGATAAATATAAGGTAAGAGTACAAGTAATCATGAGAATAACATAATGATCTAAGTAAACCCTAAAATGAACACGACTAGGGTTAAGATGATCAGAATCTGATGCTAGTATATGATTTTGTTATTAATCAGGTGATGACCAGATATGTAGATGATCCAGAATGTAAATAGGAATCTCTGAAATTAGGTACGTGGGATTTATTAAGTATAAGACTAGTTTTCTGGTTGCCTATGATATGCAATATCTTGAATGCTCGTATTTGGATATGATTGCTTGGTTGAACTAGTATGAGTTATACTTCGCCAAATCTAATAGAACATAAATGAGTATGATGGGTTTTAGCTACTAGAGCACATAGCCTGGTGTGGATGTATGTTGCCTAACATGGATGTATGATTCCTTGGCCCATGTTAGATGTATGATGATACTATATTGCCCACACTAGATGTAAGTCAAGTGCAAGTATGTGTAGTACAACCGCATCAAAGTGAAAGCAATAAAAGGAATGTTTACCTGATTATCGCTTTAAATAATGTTTTCTTTTAATATATCTTTCTCAAGTTATTTCAATTATGCAAACATATTAGTATGTATCTTTCTACGCATGTACACAACACCTTGTGTGTTGATTCGTTGTTTCACGTATCTTTTAGGTTCAGAGCTAGCATGGAAGAAAAAGAACAGGGTGTGAGCAAGTTGTTCAGGTTGTACCTATTGTGTAGATCCTAGCTTAGCATACATATTCATAGACTGTGGAATTTTCATTCAATATGTAAATGTTAATCATTTTGTAATAATTCATATTGTTATAAATATACATGTTGAATGTTGAGAATGTTATGGTGTATGTTATGGTTTAATGTTCATGTACGCATATTATGCTTCAACATCGCTCTTTGATATAATTGCTAACGTTTTCGGATTTTGTCTTCTCATCTCCATGGGGTTTTGAGAAGGTGAAAATCCGGGGACGTTACAGAGAGTCACTAGGAACCTTTAGGTGACCTATGAGATCATCTCAGTAGCAGGGTTGGTTCGAGCGCAGTATGAGGAGTTCGTCTCACTGCTCTGGGCCAACTGGCTCGGACTGCAGGGACTATTGCTCGTTACATGGACCAACCTGATGCAGATCGAGATCCTCATAAGTCATTAGAGTCTTTTTTCTTTGTTTCTTAGGACATGAATAAGTGATAGGCGTGTTGTTCCAGATTGGTATGCATGGATTCATGGTGATGGCGCATTGATCATGACCTACTTGATCACCTAAATGACAACTCTTTCATATTTAAATAATTATGATTCAAACCCTCATTAGTATCGGTAGGCTGTAGTTAATTCTCTTAATCTTGCCTGGACACTCTTTGATCTTGCTTTGGCAGGATTGTGCTTGTTTGGTGGGGGTTTGTTCTGAACTGACATGGATCAAGAGTATTGATGCTTTAAACTATTTTTCTTAACCTTAGCATTTATTGCCAAGCTTAATTTGGATGTTATCTTTTGTTCTTTGAGCACACTCTTGCTTGAGGACAAGCAAGTTTTAAGCTTGGGGTAGTTGATAACACCCAAATTAGCGCATATTTTATATGCATTTTATCTATGATTTTATATCACTTTAGTCCTAATATGCACTCTTTTGCTAATGTTTTATGATTTCTATCTCGCATTAGATAAAAGTAGTAAAAATAGCCAATAATGTAGCTAATTAGCCAATTTTTGACTTACAGACACCGTAACTAGCCAATTTTGGGAGTCTCAAGTACCGAACCTGAAAAGACAAGAATTCCAGCATCTGGTCGATAGGGCCTGGCCAATACAACTGGCCGATACGACTGCCCGATATGGCTGACCAATACGGCCTGGCCGATACGGCTGCCCGATACGGCCTACCCGATATGGTCTGCCGGATACGTCTGCCCGATATGGCCTGGCAGATATGCTTGACCAATACGGCCTGGCCGATACGGCTGCCCGATAGGGCCTGGCTGATACGGCTTCCTGATACGGCCTACCCGATATGGCCTGCCCGATACAGTTGCCTGACACTCCCCCTGCCCGACACGATATTCGGGTGACAGTCATATTTGCCTACCTGATGCCTCAAGATCGAAGCCACGGATGAAGGACACATGGACCAATAAAATCTACAACTCCCATCAACTCACTGCCTATAAATAGCAGCTGCCAACCTACAAAGAGAAGGGAGCTGGAGGGAGGACCATGCAAGAGCTACTGCCTATACCAAGGATCTAGTGTGTCCAGTTCCCCAAAATTCTACTGTCTGATACGGTCTGCCCGATACGGTCTGCCCGGTACAGTCTGCCCGATATGGCTGCCCGATATGGTCTGCCCGATACGGTCTGCCCGATACGGCTGCCCGATACGGTTGCCCAATACAGTTTAGAGAGAGAGTGGAGGAGTCCAGAGGGATGAAGAGAAGACCCAAGGGGCAAGATCCGACCTGTATAGAGGTCGAGGAGTGAGAGCCACCTCTCCTCTACGGGCTATATCTCTTCCCTCTTCCCTTTCATTCTACTACATTCCTTTGTTTCTTGTACAAACGATGTTTATCCATCTTTGTTCGGTGCCATCTATGCTTGTCTATGGCTAGTTAGATCCTTCTTGGCTATGTAGCCCGATCTAGGCATGTTTATATACTTTTGCCTTAAGCAAGTAGATTCATATCAGATCTAGTATGTTGCATGTTCTATTTTCTCTTTCCAAGTTATGATTGCTAGTTTGGTCGATCTCTTACTCGCTTGAACTGTTGTTTCTGCCTGTATCGAGAGATCCATTGTAGAAATAGCTAAGAGACGATAGTTTGGATCCGAACCTGAGAGGGGGAAGATCTGAGGTATTCTGTTCCTAACACCCCGGAATATCCTAAGACCTGAGAGGGAACTTAGTGTATTCTGAGGTGTTGATATGTCATTCCTCGAGAGAGGGTCATTGACATATTGTTGATGGTTTTAGTCACGCATTGTGAGAGCGAGTGAGACGACCCCACAGGACAGATGCCATCGTGCATACTAGATGCTTGTTTGGGTGTTAAGGGTTGTCTACGCCCGAGAACGAGTGCATAAATTGTCCCGTTTGTAGTTACATAGCCAGGAACTCTCTTTCTCTATTTAGTAGAATCACGAGCTATGTTTTGTTTTATTTTCTTTTTTTGTTTTGTTTTATATTGTGACAACCCGCTAGACTAGTTCTAGCACTTTTATTGACTATCATCTTGGCTTATCTAACTAAAGAATGAGATTTGTTGCGTCCTAAACGTCACCACGTCCCTGTGTTCGACCCCGTATATCTACTTCAACCCCGTAATAAAGTTGTGGGGGCCTAGAAGGTTTCAGGTTATAAATTTAAAGCTTGATTCCTCCCTTTGTCCCGCGTTCATTTCTGGACGCGTGAAAAAGGCCGATCAGCCACACCACATGCCCAAGGACCGAGGGAAATTACTAAGAGACCTCGATCTAACTACGAACTACCTTATAAGAACTTGGGTGATACGATCCTTCAACTTCCTCGTGCTGACGCTGACCTGAAAAATGTTTCAATAGGTTGGTGAGCTACTGGATAAGTGAATAGAATTTTACCCAACCATCACAGATAACTCATTTATGTTTATTAATTGGAATAAAATACAAGATAATACTATACTGAGCAGATCTAAACAATATAATTTAAATGAAAGGAGATGTCATCATTTCATTAAGATAACAAATATTGCAAAGCTGTAGATACGATTAAATAATAGAGAATACTAAAATTTCATTTAAAGGACAACTACTATGAAACTAACTCAAATCTTTCTTAACTCTTTAACTTATAAGAAACTCTATGAACCTATATGAAAATATTTTATCTTATGCCCTGATCATATGCAGTGTACTCTACATATGAAGACTTGTAGCGAATTATGATCCCACCGTACAAGACTTAGCTTAAAACCTGTGAAGCTAAGCCTAGAACTGAATCTAGGTCTGCTTGACTCGAACCGTCACATCTGACTAAGGTGGCTAAATAGCTGGTCTTTAACTGGACCTCTCCTTCTAGGCTGAGTACACAGGTGGAGGGTCTGAGACACTCTGTGTGTACCTCTGGGTTACCACCGGGATCTCCAGTTCATGTTGGGTAACCTATCTTGTCTTAGGAGACTTCCTCAAGGGCTTTGTCTCCCCGCATGCTCTGTGGGTGCGATCTGATCCTCGTATACTTGTCACTGCCAGGGTGGATCGTTTCCTCCCTACAGTGCAAACATTCGTAGGGAATCTATGGTGTTCAGGGCACCTATGTCTATTATTTTATTTTTCTTGGAAAGCTCTTACTATATTGTATATTTTCCCTTACTTATACTCAACTCTAGTATTTCTATGGCATCTCGACTATTTAATTGCAATTCAAATCACAACATGAATATCATTCTAGTCCTGACAGAGCAGTATACTCAAAAACATTGTAATTTACTGAGTAATCCATATGCCATGCATGCAGACAGATTGAAATTTCTTAAATAAACTAAATTCATATCAACTTGGCTCATATATGCTGCAATTATACAATTGATCATCGTAACACACTAACAAGAGTTCATTACTCGATATATTAGAAATCATCATTAGCACTTGTAAATTATCTGTAATTCCTTGAAAATCGAGCACATCAACCCAAATTCTAAGTTATGCATCACACAACTCAATTAAAAGTCAATTGCTTGTCATGGCACAAATTATTAATATTAATTGAGAATTTCAAATGATTTCTTTGAGAAATGTGTCGATTTGTATAATTATTAATACACTCACATTAAATATAACTTGGGGTGTGCCACTAGGTTTCCACTGAACCCTTTTCATGTCATTGTCATTTCTTTGAAATCAAGCTTCTATTAACTTACTAAAAATGTACAACCTGGGTTTATGCCCAAACTGTGCTGTTACTAGTCATGTGCTACTGAGTTCAACATTTAAACTGAGCAACTTAGGTTTTAATCAATCATGCGGTGCGAGTAATCCAAATCACACATATAAATCAAACAATTAGTGTCATGCAAACATAATTAAGGAAATTCATGCAAATTATAAATCTGGAAACGCCGACACTACACGGCACTTGGGTAAATGCTGACATCTGTGAATGATATCGATTTCAACCAAAATGTTCGATCATGAGAGTTATACTTGCATTAGAGAGCGAAATTCTACTCACAGTGGGTGAGTTGACCACAATTCAACTGGAAACACATCTAGAGTCCTATTTCTGGGCATCAACAGGTCATCTTCTACCTTGGTTCATCCTAGATTTGGACATGCTACACACAACTGCAGCTTTCACGCATGTACAGGTTGAAGGGAACCTTGGCTAGGTGCTGCTCGCGACTAGGGGGCTGCGGAAATGAGTTCTAGACCCATGGCCAAAGTCAAGGGTGTCGAATCGTGCTCCTCCTCATGCCCAAATGGCTCCTGGCCATTGCTTCATGTATTTGTGGCTGTTGCAAGGTAGGGCGCCACCCCTAGCAGGTTGGGGCACATGTGAGGCGCCACTAGGGCAAGGAAGAGGAAGATGGCAAAGGAGGTTGGCGTTTGGTGGCATTTCCCAGGCAGATCGGCCCATGGCCAGTGCCCTGCAATTGGCCGCTACTGTTGCTTGGCCAGACATGGCGTTGCTGGTAGGTCGGGTGGCTGGTTGGAACAAATGGGGTAAGGTAGAGGAGGATGGAAGGAAGAAGAAGAGGTAGAGGATGACGTTGCCAACTGAAAACGGGGCAAGGGCTCAGAATCGCCCCTTCTTTTCTCCTCTATTGCAGGTCAATCGACCTGCTTGGGTGTTTCTCAAGTGGTGTATGTCAATCGGGTGAAAGGGAAAGTAAATAAGGGAAAGGGTTAATAAGTTATAAATGGAAAAATTGCATCCAAGTCCAAGAAAACTAGAAAATGTCATATATTTTTCCTCGGAGGTCCAAATCGAGTGGTTTCTTTTGTAAAAATTCAAGCATGAGATCCTCTACCTTCTGTAGGCAAGAAACCATGCTAATTAGCTTGTCTAAACTGGTCAAAGCACTAATAAAGATACTTACTGACTAACCTCGATGTGGGTTGTAACATATCAGATGGTGCCAATTAAACTCAAAGAGTTGAATAAATAGTTAGGAAACTATTAGGTATGAGTTTTTTATACCATGAACATTACCATCAAGAGTACTAAACTTTTTAATAAACAAGAAAGATGGAATGATGTGATTAAGTATTTATGGAAGAAACCGTAATGGAATAATGATGAAGAACAATTATATTATGCCCATGACTGATGATTTTGTCCAATTGAGAGAAGCATTTGGGATATCCTAAATGTTTTGGTGAAATAGAATTATATAAATAAAGGCAAAAATTGATAAGTAAGTTCCCTAATTGAATTATTGATTAAATAATAAAATCATCTATGTGGCATGGGTGCAACCCATGTCCCATGTAAGGGCCCATGTGACTATAACCTTTGCAAATAGGTCCTTGGAGCATAAGATAAAGAAATTAGAGGTTTTGTGCATAAATAAATAGTGATGACTTTTTGAATTATTGAATAATAGAAATATGGTATAATATGCAAGATTTCAAAAGAAAATAAGATGTCTGGTGTCTTATATAAATAAAAAGATAATTGTCTAGTCAGTTTGGCAACATAATGTTCGAGGGATCAATAGTATTATCTCGGTCTGACTTTTGGTATATTTCAAGATAACTTCAAAACTATGATTATTGTTGAAATTAGGAGAAAAAGGATATTGCATGAGTTAATGGTATTATATTAAATAATGTTTAAAAGAAGAAATTTTTGTATAGGAAAGATATCTTATTAGATCCCACACATTGAATATAGATTGGGAAAGGTATTAGTAGGTTTCTTTGAAATAAGGACAATTTCAAAGAGAGAGGTAGAAATATAATCTAGAATTCATGATAAATTTAGCCAACAAAGTTCTCAGTATTTGTATACATTCCTCGATGGTTTTTGGTGTCTCAACCAAGTAATATAAATATTTGATTTATGAAATGTACTAATGAAAGATAAAGAGAGAGAAATATAGGAGTTGTTTGGTTGTTCTTTCGACATCATGATGACTCTCTACTTAAAAAGATTAACAAATTAATATTATTCATATGGTAGCACAAAGAAGAGAAAGATTATCCAGTCGTGTTGTCTGGAAAGAAAAAAAAATCCTAAAAAAGGGAAGTCAATGAAGGGTTTCCATGACCACATCTTATATGAGGTATATTCCTACCTTTCTTGATGGATTATACCCCTATTGCTTCTTTTGTCAATCTACTTCCTCCTCCTTACCTATGGGTTCCACCTGGCATCTACTTAAGGACTTACTAGAGCCTTCCATATATTGAATATTTCCCCTAGTCTCCAAACATGGGGAAGAGAGGTATGTGTGCCCACGCATGGCAACCGTCAAACCATCACCGTACAAGGTAGAGAGGTCAAGAAGATAGTAGAATGACTTGCTGCCACTCTCTACAATCGGGAACAGCTATGGAGGAGCTAATGGGGATGCAAATGGGCACAATCCTATCAAAGCTTCTAGAGGGATTCACGATCGAGGTGATCATGAGGGCCAATCGGAAGGTATTGATCAACATGGTCCTTGTAGACATGGCTGACATGTATGTCGATGATTCCCTTATCATCCACGATTTGTGCCAACTTGACGATGGAGGAATCTTTGCAAGGGAATACCAGTAGTTAGTGTCTCCTGTGGCAGGGAGATGGGGCACCAAAGGCACTCGTGATTGCAATGCCAGAGAAGGCACATGCACATCTATGTCTGCGTAGAAGGAGGCAACACATACAAAAGAAAGAGGAAGACCAATCCATGGGATAGCTAGTGGTTCAATCAAATAAACTGAGTTATGGCTGGTTTAGAAGAGAACCAGGTTGTGGAACATGCCCTAATTTAATTAGCATGATGCTAGCTCCAACCAATGATGAGTTGCCACGTGGTGTTACGATTAAGGTATAAGTGCTTCTCTTGTTTAATTCATAGAAATTAACAGGATGGTCCAAAAAAAGAAAACCTATATAGCAAATCAATTGGGAAAATGAGAGGAACACAAATAAACTATAGTTGACCTATTTTTAATTACAATTCCAAAAGTTCCTTGAATACATGTTTAGTAAGTGATTAGTGTATGAAAACCCTAAATTGGTATATTAATTTGTTGAATACATTACTACTCTCAAATCATGTTATAATCTGATTGTGTTAAATATAATGATAATCAAAGATGATCACGATCATTTTGATGATAATTAGGGATTTTAATGAGAATACATCACACATATGAAGAATTGGGTTTAAAGGTCATACCTTGATATGTCATCAATGAACATAATTGAATCTCATATTCACAATGCAAATATAGATGTGTCTAATAATTAAGGTTTCACCCTATGGTTAATATGAGGTAGAATTAGGGTTTGTACCCTTAATTCCATATCCTAAGCTTGAGACAACTCTAAACTCTAGATTAGGACTCGATTAGGGTTTGATCTGATTAATGTGATGGTAGCACTTTAGGATTTACATGCATGCAAATTAAAAGTTGGTTGCTCTGTTTGCTTTCTTGATTGAATAATATGCTTAAAGTATGACTGTAAGATCTTCATGGTTCTATAAAAGGTATGAGGTTACACTTATGACTACCCGAAATAGTTTGATGGTGTTTTTCGACTGTTTCTCAAATAAACTGATGGTTGTTTATTTACATTTTGTTTGATTATAATGCCACGACAAGTATCACATAAATAAATATATCACATTTTTAACCTAAGGATGATATGTATCGAGGACTAATACACACGATCCCTAGAGGACATTGATCATATCCAAGATATCATAGGAGGCCTAGGTTAGAATATGTTAAAGAAAATGTCAGTTCTTATTTGCAAGTAATTGATTGATTATACATTGGTATGTACTTGCACACTTTTGGATGCACCCCACACACACAATATATTTTGATATTCTACTATGTGCTTTTGTTTCACACCATTTTAAGGACATGCTAAAAATAAAGATATCAAGATGAAACTATCTAAAGGCATTGAAGCTAAGTAAAGGAGGACTAGATAGATACTTCAACTCATATTTACTATTCTGATGATATAAATTCATGTAACTTCTTAGAGGAGCATCTTGTAAACAATATTTGAACTAATGGAAATCATTTTCTATTATTGTTATTTGGTAAAAATTTGGATCCTTGGGAATTCAGGTGATGACTCTCAACTTTTTGGGTCTTTTTTAATTGGAGGATGCTAAAAAGTGAGGTCGTTACAACATTAGTGTTCTCAAAATTTGCATGAGATAAAGGTGTTATAAAATAATAGTTAAAGATAAATATGTGTTGAATTGTGATTAAGAACTTGATACTTTCTTAATGATTTCATAGATATACCCTTAGCAAAAACAAATGCAACAATATTAATTTTAGGCCTAAAGAATATTAGTATTCTAGAAAATTTTCATATCATTTCCATGTAGTATTCATTGATGATATATTGGTGACTATGTAGATGTAGATCAACATGGACCATCTAATTCAATGAGCACCTAATATACCATTACAACATAGATTATAAGACAAGTTTAAAAAATGTGAGTTTTATTTGAAAGTATTTGCTAATATTAGACATGTTACTTTTGATATAATGAAATTCTTTAGATCCCAAAAAGGTTTAATCTATACTCCATTGAGAACAATCAACGAATTCTACTAAAGTTCAATATTTTTTAGGGTTATCTTGCTGTTATACTTCAATATTATCATTATGAAACACTCCAAAATTATATAGAAAAGAGAACTTGATTTGATGTATATAACCATGTGAAGAAGGACTCTAGACCTTGAAGTTAAAGTTAATACCACAGCAATTCTAGTGCTTATACAGAATGGAAAATGATATGTGATACATTGTGTTCATAGAGAAAGGGTTTAGGTAGAGTGTTGGTGTAATATGGTTAAGACTTAGCTTACAAGTCGATACAAATAAAGAAATAGAGAACTCTCCTTTACATGTTTTAGAGTTATCATTTATTGTGTGTGTTGAATTAAATCTCCCAGTTTTCCAAGATGAGACATGTTACTATGTATTTGAGATATAAGTATCCAACTTGATTGAGCACATGAAATAGGAATTATAGCATAGTTACAAGTAAAACACAATGTTGGGAGAGTATATCAGACACGAATATGGTGCATATAAGAAAACACAAAAACATATGAAGATATGTTACAAGGGAAATGACAACAATTTGATTTTTATCGATATGACATTCTATGTTTCAGTTAAGTCTATGGTACCAGAACAAGGTGATCTATAGATTCTCACAGAGGAACTGAATACAACTATGCACATCATGCACCCCAAATATATCAAGATGTATCAAAATGTATATAAATTATGTTGGTGGTAATGTATGAAGAAGTGTGTGCCAGGATACATAAACAAATATAGAGTATGTCTACATGTTATAGATAAAAATAAGACCCTAGCTGGGCTGCTACAACCCATACCTATTCTGGAATGGAAGTGGGATCATGTGACATGGACTTTGTCTCTAGTCTTCATTGTTATCTGTGGGAAATGATTACATACATGTTGTCATGGGTAGGTTGCATAAGAAAACTTCTAACATGTGACGAAAACATACTCATGTCAAATCTTAACATAAAGAAATTCTTTTGGCATGTTCAGGTTATGTGGTGTTCCTTTTTTAAGGCAATGTTAGTTTCATTAGAATCATGCATATAGCACATCAACAGTTGCAACGTTATTCAAGTTAATATAAATTGATGACATGGTGGTGGGTGTAGAAATACATTGTTGGGTATCTATTAAATGATAAAATTTGGATAGAAAATCAGCTTCAAATTTTTGATAGAAATGCCTGATCACTTCTCTTACTGGAAGAACTTGGTCAAGTAGGTTATTTGACCTATTGATAGAAATGCCTGATCTACAAGTCTAAAGATCAATGATCTAGCAAGGCTGATAATTGTATCCCAGTCAATCATCTAGACTTGGTCTTCATCTTTGTCATATCCCTTTGACTTCTTTGTAGAAAACTAAGATGTCTTGAACTGATGTCTTTGGGGTCTATTTATAGGGTTTGACTTGCGCATTTTCAATCTAGAATTGGTCCATCCGAAGCTAACCCTTTGGCTTCGGATGATTGACCAGGAGGTTAATGGTTTCCTAAAATGGATTGTCGATAGAATGGTTGATAGTGGTTTGTCTAATCATTTGATGGGCCTCTGTTATGTTGGTCATTGACCTGGAGGTCAATGGTATTTTGTAGGGATTCAACTCAATGGGTCTTTGTCGAGTTTGGATCTGTTGATCTGAATGTCAATATTGGGTCCATCGATCTGAGTGGAATATCGATAGATTAATATATTAATATCTTGATCATGATTCATTTTGTCGACCTAAAAGTTCAAATGACTGTGTTTTCTTTGTTGAGGTTGATATCCTTATTGTAAGTAATGATCGACCTAGGAGGTCTATTTGTAGGCCATCAATCTTTACGATTTTGAGTTCAATTCTAGCAATTTTTTTGAGAACTTAGTCAGGATAAAGTATTTAACAAGTATAAAATGAAGGAGTTTATGATTACTAATTGCTTATTTGGATGATGTTATATCATGAAAGAGATATCAAATATGTTTAAACACTGATGTTATAATTCCAACACATTTTTATCCTTAAACATTAACTTGAGCTAAATTGAAGCTTTTCTAAGATACTATCTTCTAAATACTTGATCTTTGTAAAAATAAGAGCACAATGGTGGAGAATGGTGAATGGATGTCAGGTTGTTGTTAGGAAGTGAAAAGGAATGAACACACATACAGTTATTCATGTATAATTCAAATTAATTTAAAAAGAATTTTCCTTAGTCCCAACTAACATATTTTTCATCCACCTTAAATTATTTCTTATCTCAACTAATTAGGTTGTCTGTTGGGAAGCCTATCTATAAATAAGAAAATGTTGATACCATAATTTTTTATCTAGTGGTGAATTGACCTTCCAATAGTAAGATAAACTATAGGGTGGCTACTACCCCTCACTAACCAAACCTTGTTGAGAACCTCTCCATGCTAATATTGGGGCCACTACTATGACCCTAATAAGTCATTTCTACTTTTTAAGTGTTGGCTAGCTAAATGACCAGTCTATTGGTTAGTGAACCCAACTTATGTTATCCAATCACATCTAATTGGCCTTAATGATCAGATCACATTTGTTGTTGTGAAGTGGAATTTCTCTATTTTTACTCAAAAATAACCATTATACCCTTTCTTTGTATCTAGTTTTGCTCCATTTGTATCTGACTTCACCACTGACATGATCAGGGATCTTATTATACTCTTTAATGTGATTTTCTAGGTTTGATTTGATAAATTGGACACTAATGCATGAATTCCTAGATCAATATAACTATTGTCTTACTTTGATTCAATTCGTGACTCAATAATACTTTTTTTATCTAAAACTTCTTCCATGTTTTATAGTCCACATTAGAGGTTGATGGTCCATATTTGAAATTAAACAAAACTTATGAATGTATGATGTGAATTTCTAAAAGTTTTACTCCAAAAATTCCCTTGTTTCCCATCATTTTTCCTCTCTTTTTACCTTCTTTCCCTCTTGACCCCACTGCTTTTACTCGTGGACCAGTTTTCTCCCCTTGGCATAGGATTTCATGTACTATGTGTGTGGTGGATGGATCAGCCCCCAACCCAACCAACATTGTATTATGATCCAACATGGCTTAGATCCTTTTCAACCTTGTGCCCCAAATAGGAAAGTTGGAAAACTTACCATCCCTGTTTCCTCAGCCCCATTGCCCTCGTGGCAAGCTTTTTCCCAACGCACCCCTCTTATTACCTCCATATCTATAATCCAACCCCATTGAGGGGTGGATTCTCAACTTGCAAAGTTGTGGCTCTAACCAAGGGAAGACATCCTCCATTGCTTCTTATCATACAATCATCCAACTCACAAACCATAATCCTTGCTACAAAACCCCATATGAACAACCCCATGGACTTCACCTTGACTCCCTTGAAAAATCCCTCTCTTTTCTGCATTCCAAAAACCATGACAAACCCTCCTCTTCTTCCTTGATTTCCTTCTACATCTATCTTCCACGGAGCCCTTTTTGGGTAGCTTTTCCCCACAATCCCTCAGGCCAAATTGGTATCGCCTACAACCTCAAAAGGTTGAGACAAGGTGAATCGATAACTTCTCCATGACCCTCACATTCTCCTTCTCTCTTCTTTCCCCTCTATAGTGAGGGAGGCACTATACATCATGCTCCTTCACCCAAATGTGCTAAGTGGGAGAGAAACCTCTAAACCACACAATCAAAATACCTATCAAGCATTTGACCGTAATGAAATGCTGCAAATTTTCTAGTTTTATGGTAAATGTCACATGGTCTACTACAAATTATAATTTTAATCTTAATTTTTATAAAATATAATACTTATAATATTTGGCCGAAAATAATGAACCAATAGTATTTTTTTCTTCAAAATAATAGATGGTAGTCGATAAATTACTTGCATAATCTAATTATCTTTGTAGTTACTTGAATATTTTGAATCTAGTTTTGATTACATTCTTGAATTTATTTAAATGATAAAACTTTAAGACTATGAGTCCAAACATTTAGATGTAATTATACTAGTAACTTTGTGATTATTTTCAACCTTAGATCCAACTTTGATGACTCTTTAAGGATAATGATTACTTGGACATGAAATACACTTTGAATTTTATAGTTGATTTTTAACAAACAATCTCTTTAACTTATCTTAGATTAATTAAATGATCTTGCTATATGACACAAAAAACCTAGATCTATTCATAATTTATATGTTGATGATTAATGATAAATATGGGCACACTTTTGACCACTAATTGTTTTCAATACTCATGAAAATAATAAATTTAATCGATCATTTTCATCTAACACTAATCTTGTGATTATGGATAATAAGAATGTTCAAATCTTATGATTCCCCTATAAGATCATATGTACAACTTTGAATTGAATCTTTCCCTAGAAACTCTTTAAATAAGGTGACACGTTTGACGATAAATTATGGTTAAGTCCTAAATTGGTATAAGTCTAAAACTAAATCTTAAATATGTTGTTGGAACTTGATCTATTCTGGAACTAACCCTTAAATATTTTCGTATAACCTTAATCAACATGGTTATAAATTTAAAATGTTCAAATCTTCTACTTTTCCCTTTAAGATCTCGACTACAACATTGAATTGAATCTTGACCTATAAACTCATGATAATAACAAGTTTGCATCTTTTTTGATAAATTAGAGTTAGGTCCTCGTACGAACTGGGTGTGGAACCATCTCTTTAATATGTTGTTGGACATGCTAATAGTCTCCAAAAAATGGAATCTTGGTCATGGATGTAATACCACACTAATGTTCAATAATGAGACTTTAAAACCCTAATCTTGGTCCTTGTGACTCCTAAATGTGAATATTCCTATTTTTATGCATGTGTGTTTTTTTTATTTCCAAGACATATATAATCTACATATGAATATTTTAGGATTTATATTGTAAAACTCAAATGTAAGCTTATCCTCCTATTGACCTTGATTATGACATTGTTGGTTGTATTGTATATGTAGAAGTTTCTTTGATTGGCTATAATACCCATTTCTGCTAGTTCTTTCTCTATTGATCAATCTTTTGTATTCCTATACTTAAATTGATAAACCTAAAACATGAAAAAATTTTCTAATATATGAAATTTTTATTCTCATATGCCTACCTCTAGCTTGGGGAAAAGGCACAACCTTATTTTACCTTCTTGTATCCTGGGGTAAGGGTGCAAGTATCAATGTTGTTGGTAGGTATGTCCAAAGAGTCAATCATATGATGATTGTAAAGGCATAACTTGTAATTGATTTGACTAATAAATAAAGGCAAGCTTACAATTTATTCTTTTTAATTTAGTTATGAGTTAATGATGTAACATTATAAATGTCTAGAGAATAATATTACTCAATGACGTATGTCTTCAGGTAAATGACTTGAGGAAATGACATCATACAAATGTTTAGAGTATATATATATATATATATATATATATATATATATATATATATATATATATATATATATATATATATATATATATATATATATATTCTCGTTATGTCCCTGATCATTTGTTATCGTGGAAGGTTGATAGACAACAATGACACACAAGATCAGAGTGTGAGTTGGTTGATGATAGAATCTCATTAGTCATGATATGGCTATATCAAACCAAGCACACAGATACATGTTGGAGAATAGTGTATCATACAGACCCACCATGAGACTGACACACAAAGGTAATGGTAGTCATACTCATCTCTCATAGTGATGGTGGTGTTTTTGGTTCTTATACCTAAAATCACTACACTCATCACATGTTGTTCAATATGCTTTGACATCATCAAACACAATCTTGAAACATGGTTTGTTTGAAAGGTGATGATTGAGTGACTATGACACATTGGGTACAAACTGAGTGATAGAAATGGGATTTGTCCCTCCTACAGGAGTTTGATATCCTAGGACCTCTTGATTAGCGAGACTAAGTAGTGCATGCCCATGAACATGTGAGTCAATATGTGGTATTGAGCTTACATATATCTCAAACAGTCTGCTCTAGATCAAGAAACAAGATTGAATGTTGAAGAGGGTGACTACTCAATGCCTAGAGTTCAATCTAGATATCAGAGACAGAGGAATTAAACAAACACTACAACACCAAGCATAGATTACAGGTTAAAGTTGTTCCCCAACTTTTCACTTACTTGGGTAGCATTGATGTGCAATTAGACACCACTCATTTCTTGTGATGTCATAAGTTGTTATGAATATTCATTGCCAATGTAATATCGGACCCATAGGGTCACACACATAGGTCTTGACCTACAAGAGGAGTTTGATCTTGAATTGTGATTGAATTGATTACCGAAGTATTTAAGTATTCAATTCATGAAACACACACTACTACATAACATGCCTTTAGCATTGGTTAATTAAGGGCTTTAGTGTCAGTTTCCAAGCGACACCCAAGTGGGCACCGCTAAAGGTGGACCCAACTGACGCCAAAACGCTTTCTTCCACCAAAAATGTGCCAGAAAAGTGACTATAGGTGTCGGTTTTTTAAGAAAACTGACACTATAGAATGGTTACTGATGTTGATTATTAAAAGAACTGATGTCAAAACGCTTCCCGCCACTGAAAATGCACCAACAAAGGGACTATAGGCGTCGGTTTTTTAAGAAAACTGACACTATAGAATGGTTACAGACGTTGGTTATTAAAAGAATTTGCGTCAAAATGCTTTCTGCCACCGAAAAATGCGCCAGCAAAGGGCCTATAGGTGCCAGTTTTGAAATATAATCGATGCCATATCAGATGAACCGACATCCGTTTTATGCTAATAACTGACGCCATATCCCCTGCCTTCCACCACGGCCGTGCTTCCTGGCACGGCCGTGGTTCCTGGCCACATAGACGTCAGTTTTTTTTATCAAACACCATTGTCGTATGTCTTTGGTGTCGGTTTTGTTCAAATAACCGACGCCTATGATATGATTTTTTTTCTTATCAGTTTGTAGGCCTGCTGTATGGTTGGTCAGTAGGATGAGAACCTACAGTTCAGTTCTGAACTGCAAGTTTACGACATCCATTTATTTCAGCCAACAACAGGCCACAAACCTGCAAAATTCACAAGATGGACAATATTATATATATGTGATTCACACACATATATAAGCACATTTAATTCATATTATTTTTTCATCACACACATGTAGAAACCAGTAGCAACCTGCAGTTCCATTCATTTCATCTCTTTTCACATTTAGACACATGTAGAAACATTTATGTGTTGATCATCTTCACACACATATGACAATTCATAAAAATTCATTCACATTCACACAAAAATAATTATGAGAACAAATTTATTCTTTATTCATCATTGTCATCATTGTCAATAAAGTTATATTTAAAAATTCTCACTCTTTGTAGGACTTTTTCCCATTCTTATCTTATAGAATCTAATTCATCTCTCATATAGGGAGCATGTACATCGAAACACTTTCTACCTGTGCTGAAGTCAGTAGTTTTAAAGACCTGCAAAGAGAATGACGTATATATATAAATAATAATATATAATAAGATTGATATATTTCATATTATCTAATGAGACTATGTATCATACCTGTTGTATCTTATGGATTTCCATTATGGCATGTTTGATGATTAGGTCCATAAATAGCATCACATAGTAGGCACATACTCAGTCGTTGTCTTGTGTCTCACACTATAAATTGAAACATACAAAATATTCAAAAATACAAATAAGCACAGTTCACATAAATAATATATACATTGGAGTCAGGACATTAATTTCACATTCTCCCAAATTAGTGACAAATCCTTTTTCTTGGGGACCTTTCCTCCAGCTTTTTTGTACTCTTCTAAAGCCATACATATGTTAATGTAACCCATTAAATTGCATAATTAAATAGTAGTGTAGTAATAGATGTTAATAGATATAAAAACATGAAATATTTCTCACGAGAATAATGGCCTTTTAATCGCATGTCCATATAATGTATCCAACTCATTCCCCGTAGGATCTAGATAATAGACAGTGAACGTCTTGGGGACAATAACTAGTAACTCCCAATGCTTACCACTACAGGTAAGAAAGTAGAAAATTCATAACTCAAAATCCACAATAAAAATGTAATTTGCTTAAGTCCAAATTATAAGCAAAGTAAACTTACTCGACATTGAATGGAGCTATTATAACTGTCTTATTATTTTTACCAAAATATTGAAAAGCATCACAGCAGTATGAAGTAACTAAATATGGGTCTACATCTACAAGACTAATCAAAGATGGAACCAAAAATCCCACATGGGAAAACCCAAAATTTGTACATATCTTGTGTAAGTGGCTGCAAAACATGTATTATGTATGCATTAATATATAAGAAACCAGATCATTGTATATAAAATAAGGTATATGGATGTATAAATAAGATCTCACCATATCCACAGTTCTATCATAGATGTATTCAGCCATTCATAACTAAACAACTCCAAAATATCTTGTATAAATATCTTGTTTTCGTACGATTGACCTGCATTAATACATATGCATTAATACATACGTATGCAGAACTTGTGTTATGTATGCATTAATACGTATGCTAAACTTGTATAAATAGATTGTTATCATATGATTTACCTGCAGCATCCTCCAGAATAGTAACAATTATAGGGAAATTTAGATCATGTTCGCCAATCCATACTGCCACACCCCTACAATTAGGACCTATCGAGGCGTGTAGGTTCCTTGGAAGCCAACTTGGTAGTCGAGGAGGTGGAGCCCAAGATGTAGCAGGTCTCATCTTTTTTACCTATATATATAATTTCATATCAATTGACTCATATATACACACTAACAAATTAAAGTAATGGAAATTTATCATACTATATCATTATAGAGGACATCTGCTTTGGGCCACAATATCACTCTGCCTACTGCCTCACAAAGTGTTTCAACATCTGGGTGTGCATGAGGCAGTGCAAGATCCTTCCAGTCGGGGAGTACATGTACCGGGCTCACACGTACCACACCATCTAGTACTGGATACCCATGAAACATGCACCCTTTAAGGGGTGGGTAAGCCGACGCCTCTGCAACGATATATTCTTGACTTTTTAGTCGGCATGGCTTCAACCCCTACAAATTTATGTAAAGAATGTTATATGCATATATACACGAACTAATCATCTTGAACAGACTAGCTGTTATGTCTTAAAAATACTTACAAAGGACGTGCTAGGTGGTGGGTCTATAGGATTACTCCCAACCTCTACAGTATGAGCAGTAGGAGAAGAGTGGCCCATCACAGGTACTGTCTGAGTGGCAATCTAAGACGCATGCCACCTGCTAATTGCTTCATTGAGTCTCTTATCAAGTACTTCCTCGACTCCCCTATCAATTAATGAATCTATGTATACATGGATAAAAGAAATGCTAGCTTCTTTTTATTGAATTCCCTTTTGCAATAACATTCTAAAATAAGAATAGGTTACCTCAGCTTGTGAAAGTCCCACTTTTGGGACAAGTTTGAGCTGGGATGGCCCAAAGAATGCTTTGATGCCCACACCAGTGCTTGCACCCCTAACACGTCCAGGATGCTCTGGGTTACCCAGAGCAACTGTCAGTTCATCCCTTGTGCCCTGAGGGATGAACTTGCCTTCCTTCCTCTGCTCATGCAACTCCCTCTAATCACCATCAACAAAAATTAGTAAGTAAACATAACAATAATCAATATCGATCGATTGCTCTAAGAGTTGATTTTTACCATTTTTGCAGCCGCCTCAGCAATTTTGGGCTTCAGTATGTCTCCCTTCTTGTTTTGCCTCCCAGCTATCCACATAGCATGGCGAGGCAAAGGTGTGGGAGAAGTAGTAGAGGACTTTGTAGTCTCTTGAGTCGCAGTAGGCTGATCAGACTCAGCCTGTAGTCTTTGGAGAATGCCTGCATATCCTCTTGGACACATTGTGTGGTCATGCACATTCAGTGCACGCCTTGCTCGTTGAGCATCGTTTAATACCTAAAGGTTAATATTGAATAGGTGAATACATAAAAATGTATATTAATTAAATTGGTAGTGGCGCTTAATACCTTGAATTCATCTATTTTTCTTTGGGTAACAAACGCCTCCCCGTCTTTGGGGTCCATGTAGTTCCATTGTTGTGTGGCTTCCTTTAGCCTAAATTTATTTTTTAAAGAGAATACAAATAAAAATGATTAGTGTAGAGTTATTGAAATAGTGATCAATGTCTAGAATTGGAAATCAATCAAGAACCTCTTCTCAGCATCGCGTATATCATCTCGGGTGATATTGGTCCTATAGTTCCTTAAGACCCTCCCACAACATTACATCACACATTTACGATGCAGCTTTTCATCCAGATCAAATATGCTCTACAAATTAAATAGAATTGATATTAACTAGTATCCTATAATTAGTAATCTACACAAATAGATTTACAAATAATAATAACTCACGCATAGTTCCTTCGATATGTGGTCTTTCTTCCCCTTAGGAAATTTATTCCAGGATTCTAGTATAGGACTGCAATGGTTGTGAGTAAGAACCCCAAGATATGAAACAAATGAGTTGTGGTTCACTCCATAGGGATTTCTTGCATGATCGAAATCCACAACCAATTTAGGTCCACTGCCCCTTTGCTGTATTAACTTGTTCATCATTGTGATGCCCCTCACTTTCTCAATTTTCTTTTGTTGCTCATCAAGTGTTGTAATTTCTTTAGGGTGTACATCACCAACCTAAAATTTGATAAAAAAACATACTTACATGATATAATTATAAATGAACATATAGATAGAAACCTCAGGGATATATTCTTAAAACTTACATTGTCAGGCGGCGCAAGCACGTCCTCACCCTCACGGTGATCATCAGCATGGTCATCATGGGAATGCTCAGCCATCTGAAAGTTCACATTCAAATTATAAATTTCACATTGTAAAGTAACACTAATTGTAAAGTTCACATTGAAAGTACACATTCACATTGTAAAGTAATTCACATTGTAAAGTTCACATTCACATTGTAAAGTTCACATTCACACTATAAAGTTCACATTCACATTGTAAAGTAATTTGCATTGTAAAGTTCACATTCACATTGTAAAGTTCACATTGTAAAGTTCACATTCAGAAAAATAAAACATATAAAAAATAAACATTCATGCTTATAATATTGTAAAGTTCCCATCATTATTTTTCTTAACATCTGCATGCCACCTCAAATTCTTCACCTCTATAGGATTGGCAAACAAGCGTTGAAACTGTGGTATTATAGGTAGATACCACATCACCTTGGCAGGAGAACCAATTTTGGACTCCCCCGAAGTCATCAATTTATACCTTGACACACCACATTTCATACAATATTTCAAATCCACATAGTCCTTTTGAAATAATACACAATCATTTGGGCATGCATGTATCCTCTTGGCCTCCATTCCCATTGGGCACAACAATTTCTTTAACCGGTATGTTGAGATTGGCAGCTCATTTCCTTTAGGAAGAATTTCTTTCAACAAAGACAACAATGACGTGAAGCTTTTGTCGCTCCATCGATTGTTATCTTTTAGTTTATACAATCTCAACACAGCGCTAAGCTTCATAAACTTACAACATGTGTATAACGGTATCTCAGCATCATGCAAAATGTTTCTAAAAATGGGAGGTGGATCGGTATGCTCTACCCCACAACTATCCAACATTGCATCAATCATGTCTACTGGAACTGGTTCGTTCACATCTACATCATAGAAGGCAATTTCTTCTTCCACACAAGCACTGCTATCGACATCCACTAATTTTAGGTTTGAAATCTCTCTATGTCAGTTCCATTCTGTATAGCCTTGTACAATCCCGTTGAACATGACATGACTTTTTATTTCGTCACCAGTGCTGACTTTCAAGTTGTTACCGCAATGCCTACATGGATGGTAGAACCTATCTCCAGGTTGTTTCCTATGTTCCTCAAAAAATCTAATAAATTAGTCAAGACCAAAAATAAACTCGAGGGTGCAGTGATTTGGAATGGACATCCATGATCTATCTATTCTATGATCAAAGTGAAAACAAGTATATATTAGAACAAGATTAGGGTCTAGGGATAAAAGATTAGGGTCTAGGGTTAAAACTTTAGGGTTTAAGGTCTTATATATAATTAATGGTTAAAACATCCTAAGTGAGATTAAGTGTTCAAGAATAGTCCCAAACTGGGGACTATCCAAGATTTACTCATAATGAGTAAATCTTAGACGGGTTTCTAGGCCAACAAATACATGTGTTCTCATTCTTATATATAATAAATGTGTACCACCTATCCCATTCTTGACACTTAATCTCACTAGTAAGTATATAATGTGTATTGGTTTTTCAAGAGAATTTCGGCAGCATTTCCCCGATGTCTCCAAGTACATATGTACTTAGAGAACAAACAGGGAAATGCTACCAAATTTTTTTTAAAACCCAATACACATTATACACTTACATCCTAAGTGAGAATAGGTATTCAAGAACAGTCCCAAACTGGGGACTATCCAAGATTTACTCCTAATGAGTAAATCTTGGACGATTTTCTAGGCCAACAAATATATGTGTTGTCATTCTTATATATAATAAATGTGTATAAACTACAGGAAACATAATCCTAATCTATAGATCATTATTAAATAATAAATCAAGAAATCAATAGTTTCAAACATGCAATAATTCACAATGCAATGTTACAAACTATAGGCAACATGTTTAATCCCCACACTCTAGTAGACAGACTAACCTTAATATAGTGATGTATAAGATATTAAGAAAAAATTTCTTAGGTAAGAGTAAGATGAAGCTCATTGATAATATAGAAAAAGGGGGGGAGGGGGGCTGACCTTGGGCCCTTAGTTGATATTACATCAATATACTATTGATTTCCAAGATAGGATAGATGAGACTAGAGTTCATATTAGATGAAAAAATAGCAAATTAGGACAAAGTCCATCACTAAAGTCCCAAACTCAACATAGATGCACAATTAGCATCAAATATAGGACAAAAGGGTAGATTAGAACCCTAATTTACTCAAACATGTATAAAAATTACCCTAATGACAAAAGGGCCAGCCAATGGTGGTCGAGCAGGAGCAGGGTACCTTGAGGGTGGAGGAAGAAAAGGAGGAAGAAGGCCTTCATGGTGGCGCCGGTGACAAATAGGCACGTAGGAGTTGTGGTCGGAGAAGTAACCTGGAGAGCAGGGAGCAGAGCAGGGAGCAGGCCTAGGAGAACCATGGCCTGGAGAGCAGAGGCTAGAGAACCAGCAAGCGGAGGATGCAAAGGCGAGCAACGAGTGGCGGCGGCGAGCGGCGACTAGAGCACCAAAAAATGGCGACAGGGGTGGAGGTAGTGAGCACAGGAGCAGCGGGCGGCGGTGAGCAGAGGAATCACCGGACCTAATTAACCCTCAATCGAGAAGGACTGAAATAGAGAAAGGGGAAGAGTCTGGCTCGCGCGGGTGCTGCTGAGTTAACAATAGGCATCAGTTATTGGAATTGAATGACACTTAATACTATAGGCTTCAGTTACCAACAAGAAACTGACACTTCTGTTAGTTGATAGTCATCGGTTCCAACTAGAAAAACTGATGTCTATATACATATGCCGACAAAAATAAATGTTCTCTAATTAAGACTATAGTCATTGGTTTCCTTATAACAAACGACGCTAAAGGGAGGTGAAAATCTTCGCGGTTAAGTGTGTAAAAACACATCGGCATCGGTAATTGAAAGACAACTGACGATAAAAGTTGGTCGAATTTCTGTCTCGTGGAAAACATTTAGTCGTCAGTTTTTTTGTTAAAAACTGAAGATGTATGTTAAATTTTGGAGGCAATTTTTTCACTGGAAAATTTGGATTTGGCGGTCAATTTTAGGCATCGGTTGCTTATTAAGAAACCAATGCTAAATAAAAAGTGATACCCGTGTCTGGTCACCCTTCACAGATAGATGTCGGTTATTTTATTTAACCGACGTTGTATATATTAGGCGTTGGTTTTTGTATAAAACTGACGCCTATAAATGTGACGTTATAAGTCATTTTTGTAGTAGTGACATCAATAGGCTATACTTCCACACAATCAGATCACTCTATGAGATGGTCATTTGGAGTACCAAACTATCAGCTCAAATGTAGAGACAGTCGTTTGGATAGTGAGGGTGATAAAAAATTGAATTGGCTAGGTTTTATCCAAACTGAGGTGTGAACTAACTAATTCATTCTTTTGAACCAATCGGCTCAGCTAGGATCACTAGAAGAACATCTGGCTGAGCAAGATGAACTTCTCACATTTGTGAGATCACTCAGTTTGTGGGAAATTTGATTGCATCAATGAATTAGTTTTGACGTCATATCGTGCATTTATTTGATTTGAATTGCCAATTTTGTATGTGGGAATATGTGAAATGACCATCTCATGTGCCATGAGACTGTTTGGGTTTCCATACAACCGTTTCAGTTGTTACAAGTTATGAAAGTTCAAGATCTTCTAGTCCCTTCCACTCCCGCATAGGGTGGGAACCCTGACCTTGGACTCTACTATATATAGAGGGATACTGGGGAACACAACGCAGACAATTGAGAATTAGTTGCTTTGAAAATTGTTGTCCTCTCTAGTTGTGGTCACCAAGAGAGCCCAAGCAAGTCCTACCCGACTAGGGAGGGATAACAATGGGAGAGAACAACTAAGGATCATTGTTGTGGGATAGCAAGTTGGTGATTAGTATGCCAACAGGAAGGAAAATTCCTTCATGTCTGTTCTAACACGATGACAAGAGTTTTGGGCAGTCTGTGCAAACTTCTCTAGATGCGAGGTGGCCTTTTCCCATCGCTAAGGAGGACAACATCAACTAGTAGTATGATGTGAGAGGAGTTGCTACACACTACGATGTTCAAGGTTGCAATCTGTGGTTCTGACTAGGAGTGACAATCAGACGAGTCCCATTGCAACTAGAAGATGGTTGCACATGTACAACAACAAGGATATGCCACTAGACTTTCTCTAGGACCAGGTATATCCTCCAAACCATTGTTCCAATCTTATAGTTATTGATGTGATTCGATGGTATATGAGGAATATGGTAGATAAAATTTATTTCCACTGCCTATTTTGTACCCATATTTCCCGATATGTGCACCTTCTCATATCTTGGGTTAAGACCACCCTTTAGGGATACTTTGGTATTCCACAAGTAGTCATGACTAATTTGGACCTATCATTTCTAATGTAGACCCTAGGATTGGGCCTGGTGAAATGTCCTCTGAGTATGATGAAATTTGTAAATGAAGGATGTGTTTTACTGATAAGTGAAGATTATTGAGAGTCATTTGGCTCCTTCTTTTCATATAATTTTGCCAATCATCATATTCTTCTAAACCTGATAGCTTGTTTAATTTTTTTTTAGTGTGCTAATGTGTTTGCATTAATTTTGCCAGATTTTCTGATTTTAGGTTAAAACATGTATACAATGACAACCTGCCAAGATCGTACTTCTACTATTCTAATATTAATTGATAACTCTAAACAAGCTTCAACAATCAAAAATTATATGGGTTTCATTTATGTATTGGGGTGTAATAACTAGCTTTTTAGTTTTTGTTCTTTCATATCTTCTTGCCTTCGTGCCCTTTTGTCAACCTTTTTTGTTAAATTTAGATAAATGAGACTTTTATTTCCATTATTACATATGTTCCATCTATGATCCTTTAGGTTCACTCCAGGATGGATCCTTAAATCCTATTAATATTGTCTTCCAAATAAGTGGGACTAGAATTTGGGAAAACAAAGGTTAGTTGTTGGCTTGACCCTATCAACCAAACAACCAACCTTTAATTGTACTTGGTATTATATGTATATCTCATCACTTATCAGTTAATTTCTATATTCTATGACATTGTATTTTATTTCAATTACTTTTTTACCTTCTTGATTTGGTATTCTTCTATATTCTCAGTTTTCTTGGCATACATGTCATATGATTTGGGTTGTTTTCATAAAGTTATATAGGTGAAGACAATTCATCTAAAATTTCTCCATTTCATTATGATTAACCAAATAATATGCATGACTTAGGGTTTCCTTGCATATCATATGGATGCAAATGGAAAGGTCAATAGTATTATACAAGCAGGTTCACTAAATCAAGAGTGGGTCATACAAAATCCTCTACCCCTTAAGAACTTTTTTCCTCAAAAATAATATACTTCAAGATGTATCCTTCACATATCATGTTCTAGTTCCTATGTTTGTTCTTCCACACCATGATGTCACTACAAAACATTCAACATAGGTAATTCACATCTTCTTAGTTTCTAAAGTAGTATTTTTAAGATCTAAAATAGTCCCTCTTCATAGTTGACATTCTCAACAAATAGAATTTATGTACCCCTATGACATTTCCTTAACATGGACTATGAAGAAATTCATGGATGTTCTATTACTCCCTAGTGGAAGTTCGTAGCAATACACAACTTTGTTAGTATGTATCATTGAGTGGGTAAGTTTCCCATATATCAAAGTGATCTTACTTTTCTTTACAACTCTCATTATTCCTTTTTGTGGTGAATATTCAAATAACACAGTAACATAAAATGAACTCAAGGGGTTTGTGCCTCTTATCTTCATAGATTTTGTTCATAACTTATGCAGATTTAAGTTAATCTTGAATAACAACTACATTGCAATTATTTGTTGTACTATCTCCAGACCTAACAACTGTTCCACTCCTATTTCATACAAATTTATAGCAAAATTCATAATCTAACCTAGTGTGCTTCATGCAATGACAATCCTAAACTTGATTGGTAGTTTTTATTATATACAAACTCAGTCAAGATTAAGTGGTCATACTAACTTTCTCAACATTGTAATACACATGGTCTTAGAATTTAACAAAATGTTTATAGTGCCCTTTCTAACGATACATCTGTATGAGGATGAATATTTGAAATACACTTAAGTGTTATGTCAACAACTTCATAGATTCAAATAAAAAATGTATATATATGTTTAGGAACATGACTTTCTATTATGGATAAAGAAGTCTATGAGAAATAAGTGGACGATGTCTGAGGTGACTGAAGACACGATATGCTTTATGGGGGCTCATTAGTGCGGTTATGGAGGCCATGGACAATACATTTCCAGCCATGGAAGGGTGGTTTTGGTTGTATCCGAGATGATGAAAACCCTCTAGTGATTGGTAATCCATATACATGCACTACTACAGAGGGTGCTACACCATTAATAGACTCTATGTTCCTTCATTAATTCTGGCATGCATTTACTAATGTTGACGAATCTATGATTCTTCCACCATGTGATAATATGAGGAAAGACTACTCTGCAACTGATCGACTATAACAATTTGGCATTTCTATGCAATATTGAGGTATTTGAGGAGTTGATTCCAATCAGCCAACAAATAGTATTTCAATAGATTCATTGATGGAATAAATGCCTACTAAAGATTTTCTTTACTAATCTAACTCAATAAGTGAACCGATGTCTCGGTCGACCAACAGTTACAAGAGTTATAGAGATTTAACTTCCCTGGTTGCTAAGGTGGTTCATCACAAGACACAGACACATAAAAGTGTTGTTAAGTTGTTGGGTCGTACTTTTGGCTATCTTACTTTGTGTGACTGATTGAAACTATTATGAAAATTGATGAGTCATTGGAAGGTGGACAAAAATAGTATGAATATGCTCGTCATTCAATTTGCATGTAACCAAGATTATGATGGGGCCCTTACTGATGGACCATGTTGTATTTGTGGTTGTTGTCTAATGGTGTGGAGGTGGATGTCAAACTGTGTACCTTCTATAGGTATCCCTAACACAATTTTAGTTTGGGATATATTCTAGATCTTCTGCTAAACCTATTTAATCGCCTAATATTTGATCAAATTGATGATATTCTCAAAATACTATTTCATGTAGATGAATGTACTCACTATTGTACTCAAAGTCAATTAGCATGATTGGAAATTTAGATAGACACTATAAAGTTTGTTATATCGACAATTATTTTGAATCCAATTAACAATATCTCACCTAAGGCAAATAAAAAGGATGTAGGAATGCATGGATTCATGAGGAAGAATGTTGGAAAACTTCCAATGGAAAAATATACATAGTCTACACTACAAATTTAAGTGTACTACCATTACAAAACCTAGTTCTTCTAGTATCACACCTACAAATCATTTTAAAACCTTGAAAAATGAGGGCAATGATGAAGAAGAGGGGCAAACATAAGTGGTTATCCTTGTGGTTGTGCATGTATCATCAAAGTCTAGACACAAAAGAGGAAACAAGTGATGTCAATCCAAGATAATGTTGATAATTGTACTAAAAAATCTATGCAACATGAAGTTTATTCTAATAAAGAAACGATTATACCATCAACTAATTGTGAACGTCTCATACATATAACAGACTCAATGAAAACTCAACACATTATTCAATAACATTCTGTAGGTAATCTAGTGGTAGATGAAGTTAAAACACATATCAATGATTTTGTAGATATTTCTGAACCATCTCCTCCTCTAAGTGTTATGTCTATTGAATCCACATAACTTGATGTTGTGGATATTTATCTACAACCCTATAATACCAAACGTTTCTTGGGTAAAGTGGGTTCTGAGACAAGAGGAACCAACGACAAGATGAAATTATCACCTTATATGACTAGGGCTCAGGATAAAAGATTATAGGCAGTATATAGTTTGCTAGATATCTTAGAATCTACCTAATCTTTTATGTTAGACATTATACAATGAAATCTTCATGGGATTGCTAAATATTATACCCAAAATTGGCTCAAATATATCATCTAGTATCATAACTAAAAACTTGTTGGTATAGTAGAACCTCATATATCTGGAAATCAGGTTGATAATTTTATACATCTAGGCTTTTCCCATCCACACTGGGTTGAGTCTAGGGGCTTCTCTGGTGGTATATGGATTTTATGGAACCATGATCAAGTGTTTGTGACTTTGATAAAGAGTCATCATCATTTCTCACACCTATCTATTAAATTACTATTGTCATGTGATTGTGGTGTATGCTCATCCAGTACCACAAATCCATCACTTGTTATGGAATCATATTCCTCACCTTTCCTATGATATTCAGTTACATTGGATTGTCTTAGGTGATTTATATGTGATGTTATCTCTGAGTGAGAAGATAGGTGGCTTTTCATTATTCGAAGGAAACAATCTTACAGGATTGTCTCCTTCAATCAGATTTAAATGACTTAGGGTATGAACTTTATGTGTCTACATAAAAGGATGGTTGTTTGCATTAACATTTGGATTGAGTTATAGTCAATTCATCATATTATTATCAAGAGCCCAGATCAAAGTTAAATGTCTTATGCATATTCACTAATACCATAATCCTATATTGATTAATGCAACTGAATGACATTCGTATACAAAACTTTTTCAAACTAAAGCTAGTTGGATTTGAATGATTCCTTCAAATCTTTAATTCAAAATAATCATCGTGCATATGGATATTTTGCTTCTACTCTTAAATATGTAAAACCTTCAATTATTGATTGGGACTTCATCTTCAAAGGTGGATGCACAATCTTCTTAGAAATATCCAAAATATACAGGAGAAAATAACTATCAATTACTCACAAGAATTAGATGATCTTGCTTATAATTTACAAACACAATATGACCACATCATATCCACATGTAAATCAAATATTCGATAGAAACGTCACATCACATGGTTGAAGGAGGGAAGCACCAATAATTCATTCTGTCATGCTTATGTCAAATCAAGGAGGCAGACAAATAGAATCACTTTGTTGTTGAATGATTCAGATGAACTTGCTGAAGATTTTGTGCATTTGAAGCATTTAATATTGAAGTACTTCAAAACATAGTTTATCAAATATGACGGCAATACATCTTTACAAGTTGTCATTCTAGATATTTTGAATACATTTTTTTACAATAAATGCAACTTTTGTTGCTACGTGTCCATATGATATGGAAATTTATCATACATTATAGCCCACGGGCAGGAACAAAGTGGCAGGGCCAGATGGAGTTCATCCAAAGTTTATGATTTCTAACTAGGTACTATGAAATATTTTGTCATCCACACATTTACTAATGAATAGTAAGGTTATCCACTTCCTACACATCTTTGTGATGTTATATGGTGCTAATTTTAAAAGTAAATAATCCCCAAAAGTGCAGCCAGTTAAGATCTATTTCTCTTAGAAATACTTGCCTAAAATTATGCTCAAAGATTGTGGTTAATTGTTTAAAACCATTTCTTCCATCATGGATTGGATTTGAATAGTCATGTTTTATTCCTAGAATACATATAACAAATAATATTATATTACATGAAGAGATAATACATAATATGTGTAATCTACAATATGCATAGTCTATGGCTATTAAGATCGATATGGCTATGGCCTGCAATTGGATGGCATGGTCATTTGTCTTAGATACTATTTCTAATGCAGACATACCGACATCAATCTACAACTACATTATGGATTCAATTTGTGATGGACAAGTTGGCATTACCTGCATTGGAGAACTACTACCAAATTTTAAACCTAACAGAGGGATGCAATAGGGGGATCATTTATCCCCTTGTCTTTTCCTATTGTGTCTCAATTAACTAAGCTTGATGATCAATGAGTTAAAATAAAAAAATGGAATCCTATCAAACTATCCAAATAAGGCCCTTGATTTTCTCACATTGCATTCACATATGACATCATCCTATTCATGAAGGCTAACTTGTTGCACATAAAAATCATATTGAATTGCTTTGAAAACTTTGGATCTACATCGAGACCTATTTGAATGGATAAGAGTCTATTTTTTTTCTATTCACCTATTTTGAAGCAAATGATGGATTTGATTCATTCTTGTCTAGAATGTCATCTATGGATAACCTATGGAAGCATATGGGAAATCCAATGATTCATGGTCGTATTACAAGGGATACATATATTCATGTTCATTACTACATGGAACCACTCATATCAAGATGGGCGACAAGAACTCTTTATTTGTCGGGATGCATTTGTTTAGTCAGAATTGTTCTCTCTACAATACCCATTTGCATTGTGCATAGTTTTGTTGTTGCTATATCTTTGTGTAATAAACTAGATGTTCTTATTTGCAAATTCATATGGAGGCGTGGGGACAATAACCCTTTTTTTACTTTATTAGATTTGGTGTAGCTAGTGCCACTAAAGGCTCATGGGGGTCTTGGTTACTTACTATGCATGAATGGAATCTCTCTTTACTTATTATTCATAATAGGTAGAAACATGAAATGGGGAGAAGGCATAAAAATAAATATAGGCATTTCATAGCTTCTGAGTATACCCTTCTGGTAGATGGTGTGATCCTATTATGAATTGATTTATAGTAATAATTAGATGATGATTGGGAATGGGAGGAATACATTGATATGGAAAGACAACTAGATACCAATGATTACTAATATAATGATGTGGTTACTCACCTGATTCTGACTAATTTATTGGATCAACAAGTATCCTCTTTGATCAACTTGATATATAATTGTGATTCTTCCTTCATTTCACACTATAGGAATTTTCATGAATTTATTGACCAAATCACAAGGGAAGACTAACTAGACACCATGGTACAATATAATGTTCGTATATGCTAATTTGTTAACAACAACTAATTTTAATAATCTCCCGTTGAATTGTAGCTTGCCTTATCAAGCAAATTTGATCAATTCTATAGACAAGTTTGAAATTTTCAATACTTGTGGGTATGTTTTTTTTCTTATGTTCACTCTATTTTACAAAGTATATAAGAAGTTGTTTTCTTAAAGTTAATACAACTCATTTCCTTGTTTCATATTTTGGTAAATATTTTTAAGTGATGAATGTCAGAAACATAGGGGAAGAGAAAATAAAAAAAAGAAAAGTAAGAAAATCATTACTAAACTAAATAATAAATGAAATAAGGATGACTCAATGGTTACTACTGCCATGAGTAGAGTTGAATGTTTTACCTTACCTTTAAATTCTATTTTCCTTGGATGCCTATATATCCATATTTAGAGTTTTACCCAAGTAAATTTAAAGTCTATAATGAAAACATATATGGTATTGGTTCATAGGGCTTAAACATGAGTATCACCTCTAAGTAGTAAGGAGGAAATCATAGTTCTTATATGTAGGAGCCCTAGACACAGCAATCTATTCTGATGTTTTGCTAAGGAAGTGAAATGGATCCCTTATATCTATAGAACTTCAAATAATCAAAAAATTATAGAAAGTGATTTTTATCTCAAAAAACAATAATGAGTGAGATAGAGTCCCCAATCCCCTAGAGATATGGTGTAGTAAGTGACGTGATATATTACAAGAGATAAGACTCCAAACCTTGTGATGAGAATTGTGAAATAGAAGTTACTTGCACAAATTTATAACTGATAAGAAAATTTGTATAACCTATCCTAGTACAAAGGAGCGGGAAGGAAATGTGATAATTCTAGAGGTGCCCATATATCTCATTTGTGGGCATGGGTGATGGTGTTGCCTTTGGGTGGCCGTGAAAACTATAATGTATGGATGGTGAGCCATGCAACTTCTCAAACTATGATGAATTTTACTATACTAGGTGCAAACCAAGTAAGTTTAGTAATAAATAATAGAGGGAAATCCTATTTTTTATATGTCTACTTGAAATATTGATTTCACTTAAACTTGTTTATATTAAGTTGAATACATGTTTTATTGATATAATGTGATATAAGTGTATATCCTTTCTTATTCTTGAATATGTTTAATTAGACAATGGATAATGATGTATGCTGATAAAAAAATTCCATACCTAATGGTGAGTCAACCTCCCACCTCCATGGAAACCAAACGGAGTAACTTCATCCATTAAGGTAAATAATATGTATATATGTTAATCTAGATAGTTTGTAACATCCCATTCTGCACATACACATAAGTGGATGAATAAGTTAAACATTGATTAGTGGACGGGTGTGACATGATTTGAATATTATGCAAATTACATAATCGGTAATAACCCTCATAGGTAAAGATATCTCTCTTTGTAAGTGTTCAAAAAAATGGAAAACATATTACATCATTGGGAAAAGTTCAAATTAAGCATGGAAGGAATTAAATATAGAACATAAGGGAAAAAACTAAGGGTAAATGCACCCTACAATGGCACTCTCTCTTTAGTTATGTCCTTTTCCTTAATCCCTAAACTCAATTCTCCTTATGCTCATAAGCAATTGGCTATCATCTCGAGAGAGAGAGAGAGATACCTTTAGATAGAAATCTACCTGTATCTCAAGAGAATGAGGTGTAGATATCTTTTATGACTACTTGCAAAATATGTCAGGAACATATGTAAATTGGAGAAGAAGGTTATGCATGGTTAATCCAAGTTCCCTTATATATATGTATATATATATATATATATTTATATATATATAGATATATATTCATTTGAATGATATTTCATAACTTAGATTTATTGTTTTTAATTAGATTAATTTATTCCTTAACCAGCATGCCAAATTCACTTCTTTTTATTAGAATAAACTAAGAAAGGATTTTCCATTCTTATTTTGTTGTTTTCCTTATCCATGTGTTCGAGTGGGTATTACTACAATTGACTCCATTTTGAGTTGCTTACATCTCCTGAAGTTGGGCACAAATTTAAAGTCAGATGTATTTGACTAGGCGACAGTGTTTACACTTTTGACCCACAAAAAAGAGTGATAAAATTCTTGTTTCATTGTTGGGGATAAGGCAACCAACAACAATTAAGAATCTGAAGTCTACCTATATTTAGCCATTTGTTGTCAATTACACCCTTCTTACATCATCAAACTTACCCTTTTTGGTTTTGTTTATATTTCCAATCACTAATTTTGACTCATTCGATTCATTTAGGAAAGGTGATATAAACTTTCTTTTATACCTAGAAATGTTTATGGAGTTCTTACAACTTGATCATTTTTTTGAAAAACTGATGGTTTCTCATGAATATGTGGGTCAAGGCCTCAAGAACATACCATCTCTACATTTGTTGGTGACAACCCATGCTAATGACAACATGGAACATGTAGTAACACCTCACATACTGGTGGTCAATTTTGAACAAAATCATGCTTTCCTTAATATCATTCAAAACTAGACTTTTAGAGGAAACATAGTCAAACAAAATTCCTACCATCATATTGAAGCCTTCAAAAATCTTTGTCTCGCCCTCAAAATTGTAACATACAAAATCCTAAAACCTTATCCTATTCCAAGGTTAAGAGGTTAGAGACTGTAGTTCTTTGGGCTTAGCCAAACAAGGATAAAGATTTACAAAATAAAAGTTAATTGAAACCCTACCATGTTAAAGCATGAATAAATCAACCTAACATGTAGAGATATAAACAAATATGACATAACCCTCATATTAGTTTTTAGACCAATAAAGGATACATAGAATAAATCACATAAGATAATGTTGATTAAGGTATGATGATAAGAAAGATAATAAGCTTAGGAGAGATATGTGGTCATCATTGAGAGAAAATGTTACATTATCCAAATAAAAATAGAATTAATAAACTGAATGAGATAAAAGACAAATATATAACATTGCATGCATAAAATGACATATATCCTTTTGGTTGTAATATGATGCTAATAGAAATAATGAAATAAGATATTAACTAAAATAATGATGGGCCACAAATACTAATTATGCAAAATTGATAAAAGGAAGACTAACTGGATAAGAATAACTTCATCTTCATTTTCTTTGGACATGTTTTGGCTAGGAGGGAAAGTTTCACAAATTTAGGATAATAATAGCCATATCTATTTTATTTAGAAAAGAAAAGATGATTTTTCTCCAAAATATGAAAGAAAATATTTAATGACTCCAAAATAGAAAACTAATCTTGGATTCTTAATCTACATATTAAAAATTGCCTTTGGTGAATTTCATCCAATTTCGAAAATCTTTGATAAAAAGGTGAGGAATAGGAGAGAGAAAGTGTGTAGAACCTTCAAAACATTAAATAATGTACAAACAACTTCAACATGTGAAATTAAGGGTAAATTCATATCCAACATATTTAATGTGACTTATGGGTGAAGTTTCATCAATTTTGGAGAATCCTAGAGTCTTAAATGCATGAGGAAAGAAAAAATAAGATTTTCTTAGCTAATGAATCAAATGTCTTCCAAAGGAAAATATAATTTCATATTCATGTTCTACATACTCAAATTAGCTCAGATGCCAGGTTTCATTAAATTTGGAGTTCATTTGAACACTCAAATGAAGAGAGAGAAAAGTTAAATAATTATATATGTCACTTTATTCAAAATCAAATAGGAACCATATTAAATGTCACACGGTCCTTTTTATTTTCAGGTGTGATTTGATTTGTTGGATCGGTGATTATACAGTCAGTGCATTGTCCTCTACCTTGGACTAGTTTAGGAAATAGGCAGTCAAATACAACTTTTTATATCTCAGATTTCTCTCTATGTGGTCGATGGTTTCACGAGATTTTTCCTTTGTTGGTTTCCTTATCTGATTCTGCATCCAACAATGTTTTACTCGAGCCCTGTAGCCCTATAAATAGAAAATTCCCAAATATTCCTTCTCCATCAATTTTTATAGAACCATCTTCATTTCCTCCCATCTTTGTGTGAGTGCCCAGAATCGCTCCTCATCCTCCATCTAATCTCCCTCTAACCTTAATTAGGTTGTTGTTGCCATCGAGCCCCTGGACCTACTCACCTTTCTTCTCCAGTGACCTTGATTTAATTCCATCCTTCTCTACTTCCTTCTATGCAATTGGCATGCCGGTCAACATCTTCTGGACTTTGGCTTTTGTTTCCTACCTTTAAACTCTCCTTTACTTCATTGTATCATGATCTCTGAACTCTAGTTGTCTGACCGAATTTTGCTATGTCGACATTGGTTTTCCGAGCTTTGTTGGACGTTGTAGAAGGGTCCTTTAACTTCATATTAGCTCCCTGAACCTTTTTGTGACCATTATTTGTTGACCGTTTGGTGCTTTTGGGTAGTTTGATTTTGGCTCTTGCTCTAGTCATGGTGGGGGTATGCTTATGGTCTCCATAATATGCAACATGCCTATTCTTGAACTCGTTAGCTCCGCGGCAATGTAACGGAGATAATAGGAATGTTGTGTGGATGATTTGCCATCCTAAATCTCCTATGGTATCTTTGTCTAAGTTTCTCAGCACCCATGGCGTAGAGCAAGGTTGGGGTATTAATCCCCTTAGTGATTTCCCTTTTGTACCCTCTGATTTTCCTATGTGCTTGATTTTTCGACATAAGGGCATTTTAGACTTTTCACATTTATTTACAACTACTTTGGTTTTGTGATTGTTTTACTAACATGTCTGAGTGGTTGACTGAGATAGCTAGTCCTAATGGGCCAATTCGAATGAATGACGCTCTCCCTCTCTCTTATTTTCTTATTGGTTCATTATCAAAAATTTATATCTAATTATTTATAGCTCAAAAAATATAATAAAATATGATCCAAAATTAGATAAATATAACCTATATAATGGTGCTTAGATCGTGGCTTAAATCTAATTTTTTTTAAAAGTTGATTCTAATGGTTTTTACTAATAGGTTATAATTTTTAAAATTCATAAAAAATAATTTATAAGTCAGAAAAATAAAGTAAAATATATTTGAATTCAAAAAAATATAATCTAAAACTAGAGATGGTTTTGATAATCTAATTCACATATAGTAAAAAGGTGATTTTAGGGTTTTGGATAATTAATGTAAACCTAACCCTGTTTCTACATATATGCATCATAGGTTCTTGGAGACCTAGACTTGGATCTAAGACTGACTTTGGCCTATTTAGATTCTTAAGTATGGTATGTTTGCATCTCCTATTATTCCTTTGAGAAATCAACCTATTTTCATCTTTCTCTTGATCCTATGGACAATAGCCTACACAATATCTCTTTCTCTTTTGAGAATATATTTCTTGCGAAATACCTTATTTATCTCAGATCTTTCAATCGTCATAATTTGATGGACATTCTTTTGACTTTAGCTTATACGTGTATTCTTGATGAATCCCTAAATTTTCCCATTTTTTGAGGTGGATGTTTAAATTGCACTTCTATGTGATGGAAATTTTATATGGATCCTTTGATCCCACATTATATCTGTTGGATGTTCTCATCCCTCATACTTTGATTTATTCTTTCTTACTATTTCTTATGCATCATGTGGTGACTGCTAGTATAAAGTTACATGTGTTATTTTATGTGGATATGTAAATTCCCATAATTGAAAATGCAGAGGTGATTATTCCTACAAGAGATATTATTTGAACATATGTGTATCTCGTCCTGCTCAGAGAAGATGTATATAAGTCCTTGCTCACCCCATATTTAGAGTAGACGTGTATAAGTTCCTACACACTCCATATTTATGGTAGATGTAATATTTCCTACCAACATGTTTATATTGTTCTAGTATTGTCATAGGTGAAACAAATGGATGTATTACTCTTATTTTATTGAAGTATTATTTATTTTATGTCTGATTGGTAGACCTTTTCTTTTTCTATGGGAAGCCATTTATTTGACAACATTTATCTCATTATATTGCTCAATTTCAATTTAGCATGCACATACCAGCTTTTTGCTGATGTCATCTTCTCCTTTCCTTTTGTGGGGTACGCTTCCAACCCCATGTATAGTTCAAGGAGGAGACAACCAGGTTGGACCAGGACCTCAACAAGTTTAACTAGAACTTTATGGGAGACTTTATTTAAGTTATTAGGTGATCCTTAGCTAGTCCTATGTTTAGTTAATTTTTCCTTTATCTCACCCTACGTGGTATAAGACTAGTGATGATAATGAGTTTGTAATGGTTAGATACTTTATAAATTCCACTGCTACTTTTGGTCTTAGGATACATACATGTTAAATGAATTGGTTATCATCCCTTTTTGTGAAAAAATAATGTTGATGTTTGGTTTTATGGGATGATTCCTTTTTATTTTAGTAGGGAGTGGATCCCCTCTAGGACTTCACTCCTTACAAAAATAAATAAGATCCCTCGAGACATCATATACCTCAATAGTTACAATGAGACACTGAGGAGTCGAACCAATGATGTTAAATATAGAGTGTCGAACACCTACCATGCTAGTTAATAGTAACCACTTTCTATGAACGTATCACCACGACTGAAAGGAAATCCCTCAGCATAACAGTGGGAAGAGATTTCATGAAACATGATACTCAGCATTCTAGGGATAACATGGCTACACTATGAGCTGGATTACACTACGATAGAGGATCCATTAGAACCGCATTAGCAATCAACATCACTTCTGAGTCAAGGTTGCTTGAAAATATGAACACCAAGCTAGACAAAGTGGATGCGCATATGCACAATCTATAGGAATCCAACTCTAGAGACCACACTATAGAAATCATGAAATGCATTTGTTGAGAAGGCAGTCATAGAGTCTACAACTACATATATACTCATGAATCAAAAGTACAATAGGTGATCACTATGGATAATGTATCTCATGTAAGTTACACAAGATCTGAAGATCCAAGTTTTTCGTATTAAAATACATATACAACGAAAAATTCTTATCAACTAAACCAACCTTCTTAAACAATGGGTAGATGACATGCCATAGGAAGAGGAAATCTCCCAAGATTCTTGCAAAATAATAATAAGGTACCCCAACAACAATTATATTTTAGCAGACTACCTAGCGGAAGTTTATTCCAACAACAACATAACTCAAAAAATCAACTAAAATCCCTTACTAGAGATATTGGGAGAATTATTGTGAGCAATAATAACCTTATATGTCTAGCATGTAGGCATTGTTTGGGAATGTGAACACTCAAATTAGTGATTTGCAGCAACACAATATAATTATGGTCCAACAACTAGCTTCCATATTTGCATCAATAAAGAACCTAACTAATAGTTTCCCTCAATCACAAAACTAAACCCAATGGAGTGAGACTCTAAGAATGGCAACATACCGGTCTGGTACCACCTCAATTGTACCTCTTATAGTGCTACCTATAGTTGTAAAAGATGATGACTTGATAAATCCATAAGAAGAAGGCAGTGGTAACCACAAAATCATGGGGAATGACAAAGACCATCCCTTCTATCAGGTCTTCTAAAATTACATCTGGAGCACCTTTTCCTCATAGGTTAATTAAGGCACAACTCGTCAAAAGATACACTAAATTCTTGGATACTATCAAGAAGATACACTTGGACATCCCTCTTCTGGATGCTATTGATAGAATGCCAACATATGCCAAGTTTCATAAATATCTGATTACTAAGAAAAGAAAAAGAGAAGAGATAGAAGGATGGATATTGCTTTTGTTCAATTAATTATGCCAACCAAATAGAAGAACCTCCAAACTTTCACAGTCCATTTTCTAATAGGAGATACTTCCGAGATATATGGATTGGCTGACTTAGGTGCTAGCATAAGCCTCATGCCAATTTCTCTAGCAGTATGATTAGGACTAATTGACATAGTCCATTCAAATATGACAATCTAGCTAGCCAATAATTAATACTCCAAACTAGTGGGTGTAGTTGAGGATGTTGCTATTTGGAAAAAACTTTTTCATCCCCTTTGATGTAGTCATCATCAATTTCATTGTAGATCTTGATGAGCTTACTAGGCTGCTTCCAAATAGAGACATTGAGTTCTTCATAGACCTTCTTCTTGGAACCACTCTGATTTCTAGGGAACCATATGAGATGGCTCCTTATGATCTTATGGAGTTTAAGAAACAACTACAAGAACTTCTTGACAAAGGTTTTATACATTCTAATGTTTCCCCTTGGGGTGCGCCTATTCTTTTTGTCAAAAAGAAAGACAGTTCTATGCTTATGTGTATTGACTACCGCATGTTGAACCAAGCCACTATTAAAAACAAGTATCCCCTCCCTCGCATTGATGACCTCTTTGATCAGCTTCATATTGCCAAAGTTTTCTCAAGAATTGATCTTTGTTCAGGTTACCATCAACTAAAAGTCAAAGATTCTAATATTTCTAAAACTGCTTTTTGAACTCGTTATGGGCATTACAAGTTTCTATTAATTCCATTTGGGTTGACCAACACACCTGTCATATTTATGAATTTGATATATAAAGTCTTCCAACCTTATCTCGATGATTTTTTGGTCGTCTTTATTGATGATATTTTGATCAATTCTGACTGTATGGAGAAGCACCGTGAGCACTTGAAGGCAGTCCTTGAAATCCTTGAGCTTAGAAATTTTATGGCAAATCATGTTTCTTGGCCATGTCATTTCTGGGGGTAATATATCTGTTGATCTCGCCAAAGTGTTTGATGTTCTTGATTGGCAATCTCTCTAAAACCCTTCTGAAATACAAAGCTTCTTGAGCTTGGTCAGATATTATCATCACTTCATCTCTAGTTTCTCTAAAATCACACTTCCTCTGACTAAGATTACTCAGAAGGACAAGTACTTCATATTGTCAGCTGCTTGCGAATCCAGTTTCTAGGAATTAAAGTAGAAGTTGACGTCAGCTCCTCTTCTAGTTCTACCGTATGGCAATGAGGGCTTGTGATTTTCATTGATGCTTCAAGAAATGGGTTAGGATGTGTCCAACAACAACATAGAAAATTGGTGGCCTTTTCATCCAGACAACTAAAATCCAATTAACTTAATTATCCCACACATAATTTGGAACAAGCTGCAATTATACATGTTCTCAAAATTAGGAGGCACTATCTTCAAAAACCACAAAAGCCTAAAGTACATCTTGACTCAGAAGGACCTAAACCTGTGTCAACACTTATGGATTGAATATCTGAAGGATTATAATTTCACAATCGGCTACCATCTAGGAAAATCTAAAGTAGTCGTTGATGCTCTTAGCTAAAAAAGGGGAGTATGTGCATCCTTGTCTATTCCTGAGTGGAGGAATATGGAGGATATAGTGGACTAGAAGCCATAGTTTGTGTCTAACTATGTCCATGTCAACAACATCTCTATCATGTCTAACCTACATTATGAACTTCTTGAGGCATAGAAGGCTAATCCTGATCTTGATGAGTTCTTCTCTCTCCTGTCAAAACCCCAAACACATTTGTCTGTGGGTCTTGATGGTGGTCTTCGATACAAGAATTTTATGTGAGTTCCGGAGCAGTTAGGTGTGAAGATGAGAATTCTTAGTGAGGCACATAGGTCAAAGTACAAAGTTCATCCCGACACAAGTAAGATGTACAAAGACCTGCAATGCCAGTTCTGGTGGAGGGGCATGAAGCATGAAATTGCTAAATTCATGTCCAGTTGTCTGGCATGCTAGAGAATTAAGGCAGAGCACTAGAGGCCACGTGGTCTACTACAACACTTGGAAATACCATAATGGAAATGGAAACACATCACCATGAATTTCTTGGTCGGATTGCATAGGACTAGAAAGGGGTATGACAGAACAAGGGTTATAGTGGATTGTCTCACCAAGTCAACTCAGTTTCTCCTTGTGAAGACTACAACAAAAGTTTCTAAACTAGATGACCTCTACATACAGGAGAAAGTATGTCTACATGGAGTTCCAACGCCCATTGTCTCGTATAGGGACCCAAAGTTCACCTCAAAGATATGGAAATAGGTTCAAGAACAATTAGGCACCAAATTGAGCTTCATTACAACCTACAGGTAGTCAGAGCGCACAGTGTAGATTCTGGAGGATCTTCTACGAGCTCATGTTCTTGATTGGGAAGGCTCATAGGACCACTATTTGCCTTTAGATGACTTTGCATATAATAATAGCTATCATGTGAGTATTGGGATGCCTCCCTATGAAGCTCTTTATGGTCGACCATGTAGATCTCCTCTACACTAGGATGACATCAGGGAACACAGCTTGATGAAATCTAAGGAGATATAGTTGAATATAGACAAAGTTTCACTGATCATGCAGAGGATGAAGCGGGCACAACATAGATAGAAATCTTATGAAGATGCTCACCAGCAGGAACGTCACTTCAAGGAAGGTGATCATGTCTTTCTAAAAATCTAACCTAGTCGAGCTTTGGTCAAGAATAAGGGGAAGCTCAGTCCTCACTATGTGGGACCCTTTGAGATCATAGAAAGGGTTGGTGAATGTGCCTATCATCTATCTTTTCCACCTCAGTGTAGGGCCATGCATAATGTCTTTCATGTATCAAATTTGAAGCCTTATGTCAAAGACCCCAGTCACATTTTGAATCATGAGCCTCTCAAGCTGAAAGATGATTTGTTTTATGCTGAGTCCCCAGTCAGGATTCTTGATTTCAAGACAAAGTAGCTTCACATTAATCGAGATATAGATATGGGGAAAGTTCTCTGGAGCCACCATGATCAGATCGATGCCACCTAAGAGCTCAAGTCTGAGGTCGAGCAAAAATATCAACATCTCCTTCGAGCTTCTTGAATTTTGGGGATACAATTATTAAAAAGGAGTGGAGAATGTGAAAGAGTGAGTTTTTATAGTTATTTTCCCTCTCACATAATTTTGTTATTTCCAATAATATGCTCAACATTTTCCCTTGCTTAATTGACTAAAAGTGATTATAAATTTGAAAAAAATCCAAACCCTATTTTCATAGTAGTTGGAAAATATGTATTAGGGTACATAGTTGACTTATATAACAAACATTCAAGTTTGACCCTCACTTTTATACCATGGTTGGATAATTACATCATGAAGATCCACCTAAAACATCATTGCCATTGGATGAACAAATAAGGAGTAATGAGTTTTTTTATTTATACACATTATTTCATTTATTTCTAACCTAGGACCTAAGTTTTTGAGTTATTTGATCAAATGGGCAACATCTCATGTGTCACACTCACCTCATCTAACCTAGGACGCAATCCACTTGATGCACACATGCATCCTAGCCACTTGATCTTTTTGATCTCGGATCAGGGGCATCCAACAAAGTGGAGCTTATCTCTAACCTCCCGCTAAACTCGGGATATCTCCAATAGGCAGGCGACTGAGCCAACCCTACCCCCACACCTATCCAATCACCCCCTCACAAAACTGGAGGGATATTTCTCCTCCTCACAGCGAACTAAACCCAACGCCCCCCTCCACACCACCCTCCACTCGTGGATGAGGGAGAATGAGTCCCTACTTCGTCGCCCTTTTCACCTAGACATTGGCATCTAGATTAGGAATTTTCCCTCTATGCCTTCACATGCATATATAAGAATCCCACAAGATCCGCCAAACCTCCTTTGATCATCCCACACCATAAATTGTAGCAAGAAGCACCACTACCTTCCCTAACTCGAGATCCTACACCTCTGCCTGACCATGAGCTTCACCTACCCCGGGAGACACCATCACCCATAATCCTCCTTGTCATTGCCTTCGTGAGATTCCTGTGAGGCTCTATGGCACCACAATCTCCTTTCAACCCCCTTCAACCTCTCAAACCTCCCTGCTTCTGGTGACCTTCTTCAACCTCCTCGGCGGTGCTCCAAGCGAGAGGGAGCTACGATTCCAAGAAGTGTCAGACTAACTGAAAGCATCCCCACAAAGGTGATAGTGCTCCTCCTTGACACCAAAGAGGATCACTTGCATGCCTAGACCTCACTGAAGTTTCTTTACGCTTCTTCCACTGGCAAGCACGGAAGAGGAGGAGGAGCTAACTTAGTGCCAAATAGGACCAAGGTGGCCCTTTCATCGATCGTCGTGTCAACAAGAAAGGTTTCAGGTTAATGGTTAGGCCTCCTTAGCTCGTGAAGACATGGTCAACATGAGTCATCAATCCAGTCAGATATGGCCGTTGATCAAGGTAATTCATTTTCTTTTTATTTTTTTATCAAATAAAATGGGTTACCTTAGTAAAATCAAAGAAAATAGTAGGATGATCAGATGGTAATAAAATTATATACCATTTTCATCAAAAAAATGCAAGGTTTTCAATAAAATACCCTCAGAACCTAGATCTCACTCCTTTTCTAAAAATACTAGCTTAAAGTCTAAGTATCATACGTATGTAATTTAATTATGTAATATTGGTTATTAATTGACGTAACCTAATTAATTGTGAAACCTAACCTAATAGAGTCTTTGGTCCTCACTTGGCTGGAAACCCTAATCAAATAGGGATAGTTTACTCAATAATTATGGAAAACCCTAAATTCTAATTTCTCTCTCTACATATGTATACTTCATGCAATTATATGATAACCCCTAATTTCCTTTATGACCCCTTATGATCATGGCTGACCCTAAAACCCTAGATCCAACTCTGATCCCTTGGATCATGTGAATCCTAAAGGGAAACCCTTAATGATCTAAACCATGATAGAAACCCTATTTGTGGATGTTTCCTTTTTGGATAATAAGAGGTATCCTTAATTTCCAGATCTGATCTTGTGACTCCAAAATAAGATAAAAGTCATGGATAATACCTGATGTAATCATGAGAAGATGAAAGCAGTCATATTAAAGAACAAACCTTAGTCATAGGTCATATGGATGAATAGTAACAATATACCCTTGATTTCCGTTTAGGGTGATCTATTTATTATTCATCTAGAATCTTGAATTAGATCTACTCAAATTAGATACATGGTCTTTATTAAGTATAAAACTAGTTTTCCGTGGTTGGATAAGATATGATGTACCTTGGGTGAACCTATTTGCTTATACTTTGTTGGATGATTACTAGTATTTATGCTACGCCCAAACTTAATGGAACATAAAAGAACTTTTGATGAGTTGTAGATACTAGGGTAAGCACAAAGGGGAGACACTCGGTATGGATGTATGATATATTACCTAGTATGGATGTATAATGAATTTCCCATGCTAGATGTAAAATAAAGTAGTTTACCCATATTGGATGTATGCTAAAGTGCTGAAAGAAATAGTAGTACAATTGTATCTAATAAAATGCCTGAAAGAGGTGTTTACTTGATTTTTTACCTTAAACAATGGTTTCCTTTTCTTTCTTTTGTTTCTTAAAGTATTATGAAATATGAAATCATAGTATTGTATTTTTAACCACGTACCAACCTAGTGTTGATGATTTTTTTTATTATCATATTTTCTTGGTACAAGGAAAAAATAATGCATCTCAGAGTACCAGAAGCTGCTAAATAATTGTTCATGCAAGATAGCTAGCTCGATTGATGCTTCTTATCTCTTATTCTATTAGATAGTTACTTCTTTTCCCATTAGATGATGTATAGGAAGAATTATCTCCTATGTATTTTTCATTCCTTAGAACTATTCATTTCCTTCTATTGAATAATATGTATGACTTTTATCCTCAATGAATGTTGTTTTGTGTGGTGATTTAATGATGCTTATGAACAATGATTTGTCTCCTTTTCATTAGTTGACTATCAAAATCTCTTATATTTTCCCTTTTAACATCTTTAGATATGAGTGCACGCATATCTGGGGAATGTCATTAAGGAAAGTATACTCAAATTGGGTCGTCACAGTTGGTATCAAAGCCAGGTTCACACATAATGGTCATATGAACTTCATTCACCCTATTGTGAGTCTAGGGTAGTCTTTGAGTTAGGGATATGAAGGGCAGAGGTGTCTAGGATAGCATCTCTCATGGGTATGGCTAAAGTCTCCAAGCCAATTGGCTGGGAAATCACGAGGCTACCTATATGGTAGTATAAGTGTACCTAGACAATACCCTAAGTGTCCCCTACTTCTTGGTAATACCTTAATAGAGTACCCTTCTCATCTATATATATTCCCTCTCATCCCCTCTATTGAAAAATTCCTCCTCATCTTTATTTTATACACATATTTCCCTACCATCTCTATGATATATGAATAGGAAAAGAGTCAGTCTATTTACAAGTCCTAAGGACTGACTGATAAGGATTTTAGGGTATACTCCACAAATCATGACATAAAGATCATTAATAACTAATAAAGAAAGATAATGAAATACAATATGAAAAAAAATGAAAAATGATGATAACTCTAATATGTTCCACCTAATTTTAGGATGCCTCTGAAGACTTGTAACTCTAAGGCATCTAAAGAGTTATCCTCTAAAAAGTGGAAAGAACCTAAACCTCATGAAGAGGCTGATTCTGAGAAAATGGCCATGGATAGGTGGGAATAATATAAGAAAGTCCTCCTTGATTTCATGGAAACCATTTCCCTAAAGGGAACCCTCAAAACCCAGCTCTTTAGGAAGAAGCAGGTGATTGTGCTAGACTTCATAAAACTTAACCCTAACACTTTTTGGGTGGAAAACCATCCTGAGGTGATGGATAAGGTAGAAGCTTGTACATTGTCTATGTAAAATTCCTTTTGTACCCTATAAGTACCCAATGAAATGAAGGTCAAATTTTACACCCATCTGCTTAAGGGAGGGGCAAAAATCTAGTGGGAAAACTATGGAGGGAATAGGGTTGTAGAGGTGGAAAACATGGAATGGGAAGCCTTTAAAACCATTTTCACTGACCATTTCATGCCTACAGATAAGAGGAAGAGGAAGGACATGATGTACATTGATTTTAAACATGGTAGTCTCTTTGTGGCCAATTACACCCGGAAGTTTAGGTTGTTGGGGTTGTACGCACCCATTAAGATGAAAGACCACCTTGTGGAATACTGTGTTGAATGTCTATCTACCCACCTGAAAACCCTAGTCATCACCTCCCATCCCAAAGACATATATGAAGCCCTAGATATGGCCCTTAAGCAGGAAAGGGAACAAGGTTTGCAGAAGTCATCAAGCATGGGATATCTAGGGTTAACCACCATGGAGGAGGATAAGTCTTGGAAGTTCTGCCCTGTCCATAACAAAGGATCGGGTAAAGGAGGAGGTTCAAGAAAATGAGGGCAATGGAATAATTAGGATCAACTATAGACCTACCACAATATATGTAAGACGTGAATGAGGACACGAGGGACCTTGTCATCATCCTAAGCATGTCTGATATAACTGTAAAAAGGAGGGTCATTTCATCGCCAAGTGCCCTACTATTTCCATAATTAGCCTCCCTCTAGAGAGTGCTCCATCCCCTCAGGGACACCACAACTCTAGAGTTTTAATAGTTACTACAGAGGAAGCCAAGGCAAATCCCAACCTGCTTGTTGAAGGTAACCTAAATTCTTTTCATATATCTAATATCTTTCTCAATGCCTCTGAATTATTCTTGATATACTTATCCTGTGTAGGCATTGTATTCTTTAATAATCACCTTGTTAAAGCTTTGCTCAATTCTGTATCAACAAACGCTTTCATCTTTCAAAATATGACATCTATGGGCATCTACAAATAAGGGATTTGGGATATATTCTGGATGTGTTGACTCCTAGTGGCAAAATACTTACTACATTATAGAAAATTGATATCCCACCTCTAAAATTGAAAATCATGATATGTCCTTCGAATTCATTCTCTTAACTATGGAAGACTTTGATATTATACTTGGTATGGATTGTCTATACAAGTATCGTGCTCAAATTAACTATAGAAATAAGATTGTAGTTCTCTCTCAACCTCATTCCTGTCCTGTGGTGATCCCTAGGGGAAGCAAATTTTGTAATAACATTATAATTTCCTCTCTAAAAGATAAAAATCTCATTTCTAAAGGATGTGAAGTCTTCCTTACATTAGTCTCAGAGACCAATCCTAATAACGGGCATGTAGAAAGACTGGAGGTGGTACATGATTTTCTTGACATATTTATGGAGGAGCTTCATGGGCTGCCTCCAAATAGAGACATTGAGTTCTCCATAGACCTTGTTCCTGGAACCACACTGACTTCTAGGGAACCATATAGGTTGGCTCCTACTGAGCTTATGGAGTTGAAGAAGTAGCTACAAGAACTTCTCAACAAAGGTTTTATATGTCCTAATGTTTCCCATTGGGGTGTGCTCGTTCTTTTGTCAAAAAGAAAGACAGTTCTATGCATATGTGTATTGAATACTTCATGTTGAACCAAGCCACTATTAAAAAAATATTCCCTCCCTTGCATTGATGACCTCTTTGATCAGCTTCACACTGCCAATGTTTTATCAAAAAATGATCTTTGTTCTAGCTACCATCAACTTAAAGTCAAAGATTCTGATATTTCTAAAACTACTTTTCGAACTTGTTATGGGCATTATGAGTTTCTAGTGATGTCATTCGAGTTGACCAATGAACCTAGTGTATTTAGGAATCTGACGAATAAAGTCTTCCAACCTTATCTCAAAGATTTTTTGGTCATCTTTATTGATGATATTCTGATCTATTCTGACTCTATGGAGAAGCACCGTGACCACTTGAAATCCTTCAAGCTCCAAAATTTTATGGCAAGCTCTCTAAATGTGATTTTTGGATTGATAAATTCATGTTTCTTGGCCATGTCATTTTTGGTGGTAATATATCTATTGATCTCGCCAAAGTGTTTGTTGTTCTTGACTGACAATCTCCTCGAAATCCTTCTAAAATCTGGAGCTTCTTGGGCTTGGCTGGATATTATCGTCGCTTCATCCCCAATTTCTCCAAAATTGCACTTCCTCTAACTAAGCTTACTCAAAAGGACAAGCACTTCATATGGTTAGTTTCTTGCAAATATAGATTCCAACAATTAAATAATAAGTTGATGTCGGCTCCTGTTCTAGTTCTAGCCTATGCCAATGAAGTGTTTGTGATCTTCACTAATGCTTCAAGAAATGGGTTAGTATGTGTCCTACAATAGCATGGAAAAGTGGTGGCCATTGCATCTAGATAGCTAAAACCCAATGACCTTAATTATCCTAAACATGTTTGGGAACTAGCTGTAATCATTCATGCTCTCAAAATATGAAGTCACTACATGTATGGGGTGACATTCGATATCTTTAGTGGCCATAAAAGCCTAAAGAACATGTTGACTCAGAAGGACCTGAACCTACGTCAACGTCGATGGATTGAATATCTGAAGGATTATGATTTCACTATTGGATACCATCTAGGAAAAGCTAATCTAGTTGTTGATGCTCTTAGTAGAAAAAGGACAGCGTGTGCATCCTTGTGTGTTCCTGAGTGGAGGAATATGGAGGATCTAGTGGGCTGAAAGTCACAGTTTCTATCTGATCATGTCCATGTCAACAACATCTCTATCATGTCTGACCTGCATGCTAAACTTCTTGAGGCATAAAAGGCCAGTCTTGATCTTGATGTGCTCTTCTCTCTCCTATCAAAACTCCAATCACATATGTCTGTGGGTATTGATGGTGGTCTTCGATACAAGAACCGTATGTGGGTTCCTGAGCAGTCAGTTGTGAAGACAAAAATTCTTAGTGAGGCACATGGGTCAAAGTACACAGTTCATCATGACACAACTAAGATGTACAAAGACCTGCCATTTAAAACCCCTATAGTGATTAGAGATCGATAGTAAAAGGCCAAAAGATGACTTGAAACAAGTTACATTGACAATTCAAGAGGTTGATGGGCTTATAATGGAGGTCGACGGTAAGAGAGGTCGACATGATTGTATAGGAGGTAGACATGTAAGAGAGGCCAATAGGTAAGGCCTATAAAACTTAGTATCAATTACCTCCAAAAAAGAAACAAATCAACCTAGAGTGAACTACAATTTGTGCTTCTATCGACCTCTCTTATTATCAAGCTGAGAGATTGATGGGTGTCATGATAGTGGAAGGAAGGTTGACAGTTCAAGAAAATAAGAAGCAAAGCTCCATTGTAACTAAGGGTTGGTAAATGAAAGGGTTGTAATCTCCAAGATTCCTTGCTATATCTAGGGAAAGGGTTGGTAGGTAATCGAGTAAATGGGTGTCTCACATGTGTCCATCAAGATCTAAGGTCAATGGGTCAAGAGGTCGACAAGTGGTGGTTGACAAGAACACAAGTTTGATAGCTAAAGAAAGGTGGATCAAAGTTTAGGTCGATGGATCCTTGTGAGAGGATAATTGACAAATCATCATTTTAAAATTGTCAACCTAGGAGATCGATTAGTAGGTCGATCAAATGTGTTACATCAAAGTTTAATTATAAAACCACAATAAACAAAAAGAGCAAACAATAAAAATATATATTGGGTTGCCTCCTAAGTAGTTCTTTGTTTCGAGTCATTTAGCTAGACTATTGAAGTCCTCCTATTTTGCAGTAGGTTCTTCGGACAAATGCAAGTCCTCTTTCTTTGCAAAAACTTCATCTTCATAGTATTTCTTCAATCGATGTCTATTGACTGAGGAAGTCAGATACTTTTCCTTGTGAATATCCTACATACCAAAATTATATATGATGATTACATTAAATGGACTAGGCAATAAAGATCACAATTTTCTAAGAAAAATTTTGGATTGCAGAATTGAATAATAGAATCTTCTCTTATGTAGAAGATATCTTTGTGTTTGATGTGAGAATCATGCTAGATTTTAGTGCATTCTTGTCGATCTTTGTATTTTGATAGACATGTAAGATAAGTTCCTCTAATTCTTGTAATTGAAGGAGCCATTTCTCCTTGACAATGTCAGAGTCCATATTGAGGTTCTTTATGGCCCAATACATTTTATGCTATAATTCTAAAGGGAGACGACATACTTGCTATAGATCAGTCAATAAGGTGTGGTTTTGATTGGGGTTTTGTATGCGGTCTGATATTCCCAAAGGGCATGCTTGAGTTTTGAAGACCAATCCTTTCTAGATTTCCTCACTATCTTTTCAAGATCTTTTTTATTTCTCGATTTGAAAATTTTACTTGACCAACAATTTGTAAATGGTATGGAGTCAAGATTTTATGTCTTACCCCATATAGATTTAGAAGATATTCAAACTATTTTTGGATAAAGTGTGAACCTCCATCACTTGTTATTGTTTTCAGGGTTCATAATCTTGGAATGATGATTTTTGTAAATAGCTGCATTACTATTTTGGTCATAGGTAGGCAAATCCACAAATACCACCCACCGGGATGCATAGTCGACAACGACTAATATGTATTGATACCTAAAAGATCAAGGAAAAGGTCCCATTAAGAAAATTCCCCAGATGTCAAAAATTACTACCTAGATCCAATTAATGATAGGCATTTCTTTCCTCTTGCTTATATTCTCGTTCCTTTGGCATGCATTGCATGCTTGAACGTAGGCATGTGAATATTTGAAGATGGAAGGCCAATACAAATCTGAATTCAAAATCTTCATAGCACTCTTATCATCACCCAAGTGTCCTCCATTTGGAATGGCGTGGAATTTCTCAATGATAGAGTGGGCTTCGTCATCTGATACCCAACATCTATAAATACGTTTTACACATCACTTAAGTAGGATAAGGTCATCCCAACTATTATTTTTCAGATTGGAAAAGCATTTCTTTTTCTAGTTATATGTCATGTGAGGTGGAAAATGTTGACAAACAAGGTAATTCTAAGAGTCAACATAACATGGTGTGATAGGATCCATAGTAAGAATGTCTAGGAGTAACTCATCTTATATGAATCTTTGATGGGTAAGGGGTCATGCTTTACCACATGAATATGGTAAATGTGGTCTGGAACCACATTCTCGGATCCCTTTTTGTCAATAATTTCATGATGGAACTCTTGTAACAGGAGAGCCCCACAAAGAAGGCGAGGTTTAGTGTCCTTTTTTAAATCAAGTATTTGATATCTCCATGGTTAGTATAGATCATCACTTTTCCTCCCAAAAAGTATGAGAACATTTTATCAAAGCATACATTACATTGAGCATTTCTTTCTGTGTGGTATGCACATCATTTACACTTTATCAAGAGTTTTTCTGGCATAATAAATAATATGATGCTTCTTATATTTATTTTATCCAAGGACTTCCCCACAACAAAGTCACTAGAATCTCAAATAATCTTGAAGGTAATGACCCAATCTAGAGCTTGCATGATTGGTGTGGGAGTAAGGGCATGTTTCAGTGTGTAGAAAGATTTGATACATTCTACATCAAAAATGAATGGGGCATCTTTCACCAAAATTTTAAACATGGCTTTGAGATTTTGGAGAAATATTTGATAAAATGTTGATAATGCACAACATGAATCAGAAACCTTTGGATGGAAGAGATAGGGAATGGGGTGGTACCTTGAAAATAGATACAATTTTACTTTTTTCAACTTCAATACTGGCTTCAAACACCTTGTTCCCAATAATAGTACATTCTCATACCATGAAATGACACTTCTTCAAGTCCAAAATGAGTTTCTTTTTGTCACACCTTTGTGGTATGTGAGATAAGTTCCTCAAACAGTCATCAAAAGATGACCCGTTGATAGAGAAGTCATCCACTAAAACTTCCATGATATCCTCAATGAAATCAGAAAAGATAGATGACATACACCTTTGATAGATGGCATGAGCATTGTAGATTTGAAATGTAATTTGGCATAAGGCACATGTTCCATAGAGACATGTAAAAGAAGTTTTTTCTTGATCATCTCGATTCATAGGCATTTGGTAAAAACTAGAGTAGCCCTCTAAATAGCAGACGTGGGAGTGATGTGCCAAGCACTCTAGGAGTTGACCAATGAAGGGAAGTGGACATTGATATTTTCTTGTTGCAACATTTAACAATCTACAGTAGATGCACATGTGCCTGGTAGTTACTGTGTGTGGCTAATTCCTTACCACTGCCTCCTTTAACTACAATCATACCTCCTTTCTTTGGAAAAACATGAACCAAAATCACCTAATTACTATCAATGATGGCATAAATGATTATGGTGTCACAGAGCTTGATAATTTCCTTGTGGATTGCCTCACACATTTTGTCATTCAACTTTCTTTGACACTAGAAATGGTTGAGAAATCTCCTCTAAGTTGATCCATCGCATATAAATGGTTAGACTGAGTCCATTCATGTTATCTATGCTAGAGCCAAGAGCCTTCTGTCAAAGTTTTTGTTCTATCATGATTTGTTCTTGTTATTCAGATCATAGTTGAGAACTAATAATCACTGGGTTCCATTTCTCATCATCTAGAATTCTTACTTCAACCCTTCTAGGAGGGATTGTAGTTCTAAAGGAGGTTTTGGTGCAAAAATTTCATTTGGTTTTGTGACGACCCCAATTCCTATATACTTTCCTTAATGACATTCCCAAGATATGCGTGCACTCATATCTAAAGATGTCAAAAGGGAAAATATAAGAGATTTTGATAGTCAACTAAATTATGAAACAGAGCCAGATTGTTCACAAACATCATTAAATAGCCACACAAAATAACATTCATTGAGGATAAAAGTCATACATATTGTTCAATAGAGGGAAATGATTAGTTCTAAGGAATGAAAATACATAGGAGATAATTATTCCTATACATCATTTAATGGGAAAAGAAATAACTATCCAATAGAAATAGAGATAAGAAGCAACAATCTAGCTAGCTATCCTCCGTGAACAATTACTTAGAAGCTTTTGGTACTTTGAGATGCATTATTTGTTCCTTATACCTAGAAAATATGAGAAAAAAAATCACCAACACAAGGTTGGTACGTGGTTAAAAATACAATACTATGATTTCATATTTCAAAATACTTGAAGAAAAAAAAGAAAGAAAATGAAACCATTATTTAAGGTGAAAAATTAGGTAAGCACCTCTCTTAGACATTTCATTAGATGCAGTTGTACTACTATTTCTTTTAGCACTTTAGCATACATCCAGTATGGGCAAACTACTTTATCGTACATCTAGCATGGCCAATTTATGATACATCCATACTAGGCAATATGTCATACATCCATATTGGACCATCTCCCCTTTGTTCTTACCGTAGTAGCTACAACTCAAAAAAAGTTCTTTTATGTTCCATTATGTTTGGGCAAAGCATAAATACTAGTAATCATCCAATAAATCATAAGTAAATAGGTTCACCCAAGGTACATCATATCTTATGCAACCATGGAAGACTAGTCTTATTCTTAAAAAAGACCACATATCTAATATGAGTAAATCTAATATTCAAGAGTCTAGAGGAACTATAAACAAATCACCCTGAAAGGATATCAAGGGTATACCATTACTATTAGTCCACATGACCCATGACTAAGGTTTTTTCATTAATATTATTACTTTCATCTTCTCATGATTAGATTAAGGATTATCCATGACATTTATCTTATTTTGGATTCATTAAGAATACCTCTTATTATCCAAAAAGGAAATATCCACAAATAGGGTTTCTATTGTGGTTTAGATCATTAAAGGTTTCCCTTTAGGATTCACATGATCCAAGGGACCAGAGTTGGATATATGGTTTCAGGGTCGGTCATGATCATATGGGGTCATGAAGGAAATTAGGGTTTTTGATATAATTGCATGAAGTATACATATGCAGACAGAGAAATTAGAATTTAGGGTTTTCCATAATTATTGAGTCAGCTATCCCTATTTGATTAGGGTTTTGAGTCGAGTGAGGATCATGGACTCTATTAGGGTTAGGTTTCACTATTAATCAAGTTATGTCAATTAATAACCAATATTACATAATTAAATTACATGAGTATGATCCTTAGACTTTTAGCTAGTATTTTTAGAAAAGGAATCAAATCTAGGTCCTGAAGGAATTTTATTTGAAAAGCTTGCATTTTTCTGATGAAAATGGTATATAACATTTTTACCATCCGATTCATCCTAATATTTTCTATGCTTTTTATAAGGTAACCCATTTCCTATAATAAAATAAAATAAAAAGAAAAGGTATTAACTTGATCAACCGTCAGATCCGTCTGGATCAATGACTCATGTTGATCAGGTCTTTGCGAGCTAAGGAGGCTTGATAGTTGACCCGCAACCTTTCTTGCTAATGCAGCGATCGGTGATTGGGCTAACTAGGTCCTAGATGGAACCATGTTAGCCCCTCCTCCTCTTCTGCTCTTACTGGTAGTAGAAGCTTGGAGCAACTCTGATGAGGTCTAGGCGTGCAGGTGATCCTCTTCAGGGTCAACGAGGAGTGCTATCACCTTCGTGGTGATGCTCTGAGCCAGTCCGACGATTTTTGGCATCATGGCTCCCTCTAGCTTGGTGCGTCGCTGAGAAGGTTGAAGAAGGTCACCAGAAGCACGGATGTTTGAGAGGGAGTAGGGGGTTGTGAGGAGATTGTGGTGCCGTAGAGCCTCACAGAAATCTCACGAAGGCAGTGGTGAGGAGGATTATGGATGATGGTGTCTCCCAGGGTAGGTGTAGCACGGGGTCATGCAGAGGTGTAGGTGCTCGGGTTAGGGAAGGTAGTGGTTCTTCTCACTACAATTGATGGTGTGGGATGATCAAAGGAGATTTGGCGGAGCTTGTGGGATGCATATATAGGCATGAGAAGGCATAGAGGGGAAATCCCTAATCTAGATGCCACTACCAGGTGAGAAGGGTGAGGAAGTAGGGACTCATTCTCCCTCACTTGTGGATGAAGGGTGGCATGGCGGGGGCCGTTGGGTTTGGTTTGATGTGAGGAGGGTAAATATCCCTATAGTTTTGTGAGGGGGTGACTGGATAAGTGTGGGAGTAGGGGTCAGCTTGGTGTTCGACTTGTTGGAGACATCCTGAGATTTCCATGGGTTGTAGTAGACCATCTGGCCTTTGTTACTCTTCCTATATTGCCTTTTATTCCACAAGATTGATAGATTTCCTTTTCTTTGGTTCTGTCACATCTTACCATGTTGGTGTATTAACTTATCAACATGTTTTTTATATATAGGACCACTCATGGCTCGCATTGAGGTCACAAAACCCACCACCAACACTACCCCACATCTAGGAAATAAGCACACATGCAATGAATCCTACATTGTAGAGTCTAGAAAAAGGCTATGTCTCACCAATCTAGCTATAGAAGCAACCCAAGCTACCCCCAATGAGATCTCCCACCATGTTACACATTATAAGACATTCAATACTCATAATTATACACATCTAGTATCCTATAAGTCAATGGTGAAAACTACCTACCCAGCTTCACACTTCACACACAAACTGACTTTGAAAGAATTGGGTATCTGGATAGAGAGTTTAATCTACTTACTAGCTCAAATCTAGTATAGTAGTGCCTCACAAACCTTACATCCCATATTGAACAAAAATGGAGTTCATGTCTTCCATCAAAGAGGTCTCCATTGTACAGGACAACATGCAAGCAAACAGTGGGAACCAACACATCAAATTTCATATTTCAATGTCAAAAAGGTGCTTATTGAGGAGTCACTTAACAAAATCTTGTGTACCTCAAATGAAGAAGCTAAAGAGAATGCTTTGTCCTGCTCAATAAAGATGACTCTTGCTTCAACATCAATACATACTAGGCAAAACTCACAGACTAACTCCATTACAAGTCTAGCATCTCTAAAGCTTCAAATGTGCATTATGGACTAGAGAATTATGCTCGAGATCATTGCTAGTGTCCTCTTCACAAAGTCAAAATTAAGAAACATCAATCATGAATAACTATATATCCTATATTGCATCATGGAAAGAAGGCATGTCAATATAGGCATATTGTTGATCGGTAGATGGTTGTTTATATCATATTTACCGCAATGAGAGTATTACATGGGATTCTTGATCAACCTAATGTACTGGGCCTATGGGCATCCATATTCTTAGAAACTAAGGGTGAGTGCCATATCAATACTAAATATTTAATCTATGTGTGTATTCTTACACACCACAATGAAAAGATTTACTATTGCTTCATGTGATCTGATGTCTACATTCCCCTACCAGAGCTCACTGATTACGATTCAAAAAAAATACTTTTTATGGAAGTTGAACTCAAACAATCTCTAGATCAACTCTGTGCTTCCACTTCAACTCCAAGAAATGTTTGCATTGTCACCTCTTCCAAAACTCATATGGTGACCATTCTACGAAAAAGTCCACTCTCTATCACTAGAGGGGAGACAAACCATGAAGACCAAGTGGATGATGACTTTGAGTCACTTCCACTGCCTCCCTCTCCCAAGAAGTGTGTCTCTCCTACTGCCTGTACATCAAAGAAGAAGCATAGGGAGAGTTCAGAAGCACCTATGCAAAAATAGTTCACCTAAAACTACCTTGAACAACTACCACACCAATTGCATTACCACCACCCTCTATCCTGGTAGATCATGATATTCTAAATAGTCCACCTCTCCACCATAAGCATGATCGGTCCCTCTTATTCTCATCAAGAATTATAGGCACACCATGCACACTCTCCATCCTCTACAAACCAATCCTCTGATATGGTGTATCCTGAAACACTGGGTGGGGTATTAGGCCACGAGTTCGACATCTCTAATATTAATAAATGAAAACAAGATGTATGTGTTCTATCCAAATAGGTTGCAATTCTCACCAAGTCTTTGCATGATTTGGAATAGGTGCAACAACAAGTAACCACAATAAAGCATAAAATTGATGCTCTAGCTCACCTTCCCCAACAAATGACATAAATGATGGCTCTACATCACCAAATCCTCATCTATTAGAGGGATAAGGATGATGTGTGCCGACAAAGAGTCAAATAACATCATGCACTACACTAACTCCAACACGATATTTCCAATCACTCACACAAAGAATCCTCATCTCCATCTTCACAATCTTCACATGGGAATTCTTATGTTCTAAACACAACTAAAGACAAGCTTCAACGTTGTTCTCCTAACCACTTAGTTGGTTCCTTCAAAACTTTTGTCTCTCATGTCTCAAAGAACCTAATGGCCAAGAATGTTGTAAAGGGTACTTTTTCTACCATTGACGTTGCACCAGAGAATCCATCAATTGCTCCACCTCACCAAATCCCTCTAGCAAATTTAATAATTGAGATTCCTTCTTCTCTTTCAGATCTGTATGTCATCCCGTTTGAGGATATCCCCACCCACACTTTTGCGACATTCCTTTCACTCAAATCCTTCCTAGTTATTTTCCTTGCAACCCGCTAAAGAGGCTACATGACATTCAAATTGGTGATGATAGTTTGATTTGATCACTTTGTATTCACCAAACTTCTGAGTGAGCCATTTCCATGGGATTAAATGAAGAAAACCTAGAGCTACAAGTCAATGTTGATAGTCCCACTAAAGATGATCATGCTTCTTATAATAAAGATAATGGAAATTTGTAAGATGTTCAATAAAAAGTTGGTCTAAGACTTCCAAATTGCATTTTCCTAGAACCACATTAACCTCTTCCACCTCACATTCCTTTCAAAATGCAGGATTTTGATTCACACTGCTTGTAAGGGATGCAAATTTGAGATATCCTTGTGCTATAGGATATTCTGGATGACAAACTAGATAGAGAACAAATCATATACAACAATTGGATGCAGTCTCTTTCTAGGAATGCATTTCTTAAGATCTTTTGCTTCCTCATCAGGATCAACAAAAGTGTCTTCACACTATTAGCATCTACTATTTTAGAAGATGTGATACACAATGACCAATTGTGGAAATTCTAGAACACCACACCTTCTCTTGATGATCGCCTATTGAAAAACTATATGAATCCACCAGCTATTGAGACACTCGTTGTAAAAATTGATGAATGAAAAACATGAGTGATTCTCCTATCTCTTCATTTTAAAGGCCATTGAATACTCTTCACTACTAACTTAATAAAGAGACATGTCATTCTCTTCAACTCATGTTGTGTAGAATTGTAAAACATAGATATGTAGTTTCATTCTCCTGAAGAAAAAAACATTCCACACATTCCTATCTATCTTCAACGAGCTATCCAATGTTGTGATTATTATAGGAATAATTATATGAACTATTTCATTGATCTATTAGTCCACCAAAAGAATCCTACAAAAGATGACAGTGAATTTATTGTCCTATGTCTTATGGAGGCTCTTAATTGAAGAATCTTCGTCAGAAACCTTGACCCCAACAATTGTACTACACTTTAAGGAAAATATGCCATGGAGATGATCCATGATCACTTCTTCTTCCAGGATCCCAAACTCCATGCTAATTTATAGGAACTATATCCTCTTATACCAAGGCCTGCCAAGGAGCCTTTTTGGTAGGTCCTTCATAAACAAGCAATAGAAGAAACTCAACTACAACCTTCCCCCCTTGATTCCCAGCCATCAGGATGTATATACGATTTTTTATGGTCTCATGAGGTTGCTGGTATCTTCAACATGTTGGATGAACTCAAGACATTTCCTTAAGATAGACCTATAGCGTTAATTCAACCAAGTTCTAAAAATTTTGACTGAAGTTCCTATTGTGAACTCTTTTTGGCTAAACTTTCCTCACTAATGATATGTCTCAGAGACAGAGATGATAATTATATTGTATTTCATCATAATGATTTGATCGTTATGTAAGGTGACCTCAAAGATAATCTCAAATGAGGAGGTTATTTAACCCATAGTCTTATTGCCTCATATCATTTCCTTCTAAGCCATGGCCTAGATGATGTCTACATGGATGGACCGTATCTACAAAATGATCTCTATAATCAAAACAATTTTGGAGAAAAATATTTGCTAATTAAGATATGCTAGTCATCCATCCCATGTTATATTTTCCTTCCCAATTCACATGACAATCACTAGACGTTGCTTGAAATCTTTACCCAATACTATCCAGTTATTCTCAGTAATAGCATGGATTCTTCATTCAATATCGAGGGTCTTCAATTCTCCTCATCCGCAACCAATGCACTTGAGCACATCATTGAAATTTGTGCCAGAGTTTTCATTCCTCTTATTTGTCAGTATGGCATTGATTAGGCCTTTCAACAAACAAAAATATGGATTCTGCCTCAATTTTGTCATCATTGTCCGTAGTGTAGACATCTCTCAAATGAATTTGGATTCTACATTCTTCACTGTTGAACCACTCTCTATTCTTCTTTCTGCGATGGAGGAGTGTCATGGAAATAACTACCATTTCCTATGAGGCAACTACACAATAATGGTCATGACTTATGAATGGGCTTCTGAAGTAATTGTTAACAAAATTAAGCATCAATCTCACATGCTTACATTTTCTTTCTTATTTTCACACTTTGGGGATAGAATGTGTTTTAAGTTTGGGGGTGTAATTCTGTGAGATAGGTATTCATAAGTATCAAACAATCTTCACCTTTTTCCTTGATCATTTTTTGTATTCTCTCATTTCCTAAGTTTTCAACATTTTTTGAAATATTTTCATGTACAAAGAAATGATGATTAAGATGATAAAAAATCCACTTCCCAAGAACTTACTCCTTGTTCTTCAAGCTGTTGTTATATGAATTGATTGAGAGCTGTGCCCTACTTTTAGAAAAGGAGCTACCAAAATGTTGTATTGTTGTGCTCATGAATGCAGATATGTCACTTTTGATAAACTTCAAGATCAAAATATACACAACACCATTTTCAATGGTGTTCATTAAAGGTATAACAACCTAGGAAAGTAGTACTTAGAATGTGAATCACTTCTCTAAAACCAACTAGTTTGGAATGCAAGGAGCACTTTCCCATTTAACAGACCTATATTTGAGTGACCCAAAAGAAGGAAGGGGATGCCAATAAACCTTTCAGCCTACTCCTTTGATCTACCATTCAACAAAAAATGTGTTGAGAGTGAAATCTACTTGGAAAAGAGAAACATGTGTTAGAAATGATATATGAGAAAATAACTAATAAAGAAAGACAAGAAGGATCTTTTGAATTTTTTTTCTTTTACAAGATAAAATCATTTTATGAATTAGTAAAGATTCTTTATAAGAGGCTAACATAAAAGTTTCCTATCATACATCAATAGGGGGTCTGGTTGTTCTTTGTTCACACATGCAGTTGGGGTCTGTGTCGCTTCGCAAGGTAGTGAGTCTGTTCAGGGAGGCATGGCTCCACTGCTACAAACCCAGTTGGATGGTGCCTCTTTCTACAAGTCATTTTGTCCCAAAAAATTGATCTTAGCTTGAGGAAAAGCTAAATTCTAATTTTGGTTGAGTTGATAACAACATTTTTATGCATATTTCATAACTATCTAATGATATAATATCAACAAACTAAGTAATTAGGGATCTCAAATTCCTTCATTTTACACTTAGTCATCAAATACTTTATTATGACTAAGATCTCTAAATATTGTGGGAATTGAACTCGGAGCTTTGAAGATCAATGGACTAGAAATCGACCTCCAAGTTTGATCACTTATGACAAGGATATCAAACTCTATAAAGAATCACTATCCATCAACCTCTCAAGTAGATAAAATAAATCACGATCAAGAGATTGATATATTAATTTATCGAGCTTCCACTTAGATCAATGGTCCCAAGATTGACATTTAGATTGATGGATCCAAGCTTGACAAAGACACAATGAATAGATTTCCTACATAATACCATCATCCTCCAGGTTGATAACAAAAAAAATACCATCGAGCTATTTGACAAACCATTATTGAACTTTCCATCGAGAATCCATTAAAAGCCAATCATAAACCTTCACATTGATGACTGAAAGCCCAAGGATCAATACCATGTGAACCAAAGCTAGATCGACAAGGCGTAAGTCAAACCCTTAAAAAGAACCCAAAGTCATCATTTCAAGGCATCTTAATTTTCAATGAACAAGTTGAAGGGATATCATAGAGACAAAAACCGAGTTTAGATGATCGAACGGGCTAGGACTATCGACCTAGCGAGACCATTGATCTCTAGACTTGTTAATCAGTCACTTCTATTGAAAGGTCGACATACCTTCTTGACAAATTCTACCAGCAAGAGAAGTGGATATCATCGACCCCTTTTAGGGAAATCAACGTCTTAGTCAAATTCAACCAAAAGGTGGGTAGATCTATTAGTCGATCTACATTGTATCATCTTTTTAACCCTTTTTCTTACTGTCTCATAATTTTCTTTCTAGAATTATGACTTGTTCAAGTTGTAATCTATCTCCTTCTTGCATAATGAGTGACTGAACTTGATAACTTGGTTTGGGAGTAGCCGTCAGGCCCTCCCTACCATGTGATCTTTCCTTATTCTATTTAATGCATATTTTCTTACAATTTCATTTCTATAATCCTATTTTGATGTGTTTCTTGTTTTCTTAACTACCTTCTTGAGATGTTTGATCTGGATAAATTTCAGCAAACAAGTTCAAGAAGACTTTGAGCATGGATTAGTAACAAGACATGAGAGTGAGGAGTTATTATAGAACAATTCATATGTTTATCCTTGATCTATCAGTTATCATCTTGAAAGAGAGATACCTTCAGATAGAAATATTCCCAAATCTTGAGAGAAGGAAGGTGAAGATATCTTTTATGATTGCTTGCAAAATATGTTAGGAACATATATAAATTGGAAGAAAAGGTTTTTCATGGTTGAGGTTGCTCGGGTTGGTGAAATGCAATCCAAATTCCAATTTATGATATTGTTTTCTTCTAAACTTCAATAACTTATATTTACTATTCTTAATTAGAATAATTCATTCCTGAATCAAAATACGAAATTCACTCCTCTACATTCAACTAAACTAAGAAAGGTTTTTCAATTTTTATTTTGTCGTTTTCCTTATCTCAGTGTTCAAACATGTATTACTACAATAGACTTTGTATTGAGTTGTAGACATCTCTTGAAGTCAGGTATAAATTTAAAGTCTAATGACTTACATAGACAATTGTGTTTACACTTTTAACCCACAAAAAAGATCAATCAATAATAAAGTATCAATCCTTGATCCTTTCATACACACTTTTTTTATCTTCTATCTTATTGATCACCACTCTTTATGTGAAAAGAACATTCTCTTTTCTGTCTCTCTTTTCTTATTCTTAAAACTAGTTTGGAAATCTTAAAGGTGGAATCTCCTGTTAAATAGGAAGTTCATAAATTTGTTGTCCTAATAACAAGAAAAGAAAATTTAGACACCTAGGTACAATATAAGGTTAGTAGATGATATTTCATTAACTAGAACTAATTACTATAATCTCTATAGGAAGTTTCATAAATTTGTTGACCTGATCACAAAGAAAGACATTAGACACCTAGGTACAATATAAATTTAGTAGATGTGATTTCATCAAAAAGAAATAATTATTATAATCTCTAGTTGTATTATAGATCCTAATCAATAAAATATGATGAATTCTAAAGTAATTTTTAAAATTTCCAATATTTGTGGGTATTGTTTTTTTCTTATGATCATTGTATTATACAAAATATACAACAACTTGTTTTATAAAAGTTAATAAAACACATGTCCTTGTTTCATATATTTTCTAAATATGTATGAGTGATGAATGTTAGAAACAAAGGGGAAGAGGAAAATAAAAGTACAAAAAGTAAGAATACTTTTACTAAACTAAATAACAAGTGAAATGAGGATGATTTTATGGTTAGTAATGCCATGAGTACAGTTGAATGATTCACCTTACCTTTAAATTGTATTTTCCTAGTATGCCTATATATACATGTTTAGAGTTTTACTCTAAGTAAATGTAAAGTTTGTCAGGATAACAAATATGGTATTGAATTCATATGCTTCAAGATGAGTAAGACATCTAGGTAGTAATAATGAAATCATAGTTTTTATATGTAGGACCCCTAGACAACATAATCTTCCCTGATATTTCTGTTAGGGAAGTGAAATTGATCCTTTATATCTATTGTACCTTAGGTAATAAAAGAATAATCCAAATTGATTTTTATCCTAAGAAACAAATACGTCGATTAGGGAGAACCATAAATAGGATTTGATAGAGTCCCCAATACCCTATAGACATGATATAATAAGTGATATTATAGATCAAATGAGATAAACCCCCAATCCTTATGATGAGAATTGTTAAATAAAAGTTAATTACACAATTTCAAAACTGATAAGAAGATTTGTATGGCCTATCCTAGTACAATGGAGTGGGAAGGAAATGTGATAATTCTAGAGGCACCCATATAGCTCATTGTTTGGCATGGGTGGTGTTGTTGCCTTCCGATGTCTGGGAAAACTCTAAGGTATGGATGGTGAGTCAAGCAACTGCTCAAACTATGAAGAGTTTTACTTTGTTAGGTAAAAAGAAAGTAATTTTAGGAACAAATAATAGAGGGGAGGTTTGTTTTTTATATGTGTGATTGAAATATTGATTTGATAATGAAATTTGTTTATATCAATCTCTAGACATGTCTTATTGATATAATGTGACAAATAGATATCCTTTCCCAGACTTGTATGTGTTAAATTAGAAAATTTCTAATAATATTTTGATGAAATTTATAGGACCTAAAGTTGATTCAACCTCCCACCTCCATGGAAACCAAATAGAGCAACTTCTCCCATTAAGGTAAATATTGTGCATATGTGTTTATCTAGATAGTTTGTAACATCCCATTCTTCACATGTACATAACTGGATGAATAAACTAAAAATAGATGTAGTGGAGGGTGTCATATCATTTGAATACTATGCATAAGCCAACATGGTGATATATCTCTATTTTTCAATGTTCAAAGGAACTAAATTAACGAACTAAATTTAGGAAAACATTATACATCACCAGAAAAAGTCCAAAATTAAGCATGGAAGGAAATAAATATTAAAGACAAGTAAAAATTTAAGGATGAAGGCACCTTACCATGGCACTCTCTCCTATTTTGTGAAGTCATTTCCTTAATCCTTAAACATAAGCATCATTATCCTCAACAACAATGGATATCACATCTACAACCATTCAAATCAACATAACATGTGTTGAAAAATGAGTAGTTATATCATGTAATAAATATAATTAAAAGGACATAAAATAAGTTACAAAACCTAACTACATAACACAAACAACATAATTACATCAAAATGTGATAATATTAGCATGATTTCATTATGAAATATAGTTTATCTTGAATTCATAAAGGTACTCTCTTGATTGCACCCATGCTGCTCGGAAAGCTAATTATGGATCACATAATTGCTTCCAAAGAACTCATAAGGCATGATTAAGATCACATAATATGATGAGAGGACTAATCAAATTTGATTTCTTAGAATATAAATCCTACATAGTCTTCCATTTAAATAATATCCATTAAGATAGAATAAAAACATTATACCTCAAATTGCTCATGCTTTTTAGTAATCATATGATTAGTAATGTCATAATTGTACTTCAAGTGAGAAATCATGAGTATATAAGAAAAAAACATAAAGCATGCAATCCTAATATATGCTCAGTATGCATGACCAAATCACCTTATCCTGAAGATGTGCACTAACTATAGTATTCATCATGATCAACCTTGATATAGTGTATACGCCATAATCATGGATTAATTATACTTCATTAACACATGTTATGGTTTATATTTGTGATAGTGATATTGGGTTGCAAAAAGAGTTATAATTAATGAAGGGTCCTTTATCTCAACATCTTTCAAACAACTATCTACACTTAATTGTAATATTAGGATAATTATATATGGATTTCTTGAGTTTTGACCAATCATAATAGGGATATAACTAAAATTTTAAATTAGCTTGAAAAACTAATATGGCATAATATTAAATGTTGCACTATAAGGGTTTGTTAGAGAGAATGTAATAGAAAACATGTCTAGAAAGTGTGCATTTGAATAAAAACTATTGTGTAACAAATAGTAATTTTCCCTTAATAACATTATAGAGTAATGGACGTGATGATGGAAAAAATGAGGATTTAGTAAATCATCTTTCTTATGTATGTTAATTGTTTTTTTTTTCAAAATGAACTTGGTAGCATATTAATCGATACATCAAAATAGACATAGTATAACATTTCATTATATTCCTCACTAGATTCATGTCTTCGAGATCCCTTGCACTAACCATTTTGTAAAGTAGGAAGAAAATCAGTTCTATGATGTTTGGATGCTAGAGGAGCTTGTAGAAACAAAAGGAATATAATTGTGGAACAAAAATGCACCAAGGTCCTTAATGGTGACCCTATTATGTCATTGAGAGTGTCAAGAAAAGAAAGAACACACTAAAACACAATGCCACTATCATGACTATCATAGAACATGGATATAAGAGTTCCAAATCAATAATTTATTTTACCATTTAAAAGGAATAAGTGTTGATTTACTATCTATTGGTCTTTTAGAATTGAATAGAACCAGTTCTATGTTCTAGTCATGAATACAATTACAAGTAGATCATGGTTCCTTGTTCTAAATCTAGAGTTGGGTAGACTATACCGGTCAAAGTCACTATATATGTGAACATCCTGAAGCATAAATGGAGGATGAGGAAGCTTTCTTGTGGGAAATTAGATTAGGGTTGTTAGAGGCTTTTATTGAGGAATAAATCGTTAATGAAGATATTAGACTCAAAAAAGGAATTAATACATATATTAATGTCAATCAATGCTAGATAAGGTTTTTTAAGGTTTTGGATGTGGTACACACATTGATGCTAATCAATGGTATTCATACCGGTGGAGTGGAGGACTGGTTGTGTATTCTGGTAGGGTAGAGAAATAAATGGGATTTAAGTGTTTATGCAAGGAGGAAAGATAACTAATGAGCAAGGTTTATTTGAATTCACGATGACCTCTGGATTTAGTTAGTGGAAAGAGATGTGGTAATAATGAAGTGGGGAGAGAAATATGGGTTGGATAGTTAATTGAAATGGTAACACACCTACGCAAAATGTGTGAAAGGAAGGATACAAAGTCTCATCCATGAATAGTGTTAGGTCAAACCACTATTGCATGATCTATAGGCTGGTGCATCACAAAGTCAATGTGAGGGGGCATCTCACGCATGGATAAGGTATGATCCTAGGACATTATGATGTTTAGGTTAATTGATCACATTTGATAGATAAATATTTTAAATAATATGGTTTTCTATTCATTTCTTTCTAATTTTTTTAGGATTAGTTAGGCTTGTCTAACTTGATAAATTAAGTATATCAGGTAATTCTATTGTGAGAAATTCAAGCATACACCTTTTTAGGTTTGATCTAAGGGATTATATTCTCTTCATAATTGGATACCTACAGTAATAAATACATTAGTAATTGTTATAAGACGGTTAAACTACCAAATTTTATAGGTAAGATCTAATATATCATGAACTAATCATTAATTTGGCAAGGAAACATATCATGGACATATATGGGTCATCATCTATTTAAAATCTAGATATTTGTCTTAGGGATAAGTTGTATGAATATTAAACTCACATGTGATATAAGGTTGAATCACATGTTTTTGAGCTATTATAGGGTTCTACAACATTATAGTCAACTTACACATTGTGATGTGTATTAATTACCATTAAATTCAAGTTAACGAGTTCAAAAAAAAAGGTCAAATTGAGTGGGTCATAATTTTACATAATTAGAACAAAATTATTTGCTGACTTATGATTTATAATTAGACCTATCCATAACGTGATTTTTTTTATTTCATAGCCTAGTGACCTCATGGAAATTTATCCTCAAAATTTCATGTCATATTGAGGCACTTCCCACCTTAGGGTTTCACAAACTTTTGTATACACAAACACATTAATCTTGTCATATGTTCATAGTTATGCACTAACACGTTCAAATTATCGAATTCACATCACCAACTACATTTTGTCTAACATGATTGAAAAATAACATGTGTGCAGGTTACTAGTAGGAAATGAAAACTAAAGCATAATTTCATTAACCACTATGGGGAAAAATCCTTACTTGCCTCTTTTCTAGGAGAGCTGGATTAGATTTTTGACATGCACCCCTATAAGGAGCCTACTTAGGGAAGTTGTCTTTGGAGTGCCCTTCTCCTATATAGTAAAATAATGTACCCAATCTCTATCTACATAGTCGTGCATGGGACTTGCCACAATTAGGGCATGGCGCCCATACTGGAGGATCTTTTGGGGCCTTTTACTTCCTAGAATGATTATGGTGGTGATTATGGTTGTTGTTTCTACTGTAGTTGTGACCTTTATAGAGTGCCTCCTTCTCCCATGATCTTCCTGAATGATCTTTTAGCTCAAGGATAGCCTCAAATTTCCACCTGTATTGCATAGATGCCTCATCCCTAATGAGTAAAGGTCATGTCCTTATAAAGTTCTTCATACGACACAATTCCATGAAGCCATGCATGTACTTATTGAGTACCAAGAATCTCATCGAGTACAATATCAACATCAGCTCCTTATGTTTTCTTACATTTATTATAACCTCATTATCGGCTAACTTGACCTCATAGATGCAGGGCTTATGAAACACTAAGCTCAATTTTAAGATGTTTCATGTGATTTCAATATTTAACATTCTTGGGCATAGTCCTTATATAGATACATTGTTAGATACATCTAGGGTTTTGTACTAGTATAACATTTTATATAGGTGAACATGAATGCACAAATTTTTATAAATTGATAACATATTAATAAAAAATGAAACTAGAAATTTTGTGATGAATATTGCAGTGAAGTAAACTATTTTTAGGATTTTAATAGTAATTCATATATCCTTGAAATTTTATCTGAGTTATATAACTTCATATGATTAACCATTACAAGTTTTAGAGTTTTGGTTGATTTATTGACTTGTTTGTCAGCATATATTTATAATAAATATCCAGCTGACTATATTGTTCATACTAGATTATATCAATACATTATTTGAATTTTAATGTTTTATGGATATGTCCTTATTGGGTGTGACTGTAGGTCAGTAATTTATTTCGAAAATTATAATACATTTTCATGAATTTGTGGTTCTCATTCAAGGGACTAAACTATTATTATATCAGTTGAATTTTATGAGTTGGCATTTGGCATCAAAACAACTATTAGGGTGATTGTAAATAGTATTTGGCCAAGTTAGAAATGGTTGTGCTAGCTAAAAGTCAAGACATAGCTTCCTATCAACTTTTTTCACGTATTCAAACTCAAGGTTTAGGGTGATCTTATGGGTGTTTTGAGGGAGATTTCTAAGAATGCAAGAACAAGATACTGCTCTTCATTTTGTGTTAAATATGGGTAAATGAATATTTGAGCAACTGATTACTTTTTTCTAGAAAAAAATATTTAGCTAATCATCGAAATCTACTCCAATACTCTTTTCTTTCATGTTATTGCTTTTACGTTGGATGAAATAGGCGTTGAGGAACCTTGTTCATGACCTAAACTACCATGCTCTCAATGTGAACCACCATGTTCTTGATAAATTGATCCAATTAGAGATCAAATGGATTTCTTTTACAATTTGAAATTAAATATAAGTGGATTAAGGTGATTGGGTAAGGAAATTGTTCAATAATAGCAATTCATTGTATGATTATTCTTCTAAATTTCTAATTTCTTCATAAAGAAAATGTTTGAGAGTTAGTGTTCTACATTCCATTTACTGAACATTTCATTCAAAATTTAAAACATAATAAAATAATTCTTATATGATAAAATTGATATGGAAATTTAATTATCTTTAATATTAGCTAATTTAAAATTTATTTTAGTTTATTTGAAATATGAATTTTTGGGTTTTCTGGGTATCTAAACAATGGTCTAACTAAAACCTTGATAAATGTTAATATGGTCTTACCAATGCAATTATTAAATGAATTAGACATGTTTGTTTAAATTGAATTTAGTTCTGGAAGATTTAGATTTTTTGACTAATACAATACTTATTTTGTGAAAAGCTAGTGATCAATGATGGAAACCCAATTTAGTATGTTTCTAAAAGCATAATTGTCTTGTCCCTAAGTAAATGACTAATGGAAGTGTTGTCATAATGAGGATTTTTTGATGCATATTATCTTATTGGATACAATATTTTATTCTAATGCAAAAAATTAATTTAGATCCTCTTCATGAAATGAATGAGTTGTTGAGATATTTCAAGCAAATATAAATGAGATTCACTCAGTTAAGGACTCTATTGATGTTTTGTGAAAATGTGAGCAATGTTGAATGAGAATGAGTCTATCATCAAACATGATTTATGTTTCAATATGCAAAGAAGTTTGTTTGAGAATGAACTATGAGAAACCATTAGATAAGAGTAATGAGAAAGTCAATGATCCAATTCAATATTATTAGAAAGTTCAATGCAATAGTCTAGATAGTCAATAAAATATATGAAGATAAAGGACTAGTCTAAGAAAATTGAAGGAAATTAAGTTACACATCCATCTACTCTTAAATTATTTAATTCCATGTTTAGAAATGAAATCTAGAGGTGTTTCACAACCTATTATACATTCTAGCCGGTCACTTATGTGTGTGATATCGATTATTAGAGTTGAGGAAAAGTATATGCATTGATCAACTTCTTCCTATCATTGGTCTCCTCTCTGGTAAAATCACCCAACAAACCTTGACTTCATATGTCCTATGATATTGATGCTTCTCATATTTGGGTGAGTGCAGGATCAATTCCTTTGTCATCCACCTTACCCAAGAAATTGTGAGGGTCTTTAGGTGGTTTATCGAGGATGTGGTAGTTCCAGGGTCCCTTTTTCTTACCTTTGAGTTGTGTTTTCAATCAGAGTTCTTCATGACACCAACCATAGAGCTTGGCTCCTGTAGAAACCAACAATGAGATTTATGTAAGCCTCATGGTTCTCTCATGTTTTTCCATGAGTCTCCTTTTTAACAAAGGGTGTGGTATATATAATTTCCCTCTTCCACTCCTATGTTCATCTTTATGATTTCAACTTTCAGTATGATGATTATAATGACAAATACATGGTACTTAATATCCTTTGGGTTTTGAAAGTTTTTTTTTGGGATTCGAGATTATTTCTTTTAACTATTTCTTAGTTTTAGGTAGATTCCATCCTACAACCACCTCTTGCCATGGTTATGTCTAGGAGTGAGTGCCCCACTTCAGCTGACCTATGATCTTGGGCCCACTAAGTATGACATAGGGTGGATAGATCAATAAGGAGTCTAGCCTTCCCTGAGTAGTTGTTGTTTGCTCACCTTGATTATATCGTCAGAGATCTACTGCTTATTTGTGAGCATGGAGTGAGGAAGAAGATCACAAGTTTTTTTTCCTTGCTTCCCCTGATGCCATTTCTAAATCATAGAAATTGAGAGTATTAGAGTAACTTTCCCTTTACTCATAATTTCAATTGTGCATATCATAAACAAAGGGATTTATGATTTTTACTAGTCACGTATCAAAGTTTTGATATGTGACTTAATGATGTTTAGGGACTACCTCATGCTTTTCATTTAAAAATGACAGTTAAATATATAAACTTGGATAGTTCATACCTCAAAATTTATAGCTAAAAGGCTAATCAACTAATAGTTTATGGAATTGCAAAATTATTCTCCATCGAATGATGCTAGTTTATAACCTAATTCAAGAATAACAAAACATCATTTTTTGAATTTATCTTTTAAATAAATACTAAACCCTAAGACTGTATAAATGTTTAATAGGTTGATCAAGACCTAGATATGTAACTAGGGTTTGACCATGGCTACTTTTGGTATGGTGAATGAGGTGTGTTACTTTCGTTGATTCATAATTGGGTAAGCACCTAATTTTTTCTCTTTTAAAACAAGTCATGGATTTATGGGGTTCCATCTTGTGATTGCTAGAGGTGTGAGCGGGGTAGAAAGAGAGGGAGGTTTTGGGAATTCATGTAAAGGCTATGAGATATATTGTGTAAGGACTCATATAATTGGGAAGAATATGAGACAAACTATGGAAAAAAATCTCTAATGATAAAAAGAAGAGATGATGAAGAAGTTGGTAAAGATATTGCTAATAGTGTCCACATCACCAGATAGTATGCTAGGTAGGAGAAAGTATCCTAGATACCAAATGAAGTTAGGTAAGTAACCTAGCCATATGATCATGGGAAGTAGTGCTCAAATACGGAGAGGAAAGTGACACATCAAACAAATTTTTAACTTAATGAAATCTTTTTATAAAATTGATCATTTTTAATTGAGGATTTTTCATTAACCTTTTCTTTACTTTAACAAGGGGGTAAATGTAACCTATAAATGATGAAACTTGTCATGATAATTAATCAAACTACGAGTATTACAAGTTTCTCTTTTTTTCCACTTTTGAGAATGAAAAAAATCATTGTCATTTACTCATTTTAGTGTGTGAAGATAATGTTGGCATATATATTATTCTAATCATTACCTTGCTCTAACAATTTGGGATTTGGTTTCTTTTTTGGTTTATCTATCTATTAAATATTTTCCTTAACATATACATAAATATATATATGCATTCCATCAATATTTTATTCAAGTTACAATTATTGAGGTTTTTATAGTAGGTGATTAGATATATTAAGGTTTGCTGATATCATTACCACAATTTTGATCCTAGGTGAAACGTCTTTCACATATTTTATTGTTTATAATTCCTTATGAGATGTTCCTAGTAAGAGCTATTTTTCTGGTTCTTATATCCAATAATATCCATTGTTTAACTCAATATTTCAATTAAAGCCATTTTATGATATTATCTTTAAATTAGAAACAAACGAATTTTCCACTTATATATATAAGGGCCCATCTTTATTGCCCACGCGGGTAGCTACTTGCCCACCCTTCCGACCACTTTTTTTGAAAGAAAAAAATCACAATTGCAGAGGAGCATTTTATCTAGCTCCCCAAAAAATTTCATCCAAAAATAATATCATTTGCCCCACCAAAATCAAAAAAACCCGTCCTTATATATATTTGTTGTATATTTTGTACAGAGTTACTCTTTTAGTCATTTAGTTACTTTCTTATCACCATAGTTACTTTTTTGACAGCAGAGTTACTTTTGTGGCCAGAAGAGTTACTTTTTTGGCTGCCAAGTAGTGAAATTCCAGGCTACCCGTGTGGGCAATGAATGAACGCCCTATATATATATATGTGTGTGTGTGTGTGTTTTATCCATCTTAGGGTTTTTCGCATCATTGTTGTTTATAGGGACACATTCCAACTTATTTTAAGTATTATTAAACTCAATAATTGAATAGTTACACATGTTGTATCTGATATAAACATAATTTTGGTCATGCCATATGATACAATATGGATTTCCAAATATATACTACACTTTATTATTGATTAGAAACTTAGGAGTTAAAATCCTATTTTGCAATTGAATTGGGTTTTAATTTGCCAAATGTCAAATTAGTATTTATCCATTAATACTACTCATTACGCACTACTCCTATTACAATTCTATTAACATCCAAAGGGGTTTCACTTACACATGCTTAGGGTTTTCTCTTGAAGTAAACCCAAAGGTAAAACCATTGACATCGAGGTCAACATAGTGAGAAAGTCAATTTTAGGTTTGTTATAGGAAAATTATCCAAATATTTTTTTCCCATTTCACCTCCAAATGTCTACTATTTTCTAGCTTGGGTACTAAACTCTCATCTATCCATTATGCTTATAGTAATCTCTAATTGATGGAAATGTGTTTATTACGAATTAAAAAAATATCAACCATCCCTATTTTTCTAAAAAAACACATATGTACGAGTAGCTATTAAAATAGTCATTATATACATTTTTTTTTATTTTTCTTGAACCTCAGTGTATGTTTGTACATTAAATAGAAAGGATGATATTGTTGGTCTAAGGACGCATTGTATTAACATATCCTCAATGTTGGGTCTGTCAGATAGCCTCACAGCATCGATCCCTAGGGCAAGCTCAAGAGCCATCCGGGAACGATCATCTATGGCCTCAGGATCTCGCACTAAAACCCCGACCATTAATCACGCTCAGGCCATGAGGCTCCATGTCATCAACCAGACTTCGGGCCCTTGGCTGTTAATCACGCTCAGGCCATGAGGCTCCATGTCATCAACCAGACTTTGGGCCCTATCTCCTTTTTACCAAAGGATAGGGTTGTAGGAGCCTATAGAACAGATCATGTTCAAATAAGGTCGTAACATATCCTAAATGTTGATTAAGTAAAATGCATACAAATCTTAAGTGTTCTTAGTGATATATTATGTAGTGTTCTATGAGATACATAGACAAACATTAGATAAGTATACATATTTTAGTTACGTACATTCCATTATATTGTTTAAAGGTTTTGTACTTCATTTTTACTTCAATCAAGAAGTTTTTGATCGACTTTATCCAAACATGATCTTGACCTACCATATTAGGGGGGGGATTTTCTATCATATGTGTCATTTCAACTAAATAGATACTTGCTCTTCTCAATAAAAAACAAAGCCTTTCATGTTAGATTATCTTTTTACATAAAAGGATTACACTATTCTACAAAAAATAATTATCTAATGGTGGGATATTTAGAGAAAAGTTTTACAACCAAATGTGCTATCGTCTTAGAATGCATCACATATATTTCTAATCGGTACCTCTATAGTTTTTTGCTAATTATTTTGTATGTGTCATCTTTTATCACTAAAATCCCAATTTTTTAGGCACCTTGACCTTAGTCTTTTTATATCATAAGATGTCTTGATATTTTCAAGCAACAACCATGCTTTTTGGTGTACATGTCTTATCTGATACCCACATGTTTTACAACGTATATACAAGTCTCTATGATTATATTATCATTGGTTGAGCTTTTGATGTTGACTCCAGTTGAATGGTCAATATTTATATCTAGCATATATATTGTTGCCTTTATGCATATGGATCATAACATATATGTTAAAGTATCTTTTCCTACATATCATTGCTACAAGTAAAATGAGACCAGTGACACCCTAGGACACTGATCAAAAAGAAAGAGAAAGAACAGTCCTTTGATGTACTTTGAATATTTTCTATCATGAATATCTACAATGAAATATACTCCCCCTCTTCATGCTACTAATATACTTAGTGCTTGGTCTAGATGAAGAACGGAAGATTTGAATGTGAACTAACCATCACATATCATATGACATTCTACCGATTCTTCTGGAAAACAATGCCACAATGACAGTCTGCTTGAAAATCTACCAAGTTATTTTTTGATTGATTTATGTGAGCTCTCTTTGTAGTGGAAGGTATCTATTATACATTGGTCCCTAGAGTTTTTTTTCTAGGACAAAGGGCTACTTATTGGAAAGATGTATGTTTGATTGGTATAGTAAACCTCTACACAATTATTGTTTTCTAATGTGGGTACATAGTGGTGTCCCTCATTGATGTAGCAGTACTCACACAACAATTAAGGAACATGTTAAGAAATCCTAATTGATGACAATTAGATTGTAGATGTAGACCTGATGCAAAACTTTTGTAGTGGTTCAGACCACTATACATATTGTTTTGGTTGTACTATTTTATCCACTAACCTTTCCATGATATGTCATTGCTGAGAAATTTGCCTTTACAAAACAATACAACCTAAAATCCAATCATATTTACCCCTATAGACCATCAAGTCTTGCATTTTTCTCAACAAGGCACAAATTTTGCAATTTTACAACTAAATGATTGACGTTGTAACATCCTCAACACTAATAATTAATGGGCTAGTTAATTTAAGATCATTAATATATTATTAAAAAATGTAACCTAATTGATGAATAAGTGTCACATCATGGGTAAAGTGAAATATACCTAATAACTTTTCATAATGTGTCCTATTGAAATAATGTGAATCTATTATGATCATAAGATTCTCCCTTAAAGATACGGATCTAGTTTTCCCTTTTTATCATGCTGGATAAATAAATACATGTTATTTAAAAAAGAAAGAACTAGAATCACTTAACTCTCATAATTATAATATAATTAGATATTCCGAATCCTCATGATAAAGTTTGGTAGCATGCTAATATTTTTTGTATTTTGAAAATCCTAGAACTTTCAATTAATTAAGACTAAAAAATAGTCTAAATCCCTGGTTATCAACTAATAAAACCGTTCTAGTCTGCACATATCTGGTGGTTGCTCCATATTATGGAGTGAACATAACCGTCCTTCCCTAGCACATGTGGTTTTCTTGCCAAATTCCTAATTTGAATAGAACTTCACATCAGATAGATCCAACCACTACCACACTATTACCTTGACCTGAAAGCTTCCTTCCCTGGAATGATAAGGACTTTGAATTCTAGATCTCACTAGCTCTCCCTCTTAGTAGTTATCATGAGTGTTTCCATTGCCAGATGATTCCTTACATCATCCCAATCCAATCAACCCCATTATTAGTAGGGTTTTGTTCCAACAAAAACTAGATCAAACCCAAAGACTATCTTCTACCTTCATCCAACCTGAAATGGCACTTATGAGCCTCTGCTACATAAGTGACATGTTGTTATCCATGAAGGGACGTCAACAAACTCAAATTTGTCGTCGCTACTCTCCTTCATCATACACATGTACCTCCTTGATGTTTGAGCCACGATGCTTTGATCAATACCTATCTAATTTACATTGCTTCTTGACTACCGCAACACCTACTTTCAAGGCAAGAGCAACATCTTATTACGAGAGAAAAGGAGTAAAGGATCCATGTAACCATAAGGACCCAAAGAACTTGTTCTAATTTTTTTTAGTTGCCATGAAGATGAATGCAAATTCATCACATTTTTAGTTTATATTTATCAAATTTATTATACTTCTTTCATGTTTTTCATCTGGCATTATTTTATATTTCTTTATTTGCAAATTTAGATTTCTAATGGAAATTCTCACTTTGTTGAATGGAAATACACCAGTTAACTCCAAGGGAGTTATCACAAGTCATCCCATGTCTCATTTCCCAATTTTGGAGAATATTTAAGACTCCAAGACACATTCAGCCTTGATCCCAAATGTCATTTGATCGATTCGACTCACTAGAGATTGGTTGATGAAACCACAGAAGGAGGCCATATTAAGCAAGTTCATTGATCGACTCACTTAGGTGAACCAATTGACTAGTTTGGGGCAAATTGGTACAAAGTCTATAAATCTCCTGATGAGAGACGAGTTGATCGACTTGATTCCTCAATCAACCAACTAAAGTTAGTACATCATCACCAAAAATCCAAGTCCATTCAACCAATTAGCCATGTGGCTTGACCGACTGAGAAATCTCCAAAGACAATTATCAGCAGCTAACCAATCGATTGTCCTTGATAGTCGACCTATTGATATTGAGCAAAAGCAAGCATCAAGACCCTAACCAATTAACCCCTACACAGTTCAGTTGACTAGGAATCCAGTAGTGCATCCACTTGAAAGCTAGACAGTCGACCAAATATCATTAATTGATTGATCAAAGTGGAATAGACCATTTTGTAAAGGTATTGTTGGCCCATACAAATTTAGATTTGGTGGCAAGATGACTCTTTATACAAAAGGCATACCTTAAGATCATGGGGTTGGATTACTCTTTTTTTATTACATTTTCTATAGAAAAGGGAGAGATTATTGTCATCTTCTTCTTGGAGATCTCTGAATCTTCTGCCACAAAAATGAGGACATATTTTTGTACTTCACTTGCCTTATTTCTCCTAATCTTTTGTGACATGATTCTCTCTTTCTTTCCTCATATTTGTGTTATTACCATGAACATGAGTGAGTAGTTACTTCATTGTGTCAGATGAAGTAGACCCATATCCCATATTTCATTCTTCTTATATCAAACTTATCACTTCATAGATATGTGTATTGTTTCCTAGTAATTTGTTGCTTGTTCAATGATTTGATTAATCAATTACTTGTCTAACACTACAACACCCCCCAAGTACATATATGTCAGCATAAGCAAACCCTATGTTGCCCATAACATGGGTGACTTGTCTTGGAGGAACATTACAAAACATGACAAACATTAGCAACAAGATAACTGAAACACCATGCATTAACTCAAATTATAGATTCATACATTGTGCTTGAAAGGAAAACGTAAACTGTCTCATCTTGATCTCAAACCTAATACATGTAGGCTAAGAAAATCTAAAACAAGAAATGATAAACTAGACTAAAGAATCTGGTGAGTGGTAGATGGAACCCCACCAAGCTAAAGTCTCCCAGATGTCATCTATGTTAAAGGGATCGCTTCAATTCTCTCTTGGTCATTGTTCTAGGGACATCTCTTCCCACATTCATGCAAAACAAAGCAAAAAAATAAGTAAGAAACACTACACATGTTATAAGAATTGAAAAAAAAGCATATATACTTGACCTAAAATAAACATGACATGACTTAACATTAAGAACGATCATTACACTTTAGCTTTCATTACATCAAGGAATTAGGAAACATTACTATATGCATTCTCTCCATCATTTCCCACATGGGGTGCATCGTGCTCGGAAATCCCATCATTGCTAGGGAGCCCATAATGACCATAAAGGTTCATCATTGTGAGAAGCATATAATAAGATTCTTAGTTCTCTTATCTTAACATTAACATCATTGTTCTTATCTTGCCATCAATGTAAATTGTCCTCATCCAATAATTGCACCAAAGTTCTCATCAGGCCGATTAAGGCTCATGTTAATTGCATCAAAATGCTCATCAATGCCATAAAGACAAAACAACATTAAGAGGAACAATTCACAAATCTTAATGGGATTTCTTAATTGTCATGGGATTTCTCCCTCTTGATCTTGATATTAACATTACATTATTTTCATGATTCTTTCTTCAATTTCTTAATCATTACATGTGCATAGCATTAGACTAATGAGCATCATTGATAATCATAAGACTTTATGAATATAACAAACAACATGCAATAATATAATCTGAGGCATCATCATTATCTTAGTTTCATTAACTTGGAATTTAAAGCACAATCAAAAACCATACATAACATACAATTCATCCAAGTTACACATTCATAGTGGCATGACCCGCTTACATGGAGCAAGGAAGATCCTAAATTAATTCCTTTGGTCTTGATTCAAATCCTTAGTTTCCTAAAATTAACATGATTTATATTAATTATCACATTGATTAACATCCTAAACCCTAATCATAGGTCATTGTAAAACATGGTCTAAAATTATGGAATTAGGATATGAAAACCATAAAATTAGAGACATTATTGAAAAACCTTTCCAACGACTATTTATTCATCTTATTTTGATATAAGATGAATTACTTATGAATTTTCTAATTTGACCAATCAAGAGAGGTAAAACTAAAACATAACACTAATTAAATGGAAAGAAAATTTGATGTAAAAGCAAGGGTGAAAAGACAACACCACCCAAGAGTGTATTACCCATAAATTAAATATCCAGGGACAAGAAGGTCATCAAATTGTAAATCAAGGTTGTGCATCAGATGTAATGAACATGTGCAGAAAAACACTAAAACACCCTTGGGATATAAATCAAATGATTCAACTGTCACGGGAACAATCGTAAACATCATGTCATCTTCTACTCTGATTCACACAGCGAACATCATGACACCGTGAAAAGTAAATAGTGAGAACTCAAGATTTGAGACTTGATACTGACTTTCTTTGTTAGGAACTAAGGTCTTAATCACCTTTCCCACCTCAGGTCGCAATTAATGGGCTAAGTCCCATCCTCCACCGTGGTCAAAAGATTGGGAAATTGTACTGTCGTGATGGATTAGAGGAGGAATAGGGGAATCCTTGGGAAGCTTGTTGGGGCTAGCGGGAACATCAAAATGAAGAAGTGGATTTTCCTAAAGGCAAAAGAGAGTGACATAGTGAATCATGGTTTGACAACTTGAATAAGTCACCGAGTTCGATGGAATAATATGAAGGAACCCAAAACAAGTTAACATGGAACCACCTTTAGTCATCCAAGATGAATACTTGAAAAGCTTCATAGGCACACACAGAAGATGTCCAGGCCCCCAGGAGGCATTGCAGAGACTTTACCGTGGGAACATGGTGGTCTGAGTCTCACAGAAGACAAGCTGGAAAAACCACGGGAAGGTTGATTCAGGTGAGAGCTACAAAGGGGTCGTAGGTGATGGGGTAGTTTCTGGATGCCCTATGATATTCCTTGCAAACTCGGTCTTATTGAGAAAGGGTTTCAGAAGTCATAGGTCAGGGGAGTTTGAGTCACGATGAATAAGGAGTGTGAGCGGTTGAGTCCCAAGAACATCATGATTCAAAGAGGTCCCTTAAGTGTCAAACGTGAGGGAAGGGGCTGATCCTACTTTGTGGATATCTAGTTAGATTCGTGATCTGAGCAAAATGGGACTCTGGTCCATGTGATGGGTCATTAATCTATGGACTTAGGTGTATCTTGGTTATATCAATACATTAACAAAGATTTTAGGGTTTTAATTATATGGAACCTTTCCAAATTGATTTGAGGAGTCAAATGAGGTCGGATTAGGTTTAGATTTGGATAACATGTATTTTAGGGTCTACTACATTGTTATATTGTTTCTTCCCAAATTTGATGATCAAAAGGTGAGTTACTACTACATTGTAAATAGTATCACTTATGTATATATAATAACATGTGATTGATATGTGATTGGTATAATTTTTCATCTACAATCACCTAGGGATGATTTTAGTTGTATTAAGTGATTTTGGAAAAACTCTACCAACTAGGGTTTATAAGTACAGTGATCAGGCTACACATAAAAGAGAGAAAGTGCATCACACTTCAATGTTAAAGGATATCAAATTAACCGTCATCATAAAAAGAGAGTAAACATTGCTTACTTTATTGGTCTTTGCTTGAAACATTATATTTGGGTCTAAAACCCACATTAGGTTCTATTTGATTCATGAAATCTTAAATTTGCAAATCAGGGTTTCCCCTTTAGCAGTCATTGATAAGTTTAAATTTTGAGGATGTTACAATTCTACCCCCTTAAATAAATTTTATCCTTGAAATTTCCTCATACTACCCACCTTAGGGTTTTACATATTATATGTACATTAATTTTTAATATCATCTAAAAGACTCATTTTCATGGTCAAACATTATTTAGACCTCCTTATTAAAACCAACATGTAGGTATACTACTAATGAATCTATTTCACATCATCATTGACATGACAATAGACCTCTCTTACCTCTCCTCTAGGGGTTCCAATTCTACCATGGATTTTTCTTGCTTATCTCTATCAAATATCAACTCTTTGTATGCATATTTGGTCCTATTATAAACGAGACTAGGTTTAGGTAACTATGTCTCAAACTTTTAATGCCAACTCTCATTTTATTTTTTGCCTTTGGATACATGTCGGCCACTCATATATTCAGAGGTGACATGATTTATCAGAGTTATCTTAGCACCATCCTCATGCACATGTCCCATACCACATGAACTTGAAAGTACCAGACAAGCATGATTGTGTATATAGAATTCTCTCTACAAAATCCCATGAGCATGTGTTCCATACCACAAACATGTGGGAAAAGAGAGAGCATGCTATATAAAATCCTAGAGTTAACATAAAAGTTCAAAACATCCAGGCACATATCCCTAATCCCCATTTTTTAAAACTTATGTCTCCATTCTATACCCCTACTTTGGTTTCCATTACCTTTCACACACTTCTTGCATACATAGGGTTAGAACATGTGAATCTTTATCTTAGTGTCCATCTACTTGTTTCTCAAATACCATATTGTAACGCCCTCCAAGTACATATAGGTCTGCAGAAGCAAACCCAATGTTGTCCATAACATGGGTCACTTGGCTGTGTTGAAGCCTCCTTGATGTCAACTACGTTGAATGGCTCACTTCATTTCTCTCTTGCTCCTTGATCTAGGGACATCTCATCCCATGTCCATGTGAAGCAAAGCTACAACATAAAGAGGTATTATGCATGTTATAAGAACTAAAAAATAAGCATATATGCTCGAACTAAAATATTCTTGACATGTCTTAACATTAAAAATTATCATTACACTTTAGCTTCATCAATGACTTAAGAAACATTACTATATGCATTGATTTCATAACTGCCCACATGGGGCACATCATGCTTGGAAAGCCCATCATTGCTAGGAAGCCCATAACGACCATAATGGTCCATCATTGTGAGAAGCATATAATAAGTTACTTAGTTCTCTTATCTTAACATTAACATATGATGTGGGTCATTGTACACATAACAATCACTAGGACATGTCCTAGAGTTTAACCTTCTACATAGGTTGTCAACTTATATGAGCACCAAATTGACTAAGTATAGAGAGGTATCGATCTATAGATACAGAAGAAAGGAATGGTCGAGTACCAAAATCTGATTGCAAGAGCAAGAAGTAAAAATCTGTTGAGAGAGTTTGAATTAAAACTTAAAGGAGAATTTAAAGTTGTAGAATGAAAATGTATCTATATCATAAAAGAAAGATCTGGGGGTTTGAAGATTCAACGTCAAAGCCACACTCCAATATAAATTGATTCATCTAATTCCTTAATTATTGATTTAGGTGTGTGTAGTTGTATGTCCTTATGAACAAACTTATAAGGGTCAAACTTTTTGTGAACCCATTGGTCTCGGTGTTCACGGATCATGGTCCAACCATCCAACATACTTCTATTCATGGTCATATCAAGAAATAATGTAAATTTTGCTCTGGTGTTTTAATCCATAGATCAGTAGATCTAGTCACTGTGGATTATAATGGGCAAGAAATTCGATAGAGAAAAATCATTTTTTATACCAAAATATGAGGTCTCGGCATTCTTGAAATAAAATAACTTTATGTATCTAAGTCATATATGGATCAAAGGACGAAACATCATAGAAACTTGTCAAGAATTCATGCATTTCATTCAATTGGGGCCCTGGGTTTTGGTGCTCCTGCATCAATATATCCATCATTTTCTTGTAAGAAAATAGATTGAGAAATATTCATTCACTAAGAAAATATAGCTGATACAAAGAACATAGAAATGGGTTATGGGGATCGTCCATGTAGCCCAAAAAAAAGACTACTCAAACATGAAGCAAAGAACAAAATTGAAATTGGATGTAAAACTAGACAAGGACTGGATGACGTTTCTTGTAATGCCCCCCCTCCATGGCAGGGATGGTCGGTTATCTTTGAGAGTGACCTTTGTCCAAGGACCCGGGGTGGATCATCTTTTGTGGAGAAAAAGATGGGTGAAGATGAATCCACCTTGTGGGGCTCCAATGGTGGTAGATTAGGTGGGAAGCTTGGTATGGGATTGTCTTCATTACCTAGGACTACATGTATAGCGTGTGTTGTCAGTATAAGAAGAGCTAGACCATCGGTTTATCTATAGACTTCATGTAGGCAACTAATCTCCTCATCAGGTTCAACCAGTTGTAGAACAAGGGTTTGTTGGGAAGGAGTGTAGGATTCATGGTAAAGAAGTCTTTCTTTAAAAGGGGTATTTGGTGAAGCTTCAAGAGTAGCAATCATAGAGGGATGACCTTCTTGTAGTGAATTTTTGTATTGAAGTACTAAAGCCTCAGACGTAGAGGTCAGGTATTCCTCATACAAAAGATGAAATCTTTTTTGTTGAGCTTTAGGTTGTTGTAGTATAAATGATATAGGGATGATATCATCATCATCAGAAATGATAATCTTGGGTTTCTCAAGCTCTTCAGGGGGGGGGGGTCTACAATTGATCCTCTAGTAAGGTAGCTAATAGGAATTGATTGGTTTCAATTGTTTCTTGTCCTTCTGTTGCTATCTTTTCTAGGGCCCTAAGTCTTTCCTCTAGTAAGGTTGCTAACATGGCTTGACTGGTTTCAAGTTTTTCCTGTCCTTCTGCTCATATCTTTTTCAAGGCTCTATGTCTTTCTTCTTGTTAAGAATTACAGTGGTGATCACAGTTATGTCCATTTTTTCAAAAGTGTTGTTGATCATAATACTCCCCACCATTTTGTTGTTCATAATCCTCATATGGATAGCAAGGTTCCCCATAATTATTCTCAAAGAAATTAGGATTTACATTGTACCCACCAGATGAAAAAGGGTGCTACCATAAGCATGGGGTAGAGTCGGGCAGTCTAGAGATGTATGGTGGTAAAAGCCACAACAATGACATTGTAGGGGATATGAAATTTCCCACTCCATATGAATAAATTCGTAAGAGATATGTCAATTAACAAAAAAGAGAAGAAGGATAACAAGGAATTACAAGATAAGGAGGTTAGTCAAAAAGTACAAAGAGAACTAAAGTTACAAGCTAAGAAATTATGAAATAAACTAAAAATTACAAAAATAAAATAGAAAGCAGTACTACGGGAATGGAAACTCGAAAGAAATGTTACTCGGTAGGCAAAAATAAATTACAAAAATATAAAATAGAAAGACTACATTTATACAAGTTAGAGAATATGAACAAGATTATACAAGATATACAAGTAATCAAATATAAAAAAATAACATGTGTCGTCCCCAGAAATGGCACCAAATTGATGTGGGTCATTGTACATGCAACAATAACTAGGACAAGAAATAGAGTTTAACCTTCTAAATGGGTTGTCAACTTGATAGGAGCACCAAATAGACTAAGTATAGAGAGGTATCGATCCACAGAGACGATAGAAAGGAATGATCGAGTTCTAAAATCTATTTGTGAAAGCAAGAAGTAAAAATCCATTGAAAGAGTTTGAATTAAAACTAAAAATAGAATTTTAAGTTGTAGAATAAAAATGTATCTAGATTATAAAAGAAATATATGGGGTTCTAAAGATTCATCACCAAAGTCACGCTCCTATATAAATCAATTCAACTCCATTTCTTAATTACTGAATTAGGACTTTGTTGTTGTATGTCCTTACAAACAAACTCACAAGGGTCAGGCTTCTAGGTAACCCCATGGTCATATCAAGAAATAATTTAAATCTCACTCTGGTGTTCTAATCCATAGATTAGTGGGTCTCATCACTATATATTATAACAGACAAGAAATTAGATTTAGAAAAATCATTAGTGCTACTATAATCTGAGGTCTCAGCATTCCTATAACAAAATAACTTTACGTATCTAAGATCAAGTAATGATCAAAGGATGAAACGTCATAAAAACTTGTTAGGAATTCATGCATTTCATTTGATTGGGTTCTTGGGTTTTGGTGACCCCGCATGAACATATCCATCATTAGCTCAAAAGGAAATAGATTGAGAAATATTCATTCACTAAAAAAATGAAGTTGATACAAAGAACATAGAAATGAGTTATGGGGCTAGTCCCCATAGGCCAGAAAAAAACAACTCAAACATGAAGCGAAGAACAAAATTAAAATTGGATATAAAACTAGCCAAGGACTAGATGAATTTTTTTGTGGAGTCCTCCCTCCTTTTATAGGAAGGATAGAAATTCTGAGACAAAACAATTGTTTGGAGGCTATTTTAAAGGCTTGGTCAAGAGAATTATTATTGCCAACTTTGATTGCTTTCCTCAATCTTTTCTACATATTTCAGTTAAAGGATTTTTGAACAATTTTGGTACTTGTAAAACGCCCATAAGAGGTATGAAAATATACTTTTCCTATAGTAATTGAAATTATCTTTCCAAAATATATTTAAATTCCAAATTTGGAATTTGTATGTAGAAGTTATGACTACTTTGGTGAGAGGTATATCAAACTCTATGGGAAAATGAACAAGCAAGTTCTCTGGTTGATTGGACAGTCAAATGACTGACAAAGTCATCATAAAATATTATTTTCATGTAGATAATAAAATTATCTTTCTCAGCATGCTTAGTCATTAAATTTTGCCTTTAAATGCGAAAGATATACCCATTTTGTTGTTGGATAAATCAGGCACTATGAGAATATCTGAAAGGCCTCTTATCTTCATATTCTTTTATCTTGATTCAAATGCTTCGATAATTCCTCAAAATTGAAAGCAATATCATAAGAATTAAGAAAAGAAAGATCAAGAGGATGAAAGTGCAATTTATTTCTGAATTAAACTAAAATTACCAAAAAAGTCTTAATTAATTATCCTAAATCATGCAAAAATAAATGATGAATATCCATTCATCAAAATACTCTGGGCTTGAATATTTGTTTGTCCTCAAGAAAATATAATCACAAATACATCCACTTTATACTTGCAACATGTCATTTCTCACCCTTTTAACATTGTTTTCTTTCTTACCTCCAAATTTGGCCAAGTATCCCTATCTCCAAGAACCACATAGCACAAAGTTCTACATTCTCTATCAAAATAATATCATATATTATTTCTAAGTCAAGATTTTTTTGAAATATAGGCTTCATCATACTTCTTCTTTGACATTCTCATTTTTTTCTTTTTTATGAGTTGTTGCACAAGAACAGGACAAAGCGGTGTGGAAGAAAAGATCCCCCTAGATTTGACTCTGAATGTATTTAATTTATAGAGTTGTGGCTACATTGATCACAATTTGTTCATGTGCTCTTATTTTGATGGTACACCCCTTTTAGGGGTATGGAATTTTTATATGACAAGCATGCCACCCTAGACTTGATTTTTGTCCAAAGGTGATTCTTCATTTCTCTTTTTATAAAGAAAATAAGGGGAAAAATAAATTTGTTCTTGTGCTTATAACATCAACATATTTTTTAAAGAGTGTCATTGCATTAGCTAGAGTATTCCTATAAATCACATCATATGAGTTTTTGAACAAGATAATATATTGTTAAACATAGAAAAAATCGTTCTTAGTTTTGATTGATTCCATATGACTTATCAACTATTCCAAGGATTGATGTTAGTTCGGGGTCCTACGTGACATAGTGGTTTCAGACATGGAAATTTGTAAAAAATTTTGCAAAGGATTTACTAAATTCGGAGGGGGTATAGTGATAAATATATATTCAACTTGGACAACCAGATAATGGCCAATTTAATAAAGTTGATTTTTTTTTGAAAAATTCAAACTAAACTGTATAACATAATGAAAATTTACAAAATTTAAGATAAAGTGGGTGGAAGGTGTGCGTACCACCCACCTCCACGCTGGACTTAAAAATTTTCTCATCTCGAGCAAAACTCAAATCTAGGATGGAGGGAGGAAGAGGGCGTCCAGGTGGCCCCAATACCTCAAGAAAAGTCTAGTTGATGGGGGTATGTATGAGGGTTGGGACCTTTATCAGAGGAGCTTCATAGTAGGGTGGTTGTTGAAGATCTAGGGGCTTCCATGATGCTTTTTGCCCCACATTCCTTCTACAAGGATCCACATTTCTTCCTTTAGTATCGAAGGAAGTGTCATTGATGTGAGTGGATAGGGATCGTGGAAGTGTTGGTTGGTTATCCTTGAGAGTGACCTTTTTCCAAGGACCCAAGGACGATCATCTTTTTTGGAGAAAAAGATGGGTTAAGATGAATCCACTTTGTGGGGCTCCGACGATGGTAGATCAGATGGGAGGCTTGGTATGGGATTGTCTTTATTACCTAGAATTATATGTATAGGGTTTGATGTCGATATAAGAAGAGCTAGACTGTCGGTTGATCTATAGACTTCATGTAGGCAAATAATCTACTCATTGGGTTCCACCGGTTGTAGAACAAGGGTTGGTTGGGAAGGAGTGTAGGATTCATGGTAAAGAAGTCTTTCTTCAAAAGGGGTATTTGCTGAAGCTTCAAGAGCAGCAATTGTACAGGGATGATCTTCTTGGAGTGTCTTTTTGTATTGAAGCACTAAAGCCTCATACGGAGAGGTCTGGTTTTCCTCATATGAAATATAAAATTTGTTAGGTTGAGCTTTATGTTGTGCCATTATAAATGATATAGGGATGGTATCATCATCATCAGCAGCAATGATAATTTTGGGATTCTCAAGCTCTTCATGGGGAGTCTATGATTAAGCCTGCAGTAAGGGAGCTAACAGGTTCGACTGGTTTCAAGTGTTGTCTATCCTTCTACTACTATCTTTTCTAGGGCCCTAAGTCTTTCCTCTAGTCAGGTAGCTAACATGGGTTGATTGGTTCCAAGTTTTGCCAGTCCTTCTGCTTCTATCTTTTACAAGGCTCTAAGTCTTTCTTCTTGTTAAGGATTATAGTGTTGTTCACAAAATTAGGTCCATTTTCCCCATGGTGTCATTGGTCATAATACTATGCACCATTTTGTTGTTAATAACCCTCATATGTATAGAATGGTTCCCCATAATTATTCTCAGATAAATTAAGATTTACAATGTACCCGCTAGGATGAAGGGGCCAGAGATTTAAAAGGGTGCTACTATATGTATGGGTTAGAGTCGGGCAGTCTAGAGATGTATGGTGTTAAAGGCCACGATAATGACAATATGGAGGATATTGCAATCCACACTCCATTTGAATAAATTCTTGATAGATATGTCAATGAACACACTAGAGAAGAAGGATAACAAGGAATTACAATACAAGGAGGTTAGTCAAAAATTACAAAAAGAACTAAAAATTACAAGCTAAGAAATTATGATATAAACTAAAAATTACAAAAATAAAATAGAAAGTAGTATTATCAAAATAGAAACTCAAAAGGAGGAGATACACTACTGAAATGCTACTCAATAGGTAAAAATTAATTACAAAAATCTAAAAGATAAAGACTAAAGTTATACAATTTAGAGAATATGAATAAGATTATACAAGATATACAAGCAACCAGATCTGAAGAAATAACACGTGTCATCCCTGCAAAACGGCACCAAATTGATGTGGGTCATTGTACACACAATAATCACTAGGAAAAATCCTAGAGTTTAACCTTCTAAATAGGTTGTCAACTCGTACAAGCACCAAATCAACTAAGTATACTGAGGTATTGATCCACAGTGGTGGCAGAAAGGAATGGTCGAATTTCAAAATCTGATCACGGGAGCAAGAATTAAAAAGTTGTTGAGAGAATTTAAACTTAAACTAAAAAGAAATTTAAAGTTGTAGAATTAAAATGTATCTATATTATAAAAGAAAATTTTGGGGATCTAAATATTCCTCACAAAATTCCTGCTCCTATATAAATAGATTCAAGTCCATTTCTTAATTACTGAATTAGGAACATGTGGTTTGATGTGCTAAGGAACAAATGCACAAGGATCAAGCTTCCAATGAACACATTATTCCTGATGTTCACGGATCATGGCCCAACCGTCCAACATACTTCTATCCTTGGTCATATCAAGAAATAATGTAAATATCACTCTAGTGTTCTAATCCATAGATCTGTGGGTCTTGACACTATGGATTATAACAAATAAGAAATTAGATAGAGAAAATTCATTTGTGCTATGAAAATCTATGGTCTCATCATTCATGCAACAAAATAACTTTATGTATCTAAGATCAAGTAAGGATCAAAGCATGAAACATCATAAAAACTTATTAGGAATTCATGCATTTCATTCTATTTGGGCCCTGGGTTTTTGTGCTCCCCCATGAACATATTCATCATTTTCTTGGAAGGAAATGAATTGAGAATTATTTATTCACTAAGAAAATTGAGTTGATACAAAGAACATAAAAATGGGTTATGGGGCTAGTCCATGTAGCCTAGTAAAAGTCTACTCGAACATGTTGCAAAGAATAAAATTAAAAATGGATATAAAACTAGCTAAGGATTAAATGGATTTTCATGTGGAGTCCCCCCTCCTATGATAGGAGAAGGATTGGTGGAAATCCTAAGACAATACAAATGTTAGGAGACTATTGCAAAGACTTGGTCAAGAGAATTTTTCTTGCCAACATTGATTATTTTCCCCAATCCTTGCTACATATTTCTGTCAAAGGACTTTCGAATAAATGTTGCACTTAAAAAATGTTCAGAAGAGGTCTAAAAATATACTTTCCTGTGGTAATTGAAATTATCTTTCCAAAACATATTTAAATTATAAATTTGTAATTTGTATGTAGAAATGATGAATGTTTTCATGAGAGGTATATCAAACTCTATCGGAAAAGGAACATGCAAGTTCACCGGTTGATTGGATTGTCAAATGACTGACAAAGTCATCGAAGAATACATTTTTCCTATAGACAATAAAAATGTCTTTCCAATGCATTCTTAGTCATTAAATCCCACCTTTAGATGCAAAAGATATGGCCATTTGGTGTCGGATAAATCAGGCGTTGTGGGAATATCTGAAAGGCCTCCTATCTTCATCTTTTCTTATCTTGATCTAAATGCTTCAATTATTCTTGAAAATTGGGAGAAATCTCATAACATAAAAAGAATATCGATAAGATGAAAGTGCAATTGATTACAAAATTAAACTAAAACTACCAAAAAAATCTTAATTAATTATCCTAAATGATGCAGAAATAAACGATGAATATACATTCGTCAACATCATTGTTCTTATCTTGACATCAATTTAAATTGTTCTCATCCAATAACTTCACCAAAGTGCTCATCAGGCCAGTTAAGGATCATCTTAGTTGCACCAAAGTGCTCACCAATGCCATAAAGACAAAACAACAACAAGAGGAACAATTCACAACTTAAGTGCATTATCTTAATCATCATGGGATTTCTCCCTCTTAATCTGGATATTAACATTACATGATTTTCATTATACTTTCTTAAATTTCTTAATAATTACATGAGCATAACATTAGACTAATGAGCATCAGTGATAAGCATAAGATTTTATGAATATAACAAATAACATGCAATAATATAATCTGAGGCATCATCATTATCTTAATCTTATTAGCCTAGAATTTAAAGCACAATCTTAAACCATACATAACATGTAAATCATTCAAGGTACATATGGATAGTGGCATGACCCACTTATTTAGAGAGAGTAAGATCCTAAATTAATTCCTCTAGTCTTGATTCAAATCCTAGGTTTCTTGAAATTAAAATGATATATATTAATTGTCACCTTGATTAACATCCTAAACCCTAATCATAGTTCATTAGGAAAACGTGGTCTAAAATTATGTAATTAAGGTTTGAAAACCATAAAATCAAATTCCTTATCAAAAAACCTTTCCAGTGACTATTTATTCATCTTTTTCTAATATAAGATGAATTACTTAAGAATTTCCTAAGTTCGACCAATCGGGAGAGGTAAAACTATAGTGTGACACTGATTAAATGGAAAGAAAATCTGATGTAAATGCAAGGGTGAAAAGAGAACACCACCCAATAGCGCATTACCCATAAATTAAATATCCAGGGACAAGAAGGTCATTTGATGCTAAATCAAGGTTGTGCATCAAATGTAACCAAGTCCTGTGAAAAAATAGTAAAATGCCCTTGGGATATAAATCAATCGATTCAACTATCAGGGGCAAAATCATAAACCTCCAATCATCTTCTTCTCTAATTCAGATAGCAAATATCATGACACCATGAGAAGTAAATAGTGAGAACTTGAGATTTGATACTTAATTCTGGCTTTCTTTGTTGGAAACTAAGGTGATGATCACCTTTCCCACCTTAGGTCGCAACTCATGGGCTAAGTACCATCCCACTACAAGAAACCAAGACATTAACGACCAAAGTAGCGACAACATAATTAGTTTGTCGTAATTGTTACCCTAATCGTGACCACACATTTTTATGGTCGATATTAGTATGGTTAATAACGGCCAAATATATTAGTTGTCATAAATATGATGTATATTCTGTCGCTAAAAATGATATACTAGTATTCTCCCTCCAGCCCTACCCTCGCCAGCGCCACACCCCCCGCGCGACCCGGAACAGACGCACGATCCCTACGGCGGCAAAGACCGCCCGACTCCCACATTCTCCCACTCCACCGATAATTCCCACACTTGCCAACCCACGAGCAGAGAGATCTACGCAGACGACAATCCAACTTATTTCACACTAGGTTTGCCTGCAAGCTAACTCCCAAGCTCTCCTCTTCGGCGATGATGATCAGGGAAATCTAGCTAGTATACTTCCAGCGGCCGATCAAGGGTGACCTAGAGAAGCGACGCCACACATCACAGCGACGCCACGCATCACAGCGACGCCAGAACCCCGATCTAGAACTAGAGGCAAACCTAGATAGGAGCTGGTGATTGATCTGTAGGAGGAACAACAAGGTATGCAGCCATCGTTCTACTCCACTCCATGTCTTCCGAACTCATCTATTCCCTACTTCTTCTATTTCTCTCTACTCTGTGAAGTAACATCCTGTGGCCCTCTATTTCTCTCTGCTCCGTGCAGTAACAGCCTATGGCCCTGGGCGAGGTGATCTCTATGGACCGAAGATGATCGAACAAGATTTGAGTAGCAACCTAGGACAATATCCGGTAACTGGTCTACAGGAGGGAGGAAGAGAAAGGTATGAGGCCCCCATTGTACTCTACTCCCAATCTAATCTCTCCTCAACTCATCTCTCCCAGCTTTATTTTGTTTCTCTGTTCTTCGTGCAGTAAGATCCTGTGGCCCCAAGCGACCTGAGCGAGGAGAAAGGGTTGTAGATTGAAAGGCCAGAGGAGCTACAATCTCTACGGACCCAAGGCAGTCAGAATCATGTTTGCTTCAAATGTTGCGGGAGGGTATGCCATTTTTTTCTTCCCTATTTGTTGTTTTAGATTGATTGACACATAAACATGTTCATGATGAGGGAGTTTACTATCGCCAGACTCTGCTTTATTCATCTCTCCCTAACTACAAACCAAACAATTTATGTGGAATCCTCATTAAAGATGAGTGAACATGGGATGAATATCTTCTAAATAATATTCTCCTACATCTCCTGGTGTTGTACGTTTTGACCATCATGCTGAATGGCATCATCTACAAGGCACACGTTTTTGGGCTCTACATCTAAGGGGGGTGTTCCCTCTAAGATTGGCCTATTTATTTTTGACCTGGAAGTAGAAGATGAGGAAGTGAGGAGGAAGAACTTATGCAAAAAGAATTTGCATCCCTAGATGACGCAGCTTAGGGAAGATTTATCCTACACATGTGGCTACTACCGTTAACTTCTTTAGGTGATTTGGGTTATTTATCAGGTTGCCCTATGTAAAAACTAGTAGGCAGGTAGGCATATGGCAACTGTGAGCTTGGCCAACTAGGAGTCGACAACCTTTTCGTGAGTAGTTGGTTGGTGATTTTTTTTCTCTTGTAGCATTCTTTTAGTAAATGAAAATGTATCATCATATGTATTCTCCTACCAACTTCTTTGATGTCATTGAGGACCTTGATTGACACTCAACTGTGGTCCCTAGTTGTAATTCATATTCCAAACATCCTATTAAATTTCCTTCATTGAAATTATTTTGTTCCCTCATTTTTTTAATTATAGGAGACCATGACCAAGATTCCTATCATGTTTTAGCTATTCTAAACATTTTTCTGATAATGGATTCCCATACTATAAACTTGGATGGTTTGTATTTTTGTTTGATTATAGTAGTTTTGACCTAGAATTCCATGAATGAATCTTAAGTCTTCTTCTTGATTGTAATTACCCTACTTTTATAATTGCTCACCATCACATCATACAAAATTGACAACTAGATGTGTAACTCTTAGCAAATTTCCACACCTCATAGAATGGTTGTGCCATTTTGACATGTTGTTGATGATGGAACATGCATCTCTTTTAATATGCATTAAAGGAGGTTTATAGTATATCCTACTTAAGTTCCAAGGCTTTAATAGTTTATGTAATGGACTTTAGCTCTTAACTATCTTCATCCATATCCACTTTTGATACTCCCTTGCAAATGTACATGTCCCAATTTAGTTGGTTATTTGTCTCTAGACTCACAATCTTGCTGTTGATATCATAACTGTGACACATGAAATTTTCTCCTAGTGAGGAATCTAATTATTTCTTGATATCATCATTCTCACCTCTAAAAAAGAACTCTGTGTGATGATTTTTTGAAATGTTGAGGTGGGGGCCATATGAGGAGTTCGTTATACCTCTCCAAGGATTCATTAGAGGGTCAATTGGGGCCTGTGTACACTGGGTAATCTGACCCTTGATTAAATAAATGAGAGAGAGTAAAATTTATATAGGAATTTGTTCTGGAGTTTATCCCACATGGTTATTGACTCCCCTGTCAATGAATTTTACTAACTGTAGGCCCTGCCTTGTAGTGTATATTGAAGAGACATAATTTGTAGCCTGGGCCTATGTGAAGGAACTTATCTAGGGAATTATGTATTTTCCAATTGATAAGGTCCTTTTCACATTTGTAAATCATGTAAGGTACAATACAAGGAATATGTAATATTAGTAACATCCTCCAAAGAGACACAATTTGATGGTGTTGTCTAAAACTTGTTTCTAGTTTTCCATTGCACATTTATCCACAAACCTTAGCAGGTTATCCTAGTAGTCTTCACCATGTATGTTGGCGAAAGTAGTGTTATGCATAATTTTCACCTAGTGTTGCATGATCTAAAACTAATATATAAGGATAGGTAGAGATACCACCAAGTGACTAACATCCTATAGCATTACCAAATGAAAATTCTAAGTTATATTTGTCTCTCTTTCTTCATCTTCTTGAGGTTTTTTCAATTCTACTTGATGTTTTTAGCCTCTTGTGTGATCCTTTTACTCACTACTATTGTAATGACCTTGCCCCTACTTAGTAGGTAATTGTTTGTTAAAAGATGCTAAGTTCAATTTTTTATATTTAATGTGAATTTATTATTGAATCTAGATTTTATATTATCTTTCATACTTCTCTTGGATTTGAGGTGAAATCCTTAAAGGAATGGTGATCTGTCAAATCCAAAACCCCTATTAACCTTTAATCTACATCTTTGTGCTGATTAGTGTGCTTTTTTCAAATTAGTGTAAAAATCACACTTATTTTGTTAATTGATTGCTTAACATGTTATATATCAATTGTGGAATTGTGTAGACAAAATCCTTGATTGCCTTGAGTTAGGATTTTTGCCTTTGATTTGTTTTAAAACAGGAACTAAAATGATAAAATTATGTCATATACATTTTGTTCATTAATTTTCACTGTTTATAAGTGATCTTGGGTTAATATTGACTTTAGAATGGAATCAGAATCTATACAATTTTAGTAATGTTTATTTGGAGGTTAAATGATCAAGATATCAAACATCACCACATGGAATTATTTCCAAAGTGTGTTAGAATTATTCACTCCCTAGTAACAAAAGTAAAAGTGGTTGTAAATGAGGAGGGAAAATACTTAGTATATCTAGAATCAATTATAGTCTTCCTTTTCAAAGAGAGGTTTTTATTGCTGTAAATCCTCCCTAAGTTTTGTTGATGTATATTTTTTTCTCAGTAATTGCAGTTCCTATGACTTCAAATATACACATTGTTTAATTTATAGACCAATTTCACAACCATGCCATGAATTTGTTATATGAAATCTTGTAACAATTTTAGGTTGATTCATTTTTCTAAAAAATCAAAATAAATAACTATGTAATTTTCTCATATCAGCTCTATGGTTTGTAGTGTGATTACACTTTTTACACATCATAATTTGACAGCATGAAGATGTCCAATTTTTCTTATAGACATGTTATATTATAATTTGTCTTGTGGAGTCATGGGGTATATTTAGTTTATGTTGTTAGAACCAATAAGAGACATCAACCATGCAATTTTAACTGGAAACATGTGATTAACCTTGATTATAGTCAACTTACTTATCCACCGTTGCTATACCTTGGGGCTCCTATCGCTGGTGGTAGAGGCGTCTCCAAGGATTACTCTATTTGTCTTGACAAGATCGTGGCTAAAATAGGTGGTTGGAGTGGGATTCATATGTCCATGGTTGGTCGCCTGTTGCTTATCAAATCTGTCCTCCTAAGTAAAGTCCGGTACTGGAGTGAGGTCTATAACCTCCCTAAACACATCACTAATAATATTACTAAGAAAATTAACAATTTCTTGTGGGGAGGTAAGTTACATGCTGTGAAATGGGATACCATTACAAAATATCTACAGAACGGAGGTCTCAACATCAAGAAAGTGTAAGAGATAGGTGAGGACAGCCAAGCTAGAAGACTGGATAGGTTGATCATTGTCAAAGGCAATGTATGGGCCAACTGGCTAAGATTGCGGTATGGTGAGGTCCCTATTTCCCATGTCCACAGTTCCAGAACCTAGGTCCTGATGTGTAGGACATGGAACCAGGTCAGCCATATGTACAGTGTGGATAGCGACGGTCTCCTCATGCTTAATGGGTAGAGACCATGGATCCACTCCCCTACAGGTCCAGTTGTTCCCTGGTTTGATCTGCTATGGGGCAAGGGTCACATTCCCAAATGGATCTTAGCCAGATATAAGGTGATCCTTCGGAAGCATCTTACCAAGGACAGACTTATTAGATGGGGGCTCCCTACCAGCCCCAAATGTACTTTTTGTGATGAGCCTGAAACTCATGAACATCTATTTTTTGGTTGCATCAAAGTATTTAGGCTATGGGCTTTGATGGCACTGAAGAATGGGTGGGGCAACCTTACGGCCAGAAGCATCACCGAGCTGATTGATTTCATCAAGTTAAAGTGTGTGAACAAGAAGGAGAGGGCCTTTGTCGGGCTTTGTTTTGCTAGTATTTGCTTTAATATTTGGAAAGAGAGGAACAATATTAACCATGGTCGACAACCTAGTAACGATGTGTTTGTTTTAGTTAACAGAGACATTTTTAATGTTGTCAAGGCTAAAGGCCTTGAGAATGGCCTTAATCCCATAGCTAAACCATACTGGGGTATTTTGTAGATAGACCATGTATCTTTTGTAGCTTGCTCTTGTACTTTATAGCTTGACTATACTACCTTTTGGAAATATATTTACCTATTTCCAAAAAAAACTTTAATATTATACTTAGAAACACCATTCATATTATAGTAGAAGAGAATAGGAGAAAGCATAGATATTCAAATAAAGAGGAGGAATATTTTCTTAGGTGTTATTCATGTAAGATTGTCATCATATATTAAAAGTACACATCTGATTAACATAGTCACCTTATTCTTACTTTTCTACTTGGACCCTTGTCATAAATGATTATACTCATGTAGGTTTCCCTTTATACATATATAAGAGGAGGGGGGCTTATTTGTTGCCCATGCGGGTAATTAAGATTTTGCATCTGGGTAGGCTGAAAAGTAACTATTTGGTCTGAGATGTAACTATCTGGATATAAAAATAACTATGTTTATAGAGAAGTAACTATTTTGTTTAAAAAGTAAAGATGGGGCAGAATACACAGTAAAATTTCTACAACAAATATGTAACTAACAATTTATTGTGTACTCTGTCTATTTTACCTTTTTAGTTGTATTGTTATTTTTTCAACAATATAGTTAGTTTTTATGAGTTACTTTTCTGACCAAATAGTTACTTTTCAAGTTGTAGCACAGCAAAACCTTAGCTACTCGCACGAGTAATTTATATATATATATATATATATATATATATATATATATATATATATATAATGTATGTGCGTGCGTGCTCGTGTGCCTGTGTGTGTGTGGGTGTGGGTGTTTGGGTGTGATTCTTTGTGCGTGTGCGTGTGCGTTTGTGCGTGTGTGCATGCGTGCATGTATGTGTGTTACTCGTCATTGAACACAAGTGAATTATAAGCAAAACATAGAAGATATAAAAATATCTTTTTTTGTTTAGAAGTATCAATATACGGCACAAACTAATCATTTAAGGCCACAAAAGGTCAAGCTCATATAGGAATTTTCACATTCACCATCAAGGAAGTATATATATATAAGAATGTGATAATAAAGTAAAAGTATAGATAACCATATAAATAACAGGGAGTTCACAAATCCTTCAAGGTGTCCATTCATAGAAAAAATGTCATTTTTAGCCATAAGGAGGCCTTACCCTAATAAAGGCTCAAATGCTACTTCCAAGGATATAATTCTCTCTCTTCATATGATAGTCATGGAACATCATAAAAAGTCCAATCAACAACATGGGAAAGTTATGTATAAAACAAGAAAGGTCATTAAAATGTCCTTTTTAAGTCTAGATGGATTATTTTTAGGTATGTAACCTAATTTGAATGAAACATAACATCATAACATTAGGAAGATGTTTCATTTACACCCTATATTGGGAAAATGTGTCATATACACCCTAGGTTACCATTAAAGCATCAAGGAAAATTTATATTTTGTTTTCCAACAACATGGCATCCAACAAGCCATAAAAGAGGCAGTTCTAGGGTAAAAGCATATATTTTAAAAATTTCAACAACGCCTGTGGGTCATGTCAAGGCCCATCATGAAGAATCAATCATCAAGGAGTTGCATGGGTACTGAGAGTACACTAAGATGAGATCCCTTCTAGGACATCATATTGTGTAATAAAAGACTACCTTTCTCTTTACATGTATAACAAGATATCAATTTAAGAAATAAAATAGAGAGTACATTGTTCCTGCGTGAGAGTTCTATTTGTACATAAATTTCAGTAGTATAACAACTTCACAAAGGGGTTCTCAAACATTGTCAGGGATTGTATTGGTGGTGTCTTATTGCTCTTCATCCTCTAAGAGCTATCATGGTGTGTCAAGTTGGGCCACTGTCTAGGCAGAGAGTGCATAGAAGGGGGTAGGGAAGACGCCGGAGAGGGGGGGACTAAGAAGGGATTGCATTGGTGGTGTCTTCTTGCACTTCGTCCTCTAAATTTGTTTATGTTCAACCCTTTCCCCTGATAAATCCTCCGTCATACCTCACAAAAAATATGATGTGAGTGGATATAAAACAAGTCACACTCCTCTATGCAATAGTGAATGATATGACTTTTTACTTCATTCATCATGGTCTACAACAACGAAATTGGAAAACTATTTTTACTTCCTGCATTATGGTCGCATGATATAACTGTGTATAGTCGCATGATATAAACTGTGTATAACCTATCTTAACTTCCTTATTAGTTTTCAAGGTGTTGCATAACCCAAGTGCTAAACATTGAATATATAGACGCCCAAAGGACTCGGGCATAGAGCTGCATGCTACACATCTTGATCTTTTTTTATAAAGGTAACAAAAAAGAGAAAGAAATCTTATGTTATCACCAACAAGAAATAATTATATTGTATGACTTGTAAACAATAACATGAATTCTTCTTTGTAGAAAATGGCACCAGATAAGGAATGGATCAGACTTGTTGATGATAGGCTTGATGATCCATCATATGAAATCGGTGTTGAAGAGTTTCTTACCTATGCATGTCAAAAAATTGGTGCAGATAAAATCAGATGTCCGTGTGTTCGTTGTGTTAATACTTCTTCTATCCCACGTGATGTGGTGAAAACACACTTGATGGTTTATGGTATTTTGAGCAGTTATACTCTGTGGTATCATCATGGTGAGATGGGAAATGAAAGTGAGTCTGATTCAGATACTTTAGTCAATAACGATGAAGGGGATAATGAAGTAGATGATGAGATGAAGGGGATAATGAAGTGGGAATGGTTGTATCACTTTGAGTACAAATTGGTTGTATGTAACCCATGAGTGGTTGTTATCATTTAGCATTTGTCATTCGTTTCAATCATATGTAATAATGTGTTAACATTTAGTTCAGACATAACTGTACTCTTCAAGCTCTAGAAATCCCACTACCAATGAGGATGAGTCAGAATGGTGGTGAACCAACTCTGAGTTAATCGCAACAGGTATATTGATATTCAAATGTATTTTAGTGTTCTATGATTTTGTTGCACCTGATTTTTTCCCTTTAATAAGTGGAAATATCTATTCCAGAAACATCATCAGAATCAAGATAAGCAGATTAATTAGATTTCAGTGGTTCTCGTTTGCAGGGACTTATGAATATTTCTTTTTATTCAGTAGAACCTGGAGATGGACAACTACCAGATCTGGTCGTTTCCTGCCCCACCTTAGGTATTTTTTTATTTACTTTTCTCACTTGATTCTACCATCCATATGGTCGATTCCTGCCCCACCTTTTTCATCCAGTTTGATCTGCAGTAGAACATGGGGCAATTCAAGGTTGCAGACTTAAAAAAATGGCCACTCAAGAATGTAGCTAGCAATAGGCTACATCATCTTCATAGACGCCTTAAAGGACGGCATGACTGTAGCTTCTATTATGTGAAAGTAAACAAAAATGGCCACTCAAGAATGTAGCATCTATTACGGTGAGAACAACTAAATGTTTGTTATCTTACAGCTTTGATGTAATTCATTCCTTTCATCTGATGTTTCTTTACTAAAAATTCTTTTTCAAGCGATTGAACTCTTTTAAATATCCATGCTATATGTTAATTATTTATAATGTGTCAAAAATTCTTAAATATCATAAAGAAACTATGGGACATGTGAAATTTATGTACTCATCAAGGCAAGTATCTTCTTTTATGAATTGATTAATGCTGGTATTTGTATTGCTCTCCAAGTATAATTGACCGTCATGTTTAGACATATACGGACAAGACATTTATCAAGGTTGTTCGACAATTATTAAGCTAACTTTTAATTGTCATAATATCTATTGTTCTGAAAAAACCAAGTTGTTTTCCTATGTATATGTGGGCTTAGCGAGTCTACACTAAATAAAATTCCATACACCAGTTCTTGTTTTAGGGAGTTGGTTTGACTCACGACATGTCCACATTGTGCACATGCCATGTCCATAGAGTTCCCATGCCATAAAGAAGTAGACATGACTGAACTATGTCGACCATGTGTATATGTATCCATCACGAGTCCAGGATGGTCTCAACAGCCCCAGGGAAGAGTATGTGCATCCTAATTATCAAGAATGTCCACCCACAATATCCTTGAGAAGGACGAGGAGGCCAAATATGATACCATGGTAAGAGGCATATGACAGGCATAAGGGTCCTTAAGGTCTATAGATTTTATTTTCTTTCTTGTCATAGTCAGTTGTTGACCAAAGAACCTTCTTTCTATAAAACACAGACCTACTTGCTAAGATTGTTAGACATGGGGACGATACTTGTGTTTATTAAGTAAATGAGGTTTTTTTAGTTCATTATATATATATATATATATATCCCCCTCTGTTCCCTTTTATCTCACTTCCTTACTTGTTCATCTCTTCACTTAATTTGTAATTTCTAGTTAAATCAAGCTTCTTTATATCTGTTGGGTTCATATTTGAAAGTGAAAGGAAAGTTGATAGATTCAATCAACTTGTATTTGCTCTAGCTAAACCATATAGTATTGTTTCTTCTTGTATTTTCTCTTTTATAAAAGATGTCATGTATATTGTTTTTGTTAAAATCTCTTATTTTCCAATCATACTATGGGTTACATCTTACTAGTCATTTTGTTACTCATTGTTTGCTTTTTTTTCAATAAACCAGGTTATATCTTACAAGTCATTTACCTCTGTCTGTTGATATTGCTCTCCCAGATGCCACAGTTGCACCTACTCCTCCTTTGAAGTTTTATCAAAGAAGGCCAAAGGCACCAACTCCCTGCATGGCCCCTCCAAGTCATTCATCCTCGTATGCAGATCTGCCAACACCTCAGGTATTTTTTGACTTGGATATTCCTATGAGTTTGCATAAAGGAACTTGGTCTTGCACTCAACATTCAATTGGAAATTTATGCACTACTGCTAACTTGGGAACTAATTTTGCATGGTGTGATTCCATGAATAAAAGAGGACCAGCTGGTAAATTCATTTTCGTTAATGTTTGTAACTAGTGGTAATCAATATTCTCTGTAGATGGATCAATGCTTCAATTACATAAAAAATTACAAAGTTGAAAGCTAAATCCCATAGATCTGTACAGATAGTGCTACTAGTGAAAGAGCATCTTTCTTCTAAAATATCAAAAATCAAGAGGTGCTTGACTGGAGATTTAATTACATGATCAGTGTGGATCAGATAATGGACTATTCTTTATTCTTATAGGAGATTGATAAAATCAGATCATCATATAACTGTCGTGTATGACTTCTCATGTGCTCCATATTTGTGTGTAAAGAACAATGTTCAAGTTTCCATATGATTATGTTTTGGCGGTTGGGGATGCTCACTGCTATATATCTTTCTAGTTTCCTATGTTGTGTTGTTTCTTTCCCTTTGCAATCATATGATGATTTCACCGAAAAGTTCCCAATAGTATATAGGTTGCAGCTCCATTCCTTATTATCCAAATTTGGGTTAGGGAATGATTTTGATAATTGAATTGAAGTCTTCCACAGCTGAACAGGGTTCGCTGCTGACTGCATCAAGTTAATAAGCTACCCACAAAATAGGCAGAGCTTGGTCATCTATAAGATAGCATAAATGAATGTCATCAGACTCTTTGAATTTGATACAGCAGTGTATGTATTGGTAGTGGATTCAGATTATTTCCATATACCAAGTCTTGTCCTTACAAAGGACCCATAGTTCGCAGGAAAATCCGATGGCTTCAACTCTGTGAGATCGTTCAAAGTCACAGTTTTTGGTCCTGGTGTGTCTGTTGATTCAAAGTTTTAGAATAGTGAGTAGATTTGTCTTCTAGGAATTAACCAGATCTCTCACAATCTGTTGTCTGTCATGGATGCCTTTACTTCTAACATTCCTGGTGATGCACTTCTTTGTGAGGGTGTTGAGGATTTCTAGTGTAATTAGGATACATATAATGTAAAAGTTCACTCTCAAATCCCTCCCTAGGATAAGTGGTTTTCCTTTCCTCTGGGTAGAATGGAATGCATGTTCTTCAGTAAGAACATGAGTGTTTCTAGACCTCTACTACAGGCCACGTGATGATGTGTGACTCTTTTTTTTGGGATGTTTCCTATATAGCTCCCTTGAGTTGTTGCAATCAAGGCTGTTATCTTCTTGTATGTCGGCAGCACCCTCTTCCTCATCTAATTTGTCAAGGAAGTGAAACTTGTTTACAACGTGACATGTTTTATGGAGGGATGGGTTTTGTCTTGCTCCCACCTTGGGACGATACATTGATTAGTTTAGAGAATTCAAAACCAAACATTCCACGAGCATTGTAAATGTTTTGTGTGTGGGGTTACATGCATGTGCTTCTAGAGTAATCTTTTATCTTGTTTTTGGTTTTTGCATGGGTACACTCTTTTTCAACATGTCTACTGTCGTGCAATTCTTGCAAATATAAGGTACATTTGCTGTTAAATTTGTATCTGTCCATTGATAAAAATTTCAGGTGTAAGGGGTTTGTTGATCTCAATTTCCACTGCAACAAACACAAATTTTCCTCTAGTTTATTTTTTCGTATAGGAGTCTAAATGCACCATCCTCCCTTATATTTTTTTTCCAGATGTTTGAGATTATTTTTACAATATAGAAGATTAGTGGAAGATTGGGATACATATCCATATGATAACTGTTCCAGGATTGCCAAACATGAACGCCTTGATGCCTAGGCGTCACCGAGGCAGGCCTTAAATAAATTTTTTATGTATATATACATGTTATTTATGATCATGAACGTGTCCCCTCATCTACACATATTCTAAAATTGTACATGTAGGTCTATGTGTATTTATGGATAACCACCATTTATATTTTTTTATTATATGAAGAAATAACCAAATACATTTCTATTGAATTCTAATTAACAGTATTGTCAAGAACATAAAAAGAATTATTATAAAGAATGTAAGTGGAAGATCAATAAGTTAATAAATATTTAGTGTCATAGCTCCAAGTCCTAAGCAATATAATCATTATCATTCATTGAATAGATGTTGGATACAAATTAAATTGACATTTCAGAGAATTAAAAAAAATGTATGCTGAGAGTATTAGATCCAAATAAAAATGATATTTGGCACATAAGATAGTACGAGATCTTAATTTTGAACATCACATGGAACACAACCTTGTGTACTTAAGTCATTATACTGATTTCAAATTAGTGTTTTAGATTTTGAATTGATGTAGAGGTAATTTGGAAGAAGTACCAACGAAGTAGCTTCATGCTAGTGACTCAACCAAGAAACAAGAGCAAATCTAGGAGAACTTTGGGCCTAAACAGGTGAAGTGGATGGATTTTTGGAAACAAGAAAGATAAATTGGCAGTCAAGATATTTTCTAATGGCTCTAGTTCTTGTATGAGAATTTTGTATGGCCTAATTTGTATGTAATTCCACGTGAAGTAGGAGAGATGCATTTTGGATAGAACATAGGGAGTAGATTATCCTGTATGACACTTATAAATGGTTCCACATGATAAATAGAAGAAAAATGGAGGTTCTTATTCTCCTGGTGAGGGTTCCATCTCTATCTATCAGTATTTTCATATAAAAACTGAATTGCATTATTTATTTTTAACTCTGCTTTCTTTAGTATGCTTTATGCAGAAGGGAGGAGGAAGAATTAGAACATGACATAATCCAGTTCCCATCACCGGGGCACACCCTTTCTATTCTTCATTTTTGAGAGAAAACTCTATCAAGCAGTCCTGGTCAGTAACTTATGTTTCTTTTGTGCTTAAAAGCTAATCAATCTAGTGAGAATGTCAAGTTTTAGTAACAAAAAATTATATGTACACATTCAATAATGTATGTTCATTAGGTTTATGTTTGTGTCAGCTCATAAGGGTAGACCATATTTAGACTGGTTCTGCATGGTATGAGTCCTTTGTATTCATCATATATATTAACATTTTCCTTCTGTTTGGTGCTTTATTTTTTCCAATCTATTTTGGTTCATGAGAAAGTCCTCTAATTTTATGATCTCATCTATTCTTATGTGAGTCCACATGTTTAATCACTAACCCGATGAGGTTCTTCCTAATTCTATGCAAGAATGGGGTTACATATGCTGATTTTAAATGACTGAAATATTGTATTCCAATTTAAATGTGGTAGGAACAGTTAACTAAATATGTGGATAGAGGACATTAGAGTACCACATGAGAAGCTAGCACACTGGATGGGTTACAATTGAAGTATTATAGTGATCAGATTGTATGCATATGTGATCGTATTGTATTATTTATAGCTGGAAAGGTTTGAATTTTGAATACAACATGCTTTCTTTTACCTGACTTCAACAACATTGGACTGATCAAATTAAATTTGTGGCAAGTTCTTAACCACCATTCTCTTGAATTTATGCATAAATTTCTCTTTGGCTTACGCCAAATTTATCTTTCATACAATAATCCTATTTTATAAGTGAACGCCAGCCTTACTGCTCCCATATCTGCCAGGCCAACTTCCATTAGGATATCCCTTATCAAATTTGTATCACTCGTTGAAATGACAATTCCCTCTCTTCTCAACTGGGTGTATGACTATAGTTTTTAGTGCTATTTTTGCACAAATTCTAGGTTGTAAACACTTTGTTCTGTAGTGGGTTTAATATTGTATGTGTAGGCTCCAAACTCTGCTCTGGCTTTTGGATCTACTTCTTCTCGGTCTTGGTTGATCTACCCTCTTGGAATTTTCTCTTGCATTATCTATTGACTTAAAAAATGTTTGTGCCTGTAGTTCCTCTCCAGCTTCTTTGTCTTCCTCCTCTTGTAGTATTATCGATTCTTTTGTACTGTAGTCCCCAATATTGCATCTTTACTGACCGTGTACATGTTAAAATGAATATTCATTTTTCCTCCTGTGACTCCACTACTTTATGTCAGTCTTTATGCTTACCAGATATTTAGAGCATTAGCCAATATCCATGGAAGCCTTGGTGTTTTCTATAGATATATCATGTCACATAATCTTTTCTGGTCAATTTCCACACTCACCAACTTTAGTGGTTTTGAAAGTGCGAGTGTTGCTGAAATGAAAATCAAACATCTCCTACATTTGCTCTAGGTACTACATAGCTTATTTAGTACCACTAAGAACACTTGTTCTTATAAAATTTATGAGATTGTCCACCACTGACAGCTATTTATTTGTTGGTTGGCCAATCATGATTAATTTTAGGATTGTAATAACAAAAATTTGTTGTTTTATGTGCAGTTTGATGATCGGATACATCCATTCTCCGACGAATTATGAGACCTTAACACTCGTTTATCAATCAGAAGATATTAACTGTTGTTCTTCAATTTGACCTTATGGTAATCATTCATGTTACATGTTTTGAGATACTCTCGCCAGAAATTTATTCAGAATGAGGTGCCTAACCTACTTGATTGATGTCTCCTGTTCTACTGTTATTTTTCCAGAATTAAAAGGAAATGCTCATGAAGATCCTTGTTAAGTTGGTCCCTTTGCATGCGAGAAAGCAGTGCCCTTACCTTGGATTATGAGTGTTTGCCTTGGGTGTGAACCTGATGCCAACCAGCACCATGTGAACACATGTAACATGTTGTTGTTGCTGCTGCAGCTGTTGCATGTTTGCCGTTCATTCTCAGATCTTAGCCAACTAGGTACTTAAGTAGTTCCATGACCGGTATTCTCGTGAACCAAGGAAAATAGAATGTTGTCCTGTCGTGTAAATATGGTTTTGGTATATAAAGAATGACGATAATCCTCACTGTATTCTCTAGCCATCTCCAGGAATTGAACCAGACTGACAACAGTTGTATTGTGTACAGTTACAAGCATGGTTCGATGCACACTCTTTAAAAGCATAGTTGGATGGAATATGAAAGCACAAACAATTTTACCATGAAATTACTGATGTGCGCAAACAGTTTATAAGTGCAGATGGATAATTTTTGCAGACCACGTATCTGCACTATATTCAAGCAATAAAGGTCCGAAATGGATATTTGCTTTGTTGGACACTCAAGACGAGCACAAATGTGAAAGTACCCAGACTTATGTCTGAAAGCTAAACCCAAGCCCAGCACGAGTGTGGAAGTACCAAACTTATTCTTACAAGCTTTTATGTTGTGTTTTCTCTACTAAACAGAGGGACAAAATTATAATGTCTTTTTTGTTTGTTCAAGGGGCAAAGGGACATCCTCCCCTATGTAATCAACATTATTTTTTGATATAATAAAACAAGAGTACATGGACCATTTTGTGTATGCAATTTTTAAAGTGTGCACTTCAAGTGATTATGACACACAATAATTATGTATGCTATAGTTGGTAATTCATATATTATGTTTTTTGTAATCCGACAAAGAAAAGTATAAGACAGGATGTACGCATATAAACATTGATATGACAAAAATTGTTTGTCATTAGAATTATTTGCGATGGAAGTTTTCCGTCCCAATTATGCTTTATGATAAAATCAACAAAGTTGTCATTATTGGTATTCATGATGGAACTATGTTGTCGCGACTATAAATAACGACAAGTAAATTATGTCGACGTCATAACTATTAACGATAAGATACATTAGTCGTCATTGTCGATAATAAGGATGGAATGAAATTTTTTATCGTTATCTGTATCAACGGCAAGACCAGTAACGACAACATGCGACGACTCTTTTTTTACATCCCTAATAGCTATAACGACAATTTTTTCTACAATAACGACGAACATTTTCCGACGTTTTTGTTGTGTTTTCTTGTAGTGTCCTCTCCGGTGGTCGAAAGATAGATAAAACCATACCACCATGATAGACCAGAGGAGGAATAGGGGAATCTCCAAGAAGCCTATTGGGGCTTGCATGAATAGTGAAACAAAAAAGAAGTGGATCTTCCTAGAGGCAAAAGAGAGCAACAGAGTGAATCATAATTTGACAACTAGAATCATTCATTGTGTTACAACCCCATTTTTCCTAGCTATGTAATGAAATTGTATTTCTCCTTTTAATGATAAATGAAATCAATAATTGTTTTATTTGTTTGAATTGGATGGATTTCGTTTACAATAGCTTTGTTTGGTTGCTTAGTGGGCTTTATTGGCTATTGGGCCCAATAACAAGAAAGAGATAAAGAAAATTCAAACAATAAATGAATAAATAAGAAAAGGAGAAAAGATAAAGAAAAAGGCAAGGGAATATCCTCCAAGAGGGGATTTTGTGTCTTTAGGGTTCCTTGTGGTCCAAAGAGTCCAAGATACCAAGATAATGGCATAAGAAAGAGAAATTACCAATTAAATTGGTAATTAATAAAGGATGACTTGCTTATGAAGCAAATACCCATTTCCTTTGGAATTTGAGTTTCAAATTTAATACACAAGTAGATAATGCCAAGCTAGAGTTTCCTTTAAAATTTAAATGAAAATGACTAAACGAGGAGAGAGAGATATATTTTACAAGTTTCCTTTGAATAACACATAATTTCCTTGTTTTAAAAGAAAAGGGAAACAAGGGAGCGATGACAACCATCGGATCCCCGCATGGTCCAGGGGACCACGTATCCAATGATGGTTGTGCATCGTCTAGCCCGAGTTACAAAAGGAAAGGGAGAGGGGAAAGAATCCAAGCTTTCTTGCATTATATGCAATAATCTGAGGTGTGGATGAGTCCATAACCTTTAGGAGTATGTTCTGAGTAGAACTAACCCAATTTATGGGTAGTTTCGTCGACTAACGCGGAAGTCCCAAAACCATCGAACTCTTACAGTTGACCCTATATATAGGGGAGGGTGCTCAAGGGTACCCGTGCACCTAAAACCTACCCTCACATCTTCGGAGAGTGACAACAAATTTGTTGGTGAGTTCAATTGGACAATCGACCCTAACCTTCTCCCTCTTCAACCTTTCGATCTCGCCGGAGAGTCGGCGGCTTGCTGGCAGTGAAGGAACGAAGCCGCCACCAATTGAAGATGTGAGTAAGTTCGATAGAGCCAGGCAAAGCTCTCAGTCTGATTAGTTTGATCATAGATGCACTGACGCCTGGAGTCAACCCCTGAGTTGACTCGGCTAGGTTGTGCGTGAGCTAGCCCAAGGTTGAAGAAGACCTAGGGGTAAAAGACCCCTTTGCCCTCCCGTCTCTACAAACCAGGTAAGGGCATATTTGTCTTTTGTTTCTTTTCAATCGCGAGTGAGGGGCATGTTTGTGGATCATTAGATCCAGTGTGGTCCAGTGGACCATCGATCAAACGGCCTACAATTTTCTAAAAATAATAGATAATCCAAGATAATGTTTTTCTTTACAAAATTCGTAGAGATTGCTAGGAAGCTCTAATGACTAAACTTATTATATGAAAATTTCTCAAACAAATATGAGGAACATGATAAAAATAGTTTGAGAACTTGATTTCGTTCCTAATTACAAAAGTATGATAAGTTGATGAAAGTGCATTAAAATTTGGTTAGAAACCCTAATTGAGATTAATGATTGAATGTATGATGCTTAATGGGTTAATTCGAGTAATAAGAACATGTTTAATGATAATGGTAGATTAAAATCCAATCTAGATGAGAAATTGCATGTTTTAGGGTTTTAAACTAAGAATATATGATAATGTATCTAGAAACCCTAATTTAGGGTAAAAGAAGAGATGATTATGTTTAATTCAAAATATATTGAAATATGTTGATAAATGTTGATCCTAAGCCTACTAGGAGAGATAGGATATGATGGTTAGGGTTTATGAGTAATTTTTCTTATTTAGGGTTTGTAGTGATGAAAGTGATAGTAAAACCCTAATTGTAAGTGAAACCCTAAACAGAAGTAGAAACCCTAGGGAGCAAGTTAGATTGGATAGATCTTGATAACATGAGTAGTAAAAGGAAATTATATTATTATTTAAGGATCTTGTTGTGTCCTTGCTTGCGTGGATTTCCTACTTGCCTGGAATATTTCTATCTCAAATCAGCAGAATAGGTATGTGGTTATGCTTATGATTAAATCACTTTAGTTTCCCGGTGATTCCCGAAGTTTTATCGATTGCTTGGAATAAATGATGGATTGTCTTTTATTTCATGCAATTATAAAGTGACTATGACTATCACCATAATTATATGTGCATAACTAGCTAAGATCATGGTCCTCCTCTATAGCTCTGATGTTGATGAAATAGATGACCTAGTACATGGTCTACCCACGAGGTAGGATCATCAGGTTATTACGAGTCAGGGATTGGACAACCTTTGGGTTGTGCCATGCGACTACACAACCCTATGTATTGATCTACTTTTAAGGTAGGATCATGGGGGTAAGTTGAGATCTACCATATGAGAGGTAGTATCTATGTCCACTACAGGGACAACATAGAGGCTAGGGTATGTAAGGATTGAGTAGTCATTCTTAAAATGTAAAGTTGCTTGTTAAACCATAATTTCTTGCAATATGTTGTTATAATTAAATGCCAGATTATTGTTTCCCCCACATACCAGTATAATTCGTTATACTGACCACCGTTTTGTTTGTCAGTGTTTTAGGTTATCAAGAAAATGGTTATTCCTTTAAAGTGACATTGATGAAATAAAGCTTAATAAGTATTTGTAGGATTATAGATAGATATGTTCCTTCTTAGGTAAAGAATTCCACATCCCATATTTTGCAAGGTATGAAAAGAAAAATTTTATTCCATTAAAAGTTTAGTTGTAGTAAAATTTATTAATTATTGTTGATTATTTGCAAAACCACTGATCCTATTTTGGGATAATGCCTCTGACCTCTTGGTCTCCCTTAACTGGGGGTTACTGGGAGGTGGGGTTGTTACACATTGGGTTCGATGGCATAGTATGAAGGAATGCAAAAAAAGGTATTGTGGAAGTACCTTCAATCGTCCAAGAAGATGACTTGAAAAGGTTCATAGGCATACACAGAAGATGCCCAAGCCCTCAAGAGGCATTGTGGCAACTTTAACTTGGGCACACAGTGGTCGAAGTCATATAGAAGAAAAGTTGGGCAAACCGCGAAAAGGTGGATTCAGGCAAGAGCTACAAAGGGGTCACAAGTGATGGGGTGGTTTATGGATGCCCTATGATATTCCTAGTAGTATTTGTCTTATAGGTAAAGGGTGTTGGAATTCAGAGGTCAGGGGAGTTCAAGTCATTGTGGAATAGGGAGTCAAAGTGATTGAGTCCCAAAAACATCGGGCTTCAAACAGGTCCCTTGAATGTCAGACGTGGGTGAAGCGGGTGACCTCTCTTCATGGATGATTGGTTGGATCCATGATTCTGAGTGGAGTCGGACTCTGCCCCATGTGACAGATCATTAATTTGTGGACTTAGGTGTATCTAGCTTATATCAATACATTAACAAAGATTTTAGGGTTAAAATTATATGGAATCTTTCCAAATTGATTTGAGGGGTCAAATGAGGTCGGATTAGCTTCAAGCTTGGACCACATGTGTATTTTAGGGTCTACTACACTATTATATTTTTTCTTACCAAATTTTATGATCAAAAATTGAGTTACTACTACATTGTAATAGTATCACTTATGTACATATAATAAATTGTGATTTATCTCTAAATGGTGTAATATTCCGTATACGGTCATTAGGGTGATCTAGTAGTATTAAGTTTAGTGGGCAAAACTCTACCAATTAGGGTTTATAAGTATAGTGATCAAGCTACACCAAAAATAGAGCAAGTGCATTACACTTCAATATTAAAGGATATCCAGTTAACCATTATCGTATATAAAGAGTAAACATTGCTTACTTTATTGGTCTGTGCTTGAAACATTATATTTGGGTCTAAAACCCACATTAGGTTCTCATGCATGAAATCTTATATTTGCATATTAGGGTTTCCCTTTAATAATCATTAATAAGTTTGAATTTTGAGGATGTCATAGATACATTCCTAGATGTAGGATCAAAAGATCAAGGAATAGATTATCTATTGTATGTGTCACAATCTAAATGAGATCACAGAAAGGGTTCTCTAGGACAATTAGTTAATGATCTATTGGTAACAGGACTTCGAGCCCATGGGGAAATTGGTCATTGTGTGATTCATAGTCTGAAAGTGTATGAATCACATGGTCCTAATATAAAATATGTAATTGAGCAAGTTGTAACTATTAGATTGATTACACTGATGGGTGATTGTGAAACCTATATGTCATGTTTTCTTTTATTCTTGATTCTTTCATCTTATACAATTCTTTCTATTCACCTTCAATAAGTTTAATCATTGGTTAGCCAATTATTTCCTAAACATTGATCTCAATGTTTTGGATTCAATGGTGATTTCTTCTTAAGGTTGCCTCTTGGGTTCAAACCGATAGCTATATTGTAATAAGATATGAATGCTTGTGGGCAAGTAGTACTGCAAGAGAAATTAGTATAAAGTTAGGTTTAATCACCATGGGGTGATTTCTCATGTATTAAAATTGCACGTCAAATTTTAACGTCATTGTTAGGGATAATGAAATAGTTTATGAATCCATATATAAAATTTATTAGGTTTTTCTATCCAATTTATATTCACTCATAGTGACATGAATTTTTATTCCTCCCAATATTTCTCATCCTCTTTTCAAATACTAGCATGTGCATGCGAATCTCCAATAGCATGAAAAGGCAATGACCATTCTAATCTAGGTACAATAGAAAACATTCAATCTTCTTTCATTGCCCTTGAGGGAGTTGGGCAACCACAACAAAACTGGCACCAAGTTAACTCTATAGACTAATTTTCTAAATCATGCTAAGAGACTATTCTTCTCGAGATCCTTTATAATGTCACGGTGAACAATGCTCAGGTTCAAGATGAATATGAAAAATTGGAAGATCTGAAGTCTACTTACATCATCTAGGACTTACACTATTATAATGTGATGTCGAAATTGCTGAACTAACAAATTCACCTAGGCAAGTGTTCCTAAATCTTTACTAAACTACATATAATAATCACCACCACAAGCGTATGGGTCTTATCTTACTATAGCTAAGGATATAACCCAAGAGACAACATGTTCCAACACTAATTGGTTTTTAATTGAATTGAGAAACAATAATTAACAAGGATAATTGTTTGAAGATTGTTAATGCATCTAAGTGCACTACAATCACTAATATAATTATCCTAGAGTTTAATCCTTTTTCAACTTTCCGATTAAGGTTAGTATAGAAAGGGTTGATCCCAAAGGACAACATTTTTAAGATTGTTAAATCTAATCCCAATGGTTTTGAAGAAATTTTTATTTCTTTTTAGTATTTTTGTTTTTAGAATAGAAAGTAAAGATTGGGTTGGGGTTTGATGATTATCACTAAAATAGAAACAAAAATAAAAGAACAGGATTGCACTTAATAATAAATAATTTGCCCTACCACAAGGAAAATTGAGTTGATTGTTAGCACAAGTAAACTATTATGAATGAGAGACTAGAATGTAAAGGGAGCGGATTAAACACAAGAATAAATCAAGAGATGGAGAATTGAGGATTTAGGGGTTTTCACCACCTTAGCCTAGGCGAGAATAAACTAAATTCTTAAAAACAATGATTACGATGAAGGCATGTGAATTAATAAAAATCCACAAAAGATGGACTCCACATGAGCGCACTGGTCCTAGTGCCCATGTTTCTTAATCCATCATCCCAAAAGAGGAAGATCCATGGTCATTCCAAAACCCCTATGTGATTGATTCTATTATTCTAAATCTAGATTTTTTTGGTCATTTCCATTCAGATTAACATGTGATCAAACCAATTAATTACTTTGATAGATCAACAGTAATTAGAACCAACAGCCATCTAGAAGTCATTCTAAGGAATTAGTTGATTTAAATCATGGCTAAGGGGCTATTACCCTTGCCTCGATAGAGAACTACTTGCTCATGCTTGTGGAGAAAAGGGAGACAAATGAAAGAAGTGTTCTAGACATAAAGAAGTGTTCTAGCCATAGTCTAGACTTATCAAAGGATTAGTTCATTAGGCTATAGATAATGAAATGGCTGAAGCTTAATTCCTTGCTCCGGTCCACAGAAGAAGAAGAACAAGAAGAAGAAGTAAACTAGATCTAAATGAGCAAGGTAAAAGAACAACAACGGTAGGAAACACTTAGCTTGTAAAAACCAATCTTTATTGATGAATAGACCACAATAACATAAGAATGCAAGAATGATTGCTTAGAAATCCTGATACAAAGATGATACAAAAGATGATGTGAATGATGGAAAACCCCCACTCTATTTATAGGAGAATGATGGGGTAGTCTTCTCTCAAAAGAGGGGGAAAAGGGGGGGGGGCTGACAGTTTGCATTTTTTAGATCTAGTCAAGAGACTCTTGATTGTCTTTAATTATCTTGACCATGTAACTCTCTTTAATGTAGTTTCTCACAAAAGAGATTTCGAGCAAATGCCTGCTATCTAGAGAAGTTAAAGTACATCCAAAATATTATTTTGTTGTAGGCCTTTGGATTTCATTTCCAAATCATATTCTAACATTAAATTATGCCTTGGGATGTGAGAGTAATGTCAATTTTGGTGCAGGATATATATTTAAATCAGCACTATGGAAAAACTGAAATGCATCCTACCTTCGTCTTTTCTTATCTTCAATAATTCCTGAAAATTGAGAGAAATATCATAAGAATTCATAAAATGAATATTGACAGAATGAAAGTACAATTGATTTCTGAATTAAAATAAAATTACCAAAAAACTCTTGATTAATTATCCTAAATGATGCACAAATAAATGATGAATATGCATTCATCAAAATACCCCGAACTTGAATCTTTGCTTGTCCTCAAGTAAATTAAATTACAATTAAGGCCCAATTTATACTTCCAATATGTCATTCCTCACCCTTGTAACATTACTATAATTCTTTCCTCCAATTTTTGGCCAAGTGACCCAATCTCCTAGAACCACGTAGCATAAAGTTATTAAACAATTATCACATCTTGCTTCAAAAATGAGATTTTGTAGAATAATAGGCTTCATCTTATTTCACTTTGACTCTCTCAATTTTTTTGTAAGTTTTTTCACAAGAACAAGATGAAATTGGGGGGTGAAAATAGAGAAAGAAGTGATGAAAAAATATTGATCCCTCCTCTTTTCAACTCAGGATATGAATTTGTGGAGTTGTGTCTACATTAGTCACAATTTCACTTTTGGCATCTTTTGATGGTACGCCCCTTTGTGGGTTATGGAGTTTTTATTTTGGGAAGCATGCCACTCCGGACTTGATTTTTGTCCGGTGGTGATTCTTTGCTTCTCTTTTTTAGAAAAAAATAGAGGGAAGGAAGAGATGTTCTTGTGCTTATAACTTCAACATTTTTTTCATATATTTTTATCAGAGAGTGGCATTGCTCTAGTTACGGTATTCCTATAAATCACATCATACAAATTTTATAACAAGATAATCCATTACTTAAATATAGGGAAACATTATGCTTGGTTCTGATCGATTCCTAATGACTTGCCAACTTTTACAAGGAGTGATATTATTTAGGGGTCCTAGGTGACTCGTTGGTTTCAGACATGGAAATTTGTAATAGATTTTGCAAGAAAATTTACTAAACTCAAGGGGGTAAAATGATAAATATCTATTCAAACTGGCCGACTAGGTAATGACCTTTTTATAATAAAAGAAACTATAACATGGCTGACTAGATATTGGCTATAAAAGAAGAAAATATAGAAGTAACTATATGAAAAACAAAGGAAAACAAGATGTTCAAAGGAAAAGATAAGGGGGGAAAGTAGAAACATACCACCCACCTCCATCCCGGAGTTAGATTTTTGCTCATCCCGAGCAAAACCCAAACTCGAGATGGAGGAAAGAAAATTTTTGGATTCACCAAGAAGCCCTGGTAGCTCAAAATATGTCCATATGAAGGGAATGTCAATGATGGTTGGGGCTTTGAATAGAGGATCTTCATGGTACACCCAATGGATGGGTGGTCATGGAAGCTTTAAGAGGGTTTCTGAATGATATTGCTTGTCACCTCACAGTCCTTTGAGTAGGATCCACATATCTTCTTTCAGTAGTGAAAGTAGTGTTGGAGATGAATGTGGATTGGGGGAGATTGGTGGGTGCCAGTTGGGTAACAAATCTAGTGTCAGATTTGGAAGATTAGGCAGAGGATCTAGCTCGAGTATCTTTTTGCCGCCTAGATCTACATGTAGTGGAGAGGGTGCCAGTATTGGAAGAATTGGTTTGTTAGCTGAGTAAACAATCACATGGGGATGTATGTCTTCCTGGTGGATTATGCAACAAGGTGCATCTGAATTCCTTACCCCATAAATGGAAGCCAGTGTATTTGGTGTGCACAACTCGCAAATGGAATAATTTTCATCATAATTATCAAAAATGATCAAGCTAGGTTGTTCCATTTCTATTGGGGAATTCTCCATCTCTTATTCATAAAAGATCCCATCAACATGGATGTCTATGGAGTCATCGGGCTCCTTTACTATGTTATAGGGGAGATATGATTCCCTTATAGGACATGTACCCAACTCAATGGGCTCAGAAGGGATCATCTCACAATATAATGGTGGAATCTAAGGTTCTTGCGGTAGTGGAATCACCTCATCAGGTTCAACCAGATGTGAAAAAAGAGGTGGTTGAGTGAGGGCATAGTGCTCTTGATGAGGAAGCCTTTCAAAAGAATCCAATAGTGCAACTTGGCAAGGTGATGGTACATTGGTCATAATAGGCTCAATCAATATGGGATGATTTTTGTAAACATTCAAATATGGGCCTACAACTGAGAAAGGTGGTGGATCCTTAGGTTTTTGGGATGTTCTTTGAGCCCACCAGTCTTTAACCTTTTTGTGAAAAGATTCTTGATTCATGAATTTATCCACATAGGCCTCCATCCACTCATTTTCTGACTTATATGGATAGTCAGGGCCCCATACAGCTATGGCCCTAGCTAAACAAGGTTCTTCATTTGTGGCATCCTTAATTTCTTTAGAACACCTATCCATATCCTGATCAAGGTTGTGTGGAATCTCAAATACTTCACATTGGACTTCTTCTAAGGGTGGCGGATCATGACGCAGAAAGGGTTCAAATGAAGCAGCTTGGTCATTCACATCCACTAGATTAACATCCACAATGGAAGTGATTGGTGGAGCTTCAGGTACTGGGGTTGGTTCTACTTGATTGAAGATGATATAATCATCGTCGTCATCATCGATTAAAATCATCCTTAGCCTCTCTAGTTCCAGATTAAAAAATGGCAGCGCAGAATTGGCATTCGGCGAGCGTTGCATATATAGTTAACGTGACAGTTAATATTGAGTGTAGGAAAAACATAATGTTGGAATGGAAACTCAATAGAAAAGGAGATAGCACTTCCAGAATGTTACTCGGTAGGCATAAAAAATGAAAAAAAAGTTTACAAAAGTTTTTGGGGTTTGAGAAAATAATTTGTTGTCCCCGATAATGGCACCAAATTGTTAATGCATCGAAGTGCACTAAAATCACTAAGATAATTATCCTAGAGTTTAATCATTTTTCAACTTTCTGATTAAGGTTAGTATAGACAGGGTTGATCCCAAAGGATAACATTTTTAAGATTGTTAAATCTAATCACAATGGTTTTGAAGAAATTTTTATTTCTTTTTTAATATTTTTTTTAGAATAGAAAGTAAAGATTGGGTTGGGGGTTGATGATTATAACTAAGATAAAAAGAAAAATAAAAGAACAAGATTGCACGTAACAAGAAATAATTTGCCCTGCAACAAGGAAAATTGAGGTGATTGTTTGCACAAGTAAACTATTTTGAATGAGAGACTAGAATGTAAAGGGAGCAGATCAAACACAAGAATAAATCAAGAGATGGAGAATCGAGGCTTTAGGAGTTTTCACCACCTTAGCCTAGGTGAGAATAGACTAAATCCTTAAAAATGACGATTACGATGAAGGCATGCAAATTAATAAAAATCCACAAAAGATGGACTCCACATGAGCCCATTGGTCCTGGTGCCCATGTTTCTTAATCCATCATCCTAAAAGAGGAAGATCCACAGTCATTTCAAAGCCACTATGTGATTGATTCTATTGTTCTAAGTCCGGATTTCCATGGTCATTTCCATCCGGATTAACATGTGATCAAATCAATTAATTACATTGATAGATCAATGGTTATTAGAACCAAAATCCATCTAGAAGTCATTCAAAGGAATTAGTCAATTTAAGCCATGGATAAGGGGCTATTCCCCTTTCTACAATAGAGAACTACTCGCTCATGCTTGAGGAGAAAAGGGACACAGAGGAAAGAAGTGTTCTAGCCATAGTCTAGACTTATCAAAGGATTAGTTCCTTTGGCAAGAGACAATGAAATGGTCGATGCTTAATTCCTTGCTCCAGTCCACGTTAGAAGAAGAAGAAGAAAACTAGATCTAAATGAGCAAGGTAAAAGAACAACAATTGAAGGAAACACTTAGCTTGTAAAAACCAATCTTTAATGATGAATAGAACACAATAACATAAGAACGCAAGAATGATTGCTCAGAAATCCTCATACAAAGATGATACAAAATATGATGTGAAAGATGGAGAACCCCCCCTTCTTTTATAGGAGAAGGATGGGGTAGGCTTCTCTCAAAAGAGGAGGAAAAAAGGGGGGGAACCGGAATTTTGAATTTTTTAGATCTAGTCAATAGACTCTTGATTGTCTTTAATTATCTTGACTATATAACTCTCTTTAATGCAAATTCTCACAGCAGCAATTTCGAGAACATTCCTGATATCTAAAGAATTTAAAGTACATCCAAAAATATGATTTTCCTATATGCCTTTCAATTTCTTTTCCAACTCATATTTGAACATTAAATTCTTCCTTGGGATGTGAGAGTTATGCCAATTTTGGTGCAGGATATATATCTAAATCAGCACTGTGGGAAAACTAAAATGCTTCCTACCTTCATCTCTTCTTATCTTCAATAATTCTTGAAAATTGAGAGAAATCTCACAAGAATTCATAAATGAATATTGAGAGAATGAAAGTACAATTGATTTCTAAATTAAAATAAAATTACCAAAGAACTCTTGATTAATTATCCTAAATGATGCACAAATAAATGATGAATATGCATTCATCAAAGATTTTCTGATGAACTAAATTACAAAGTACAAAACATACATGAAACTAAGAATGAAACATGTTTTATACTATGAGAAAGTTATAATGACGATGGGATTCATCATCAATGCCTACAAAATTGTTATAAACATTGCATCATTCATTTGTATAAATATTGGATTGGATTCAAGAGATTCCATATCCTTTCAGAGTATGAAATCCACATGAACTGATCTCCATGTAGGTTCAAGGTTTTGTTACTTATGGATCTTTAATATATTGCACCAAAGAAATCCCTTCAGTGTTCCCATATGGGATTCAACAATATTATTTAGTGTTCTATTCCTAGTTATCAAGGTCTCTACATATAGTATTATAACAATAATGTAAGATAGATGGCCAAGATATAAAATAGTATTAAACAATCAATGATCAATCTAGGTGTTCATATAAATAAATACTAAATTGTACATATAGAATAGGGTAACGGGGCTAATCCAAGTGTCCTAGTTAATGATTTTCTCTCCAATAATGTTCATGATACAAAAAGAGAGAACACGAATCTCATGGAAAAGATAGCACCATGGAGGAGATTACTCAGTAGCCTTGTCACCACTCCCTAAATGATGGCTGCAAACTCCAATCGCGTCATTTGTGGAGTGTGTGTCCACGCCAAGTTGTCAAATTCTATATCTAGCTCTCTTTGGCGGTAGATAGAGTTGTAGATGGGGAAAAAATGGTCATGAAAAATTAGTTTGAACTTTCCCTAAAGTGTTTTTACATCAACATACAAAATACCAGATCAGTCCAAATTATTCAAGGTTATCATCCTTTTACTATAGAGTTCCATCACAAATGTTTTGAGTGACTCTAGGCTCATTTGACCATCTGGATGTAGTCATTTAATATATCCATTGTGTATATAGTTGAATTGTCTTTCCAATCCAATGTGAATCTTTTGATTCTGACATCAGATGTGCAATATAGAGTCGTTTTACCGGATGGGTATGTATGAATGGAACTCTCGCCAACTGATAGAGTTGGGGAGTGAGGATTTAATGTTTCATTTTTGTAATGGGAATTCATGGGGAGTTTATGACTTCTCCTCTTCTCCTTGCATCAATGTTTTTACTTAATATATTAAAATTTAATGGAGAGTTTATGACTTCTTCTTCATTTCCACCTACAAATAAAACATAAATAAACTAATTGAATACCTAATTTGTTGCATAAACAACTAAAAAGATAAAACAAGTGAAATATTTAATAAAATGTAAAATAAATATGTAAAACTAAATCTAAAATGTAGCAATAAAAACGATGAATAGACATTCATTGCAACCCCAAGCTTGAACATTTTGCATTCTCGAGTAACACAAAATTCAAAATGTTCTCCAGATAAATACCTCCAACTAATGTACATGCCTCATACTCACATCTTGTTTGAATCCCAATCACAAATATGGCCAAGAAACCCAACCTCTTGGGATCACAAAACACAACTTGCCATATCGTCATTCTCAATTTTGCTTCACAATGCCACTTCCTCAACAACATACCACATAAGTCTATTGATTTCGTGAAAAATTAAGGATTCCCTAAAAATCACAAGTATACACATAATACAACACTACAATATGTAAAATGGATATCAATGGATCATGTAATGAGCCTAGGTGGAAAATGGAGTGAATCGAGAAATGGAAGGAAGAATGCACATTTCTCCTTTATTCATACTAAGATTACATTTTACATGTGCAAATACATCTATTTCACTTTTTGTGTACTTTGGCATCTTTTATTTGGCGATACAAACCTATAACACAAAGACGGGTATGGAAGAAGATATTAAAGGGGGAAGGGTGGTTTGCCACCTTGATCTTTAGATTTGGCACACTTTATGGATTTTTTTATTTTCATTTTGGTACATGGAAGGTAAGAAGATGGAAGATGAAGTGTAGAAGAGGGTTTGTATCATATGCAACACTTGTTTGTATGATTAAATACATCAAATTATTTTTCTAATTCACCTCAATAATGATATGATATGGGGATACATGGAAATTCTACATATATGTTTCACCAATCAATAGAAGGAATGTTGTATTCAATCTATACTGGTTCCTATAACACCTTCCATCTTATCTAGGGAACATGATGCATATAATCATTGGCTACAAAGGGTAATTTTCTAACCATTGTCATGTTTCATAAGATATTAATAACTTACATAGAACAAGGAGGTTGTATATATGCAATCGTGAATGTAAATTAAGTTGGATGAATAGTGCTACATAAAAGAATCATGTTGATCCTCTTAAAGCTAGTAACATAAGAATGTTATATATTCTATTTGTTGACGACGTGATGATCTTTGCTAAAGCAAATGTCAAAATACTAGTAATCTCAAACATATGTTGGATTACTTTGGGAATGATTCTAGTTAAGTTATGAACTTGGAGAAGAGTTATGTTTTTTGTAGTTATAATGTTGATATTGATAATATGGCTCTTATTCTCAGTATTAAAATAGGAGCTTTTCCTATGTGATATTTGGGTTTACCACTCTGCTGTGGGAAAATGAAGAGCTCTTATATATTGTTTACCTATGATCGATAAAATTAGGAAAAAAAATGGAGAATTAGAGGATGAGAACTCTGTCATTTGGAGGAATAATTGAGTTAGTCAATTCTACCCTTACTGCCCTTCAGCTTTTTCAGTCATCTACTTTCCCTTCACATGCTACCATTATTGAGGAAATCAATAAACTTTGTAGGGATTTTATATGGGGAGGTCACTTTCTTGATAAAAATTGCACTATGTGATTGGAGGTTACTCTATAGGCCCAAAAAAGAAGGGGGTCTAGGAATCAGGGAAGTGAGGGTAACTATAAGGTAGGTCTATTGGTTAATGTCTGTAATGCTACCTCAAAAAAAGACACACTTTGGGTGAAATGGCTCAATGAGAATATCTTAAATATGACTCCTATTGGTCTTGTGAGGTTAAGGCAAAAATATCCTAGATGTTGAAGCATGTTGTGGAGTAGAGAAATACTTTGTTTCCTATGATTAAGATCAAAATTGGTGATAGTAGTAGCTTTAGGATCTGGAAATATCTTTACTTTCCAGGGAATAATTTTCTTGGAGATTGCATTGACCCAAGAAATGTTATCAAGATCAAGTTTGGGAGCTCCATTTTTCTAGATAATATGATCAACAATGGGGAGCATAGTATCCCAGAGAACAGAAGTTTCAGTGAGCTCAAAGGGTAAATTAGTAATGCAGATATTTAGTTACATGAAAAGGGTAAGATTATCATCATTAGAAATTTGTTTTGAAGCTTGAAGATGTATGGAATATTACTAGAATTGATTACCCTGTTCTAAAATGGGCCACTTGGATTTCAAAATGTAATCATTTGAGTAATTTTATTATGATGACTTGGGAGATTTTTTTTGGAAAATTGCCTTCCTTGGATTATCTACAGAATTATTGTATTATGTTAGCTTATAGATGTTCTTTAATTGAGAATGATTATTGTCCATGTCTTTTCTGAGTATTCATTCCTCTAAGGAGTTATGGTAGAAGGCCAGGAGGAGTCTTGATATTTCTAAAGCACTTAGGATGCCTAAATATTGTGTGGACTAGTATCTGAAGATGCAACATCTTTCTTGTTCTACTATTCTTCATATGATTTGAGTGGAGAGGAACAACAGAAGCTTCAAAGGAAAAAAAGTTGATGTGGAGATTGTTGGATTTACATAGTTGACATTTTAAATTTGTACATATAGTTTCTTTTTGTCATTTGCTTATATAGGATGTTGTATAGACATGTTTTTTATTCATATATGTATAACGACTATGGACTATTTTGATTTTAGTCAATAAAGAGGAGGAAGGTGCTTATTGAGAAAATTAAAATTAAGCCGAATAGATAATGACTTCAACTAACATTGCAAGAACTATGAAATTAAATGAAACAATTTTAAGCTACATGTAATGCAAGTAAAAAAAAATGCAACGGATGCATGCAAAGCTAAAAACTACTAAAATTAAATAATGAAAATAAAAGAGATAGGTGTGGGTGGAATGGAGTATGTAAAATAAAAAAATGAAAATAAAAGAGATAGGTGTGGGTGGAATGGAGTATGTACCACACAACCTCTACCTTGAGCTTAGGAATTTATTGTCTCCAAGCAAATATGAAACACAAGATGGAGAGGAAGAAATCCTTAATGATCATCCAGGAGGTCCTAGCAACTCAGAGAAGGTCCAATTGAAGGGAATATGAACAAGGGTTGGAACCTAGAACATGTGAGCCCCATGGTGCAATATGTGATCAAGTGGCCACAGTAGCTCAAAGGTATTGTTTGGATACCTAAAATGATTTTATCTTTCACTCCACAATCCATTCAGTATGACCCACCAATACTCCTTGTCAGTAGAGGGGAAATGAAGTAGCAGCATGTGGATCGGGAAGAAGTGGAACAATGAAGGAGTGGTTCCTATCTGGTGGTCTCAGGATCTGCTCAGATGTGAATGTTGGAGGTGGACTACCTACTTTAGTGGCTAAGGTAGTATCCACAAACTCTATAGCTTGTGCAGCCAATTGTGCTAGATCAGGTGAAGGACCCAATGTTGGTTTCTTCTCATCACATAAGTTAGCATATTAAAAAAAGTGATGCTAGCGTAGGAGAATTGTCCTCAATTGTAAAGACATCCTGGTGAAAAAATTCATGCAGATATTCATTATCTTGATCTACCATCCAATCAACATTGGTATAAGAAAAAGCAATGGGGTACTACACATTGTTAACATGTGGCTCTGGATACTTCATGTGGAATACACCCAACTCATCCATGGTTGTAGCAATAAATAAAATGAGAGAGGTGATATAAAAATGAATCTATGGTGGCATATATACCTATTGTTAGGGTTGCACCTCATAATTACTTCACGTGGAATACACCCAACTCATCCATGGGTGTAGCAATAAATAAAATGAGAGAGGTGATATAAAAATGAATCTATGGTGGCATATATACTTGTTGTTAGGGTTGCACCTCATAATCAGCTACCATGTCATGATCATTCTCACATCGACAATTTTATATTGAAATTTCAAAGTCGCTATCTGAAAAGGATGGAATAAAAGTATACATGTCAACCTCTAGCTCCAGTTCCTCATTTGTTCCACAGTCAGTGTATCATGCATCATCATCTCAAGAATGACACAAACATCCTCCTACTCATTGATAATGAATGTGGGCTGATCCATCTTCCTTGGGGTGCCCTATAATTGCCTTCATATGATGTGACTGACATAAACAGTTATGGTCTCAGTTGGATCAGCTAGCATTACTTGTTGAGCCACAATTCTTTTACCCAAAGAATCTTCATGAACTAGCATTGCTTGTTGAGCCACAATTCTTTTACCCAATTGAGCCACAATTATTTTACCCAAAGAATCTTCATGAACTAGCATTGCTTGTTGATCAGCTAGCATTACTTTTTTTTTTGAAAGCAAACAGATTCATTCATTACTCAAGCCATACGGCATCTACAAGTAGAGAAGTACAACCAGAAGAAATCTAGATCAGTCAAGAATATATATCTAACACCACTATCACTCATATTGGAACGAGATTGAAACACTTCTGCATAGAACTCTCTTCTTTGTGGCTGACCAAAGCAGCTATTTTGAGAGATACCTTCAACTTGAGCATAAGGCAGCGGCATTAAGCATGAACCCGACTGAGACTCCATCTGATTATTGACTCTACCATCCATGGCACGGCTCGAGTAGAAAAGAACCTGAGGCAAAAATGAGACCAACCAGGGATCTCGTCACTCTCACGAAAGGAGAGACACCTAAACCCTGAAGGGAGAGACAAACGTCGAAGGAACATGGCGAGAAGAAGGCAAGAAACTGCCTAGAACCAGGACAAAAATGAAAGACAGTGAGCTGACAAAGACTGAACTGAAAAATAGAGTGAAAGCAGCAAAGCGAGAAATGCCCTCTCCCCAACAGATCCACGCCAAAAGTTTCGTGGCGGCCACCTCCTTGCCTCCACCAAGCGATTAGCTTCGCCGGAGACGAATCCACGAAACCGCCACTCCACCACCCTGAAGCCCCGATCTAAAGGCACGAAGGACAAAGATGACGGAGAGGAGAACCAACCAGCCCCAGCCCCAGCACCGCACGATCTACGAAGAGGACAGTCGCCCGACGAATGCCCAGGGGGAGAGGGTGGCTACGCGTCGGTAGCCGACCACCTCCCCCGAGCGGGAGAGTCCCACACAAGAACCCTAGCCACCTCCGGAGGGCAGTGGGGGAGTTAGACGTGGGGGAAGGGGGCTTATTCAAAATGCATCAGCTAGCATTACTTATTGGACATATAACATGTTCTGTAGGGCATCCATCCTATCATATTTGTTAGGTGGATATTGATCTACATAATAAGGCTCTATGCCATAACTCCCAAAATATTGTTAGTTATGGTCCACTGTCTGGATAATCATCTTCAAAGAATGTCTCTTCACAATATCTTCCAAAATATTGTTGATTTGCATAATGCTTCATATATAGTTTTAAGGTATCTAGAATTATGCTCGATGTTGAGCCTCTGAATGGTTACTTTTTATTGTGGAGTTCATTCATGGAAGCCCTTGTGCTGGTTTTGGATCCTAGAATTTTTTGAGCAACAATCCTACACATCAATACTTTATCTTGTAGACTCTATTCTTGGAAACCATTTATATCTCAATTGAAAGAATTGAGCATTTGACATTATTTGGTTTGCAATATTGGGTACTCCATTTCAATATAGTCCCAAAATAAAAAATTGAGTACCAGGATTTAGATAAAATACCAATGAATGAATATAGAAATAGTTTTTTATAGAAGAATAAAAACAATAAGTTACAAAAATATAAGATAGAGATAAAAATATATAAGCTATAATAAATTATCAAACCAAAATAAAAATTATAAATATACATGATAAATTATAAAAAACTAAGGGAGTTAATGAAATCAAATAATTACAAAAACACACTAAGACAATATAAAACAAACAAAAAGTTACAAATTACAAAAAAAATAGAAAAAAGAAATTCTACCTCTATCTCAATAGAATAAAAACCCCTGATGTGTCTTAGAGCGGATGGTAGGGTTTGGAGGTCTGGCGAGAGGCGGCGGCCGTGGCGTCCGTGGTTTGGCAGGAGGGCGGGGCTTTCGTCCCCCGGAAGGATGGGATCCTAGACATACTCCGACTCAGGCGCAAACTCTGGAGCCGATGATGATGGGCAGTGAGGCAACGTCCTCCGATCCACCCGCTGATACCACCGATGAGGGTACCCCGCACCGTCCCCCCGTTTTAACCACTGATGTTCTCCAGAATGTGGGGATCAACCTCCTTTACGCATCGCACGCAGAGACTCACAACCCGTCACAGAAGAAACAACCGAACCCCAACATGGAGACGGATAGAGCTAACCTTGACGCGGCGGCGTTTCCTAACCTGTAGGGGGGGTAACCCGAACGCGTCTTCCCAAAACCATGGGGCGAACAACATCCCCCTCTCATACAGTGACATCGCGAGAGTAACTTGTAGAACGATTATGGGGTTCGAGGACGCAGAGGTTGTGCTGAATAAGGAGGATATCCAAATCAAAGTGCAGGACAGAATTCCACATATGGAAATCAACCCGGGGAAGTACAACATGCTGATGAAGCCGTGGTGCTACACTGTCATCGTCAAGGTGCTGGGGAAAGATGTCGGCTTCATGGCGCTTCAGACATGCATCAAGGCTTTGTGGAACCCGATCGGAAGCATGCAACTAATTGACCTTGAGAATAACTATTACCTGGTGCAATTCCTCCGTGAAGATGACTACACAAAGGCCTTAACGGGAGGCCTGTGGCCGATGATGGGGTCATACCTGTCGGTGCAACCCTGGGATCCTGATTTCTCCCCGTCTGACGTAAACCCAAGATACGTGGTGGCTTGGGTCAGAATCCCAAAACTCCCCATATTCCTATATCAACAAAGGATCCTAGAGGAGGTGGGTGATTCCATCGGATCAACGGTGAAGGTTGATAATAATACCATACTGAAAAGATGCGGAAAATTCTCTAGAGTTGCAGTGAAGCTGGACACCACCAAGCCGCTCACGACCTCGATCATCACCCAGGATGAGAGGTACCTATTGGAGTACGAGAATCTACCTTCTATCTGTATGTATTGCGGGTGTATTGGGCATCAGGAGAACATGTGCAAGACGAAGGCAGACATCGAGGTGGCGGCCAAAAGAACCGTGGAGGAAGGAGATGCGCCGGCTATGCCGGTCCCGCTCGGCGACTTCACCAACGCCCTACATGCAAAACCCATGCAACGCAGACTGCGAAAACAGCCACCACCACCACAACAAGCACGCGCCCCCCCGAGCAACATATTTGAAAACCTCCCGATTGAAGAGGAGGAAACCTCGGAGCAGGTTAACCCATAGCAAGCAGCCAACAGAATCACTGGAATCGACTGGAGGGCGAGAAAGGAGAACTCGAAGAAGAACCACCAAACAAAGGAACCACTATCACAGCGGCAACCACCAAACCAAGCACCTAACAAACCTAACACTGCAGCACCCGCTCGACCAGTAGATAGGCCATAAAGAGGAAAAGATAACACTCATACGGTGACAGAGATCGCGGAGGGTGACATTGTCGTGGTTACAGATAGCGGAGGAGACACCTTGCGGAACCTTTCTTTATGCTTCGGGCAGTATACGCCGCAACCAAGCAACAATAGGAGGCCTGGGCAGAGGCCAAATCCTCCACAAGGGGGAGGCTCGGTGGGCATCCATCTCAGGAACCGCAAAGTTAGTGCGACGCCGGAAAGACAGAAACTGGGGGCTAGAAAGAGGGGCAAAAAACAACATATTGAGTCTGATAACCTGACGGAAGAGGGTGAAGCTAACCCTTTCGTCACCAGCATTGTTGTTTAATGATCTGCGCCGCATGGAATGTCCAAGGAATTGGCAAAGAGGACATTCAAAATGCAATCCGACATTACAAAAACTCTCTGAGAATAGATATCCTTGCAATTGTAGAGCCGCGGATTAGTGGTACGCGAGCAGACACCATCATCAAGAGTCTTCAGTTCGACAAATCTCATCGCGTTGAGGCGGTGGGCTACTCCAGTGGAATCTGGGTGCTATGGCACCGTAGTATAGGAGCAGTGGAGGTTTTGGCTCTGCATCGTCAATTTATCCATTGCCTCATCAACAAAACTCTTCTCATCACTTTCGTTTATGCTAGCCCCCAGCAGCAGAGATGGAAATGTCTGTGGAGTCATCTTCATACCTTAGTGTCTGCATCAACGCTGCCTTGGTTGGTGTTAGGCGATTTCAATGCCATTCTTTCTCCTGAAGAGAAGAGCGGTAGCGACCATGTCAACCTATCCAGCTGTCGGGATTTTGCTGAGGCGCTGGCGTCAGCTGGATTAGAGGACCTCGGTGCATCAGGTCCCAGAATGACTTTCAAGCGTGGTTGCCTGCAGGAGAGACTCGATCGAGCCGTTGCAAACCAGGACTGGTGCGACAGTTACCCAAACTCCTCTGTCGAAGTTCTGCCTCGGGTTGCATCGGATCATGCACCGATTTTGGTGAGGACCAACATACGCAAAACCAACTATACAAAACATATCAAAACCAGCACCAGATGGCTTGCGCGGGAGTCATTCGCTGCTCTCATTCAAAGCAGATGGGATATTGAGTAGGACTACACCAGAGTAGCCACCGCTTTCATGGCAGCAGCCGATAAGTGGGACTACGAGGAACGCAAGAATGAAAGGAAGCAAAAGAACCTCCTTCTGACCAAATTATCCAGGAAACAAACGGAACTGAGTACCTGCTATAGCAAAGATCTTGACAGGCAAATAGGGATGCTCTAGTGTGAATACATGGACACCCTTGCGACGGAGGAAACGGAGTGGAGGCAAAAAGCAAGATGTGATTGGTTGAAGATGGGGGACGCCAATACTGCCTACTACCAATCCCTTGTCAAGGCGAAGAGAAGGGAAAATACGATTCTAAAATTGAAGAATGAGCAAGGTGTATGGATCGCAGATGACAAAGTGCTCGAGGATCTAGTCAGGGATCACTTCCAAAAGCTCTTCACGGACGACCGCCCCGCCGCCGCAATACAAGCCACCTCCACCTACCCGGGAGCCTTCCCTTCCTGGGATCCCACGACATCCCAGTGGGTTGGTCATATGCCGGACGATGATGAGATCCTAGAAGTCCTTAATCGGATGAACCCGATCAAGGCCACAGGCCCTGACGGCATTGATGTCGGCTTTCTACAAAAGAATTGGCATACTATCAAACACTCTTTAAAACTCACCATTTCTCAGTGTTTTGCAGGGCAGCAAATTCCACATTCGATGGCCTCTTCCACCTTGGTGTTGATCCCAAAGAACACTACGCCTGAGAATTGCAACCATCTCCGGTCGATCGCCTTAAATAATGTCAGCATGAAGTTGGTCTCTAAGATCATTATGGAGAGGATTAAGCCCTTCTTGAGCGACTGGATCTTGCCAAATCAGACGAGCTTCATCCCGGGGCGTCGCATCTCTGATAATACCATCCTTCTTCAAGAGGTGATCCACACCATGAGAACGCGGAATAATGGACCGAAAACTATGATCCTGAAGCTCGATCTGGCCAAGGCATTTGACAGAATGAGCTGGAGCTTCATACACAACACCTTAAAGAGAACACCTATATCTGCTCATATCATCACAGTGATAATGAACATTGTGACCAGCGGAAGCATAGCCATTGCGTGGAGGGGCAAAACCTTACCTGATTTCAAGGCGTCGAGTGGAGTTCGACAAGGGGACCCATTGTCCCTGTACCTATTTGTTCTCTGTCTTGAGCGGTTGAGCCAGGACATTGCCATGTTGGAGGCGGAAGGTAAATGGAAACTGATGTGCATCACTAGGCGTGGCCCTAAGTTGACTCACTTATGCTTTGCCGATGACATCACCTTATTTGGGGAAGCTACAGTGGAGCAAGCTCAGCTTATCAACTTGTGTTTCCAACGGTTCGGCGATGCGTCCAGCCCAAAATTCTCTTTGTCCCCGGACATGGTGCCAAAATAAATATGGAAATTATCATACTAAAAAATTCATCTAAATAGAACTCCCTAAGTTTTTACCTAAACTATTTATAATAATCACCATCTGTAAGTAGATGGACCTTATCATAGTATAGATAAGGATCAAACCCAAGACACAATATGTTTAAGAAAAAATTGGATTTTTAACATCATTTAGAAAAAATAATTAATAAGGATAATTGTTTGAAGATGGTTTATAACTATATTAAATAAGAAATAATATTAAATTAAACAAACTAAGAAATAATGTTTACACTATGATAAAATTACTAAGACGATGGCATTAACCAACATTGCCTATGTAACTATTATAAATATCACATCATTCATTTGAATGAACACTTGATTAGGGCCAAGGTATTTCATATACTTTCTAAGTATAAAATCCACATGGACTGATATCCCCTTATTATTGAGGTCTCATTACCTACAAATCCTTAATTTGTCGCCCCATAGAACAACCTTCAATAGTCTCATCCAGGGTTCAACAATATTGTTTGGTGTTCAGGTCCTAGTTTGGAAGCCATGTACATCAAGAATTATAAGAATCATGTAATAAAGATGATCATGTTATAAAGTAATAATTTAAATAATCAATTACTAATCCACACATTCATACACATAACAATTTACAATGTAGAAACAGACTACGAACAACATCACTAATCTTCATCTCCTAGTAAAAGACCTACTCTCTAATTATGTTTGTGATACAAAAAGATAGAGAGAAGAATACACTCATGGTGTTGATGGCATCGTTGAGGATAAGCACAGCGGTCTAGTCACAACTTCCTAAATGATGTGGCAATCTCCATTAGCATCCTCTACGTCAAGCCTTCAACATCTATATCTGGATCTCCTTGACGGAGTCTAGGGTTGTATCTAGGAGATAAAAGATCATGAAACCTTATTTTGGATGTCCTCCAAGTACTTTGACATCACCCCGCAAAATATTAGATCCATCCAAATTTATCCAAGGGTTGTCAATAGCTTGTTGTAGATCCCTATCATAGGAGTTTCAATCAACTTAAGTGTCCACTGACTGAGTGGAAGTAGTTAATAAATATATTTGTTGTGTAGATAATTTATTTACCTTTTCAAGCCGATTTGACTCATTCATTTCTGACAATAGATGTTGAATTTAGGGTCATTTTATTATCTGGATACATATTTAAGATCCTCTCTCCAATTAATGGAGTTGGGATTGACAATTAATGGTTAAGTTTATTTAATGAGAATTTTATAGGAAGTTTATGAATTCACCTCTTCTTCTTGCATCAATGCTTTTATTTGCTACATCAAAATTTTATAAAGAGTTTATGACTTCTCATCTTCTCCTTGAATCAATCTATAATTAAAGATAAAAAAACTAACTAAATACCAAATAAATTACATAAGCAACTAAAAAGCTAAAAAAATAAAGTATTGAGTAGAATGCAAGGAAAACATACAAAAATGTATCTAAAATGCAACTATGAAACATGATATATAGACACTCATCATAACCCAACCATATTAGGACTCATCCATGGTTCCAATATGGAAATCTCATCAGTGTTAAAACTGCTTCCCAGTTGAGGGGGGGATAGGTGAACAACTAAGTTTGGGGTCCTCTTGGGTTTCGAATTAATCAACAAAAGCATTATAGGAACCAAGGGACATACATAAACAATTTCCAAAACCATGTCTACAATTAGGAGAAATAGTTCCAAAATCCCAATAAAATATCACAAATGTAACAAGCTAGTGTTCTTTCTTTCGATGAAGATAAGCTTTTTACTATATGGAAGATCCTCTGATTGCAAAAATCTATAATTTATGGTGAGCCATCAATATTCTCAAACCGTAAGCCTAACATGAGTCCATTGATTCTTAGTTGGCCTAACTTTATGTATCTTTATGCCCTCCTACAAGTACATTTGCAAGTCATCTAGAGGACAATCCAAGGCATATAGAGAAGCTCAAAGTGGTGAAAACTCATTCTGGTTTTTCCATTCTAGATATAATAACCCATGCCCCAATGACATCTAGCTAGGGTGACAAGAATGATATGGATACTACTCCAAACATTGGAATTCCATGCCGACCTCAATGCAGCCTGACATTCCCACATAAATGCCATTGTGCCATACCACAATCGACAGAGTCATATCGTATTAGAAACCATATTCAATTAATATAAAGAAATTATGACGAAAATGTATGTTAACATCACATTACCAGATGTCATCATTGCAATGCCACAATGGTCTGAATTCTCTAAGATCTTTCACAATCATAAATACAAAAATGACAAAATAGTGAAGTTAGAAAGAACATAATTAGATAGTTTTTGAATAAAATGAAGCGTGAGAGCAAAGATCCTTGTTCCTTTGGGATTTCTTTCTCTGTAAGAAACTCCACCTTACAGACTAATTTGGCTAATCTTGGAGCTAGAATCTTCATCACACCTCTTATCTTATGTAAGAGACTCAACCTTACTCATGCATTACCCACTAGAATGATCATTTGGCTTGCTAATTCCTCTATGACTAAGGTAATCAGTATTGTAGATGCTATTCACATAAGAGTTGGTGATTTTTACATACCATGTCACTTTGTAATAATGGACATCAAAGAGGATAGTCGCTACTCTCTCATTTTTGGCATATTGTTACTCGCCACTGCCAAAGATTTAATCCATGTAGAGGTAAGAATTTTGACACTAGTGGGAGCCCCTTTTTTATTTCTAAGAATTTGGAAGTACAACAAAACTCATTGAAGAAAAGGTAAATTTCCTCAAATGCATGAACCAATTCTATTTAGATGCATTATCAACTTTCTACCTCAATAAACTCAGCAATGACTAAGTCAAGGGTACCTTTAGAGGAGGATCACAAAGATGACTGAGAGCACACCATCCTACATCAAACTAAGGGAAGAACTACCAACTGTGAACAAGACGCTTCCTCCCCAGGTTCCTTCTCCTACAACACCTTACCCAACTGCTTGCAAGCTATCTTATCCGTAGAAATGTTTCTACCTATAGGTACAAATAGCCATGCAAATACGAACCACTCACCCCACTCTTCTTCTCAGCCATATTTAGTTATTGAGAACTTCCATATACCTTATAATTTGATAATGCCACGTTTCAATCAAGAAGAACCAATTAAGAGCAAAGATAAAACAATTCCACAATATCAACTTCCAAATCCATTTTAGGTGGACACTAGTGACCAGCATGACCCTGATGGGATGATCGTGCATCAAAAATGAATTTCACCTTTTCACCTCTAAATGATACCTCATTGGGGATGCACCTCATATTCCTTACAACTATTCATCATCTTACACTAAATAGTGGGAAGTAACTCAACACAACTTGAACTATTTTCCTTGGTATTATCACATTCCTCACACCATTTGGGGTAGGATACAAGAAATGAGAATCCAAACAACGATAAAGGAGTGCCTGAAAAGGAAGAAATCAAGAGGGTAACTAATCGATCTCATGATCTAGTTGGCACCCCTCTATGGGGGTATAACATAGGCATAAAGCCAACGATGTTAAACAAGGCACTTGTCAGGGGCAATCCAAAGTTTATCCAGATATATTACTTCTACATTTAGCTCATTACAAGTTTCCAACATGTAGTTTCAATTCATTTTTTTCTACTCTAGTTGGTCCAAATTGCACTTAGGCTATTTGTTTTTTTCTTACAAGTGATCATTCCAACGACAAGGACACTAACAACCTACCAGTCGATATGCTAGTAATCCCACTCGATCAATTGGCAATAGCCCCCTTTGATTATGAGCTGATCAACTAGCTTTCCCAGTCAATTGATCCACATGTACAATGCTCCCTAGCACCCTCCCTAGTTGGTCAACCTAGCATCCTAGTTGCATGACCCATATGAATTGGATGATCAAGGGCGTTCTATGATTTTATCTCTCACCCCATTTGATCAGCCCATCTAGTGGGTCAGTCGACCCACTCCTGTACAAGTTCATGCAAGTCAGTTGACCAATTGACGAAACTAGTTGATCAAACACCTATAGTAGGAAACAATTGACCTAATGTTGGTCGATTGACCCATCGACTAGGTTAGGCAATTGGGTGGCATCATTAGACCGTCACATTATAGATCCTATTTGGCATCCACTAGTTGTTTGACTCACATAATGAGATTCAATCGAATCATCACCATTAGTCAAATGGTTGGTCTATTTTTTCTAATTATAAGATCAAGACAAGAGGGGGTTGACGTTGAAAGATATTTCCCCCTTTTGTCCTAACTATTCTTCATCTATATCTAGCACCCGAGCACCCTCCCTCGACACTCGTTTCACCCACACTCATATCTATCATCCACACGGGTTGAATGGCTCATAGCCGCATAGTTGTTCAACCAATCCTCAATAATATCTCCATTCTCCACTCGATTACATGGAAACATGCATCAATCGATCATCTGTTCAACGGGCCACCTGCAATTAACTTGCCATCACCCCCATTCACAACCTTCATCATTGCCCTCTTTGCTCCAACCAGTCGAATGATTGATTTTCACCATCCAATTGGTCAATCTGCACACCATTGAATCACACCTTTAATACTTTTCTTCTACCTGATGAGTTTCCCAATCAAGTTCTCCCTCATGGGATCACTAGATGATTGGCCAAAATATGTCAATCGATAGACTGAACTCTTCCCTTCTTCACTAGCATCATGGTGAGTCAGTCAAACCATTCATTTGGTTGACTAATTTATCGACTCCAACAACCTTTTTTATCATCTTAGTCGGTATTCCCAATCTCTCAATTGATCAGTCCACCACAACCCCTCATTTCATCCCACCAATTGAGCAACTCACCTTTACAGTTCATCAAATCAACTGAGTTATATCTTCAATTGATCGATTGGCATTCTCAATCGATCCATATGTACCCACATAGTAACAACATGCCTCACACAAAGAATGGGATCTCCAACCATAGTTTGGGAGGCTCTAGGTGCAACCTTCACTCAAAATTGAACACTCCGAGGAAGCACATGGAGAAGGCCATAGATATGAAGACTGGACTAGCCTTGTCCATGTCTCAATCAATCTTCCCCACTAAATTAAGGGGGTCCATATCCTCCAAAAAAAGTTTTGAGGATGACTTAGCCATGCCAGACATCCCCAAGGGCTATGAGTCATTATTAGATGATGTTGTTGAGGCCATTCCCATGCCTTATGTATATGATTGATGAGCTTGAGGCTTAGAGGATAGAAATTATTGGTCATGTCGGTAGGATATCTACCCCTCCCACATAGTCCACTCTAGCACAGATGTAAGATAGCACACCACAAGCATGTCTTCTAGTATATCCCTCTTTCTTTGCCCCTAGACCAAAAAGTACAAGAAAACTACCACCATGGACCAAAAGAAAAGATATAAGGATATGGAGCTCTTTGGTGTACTACTTCCTTATTGAGCTTGCACTGCCAAACTTTAGGTGTTAGGGATCTAAGAGGTAGTTGTAGAGTGCTTATATGAGTGTGCATCTCCATCTTCTTCTATAGAGAGAGGTTGGTCTACAAGGAACTCGCTCTTGAGTTCCTTATTGCCTTCAAGAAGCAGTACTCCCACAAGAATGAGTATAGTTGCTCCTTTCATATGTTTAGAGGGGAGCACACTTATGATTATGTTGATCTTACTACACTTATTTTGGGTATGGATAAAGATTGATTTAACTTATGCACTAAAGACAACCAAACCTACTAAAAGGACAAGTTCATTGTTGAAGTTGTTGGCATAAATCATATGACATCCACCAGCATTTCCTGATCCAGCAAAATCCTCTTTCATCCACAACTTGATGTTGGGATACATCCACTGGATTCTATCTTGCTACATTTTCCATAGAGTAGGCGCACATGATATCATGGAAGACAATGATCAGTATTGTATTTGTTGTATGTTGAATGACGAACCCTTCAACTAGGGAAGTTCCTTTATATAATGCCTTTATCTTATTGTCACGTGCAATAAGGGCTCCCAAAAAACCAAGGTGGGTTGGTAACGACATTGATGCATATCTAAGCTACATGTCAGGCGGTGACCAAAAGACTTCATATAGGATTGACTCAAAGTACCTTCAGGCTTCTTCAGTGTTATGCACTTCACAAGAGATGGATTTATCTTTAGAATTTCAAAGGCATCATGTCTTGCTCACCCCACCATTTCATACATATTTTGAGATGGTGAACTTTTCTATGACCTCACTGATCATTTGGCTCGCATCTAGCGCTACTTGGGAGTGCACCCTATAGTTGAGGGGAAGATTCTAGAGTCCACCTAAGGGCAATGGAATGCCTCCATAGAAACCAATGATGATATCAGACCTCCTACATCTACTAGACATCACACCAAGCAACTCAAACACTGCTAGATCCTCTAATCCCTTCAGTTTTCTCATGTTATAACATTAGCTACATCACATTCAGGATAGACAGACCTGCATGGAGTGGGAGTAGAAGAGGTAGGGCCATCAACTTAAATGTATGTGCATGTTGCAACATATGCATGAGAGGTGAAATGTCGACAAGGCATCTACAACTACACATGGACTCGCTACTAGGATTGTGGCGCTAGTTAAACATACCCTTGCCCATTTCTCACTAGTGGGGTAGAAGTACATAGAAGTTGCTCGACATGACACTCCTTCAGAAATATCTAGGGACCAAGATCAGTCTGCATCCATCGTAGGTGTCTTTTCAGTAGTATTAATAGGACCCACCTATTCCAAGATATCATGGCTAATGATGGACATTCTAGTATGTTACATCGCTTCCTTTCTAAATTAGGATATGCTCAAGGATGAGAAAATTTCTGAGTTTGGATTGGAAGATGGGTGGTATGTTTCTACTCCACCCACATTGTCTTTTTCTATGATGTTTTTCATTTGGGGTCAGATTTGGTATCATGCATCATTAGTTTTATGCATTTTCCAATTATATTCAAAATTTTCATGTTAGTATTGCATCCTAATTGGTATCTAGTCATTATAGATTCGCCTACATGTTTGCATTGCATCCATTAGCATTATTTCATCATTTGCCCCCTTGAACAAAGAAAATTTGTGTATGACATGATTTAAAAAAGTTCCAATGCTAGAACATATTGTGTCACGTAGGAACTTAATTAATATCATTCTCTAGAAATTATGAAAAGTCATATTGGAAAGAATGAGATCAAAAGCAATGTGTCCCTTCATGATTAGTCTAGAGTTGTGTGGATATGTCATTATCTTGAAAGCAACATGATATTACTAATTTGATTGCTAAATAGTTCCTTTGTGCTAAATTATAATACATCAGATGGACAAGTTCTTCCCTCTCATTACACCTCTTCAATCATCATCTTAATCATTCAGCCAACAAAGAAACAAAAAGCCAAAATTGTGTTGAATTCTAAGTTTGGAGTAGCACCCTTACTTTATTCGCTTCTTCTATGCCCCTTCCATGTAATAGGGAAGTACCAACAAAAAAACGTGCTCAAGAAAAGAGAAAATTGTAGTCAATGCAATTGCAACAATAAATAGAAATCTAGGGTTGAATAGATGAGAGATTTGTGAATTCTTCCTTCCATATAGAATTCACTCTTTTTCCACCCAAGGGAAGAGAACACCCTAAAAACTCCCTCTATAGCTAGATACTATTCTAGTGTTAAATCTCATGGGAATATGTAGAATGATCTAAAGCATCAATGGTTATGCATATATTGCGTTGTAGTTTTGACATAGAAGCATGGTTGTGAAAGTGAAGTTGAGAGAGGGATATGGAAAGTTGCATTATGTTATTTCAGAAAATGGGGATTTCTTATCCATGTATGGTGGTAATGATCAAAAGTGATATTGAGAGAGAGAGGATGATGGGTTAGTAGTTTATTTGACAACTTCTTCTGATTTTGTGTTACTCAATGACAAGCAATTTTTGAGTCATGAATTATTTTAAGAATGCATATTCATCCCTTTTTTAATGTTTAAGTTTAGATTTATCAAATCAAATTTTCTTATTTCTTATTTTTTATGTTGTATTATCTAGATTGTGTTTAGTAGAATATTTGGGTTTTTAATGGTAATTCTAGATCTTTTATAGGGTAATACACTCGTTTAGTCCAAGGGAGTCATCATGACCCATACCATGTCTTGTTTCCCAATAATAGAAGACATGAAGGATCAAAGACACATTCATCCTTTATCCAAAAGGATAGTCAATCAACTGGTCACATCATTCAACCAATTGTCCAAGCCATAGCATGAGGCACCTGTTCAACAAGTGGGTTGATCAAGTCACCTAGTGAACTAATTGACTGATTTGGGGGAAATAATTATAGAGTCTATTGATTTCCCTTCAAGGATCGATTGACTAGAATCCATGGCCACCCAACCCAACTTTCGAACATCTTCACCAAAGCCAAGCCAATCCACTAACTAGCCCCACAAGTGAATCAATTAAGAAATCTTCAGAGACACTTATCAATAACCAACTGATTGGTTGGCCTTGCCAGTTGATTGATAGATTATCCCATAGAAGCGAGCATCAAGACCACAATTAACCAACACATGCATGGGTTAATTGAGTGGGAATCCAATAGTGTAGCCACTTAAAGGCCATTTGATCGATCTAGTATTTTTGGACGAATTGGAAGGGAACATACCATTTTAGAAAGGCATTGTTGGCCCATCCAAAGCTCGATTTTGTGGGACCAAAGATGCCCATATATAAGATAATTATACTATATTGAAAAAGGGGTAGGTTACTCTATGCTTGAATCCATATTCTAGAGCAAGGCAAAGGGAGATATAAACATCCTCATCCTCATTGAGATCATCAGATTTGTTGTTGCAAAAGCAATGAATTATTATCAGAGATCACTAGCCTTATTTCTCTCTGTGGTTTATGATATGATTCCATCTTTATCTCCACATATTTTTACTATTCCCATCAACATGAGTGAGTGACTCCTTTGGTAGGGTACTTGAGGTGACCCTATCACATGTATTTCATTCTTCTTGTTGTCAAACCTGTCTCTCTATGCATATTTTGATGTCTTTAAAAGAATTTTTACTTGTTCTTTGATGTAATTAACAAATGTACATGTTTAATACGACACTATATGTAGAGATCATGAAATCAAGGATTAGAAAACCCAAATGAGAACACATAATAGGTTTTCTAGGATGATTAGTTATAGATATGTGGGTAATGAGACTCTCAGGCCCATGAGGAAGCCTAATATTGTGTTATTCATAGATCAAAAGCGTGTGAATTGAGAAAGTTGTAATGATTAGATCGAGTATGTAGGTTGTGATGATGAAATTAGTATGCCTTGTTGTATTTCATTCTTGATTCAGTCATTTTTATAGTTCTATTCAGATCCAGTTAGTTTAATCATCAATCAATTAATCATTTCCTTGTTATTGATTTCAATCTTTAGATTCAAAAATAATTTCTTTAAAATGTTGTCTCTTGGGTTCAACCCTAGAACTATATTGCAATAAGATATGCACACTCATGTATGAGTAGTATTGCATGTGGAATTAGGATAAGCTCAAAGTTGATCACCAGTGGATAATTTATCATGTAGTAAAACTACATGTCAGATGATCACTAGTTTCAACCTTGCTATCAAACATTGCCACCCTTTGTTTTGTCCCCATTTTACAATTATATTTAGCTTTGATTGAACAATCCTATCCAACTTTAATTTTCTAGCCATGGTATTATTTTGATGTGTAACAACCCCGTATGGGAAAATAAGGTACATGTGCCTTGTTTTGGTAAGAAATCATGCGTTTTGGTTTGAGCATGCCTAGAACAGGAGTTTGACCCTAATTGGTTGATGAGAATATGGGCCCACATGTAAAAATTGTTTTTTATTTAAGTCTAAGTGATTTTTTGTTTTTCTATTCGTCAAATTCTTATAATACTAAAATAAATTCATATTACACTATATAATTACATATAGATGTGGAAAGGGTTTCTCAAAAGGAAACATATTTTGATAGTTTTCAAATCATTATTTTCTAGCAATACTTTGATAGTATCTTCCTAAACCCTAGATGTATATACAAAAACCTAATAATGTGAAATATATTTTTGATTAGACCTTAATCATTGATAACTAAATCAAGTAAACCTGATTAGTTCATCTTAGTCACTAATGTACAAATAATTAAATGCCTTAATACTACACATCGTGTACATCGACCTAATGTGATATAATACACACAAAATAATTATTAGTACATTCACATAGATAGCTTAATGAATTGGAAACACATCAATTATAGAGAGAATAATGTTAATCATGAATAAAATAGGTAAAACCCTAATAATACTCCTTATCCATGATAAATGGATCTAGGGATCAATAAAAAGTGTTGATATGTTGGTGTTTGGTTTCTTAGAACTTGGAAATCGGGTTTTGGATACAATAAAGGATAACAAACTTCTCCAATACTAAGTAAATGGGTCCATGCGCTCTGAATATTTAATTTTGGTCATACAATTTCCTTATATTTTGTTGTTCATGATGATCAAGGAGATTATATGCATAGTTAAGAACTCTAGTTTGAATGCTAAATGCAAAAATATACCTTAAAAGTTATTAAATTATAAATATGCTTTCAATTTTTATTTTCTAGAATCCATATCGTGATCATTGGGAATTCAATTGAAGTTAATGTTTTTCAAGTTAGTCAACAATCATGTAAGTTGTTGTATCATCTTTTCCACCTCATTTATTTTGACCTTTTGGCCCTTGCGATATCAAATGGGGCATAGTGGCACTCAGATGCAAATCATTAGCTCAAATGGAGCATAGTAGCACTTAGGTAATATCATAATGTAATGTACTAAAATTTAGGTAATTATTACCTTTTATCCCTTTACCTTATAAATTTTATTTAAACCCCACTTATTAATTAAATTGTGCTTGGATGGTAATAATCCTTAATTATAAGAGTTTTAGACAACAACGTAATGATTTGAGTCATTTATAAAAAAAATAAGGGGAACATACAAGTTCAAGTTGAATTGTGCAAAATTATCAAATTGGGGAATTTAAGTTCAAAATTATTCTTATAGATTATTCCTTTGGATAGATATGGGATATAAGGAGACACATGAAATTTGATTAACAAAATGATAAAGGAATAAATACATATGTTAAAAAATATTACTTAGTCATTTTGTTATATGCATAAATATACCTTAAAAGCTATTAGATTATACTTATGCTTTCAAGTGTTATTTATAAGAATCCATATCATGATTATGTGAAATTCAATTGAAGTTAATGTTTTTCAAGTTAGTCAATAATCATGAAAGTTGTTTTATCATCTTGTCCTCTTCATTTATTTTGAGCTTTTGTCCATTGTGAGCTCAAATTAAGCATAGTGGCACTCAGGTGCAAATCATGAGCTCAAATGGAGCATAGCAGCACTCAGGTGAAATCATGATGTAATGTACCCAAATTTATGTAATTATTACCTTTTATCCCTTTACTTTATAAATTTTATTTTAAACTCCACTTATTAATTAAGTTGTTCTTGGATGGTAATAATCTTTAACTATAAGAGTTTAAGACAATAATGTAATGAGTGAATCATTTATACAAAAAAAGGGAAATACACATGTTCAGGGTGAATTGTGCAAAATTATCAAATTGTAAAATTTGAGTTCAAAATTATTCTTCTAGATTTTTCCTTTAGATATATATGGGAAATAAGGAGACACACAAAATTTATTCAATAAATTGTAAAGGAATAAATAAATATGCTAAATAAATAAATATTCTAAAAATATTACTTAGGCATTTAGTTATATGCAAAAATATACCTTAAAATCTATTAATTTTCAAGTGTAATTTTCAAGAATCCATATCATGATCATGTGGAATTCAATTGTTAATGCTTTTCAAGTTAGTCAATAATCACATAAGTTGTTGTATCATCTTGTCTTCCTCATTCATTTTGAGCTTTTGGTCGTTGTCATCTCAAATGGAGCATAGTGGCACTCAGGTGCAAATATGATCTAAAATGGAGCATAGTATCACTCAGGTGAAATCATAATGTGATGTACCCAAATTTAGGTAATTATTACATTTTATCCCTTTACTTGACAAATTCTATTTTAAACCCCACTTATTAATTAAATTGAGCTTGGATAGTAATAATCCACAATAATAAGAGTTTAAGACAATAATGTAATTATTTGAGTCATTTATACAAAAAATAAGGGAAATATACAAGTTCGGGGTGAATTGTGCAAAAGTATCAAATTGGGGATTTTATGTTAAAAATATTCTTCTAGATTTTTGTTTTGGATAGTTATGGGAAATAAGGATACACGCATGGAATTTGATTAATAAATGATAACAGAATTAATAAAAATGCTACAAAGATTACTTAGGCATTTAGTCAAGTTTCTATGGTTTAGGATTATAAAATGTTAAAACTAAATGTGAAATCAGATTCCTCATCACTCAATTACCTTACCCACCAAGTTTCACTTTATTTAGATGTTATTTACTCATCCAAATTGATTGGGAAAGAAAGAGAAATTATTATTACATCACATTTGAAAGAATCATATTTGAGTTGCATTAATGTCTCATGTCACATGAGTAGAGAAACATATGTAGATACACATGTTTTCCCACACCTTTGTAATTCAATCGAACAATCCGCAACTCATCTTCAACCCTGATCCAAATCAGGAAACCAGTCTTATATACACGTCTCTAAAAATCATGATTTTTTCTCGCCTCAATCGGTCTCTACTCAAGATTCTTTCTCCATTGAATTCCTTATTCAATTTTGCACATGATCATAATTTATTTGCACCCATATTTACAAAGAATCTAGAAATTCCTAAATCTAACCCCAATCCTCTCAAAACCACTAGCCATAGATGCCTTAATACTTAACCCTATCAATAGGTGATCATACCATCGTCTCCTCCGCACCCTACTTAGTAGTTCCTCCAATTCAATTTCACAAGTCATGTTCTACTGTGGGGTGGATTTGTCAATCTCTGCTCTGACTTCTCAATAAGCACTTGTAGCATTTTTTGCCTCCACATCTCAATTCAACTTAAAATATTATTCCTTAGATCCTAATCATCATTTTTGAGTAACTAGAAATATCTAATATCATCTCATATGCTTTTCCTAAAATCTCACTCTTAGTGAATAGTACCTCTCATAGTCATGGTGCAAGTTGAGGTAGAACACGACTCGTGGTGGGTTTATCGATCTGCTCTTGGTTGAGTCATTTTGGTTATTTTGATCCTAGGGACATTTTGGTCTTTTCCTTATCTAGATGTAGGATTAGACGCCTGTTGATTTGATGATTGTTCCCTTGTGGAAACGAAATATATTTAATCACATGTGAGGGTATTTTTATCCATTGTCAACGTAATTTCTTTTAGAAACCAGTAAAATCATTAGTGTTGTAAATTGCATAATAAAATGTATGAGTATCATAAAAAAATAAAAATATATGTTTTATAGTCATGAGAATTTTCTCTTTCTTTTGATCCAATTTTCATTGCCTAATTTCCAAGTTTTAAAGAATGGATTTTGAGGGTTTTGATTTCATTTATGATCTTAGTAATAATTAAAGGCGATATTATAATAATAAAGTTGGGGTTTTAAGTCTAGATGTTAATAAGAAACCTTGAAACCAATATCAAGTCAATAACGAGAGCTGATCTAGGGTTTCGCTGAAGGGGTAGGACTTGATCTTTGACTAAACAATCAAGTCAAGGTATGTGCATCTACTCTATTTAAATTGGGCATACTATCATGTTCAAATATCTTTTCCCATATGAGGCATTGACTCAAATTGTATACATCCATGTCATCCTATGAAAGTACTCTTCCTTCTAAATATATTCCTGATTTATTAACATTTATGTGTGAATACTACATTGATGGCCTTCTGGCCTAATCTTGATAATGATGTGAATCCTCTAACCCCACTTGATGTAAAACTTAATATATCATCCTTTGGATGAAACTAACTATACTTTGTGTTTTCTTGTCCTATTTGTATGTGTGGATGACTAATCATAACTAGAAGTAGTGACACCATATAGGCATTGGGTTCTATTCCCCTACCACTTATAATATTTATAGGCACTAGGTCTTACTCCCCTCCCATGTATTAGGTTCTATTCCCCTCCAACATATGATATTAGGCATTGGGTTTTATTCCCCTGCCATGCATTGGGTTTTATTCTCCTACAAATCTTGAATAAATATGGGTCATACCCTACTTTTTAGTCTATGCTAGTAAGCATTTTTTATCATCATGTAACTATTTTTTTTGTGTTAGAGTTGTTGTATATGGTAAGACTCGCTTTTCTTCTATCATATTCTTGATAATAAATTCCCCATCTTTTGAACATTTTAAATGTCTTGACAAACTATTCTCTTTTATATATCATCTTATTGGCATCCATTTTATTCAACTCTTCTTTTGCATTTAAATAATTCCTAATTATTTTACTCTACACATACATTTTTTTTCACATCCTTTTCTTTTGTTTTCCTCTTCTTGGGTGTTCCTTTTCTTCCCACCCAAAAGTAGTACATTTTGAGAATAAGGGAGGAGAGGATTTTGCTAAGGTCCAAGTTCAAGGATGAGTTTTGAGATAGTAGGTAGATCACCATAATGTGAACATGATACTATGGATTCATGTTATATATATTCATGATTATATGGCTCAATGTTAAGATGAACTATGAAACTCAGTAATAGTTAGACTTTTACTTTCTGCTACCACAAACTATGTTTCTATAATCATATTTTTTAGAAAATACGGTGCACCCCTTTAATTTAGTTATTAATTATATTAATGGGGTTTTATGCAAATTATTTTCTTGAATTAAGTAAGGAGCGGTCCCCTAGCAGACCCTACTCCTTACAAGATAGCATCAAAGCATAATTTTGCTCAAAAATCTAACTATTATAGAAATTCTTCCTTGTAACACTTCCCCTTATATGTTATGCCTATCTTTTATGAGGATCAACCTGTTTAGCATTAACAACCAACCTCACATCAATTTGGCACCTCGTACGGGTACACTACATCAGAGTAGACACGTTTTGGCATGTTATGGACAACCTTAACTCCCAAGACACCCATGTGATTTAGGGTGTTGTCAACACCACCACTACAACTTCTATGACCAGCATCACCCCAGAGTAGGAGTTAGTCCTACTACAAAAATTCCTCACCACAGCAATGGCATGGAAGCTGAACACCACACTGGTCATTAGAATGCCAAAGGAGTACTTGTTGATTGACTTTAATAAGATGCAACATCCATACTTTGAAGGAGAAGGTGAACTGGAGATGGTCGATAAGGCCGATGACTAGGTGTTGGCCATAAAAGTGTGGGGACCACTCTTTTGATTAGTATAAATTCCAACCACTAAAGATAATCGCTTAAAAAAAACCCATATTATGAAATAAAACAACAAATTCTCAACAAAGACAGTTAAAATAGTATATGAAAATCACAGATAATTATTTTCCTTTTTCTTTCATCTCAATTTCCACAAATCAAAGACATATCAATGACCTCACAATAAGATAACACAAATCTTATTCAACTCTATCAAAACCAGAATCAAATCTTATGGCTCATCTTTAGTTCATTTTACAATAGTACATGTACATGAATCAAAAAACTCAATATACTACCAATTATGGAAAAGAAAGTGTATAGGGACAAACTACTCTATCTAGATTATTCTATTTATATCTTCTTTATCAAGACCTCTCTACTGGATAGCATTATACCTAAAAACATTTGAAACAATCTCATGAGACTCATATAGAGCCTCAGTGAGTGGATACCTCCCACTCAAGTTAGGTACAAGCATCAGCATCATATTAGATATAATGAGCTTAAAAGAAACTTGTAGATAATGAAAAGTCTAGCAGACAGTTCTAGCATCTAATCAAATTTAGTTTATGATAATAATCTAATCAAATAGATAAAATGATCACTTGGACCAAATCCAAACTTAAAAAATATCTTTAGAGCATATTTATGAACAGATTAGTAGATGCTACTTAATTCAGATTAACAATCCTTCTGTATGAGTAATAAGTCAAGATCTAAGCATTTTGAATCAATACATAACAACAACACCATCTTTGTGACACTCCACCAGTCAGACTAGGAACACATCATGTAGTCTGGAAGTTGAAGTACACATAAGACATGTCTACCAAACAATACTATCATATACCAAGCAATCTAAATCATATTCATAGTGGATATAAATTCCAACATTCACTACTTGTCAATAAGATAGATCGAATGTGAAATAGATAATCTCTATAACAAAATGATGATTTTCTACAAAAAGAAACATAATTAACAATGACAAATCATCAAATAGTAGTACAAGGAATGTAAAAAACATTCAAATCATATTGTACAGGCTTGTCATCTTTTATCATTCTCCCTAAAACTAGTTGGCGTGTACCTCACCAAGTAGAATTTGCCATGTCTAATTCTCGTGTCAACGATTCACCGTCACTATCTTAGGGTTTAGTCGGCCACCCTAAGATATCAACAACAGACCCAAGCCACCTCAAGGTTGACTAAAGAGGCTCACATCCTCATCCTAGGTACAGGAGATAGGAATCGACAAAATAGTATATCACATATCACATCATTTCACATATTTCCACATTTCTTATATTTCTTTTCATTAGAGTCTATTCCTCATGGGCATAGGCTTTCACAATAAGGATTTAGGGCCAGAGCCACTCCAGATGACTCACTCCTAAATCCTGGTGGACTAACCTATAAGGTCTCAGTCCACACTCTGGAAATCCTTCTCATAATTCATTGATTACTACAAGGAGATCCATTTTGTTTCCCCAGTGTGGTCCTCGAGGGAAACACACCATGTTCAGGGAACCTAACTAGATGTGTCATCATTTCACTTGCTATGAATCTCTTTTACTCATTTAAGATAATTCAAAACATCATGCATCATGTGTGTGTATTCTCATGTAACTAGAATAACATGAAACATATTAGGCTTATCAAAAAACAATGTTTAAATCAAAAAGAACCACAAATCTATAGTTTGCAAAACATATGATTATTTCCATTTTCTAAATCATCTCGTAGAGGTCATCATAAGTGGGCTTTCAGCCCGAGAGATAATCTCATTGTCCAGCATTTATCCCATCGGGGTTTTATCATCATCATTGGGCTTTCATTCCCAGACATAATCTCAATGTGTAGCATTTACCCTCATTAGGGTTTCACAAATGTAATTAGTTCACATTAAATTCAATATCAACATATTTCTTATCAGTTCATTTTACATCACAATTATCAACAAATATTCACACAGACACATGAAGTAGCAACAATAAAAGCATATAGTTATCTTGTATCATTCAGCATACTCAGAATAGAATTAGCATACAACATATACTTATTCCGTCTTTCAATATATGCAAATACACTTCATGCATAACACACTTAGTTCTCTTCTTCTTTTATTTCACATTCTTCTGTTAGGGTTACTAATCAACACATGTTGAATATCATTTGAAGTCCATCAAAAATAGTTCATCATCATAGTACAAGTATTCTATCAAACAATCACAATCCAAGAACACATTCATGTAAATCAATTCAAATGCTTGAACCTCATCTGTTAATTGAATTCAACTACAATTGTATGCATTCCTTAATCCCTCATTTGAAATTGTTATTCATTAGCATTATATAACTCATCAGTTTAGGGTTACCGTTAGGTTCTTAGATTCATCTACTAATTCCCATATTTTTCCTTCATTTTATATTCATTAGTATCAACTTCTTTCATTTCATGTTTATTACATTATAGAGAAAGTAACGCTGATTAACAATGACATAGACAAAACAAGAGATGAATCTTAATTGACAAAAACCCATCCGTGAACAGCTGCTCTCCCCGCTCTCACCCTAGCACCGCTAGGGTTTGTTCTTGCATAGGCGGCTGCCTGGGGGGAGGGGGTTTGGCCACCGTAAAGCAGTGCCCCGCTCCCCCTTGGCCTCTTCTCGCCTGTCATCAGCAGGGTCTCTTCTTCGGAAGGTGTGTGGACGTGGTGTCTTTGGAGGAAGCAGTCTTCTTCTTCCCTGTGGTTGAGCCCCGTTCTCTTTTATTGTCTTTCTATTTTTTGTTCTCTTGTTTTGTCTATCTCGCTGTTAATCAGCGTTACTTTCTCTTCTCGTGGTAGATTTTTCTTTCTCAGTCAATTTTGTTGTGGAGTTTGTATGGCAGCAAGTGCGGGGAAAATATCCTTTTGGAACACCGATTTGGTGAAGGTACTCTACCACATATACATACTCAGGTTGAAGGTATTCCTCATAGAAAGTTGTCTTAGCCAGCGAAGGAGAAGACGAATCTATACATCATTGTCCTTATCAGATTCTGATATTAGTTTTTGTGGTGGTTTGTATCTGTTCTTGATCTTTGTGTGGTCTTTTAGTTTGTTTTTCTCCTCATGTGGATGTCGTATGGCCCCTCCATAATGAAATTTGTCTGTTTAACTTCAAAAAAAAGTATATAGAAGTGTTTTGATTGAGTCTTGGACTTTTGATAAGTCATATTCAACCTTGGGATTGTGGATCTTTGAAGCTTGAAGCTCTAGTGGTGATCTTGAGGTGGGTTGTATAACTTGAACTCAACTTTATTATTATTCACCTTATATCATGCAATACTTGATGATCCCTTTTCAATTTTGACTTTCCTTTATCGAATGATGATTCTATGAGATCTAATGGATATATGGGGTTGTTTTCCATGAACTATAGTGTTAATGGATGAAGGGTTGAAGCTTGAACATGATGGAATCTCTCATGTACAATCTGATAATTGTTTGAGAAAACCCTAAATTGATATGGTGTTAAGTGAAGGGAAACCAGTACACTTGGAATCCTAACTACTTACCAGTTTGTTACATGTAAAGGACCATTGTTATTGTAGTTGTTTATCCTGTCACCTAAGGCTAAGGATGAGGGCAGGCTGATATCTTAAAAGTGAGTGAAGATATGAAGTCTATAGGGCTAACCCGACATGCCTTAACCTTAGCAATCTGACACACCTCTTGCCCAACACAAGTGTGATGGGCGACACAGCTAGGCCGACACACCATATGAAGGTATGGGAAAGACACTCCTTGAAGTCATTTTTGATACACCAAGAAGTGGTGAGGATGGTATCTTGATAGGTAAAAGTGTGTAACATTGTGGATGAGGGCTAACCCAATACAATCAAAGCCCTAGAACCCAAAATGTATCAAAACCCTAGAACCCAATATGTATCAAAACCCTAGAGGCCGATATCATTTGGTTATGGCTAGTTTGACACTCTAGATAATAGTATGTTTGATACCCTAAAGTACACTATGGATAATACACAAAATGATAGTGTGGTTGATACCCTAAAGTGAGGTCAAGATGTTATTCTTAAATGAGGTTAAAATAGTTTGCTAAAGAATGAAGAAGGTGACGCACCAAGGTATGGTGAAGGTGATACACCAAGATTTTATTCATGGCCGATATCACCTTAAGCACCTCAAAACCAATATCACCTTAAGCACCTCAAAACTGATATCACCATAAGTACTTCTAAATTGGTATCACTTTGATGTGTCTTGGCCAACATAAGCAATAGTGTCTAGGCAGACACAAGTGGATGTGTCTAGGCCGACACAAGGGTTAGTGTGTAGGCCAATACACCTTGATGAGTGTAGGCCAACACAAGAGTTAGTGTGTAGGCTGATACCCCTTGATGAGTGTAGGACGATACACCTTGATGAGTGTAGGATGATACATGATGAATATAATCAATTGAGACACTATGAAGTAATGAGATGGATACACTTTAATAAGTGTAGCCTAATAAACCCTAAAGAGGGTTAAGCCAATGTAATAAGTATGTTGGAATTAATATCTTAGTAAGGATGAGAGAGAAACTTATACTACTCATATGAGAAAGGTAATACTTCATGTTTATAATCAATTGATGATAATTCATGAGAGTAATTAAGTATGCTTGAATACTTATGGTAATAATATAGATCTTATGATGTGAATTAGGGTTTGGTTGTTAAATATGAACTTTAATACCCTAATCTCTACAAGAGGAAACCCTAACCCTGATTATGAGAGAATTGCAATTTGAATGATTTTCATTATGGCATGGTGATGATATTTACTTGATACTACTTTAATGAAAATCCTAACCAAACAAGTATTATGAGATGATGAGCATAGCCAGGTATGAGCTATGATGATTTAGAATGATATAGATTAAATAGGCCTTGTGAGCCATGTCATATACTTGTACAACAAGTATAATTGATATATGGGTTTGATGACCTAGAGATGATTATTGTTTGGTAAGAGGTAACACTGTTCAATGATGAATTGAGGGTTTGATACCCAAAACATGTGATCATGATATTGAAAATGTTGAAGGGATAAGACTCCCAGTAATATGTTCAAGGTCTTGAGATCCTAGGATTGGGGTAACATTATGTGTTCCAATTGATATAAGATTCCTTGAAAATGTATTACACCTTTCTTTGTAACAATTATCTATAATTCATGCTTGTAACTTGATTTATGTTAAAAGATGTTGTAATGCACTTAACTTATCAAGTGAAACTAAAAATGTAGTTTGCCCTGGCCAAAGATCCCTTCAGTGTCAGAATTTGATGGATGGTGAAATGAGTTTTATTCAGAGTGCATATTTTTGAATATGAAAGGTGCAAGATGAGTATTTCTTTGCTTCCTATAAACCTCAGGATTGGTTATAGGCCATACCCTGAAAAGAGTGCAGTTTTAGGCCATATCTCTAATGCAACATCAGGATTGGTGGTAAAGCTATACCCTGAGAAGAGTATGGCTGCATTCCATGACTCTCTCTCTCTCTCTCTCTCTCTCTCTCTATATATATATATATATATATATATATATAGGGTAGCGATCCAGTGAGAAACATATCTTGTAAGAGAATTAGAGGAATTTGAATAATTCTCCACATAGATCAATTTTCATAATCCAACCTTATAGATTACAAGTATATATTAATATTTACCTTCCTATAAAATTTTATCATAATCCAAATTGTAGATCATTCACAACAACAAAATACTTTTTGACGCTCTATATTGAATTTTAGGCTCATTATTGGATGTAAAAAGTGTATATTGTACATATGGCCATGTAAGTAATGTTTGATTGTAATGATTTTTTGTGAGAAGGTAAATGAAATGATGCTTTTTCCATCGATACAGTTGGATTTTTAAAAACAGATCCCAATTTTTAGTTATTCAAATGCCTCTTATACTCTCACCATAGGATGTTTCTCACTGGATCGCTACCCTATATATATATATATATATATATATATTTATATATATATACATATATATAAAAACATGTATATACATATATATATGTATACAACAGTATTTGTGGAGGGGAGACAGAAGACTCTTGAGAACATGAAGATTCTACTAAATAAGTTCGGTTCTATAACTGGTATGAAGATCAATGATAGTAAATCAAATGTCTTCTTATCAGTCTTATGTAAAATAAAGACATCACTTCTGGATGTAGTTGGACTAGCTAAAAGTAATTGGCTAACTAAGTACCTTGGATTCCCTCTTGCAGGGGGCAATTTAAGGAGAAAACACTTTCATGAATGTCTTGATAAACTTAATGACACGCTGGGACGATGGCTAGGAACAAAAATGTCAATGGTAGGTAGACTGGTAATGATTAAGAGCTCAGCGATGGGTAACCTGAGATACTGGATGAACCAAGGTGAGGTGCCTAAATCAGTGCTTTCTAGAATGCAAATCATATTATCTGACTTCTTATGGGGCAGCACTATCCATCTGGCCAGTTAGCAAAATTTATCATACCCACTGGAAGAGGGTGGCTTGGGTTTACATGACCTGAATGATCTTTCTAACTTCTTCACGTTGAGAAGGGTTAAAAGACTATTATAGGGTGAATCAACTTGGGCATGATGGATGTACTTGCGCTATAAAGATGATTTGAATTAGGTCCCTGAATATAGGTGGGGATTTTCCACCATGTGGATAAGAATGGTGGAGGTCTGGCCTAAACGGAGAGATAGTATGATTGATGATGATATATGGGATAGTTGTAGATAAAAAAGAGTGAAAGATGAAGGAGCTTCCAACCTTTGGAAGCCCCTATACAATCCTAGATGGAGCATGAAAACATATAGAGCATACAAGAACCTCATGCCTACGATGAGTAGAATATAAAAGTGGAATCCCACGGTCAACCTTTTATGCCTCATGTCTGAAGATGGAGAAGAAACTTGTGAGCACTTGTTTGGTACCTGCAAAGTCTGGAAGTATCTATGGGGGAGAGCATGTATCAAATTACAAACTAAGAGTTGCACGATGCAACAATCTCTAGTGAAACTTCAAGGGGGCAGAAAGATTTTCAGAGCTTGTATATGTGGTGTCTTACTGTTTGTGTACACGTCATTTGGAATGAAAGGAATAAGAGAATATTGGGAGGTAAGAGGAGTGATACTCCACAGTTATTCAATTGGATTGAGAAGGAGATTCAGCCTCTTGTAGGAGTCCATCATAGTAAATTACTTTCAGTTCCTTTGTTAGTAAAAAGAAATTGGGATATTATGTAAATCTACCAGCCTGTTGGTAGATAAGTTATCTGAGTTTTGATTTTCCTACTAGTTTGAGATTGGAATGTAATTTTTCCCTTTCATAGGGGTCAAGAATATATTTACCAAGGATTCCCTATATATATATATATATATATTTATTTATTTATTTATTTGTTTATTTATTTATTTAATTATTTATTTATTTATTTATAGATGCAGGATTGACTGTAGGTCATACCCCGAATAGAGAACAATCTATGAGTTGTATCTCTATAGTGTTGAGCCAATATACCCTGGCTAGCTAAATTGTAGTTTGACTTATAATGTCACTCCACTAATCTCTTACTGACTGAGGGGGTGAGGTCATGGATTTCGGCTCTTCCATGGACCTTGTATGGCACCAATGCTACCTAATTTAGGTTGGTTGGAGTATGAGCGATATACCTCATCTCCTCAGGGAATAATATTGATTGTTGAAAGATGTAATCAGCCATGTAGTGTATTTGCATAAGGATCAAATGAGGAAACATTGAATGAGGCTGCAATTACTTTTATGTCATAGTTGATAAATGTTATACATGTTTTTCATATTCCTTTTAAAAGAGATTAGATAATCTATTGCTTAGTCATAGATATCTAAACTACTTAAATGATAAGATTTCTCTACTCAACATATAAAAAGTAGTTATACATGTTTAATTTAATAAAGGTTTTGTCTTCTCTCTTTTGTAAGATTTATCTGTGATAATAACATTTTTGGCAGAGAGTTATATCTTCCACTGAGATATGGATCTCACCCCATGGGTTTCCATACTTTTTAGGTGGATGTGCATGAGGAGATAGAGATTGTGTAGCAAAGAGTAGGTAGTAGCAGCAAGGAAAACAATAATAGCTCAGGTTGAGTGTGTTGTTATGTCTTGTAGATATAGAGTCATATGTATCATCCATGTACCCTCAGGTCCTTGGGAGTGAGTAAACATTTTTATAATCGATCTGAGATTTTGGCTAGTACACCTCGATGTACAATGTTGCTTTTGTATATGCTTTGGTAAAGCAACTGATATCTCATATCCTTGCGAGGTGATGGAATGATGTATGTATTAAGTGAACCATGATGTATATATGGCTTTGGTTCTTTCTATAAAGATCTTCCTCTTGGTAAAAAGGTTTTAATTTTTAATGATTTTTTATAAGCCACTGTTAATAGTTATTTCCACATAGTTTTACGTGATGTCATTGTCAGTTTGACAGAGGTCTTTAGAAGTTTCATCTTTGACTTGCCATCATCATTCAATACCTTTTTTTATCAAAAAAAATCATTCAATACCTTTTGTTCATATCCTTTCTTATATTTGGATAAGTGTTCCATGTAATTGACTTCCGAAGTCATACTTATAATTAAGAAAGATCACTACATCTCTTATGATACTACCCACTTTATCTTAGAAGAGTGGGTTAGGTTGCATCTTCTTACATCATAACCTCTAATCATTCTTCCCAATACATTGTTATGTAGATTGTATAAAAGGACCCACAAGCATTTGAGGGTTTACTCATCATTTCATAAGTCATACTAAAATAGATGCATTAGTAAGACTCATCATCTTCAATTGAAGTATTAATACTTGCAATTCAGCATTTCATCACATTTACAACATTATATACAAGTTCTATCTCTATCAATCATACTTGTCTTAATACTAGACTTATAAGGTTTTCAAGAAGTCATTATTACTTCAACATATCATAAGAATCATATCATCCAGTAATCCCATCACGATGCATAGGGGTTCATTAGGGCTATTCACACACATGGAAACCCTAGTTTCCATTTCCACATATTTCATTCATCAATCATAAGCATACATTGATTAATTAACTTATTTATTAAATTCTTCCACACAAAACCTAAATAGGGAATACTGCCACCTCATACCGATCCTTATGTATATATCACATTCAGTTTTATTAATACTCAACAAAACACCTACATTATTCATTCTAATACAATTCAAATACAATTTTATGATGTCAATTCAATTCCCAAGCATATAGGCCATTCGGTTGATTTTCAGAAATATTCACATGAAATAGAATATTAATCTATCCATAGGATTTTCTATGGATCCTCAATAAATATATCAGGAACTAATCAAGTTTCAATCAATGAGAAATAATCAAAATCGGTAGAATTTGGCTCCCTAATATCTTTCTAATCAATATTTGATCACATACGGAATACAAGCAAAGTTTTTGATTATTTTAGCCGATTAGAATTAGGCTTTCAACATAATTATATAGCTTAGGAGGGAGAAAACACTCACCTAAGGTGGCAAGAACCTTGAAAGTGAAGGCCAAACTTTGAATTTCTAGAAATCCAATCAAACTCTAGCAAATAAATCCATTTTTCCTCTTCTCCACTTGGAAACCCTAGAAATGGAGATTAGAAAAGAAAGAGTGAGAAAAGGGGGTGATTTGATGTTATTTAAAATCCAATTAGAGGAGGGATATAATCTTGACATGTGAGAGAACATCTAGTATAAAAAAATATGTAAAGAAGATAAACTTCCTTGATTTCATCATATCTCAGATAGCAAAACCCTAGGTCAACATCTCCACCACTTTCTCCTCTCAAAACCCTAGCTCTTCTCTCTCTCTAGGATTTCATTTCTATGGAATTAATCAAGAAATATGAGAGATCCTAGTGTGTTAGGTTGATCATATAGGTCAATTGAGGTGTGTGGGTCAATTGCAAATTGATCCAACTTACACTTTGTTTTATTTTAATAGATTTTTCTCTCATAAAATATGTTACTAAAAATCGTTTACTATATAGGTCAAACCACTTACAAAATTTTTGAAAAATAATCAAATTAACTAAAATAGAATTTCAGAGCTCTAATAAAAATTTTAGATAATTTTGACTTACCAATAAATAAATAAAAATCAAATACTACACTGCTATATTGCAATATGTAGCATGGTCGGTCGAGTTACAAACTCGACTGACACCCCTCTCTATAGAGATAAAAAAATCATCCAAAAATTTAACAAGATTTTTATAATTGAGTTTACAAATTACTACTAAAATTTGAGATCAATTGGATGTACCATTAAAAATATAAAATTCCATTACCATACTACTATATTTCAATCGGAATATATGGCCAAACGAGTTTGTTCTGGGCAAACTGGACCAACAAATAGACCATAGAAATATTAAAAAAAATTATATTTTTCAAGTATGCTCACGTTTGAGTAATCCAAATCATATCCAATTTCTAAATAATCAGAGTTGTATATGAAATACTAAAAATCATTTAGTACACCACTATACTTATCAAATTATGTATTCATATGCCATCAAACCCCTAATTTTGGCTGATTAGGGTTTTCAATTCTTAAACCATAATTATGTGAAATAGAAGCATGACTAGAGCTTCTCATTGTTTTTAAAACATCATAATTTACTATCATCATTAATTAAAATTTAAACCATGATCAATCTAGTTAAGCATACAATCATCCAAGTAAACCCTAATTAGATGGTTGATGTGAAAATGGTATGTTATAGAAAGGACTTTTGATGGTATGGCTTGTCCTCCTCATAAAAAGGTTAGGTTTGCCTCCTATGTGTTGGATGGGATAGCATGAGTCTGGTGGAACGGGATAGTCATGACTTGTGACACATCCATAATGACAGGGAAGCAATTTTTAGCATTATTCTATGAGAAGTACATCTGTACTACTACCATAAAGAAGAAGGAAGAGAAATTCTATAGTTTGAGATAAGGACCCTTATATGTCCTCGCTTATGGGCAAAGATTCTTATTTCTTGAGCGATACACTATTGGGTTGAGTGAAGGTCATAAGGCTAACTTGTTCCTACAAGGACTCAATTACCGTGTGGGTCATGCACTACTTCCTCAACTCCCTCTTAAATTCTAGTAGATGGTTGATAAAGCCTTAGTCATTGAGTCCTACCCAAGCCTTTAGGCCCCAATACATAGTTTAAATATCAACAAGCACAAGCATGTCAGTGAGGAACACTGACCTTCCAGGTGCAACCGTTTCATTGACACCATCCTTCAGGAAAGTCTAATGTCCAGAATGGCAACTAAAATCCTACCTAACACCACTACAGTCAGCCTCGACATATTCGACTAGAATGCCCTCATATTCAGCAATTCCAAGTACATGCGCAGATGTCGCATCACACTCTAGGTAACAACCTTAATGATCAAAGGGAACTTCCTAATGAGAGGTGTGTAGGTCAAGCTTTTGTATAAGAAGCTATAGATGTTAGTGGCACTCAGGAAATACATGAAGGTAACATGAACCTATGTTTTTTTCCTATGCAAGTACCTTTATCTCGAACCAGTTTATGATTGTTCACATTGGAATATATAAGGAAAGCAATATCTAAAAGGATCATATGAAGATTAGAATCTTAAGGGTTATGAGTATAGAATTGGATTGTGTAGAGTCAAAATTATGGTTATGGATGATCTTAAGAAATTCATAGGTTTTGGACACCTCCTTGAAAATAAATAAAATAAAATAGATAGTTGAGAGGTTATGGTGGATGACTTGGTTTCGTATTGATTTTGGAACCAATTTTTAAATTTCTATCATATATTTTTCAACGACAATACAAACACACACACACACACACACACACACACACATATATATATATATATATATATATATATATATATATATATATATATCTTATGAAAATAAAAGAAAATTTTGGTTTTTGCTGATGTTTTAAAAACCAAGTCACCATCATGTAATGGTTTAGATGGATAAGTTATATTTAATACAAAAACATCTAGCTTGTTAGGCCAACTGATACCCTTAACCTAGAAAAGATCTATGATGGGAAGTAACCAAGACATAGTCGGTGTACCTCATGCTATCCATATAGAATGACTAGTTATGTTTTACAAATTCTTTTTCTAAGTAGGGTCTTAAAGCCTTAGTCTTTAAGAATTAGAGAAGTAGTTAAAGATGTTGGACTAGAACACATTATCTAACTCTTGATTTATTAATCAAACTAAAGCAACTACGATAACTACATCCTAACTAGGGTACCTGAGTAGACTTCCTAATTGGGCCATCTTGGGTAGATGTATATGACATCGTTAAGTGTTGTATCAATGAAATCATACCATGAATGTTGTAAATGCAATAAATATAATGTATGAACCTCAAATTTATGTCGTATGGATTTTAGGACAAAATTCTCTTTATGAGGTTGAGAGTTGTACGTACCCAAATTTAGGTAATTGTTACCTATTTGTCCCTTTACTTTATAAATTTTCTATTTTAAAAAACACATATAAATTAGATTGTTCTTTGATGATAATAATCCTCAATTATATGAGTTTAAGACAATAAAATAATGGATTGAGGCATTTATACAAAAAAAGGGAAATATACATGTTTAGGCTGAATTGTGCAAAATTATCAAATTGAAGAATTTAAGTTCAAAACTATTCTTCAAGATTTTTCCTATGGATAGGTATGGGGAACAAGGAGACGCACACGAAATATAAAGGAATAAATAAATATGTTAAAAAGATTACTTAGGCATGAAGTTCAATTTCAGTGGTTTAGGATTATCAAACACTAAAACTAATTGTGAAATCAGATTTCTCACCCCTTAGTTACCTTACCCACCAAGTTTCACTTTATTTGGATGTCATTTACTCATCAAATTTGATTGGGAAAGAAAGACAAATTATCATTACTATAGAAAGAATTGGATTTGAATTGCATAAATGTCATGTGTCACTCGAATAAGGAAACATATGTGGATACTTGCATTTTTCCCCATCATTAGATCAGGATCGAACGGTCAGCAACTCATCTTCAACCCTGGGTCGAATCAAGAAACCAGGCTTATATACAAACCTCTAAAAATCATGATTTTTTCTCGACTCAATCGGTCTCTGCTCGAGATTCTTTCTCCATTGAATTCATTATCAAATTCTATACATGATCATACCTTACTTGCACCCATGAAAAATGGAGAAGTGCCTAAATCTAGCCCCAATTCTCTTGAAACCTCCAACCATAGATGCCCTAATACTTAACCCTATATATAGGAAATCATACCATCGTCTCCGTTGCACCCTACTTAGTAGTTCCTCCAATTCTATTTCACAACTCTTGCTCTATTGTGAGGTGGATTTGTTGATCTTTGTTCTGACTTCCCGATGAGCACCAATAGCATTTCTCACCCCCACATCTCAATTCAACTTAAGGTATAGTTACCTAGATCTTGATCATCATTTTCTAGTTTCTAGAAATGTTGGATTTCATCTTGTCTGCTTTTCCCCAAATCTCACTTTGGGTGAATACTACCTCACCTCATGGCCATGGCGTGAGATGCGGAAGAAGATGACATGTGGTAGGTTTACCATTCTACCCCTGGTCAAGTCATTTTGGTTATATTGATCGTAGGGACATTTTGGTCTTTCCTTGTCTAGCTGCAGGATTAGACACTCACTGATTTGATGATTTTTCCCCTATGACAACCAAAGAGATTTAATCACATGCGAGGGTATTTTTTCCATTCTCAATATAATTTTTTTAGGAATTAGAAAAATCATTAATCTTGTAAACTGCATAATAAATTGTAGGAATGTCATAAAAATATCAAAATTATTTTTGAATCCTCCACATGTTCTCTTTCTTTAGGTCTGGTCTTCATTGCCTGATTTCAAAATTTTAAAGACTAGACTTTTAGGATTTTGATCTCACTTATGATCTGAATAATAATAAATAAAGGCAACATTATAATTCATAAAGTTGGGATTTTGAGTCTGAATGTTAATAAGAAACCCTAAACCCAATATCAGGTCAATAACAAGAGTCGATCTAGGGTTTTTTCAAAGGATTTGGATTTCTTGGGTTTTCACTATACATATATGTAAAACTTGAACCCTAATAGATGGAATAAATCCTATGTAGGTTTGATTTGACTTTATGCTTGGAAGGGTAGGACTCAATATCTGACTTAACATTTAAGTCAAGGTATGTGCATCTACTCTATTTAAAGTGGGCATACTATCATGACCAAATATCTTTTCCCATATGAGGTTTTGACTAAAATTGTGTACATACATGTAATCTTGTGAAAGTACTCTTCCTTTTTAATATCTTTTTTATTTGTTAACATTTAAGTGTGAATACTACATTGATGGTCTTCTGACCTAATCTTGATAATTATTTGGGTCATCTAACCCCACTTGATGAAAACTTAATATTCTCATCCTTTGCATGAAAGTAACTATACTTTGTTCTCATTTGTCCTATTTATATGTGTGGATGACTAGTCTTAACTAGAATTAGTGACACCATATAGGCATTGGGTTATGTTCCACTATCACTTCTAATGTTTTTAGGAACTAGGTCTTATTACCCTACCAGGCACTGGGTTCTATTCCCCTGCCACATATGATATTAGGCATTGGGTTTTATTCCCCTGTAAATCTATATTTGTTTGGCATAGAGGTTTTAGTCCTCCAATCATTTTGTATGGAATAATTTGGGTTCCTACCCTACTTTGTAGTATATACTATTAGTATTCTTATCACCATGAAACTATTTATTTTGTGTTATTGTTGTTGTATATGGCAAGACTCCATTTTATTAATCATATTTCTGATAATAAATGCCTTGTCTTTAGCACATGTTAAACCTCTTAACAAACTATTCTCTTTTAGATTTATTCATATTGACATCCTTTTTATTCAACTCTTCTCTTGCATTTAATTAATGCCCAATTATTTTACTCTATACATACTCAATTTTGTTTTGACATCCTTTCATTTTGTTTTCCACTTCCTAGGTGTTGCTTTTCAACCCACCCAGAAGTAGCATGATGGGGAATACATATGTGCATGGGAGAAGAATCAGGGAGCTTAGATGTGGAGCATATATCTCAAGAAAAAGCTAGGATTTTTACCATGAAAGGGTGCCAACTATATTATGGCAATTAGTTAGGTTTCCTTTAAGTTAGAGGAAGATGAACTAGTTTAGTTGAAGTTACATGTTTATTTTATGGACCATTAGAAATGAGAATTGTTATTTCTATCTCATTTTGGTTGAATCAAACTTTATTTTTATGTAGTGGTTCTCATACTTGTAATATATCTAATAAAAATGTATGTTTTTCTCTCAAATCTATATATTCTTTAACTAGTGGGATGTTATGATATGGTATTAGAGAAACATATATAGTAAGAAACTAGGATTTTCTCAAAGTCTCATTAAGATTATGTTCTGTTTTATAGATGTATCCCAAGACTAGGTACTGTGACAAGGATAAGATCCCCCTAGACTCGTATAATGAATCTATGTTTTTTGGCCAACCTAATGGAGACGTTGTTCCCATGGTACCCTTCAAAGTTCTGGTCAGGGGTCTAGCCACCACCATGAGAAAAGGAGAGGTCCAGCTAGCCAACCCTAGGGTCAACCCCAAGATGTTTATAGTTGAGTTTTTTTAAGACCAAGCTTGATATGTATGATGGAGAGGAAGTATTAGATGTGGTGGACAAAGTTGAGAGCTGCTTTCATATCATGAAGCATTGTATCTACAATCTAGATATCCCTAACCACTGCAAGGTTTCATTCAGGACCCACAAGATAGAAGGTGAACTTGCATGAGGTGGGAGAAACTCCTAGACTCACAAGAAGACAATGCTCCCCCATTAACCTGGGTGGAATTATCCAAGGCTTTTCAGAAACATTAATATTGAAAGTTGTGATGATGAAGAAAGAAGAGTAGTTCCTCAAACTCAGACAGTTTGATGGCAATTGTGTCTCCTAGTATCCATGAATATTCAAGATCTCATATAAGTACAATCATGATATGACAAGCTGCATATAGTGAAGAAGTTCTACTAGAGGTCTCAAGTTTAACCTTATTTTTGCACTATCTAGGAAAGGTGTCACAACTTTGCAAACTTTTCTTGTTGTCACTTTGAAGTTAGAAGATCACTAAGGAAGAATGTCGACAGAGATAGGTTTTTCATGGTTACTCTTGATGTCGTGCTTGATTATGTGCTTAAATGTTCAATTTATATAGTGTAATGCAAACCAATATTGTAGCATTAGAAAATATATGTAAAAGGATGTTGCATTGTATTAGATAAGAGTATAATTCCTTACCAAATAATTGTAATATGGAGTACAATTATTAAACCATTCAAACAACCATCTAGTGGATTCACAGTCATTAAGAAGAATATTCTTTGATGATGATCCATTGTACCAATTTGGAAAATATAGTTGGGTTAAAGGATTCTTTCATTAGTGTATGTGAAATATGAAGAGAGATATTGAGGTCATGAACTATTAGGATCCAGATAGTTATAGTAGGATTTGGAGGGAGATATTGTTCTAATAGGGTGATGATGGATGTGGAATGTTGTCATCTTGAAGATAAATTGATAAATTATTGTTTTGAGGAACATTGTCATTTTCTTTAGAAGGGAAAATATGAAAGGAATCATTAGCCTTTTTCTTCTTAGAAGTATTTTCTTTCTTTTTCTTTTGTGAAACTCCCTCTTAAATTTTAGTCAAGAGATGATGGTTTTTTTATTTGAGTAGATACAATTGGATCTTATATAGAAGGTGTGTTCTTATGCAATAAATCATACGTCAAATTTGGTATGATATTTAAATTTGTTACAATAATATAAATGTGCATAAGATTTGTATAATAAGAAAATATGTATAGTTAAAAATATTATACTACTAAAATATTACAATATTAAGTTAGTATATGACTAAAATTGTGATGACTACTATCAAACCAACAGTCAAATCATCACAATAATTACATGGAATAACAATTAGAAGCAGATTAACAAAAATCACTAAAAATTAAAACCATTTTGTAAAGAGATCCATTGCTAGGAAACTCTTAAAGAAAGAACCAAAGAAATATATACATCATGGTTCACATTGTACATACATTGTACCATCTTATCACGAGGGTATCATATACCAGTTGATTTGCCCAAACATATACATAAGCAACATAAAACATCAAGGCATACAAGCCAAAATCTCATATCATTTATAAAACCATTACGTACTAACTCCCAAGGACCTGAGAGTATAGAGACGACACATAGGACTTGTATCTACAAGACATGAAAGACCGCACACTCAACCTAAGTTGTTACTGATATCCATGTTGTTGTTGTCCTCCCCCTACAGTACGGTCTCTACCTCCTTGTCCGCATCCACCTAAAAATGTTGGGACTAATGAGGTGAGACAAAAGTCCCAGTGAGAGATATAACTCTCCGCGAATAACATTATTATCACAGGTAAACAGTATAAAACTGATTAGAGGATCTTTTATATTAATAATCAAGATTAATCACAGTTTATAAGTAGAACATAGCAATATCATCTTTTAAATAAATGCAGTTATCTAGGATAGAGCAATAAATCATCTATTCACTTTATAAGGAATATGAAGAACACATATAACAGCTATCCATTTAAAATGTATAAAAGTAGTGTAACATCAACCAATGTTTCTGTATTCAATCCTTAAGTAAATACACTACACGGCTGATTACATATTTACAATCACACTTATGCCCTGAGGAGATGAGGTATATCGCTTGTGCTCCAACTGACCATGGATACGTAAAGCATTGGTACCATACAAGGTCAAAGGAAGAGTCAGATTCCAAGACCTCACATGTCTCGATCAGTACGAGACCACTAGCACTGACATCAGTTGTCAAACTACAATTATCTTTCTAGGGTATAGTTCCATCTTCACTGTAGAGTTACAGCCACAGCATGCACTCTCCTCAGGGAGATCACACAGCAATACCTAGTATATTAATATTGAGTCATGGCATATAGCTACACTCTTATGATGATGAGGGAGATCACACAGCAATCCCTATTTGGACGTAAGGATATGTTCGTCCATTACCCCCACATATTCAAAAATATGCTCTCCGAGTTAAACTCATTTCACCATTCAACAATTTTGACACTGAATGGATCTATGGACATGGTAACTACATGATAAGGTTCCACTTGATTAATTAGGTACATTACAGTATCTTTTAATATCCACCAAGTTACAAGCATGAATTATAACAGATGCTACAAAGAAAGGTGTAATACATTTATCAAGCACTTTCATAATCTTTGGAACACATTGAATGCATAACACTTGAGATCTCAGTCCCTTATCACATTACTAAGGATTCCCATCCCTTAACATTATCATCATCATGATTTCTAGATCTGGGTATTCAAACCCTTAGTTTATCACTGAACATTGTCACCTCTTATCAGTTACCTCCAGGTCCTTAGACCCGGGTATACATTATAGTTGTTGCACAAGTATTTCACATGGCTCACAAGGCCCATTTAATCTGTATCATATGAAACATCATAGCTCATACCTGGCTATGCTCATCATATCATTATACTTGCACAGTTAGTATTTCATGATAAAAACAATATCAAGTACATATCATCACCATGCAATACAAGAGAAATACAACCTTTCCATTATTAGCGTTAGGGTTTCCCTTTTTAGTCGATTAGGGTTTCAAGTTCATAATATCAAGAATCAAAACCCTATTTCATAGCTCCATACATATTAGGAGCATACATTAATATCATAATTATTCAATCATACTTGTTTATTCTCATCATTTATCACTAAATGATTATCACACAAAGTATGTGTTTCTCTCTCATCCTCACTAGGTTATTGATTACATCATACTTTATTAAGTTGGATCAACCCTTTTATCAAGGTACATTTCCCTACACTTATTAAAATGCATTAAACTCTTTACATCTTAATGTATCATTTAACATAACACACTTCATGTGTTACTCAATCAAGTATATCGGATTTGAGGTGCTTACCTCCATATTGGTTTTGAGGTGATTCCACCATATCGGGCTAGAGGTGTGTGCTTACTACCATATCATCCAAGAGGTTTTTGCTTACAACCATAACATCCAAGAGGTATGTGCTTACCACCATATCATCCAAGAGGTGTGTGCTTATCACCATATCATCCAAGAGGTGTGTGATTACAACCATACCATCCAAGAGGTGTGTGTTTATCACCATATCATCCAAGAGGTTGTCCTTACCACCATATCATCCAAGAGGTGTGTGTTTATCACCATATCATCCAAGAGGTGTGTGCTTATCATCATATCATCCAAGAGGTGTGTACTTATCACCATATTGTCCAAGAGGTGTGTGCTTTTCACCATATCATCCAAGAGGTGTGTACTTACCACCATACCATCCAGGAGGGGTGTGTGTGTGTCACTTATATCAGTTTACTCAAGTGTAGGGTTGTGCATATCAAGTTAGACCCTTATGCTCATACCTTTTCAAACCTTCAAAGTATCAACCTACCATGTGTTGAGTGATAGCCTAGACAACTGGTTAGTCCTTTTTCAACCAACCCAAATGTACAAAACGACAGGTGTGTGGGGTTCCAAGGTATAATGGATTTCATATCACCATATTGAGTTTCATTACCATATCGGGTTAAAGGTGCTTCAACCCGATATCGATTTGTACCATGATGATGTCATCATCATCAAGCTCTAGACTTTCATCCCTACTATTCTAGTTCATGGACAATAGTCCCATGAAACTATTAGAACTCATATAATCATCAATCATTCAAGAAAAATCGAAATTGAAAGTAGATCAACAAGTATAGCAAGATTGAAGGTGAATAATAACATGATTGGGTTCAAGTTATATAACCCGCCTCAATAACAACTTCAAATATCCAAGCTCCAAAGCTTCACATTCCCAAGGTTGAACATGAACTTATCAAAGATCCAAGACTTATTCACAACTCCTCTATATGCAAAGAATCACCATAGATAAGAACTTGGTGAAGAAGAAAAGAAAGGAAGAATCACAACCCGAGATTCATGCTTCAACCAAGGTTGAAGATGACCATGGCTTCACCTTAAGCTTAAGTCTCGAGATCCTACTTTCTCCTTTTTTTTATTAAGCCAGAGGGTTCTCTATTCATCCCACCCCTCTCTTGTGGGAGAAAATCATCAACAAAATACAACTCTTTCTTATATGTCTACAGGTTTGTTCCCCCAAAAAAACCAAATAAAAGAATTCATCACAACCCAGACAAAGAAACAGATAAAAAATTATCCATGATTAATCAAGCGTCGATCCTCTTCAGGAGCATATAAGGAATGCATCTTTTCTCCAAAGTAGCCATGCCTCGTATTCTATTCGGTATCACACTTCTATCTGTGATAGTTGTCATCTCTGTAGATCTTTTCCCCCATCTCCCAGTCTCTCTGGGTATAGAGTTAGCAACTTTGTGTACCATTGAGCCAGTAATACTAGATCTAACCAACTCGGTCCTCAACTCTCTAACAAACGGCTTGGTCCTCCATGGTTCGATAGCATCCTTCCACATCAATCTCAATACATGAGACTCGTAGCATATGATCACCTGCCAGTTTCAGTCCAACAATGCATGCATGTACATATGCCAAGACAAAGTCCGGTGTCTTGATCCAGGCATGGAACACCATGCATATGTCGGCATTATGATTTTGTATCAGGCCTGCCGCCCACCTCCTACATACCCCATCTTCTCCCTTATTTCTTCCTATAGTCAAGTTCATTTTCAAGTTATGCATGTCAAGCTTCATCCACCTTATCAGCTGAATCTCTCTCATCTTCATCTTAGGCTCAGTAATCCCGCCAGCTCTCATTCTATTGTAAATGCTCGATCCATGTTCGACGGAGAAGGATCTATGTTGAATCATGTTGTTCACAGAAGAGATAATTAGGTTCCATTCAAACTCCCAACTTCGCATTTTGTCCCCAAATCTGGATGCACACTGTATCCTCCAAATGTTGTGGGGTATGTTAACTGCTAACCTTCCTTCTATCCAATCTGAGATCCTCCTGGAGTATCCTTTCTCACAAGTATTAAGAAGGGTCTGTATATCATGAGGTGCCTACATCTGTGTCAATTGGGAAAATCTGGTCCAGAAGAACATGGCAACTTGTCCATGGAAGAAAAGGTGATCAGTATCTTCTACTCTTGGATCATCACAACAGTTACACCTCGATACAAGGGGGATGCAGCATCTATGTTGAACATTGTCATCTGTAGGTACAACTTTTTTAGTCATCTTCCATATGATAACACTAGCCTTAGGGGCGTCCAGGCCCCATATTTTTCCTAGAGCATCCGGTCCTCCCGTTCTCAGTTGCATCAGAATCTTCTTCACTGATTTCATAGTGAAGTGACCCTTCTGGTCAATACCCCACACCATTTCATCATCTACGTTCATTATCCAAGAACCTGCCTTTTTTATCAGCTCCACACCCTGGTCATCAACCACCTGTTGGATCATTTCCCAATCTCATCCATCTTCTTCATTCCAAAAATCTCTAACCAAGAACGGTTGCCTTCTATCACTAGCAAAGATGGCATGGTTAGTGAGTCTCTCATCACACCACCATGAATCCCAAAAAGGGATATTACCTCTCCCAATTGACCATCTACAAAAAGGAAACATCCTAGGGAGCATGTCCCATACCTTCTTCCAGAAAGGGGATGGACAGCTACTAATCTTTAAGTGATTAGGATAGTTTTCAGACCTACCTGTTGTGAGGTTAGCATACTTATATCTGCAAAAAGATGCCCACAAGGTCTCAGTATTGAGAATTTCCCAACTCGCCTTAGGAACAAAGGCATCGTTTATCATCTTCAAGGAAGTGAGACCAAGACCCCCATCGATCATCAGTGTAGCAACTCTTTCCCATATGATCCATGCTTTTCTCTGGTGATTCTCCCTGTCCACCCATAGAAAGCTCAAAAACTTTCTCTCTATACGCTGGATGATACCTGTTGGAATTCCCACTGCCACTATTGTGTAGACAGTAATGGACGACAGCACATGATCAACCAGTAGCCTCCGACCTACAAAAGATAGCAATCTAGATTTCCATGTAGCCACTTTAGAGTACACCTTTCTAACAAGAAACTCGTAGTCAGTTAATTTTGCCCTTCCTTTAGAAATCGGTATGCCCAGGTAAGTAAAAGACTGAGTCACCTTCTCAACTCCAAAGGCCTTTGCTATGTCACCTGCCTTTGCTTGATCGGACCCCCCAATCATACAAATAAATTTTCATCTATTGATCCTCTGACCAGTTGCCTTTTCATATAAATCAAATGCGCTTCTAACTGTATTGATTGTCACCTGGTCTGCATTGAAGAACATCACAAGATCATCAGCATAGAGAATCATTGGAGGAGCCACCCCATATCCTCTCATATAGAAATTTGCAATGGACTGATCACTTGCCAATCTACTAATCCTTTTGCAAAGAAGTTCCTCAAAGATAATGAACATGAATGGTGATATGGCATTACATTACCCTGCTTTAAGCCTCTTCCAATCTGAAAGAACCCAGCTATATCCCCACCAATAGTAATCGTATCCCAGGTGTGTTTAAAGAAACTCATACATAGATCGATCACCTCAGGTAGAAACCCAAAAGCATCAAGACATTTATGCATCACCAGCCAGTCCACTCTGTCATATGCTCTTGACATATCGAACTTAACCACAGCATTAGGTGATTCCTGACCTTGATTGATATCATGCATCAACTCTCTAGCCAGCCTGACATGATGAGTAATATCATTCCCCTTCAAGAAAGCTCCCTATGGACGGGATATCATCCGGGTCATCAATGGAGACAGCCTGTTACTAAGGATTCTTGCATGGATTCTTAGGATCAAATTCTCAATCGAGATAGGTCTGAAATCAGTGGATAGCTCCTTGGGAGAGTCAACCTTCGGAATAAGGAGGATTCTATAGCAGACCAAACCTCTATGACACATTTGTCCTCTAAAGAAACCATCTGCCAGCGTGAGGAAATCGTCTCTAATAATATGCCACACAGTTGAAAAGAAAGGAAGAATAAATTCATCCGACCCAGGGGCTGTATTTGGGTCCATTTCCTTCAAGGTCTTCAAAACCTCATCCTCAAGAGGGGTGGCCGTCAGTGAGAAGCTATCATCTGTCGAGATAGTCTCTGGGATGTCCTGTAGAAATTGTTCTAAGGCAGTTCTATCTATCTCAACCTCCTCATTGTATTGTTGCTGGTAATGTGTCGCCGCCTTCTCAGCCATCTCAACAGGGTTTGTTATCATTGTACCATCAGGTAGTGTCAACACATTGATACTTCCATGTCTTTGCCTAGTTTTAACCACCAAATGATAAAACCGAGTGTTGCGCTCACCATCTTGTAGCCAACTAATTCTTGCCTTCTCCCTCCACATAGCTTCTTCCACATCTAGAAGTTGCTCAAGCTCATTCTCTGTCGTCTTTAAGTTTGTCTCATTGAGAGGAGTGGGATTTTCATAAAACGCAGCCTGTGTAGTGAAAACAATGTCTTCTAAATCTTTGATACGTTGATTATTGTCACTGAATGTTATCTTACTCCAGGTCCTGAGAGCACCTCTTACTTGCTTCAATTTATGGTAGAAAACGAACGATGGTTTCCCACAACTCTCTCTTCCCAGATCTACTCAATAACCTTCAAGCATTCATCTTCCCTTAGCCATGTCGACATGAATGAAAAGTGAGCTTTCCTATCGGTAATAGCCTGAGCACTAGGGATAGTTATAATAGGGCAGTGATCTGACACCTGAGATCTAGTAAGGTGTATAGAACTAGTCTTGGGTTTCTCCGCAATCCATGCACCATTCATAAGAACCCTATCTATCCTCTCCCAAACAGTGGGTGTGAGTATCTGCTTGTTAACCTAAGTAAATCGGCTTCCTTCAAAAGGCACCTCCTTCAAGAGAGCATCAACAATAAGAGCATTGAAATCAAACATTTCCTGATAAGCTGGGGCATTTCCCCCATGTTTCTCGTGGGCCTCTCGCACAACATTAAAGTCACCTATTGTGATCCATTTCATATCACCTATTTCTACAAACATGATGATAATCTCTTCCCAGAGATCTCTCCTGTGGGCACAATCACAACTCGCATACACAGTCGTAACAAAGAAGAATGAACCATCTAAAGCCTCACATCTAACAGTAATGTGTTGTATATGTCTTCTAAAAATCATTGGCTTTAGGTTCAGGTCCGCATAGACCCATATCTTTCCTTCCTCTATATGGTTGTCAGCCACCCAATCTAGACGTACCACATCTAACAACTCAGCAGCTTGTTCAGCATGTAAGAAAGGTTCAAAGAGGCAAACAATGCCCAGTTTGAACTTACTACAAAGTCTCCTCAGTACCCTTCTTGTTGGGTTGTTAGCATCCCCTCTAATATTCCAGAAAATTGACTTATTATCCATTAGAAAAGAAAATACGCTTCTCAACTCAGTCACTATCAAATCAGTGACTAAACCTCCATTCATCCTCATTGCTATAATCAACGAAGGCAGCATGTCTCTTGTCCTCTGAGTGTCTCCTCCTAGAACGATCACACCTAGTATAAGAACGTTCTTGAATAGTGTTGTGTCCCCGATCAGTAAACTCAACTCTCCTCGAGCTAGATTTGTATCTTCTTCTATCTGTTCTTCTACATTCTCTATTACGAGCATCTTCAAAGTGTATAAAGTCCTCCAACCTTCTATTCGAAAGGAATTGTCTGTTGCCTTCTCGATCAACTATAACTCTTCTCGGAGATCTATCCTCTCTTTGACGTTGTCTATCCGGAGATGGTCCCCGTGATCTAGGTCTCTCCACTAGAGACGATGGTCTAGTAATCACTGTAATCTCATAATCAGGTCCTTCCCTATTCTTCTCCACAATGAGAGCTTCTCTTGGTATTCCATATTCACTGCCAGCTTCAGTAAGGATAAAGTCTAGTGCACCCACTTTTCCTCTAGCTACCATGATAAGATGAATTGAGTTCCTCCTCAATCTGTAGGTAAGGGATACGAATTGTGGTACATCTTCACTAAAATCCTCCACGAGCATGAGTATACATGATAGATCATTTTCTCCCTTCTGCCAGTATGATATATGAATTAATTTACCAAACAGTTTGACAATGGCTATAATGGAATCATCATCACGGCACACCATGGGGAGGTCTGCCACACAAAACCAGAAAGCTTCTTTGCAACAATGTCGCTCCCCTCCAATCATGTGCCTTGTGTCAATCTTGGAACCTCTAAAGGTAGGTACCCCTTTTACTGCAGTTTCCTTCGCTTTGTTGGGGCAAGAAAAAAAGGCAATCGCTTTTCTATCTGCAAATCTATATAAGTCTGCCGCACATGGCCAACATTGCCTTAAGAAAGGGCAAAGATCCATCCATGATATTTCACTGGGCCAAGAAATCTCCACCACCCTCTCAAGAGCACTATTCTTGCTTCTTCTCATATCATCATCAGGGCCTATATCCACCGAGATCCTCTTTGGGATGTGTTGTAGTGCACCCCTCACTGGAATTCCTGACGGCAGCGGAGGGAACATCGTTCTTGATAGTATACCCGGTACTCTTGCCTAAGTAATCATCTGATTGCATCTCGCCGCAAGGTGTCCAGGCCTACGACACTTGTAGCACACCTTGTTCCTCCTGCATTGTGATTACCAGTGTCCTCTGCCAAGACACTGGAAGTAAGTGTCGTGAGGTATGTTATACAGCGGTTTCTTCATCGATGGATGTCTGTGCATCTTGGATGCTGAACCATTGTGTTGTTTCGATAGAGACTGCACTGTTGATCTTGGTCGTTGAACTGTTCTCTGGTTGGCTAGAGTTGTGTCTTCAGTTGCATTCATTGCAGGGGACGGTTGAGGTATCACATGGAGGGATGTCGTATCTTCTTGGAGAGGCAACTCCATGGTATTCATTCCTTGTGGTTGCTCGATCATCAGATGAGGCGTAGGGTTCACTTCTTGTGGCTGCTCATTCATCAGTTGAGGCGTAGGGTTCACTTGTGACGTTTGACCTGCGATCGTCTGCGGAGGAGGAAGGGAGTTCACCCTCATATGTGGACTAGGTGTTGGCGTGCTGATCAGGGGGTGTGCATCCTCAGTCATCGTCACAGGTGTGGGTGATGAAGAATGTTCCTGAATTATGGGATCACTGCATCCGACGGTGTGGATGTGGACGAAAAAAACTCTCGTCGCTCGGCGACAATCCCTTGCGCCTGTCTCATGCACTATCGCGTAACCCTATAGAGCAGCGGTGAGGGTAGCATCAAGACGTAGCATAGAAGGACTCTCATAGGCGAGCACTGGATAGGTTGGGAAGGGTAATGTGGGTGGACTTCAGTGGGCGGGGTGCCCAACCGGAGGGGGGGCGAGCGGCGACCACCGCCGGCATCCAACCCTAGGGGTCTCGAGAGATCCTACTTTCTCCTCAACTACTATCCATGATATCTAAGAGAAAGAGAGTTGTAGGATTCAAAATGTTTCACTAGTAGGTGAAAGGAGTGGTATATATAATTGAGGCTCATGAGAGAGAGTGTATAAGAGGTGTCATCACCTTATACTACTAGGTGACACATGTCCATGCATGGGTTGACACATGTCCATGCATGCACACATATTTATATTGACATGAAAAACTCTTGGGGATAATATAGGGATAAGATTTTGACCATTAGTTATCTTGTTGAACAAGATATTTCAACCCAACATCACTTTATTCACAAATCGATACAACTTTTCCAAGGAATGTTGTAAACCGATATCCATCACCTAATTGAGCTACTTAACTCATCATGGCATGTTTCAAGAGTTGAAAAAATGATATGGGACCTCCTTTATGGCTTCTTGGCCGATAGGCACTCCCATATAAGCTCTACAACTCAATACAACTCATTTTAGGGTTTCAACTATACAACTCTTCTTAGTCTTTTCATCACCAAGAATACCATCACTCAAATATGATTCAAACATGGTGCCTCTTTATTTTTCTCTCCTCTAGATGATTCTAAGAGAGAGTAGGGTTACTCTAGAGGTGATAATTTGCATATCAACCATACATTTTGGGTAAATTGTAATTTGCACCAAAATTGGTACACAAGGCACAAGCATTATTCAAACAAGCTCCAACTTGGAACTTAGACTTTCCACAAGCCACCCCTTAGAATAATTCTCTATCTTATGATGCTAAAGAACTTGAGGCACGTTCAACATGTGACATATTGCAATATAACCCCTCATATTGGGTAAATTGCAATTTACACTCAAACTATCATATAATGCACAAACAGTTTGTAAATAAACTCAAACTTGAAAATTAAACTCTCCATGAGTCTTAATTACTTTTCAAAACATTAAAATAAGTTTATAAATAACTTACTCAAGAAAAACTTCCAGGGTTATGGCATAACCTAGGTCAGGGATGTTACAATTATCAACCCCTAACAGGGATTTTGTCCCCAAAATCTCAAGAGAAAAGGGAAGGGTACTTCCTCCTCATTTCTTCTTCCAACTTCCATGTGGCTTCTTCAATGCCATGGTGATGCCAGACAACTTTCATAAGACCTATGTATTTCTTTTTCAACTTCTTGATTCTTCTGTCAAGAATCATCATTGGACCTTCCACATTAGATATATCTTCATTCAATTCTACCTCTATAGGTTGCAACACCAACTATGTATCAGGATGACACTTTTTTAGAATAGATATATGAAACACTGGATGTAGTCTATGTAGCTCTGGTGGAAACTCCAACCTATAGGCTACCTTTCCAATCTGTGTTGCCATTGGATAAGGTCTAATAAATCTAAGAACTAACTTACCCTTTTTCCCAAATCTGAGAACACCTTTCCAAGAAGAGACCTTGAGATACACCATGTCTCCAACTTGGAATTCTAAAGGTCTACGGCATTTATCGGCATATGACTTATGTCTATCATGTACAACCTTCAATTGTTGTTGTATTACTTTAATCTTTTTTGTTGTCTATTGCACTAATTCATGATCTAGAAGCTGGTATTCTCCTATCTCATACCAGCATAACAGAGATCTGCAACATTAACCATATAATGCTTCATATGGTGCCATATCCATATTTTTCTGATAACTATTACTGTAGGTAAACTCTATTAAGCTCAAGTGTAAGTCCCAACTTCCTATAAACTGAAGATCACATGCCCTAAGAAAGTCCTCCAAAGTGTATATAGTCCTTTCAGATTGTCCATCTATCTGAGGGTGAAAAGATGTGCTAAACTTTAACTGCGTACCCAAGGCTTTATGTAGTCGTTCCCAAAAATGATTTGTAAATTGGGGACCTCTATCAGACACAATTGTGGCTGGAACTCTGTGTAACCGCACTATCTCATCTATGTAGATCTGTGCAAGTTTTTCACCGGTATAGGCTATTTTAACATGAATAAAATGTGTTGTCTTAGTCAACCTATCAACTATCACCCAAATGGAATCATGACTTTTGTCTATTCTGGGTAGACCAACCACAACGTCCATTGTCACGTGATCCCATTTCCACTGCGTTATAGGTAAGGGTTGCAATGTTCCTGTAGGCTTCTGGTGTTTTTCTATAACTTGTTGACACACTGGACACCACATAACAAACTCAGCTACATCCTTCTTCAAACCAGGCCACCAATACATATCTTTTAAGTTATGATACATTTTAGAACTCCCTAGATGCATTGCATACATGGATGAATGAGCTTCCTCCATAACTATCTTTCTTAAATCATTGGCATCAGGTACTACCATCCTACCATGCTAACAGACTACCTCATCTTCTGACTCATGGAAACCTTCCCGTTTCTCACTACCATACTCTGACTTGATCTGTTGAATCACAGTATCAGCATGTTGTGCCTCTTTAATTTGTTGTCTCAGAGTAGGTTTCACATGCATCTTGGCCAACAATCTGGCTAACAAAGATACTTTTAACTATACATTTATTTGTCTCAAAGAGACAAATACGTCCCGTTTAAAGCACATTAAAGAATTGAACTGTGTTTTATCTATGGGTGGAGATGAAGATTTTCTACTTAGTGCATATGCCACTACATTAGCTTTTCCTAGATGATAATCAATTGTACAATCGTAGTCCTTGATTAATTCCATCCAGCGGCATTGTTTCATGTTCAACTCGTGTTGTGAGAAGATGTACTTTAAGTTTTTATGGTCTGTGAAAATCTGACACGTTTCTCCATAAAGATAATGCCTCTGAATCTTCAATGTGTGTACCACTACTTCTAACTCTAGATCGTGCGTCGAATAATTCTCCTCGTATTTCTTAAGCTGTCGGGAAGCAAAAGAAACTACATGATCTTTCTACATCAGCACACATCTTAGACCATTCTTAGAGGCATCACAGAAAACAATGTATCCCTTCCCTACTCAGGTAAAATCAACATAGGTGCACTCATCAACCTTTCTTTCAACAATTGGAAAGAGCACTGACACTTGTCATTCCAGACAAAAGGAACCTCCTTCCTAGTCAACCTAGTTAGAAGTAATTCTATAGAACTGAAGTCTTTAATAAACCTTTTGTAGTAACCTGCCAAACCTAAGAAACTGTGAATCTCAGTTGGTGTCTTGGGTTGTTCCCACTCTAAAACAAACTCCACTTTCTATGGATCAACATGAATTCCTGAAGCATATATGATGTGTCCTAGGAAAAACACTTCTAACAACCAGAACTCACACTTGCTAAACTTAGCATATAGCTTGTGCTGTCGCAACAGAGGCAAGGCTTGACGAAGGTGTTGTTCTTGTTGTCAACCATCTCTACTGTATATCAGGATGTCATCTATAAAGACCACTATGAATTGATCAAGGAATGGTCGGAAGGTTCTATTCATCAACTCCATGAATGCAGTTGGTGCATTAGTTAGTCCAAACAACATAACTACAAGCTCATAATGACCATACCTTGTCCTAAAGGTTGGCTTAGGTATGTCACTCTCCTTTATACGTAACTGATGATATCATGACCTTAGATCTATCTTAGAGAACATTGTTGCACCACGCAACTGGTCAAATAGATCATCTATCCTTGGCAGAGGATATTTGTTCTTTATAGTCACCTTGTTAAGTTGTCTATAGTCTATGCATAATCTCATCGACCCATCCTTCTTTTTAACAAAAAGAACTAGAGCACCGCATGGAGAAGTACTCAGTTGAATGAAACCTTTCTCAAACAACTCCTTTAACTATTTCTTGAGTTCTTCCATATCAACAGGCACCATCCTATAAGGTGTTTGGGCTATGGTTGCATACCTAGAATTAGATTAATCTCAGAATCAATCTATCAAGGTGGAGGAATATCTAGAAATTCTTCAAGAAACACATCCTTGAATTCTTTGACAACAGGAACTTCAAGAAGACTAGGAGTTTCTGCTTTTATATCTACCACATGTGCCAAGAATGCTTTACATCCTTGTCGCATCAGACTCTCAACTACCATTGCAAATACTAGATAGGTTGGAAGAATCTTTTTGTCCCCCTGAAAGACCCATGTCTCATCACTGTCTGTGTACATAGCTTGCTTGGAACCACAATCCAAGACAACTTTATACTTTTCTAGGGTATCCATCCCAAGAATTACATCAAACACGTGCATCTCAAGTGGTATAAGATCCACCTGAATGTTGTGTTCTGAAAAAGAAATAATACATGGAGAACATACCTCCCGCAACATTGTAGATCTAACTAATAGAGTTTCTAATAACAGATTATCTGATCTACGACTGACAGCCATATTGCAGTCATTAATCACTTCTCGAGTGATAAAGGAATGTGTAGCACTCAGATCAATCAAAATAGATATGAAGTAGGATGAAGACATATCAGAATGAAACAATTCCATCTGACCTATCATGACTCATGGATTGACTACTACCTCCAGCTGATTCATAGCATAGAATCTCGCCATTTCCTATTGTTGACTATGTTCTCTATTATTTGGTGTAGATGAACCTTCTTGGGACACCTGTCCTCATCCTCGTGTGCCACTACTAAACTATTTCCACTAAGAGCCTTGTTGACTCTGCCTCAGTGGTTGGGTTACCTCCATGTCTCTAACTGGACAATTTCTTATCATATGTCCTATTTTCCCACACTTGAAGTAGTTTTTGTCCTGCTATGGTCTAGATGGTCATGTTACTAACATTGATGTCGTCCTATGGGATCCACTTGGCAGAAAACTATAGCCTCTACTCTTGCTTGACGTCCACTGCATCTGTGCATTAAACCTCTGTGGTTCTAATGGTGCAGGAAACTTTCCAAACCTCTGTCCCTAGAATTGGGCAAGGTCCTTTCCTACTATTAGCCTCACATTTCTCAGTCACAGACCTCTCTATCTTCCTAACTGACTCCACAAAGGTGGAAAACCTCTTTCTATTCTCTAGAGCAGCTACAGTTGTGGATAACTCAACATTCAGACCCTTCTCAAAATGTTGAATCCTCTCCTCCTCTGTAGTAGCCATGTGTGGACAAAACCACAGAAGCACCATGAACTTAGCTTTATACTCACTATTCTTCATTGGTCCTTGCTTAATATGCTCAAACTATGAGATTTTCTCATCCACATAAGTCCTGTAAAAGTATCTACTGACAAACTCACATTGTAACTCCTCCCATATGACCTCAACACCCGGTCTTTTTCTTCTTCAATGACCCACCATTGCCAGTGCTTCCTTTTAAAAGATACACAGCATGCCTAACTTTATTAGTTTCTGGGATGCTAAGGATTAAAGGGTTTTTCTAGCTCAGTGAGCCATAAATTTGTGTCTAATGGGTCAGCTATATCGGCATATTCGATGGCTCCTACCCGGCGTAACCTCTCAAAGGTCTTACCATAACCATTTCCATCATTGGGAACTGGTTCCCTAGGTGTTAGTGTTGGCATCCTGTTATGACCGCATTTGAGCTTAATTGGTAAACTAGGGTTTACCTGGATGATTATAAGCTTAATTGGATTGATCATTGCTTAAATCTAATTAATCATGATAATTCAATTATGATGTTTCAAACCTAATAAGAACGTTAAGTGTTCTATTATTTGAGAAATTAGGGTTTGAGAAATATAAACCCTAGTTGGCTGAAATTAGGGTTTTCATGGTACATGAGTATGGAATTTGATCATGATAGCAGTGTGGTAAATGATTTTTCATATTTTCTACAAATTTTTTATTTAATTGAATTTTGGATATGATATGGATAACTCAATCATGCATATTCGAGAAACATTTCAAAATATTTGAGTGTTCTTTGAATGTGGTTCTCAGTCAAACTATACTTCGACCAAAATGCTGACATAGTGCTTTTCAGCAGTGTAGTGTTTTATTTTTAATTATTTATTGGTAACTCCAAATGATCTAAAATTTAACTAGAGATCTGAAACTCAATCATAAGCAACATGTAAAATTTTCATAATTTTTGGATGCGGTTAGACCTTATCAGTAGACAAATTACAGTAACTGACATTTCTGTATAATTTTGGATAGTAGTGCACTATTCAAGTTTTAATTATTTAATGAAAGCTTGGAATGATCTCAAATTTTAAATAAAGCTTTTTAACTCAATTATACACAACATGATAAATTATCATAATTTTTGGAGAAGTTTTGATCTCTAAAATACAAAAATTCACAGAAACCTTTTTATGACAGAAAAATCTATTGAAATAAGAAAAAGTTTAGTGAGGGGTCAATGTGCAATTAACCCAAGCAGCTCAATTGCTCTATATGGTCAACCTAACACACAAGGATCTCTCATAATTCGTGATTCAATCCATAGAAACAAAATCCCAGAGAGAGAGAGAGAGAGAGTTAGGGTTTGAGAGGAGAAATTGATGGAGATGCTAACCTAGGGTTTTGCGGTCTGAGGAATGATGAAATCATGTAAGTTTAGCTTCTTTGGATATAGTTTCATGGTGAATCTTCTCTCACATGTCAAAATTCCATTCCTCCTCTGATTTGATCCAAAATGGCATCAAAACTTCCCCTTTTCTCACTCTTTCTTCATAATCCCTCATTTTTAGGGTTTCTGAGTTGAAAGGAAGAAGAATTGGGTGAATTGCTAGGGATTTGATATGCATTCGAGATTTTCAGATATGGGATACGTTTTTAAGGTGTTTTCACACCTTAGGGTGAGTGGGAACTTCCTTTAAATAGTATATTGCACAAAAATTGGTTAAATCAACCATAATCTTTAATTGATTAGTATGCGACTACAAACCCTGAATTGTCTATTTGTTCTAAGTTGTTGCAAAATGATATGAAATGGATACTTCCTTTGTTTGAATGAATTTCAGATGATAAAATCATATTAGAAATGTATACAATGCATTCTAATGAGAATTCCCTAAGTATTTGCAGAGGTCATAAGAGTAAACTGAAATATACGGAATTTGTCTATGACTGAAATTTGTTGTATAAGTAAATAGAGAAAGTTGCAAATCTAGATCCCCTTGGTTTTGAATGATTGTTTATATAAATTCATAGTACATATATGTCAGATACTATCTTGGATTTTTTTTAAAGTGAGTAGTGTTTGTTTGGTATCTCAGTGAAGAGGGTGAAACCCTAGATGTGAGGAAAGTTGGATATTTGCGAATAGATATCGTGAAATCCATTTGAAGGGATATTCTTGACATGATAGACTTTATTTATTCAATGTTATTTTTGATGCATGATATCCCAGTGAATGGCATGGAAACACATATTCAACTCAGTTCCAAGGTTTCATACATATATTGATTTTATATGATTTGTTGATAGTAGTCTTTATTCAGTGAATGTTTAAGTCGCATGAAATCTTTATGGGAGCCATGGGAATAAATTGTTTCCTAGTGAGAGGTGAAAAGATGTGTTATGGCCTTATGAGCCATGATAATACTTGTACAACCAGTGAAATGAATACCTTGGTCTAAGGACCTAGAGGTAATGGTTACCTGTTACAGAGGTAACAATTCTATGTGATGATGTAAGGGTTAGAATACCCAGATTCAGTAATTATGATAATGATGTGAAGGGATGAAAATTCCCAGTAATGTGATAAGGGATTGAGATCTCAGGTATCATGTGTTGTAAAGATTTGAAAAGTACATGATAGATGTATTACACCTTTCTTTGTAGCATTTGTTGTGATTAAATGAAACTCTAAGGGTAGGGTGTTCAATGAATCAAGTATTGTGATATAAATGTTCTCAGTTATTATTAATAATTCTTGTCATGATATGTAATTAACTCTTAGTTGAGTTATGAGATGCACAACTCAAGATTTGGGTTGATATGCACGTTCTTTGAGAAATTACAGATAAGTTGTAGGTGTTATTGACGATTACTCATATGTCAAGTAATTAACTCTTATCAGTGTAATAAGATGATAGATTGCACGATTCTAGTGTGTATGTGCCAAGTGGACATGTAATCTATTTATTTAATAATTTTAGTCTGCCTACATGTATAGTATGTTGATTACTCAGTATATTACAGCGTTTTGAATATATTGCTCTGCCAAGTTTAGAATGATATACATGTTGTATTATAACTTCAAATAAGTAGACGCGACACCATAGAGATACCAGAGTCAAGTATAAGTAAGAGAAGGGTACAATGTAGAAAAGAGCTTTCTAGGAATAATAAAATAATAGACTTAGGAGCCCTGAACACCATAGAACCCCTATGTGAGGTCTGCGCCTTAGGGGTGAAATGACATAACCCTGGCAGCGTCCAGTATACTGGGGTCAGAACGTGCTATTAGGTGGAACGGGGGACAAAACCCTAGTGAAAGTCTCCTTAAATTATAGTTTGTAGTGTCCAACATCAACCAAAAGTCTTGGTGGCACTAGAGTACATAAAAGCCAAGAGGTGGCTTGACTCTCCACCTATGTTCTCAGGTTAGAGGAGGGGTCCAGTTTAGGCCAGAGAGCCATTTCCCTATTGCGAACCAGGAGAGTAGTCAGACTTAGCATTTCCCGGGTGTGTCTGCTAAGTCTTGTACAGTGTGATCATAGTGCACTATGAATCTTCATATGTAGAGTACATTGCATATGATTAGGGCATAATAAAATGAATGAGAGGTCAAACAAGTGTGTACAGTTATTCAATTATTCTTTGTATGTTTCTGAATTATTAGTTCTCTTTATGATCAAGCATTTCATATATTGATTCACTCTTATAGATATTTAGAGTATCATTCCATATTTATGATTGTCAATTATTAGACTCTTTAAAGCTTACTGTTGTTATAATTGATATCAATTGCTCAAAAGTATATCTGTAATTATATCAGTGCTTTAGACTATTTCTTTGAAGTACTCATTCACTTAGCGAGTAGGCTCACCCCTCTACTCACAATTTTTAGGGAAATCACATGGACTTGAAGAAGATATCATTGCATCAGAGTAGATCTGCCACAAGAGTTAAGTCTGAGTATAGTTAAGTTCATTCGATCCTTGTCACTCTAGGTCCTTGTAAATAAATAAGAGAGAGTTGTAAATGATGATGTATAACATTATTCCTCTTTTAGCAATATGTGCGAATCAGCAAGTCTTATGTGCTTAAAAGTATGAGGAACATAATGAATGTTCATACATGCATTTTTACTATTGAAATCAGATTAGAGAAATCAATGTTTAGATTCCCTTGTAAAGTTGGTTTATGTGGTTCAATGCGAGAAAATAAAGAGTTTTGAATGAGAAGAAAAGTTAAGGGTGATCTTTGTATTACGTTAAATCCTCAATTTATGCCCTAATCTCATGATTAGTGGAAATTGTGAGATCGGGGTATAACACATCCGGTCTGCCATATGCGTTATTGTGGTCATGAACTTCCTGAAAAGAGCATGAAAGGATGGGTTTTCTAACATTGCTTCATCAATATGGGGATTCTCAGCTGACGTGTATTTTACTACGCGCTTAAACGCAAGTATACGCATCGAGTAATATAGGCCTTGTGAGGCCCGAGTCGAACTCAGGGATACGTGAATTATTGGAGACTTCTACTAACTAATCGCAATCATCTAGACCGATTAACAAAGTAGGGTTTTGTTGTTGAAATTAAAAGAAAATAAAAATCAAACAAAGGAAACAATCGATTAAAGGTTAATTTAATCAATTCAAAGGGATATCTTTAGGATGGCGGTTTCACCGCGGGTCAACATTGTATTAGGTTTCATATAATTCCTCACACTTCTCTCTCTATCCGGGTAGTGGCCTGAAATGAGAATTACCCAATGTCGTGGTGTAATTCACTACTTAGGTTTAGGTTGATTCCACCGTCGTAGTAATCATTCCCCTAAACTAAGCGCATTAAAAACGGTCTCTCAATTCCCACCATTAATTTTACAACTCCTTTGTCAAGGGTTTTATTGATTAATGTAGAATTCGTTTCTTTTCAACCGTTAATCCTTCTGTCGAAGTGATTAAGGGTGTTAAATTATTATTATGGTGATCAAGCATAACAATAGAAATGAAGAAAACGAATCTATACCACGGATTTGAGAGAGAAAATATGAATTATCAATATAAAAATGTCATACAATGTATTCCCGGGCTACTCCCGGTCCTAAAGATTGAGGGTTTTAGTCTCTCATGTTCATCTCACACGAATACATGGTAGAAATAGGGGAATTCATAAGAAAAACGTGAAACAAGTGGGAAAACCCATGAACGGAGAAGAACCGGTAGATCCTTGGCATAGAACACGAGCTTCCCCGCCTGTCGGTGGTGGAATTCGTCTTCGGCAGCGTCCGAATCACCCGGGATGAGCTTCTTGCCTCCGTTCTCCTTTCTCTCCTCCCCGGCACTCGTGCAATCCAAAAATGAGATCCTCCTTTCGTGTGGGCGGCCGTCATTAGGTATAAGTCCCTAATTAGGTCGTCAAATAACAACAGCCGTCCGATCGAGATCAAAACAGATCCAACGCATATCTGCCGGCGTCGATACCATCGACGCGGGTCGATGGTATCGACGCAGCGGATTAGTGGCAGCTTTCCTTTCTTTTATTCTGAGCGTCTGTGGTGATCTCGATACCATCGACTTGGGCGTCGATGGTATCGACTCCTGTAGCGTCGGTTTTGTCTTCTAGCGACGTTGTAGCTCTCCTTGCGTCGATACCATCGACTCCCGTCGATGGTATCGAATGCATCCTCGCCAGCAACCTGAAGTGATCTCGATGCCATCGACTTAGGTTTCGATGGTATCGACTCCTGTATTGCTCTTCTCGGCTGACAACTTGTGGCTTGGTCGATGGTATCGACTTCCGTCGATGGTATCGACGGAAGCAGATACTTGTTTTTCCTGAAATTTCACAACAAGACCAAGTAAATCCACACAATTTATAATAAGATGATAAATGATGCTCACAATAGTAAAACAAAGGGGATTTGATATAATATGATGGCAAAGACCAAATTAAGTGAATTATGCAATATTATCCATGAAAATGAGTAATTAGAGAACAAAACACATATGAAATAGGTCTATAAATGCGACTCAAAATCATCGCATCAAACTCCCCTAAGCTTAAACATTGCTCGCCCTCGAGCAACTAATCCTTAGAATAGAATTGCAGATGTCAACTAACAATCAACATACCAACCTACATCACACATGACTCCCACTGGACGTTCTCAAACTGGCCTTTCCTAATCACAGAACAGTAATTACCCTACAGGTGACAATAATCATCAATAAAAGAAATTATCCTTCAAACCGATGAACACTATCACATAAGGCAGTTAACATAATAAAATTTGCCGATTCAGCATTGGTGCATCTTGTGATCGCCTACACTACGTTGCTCGCCCTAACTACCATCTACATGGAAGCGGTTCTCCTGATAAACATGAGTGAGGAGAAAATCACGGTGGCCTACCGATCCGAGCAACGGGTGGATGGAATGGGTGGTTCATGGAAGAATTTGGAAGTATTACACAGTTTCAAAATGCATAAAACAAAATGCCCTAAATGATGTGAATGCACATTACAAATGCCCTAATGCCTATCATTGGGTGGAATGATGCATGCACTAACCTTCCACCTTAAAAAGAGATAGAAATCTAATTAAGCCACATCATGTACTCAATTTCCTTGTTATGCAAGTGATATCATGTTCCTTTCTCCCTCTTATTCCATTTCCTTCTAAATTCTCTTTTTTTTCTCTTTTTCTCAATTTTTTCAGATTTTCAGAAGAAAAAAAAATTCTTTTTTTTTCTTAGCCCACATATCCATAATTGCTTAGAGATACATGTGTTAGGCTATTTCCTTCATGATTGGAAATCTTTGTACTATTTCGAGGGTATGGAACAATTTAGATCACTTTTTAAGACAACCTGAGGTACATGGTGTACTTATGCGTGAAAATCATGAAAGTTATGAGTGCAACTACATGACATGCACCTAAAGGTAATGTGCATGAATCACTATACATTTTTTTTTCATTTTATGCAAAAGTATGAAAATAACAATGCAAATCCTATCTACATGCTATGCACGCAAGAAGGAATTAAAACTGTACTTTACTTCCAATTCTTTGGTAGATTATGGAAAAATATGAAGTGGAATGATCACAAGATTAAGTTACTGAACCTTAGAAAAATATCATGTGTCCCTCCTTACTGACATGTGTAGTAGTTCAAAGGGTTCTTTCTCTTATATCCAATTAAGGTCTTATTACCATTTGATTAGGTTAGGCTCAAACAACCGTTACTATCCACTTTTCATGAGTCAATGGGGGTGTGGGTGTGACATATTGCTTCAAAGTTGACATAATCAATCATTTTCATAGGACAAGTTCCCCAAGGACAACCAAGTTAAGCTATCCAAAAGACACAGAAATTTTTAAATTCCCTTAAATTTCCCATGAAAACAGCGAGATGACAATTTTTAAGACATCCACGATTACACTAGATAGATGTGTAACAGTGTAATTCGATAAAAGATACAAATAACAAAGCAAAAACTAAAAACAACTAAAGAAAAGATAAAAGATAGAGCTGTTCCAGCCACCCCCCTAAGCTTGAATTCGACTATGGCCTCATAGTCAAAAACCAACTTAAGGGTGGAATAGTGATACCCTGATCAATCCTGCGGAGGCGGTGGTGGGTATTGCGGTGCCGTAGGATCCCAAGACGGGTACTCCCCCTGGAAGCTTGGATCATATTGGGTCCTCGGTGGAGGCTGTGGATAGCCTCCAAAGTAGTCTTGACTCCAGTAATGGTCGAAGAAAGGCTCCTGTTGCATCTCTATCCGCTGCAACCGGTTGTGCATTTGCTCTTGGTTGGCGAGGATGAGCCGCTCGTTCTCGAACATAGCCCGTTGGTTGTCAAGTACCCGGCTCGTAGTCTCATGAATGCCGGTATACATAACCATGTGCTGCTGCTGAGTCTGCTGGATGTCCTGCAGCATGGTGTACATCCCCTTCATGGAATAGGGATCCTCGGTTGGCTGATCGTGCTGTGGTGATGGCGGCGGGGGCTGAGATGATGAAGATGCACCCGGATGCATCCTAGGACGCTTCCGTGGTGCCACACGTGCACGAAGAGGTGTGAAAGCCTCCTCTTCCTCTGCAGCCTCGCCTTCTTGCTCGTCACCTCCGCCTTCTTCCTCGGAGGACTCGATGGCTATGATTGGCCACCGGAAGTGCTGCTTGCCCTCTATGTTGAAGACGTCGTCTGATAGGGAGCTCTCCTGATAAGCTTGGTTGACGTGGCAATGAGCGTACGCCAACCCGTCCCGGAGAAGAATGAGGTTTGAACGGTGCAAGTGTTGCACGTTCACCTTGCTCCTCACAGAGATCGGAGTCATGGACTGAAAGTTCAGCCCCAAGTAAAGCGCCAACTTGGTGACAAGACCACCAAAATGGATCGGAGCCTTCCTTATGCTCCTCTTCGCCGCCAGGACGCGCTGTAGCCAGAACGCCCCCCAGTTGCATGGTTGACGCTTCAGGAGTGCGTAAAGGAAGAACAAGTCACTCTCCTGAAACTTGCTCAAAGCAAGATCACTTCGAGCGAAGAATGTCAAGCTCAACATCCTATGCAAGACCCAGATGAACGGGTGCTCAAAATCTGCTACCGCTGCATTGTGGTAGCTCACGGTCTTCCCCGTCGGCACTGTAACTAGCTCGGAGAAGATCTTTGCATAGTCGGTGCGGGAGTCCGGCCTTCGGTGATCATGTGGAGAGTGGAACCAGTTAAAGATTTGATTGAACTGGACCAGTGTGAGATTGTAGTTGTTGTTGAAGAGTCAGAAGGACACCCTTCCCTTGATCCATTCCCGGTCCGATGCTACCACGTCGTTTGGTACGACGCAGACATCGAGAGATGCCATGAACTCTGCCACCAGTTCCTTGTAGGTGGGCCATTCGCCGAAAAACGGCTGCCCATCCGCATGGTACTGCAGCTCGTCAGGGCGTAGGCTTCTGCTGGTGTTGCGTGCTTGTCCATGAAGCACATAGGCCAAGTTGGCCTCGAATCCCAACTCCTGGATCATGTCCCGGTCCACATACCGGGTGGGCTCGAACTTTCGCTTCATTATCTCCTCATAGACCTTCCTCACCTCCATGTTGGCATGAATTAGGTGTGGACGAGGGATGGAAGCGGTTGGGGGAGGAATGAACTCCTCGATCTCCATAGGGTGTGCGCTTGAGGACGACGCTCCGACGACGTGCACCATGGTTGCGAGAAGATGGGATTAGAAGAAAAGAGCTCGGTGAAGATGGAGAAGAAATTCTCCGCTCGATGAAGATCTCCGCTCGATGACGCTTCTCTTCAGTCTTGGAGGGCTTAGGGGGAGTGCTCGGTGCAAAGGAGGATACTTGCTCTGAAGGTGTGACGTCAAATGACGTTTCAAGTCCCCTTAAATAGGCTTGATCGGTGCCCCTATTGACCCGTCGATACCATCGACGCGGGTCGATGGTATCGACACATCTCGCGGGTAGCCGCCTCCCTCACGAGTATCGACAGCTAACGTTTGCTGGATCGAGAAACCCGGATTGTTGACGGGTCGATACCATCGACGGAAGTCAATGGTATCGACGCAGCACCCGGATCGCTGACGTGGCTGTTGCGATCGTCGTCGATGTCTGTGTGCGGATCGGTGACATGTCTGTCGATACCATCGACGGATGTCGATGGTATCGATTACAACCTGTGATGATGTCGATACCATCGACGAGGCCATCGATGGTATCGAGTTGACTGAGCAAAATTCGTCTGAATATCTCCAGAGATCTCGATGGTATCGACTGGGGTGTCGATACCATCGACACTTTTATTGCGACCTGTCTGTGACCATGTCGATACCATCGATGGGGGTGTCGATAGTATCGACACAGTGCGATTTTTGCTGGTGTCAACCTGAACCCATGTCGATACCATCGACACGGGTGTCGATGGTATCGACCCTGCCTCTGCCTGCACATTTAACAAACGGATCAAGGTATCTTTTTTAAACTAAAATCTAAACAAAATAAAAGCAATCTATGACTCGAATTACACTATCCTAATGTACCAATGGTTGGGTTGCCTCCCAACAAGCGCCCTTGTTTAGCGTCTTAGGCTAGACGTCTTCCCATTATCTCATTCATGCACAAGTGAAATGAGTTTGACCTCATTCACTTTCCTCTTGTAATTCTCACCAAAATACAACTTCAAGCGTTGCCCATTCACCAAGAACGTGGCATCTCCATCATGCACGAGAATCGCTCCGTGCGGTCTCACTTCTTCCACCTCGAAGGGTCCACTCCACCGGGATTTCAGCTTCCCGGGATGCAGTTTGAGACGGGAGTTGAACAATAGAACGCTGTCTCCCTTCTTGAACGTTCGCATCTCAATATGGCGATCGTGGATCAGCTTTGTGCGCTCCTTGTAGATGCGGGCATTCTCATATGCCGTCATGCATAGCTCATCCAATTCATTCAATTCAAACATCCTTTTTCTCCCGGCCTCATCATAGCGCAAGTTCAGCCTTCTTAGCGCCCAATGGGCCTTGTGCTCCAATTCCACCGGAAGGTGGCAAGCCCGGCCATACGCCAGCCTAAAAGGCATGGTGCCTATAGGTGTTTTGTACGTCGTTCGATAAGCCCAAAGCGCGTCTGGTAGCAATACACTCCAATTCTTCCTTGTGGATGCTACGGTCCTTTCTAAAATCTTCTTGATTTCTCTATTTGATACCTCCACTTGTCCTTGCGTCTGTGGATGATATGGGGTGACGATGTTGTGCTTGACCCCATATTTCTTAAAAAGTGTCGCGAATTTCTGATTTCGAAAATGTGTGCCTCCGTCACTTATGATCATTCGGGGAATCCCGAACCTGCAGAAAATGTTCTCTTTGACAAACTTGCACACTACATTCGAATCATTAGTCCTTGTGGGGATTGCCTCCACCCACTTCGACACATAATCTACAGCAAGTAAGATATAAAGATTTGAATTTGAGGACACAAAGGGTCCCATGAAGTCAATGCCCCATAAATCAAATACCTCAACTTCCTGAAATACATTCAGGGGCATTTCTTGTCTCCTTGAGATATTACCTGCGCGCTGGCACGAGTCACATTGCCTAACAAAATTATAGGCGTCCCGGAACAAAGTGGGCCAATAAAGGCTTCTCTCCAACACCTTGGCTTCTGTCCGTGAGCTAGCATGGTGTCCTCCCATAGGCGACGCATGACAATGGTGAAGAACACTCTCGTACTCCACCTCCGGCACACACCTGCGAAGAATACCATCCCTGCACTGCTTCAAAAGAATTGGGTCATCCCAAAAATAATATCTCAATGAATGAAAGAATTTCTTTTTCTCTTGATAGGACCAATCCTCTGGGATGATCCCGCAAGCCAAATAATTCACAATTTCCGCAAACCATGGTTCTTTAGAATCAATTTTTAAAAGTTGTTCATCGGGAAAGGTCTCGGTAATGGGTATGTGCAAACCTTGTTCATCAACCCTCTCTAACCTAGACAAGTGGTCAGCCACCACATTTTCAATTCCCGACTTGTCCTTGATTTCAATATCGAATTCTTGTAGGAGCAAAATCCACCTAATTAGTCTAGGCTTCACATCCTTCTTCTCCATCAAATACTTTATTGCAGTGTGATCAGTCCACACAACCACCTTAGAACCCACTAAGTACTGCCGAAATTTTTCAAAGGCGAACACGACGGCCAGTAACTCCTTTTCCGTGGTTGTGTAGTTCAATTGAGCATCATTAAGTGTTTTTGAGGCGTAGAAAATCACAGCAGGCTTGTTATCTACCCTTTGCCCCAAAACAGCTCCCACAGCATAATCGGACGCATCACACATCAACTCGAAAGGCTTTGTCCAATCCGGCGTTTGAACAACCGGAGCTGAAATCAACTTTTCCTTCAAAACCTTGAATGTGTGAAGACATTTCTCATTGAAATCAAAAACTGCGTCTTTTTCCAACAATTCCGATAATGGCTTTGCGATTTTTGAAAAATCCTTGATAAATCGCCGATAAAACCCGGCGTGTCCTAAAAAGCTTCTCACCCCTTTTACAGAATTTGGTGGGGGTAGCTTAGAAATCACCTCAATTTTTACGGGGTCTACCTCAAGACCCTTGCTAGACACCTTGTGTCCTAGCACAATTCCTTCTGTCACCATCATGTGACATTTCTCCCAATTGAGGACCAAGTGTGTGTCCTCGCACCGCTGCAATACCTTATCTAAGTTATAAAGGCATTCATCAAAAGACGCTCCATACACCGAGAAGTCGTCCATGAAAACTTCAAGACACCGCTCCACCATGTCAGAGAATATGGCGAGCATATATCGTTGAAAAGTCGCCGACGCATTGCATAAACCAAACGGCATACGGCGGTAAGCAAACGTCCCATAGGGACATGTAAATGTAGACTTCTCTTGATCCAAAGGATCAATAGAAATCTGGTTGTACCCCGAATAGCCATCTAGAAAACAAAAATGCGACCGACCAGCTAGACGTTCCATAATCTGATCGATAAATGGCAATGGAAAATGATCTTTAAGAATTGCGGCATTCAATCGGCGGTAGTCAATGCAAACACGCCACCCGGTTACCAATCGGGTGGTGACAGGTTCATTCAAAAGATTTGTAGTGACAGTGATTCCCCCCTTTTTAGGGACTACTTGTGTGGGACTCACCCACGTCGAATCGGATATGGCATAAATGATCCCTGCAGCAAGAAGCTTTATGACTTCCTTCTTGACAACCTCCATCATGCTTGGATTTAGACGTCTTTGAGGCTGTATGACTGGCTTGGCTCCCTCCTCGAGCCGTATCTTGTGTTGACAAAGTGTAGGGGAGATCCCCTTGATGTCCGCCACAGACCACCCAAAAGCTCCACGGTGGTTCTTGAGCACTATCAGTAGTTGCTCCTCCTCATCCGCACTCAAGTATGCAGATACAATCACTGGTAACTTGTCCTCCTCAGCTAGAAAGACGTACTTCAGATGCGGGGGCAATGGCTTCAACTCCAGATCAGGTGGGCAAATAAGAGATGATTGTAGCGGTGGGGGCAGTGTACCCAAATCTTCATAGTGCCTCGTGTAGAAACATGGAAGCATTTGAAGCATCTTGGCGCACTCCTTGAGTGAAGTACTCCGCATCCAATCATAAGTGACATTTAGCAAACACGCTTCCAAAGGAAATTCCGGATATGCGTCGGAAATAGGAGTAATAATCGCATCATCCTCCCATGAAGGTGGAATGTCCTCATTCTCATCATTTGGAAACCCAACAGCCTTGCATAAAGAGACAACTTTAGTTTGCTCCATAAGGTCCACTGCTAGGGTCCCATTATCTATCCTGCTCATCACATGAGCCATATCCAAAAATGGTTTCCCAAGACAAAGTGAGATATTTTGTTCCACATGCTTAACCATGTTGCACTGTGCTTTTGCTTTATTAGATGCATTTCCATTGGGCATGACCATCTCAAAGCGATCATTCTCAATGCCCAAGGTCAAGCGACCTCTCCCCATCTCCAAGATCATATCAGATGTAGCTTGGAATGGGCGACCAAGTAGTAACTCATTGTCGTGCTCGTCCTGCATTTCCATAACGATGAAATCAGCCAGAAAAACAAAGCGGTCTACCTTTACCAAAACATCCTCACAGATTCCATACGGTTTCACCACAGAATTATCGGCCAATTGGATGGTCATGTTACTTGGCCTCGACTCCTTCAATCCAAGTTTCTTGAACGTAGAAAGGGGCATCAGATTGATGCTTGCCCCGGAATCACAAAGTGCCTCTCCAAATTTGAACTTCCCGATAAAACAAGAAATATTAAAACAACCGGGGTACTGTCTCTTTGGCGGAAAAGTGCCCATAATAAAAGCACTCACTTGCTCCTTCAATACCACAACCTCAGTGTCGGGTATTTTCCTCTTCTTTGTGATTACATCTTTAAGAAACTTCCCATAAGACAGTATTTGCTCAATTGCCTCTAGCAAAGGAATATTCACTGATAACTTCCTAAAGCTGTCCAGAAATTTCTTAAACTGTGCATCCACCTTTCTTGCTTTTGCACTATTGGGATAGGGGACTGGAATGGTATGTGCCCTTTGGTGAGGTGGCACATAGGGAGTTAATTTCTGTGGTTCCTCCTCAGTGGCTTGTTCTTCCTTACCATCTTCAGCTATGTCCTCAGTTTGCTCTATGACAGGTGCGGGCTGCTCTTTGACTGTTGCTTCTTCAACTGTGTCCTGCGGTGTGCTTGTGTCATCCGCCCTTGGATTTAACACTTTCTTACCGCTCCTCAATAAGATGGCCTTGGCCTGTTGGTTTCCCCCGGGAACATTGGTGTTCCCCGGAAAACCCGGATGTGCCGGCTTCTTCAAGCTTGCAATCTCAGCTGCCATCTGCACCATGGAAGTCTCTATAGTTCTCATTTGATCCCCGTGGCTCTACAACGTCTGCCCAAACTGGTTCATGTATTCACCTTGTTGCTTTATTTGCTGCCCAAAAGTGTTCATCAACTCTTGATTTTGCTTTATGACTTGATTGAGCAACTCCGTGCTCTTATCCTCTGTGACCGATGCAGGCTTGGCGTCCGGATCCTGCAGAAAATTGTTTGGATCCTTCCATGAAAATTTCTTATCCTTCCGCCATGAATAATCGTTATTCCTGTACCCTTGTTGTTGCCTCATATACTTGACCTGAGCCTCATCCTCGGACTCATTGTCTTCCTTCTGCAGCAACTTCTTTGCGAGAAGATCCATCTTCTCGTTCAGCTCTCTTATTGCCTTTGACTCACTGGCAACTCTTGGTTGCTCAACTGGGCCTCGTTCTCTTTCTCCCCAAGATTGCTTCCGTGCCATATTCTTCAGTATTTCCCAGCATCTTGTATCGGTGTTATTTAAGAAAAATCCGGAACCAGCCGAGTCCAGGTTGCTTCTATCATGCTCGGAGAGAGCAAAGTAGAAGATCTTCACTTGGGTTTCCTTGTCCAATCCATGATGTGGACATCTCCTCAACATGACCTGGAATCGCTCCCAAGTCTCAGAATAAGTTTCACCCGCCTGTTGGGTGAAATTGTGGATCTTCCGGATCATATCATTGGTCTTCTCAGGAGGGAAGAACCTCTCGAAGAAAACCTCCACCATGTGATCCCATGATTCAACAAACTCGTCGTCGAGGTTATGAAGCCACTCTCTTGCCACTCCAGCCAAGGAACTCGGGAATAACTTGAGGTAGAGCACATCCTGTGGAAATCGATCTATCATCACCATATCACAGTTCTCCACGAACTGGCTGATGTGGGCCACTGGATCTTCATTTTTTAATCCGTGAAATGCATTTGATTTAACCAGGTTAATCAATGCTGGATCGATCTTGTAGGTTGGAATGTTTAGCCCCTGTTTCTTTATAGGCCCCTTTGATGCCGAGGAAGAAGACGCCTTGATCTTTTCCCATATTGTCTGTGCTTCAGCCATTGCTTCTTCTTGTTCTTGCTCAGATTCAGAATTTATATCACTTTGGTGCTCCTGCTCGTAGTAGTCCTCGTCCTCTGGTCCCGCAGATGGAACCTCAGGTGTGTGATTCATGTAGTCTCGACTACGTGTGTGCACCATGCAAAGTACCTGAAATATGGAAATAGGGGTTCAGTACAATGCTTTGAACGAGTCAACACAATTATAGAGAAATAAAGGAATTTTTGAAATTGTTTTAAAATAAAAAAAAATGTGGCCTAGAGTGGCCGCTCTTAGCACTCATAGTGCCAATAATTCGTCGTATCCCCGGCAACGGCGCCAAAAACTTGACGTGTATTTTACTACGCGCTTAAACGCAAGTATACGCGTCGAGTAATATAGGCCTTGTGAGGCCCGAGTCGATCTCAGGGATACGTGAATTATTGGAGACTTCTACTAACTAATCGCAATCAGCTAGACCGATTAACAAAGTAGGGTTTTGTTGTTGAAATTAAAAGAAAATAAAAATCAAACAAAGGAAACAATCGATTAAAGGTTAATTTAATCAATTCAAAGGGATATCTTTAGGATGGCGGTTTCACCGCGGGTCAACATTGTATTAGGTTTCATATAATTCCTCACACTTCTCTCTCTATCCGGGTAGTGGCCTGAAATGAGAATTACCGACTTTCGTGGTGTAATTCACTACTTAAGTTTAGGTTGATTCCACCGTCGTAGTAATCATTCCCCTAAACTAAGCGCATTAAAAACGGTCTCTCAGTTCCCACCATTAATTTTACAACTCCTTTGTCAAGGGTTTTATTGATTAATGTAGAATTCATTTCTTTTCAACCGTTAATCCTTCTGTCGAAGTGATTAAGGGTGTTAAATTATTATTATGGTGATCAAGAATAACAATAGAAATGAAGAAAACGAATCTATACCACGGATTTGAGAGAGAAAATATGAATTATCAATATAAAAATGTCATACAATGTATTCCCGGGCTACTCCCGGTCCTAAAGATTGAGGGTTTTAGCCTCTCATGTTCATCTCACACGAATACATGGTAGAAATAGGGGAATTCATAAGAAAAACGTGAAACAAGTGGGAAAACCCCTGAACGGAGAAGAACCGGTAGATCCTTGGCGTAGAACACGAGCTTCCCCGCCTGTCGGTGGTGGAATTCGTCTTCGGCAGCGTCCGAATCACCCGGGATGAGCTTCTTGCCTCCGTTCTCCTTTCTCTCCTCCTCGGCACTCGTGCAATCCAAAAATGAGATCCTCCTTTTGTGTGGGCGGTCGTCATTAGGTATAAGTCCCTAATTAGGTCGTCAAATAACAACAGCCGTCCGATCGAGATCAAAACAGATCCAACGCATATCTGCCGGCGTCGATACCATCGACGCGGGTCGATGGTATCGACGCAGCGAATTAGCGGCAGCTTTCCTTTCTTTTATTCTGAGCGCCTGTGGTGATCTCGATACCATCGACTTGGGCGTCGATGGTATCGACTCCTGTAGCGTCGGTTTTGTCTTCTAGCGACGCTGTAGCTCTCCTTGTGTCGATGGCATCGACTTTCGTCGATGGTATCGACTGCATCCTCGCCAGCAACCTGAAGTGATCTCGATGCCATCAACTTAGGTGTCGATGGTATCGACTCCTGTATTGCTCTTCGCGGCTGACAACCTGTGGCTTGGTCGATGGTATCGACTTCCGTCAATGGTATCTACGGAAGCAGATACTTGTTTTTCCTGAAATTTCACAACAAGACCAAGTAAATCCACACAATTTATAATAAGATGATAAATGATGCTCACAATAGTAAAACAAAGGGGATTTGATATAATATGATGGAAAAGACCAAATTAAGTGAATTATGCAATATTATCCATGAAAATGAGTAATTAGAGCACAAAACACATATGAAATAGGTCTATAAATGCGACTCAAAATCATCGCATCATCAGCCACTAATTCCTCTCTTTCCCGATCCCTTGCTCCTCCTCCTGGTGCAGTAATATTGCTCTCAGTAGCATGTTCTTCGTGTGCTCCAACCATCTTTTAGCTTTACTGCTTCTCTTATATGAGCAGAAGTCACTATAAGATAAACTAGAGGACACTAGAATAGACTCAACAACATTAATCATATGTCTCTCTAGACTCAGCAAACCTTAGGCTCTGATACCAAAACTTGTGATGACCTCTATCAAACTATCAGCCAAATCCTCACAGTAATTACACGGAATAACCATTAGCAGTGGATTAACAAATATTACTAAAAATTAAAACTATTTTGCAAAGAGATCCATTGCCAGGAAACTCTTAAAGAAAGAACCAAAGCAATATATACATCATGTTTTATATTGTACATACATTGTACCATCTCATCTCGAGGGTATCATATACTAGTTACTTTGCCCAAACATATACATAAGCAACATAAAATCTCGAGGCATACAAGTCAAAATCTTAGTTTATTCATAAAACCATTATGTACTAACTCCCAAGGATATGAGAGTATAGATATGACACATAAGACTTCTATCTACAAGACACGATAGACAACACACTCAACCTGAGTTGTTACTGTTGTCCCTGTTTCTATTGCCCTCCCTCTACAGTACGGTCTCTACCTCCTCGTCCGCATCCACCTAAAATGTTGGGACCAACGGGGTGAAAAAAAGTCCCAACGAGAGATATAACTCTCCGCCAACAACATTATTATCATAGTAAACAGTATAAAACTGAGCAGAGGAACTTTTATATTAATAATCAAGATTAATCATAGTTTATAAGTAGAACATATCAATATCATCTTTTAAATCAATGCAGTTATCTATAATAGAGCAATAAATCATCTATTCACTTTATAAGGAATATGAAGAAAACATATAACATATATCCATTTAAAATGTATAAAAGTAGTGTAACATCAACCAATGTTTTCGTATTCAATCCTTAAGCAAATACGCTACACGGTTGATTACTTATTTACAATCACACTTATGCCCTGAGGAGATGAGGCATATCGCTCATGCTCCAACCGACCATGGCTACGTCAAGCATGGGTATCATACAAGGTCAAAGGAAGAGCCGACTTCTAAGACCTCACCTATCTCGGTTAGTACTAGACCACTGGCAGTGACATCATGTGTCAAACTGCAATTATCTTGCCAAGGTATAGTGGCATCTTCGCTATAGAGTTACAGCTGCAACATGCACTCTCTTCAGAGAGATCGCACATCAATCCTTGGTATATTAATATTGAGTCATGGCATATAGATATACTCTTATGATGATGAGGATGATCACACAACAATCCCTATTTGGACATAAGGATATTTTCACCCATTACACCCACATATTAAAAAATATGCTCTTCGAGTTAAACTTGTTTCCCCATTTAGAAATTCTGACACTGAATGGATCTATGTCCAGGGAAACTACATGATAAGGTTCCACTTGATTAATTAGGTGCATTATAGTATCTTTTAGCATCTACCAAGTCACAAGAATGAATTATAACATATGCTACAAAGAAAGGTGTAATACATTTATCAAGTACTTTCATAATCTTTGGAACACATTGAATGCATAACACTCGGGATCTCAGTCCCTTATCACATTATTGAGGATTCTCATTTGTTAACATTATCATCATCATGATTGCTAGATTTGGGTATTCAAACCCTTAGTTTATCACTGAACATTGTCACCTCTTATTAGGTAACTATTAACTCTAGGTCCTTAGACCCAGGTATATAGTATACTTGTTGCACAAGTATTTCACATGGCTCACAAGGCCCATTTAATCTGTATCATATGAAACATTATAGCTTATACCTGGATATGCTCATCATCTCATGATACTTGCATGGTTAGTATTTCATCACCATGCAATACAAGAGAAATACAACCTTCCCATTATTAGGGTTGGGGTTTCCCTTTTTACTCGATTAGGGTTTCAAGTTCATATTATCAAGAATCAAAACCCTAATTCATAGCTCCACGCATATTAGGAGCATACATTGATATCATAATTATTCAATCATTCTTGTTTATTCTCATCATTTATCATTAAATGATTATCACACAAAGTATGAGTTTCTCTCTCATCCTCACTAGGATATTGATTACATCATAATTTATTAAGTTGGATCAACTTGTTTCTCAAGGTACATTGGCCTACACTTATTAAAATGCATTAAACTCTTTACATATTAATGTATCATTTGACATAACACACTTCATGTGTTACTCAATCAAGTATATCAGATTTGAGGTGCTTACCTCCATATTGGTTTTGAGGGGCTTCCACCATATCAGGCTAGAGGTGTGTGCTTACTACCACATCATATAAGAGGTGTGTGCTTACCACCATATCCTCTAAGAGGTATGTGCTTACCACCACATCATCCAAGAGGTTTGTGCTTATCACCATATCATCCAAGAGGTGTGTTCTTATCACCATATCATCCAAGAGGTGTGTGCTTATCACCATATCGTCCAAGAGGTGTGAGCTTACCACCATATCATCCAATAGGTGTGTTCTTATCACCATATCATCCAAGAGGTGTGTGCTTATCACCACATCATCCAAGAGGTGTGTACTTACCACCATATCGTCTAAGAGGGGTGTGTGTGTGTGTCACTTATATCAGTTTACTCAAGTGTAGGGCTTTTCATATCGGGTTAGACCATTATGCTCATACCTTTTCAAACCTTCAAAGTATCAACCTACCATGTGCTGAGTGACAACCTAGGCAACTAGTTAGTCCTTTTTCAAACAACCCAAATGTAAAAAATGATAGGGGTGTGGGGTTCCAAGGTATAACGGATTTCATATCACAATATTGGGTTTCATTACCATATCAGTTTAAAGGTGCTTCAACCTAATATCGGTTTGTGCCATGATGATGTCATCATCATCAAGCTCTATACTTTCATCCCTTACTATTCTAGTTCATAGACAATAGTCCTATGCAACTATTAGAACTCATTGAATCATCAATCATTCAAGAAAAATTGAAATTGAAAGTAGATCAACAAGTATAGCAAGATTGAAGGTGAATAATATTATGATTGGGTTCAAGTTATATAACCCTCCTCAAGAACAACTTCAAAGATCCAAGCTCTAAGGCTTCACGTTCCCAAGGTTGAATATGAACTTATCAAAGATACAAGATGTGTTCACAACTCCTCTATATGTAAAGAATCACCATATATAAGAACTTAGTGAAGAAGAAAAGAAAGGAAGAATCACAACCCGAGATTCATGCTTCAACCAAGGTTGAAGATGACCATGGCTTCACCTTAAGCTTAAGGCTCGACCTCCTCCTTTCTCCTCAACTACTATGCATGATATCTAAGATAAAGAGAGTTGTAGGATACAAAAATTTCACTAATAGGTGAAAGGAGTGGTTTATATAATTGAGGCTCATGAGAGAGAGTGTATAAGAGGTGTCATCACCTTATACTACTAGGTGACACATGTCAATGCATGGGTTGACATGTGCCCATTCATGCACACATATTTATCTTGGCATGAAAAACTCTTGGGGATAATCTAGGGATAAGATTTTGGCCATTAGTTATCTTATTGAACAAGATATTTCAACCCAACATCACTTTATTCACAAACTGATATAACTTTTCCAAGAAAAGTTGTAAATTGATATTCGTCACCTTCTTGAGGTGCTTAAATCATCATGGCCTTTACCAAGAGTTGAAAAAATGATATGGGACCTCCTCTATGGATTCCTGGCTGATAGGCACTCCCATATAAGCTCTATAACTCAATACAACTCTTTTAAGGGTTTCAACTATACAACTCTTCTTGGTCTTTTCTTCACCAAGAATACCATCACTAAAATATGATTTAAACATGGTTCCTATTTATTTCTATCTCATCTAGATGATGATAAGAGAGAGTATAGACACTCTAGAGGTGTTAATTTGCATATCAACCCTACATTTATGGTAAATTGCAATTTGCACCAAAATTGGTACACAAGGCACAAGCATTATTCAAACAAGCTCCAACTTGGAACTTAGGCTTTCCACAAGCCACCACTTAGCATTATTCTCTCTCTTATGATGCTAAACACTTGAGACACGTTCAACATGTGACATATTGCAATATAACCCCTCATCTTGGGTAAATTGTAATTTACACTCAAACTATCATATAATGCACAAACAGTTAGCAAATAAACTCAAACTTGAAAATTAAACTCTCCTTGAGTCTTAATTACTTTTCAAAAGATTAAAACAATTTTATAAATAACTTAAGCAAAACTTCTAGGGTTATGGCATAACCTAGGTCAGGGATGTTACAAAAATAGTACAACAAGAAAATCAATACAATACTAAAATTATTATAGCACTAAATAGAAGAAGTATCGTTGTTAAATTCCACTATTTTCTAAAGTAGTGGTTGGCCTCTTGTATGTCAATGTTAACTCTCTTTTTATGTTCTCATAATGAGTGCATATGATATTGCTAAGTTTGTAACTCCACCAAAAATATTATAAATGTATTATATGTGTTTCTCTTGCCCATCTCCCACCCTAATAACATGGGTATGTGGGTTTCTTGATCATGGCATATATCTTTATGCCATATGTTCAAGGTATATTGTTGAGGTATTATATCAAACATCATATTTTTATTATATAATAGAAAATGTGATTGCATAAATTTCTTTTTTATTCAAAAGAGTGGCATGAACATTTGACCTCATTGTCTAGGTGGTGATATTATACTTGTATTTATTTCAAAATACTATTGATTTGATAGTTATTAACATCAAAATACAAAAGTACAATGTTGAACAACAACATTAGACAATTGAACATTATCCTCTATCCACTTTCTTGACTCACAAAACATCATTCCTTCCATTTCATCTTCAAATTATTTAAACATGTTGATAATGCATGACTCTCTGATATGTGCATCAATCATTAATGTGGTTTTGAGTTGTGGTTTCTTTTGAATTGATTGAAGTCCATTTTTTTTCTCTGTATCATTTTTAGCTAAAAAGAGTGAAATAATATTGATGCAAATTATTTTTGTGAGGTAAATGAGTTGGCATAACATCAAAGAATACACTTATTGATTCACTTCTTTAAGTTGTCGACATATTGACTCAAAATAACTAATTCACAAAAATAGGTATTTAGTGATGTTTTCATTTATGAGTACTACTAAGCTCAGTCTCTTTTTTCTTACTAGAAAGTTTAATAGCTCTAGAAAAATATCTTCAAACTCCTTCACAATTATTCTGTTAGACACTACACGATTGACTAGTTTGAACACGGTAAATTATTTCCTAACTTCTTAGGGAGCTTTTTCATAACATGCCACGTACACGAGCGATGACATGTTCTGGAGAAAAAAAATTGTTATGACATCATTCTTTATGTGTGGGGCCTGATATTATGATGCCTTTTGGTGTCACGTGGTGTGTAGAACAAAAATAGTATAATACGTATATAAAAAGTAAAGTGAAATTTATGGGTGTAGTAACATTAAAAGTAGTGACTTACCCATAGTCCATAGATGAAACATTACATAGAAAATACAGTACCAAAATACAAGAATATAATGTAATTTTATAGATGTGGTTTCATAAAAATCAAATACCTACACATAAATTCAAGCTATGTCTTGAATAAAATACATTTTTTGTTATTTACTAACATCGTAATGCACATCTATTTAGAAATAAATTACCACAGTGATTGGTACCCACAAACAGTAAGAAATAAATTTTATGTTTTTTAATCAATTATGTAGTGTTCAATATTACACTGTCGTTAAATTATGTGTATGCATGACTAGACTTTGAGTCAACCTCAAAGACATTCCTAAGAATATCAAGGTTATTTATAAATTCTGAACATTGAAGAAACCACTATTATGTTTCTACATTCTAATGAATAATCATGTCCTTTTTCCAGATATAGAAATTATCAAATGATTTTACTTCTGTAACAAAATTAGTCATACTTTTAACTGCACTAATACCTATATAAATAATAGTGGTGCTTCTATATTACCCGACAATCTAGTTTGAGGTGGTAGTTTGATAGAATAGGTAGTGTACTAATGAATTTGGAATGATAAAGATAAAATATTATTATTGGAATAATTTATTTGGTATTGTACGCTTAAGTATGTATTGTTACATGTATTACCGTCGAGGTCTAACCGTCTTCAAATGTGGTGAGGGACTTTCTTTTCCATTTCTAGGTCTAGAAGTTTGTGGTTCTATTTTTCTTGAGATGTTAATATAATATATTTACCAATGAATTCTTAATAAAGCTTATGGATTGTTTTATTTAGTCGGTATATATCTGTATATAGAGTCTTTAATGATTTTAGGGGGTTGATCACCCTTGGCACAAAAAAATGATACTCTTTTAATAGTGTCACCACCCCAGGACATTTCAAGAATGTGATGTTATAACTCCAAACTAGTATTCACTACTAAAAAATAGGGAATAGGTGACATTCAAGCATGTGAAGTATAAGCAAAAGGGTGACATGGCTACCTATCACCTTAAAAATGTATGTCACCTATAGAGTGTGGGCTTTGTGCTATGTCACCTATCTGAATAAATGTCATCTATTGGTAGTTTCCAGATTCTAAGACATGACAATAAGTGACATCATTGACCATCACCTACCCCAAAAACATAACAGCAACACATGTCACCCATTTCATAAAAGATGGTTATACATGACTTGCATGCACGTCATGTATGTAATGACTAACAAACGACATCAAGAACTATCTTATATCTACCACCACATCAGAAAAAAGTACATATGCATGTCACAACTCATTTTCAACATGAAAAAATAAACTATTTATAAAAGGTCAGAATTGCAATTGCATAAAGAACAATCTCATTTCTTATAAAAGGTAATGTCATACATAATCAATTTGCCAACTTTTCTAATATCCAACACATACATATGACCCATCCCCAACGCAACACAGTGTAGTGAAACCTGAAGATAACCTAAGCCTGAAACCCATTTTTACTCTAAGGTAGGTAGAAAATTCATTTTACGGTGGTTTTGTATGCACGTTGATGGACATGACATGGCAGGAAATCCTCTACCTGCCTGGAAAATATTTGTGCAACAAAGTTCTCTATAACAAACATATTGTCTCCTTTTCTTTACTGCATGACTTCTATTAGTACTCTCCTCTTGAGTTGTAGAAGCTGAGATAGTGTTTTACTTCAAATTGTATACCTTTGTGGCTTGTTGCAGAGAGAATTTGTCCACCAAATATTCCCCATGTGCCCGTTTTCTCCACTATGGTCATTGCTTCCATCACAATTTATAATTTCCAAGTCACCTGAAACAATAATAATGCACATATTCTAACGTCAAATGAGATACATATTATGTCCATCTACTTGTTGGAATGAAGGATCTAGATATTACCATTTCTATGCAGAATAACTAATGATATATATTATACAATTAGTTTTAGTAGTTAGAGTGTTCCCTATATTGTCAACTTGGTACTGTAAATGATAAAGGTACAAAGCATATAGTAACTCTTTTTACAAATTACCGTGTCTCATGGTCAAATGATCATACTCAAAGCTTACAGCAGTATTATGTAGTTGCGTGTATTCTATAGTTGCACTAAAAACAGACAGTCGTCTCATGTGCTAACAGCATATAATGGGTGCACTAAAAGCTAACAACAGTCTCTAGTGACTGTAACTGTTATTTTATGTCTTGTGCAGCCAGACTAGTAAACTAAATGGTAAATTGACACTTGCAGCACTTTTGCAGGAAGTGGGTTTGTACACTTGCGGGATTGTAAATGGAGTCTCATGTGTTAGCCAGCAATTCCAGATGGATTTTACTTGCACATCATTTTAATCGAGATGTACCTTACTATATTCTTCGTTGTTGTTTTGAGTTTGTCAATGGTCCCAATGACTAATAATTTATGTTGTTTAATAGAAATACTTGAAATCTAATACTAAAAATGTGGGAGTTAAATAATCTCAACAACAATAATATACTAGCATTATCTACAATCATTGTTGGGCTTGTGGTTGTCACAAGTTTCATACATTAAATTCTACCCTGCAAAATAATATACCACAACAACATTCAAATAAACAAACCCATGGCTTTTGTAGGAACAAACGTGGATCAATAAACAATCATCACCAAGGAGCTCGTACTAACCCCACCTATGTACTTATTTATTGATTAAGATACAACAAATACAATCATCATCAATAATAAAAACTTACCCACTTAAGCTAATTGAAAAACTAAACTGGTTTCATTGATCTCATGATCTTCATGCTAACCCAAAAGGCCATTTGTAGATACAAAATACAAATTAATAGCATAAATGAGACATTCATAGGTGGAGTGGAGAATTCATTGGGTCCTCCACCACAAAACCATCCCCCTCACTTGATCCATCTCCTCCAAACTTCCATCACTATCACAATTACAGACTTTCCATCTTCCCACATCCACACCAGCCTTTAATATAGTGTCGGTGTTCTTGTTTGTTACATGTAACAGGACACCAAAAATATACCCCATAAATATGTATGTAAAATCTCCACAGACGGATCTCAACAAGTTGAGAGAGAGATAGAAGTGAGGTGGGTGGGAAATTGTGAGAGAGACAGAGAGGAACCAACGGGAGCTAGGGGTGGGTAAGAAGTATTTTCTCTTCTTATTCAAAATGGCAACCCCTCGTCTCATTCTCCTTTTCAATTTCCCCCCAAACAAGTTAAAATTCTTATGTCTCATACCCACCTACTTGAAATCCTGATATGGGGGAATTATAAATGGAGCCTCATGTGTTTGGATATCCTCCAGGTTTCCACGGAAAGTGACTCACCAACATCCATGAGTCAACAAATTGGTCGCATGTGAATCTTGTTTACACTTGAGTCTATATTCTATCGTAACAACACGGTAATTCATATATATTTTGTAGCAAGGTAGGAAAGCACTACCAGAGTACATGGCTATAAGAGTAAGTAGTTTAGGACCTAGTCATAGTGACTTGGTCGTAGTGTTGAGGACATACTTGAGATGATGCATAACTTGTAGTCATTGGATGGGGAAAGAGAGCCCAATGTGGCTTCTAGTAGATGGAACATGATTAGGGTGAAACCTACACATTGGGATAGATCCCGAGTAACTTTTGTGGCATGTCTTGCTGAATTGTAGCTCGACTCAGAAGATGTCTGAGGCAACTACAATGAGAATTTCTTTCGATCACCAAAGAGCACATGTGCAAAATGTTGAAATATTTATGTATGGAGATAGAATGATGAAGCAAGTAGTGTAGTTGGCACACCCACAAGCTAGGTCAGTGACCATCAATGAAGGATGCACGTACGAGTGATGAGCCTCTATGTATAGCAGCATATGTAAAATGAACCAAACTATCATTAGCCTCTTACTTATCCCCTTCATCTGTCTGGATCCTCTGATTGATGTCTCTCACACTCGTATCTCCCCGTCAACCCCAATATAATACTCGGAATATATACAAACTTATAGTTTTATGCTACGAAGCATGCACACTTCCCTAGGAAAGTTGTGGCCGTCCTAGACACGTGTCGGACACAGACACGGCGTGGACACAGATGGGCATGCTTAAACACGGCTCAAAAGTGTTCGCTTCTTTTTTAAAGCCCAGACAGGGCATGGACACGGCTCGGACATGGCTTGGACAACTTGGACATGGCTTGGACACGTCGTGGACACGACAAACTCAAACTAATACCCTATGTAAAAGAAATATAAATTATATATCTTCTCTCTCCCTCCTCTTATTCCAGCATCACTACCATATGCCTCCTCCCCATCCTTTTCCTAAGGATTATTACATATTTATCTATTGTACATCATACTTATATATATAATTCATCATTATATAACAAGTATTCCAAGAATTTGACATCCAAATTGATTATATTCATCATTCTTCATTCATACTTACTTGATTTGATATTGCAAATGTATTCTAGATTAATCTACATTGATCATTTATTATCTCATAATGGAAATATACTAGCATTTTCTTATAAAGGCTGCGTTCATATTGTAAGTGAATTTTGGGTTTGATTTAGATTTCTTTTAAGTTTATTTCTTTAAATCTCACATAATCAGTTGTTTTACAAATTTGCATAGATAGACATTATATGTATTAACTCCATGTTATGTGTATGTATATGTATGTATACATACATGTACATCATAAGTATATATTTGTCTATATATGTATACAACTTCTAAGGCATGGAGACTTCTATAGGGTCCCCGTAGCCGTGTCGGATACTTTTTGGACACGGACATGGCTTGGACACGGCCCAAAATGTATTGGACACGGCCCAGCCGTGTCGGGTCCGTTTGTGTTTTTTTAAGTAGCTGGACACGGTTTTACTCCTTTGGACACGTCTTGGACGCGGCCCACTGGAAAAAAAATCAATAGAACCGACCCAATAAAATTCACTGCTCATGAGCCGCTCGCTCTCCCTCAAGGTCACGCACACCCCGACCATGTCCCTTCCGACTCCCTTGAGTCACTACTCACTTCCGTCACCCTAGAGGGTTGGGGTTTAGGAGCAGCAGCAAGGAGCAATGTTCTTCCCTCTCCGGTGGCCATTGACGTCAAGAGAGCTTTCAGTCCCGCATGGAGTAGTGGCCAACTTTCTTCCAGCCTCCATGCCACCCGCCACTTCTTCCCTTTTGACCTCCTCTCTGCTCCTTTCCCCCACCCTTGAGGGCTGGAGTTTTAGTAGCGGCTACACACAGCAGCAACCTCCCTCTTCGCGGCTCCAGAGCAACTTGGAGCAGCAGTGATCTTGGAACAGCAACGGTGCCTTGGAGCATCTTGCAGCAGCTGTGATGCCCTAGTGTCATCTTGGACACAGGAAAGCTAGAGAAAACACAGGTAGCCCATATCAGGTTAGTCTTGTACTTCTTCATTTAATCATCTTCTATGTCTCTTCTTCTTCTTCTTCCTTTTTTCACTTATTCAATCGGTTGATTTGAGAATGCCAACAATTTCACATTTCATTTTTTGGGTTCCCTCTACAACACGGTTTGGAAACTCCCTGATTTAGCCAATGTCTTCTTCTCCCCTTTCTGATGTTGCTGTCACTCATCCCTAATTTAATCAATATTTTCTTCTCACTTTTTTGGGGCTGCTGGCGCTCATCCCTGATTTCACTAACTTTTTCTTCTCCTTTCTTTTGGTGTTGCTGTCCTGGATCCCTGATTTAGCCAACATTTTCTTTCCTTGCTATGGTGTTGTTGTAATGGAATAAGCATCTAAGCTGTGTTCTACTCTACATTTTTACTTGATCAAGTTAATTATTTTGCTTAAATATAGCCACATGAATTTATGAAAGCTTGTGTTGGTAATGGTATTTAGACTAAATGTGCATTGAGCTCCGTTACATTTTGAGAGTTTGCTTATTTAAATATTGAAGTTCTTCTTTCTTGTATTGTAAATTTATTGTGTTACTTATTTGAACTTCTCTGTTAGATTTTTCAATTTTGAACTAAGATTTTTTATTTATTATGCTCTATCTTGTATAAAATTCTTATTTTAAAATATTTAACCATTTAAATATGACTAAAAATAAAACAAATTCCCGTGTCTGTGTCCTATATTTTCAAAATTTGTCGTGTCCCGTGTTCGTGTCCGTGTCCATGTCCAAGCAAGTGTCTGTGCTTCCTAGTATACAACTATATTATACTTATACATTTATATGTATTTATGTATATATAATTATATATATATGTATGTATATGTATATGTATATGTATATGTATATGTATATGTATATGTATGTGTATATGTATGTGTGTATGTCGTCTCCAACATCGTGTTTGTGTCCTATATTTTTAAAAATTGTCATGTCTCGTGTCTCGTGTCCGTGTCTGTGTTTGTGCAGTGTCCCCTGTCCGTGTGAGTATAGTCAAATATAAAATGAAAAGCAAGGATAAAGATCAAAATAATATATATACGAGTTGTGTTTAGGTTAACAACCAGTACAAATTAGCTACGAATAAGAAAAAGGTGAAATTTGACTTGAAGAATACATAAATTGTGTACAAGCATTAGGAAACATGAGATTTGACTTGGCAGAGTCAATAACATAAGAACTATGAGTCTATGACACATATCATCATCAGGGAATCACCTAAATATATTCAACACCGAAGTGGATACTTCAAAATTGCAAAGAAGTTGTTGTAACTGAATCAAGAGAAAAAGCTTGTCCTATAAACAGTCTACTCATAGTTAGATGGTTACAACTTGCACCATTTACACATGTTCCTTTGAGGCTTCATGTATATGATAAGGTTACTTGTAGGTAAACTCATACTTGTCAAAGCGTGCGCCTAGGCGGCCGCCAAAGCGTTGAAGTGCTATATTGGCTCGTTGTGTGGGAGACACTTAGTTTTAGAAGAAAAAAAGCAAAAGCCTTGGTTGCCTTGGCATCTGAGCGACCGCTTCACACCTTAGCGCGGTTCATTGTGTGGGACCCGATTAAGGTCCGACTTAGAAACATATACCCACGACCCACTTGCAATTCCACTCCACTCACGATTCATCTCCCGCAAACCCCTCCCTACTAAACCCCCGACCACGACTCGCATGTGATCCCCAAGCTAGCGTTGCCCTAGCTGGATGAAGCAAGGAGAAGCTATGTCAGCAACTCCCTCGCGCCGAGGTAGGTGGTCTCCAACCTACATCGTGGCCTTGAGGGCAGTTGCGCCAAGCCACCAAGTGTAGCGGAAGCCACCAGTGGAAGCCGCCAACTCCAGCAGCTGAAGCTGGCGATCATCGGTAACTGGTAAGTCTTTTTTTTGTGATTTCTTCTTCCATCTTCTCCTCCTCTCCATTTCTTCTCCATCGCCATCTTCCTTTCTTCTCCCTCACTTGTTCTTCCCCCTCCCATACGCAGCGTGGACTCTATCCAACTACCTTCTTCCTTGAACCAAGTAAGAAGTGGAGCATCTTACTGCCTTGCGACCTTGAGAAGAGTTGTGGTAGTTTCCCCAAGCGGCGAACACCCAAAGGGAGCATTACAAAGCGGCAATTCCAGTACCGCACTCCAATAGCAACCAACACTTTCAAGTACGTTCTTTTTACAAACTTCTTCCCTATTTTTCTTACTGATCTAGCTCCATCCCTTCCCTATTGCCTTTCTTCTACATCTCCTTCTTGTTTCCCCCTCCTAACTACAGCAAAGAACTGCTGCTACTGACTACTGACAAATTTTAGGATCAATGTCATGCTAGATTTTTTTCTTTATATTAATTGATCGGGTGCCACCTTAATTTTGTATGTACATCATATTCTTCTTCCTTCCCATGCTCTTCTTCGTCACTAAGACCCAAGTGTGTTTTCTCCTGCTGTAATGTTTACTGTTTGGCACCCACATTTGTTGTCTTGTGCTACACACCCATGTGAGGCCTCTCCCAACAAGTGGAACTTAATTACAATTTTCTATTTTGTTTTTTGGTTCTATTTTTTGTAGATATATAGTGATGGACTCTGATTCAATTGGTGATACTGATGTTCCTACTTCCACCCCTCAATCTCAAAGACCTGGGGAGATTGACCCTCATTTTTCAGATGCAATGAATGACCCAAAATTGAGGGCAAAATCCACAGACCCAGGGTGGAAGTATTCCTTTTGGCAAAATGTAGGTGATAAGAACAAGGTTATATGTGCATTGTGCGGTCACGTCAGCAGTGGGGGCATCAAGAGATTGAAGGAGCACTTGATTGGAGGATTTCGGGATTGCATCAAGTGTCCTAAAACAACGAATACAATTGCTAAGGAGTTGCTTGACTATAAGAACCGCAATAAGAAGAGGAAGGTGGATATTGATTAACAGTATAGTCAGAATGAGTCCAACACTCCTAATTTTGTTAATGAGGAGGGTGATGTTGTGGTTGTTCCATCTTCTACCCAAAGGTCTCGAACCACATCTACTTCTACAAATAGGCCACCTGTCTGCAAATATCCTTCTGGAAAAGGACCAATGGATTCTTTCACCATTCCTAGTCCATGGGACGTTGTTGCACAAAGGAAAGCAAATTGTAGTGCTTCACAAACTACAATAGGTGATACCTACAAAAAAGAAGCTACATAGGTTGCTTATGACTGCATATCCCAATGGTTTTATGAAGCAGGTATTCCCTTTAATGCCGCAAACCGCAATAGCTTTGATGTTATGTTTGAGGCATTTATCCAAGCTGGTAAGGGATTCATTCCACCTTCTTATCATCAATTGAGGTTGCCTTTACTTGAAAGGCAGTTTGAGAGATGTAAGGAGATGCAGGTGGTTCATGAGAAGCATTGGAGATCTTATGGTTGCACGATAATGTGTGATGGATGGAAAGATAAACATCATCGTAGTTTGGTAAATTTTCTTATAAATACTCCTGAGGGTTCATTCTTTATCTATGCTAAGGATGTGACATCTGATGAACACACAGGGGAGTTACTGTTCAACTTTATAGATGAAGTTGTTGAGAAGGTTGGGGAGGAAAATGTGGTGCAAGTTGTCACTGACAATGCAGCCAACATGATGTTGGCTGGGAAGATGTTGATTGAGAAGAGGAAGAAATTATTTTGGACTCCTTGTGTTTCACATTGCTTGGATCTTATGTTGGAGGACATCTCTAAATTGGACATTTTTTCAGGGGTTCTTACAAGGGCAAGAAAGGTCACTACTTTTATTTATCAACACACTCGTCTGCATGATGCTTTCGTGAAAGGTAGTGACAATCACCAAGAGCTTGTAAGGAGTGTGGTGACATGGTTTGCTACACATTTCTTAGCTTTATCTAGCTTGTTGAAGCATCGTCCTTCTTTGACTAAGCTCTTTGTTTCTGACATATGGACCAACAGTTCTTGGGAAAAAACCACAGATGGAGATCTTATTTTCAATAATGTTATGGAAAAATCATTTTGGGAGAAGGTGGAGAACTATTTGAGGGCAACCCAACCTCTTGTGGTTGTGTTGAGATTGGTTGATGTCAATGAGAAGCCACCTATGGGGTATGTAGGGCGTGCTTTTGAGATGGCCAAAGAGAAGATTATTGAAAATTTTGGCCACAGGGAAAAGGAATACAAGCCTATCTTGGATATTCTTGATTATCGTTGGGGCAAGCAGATGAAGCGTCCCTTGTATGGTGCTGGTCTTTATTTAAATCCCGTCTATTATTATGATATGAGGCTAACAAATAGGGTTGCAGCTAGGAAATATGAGATTGACCTCATTGAATGTATTGAACGGATGGTTAGTGATGGTAAAGAGCAAGATACAATTTCTCAGGAGCTAGAGGAGTACAAGAACGCTTGTGGCCTATTTGGGAAGGATATGGCTATCAGGCAAAGAGACCAAAAAACTCCATGTAAGCCATTTTCTGATATTAGTTATAGGCTTATAGCATTATATAAATATAAATATTTTGGTAATTGACTATATATCCTTAATGGCAGTGGAGTGGTGGGATAGCTATGGGGGTACCACCCCAACATTGCAAACATTAGCAAGACGTATTTTGGGTTTATGTTGCACTTCATCATCTTGTGAGCGTAATTGGAGTGTCTTTGACTTTGTAAGTCCTTTTTGTAAATTAATTTTATTTTGATTGCCTAGTATAACTGTATAAGTCAATAAATATTCATTCAACTCTTTTATAATCTTTAGATCCATACAAAGAGGAGAAGTAAATTAGAAGCTGAGAGATTGATGAAGCTTGTTTACATTCAATACAATATACGTCTTGATCAAAGGTTCAAGGATAGGAGGTTGGGGAACATGGAGAAGGATTTTGATCCTATTGCTCTTTTTGTGCTTAATTGGTCAAGTGAGTGGATGATAGGAATTTATGTGGAGCCTGAGGTAGTGCCTGGTGTTACATTAAGGGTTATTGATGAAGTTTTAGGAGCTTCTGATGTTTATGATGTAAGGAGGCCTAGGAGGGCAGCTTCTCAAGTGCAGCCAAGCACTTCACAATCGCATGCATGTGGGCGTGGGTGTGGGCGTGCTAAGGAAACACCACCACCATCTATCCATGAGGAGGAAGAGTGGGATGAGTTCATTGAGAAATGATGATTATGAAGATTATGGAGCCGAAGATGATGGTCTTGGACCAAGTTCTCACCTAGTTGATGATGCTTGATCCATATCTTTATTTATCTTGTTAAGTGTTTGTACTTTTAATTTGTAATGATGACTTTAAACAACAATGTCTTGATGGTGATCTTTCTTGCTTTGTATTTTTTATGTAGTCACCATTTTTGTCTTAGAAACAATTACTTTTGCATGAGTGCACTTGAGGATATAGAGTAAAGACTGAATTATCTTCACTTTTTGCAATATCGTAAGTTTATTGAAGATTCAGAATGTAAGGTATGTTATCTCTAATCTTCTTTAAATGTTTATCTCTTTAATATTATTACTATGTGAAGATCATAAGGTATGTGACATTTTTTTCATGTTTCAACAAATTACTTTTCATTACTAATATACTATGTGTGAAATTATTCTCGTACTTGTTTTTTATATAGTTTCATAGAAACTATTTTGATTATGCTTATAGATGGTTTAGGACTGTTTAGCACATATTTCATACATTTTAAACAATTAAAACCATTAAAACATTAATATAAAAATACGTATATATCTCTGAAATTATTAATTTAATAGGTCGCATAGGCAATGCCTAGTCGCGCCTAGTCACGTCTAGTCACAAGGCTCTCAGCTTGAACGCCGTGTCGCCTTGCCGCCTTGACAAGTATGGGTAAACTATAGAGTATATAGTGGTGACATCTTTTATCTTTTTGTTGTATCTATAATTGTATCACAGTGAAGGCTACACTGCCTTCCCTAGAAGGATATACATTGAGCCCTTTTAATTTGGTTAGATGAGAACCTCTGAATGATGATGGCACAAGGTGATAACATGAAGGAGGAAGGTTTCATTTGGATTTCAATCACCATTATGTAATTACAAAAAAATTTGACGTTGTGTAGTTTACCTAATGCATACTAGGCTACAAATTACTACAGAAAGTATTCCTACTCGATCATGCAAAAAAAGAAATTGTTTAATATTGTGCTAATCAAGACTATGAATGACCATTATAAAGCACTGAATATTTCTCACCACGAGATACAAATGGTGGTTTCTATACGTAACTAAATTACATACGTGAACTGATGAGCTAGATCAGTATAAAGAGATTTCACATACTTGCATATCATGTGCATGAGAAGTGTGACTACGATGCCCCTGCTCTCCAGCTAGCAAAAGTTAATAAAAAAATCCATGGAATAAGTTTACTTCTAATATGAAGGGGATTGTATTAATTAACAACATTCTAATATGTATAAACAGTTAACTTCAGCTTCAGACCCACCATTTTGGTACTTGTCCTGATTTGTAATATCTTTTTTAAGGTGATGCGATGAACACAGTTGCGTACAATAATGGGAAGCAAAAGCATGGTGTAGTGACGACTTAGTTATTGTATCAAAAAATGAACCATGAAAAGTGCAATTGTATAAGTAAGCTAGTAATTCTTACCAAGTATAAGGGGTTACCTAGAAGTATTGATGAAGATGTCATGCCTGGCCTCACCTTTCCAGCTGCTTGAACCAACCTTCACATACTAATTGGACACGAATACAATAACACAACATTTCAATTAGTCTCACATGAATAATCACTTATTTGACATTCCAATCATACCAAATTCCATAGACAAGTAAGACTACACCTACTGGATATGATATGCAGACTCGTTGGCACCTCCTTTGTCGGCTCTGGCATGGCACATAGAAAGATTCAATCTGTTGTTCACCTGCAACCCATGATGTTTGACAGTTGGTCCTCATGCCATCGTTGGTGTCGGCAGCTAGGCAACGCCAGAAGACATTGAAAAGAAGCAAAAAGGAAATCCCATTAGACAGAGTTCTGAAAAAGAGGGGATAATTGGAGACGAGCAGTTACTAACAAATGCTAGATCGAAAAGCCTTGATAGAAAGTCAGTAGAAAAAGAATTCCCATACTTCCTACCACTTCATTCCCGTACCTGGAGGAGATCTCTTGTGACGTACAGGGTTGTAGAGGCGTCTCGGGCTAACCACAGCTGCTTATCAAGGTCGCCACCCTCGCTAGCGGTGGGTTCTTCTTTGCTCTTTGATTTTAGCATTATGATAAATGACGATGCCGCTCATTGAATTCATGCCTATAGAGGCGGATTTTATCGTTGGTGATCTGGAGGTCGACTTCCCCCTCAGTGGCCCTCGGAGGAAGGCAAGTCGGAAGGCTGGCAGAGGAAGACGAGCAGGAAGGCTGGCGGAGGAATCAAATTTTGAGTGTAGGTTGTACATCCAGAAGTGAGGTGGTGGCACAGAGGACACGGGGTCTGAATCGGAGGGGGGTGGAGGAAGCGAGGTCAGAAAGGGGGGCGGGGTGGGAGAAGGAGCGGGGCAGAGAAGGAAGCGTCGGGGGAGAGGGTTCGTGGGTAATCACACGACTCGAATGAGTGGGGATAGTGAGTTCGATTCTTTGATTTTTTGTTAGAGTTTTTCCTAAAAAACCCCTCATCTTCTGTAAATTTCAGAAACCCCCCTCTAGTTTGACAAATTCTAATAAACCCCCTGCTACCTACCATAACCGGTAATACCCATTCTACGTGACGGGCTAGTGGGTTTTTCTAGTTCGAATTATATCCTACGATGCAGATTCATGTATGCACTTGGTCTAATCATTTTTAAATTTAATTTGTTTATTTTTTTCTCATTTATAGAAAAATATTAAGTATGGGTATATTTCAATGGGACAATTATTGAAATAAGACAATTATTTGAGTTCATGTTATGTAAAATGTGACCGAACCGAGACGAGAACATTTCAGAATAGGACCGGACCGAGACCGGTAATCAAAATATTTTTATCATTTTGTAACATGTTTAGTAGTAAAACTCACATAATTTTTATTATCTCTAACTATTGTTAATGTAAATATCAAATATTTACACCATTAGTGTTTTGATCAGTTTTTTACTTCTACATAACACAACATAATGTTTGAACATAATTGAGTTTTTTGAAGGACAAACTCGACCGACCATGCTGATGACTGCAATATAGCAGTGTAGTATTTGATTTCTATTTATTTATTTTTAACTCCAAATGACATGAAATTTTTACTGGAGATATAAAACTCAATAATAAACAACATGTAAAAGTTTTATAATTTTTGTAGGATCTGTTAGCTATTCAGTAGACAAATTATAGTAATATTTGTATGATAGAAAATTCAGCTAAAGTAAGAGAAAGTATAGTGAGGGGTCAATGTGCAATTGACCCAAGAAGCTCAATTTCTCTATATGGTCAACCTAACACACTAGTAGCTCTCATAATTCATGATTCAATCCAGATAAATGAAATCCTAGAGAGAGAGGGAGAGTTAGGGTTTGAGAGGAGAAACTGGTGGAATTGTTGATCTAGTGTTTCTCTATCTGAGATATGATGAAATCAAGTAAGTTTAGTTTTTTTGCATAGACTTTAATGGTGAATCTTCTCTCACATGTCAAGATTATGTCCCTCCTCTGATTTGATCCAAAATAGTATCAAAACTTCCCCTTTTCTCATAGGATTCACGACCAACCCACAACACAACATTGCGACCCACCCTCATAACACAACATTGCAACCGCAACAAACGTAGTGTCGCAACCAGATCAAAATGAAGTGCCACGTACAGAAGCATAACAGACCATCACGACTGAAACAAGGCCAACCATCAAAACCAAAACCATCCTAGGTCCTTGAATATACATTTGGGAAGTTTCCTGGCACATATGATGATAATTTCATCTCACAGTAAGTCCTTAAAATGCATTTGGGAGGTGTCAGGTCCCCATATCATGACAATGTCCTCTCACAACAAGTCCATGAAAATGCATTTGGGAGGTGTCAGGGCCCATTTCAAGAAAAATGTTATCTCACATCATGTCCCTAAAAATGCATTTGGGAGGTTCCACGACCCATATCATGATAGTGTCCTTTCACAACATGTCCCTACAAATGCATTTGGGAGGTGTCAGGGCCCATTTCAAGACAAATGTAACCTCACATCAAATCCCTAAAAATGCATTTGGGAGGTGCCATGACTCATATCTCACAATGCAACATCATGACTGTCTCCACAATGCACGTCGTGACCGTGATAGAACGTGATACAACAACGGTAAAGCAAGGCGTCATGGCCAATGTTAGACATAGGCTTCACAACCAACCCACAACACAACGTCATGACCCAACCTCACATCACAACGTCTTGATCGCATCAAACACAGTGTCACGTCCATAAGCAGAACGGACCATCACGAATGAAACAAGGCCAACCATCACAACCAAAACAACACCAACTGTCTCGACCTCAAACACAGATGGTGCACTTGTTTCTCGACCCAAAACACAAGAGAAATAACAATCTTGACCAAAACAAGACCCAACAACCCATATCATGATAGTGTCCTTTCACAACATGTCCCTCTAAATGCTTTTGGGAGATGTCAGGGCCCATTTCAAGACAAATATCGTCTCATGCCAAGTTCTTAAAAATACATTTGGGAGGTGCCATCGCACATATGATGACAATTTCATCGCATAGTAAGTCCTTAAAAATGCATTTAGGTGGTGTCAGGTCCCATATCATGACAACTTCCTCTCATAACAAGGCCATCAAAATGCATTTGGGAGGTGTCAGAGCCAATATCATGACAAATGTTATCTCACATCAAGTCCCTAAAAATGCATTTGGGAGGTGCCACGACCCATATCTTGTTAGTGTCCTTTCATAACATGTCCCTTCAAATGAATTAAGGAGGATACACGGCCTATATATTGGCATTGTCATCTCATAATAAGTCCCTACAAATACATTTCGATGAAGTTTGGGCCCATGTCATGACAATGTTCTCTCACACCAAGTCCTTGAAAATACATTTGGGAGGTGCCGTGGCACATATGATGACAATGTTATCTCACAGTAAGTCCTTAAAAATGCATTTGGGAGGTGTTAGGTCCCATATCATGACAACGTCCTCTCACGACAAGTCAATGAAAATGCATCTGAGAGGTGTCAGAGTCCATATCTTTACAAATGTTATCTCACATAAACTCTTCAAAAATGAAATTGGGAGGTGCCATGATCCATATCATGAGAATGTCCTTTCACAACATGTCCTTTCAAATGCATTAAGGAGGAGCCAGGGCCCGTATATTGACAATGTCCTCTCATAATAAGTCCTTGAAAATGTACTTCAGTGAAGTTTGGGCTGATATATGACATCGTCCTCTCACGCCAAGTCCTTGAAAATACATTTGGGAGGTGTCATGGAGCATATGATCACAATGTCATCTCACAGTAAGTCCTTAAAAATGCAATTGGGAGGTTTTAGGTCCCATATCAAACCCTAAAACGAGCATTCATGCGTTTCTGCCTATAGTGTTACACACTACTAAATTAGAGTTTGAATAGATGCAACCCCGCAAACAACAAACATGATGGATCTTTCAAAATTTATATATGGACCTAGTAGACACAGTGGTTTAACTCATCACGCATGCCCATATGAGCATGGGGTCGTGTTGTAGTATAGGCAAGTGGCAAGAGTAGGGTCAATCCTCAGGGAGATGGGGGTACTAGAGCTATGTTAATGTGAGCTATGTTCCTAAAGCCGAGAGTAAGGTTTGAGGGTTTAAAAGTTGGTTTTGGATTATTATGCTTCATTTGAAAGTGATTAACAACAAGAAGGAAACTAGATCTCAAAACACAACATTGCAACTGCCTCCACGACGCACGTTGCGACCGCGATAGAACGTGATACAATAGTGTTAAAGCAAGGCGTCACAACCAGTGTGATACATAATCTTCGTGACCAACCCACAACACAACGTCGCGACCCACCCTCACAGCACAGCGTCGTGATCAAAAGAAATGCATTGTCACGATCATATCAAAATGAAGTGTCACGTCCAGAAGCATAATGGACCATCACAATTGAAACAAGGCCAACAATCACAACCAAAACCATCCCAAGTCCTTGAAAACACATTTGGAAGAGACCATGACACATATGATGACAATGTCATCTCACAATAAGTTCTTAAAAATGTATTTGGGAGGTGTCAAGTCCCATATCATGACAACGTCCTCTCACAACAAGTCCATAAAAATGCATTTCAGAGGTTTCATGGCCCGTTTCAAGACAAATTTTATCTCACACCAAGTCCCTAAAAATGCATTTGGGAGGTGACATGACCCAAATCACGATAATGTCTTTTCACAACATCTACCTTCAAATGCATTACGGAGGAGCCAGGGCCGATATATTGACAGAGTCCTCCCATAATAAATCCCTAAAAATGCATTTGGGCGAAGTTTGGGCCCATATCATGACAATCTCCTCTCACAAACGTAGTGTCGCGACGTCAGAGCACAATTCCATATTGACAAATTCCTCTCATAATAAGCCCCTCAAAGCACAACATCACGACCATAACAAATGCAGCGTCGCAACCAGACCAAAATAGAGTGTCACGTCCAAAAGAAGAATGGACCATCACGACTGAAACAAGGCCAACTAACACAACCAAAACCATCCCAAGTCCTTTAAAATACATTTGGGAGGTGCCATGGGACATATGGTGATAATGTTATCTCATAGTAAGTCGCAACCCACCCTCACAACACAATGCCACGACCCACCCTCACAACACAACGTCGCAATCCACGCTCACAACACAACATCACGACTGCATCAAACACAGTGTCCCGACCAGACCAAAACAAAGTGTCACGTCCAGAAGCAGAACATACCACCACAAATGAAACAAGGCCAATATCATGACAATGTCCTCTCCCAACATGTCATTGTAATTGCATTTGGGAGGATATGTGACCAATATCATGATAGTGTGCTCTCACAGTAAGTCCCTAAAAATAAATTTTTGAGGAGCCAAGGCCCATATCATGATGGTGTCATCTCACAACATGTCACTGAATATGTTTTTGGGAGGAACCAGGGCCCATATCATTATGGCATCCTCTCACATCAAGTCTTTGAAAATTCATTTGAGAGGAGCCACCTCTAATATCATGACAATGTCCTCTCCCAACATGTCATTGTAATTGCATTTGGGAGGATATGTGACCAATATCATGAAAGTGTGCTCTCACAGTAAGTCCCTGAAAATAAATTTCTAAGGAGCCAGGGCACATATCATGATGGTGTCATCTCACAACATGTCACTGAATATGTTTTTGGGAGGAACCAGGGCCCATATCATTATAGCATCCTCTCACATCAAGTATTTGAAAATACATTTGAGAGGAGCCACCTCCAATATCATGACAATGTCCTCTCCCAACATGTCATTGTAATTGCATTTGGGAGGATATGTGACCGATATCATGATATTGTGCTCTCACGGTAAGTCCCTGAAAATAAATTTCTGAGGAGCCAGGGCCCATATCATGATGGTGTCGTCTCACAACATGTCACTGAATATGTTTTTGGGAGGAACCAGGGCCCATATCACTATGGCATCCTCTCACATCAAGTATTTGAAAATGCATTTGAGAGGAGCCACCTCCAATATCATGACAATGTCCTCTCCCAACATGTCATTGTAATTGCATTTGGGAGGATATGTGACCAATTTCATGATAGTGTGCTCTCACAGTAAGTCCCTGAAAATAAATTTCTGAGGAGCCAGGGCCCATATCATGATGGTGTCATCTAACAACATGTTGTTGAATATGTTTTTGGGAGGAACCAAGGCCCATATCATTATAGCATCCTCTCACATCAAGTATTTGAAAATGCATTTGAGAGGAGCCACCTCCAATATCATGACAATGTCCTCTCCCAACAAGTCATTAAAAATGTATTTAGGAGGATCCACATTCCATATCATGACAATGTCCTGTCATAACAAGTCCATAGAAATATATTTTGGAGGATCCATGACTCATATCATGATAATGTCCTCTCACAACATGTTCCTCAAAACAATTTTGTGAGGATCCATGGCCCACATCATGATGATGTCCTTTCACAACAAGTCCTTCAAAATGCATTTAGGGGGAGCAATATCCCATATCATGACAATATCCTCTCACAACAAGTCCCTAGAAATACATTTGGGAGGATCCACAACTAATGCCATGACATTGTCTTCTCACAACAAGTCCCTAAAAATACATTTATGAGGAACCAAGGCCTATATCATGATGATGTGCTCTCACAACAAGTCCCTGAATATACTTTGGGGAGGAGAGAGGGTCCATATCATGACAATATCCTCTCATAGCAAGTTCCTCAACATATATTGGGAGGTTACAAGGCCCATAACATGACAAATATCATCCATAGAAAGTGCATAGAAGTATATTTGAGAGGATTCATGACCCATATCATGATACTATCCTCTCAAAACAAGTCCATGGAAATGTATTACGAAGGAGCCATGATCCATATCTTGATAATGTCCTCACATAGAAAGTCCCTAAAAATGTATTTGGATGGAGTTGGGGCCTATATCATGACAATGTCCTCTCATAAAAAGTATATAAAAGTTAGTTTAGGAACCAAGGCCCATAACATGACAATGTCCACTCACATCAACTCTCCAAAAATGCATTTGGTAGGTGTCAAGTCTCATATTATGACAGTGTCCTCTCATAACAAGTCCTTAAAAATGCTTTGATCAGAGACATGCATGTACGCATTATCCTCATAGTTGTTCATAAATGAGTTGTGTATGAGTTTGGGGACAATTGAAGAACACTCGGTTGGGTTCTTGCGGAAGCCACCGTCCATTTTTATCAATTGGTGTTGGGGGTGGTGGTCTACACAATCTGTTGCCAAGGAGCAATGTGCCTAATAAGACAAAGACATGTTAGCCTTATAATGATAATAAAAGAGACTTGTATGAGTCTGGTGGCAATTGTCATGTCAATATCCCCTAATGAATGACTTCGATTGAATTATAATGACTCTCAACAGCAATTCGACTAACACATGTCCTAAATAGAAGACATAAAACTCTTCATATAATTGCTCAAAAGATTACATAAAAGCTCTCACAGAAGCGCGAGCAACAAACTGGGTTGCCAATCCTTTTTGGATGGCAAATCCCAAGGACCCAAAAATAAAATCATTACAAGTAGATGAAGGTGTCATAAGATTCCTATTTATTATATGTTGAAGGCATCGAACAAGAGAAATTGCATCGTCGGCAAGCACCCCAAAGGTGTCAAGGAGAAAGGTAGAAAATGATGTTGATTGGCCTCACATGTTGCTCCATGTTTATGAACTTTTTGTATTGTTGCCTCGGACGCTGTCTGCCCTACTTTAAAGTTTTTTGAAAGGATACCTATCAAGGGAGAAACTCTTGTTAGGTCAACACAGGCATGTTTTTCATTCATCCAGTGAAATAAAAGAATGTCTGCAGGTCACAACAAATGAAAACCATCAGATTAAGTGCCAAGGAAGGCCAAAGGAGCTTCTTTCAAAACCTTTAACTCAGATCGAGAGACAATGTTGAAGAGAGCATCCCGAACAATATTATGATGAAACTTATAACCAGGCCGCAAGCAGCAGTACACTGCATGATCACCAAAGGTATCAAGATCTGTGATGTTGCAAATTGGACAATATTCATCACCTAGATACAAGGGAATCATAAGACGATACCGAAGGATATCTCGATACTCAATGGGTAACATAGACAGACCAAGGCCATCAATAGGAACAACCCTCCAGAAATCTTGTGTGTGATCGGCTTGTAAAGAAGTGAGAATAGCCTCCTACCGTAAGGATAGGTCTCTTGCCATGATTTGCTGGATGACCGTTTTGTAGTAAGTGTCTGTCAAAATAGACTGGGTCTTTGGGGTGGCAGAAGGCATACTTGTCAACATATAACAACAAAAATATGGCAAGATATTGCATATGCTAGCATGTGCTTAGACAAAGGGGAGTCCTGTAGGCACGCATGTGACCTCGCACAACATATGGTCTTGGAGATATGTAGTGTGTATATGAGAGGCAATAAAAGCAAATTTACTGACATCATGAGAGGATTTGATCCCCAATCCCACTATATGCATAGGAAGTGTAGACAAACACCATTGGGAGGTCACCAAAACACAGGTTGTCACCAACCACAATACACTCCAGACAATGACGAAGACCGTGATAAAAAATATCCAACACATGTGTGATAGAAGGAGGTGTTGTACGAAGACCAAACTATAGTTTGGGCATCCCAACACAAGACCTAAGAAGAAGAAGATCACATTGTGGGTCTTGGAGTGAGGACATGCGATCCATCATATCAAGGGTCTTCATCACACATTTTTGGAGAAGTTCCTTTGTAAAGGATGCATCTGTAGAAACTGGGCCACCTAGAATCTTCACTCCACACTCTGGACGAGAGATGTCAGTAGGAAACAAGCCCACATTCGAGCCTCATCTAGGGTCATCAGATGGCCAAAAAATCTCTATCTTCTTAGTATTGAGATGAGGACCATACATCGGGCATCACTCCTGAATGAGGGATAGAGCCTTTGAAACAACCTCTGTGTCCCCAATGAGGGTACCATCATCAAGGTAGAAAGAAAGGAGGTAAAGTTGACATGCATCCTTTACCTGTAAAATAAGAGGGTGGAGTCCCAGGGAAAAAAGAAGGGGGCCAATGGGTCACCTTGTACCCCGACAGAATAAAAAAGAGGCTCGCCATGATCCATATAGAGAGTAGATGGAGAGTTGTAGCAAAAATCAACCCATCATGCAATAGAAGGGCAATGAAGATGAACCTCTCATAATATGGTAGATCTATCAACCATGTTGAAGGCATTGTTGAAGTCAACAAGAGCCATGGTGACCTTAGTGCGGTGTTGTTGTTCATAACAAGTCGAATGACAGCATGTAGAAGAGCATCAGTACCACCAGAAATGCCAACACCACACTGATGATCCTTAAGATAAAGGACGACATCAGAACTTACACCCTTTGCCGCAACTTTGGATACAAGGCGCCACCAAATAGTACCCATAGAAATAGGCTGAATGCCATTGTATAGTGTGAGAAGATGAGTCAATGGAGCACTGGCAATGTAGGGAGCTAGGGAAACTATACAACGACCAGTGAGCCAAAGATTCACCATAGTTGAAACTGCATTCAAAAAATCATCTTTCACCACAGCGACATCCCCACACATATAATCAATAAGATGTTGTGCTCATAGGACATCATGTGCGCAAGCGGTCCCTTTCTTGAATGATAAAATGGCTTCTTCAACCATGGAGCAAGAAGCAACAAATGGAGAGCTAGAAATTTCAGACTGAGGTTGTACCAAAGGCAGTGGATGTTGAGGGTGTTTAGTTTCAAGATCTGAATGAGTAGTATTTTTTTTGGGGGCAACACCACTAGAGGATAGAACACACGGTAGAAAATTGGCTATCTTTGATCTTAGACTTGGCACGTAAAATAGAAGCTTCATAAGAATGTTCTCACATAATAGGACAACAATGAGCCAAAATCTGAGCCAAGAGTTGTTGAATGCCTTTAGGTCCTGAATTCCAAGTCTCTAAAGCCTTAAGGATCATAAGTTGTTGTAGAGAGATTGTTCTTGAGTAGACTTAGGGGAGAAGTGATACAGAACACATGCTAGAAGCAACAAAAGACGAATCCATGCATCAATAGAGCGTGGGCAAGAAGTCACCTGGAAGCACGGAGAGTGTCGGCAAAGGGCAAACGACAAAGAAGAGGGATGCTCTTTACGGTAGGGACACCCGTGCGGAAGACAGAATCTAGAAGATATGTGTTGAGATGTAGTTGGTCAACAGGCAGAGGCGGTGGCTCAATACGCTGACGAGTTGACAGGGTGCAAGGAATAGAATCTGGAAAGCCGGAATTGATGGGAGTAGGAAAACCAACTATCACATCGAGTGATGCCTCACCAGGATGTCGAGGTAGAGTGGTAGTAACATCAGAGCCATCAGAAGCTTGATGAGGATATGCTTTAGACCATGGAAGGATGCCAAGGCATACACCACACATCCAACGCTTGGAAGAACAAAGAGCAAACACCAAGCCCTCCAAACATCAGCATACTCCAACGCCTTACAGATTCCATCAACACGACTCAATGAAGATAAATGAACAACCTGAAGATGATTAGCAAAATTGTTAGCTGCTAACGGTTTTCCGCGGCATGTATGGAGGCTCCTAAAAGGACATGAAACTTGTACAGTAGGTCTAACCATGTAGGATGTAGGCCCCACGCGACAAGGGACTACAGGAACAACCTCACGACTTTTCACCTGTGATGTAGCAAGACAGTCATAATGTGTCATTGTCGGTGTGGGAGAACTAAATTTTGCCATTAAAGAGAGCAGAACTGAGACATGGAGGGAACCCTCCCGTGTATGGCGGCCAGCAGGGTAGTCCTTCATGCTGGGTTGACCAGCACCAAGCCTGCTTAACACACAACTATAGGGAATCATGTATGGGCTGTCGCCTTTGGGGATTGATGTCGGTCTCTATCGTATCAATCCTCAATGTGCTGAGACCTAGACGGCTAGGCACCAGGGATGCTTCGAGCACACTCGTGCCCTAATCCCTTACTACTATGGGTGTGGCTGCCGAAAAAAGGGCAGCCACCGCCGGTCTGGCCAAGTCCAACAAAAGTCGATAAGTTGAATCAGACTTGAAGTTACCACCAGACCTTTTTGGTCACCTTCCATTTGAGTTTGAGAGACACTATGGAAGCCGAATCTAGATACTATGGTGTGGGGCAATGAGACGAGCAGAGAACCCCTGCCATCAGCGACACCAGGGTAGGTGTAATAATTAATCAGAGGTAGGTGGGAGATAAATAGAATTGTCATCGGTGCCCACGTCACGTGCAGTGGCTCAGTGCCCTCGCATCGCGATGTTGTCCAACGCGCGGTGACCAAATAAGTGTGGATATATTCCAACAAAAATACACCCGGGAGGAGCCATGGCACATTTCTTTTCACAAAAAGTCCCTTTCAATACATTTCTTAGGAACTGGGGCCCATATAGTGACAATGTCCACTCACAACAATTCTCTAAAAATGCATATGTGAGGGTTGGGGCCCATATCACGAGAATTTCCTCTAACAGTAAGTCCCCCATAATGCATTTGCGAGATTTCAAGGCCCATATCAAGATAGTGTCCCCTCATAGTAATTCTGTAAAAACTCTAAGGTTAGGTGACATGAATTTATGTCATCTATAACTTTGGTGACACACATACATGTCACCTAAATGTTATGTCTCCTTGTATATTACACTTGACTCATATACATGTGTAAACCTCCATTAGAACATAGGTGATTCAAATGTATGTCACATATAGTGTGTCACCCTTTCAAGTATGATAAAATGTCTGTAACCTATGTTGCACATACTATAGGTGTCATACATGCATGTCACCAAAAGTATGTCACCCTTTCAAATATACAAAAATGTATGTCATCTATTTTACGTAGGCCTACACAGATTATAAGTCATGTACAAACATGTCACCTAAAGTGCATGACTTTTTACATGACTGTCACCTATACTATGTTTTTTTGTAGTGATTTTTCAATGTACTTTTTGCAGTATTCTTTTGCTTCATATGTGGAGTCAAATGCCAATTCAATTTCAGGCTTGATCATTTCTTTGGAAACTTCAAATGTAATCAAATCAAGAACATTATCTTCACAACGTTCCTTGGAGGAGCTCAACACGTGCAAGGAGCTGCTGAAATATGTCGAGACATGTCCAGGTTTAAGCTGTTGAAAGCTTTGGTTATGTCCTTCTCGGATGATCTGATGGTATGAATCAGCGCATTCACATCAAGTGATGCTTGACAGAAAATATGTGACTTCCCGTACTTCCAAATCCTCTGACAGGTAACTCAGAATAATCGACTCCAGGTCTCCCTTATATTGTTAATATTTATTTAATGTTAATATTTATTAACGTCGTCCATGCAACAGCGACAAGTACAAATTAATTAACAATTGCAGGCAGATCCAAATAAAAAATGATGATCAAACAGAGCAGGAGAATAGAAATAAAAGTTAGAATTCACAAACCAGATCATTCATTGAGAAACAAACGTGATACTTAAAGAAATCAGTGCCCGACCATCCTCACGAATAGGCACCGTTCTCCCAGTCTCGATCCGAAACGAACCTGGAACATACACGTCTCGCTCGCGCTTGACGTCATCTCGTTGCACTCCACCAGTGCAGCACCGCGTCTGCAGGAACCTCCGCCTGACAGTCGCATCTAGGTGACGGAAAGGAGAATCGCTTTGCACAGGAGACAAACTCCACGAAACGGCTCGGGAACGAAGGCTCTCGCTCTCTGGATTAGGGCTCTCAAAACACACGTGAAAACGGCGGCTGAAGTTCATTTGTGGTGTGTTTAAATCTTATGACCAGGGAGTATTTATAGCCACGCACATCCCTTATTCCTATTCCCAACAAGATGCAAACACTTGGTCGCTCTTGTACACATTATGGAATAAAAACCGCAAAGAGAAACATTTTCCAGTTAGGATTAGAAAATCTGAATAGGAAAGAACCAATTAATTACATGAGTAATTAATTACTTAGTTGTATCCTAGTGCAAAAAGAAGTCGGAAGACATTCTTCACAATCCACAATCCAGCCCGTGCCCGGCACGACGAGATGAGGCGTGGTGTGACGCGCGCGCGCGTGCGTGCGTTGTGATGTGGTAACCCCACCTACTAAGGAGATGAGCATACCTCCCTTCTAGGACCCCTTGGACACTAGTTCCCCATATGATCCTACATATATATGAGGACCACAAAAGTTCTAGGAGTGAGCAATATGGGATAAAACCTTTTTGTCATTTGCATTAGAGACAAAATTACTTTTCTCACATGTACTTGCTACACTACATTGGGCTTAACCCATACTAAATAAATGGTTGCTACAGCAGCAGTTATATATCTAACAATCCCCCACAAAGTCCAATGTGTAGTGTGCTCTACCATTCAGTCCCTCATACTATGCTTTCAGCAGATACCTTTCGGTTTGAATCTACCTGAGTTATCCAACTGTGACCCCCGTAGGAACTAGGTGAACAAAAGTCTTGTTAATAAATAAAACAATGCATTAAGGCCATGCATACAAAATTTTATATCATGATTGATAACAGAGAACAACTCAATTCTCCTGTTGCGGCCTACACAACATCAATCACTTAGTTGGAGTCTCCAAGGATGTACTGCTAACATCCTATCCTAAGACTTGACCCCATTCAGAAAATACTCTCTTACTAACTTGCAGTCATGACACTAATAAGTTTTCCAGGGAATAGACACACAGATGCAAGAAGCATCAAACAAGAATACATAGTGTCATCTGATTTACCCGATAGCTTGTTATTACCACATTGAACCCAATTTGTGGGATCTCCACTCTTTTGGGTTTGGGTTGCTACTGTGAAAATCTATAGGGGTTTCAGTCCCATCCCCAACCTAGATTTTTTCACTAAAGCCAAGGTAAGACCTTTAGTGAAAGGATCAGTTGTATTATCTTTGGTACCGACGTAGTCCACAGCCACGACCCCATTAGATACTAACTCCCTTATAGATTTCAATCTTACTTGGATGTGTCTACGTTATTTTTTATTGTACTTAGAACTCTTTATCTTAGCAATAGTTGTAGTGTTGTCACGGCTTCATTACCATAGGTAAACTGGACATAAGTCCATGTAGCCATTCAGCTTCCAATCCAGTTTCATCTAAAGCACACAACTCTGCCTCAAAAGTAGACCGAGACAATATGGTATGTTTCTTAGACCTCTATGAAATAGCTCCTCCTCCCAACAGGAATACATATCCTGAGACACCATTACTCCCAGAATTCACGGCAATCCAGCTTGCATCACTATATCCTTCGACTACGGAAGGATGTTCACCATAATGCAGCCCAAGGAAACATGTTCCCTTGATATACCTCAGAACTCTGTCAAGAGCTTCCCAATGGGTCTTGTCGGGACAACTGGTATATCTACTTAACTTGTTCACAGCAAACGCAATGTCTGGACGTGTACAGTTCATAAGATACATCAAACTTCTGATAATCTGAGAGTATCGTAATTGAGACACTGGAACCCCAGTCTCATTCTTGAACAAGGGCTTGGATGAGTCATATGGAGTCTTAATAGGTTTAGGTGATGTGTACTCAAACCTCTCCAGTATCTTCTCAACATAGTGAGACTGAGAGAGAGTTATACCATCAGTAGACCTAATGATTTCAAGCCCTAAAATCACATCAGCGACACCCATATCCTTCATCTCAAACTTGCTACACAAGAATGACTTTGTCTCATTTACTACTTTCATATCGGAACCAAAAAGCAGGATATCATCGACGTATAAGCATAGCAAAATGAATCCATTATTGACAATTTTGCAGTAGAGACACTTATCAAATTCATTAGAAATAAAGCCAAACGATGATATCACAGAATCAAACTTCTCATGCCATTGCTTAGGGGCTTGTTTCAAGCCATATAATGACTTAACAAGTTTACACACTTTGGACTCATTCCCACAACCCACAAATCCCTCAGGTTGTTCCATATATATATATATATATATATATATATATATATATATATATATATATATATATATATATATATATATATCTTCCTAAAGATCACCGTGTAAGAACGTGGTCTTTACATCCATCTGATAGATATAGAGATTATAAATGGAAGCCAATGCTATAAGCACTCATATTGTGGTCATACGGGTAATAGGTGAATAGGTATCAAAATAATCTATTCCTTCCCTTTGTGTGTAACCGTTAGCAACTAACCTAGCCTTATACTTATTGATTGTCCCGTCTGCATTAAGTTTCTTCTTAAAAATCCATTTGCAACCAACTGCAGAACAACCAGGAGGAAAATCCACCTATTCCCAAGTTCCATTCGAGAGAATTGATTGGATTTCATCATTAACGACTTCTTTCCAAAACTTAGCTTCTGGAGATTCCATAGCTTGTTTGAAAGTAACAGGATCGTCCTCAACATTGTAAGTGAGAAACTCATTTCTAAAGTCCTTTGATGTCCTAGGCCGTTTGCTTCTCCTTGGTTCAACTATTTCTTCAGAATCATCAGATTCAAAAATAGCTTGTTCTGAGTCGCCCCCCACATTTGTCATCCTTTCCACATGCTCAGGAATGGAACATGTGGTAAATGAATCTTCTTGAGATACTTCATTGGGCACACCATTTTTCATAAGAAATACATCCTCAAAGAATGTTGCATCACATAATTCCACAATTGTATTGACCTCAATGCCAGAGATATCTGATTTTATAATTAGGAATCTATAAGCATAGCTTGTCTCTACATAACCCAAGAATATGGCATCAACCGTTTTCGGTCCTAACTTCTTCCTTTTGTGTTCAGGGACAAGTGCCTTAGCAAGGCACCCCCACACTCGAAGATATTTAAGGCTCGGTTTCCTTCCTCTCCACAACTCAAACAGACTACTCTCTGAATGCTTATGGGGTACTCTATTTAGAATATGGCAAGTCGTATTCAAAGCTTCCCCACACATAAAGTTGGGTAATCCGGATGTTTGGAGTAAGGGATTTACCATATCTATTAAGGTTCGGTTTTTACGTTCAGCAATCCCATTTGATTGTGATGAATAAGGAGCAAATTGCTCAAGTACTTTACTAGTTTGAGTTTCAGCTTCTTTCTTATATATTTTAAATTTATCCAATGCCTCATCTTTACTTCTAAGTAAAAAGACATAACAGTATCTACTCGCATCGTCAATAAAAGTTATAAAATAATGCTTTTGATCCCTCGTAGCAATACCATTAAATTCACAGATATTTGTATGCACTAGATCCAAAATTTCCGAATTCCTATTCACATAATGAAAAGGCTTCCTAGGCAGTTTAGCTTGTACACAGATTTCATATTTATTGTTGCTAATTTCATATTTAGGGATCAAATTTAGATTCATCATACTCTTCATTGAGGCAACATTAACATGTCCCAAATGTGAATGACATACATCGGATGAAACAAGATTCATGCAAACAGAACTATAATCATTCAAATTTAAAATGGAATTTGAAATAGGTTCAACATGAATCTTAAATAAGTTCTCCACATCACATAAGTACCCTTTGCCAAAAAAACAAAGAATCATAAAGGCATATAATAATAGCCTTATTACATTTGTAGTCTACTCTATAACCTTCCCTAACTAAAATGACGTCACTAAGGATATTGCGTCGAATGGTTGGAACATGTCTGACCCTGTTAAGAGTTAAAACCTTCCTCAAAGGGAACTTCAAGTCCACTTGTCCTTCGCCTTTGACTTCTACAGAGCTGGAATTTCCCAAAGTCATGGACCGACCTCGAGAGGCCTGATAAGACACAAATAGGGATTTATCAGCACACACGTGTACATTAGCCCCAGTGTCAATTATCCAATAAAGTGGTTCAAAAATAGAAAGGATTTCAGGTTTAATAGACATGTACCCATCATTGAGGTTCAAGGATGTAGTCATCGTGTTGACCACAGCCTCCTCAATTACAGATGTGGTAGATTTCTTTGCCCTCTTAGAAGGACAATCCTTGTTCCAGTGGCCAACCTGTCCATAAGTCCAACAAGGTTTGTTCTTCGGTTTCTTTTGGATCTTTTTCTTAGGTTTATGTGCATTCTTAGATTTTTTATCTTTGGTGTTTTTCACAGAAGTAAAATTAACAGTTGGATTTGCATTAGTAGGCACCTTGATAATTTTCTCCTTTAAGTGTTCTTCTTGTATATTAATATCCATCATTAGTTCTTCCATTGTGTGTGTCCATTTGCGATGCTTCAGAGACATACCAAACGATTCTCATGACTTAGGGAATTTTTCTATGATAGACATAACAACAAACTTCTCAGGAAATACCATCTTGGCATCTGAGAGTTCATGAACTAGGAGTTGTAGATCATGTGTTTGATCAGAAACTGATTTACCCTCAACCATCTGAAACTTATGAAATTTAAACACGCATTATTTTTCAACACCTTGATTTTCAGTACTAAAATTCTTAATCAACAATTCCCACAAAACCTTGGATGTAATGACTGACAGCTTTGAGTAAGAATCATACAGTTTGTTATTTAAACCAAACAGAATTAAACTGTGGTACGTTTTGTCACCCTTCTTCCAATTAGCAATTATATTTGCATTATCAGGAATCATTTCATCAGATTTAGGTCTAGTCTCTACTAAGTACTGATCAAAACCCGCAATATTCAGTCAAATTTCCATCCAACTCTTCCAACGGGTAATTGGTACCGATAAAATTTTCAGGCATACTGCCGGTATCAATTTTATTTCCTGAACCACCCTGACCGGCCATTGTTAATTAATGACAGAAAGATGATTTCTTTAAGACTGTTGTTAATATTTATTAATGTCGTTCATGCAACAGCGACAGGTGCAAATTAATTAACAATTACAGGCAGATCCAAATAAGAAACGAAGATCAAATAGAACAGGAGAATAGAAATAAAAGTCAGAATTTGCAAACCAGATCGTTCATTGAGAAATGAACGTGATACTTAAAGAAATCAGTGCCCCGCAATCCTCACGGATAGGCACAGTTCTCCCAATCTCGATCTGGCACGAACCTGAAACAGACACGTCTCGCTCGCGTTTGACGTCGTCTCGTTGCACTCCACCAGTAAAGCATAGCGTCCGTAGGAACCTCCGCCTGGCAGTCGCGTCTAGGTGACGGGAAGGAGAATCGCTTCACACAGGAGACGAACTCCACGAAACGACTCGGGAACGAAGGCTCTCGCTCTCTGGATTAGGGCTCTCAAAACACACGTGAAAACGGCAGCTGAAGTTCGTTTGTGGTGTGTTTAACCCTAATGACCGGGGAGTATTTATAGCCACACATGTCCCTTATTACTATTCCCAGCAAGACGCAAACACTCGGTCGCTCTTGTACACATTACGGAATAAAAACCACAAAGAGAAATACTTTCCGGTTAGGATTAGAAAATCTGAATAGGAAAGAACCAATTAATTACACGAGTAATTAATTACTTAGTTGTATCCTAGTGCAAAAAGAAGCCGGAAGATAGAAGACATTCTCCACAATCCACAATCCACAATCCTTGAGCCCGTGCTCGGCGAGGCGAGGTGTGGCATGGCGCGCACGCGTGCGTGCGTGCGTTGTGATGTGGTAACCCCACCTACCAAGGAGGTGAGCATACCTCCCTCCTAGGACCCCTTAGACACTAGTGCCCCATGTGATCCTACATATGAGGACCACAAAATTTCTAAGAGTGAGCAATATGGGATAAAACTTCTTTGCCATTTGCACTAGAGACAAAACTACTTTTCTCACATGTACTTGTTGCACTATATTGGCCTTCCATGCAAATGATCAATCCAGTACGTACTATCATCGACCAGAACCTGATTAGGGTTAGGCATCGACTTAATAATCCGTACATAATCGTCCTCCATATAAGCCTCGAGAAAATCCATATCCCATTTACCATCTTCCAGCACCATGCTAGCTACCTTAATATTCTTAGGGTCGTCAGGTATCTGCAACATGGGTTTCAAAATTGGAGCCTTACCTCCCCTTAAACATCAATCATAGAGGGCATGTGTTTGCAGACTGTTGCCCACCGAGATCGCATGTCTTTCATTGACAAAAGGAACTTGAGATTTGATGCATCGTCAGACCAAAGATCCCAAGTTTCATCTATCGTCGGTTGTTTTGTATTTGACAAGCATTAGCGGTTTCCATATCATATTCACTGGACTCACATAATTGGTGTCGTCTTCATCAATAGAGCTTCATTCAGTTCTTTGATAGCTCTAATTCCCAGCCCTCATTTTTTTGGTTTTGCAAGCAACTTCTCCCATGCCACCAGATTTGCTCCTCTACTCTGAGAGTTGCCCCTCCACAAGAAACTTCAGGTAACTGATCTAATTTATCACAAATAGAGATTGACAGTTTAGAGGACTGCATGACATGAGTTGTCGTCGAAGTGAGTGTTGATTTCACCAGTGTAATCCTCCCAGCTAGGGAGAGATTCTTAGAAGCCCGGCTGTTGCAGATTTCCATGGACACAACTACAAAATTTGATCAGGATAGTCAATGCACCAGCTATGTTGCTAGGAATGAAATGGGAGTATGGATTTTTGGTGGAGCAGTAAAACATGATGGGACTGATCCACTAGAAGGGGAGTTGCTGGCTATTTTCAGGTTGTTTCAGTTAGCAATCCATAAGAACTGGGTAGTGTGCAAACTGTGTTCGAACTCTGAACTTTCAATCAAATTCTTAGCTGATGAATCAAAGAGCCCTCCAAAATAGTGTCACATTGTGCAAAGGATCAACCCACTTTTATGAGAATACCAAGGAGTGAAGATCATGAAGATCATAAGAACAGTGAATAAGGTGGCAGATAAGGTCACAAAATGGTATCTTAAATGACCAGGAGAGGCTATGGAGGAGGAGGCATGCCCACATGAACTAGAGGAAATAATTAGATAGGAAATGATGTTGTCATAGATGTATTATATACCCATGGAAAAAAAGAACATTATCTTGTTGCAATGATCTGAAATTCATACATGAGTAAGTATTCAAATCAATAGAGGTGTTTGTAGAGGGGAAAGATTGGGTATATCGTACATTAAGAGGATGCGGAAAGAATAGTTTTACACATTAAGTTTGTTTCTTTTTCATTTTTTGTGGAAGGAGTGATGACGATAAGGAGGACCCTATGTGACATGGTTTGTTAGCGCTTGATTGGCCCGATGAGGGGACGGAATGTCAATCCCCTAAATTATCTTAAAATATAAAACCCGTATAGAAGAAGAAAATAGAGATATATCATAAGGATGAAATAGGTAAAATATATAGTAATGTATTATGGCAGAAAAATTGGAATTGTGGGACAAAAAAATTTCTACAATTGTAGTTTAATGTATTATAATTGGATAGTGTAATGATATTGTAATATATTTTCATATCATGTCCATTGGGAATTTTATGTATTTTTTGAACTATAATATTACGGTTGCAGTGTAATGCTAAATGGCGGTATTATATTGTTACTATTTTGTGGTACTATTTTTCGAATTTAGATCACATTTTCAATATTAGAAGTGGTAATGTGATTAATTTAATATTGTGCAATGTACATATTCCTAAGTAAGGTATTTTATGATATTATTGATAATCAAAAAGAGATGGAGATATGAAATAAAAATAGTACTATTGGTACTAGAGTTACCATAGATTCTGAAACTCATATTGGATGGCTTTTCATATGGTATTGTTGTGGCAGTTAATGGTACATAAATGAGTATGTTGGATGATTTTTGGTGGTGTTAGTATTGTTTTGTGATTATTTTATCACATTTGACTACATTTTTAAAATAATACATATTGTGGTTCGTAGTAGAACTATTAGAATCCATAGTAAAATGAACAGATGGGGGAGGAGTCATGAAAAAATATGTATAACAAATTTGAATTGACCATATTCGTTGATAAGCATATGAGGGTTGCTTCTGCAAAAAATATATTTATACTACACATTAGTCATAACGAAAAATCCACACTAAAATGATGTACATTGTCAAAATATATAGTTCATTAACCGAATGTGTTTTGGAATAGGCATGAACAGGAGAAACAAACTATATATATATATATATATATAGAGTCAGGCTAGAATACACTCGAGTGTACGGATCGCACAAATACACTCAAGTTTGTTTGCATATCAAGACTATTTTTTGCAAAATGTAAACCGTTGATCTTCACCGCCATACTATAACTAGGCTACATACAAATTTTGAGCCCATTTGGATGAGTGTAAGTCACTCATCCAAGGGCAACAAAATCGACGCACGAAACTAATTTAAAATGCATAATTTTTGTGGTCTTCATAACATGAGCTATACATATCCAAATGTGCTCAAATTTTGCGTATGAGTTGTTCACAAGATGTTTAAGAAGATCAACGGATTAGATTTTCAAAACAAATATTGCATCATGAAAAACTACTTGAGTGTATTCCGCCTCGGATACACTGGAGTGTATTCAAGCCTGACTCTATATATATATATATATATATGAGTCAGGCTAGAAAACACTCGAGTGTACAGATCGCACAAATACACTCAAGTGTGTTTGCATATCAAGACTATTTTTTTGCAAAATGTAAACTATTGATCTTCACTGTCATACTATAACTAGGCTACATACAAATTTTGAGCCCATTTGGATGAGTGTAAGTCACTCATCCGGGGGTAACAAAATCGACGCGCGAAACTAATTTGAAATGCATAATTTTTGCGGTCTTTATAACATGACCTATAAATGTTCAAATGTGCTCAAATTTTGTATATGAGCTATTCACAAGATGCTTAAGAAGATCAACGGATTAGATTTTTGAAAAAAAAATTGTATCATGGAAAACTACTTGAGTGTATTCTGCTCTGAATACACTCGAGTGTATTCTCGACTGACTATATATATATATATATATATATATATATATATATATATATATATATATATATATATATATGAACAAAATAAAAAAAATATGTATAACAAATTTGAATTGGCCATATTCGTTGATAAGCAAATGAGGGTTGCTTCTGCGAAAAATATATCTATACTACACATTAGTCATAACGAAAAATCCACACTAAAATGATCTACATTATTGTTTTTCCTGTTCATGCCTATTCCACATCACATTATATTTATATATATATATAGAGAGAGTCAGGCTAGAATACACTCTTGAGTGTATTCGGAGCGGAATACACTCAAGTAGTTTTTCATGATGCAATATTTTTTTTGAAAATCTAATCCGTTGATCTTATTAAACATCCCGTGAACAACTCATACGCAAAATTTGGGCACATTTGGATATTTATAGCTCATGTTATGAAGACCGCAAAAATTATGCATTTCAAATTAGTTTCGCACGTCGATTTTGTTGCCCTTGGATGAGTGACTTACACTCATCCAAATGGGCTCAAAATTGGTATGTAACCTAGTTATAGTATGACGGTGAAGATCAACGGTTTACATTTTACAAAAAATAGTCTTGATATGCAAACACACTTGAGTGTATTCATGCGATCCGTACACTCGAGTGTATTCTAGCCTGACTCTCTCTCTCTCTCTCTCTCTCTCTCTCTCTCTATATATATATATATATATATATATATATATATATATATATATATATATATATATATATATATATATAGAGAGAGAGAGAGAGAGAGTCAGGCTAGAATACACTCAAGTGTACAGATCGCCCGAATACATTTAAGTGTGTTTGCACATCAAGACTATTTTTTGCAAAATGTAAACCATTGATCTTCACCGTCATACTATAACTAGGCTACGTATAAATTTTGAGCTCATTTGGATAAGTGTAGGTCACTCATCCAAGGGCAACAAAATCAACGTGTGAAACTAATTTGAAATGCATAATTTTTGCGGTCTTTATAACATGACCTATAAATGTCCAAATGTGCTCAAATTTTACGTATGAATTATTCACAAGATGTTTAAAAAGATCAACGGATTAGATTTAAAAAAAATATTGCATCATGAAAAACTACTTGAGTGTATTCTGCTCTGAATACACTCTGCTATTAATACACTCGAGTGTATTATAACCTCTCTCTCTCTCTCTCTCTCTCTCTATATATATATATATATATATATATATATATATATATATATAGAGAGAGAGAGAGAGTTAGGCTAGAATACACTCGAGTGTATCCGGAGCGGAATACACTCAAGTAGTTTTTCATGATGCAATATTTTTTTTGAAAATCTAATCTGTTGATCTTCTTAAACATCTCGTGAACAACTCATACGCAAAATTTGAGCACATTTGGATATGTATAGCTCATGTTATGAAGACCGCAAAAATTATGCATTTCAAATTAGTTTCGCGCGTCGATTTTGTTGCCCTTAGATGAGTGAATTGCACTCATCCAAATGGGCTCAAAATTTGTATGTAGCCTAGTTATAGTATGACGGTGAAGATCAACGGTTTACATTTTGCAAAAAATAGTCTTGATATGTAAACACACTTGAGTGTATTCGTCGATCCGTACACTCGAGTGTATTCTAGCCTGACTCTATATATATATATATATATATATATATATATATATATATATATATATATATATATATATATATATATATATATATATATATATATATATATATATATATATATAGACACACACACACACATTGCATTGTCTAAAAGTTGTCCTATTTTGTTCTGAATATTTGATCGTAGTTATACCGGATTTTTGTCAAGTTTTATCTGAATTCATGGTATAATTTCTAAATCCCTGTCTAATTTATCCAAATTTTTTGTATATTCCCGAATGCGAAATTTTCAAACAATTCCAAATTTATGGCAATGACTGTCAGTCTGGATCATCCGGTAAAGTTTCTCCACTCGCATGGACTTAACAAGACGCTGCTCAAGATATATATTAATATATCAAGGCCCTCCAATTTTCGTAAGCTTGTTCCGGGTAGTATTTGCTCCTCCGCTGGACGAGGAACTGAGCGATGATGTTGCTGTGTTTTCAGGACTTGGTCAGTATTGCTACTGACAGGGCTCATATGTAGTGTGCCGCGCCACGATCATGTCACTCTTTGTATGGTCAGTTATAATATACAACATGTGCTTGAGGAATAATAGTCACACTGACTTCCCGTATTCAAACAAATTTGTAGAAATGGAGACAAAGACGGGTCGAGTTGATGCTTTGTAAGTATCATGCTATTTCCTATCACTTCAACTATTTTGTACATTAAGAAAGAAGACATATGGCCCTAATATACACGAGATATCAACTGTAAATGGGCGTGTATGGATCTTATTAAAAAGAATGACTAGCAACTAAATAAATTATACATATGAATGGACAGTTCAATTTAAGTGAATCATAAGGAACAATAGTGAATACAAAAGAACATATGCTCGTTGTACTGGCACCGATGAGACTCCACCCTTAATAGCAGTTCTCTGCCCTGTGGCCCCTGGAGTGTTGGTGTTTGTAGGCGGGCTGGTTACATTTGGTGGAATCACAGGCAAAGGCTTCGGATCTTCAGCATTGTAGCCTGAAATGGGTTACTTTTAGTTAATCAAATGCCCATACAAAAGTCGGATAATAAAGTATAAGCACAGGCAAGCACTTACAATCAAACTCCTTCCAACCCAAAACAAGCTTCTCACGGTCGAATACAACTTTGAGACCAGTCATGAAGTTCTCTGATAAAAAAAGGCATAAAATATAACCAACTAAGATATTATTTAGGAGCCCTAGCACAATGCTTCACAAGGATTCTGACAAGATTCACTCACGTCCAATTATGTTCACGCTGTTAGATTGCATTACAGCTAGGCAGTAAAGATCATATGTTGTTAGCAGGCCCTGTAGGATATAACCAGCAAATGCAACTTAGAAGTGTGTAAATAAAAACCTCATTCATTTACAAGCAAGCGATTTACCTGTACTTTAACATGAATGAACGGATTAAGCACAGGAAACACACTTCCTCCTTTCATTGTTAGTGTCACATTAGGAAATCCTGCTAGGGAGCTAAATACGTGGTATAAGTAAACCTCAGGTTACTCACAATTAACATTTGCCTTAAAAAGCTTTAAGAGAAGCATATTCAACCTACCTGGTTGTGTAACAATATTCGATACTGAGCTGGGGAATAGATGGACCACGGGGAAATGAAACCAAAGAATCAAACTGCACAACTTCATCATGATTAATAGATAGGGTAAAAGAGGATTCAAGAGGCCTATTATAACAATATAAATAAAGAGAGATGAGCCGACTTTATATTGGCATTGTCATCACAAAGAAAAGATTCCGGATTTTTCTTTTTCGTATCTTTCTGACAGATTGAATTAAGTGTCTAATAAAAGTATTACAATAAGGTTAAATATGATTTTCAAATCTTGTATATATATACTTACAGTCTGAGTAAACCATGTGTAAGCAGGATCCGCAAGGATTGTAAATGAAGTTCCCGTGTCAAAGATGGCATTGAAGCTTGTATTTAGCCCCACATTACCCACCATCATCCCAGTTACAGAGATGTCATAAAATAAGCTGATAAACATATCAAATTCCAGTTATTAAAAATTCAATTGGTTTAGCCTCAGGTATAATTGATCTATAAACTTTTAAGCAGATGAATTGAAAAGTCTGAAGTTATTATTAACTTCATTGTATGTTCTATCTACACGACTAAACCAAACAATTTGATTACAAAAAAAAATTCCCCGGTCCTAAAAATCCTCGTTGCTCGCTTTTATACGCAGAAGACATGAAAGTTTTTGTAGTAAGACAGAATATAATTATTGTTATTCACGTACCAACACGTTTTCAAATCAGAATATCTGTTCTCATCTTGTAAATCTCTTATATTTTTTGAACAATATACACCAAATTAAAAGTAAGATTCGTGTATGATGATAATGCATACAAGTTTTACTTGATGATAACAAAAGTTTCTCGTGCCCTCTTTTTATTATCCACAGACCAATTTACTAATGAATTTCATAAAATATTTTTTATTTCATTATAACTCTATAAGTAAACAAAAAAACAGTGACTATACATTATATTTAACGTATAAACGATTTAACAGTTAGATTATTGTTGTAATATGAAGCAACATCAACTTGTTGACCATAAAATATTGAACCTAGATGCTGCAGCAAATATATAGAACATAATATATTTCTCCATGCAGCTGATCTAACAAATAACAGAGATGGGTGGTTGACACACGATAAGCCACTCAAGCTACAACGTTCCTAATGGCCTAGATAGTATGAGAAAAGCATCAACTGACCTTGGTAGTTGGTATAAGGGCAATCAACTAGGCTTTCGATGGGAAAATGCAGTTTTTATGTATTGTGCATTGCAACCATTTCTACGGTTTTATCCTCTTCACCTTGGTTGGTTCTAATTTGTAAGACCTGAAGTATTGAGTTGTACAGTTCTCTGTTCTCCATTGCTGGATGTACTATGATCTAATTTCGTATTCTCTTACTAAGCATACTTAACTCTTTAGTCTCTACTCGTGAGCACAGTTTTATGTACTGACATTTCGCTGAATAGCAGAAAACCAAGAGCCACCTCGTCCTAATCATTTTAAAAACATTTTTAGGCTTAAGTTAGCCATTAACTGGTAGGCCAACAATGCCAATCACATTGATCAAGGTGGGTCCACCTGAACATCCACTCTTACTTGACTAAATCCATCTAGGAAATAGCTGGTCATTCTTATACATATTGTTTTTTCTGAAAAAAGTGAGGTCAACAACCTTAGAGCTATAGCCTTTCCTCATCATCAATTTAACACCCACTTTGGAGCTTGCAAGGAGAATGGTTTTATTTTCCTTTGCATGTAAGCTACCTACTATCTTACGATATGGTTTGTAGAAAATTCTTGTATGGTCTCCACTTATACAGTGAACTCTCAATCCATGAGCTGAATCTCTCATCTGCATTTGTCCAAGCCAAGTAGATTGGAATGTAACATGCTTGTGGTTCATTACTTCTGCATGCTATTGTTAATTGGGCATTTAAGCTTGTCAACCTTGATTATTAACCAGGTGTCTGATGTGTGCCAAATCCTAACAAGAATTTTATGTCTGTCAATGACTGTATGTATGGAAAAATTAGGCCATGTGCAAATACAATACCATTTAGTAGTCCAAGAAGAAGGGCTGTGTTAGTGACAGTATCCAATTAACAATACTTCTAAAATCATAGTAACAAACATGTTTCACATAAAGCAAAGAACTCACGGTTCTGAGTTGTTGTTTATAGGAGTGCTTTCTTGATCTGCATCTCCTTTGTCCCCAAAACTTATTCTCCCAGAGCCATCAGGTGAGAAGCACATTGAGAATGAATTTGCTGTAAGCCTATTGTTGGCAAGGATACTGGGAACCGATATTTTATCTCGACCAAGACCAAGAAGCCCATTGAAACCACCTGATCTCAGGAATGCTCCAGTTTGAGTCTGTCCGCAGCTGCAGGAAATAAGCCCAAAACATCAAAGTTAATATTTAACACATATAGTAGTACAAAGCATGCTGCTTGACTGCTAGATTAGATTACTATATCATCAGTAGCATTTTATTTCTATAAATATCCTTCCTTCATGTTTAAATCGTAAAAATGTTCCCTTTGTGGTGTGGGGCCTATACCTTTTATAATCACTATTCACTACTAGGTAGATAAGATGCATGCAATCAATTAGTCATCTAATATTAATTGGGTACACGAACATGTGTCAGACAAGGATACTTGCACACAGAGCCAATTGACTGGTTGAAAGAATTTAAGTTCGTAAAGAGAGAGATATAAGGAATTGTTAGAAAGTATTAGCCTATTCAGCTAATAGGTCAATTAGTCTATTATGTACATGGGCCTGTTTTCCTTGGCCCATTAGGGTTTAGTCCGCTTCCTTGTAATTCCCTCCCGTCCTATATATATAGAACAGGGGTCTACGAATCAATATAACAACAACAACAACAATTACAGTGTCCCATACACTTGTCAACAGGGATATCTCAAAAGTGCATTTACAGTATAAAAATGTAACAGCCTAATTGAAGAGGAGTGTTACAAAGAACTTGATATACAAGTAGTATCCACGGAAAAGACAGAATATTTACTACGACCTGTCCCCAAAACAATGAAAGAGTTAAGTGATTTACCCAAAGGTGACGCGAGTTTGTATTGGTTTTTGTTGAGTATCATCTGTTGTCAGGTACAAAATATCCTCTAGCAGAAATCCGGATGATGAGGTGTTTGCAGATAAGTATTTGACTTCATATGGACAAACATCAGATGGAGAGGAGCAGGTCTGAGGATCACACACACTGCTGTTGCATAGGATCTTTTTACTTGTTGATGATGCTTTCGAACTGAAATCATTAAAGACCAGATTGTTCTGCAGCATTAAATGTGACACATCAGGGAGAGAAATCTAGACAATGACTGTAAGGGGATGAAGAAATTGAAATGTTTACGGAAGATCAAATAGGAACTTGAAAACACAGATAGTAACATGATATACACTTAGTAATGATGCAAAGTATGTCAAGGGGACTCGAAACCAGCCATTATGTCCCTTGTTGGCATACTACAAAACAAAATTGGTCAAAAGGATTAGCATGGCCCTATGCAAGATGACATACACATATATGACATATACAAAAGATAATGCACTATGAAATGATAAATACAGCCTTGTTCAATTAACCATGCAGATACATGTTGTTAGGTGGTTTTCAATATTAAACAAAACTATTACCCCATCTTTTTGGGTGCATACCGGACAGATGTTTACTTAGTGGAGTATGGAAGAAAAAATGGTATGCAATAATGTATGCGAGAAGAAATCTATCACCTAGTAAAAAAACATTTGCCACAAAAAAAAAAAAACTGTTCAAGTCCACTATGTCCAACTTTAGCTTCGAACTATACCACAAAAAGTTTCTTATTGATATTCCAATCTACACTGTAAGCATATGACATCGATTGATATATCACCAAAAGAAATTCCTATAGGGGACATCTCATCCGAGACAACACTATCCAATAATAACTTCGTCCTGCTAGTGTGTGTTTTTGTATAGTACAGTGCTTAACTACTGCTTCATTGCAAAGTAACATCATAATATTTCAAATGATCAAATATAATTTCAAATATTGGCCGGGCACATGGATATGTATTATATACAGTTTAATGTTGATTGGCATTCATAGGCTAAGACAATAAACAAACCTAGTCGTCTCAAGCAGGTCTCCAAACTGCTTTTTTTCTACTTCTAGCTGGAATGCGAAAAAATGCTTATAAAATTATTGGTCCAGACATCCTAAAGGCAAAACGGATTTCCTAACAAGCATACGCCACTACTAAGCATGAGCGACTATGAAATCAAACAGATACGACTCTAGCATGATGAAAAGGAAATGAGAACACAAAGTAACATACGAATCCGTATTTATCGCCGGAGATTGAAGCACAGCTCTTGCAGTCACATGGAACCCAAAGGAGGTCGCTGCCGGTGTCCAGCGCCACCAGGAAGCTGACGTTTGGCGTTCCCAGAGAAATAACCGAGTAATGGAGACTATTCCAACAACAAATCATTCGGATGAGTGAACTAACAGCAAAAGGAAACAGAAGTGGAACAAGAGAAAAAGAGGTATTTCGGAGGGCGTACAATCCCAGATAGTTGAGCTTAACAGTAAAATTGCCATCGGCGAAGGTGAGGTCCGACCCGTCTGCGAGGCCGCGTCCATGGATGACGGCGCGATCATTGTCTATAAGAGAGCTGTAGTATTCGACGGTGCCCGGCTCCGGCCAGGAGCCGACATCCCAGGACATGCGCTCCGCCCAGCTCCGCACGTTGTTGGAATAGCGATGGTGGAAGTTCAGACCAAAGGTCGGCGGCTGGCAGACGGCAAGATGAGAAGCAGAGACCCCAAGCAGGGAGAAAAGAAATATCAGCAAAGTGCGCCGCGCCATCAGCGGAGGAGGCGGATGACGGGCGTAGGACGCCGAAGAAGCGAGGATTGAAGAGGAGGCAGCGAGAGGGAGGACGCAACATCGTATATATCAGTAACGACGACGCGCCAACAACTCTGAGTTGGTGAAGGAAAACGTGATGGCGACGGCGGCGGAGGAGGTGCAGCTCGTCGAGGCGTATAACAAAAAAGGAAGGGGCAAGTAAGACAGGTCCAGTGGTTGGTCTAACTCGTCGAACTAACTGACCTGTGTGCTCTTGACTTATGAACTCAATGTGGGGCGAGGGCGACCACAGCGCCGGTCTCGTTATACCACGTGTCTCGGATTTGGACAATGTATGTGGACCCTAAGAAACGTCTTTGATTTATCCCATGACATCTTTTGTTGGCTTGTGGGACTTGTACCCATCAAATTGACATGGCGTTTATGTTGCTGTCTCCAAGTTTAAGTTCACTTTTCAGTTCAAATTCGTCCGTGTGGGAGCTTTGAGTTCTAACAAACTTATGGAGCTAACTTTTTGTTTCCTAAGTGTGGTCTCACACTAACTCTGGAGTCCTATCCAATGTATATGCAAGGTAGATTTATTTCACTTCCTTCTCTATTATGACTCTATGTTAGACTCTACGCTAGTTAAACTCTAGGCCAAATCCAGATCCGACTGAAGCAATATTTTATTTGTAAATTTATTTGATAAGTTTCACCATATTTTCTAGCTGAGGAAACGACAACTGAACTTGTGATATAAACTAGACTTCAATTGACTATCGGAGTCCTCAATCCTATATAAGAATCTTTGTTATCATCCAAATGGAGAAGGAGACGACTTCATGGACCTTAGTAAACGATTTTCTCACATGTGCAAATTGATGGTATCCTATCTTACACGTATGAGATACAACTAAGGAAACATCGTTTGTCATTGATCGAACATGTTGGTCTCAAAAGTAAGGTAAGAAGTTTAAGAATTTATAACCAATCACACAACAATGATACTCACAACTAGATAGGGTTCAATTTTAGTGGAATCAGGATCGTTCACATGATCTCCGCTTGAACCATAAAATGCTACCAATTATATTTTAACTACTTTGGTTTTGGGACACAAAAGATTCCTATAATATTTGGACTAAGTTTAAGATAATGAAAGTAGTAAAAGACAATCTCGTAAAAGTATATCACTATTAATATCAATCATGTATGGTAAATCTTAGTGATAAACGTCCAATTTGAGGTCGTACGCCACACCTCCTGATCAAACCACTTTATCCACATGCAACTATTCTGAACATAGATGTCAAGATCAACATACCAAGTCTTCTCTCTAACTCAAGTAAAGCATGCAAATTTAGTGGATCACTGCCTTTCTTAAGGATAACAGTTATTACTTGTGTGTTATTGGCACAACAAATAACACAAAGCTCCTCTTTCAGGGTCAAGATGGATCTTCTAATCCATAGGGCTCACTAATAGACTAAAACCATCATGAAAATCCTAGATATATGTTTGATACACAAAGACATTTGGTATGCTTGTTCAAAAGTGTTTTTTTTTACATTGAGAGGTGGCTTGACAACACTGAGTAGCAAAGTATTTACCTATGAAGAAATAAAATTATTGAAAGAAATACCTACAACATTTTTTTCTTTAGATCATTTCTCCTCCTCGTGGTTCTCATCATGACATCAATAGGCATTACCTCTCCTAAAATATTTGGTGAGATCACAAGAGTTTGCATAACATTTTGTCAATCTCTAGGTTGAGGTGTTTAAGTCCATATGAAGTCAAGAAGTATTTTCAGCATAAGCTGCTTTGAGGTGCCTATAGCAATAGTTAAATCAGTGTAACTACACAAGAGAAAAAAGAATGTCAGTAATAGTAAAAAAATGAAATGGACTAATTAAATTGAAAGCTATTCACGTGCAGCTTGATCTCCTTCAACAATGTCAAAACATGAGGCTTGTGTGGTAGTGATCAGGAACAAAGTTTGTATTTAATCCAACATGGGTTGTTCTCGTGGTAGTACGCTGTGAAGTTTGAAGTACATAACTAATAACACAATGTTTAATACTTGCAAGTGGGTGAGGTTCACTTATAGTGGAGCCAGGATCATTCATAGGATCTCAGTTTTAACCAAAAACTGCTAAGTTTGTATTATATATTTTAGAATTGTGATATAAAAGATTTTTTATGATTTTTTGCTAGATCTAACATAAAAATATCTTATAAAGGTTAATCTAGATAAAAGTGTTCCAATATCAATCATATGTGGTAGTGTCAGAGATAAACATCTAGATTGGGGTCATCTACCTCCCAATCAAACTACTTTATCTACCTATGACTATCACATTGATGGAGCTTCCACTTACGTGGAATTGCGTGCACCAACTAAAAATCCTAAAGATGGTAAGTCTTTAGGTTTAGCCTTGCTTATACTAGATAGAGAACTCCACCCATGTATGCTAATATACGTGGAAGTCTTATCGTAGTATAGTTAAGGGTCGAATCCTCAGGACAACGGTCTTGTTGCAAGCAACAAGATGAAAAACGTTAGAATTTCACTTAGTCTCTTAATAGTAGGTACTTAGATCGAAAGTTTGGTTTGGTTGTTTTAAACTAAGAACATGTAAAGTAAAGCAAGCAAGTAAATTTAAGGAAGGTAAACAATGATAAGGATTCACTAGGGTGTGATCGGTTTTCACCGCCACTACACATGGATCAAGACATGCAAAATAAAACACAACCTGCAACAAGAGTTTAGTCAGTTAGTATCTTTGTAGACTTAGTTTCCTTTCGGAGAACTAACTAGGAGAAGTACGGGAATGTTGCAATGCCAGCCATTCCTGAACGAATGGTCACCTACTTTGCATCATTCCCTTCACAAAGTGTGTTCCTCGACTTATCAAGGTTGCACTTTCATACGTCAACTGATTCCATTTCATAGTATGAACGTGCAACGAATGATAGTGAGTTTACTCCACTTCTTGAGAGACACTCCTAGATACCGAAACAGATGCATGGTGGATACATGCACCAAGAACCAACATACAAATGAGTTTTGAATCTAATAGTATAAACGTAGACAATTCATACTAAAAGATAAAAGATAACACAAGTTGGTGATCAGGAAACAAGCATTCATTAAATGTTTGATGTTGAACTGAAAAGATAAAAACTCTATATTACAAACTATGGATTACATTTACATGATATGAAAACATGGGTAGCGGGGCTACTCCCCGCACCCTAGCGAGAAAGACTACTCACTCATAACTAGGACAAAGAAGGAGGCAAGGAGAGAGAGAGAGAGCATCATCCCCACAAAGGAGAGAGGAAAGTCAACCCCTTGGAGAGAGAGAGAGACGATCCACCAAGCTTCACAGGTTGCGTGATGAAGGGATCCTCTCTTCCCACCTTCTTTGGCGAAGAGAGAGAAAGCAACTTCGAGATGGAATGTGGATCTCAAACCAGAAGCCCCTGGGTGTAGGATGGAAGTCGGATTTGCTCTGGAGTGATTGGGGCAGCCTTTGGACGTCTCAAAACTCGATGCCCTTGGGAGGACCCTTGGGGTCTTATTTATAGGCCTTAAGTGAAGCCCAAACGGTTTGAAGACCGTTTGGACTTCAAGACCGTTTGGACCTAAAGACCGTTTGGATCTTAAGACCGTTTGGATCTCAAGATCGTTTGGACCCCAAGACCGTTTGGACTTCAAGACCGTGGGCCTCAAGACCGGTTGGACCTCAAGACCGTTTGGACCTCAAGTCCGGTTGGACCTCAAGACCGTTTGGCTTCATGCGGTCTCAAGACCGATTGGCTTCATGCGGTCTTGGGACCGATTGGCTTCATGCGGTATTGGGACCGATTGGCTTCATGCGGTCTTGAGACCGTTTGACTCCATGCGGTCTCAGGACCGATTGGCTTCATGCGGTCTTGGGACCGTGTGACTCCATGCGGTCTTGGGACCGATTGGCTTCATGTGGTCTTGGGACCGTGTGACTCCATGCGGTCTCGGGACCGATTGGCTTCATGCGGTCTTAGGACCGTGTGACTCCATGCGGTCTCGGGACCGATTGGCTTCATGCGGTCTTGGGACCGTATGACACCATGCGGTCTCGGGACCGATTGGCTTCATGCGGTCTTGGGACCATGTGACTCCATGCGGTCTCGGGACCGATTGGCTTCATGTGGTCTTGGGACCGTGTGACTCCATGCGGTCTCGGGACCGATTGACTTCATGCGGTCTTAGGACCGTGTGACTCCATGCGGTCTTGGGACCGATTGGCTTTATGCGGTCTTGGGACCGTTTGGGCCCATGCGGTCTTGAGGCTAGTTGAATTTTTTATGATTTTTTTGTGTCTTTTTCTGCAAATAAAAAGGAGAAAAGTTAATCTAACAATTTATTTGCAATAAAAGGGGATATCTAGGGAATTTGTCTAATATATCTAAAGAGGAGTGTAAAAAATGGAAGAAAAATACTATGGTAACATCACGAAATTGGAGGTTATTACCCCCCTAACTTAGAGTCTAGCTTGTCCTCAAGATAGATAGAGCTAAGGAATGTAATGGTGAGGTGATTTTATTTAGTTAAGATTTCCATAGTCTTGCTTCAGTTCTAAATCAGAGATCTCCTGAGGTCATATTAGAGCTTCTGCTTGCCTTAATTCTTTCAGGTATAGAGAGTTGCGCGGATCTCAGGTTTCCTCCAAATCACGTAGCTCGTATTGGGACCACCTTTTTCCTGATGTTATTATGTGCATGTCATTGACTCTAATCAGCTTTGTACTTCTTTTGAAAACCTATCGGAAACTAGAGTGGTTATGAGGGTTGGCTAAGGGCTTTTGTGTAACTTCTCCCTTTTAGCGGGAGAGGGTTTATCTATGCTTTTAGGAACTCACTACCGGGCACGACACATCTGCCTTCATGAGGGCAGCTGAATGTACCGGCCGGGCGAGCCCTTTATCAGCCTTTTCATATATTTGGAGACCTTGGGATCTCACTACCGGGCACGACACATCTGCCTTTGTGAGGGCAGCTGAATGTACCGGCCGGGCGAGACCTTTATCAGTTCTTCATATAAGTCCTTATGCATGGCACAACTATCATGTTTTTATTCAACACTATGGATTTTATTTGAAAACTCACAAGCTTGGGATTTGGATATTTGGGTTTTTGGTTGGGCGGCCAAGCCTCTTTTTATTAAAAAGAAGAAAATTGTTCTTAGAATTTCCCGACATGCACTTATTTTCTGGTTGGTGGTCCACTTGTGAGGTTCCTTGATTTGGATTTCACTGATTTCCCTCCTGTCCTTGAAAATATTTGGCTTGCTTCAGCTTTGATATTAACTTGTTGAAGAGTCAGATGTAGAACTGAAGCAAAATCATGAAAGTCAATCGTGAAGGAAATTTATTAACTCGCTGTTACATGCCTTTATGCTATTATTATTCTTATTCTTGAGGACTACTGGATTCTTAAGTCAGCAGGGGTTGATTCTTGTTCCAAGAGGGATGCTATTCTATATGAGCGGGGTTTAATGTTAGGAAATCTAAAAATAAAAAAAACAAAGACTAAAAGTGTAAAAGAATTTGTACAAAAATAAAGAGAAGGGAGAATTGAGAAGAAAGGTTTGTAGAAATGATACCTCGCCCTTGTCCAGTGTACTCCCCCCTAACTTATCACTCACTCTGTCTGCAGAGTGTCAAGGTGATAGGATGAGAAGTATACGGACAAGGGCATCAGGCTTCTGTTAATCCTTTATTTACGCCGTGTGTGCGAAGTAGGTCAGCAACGAACTTTCCGTGAAGGGCGTGGTAATCCACATCTGTCATATCCTCTACTGGTCTTTGAAGGGCCATGATGGTGTACATCCAGTAGAGGACATGGAAGCCGCAGTCATTTGACTGGCGAATTTGCTGTGGACATTTGTGGTTGAAGGTTGGGCGATGAAAATGTTCTTTGCCATAAGCCCTTGAATGCTGACTTAAAAAGGCGATTAATTTGTCAGAGCATTCCTTCGCTACTACCTTTGTGGGCATTTTTGGTGTCACGACATAATTCCTTTGTCGTGGATTGTACTGGCTGTCTGAACTGTTATAGATTGTAGTTGTTCCTTCTGGTAGGTTTGTTTCCAGGAGCATCCAGTGCTCGTGATAAAGGAAGGGTAGCATGATGAATTTTGGTGTTGTGTGTTGTAGAAAGGAGATCAGCGCTTCAGTTGTTCCGAAGTTCTTTAGCTTTAAAAGATCATCCTTCATGTATGGTGACGCCATATATGTTGTGGGGTTATTTTGGCCGAGGAGAAATTGATAAGCGGCCATTAAGCTGACGGCGAGAGATCCTTTGAACTGTATAGTCTCTCGAAGCGTGTCTGCCATTATTAGAATGTCACCAGACATGAATACGAGTTCATCTTTCTCGGCGGAGAGCCTCGACATGATGAGGCGTAGTTCAATGTCAGAGAGACCTTTGCAAGCACTGAGGTCGACGTCCGGGAAAGTTGGTTTTATGGCAGAAAAAGGATCTATGTCACTTTTTCTTTGCTCGGGAGTTGTGGTTGTTGCTTTGGATTTCTCCAAATCTTTCAAAGTTTGTCGAAAAGGTCGCCTCTGCGGCCGTTGTATTGCTGAAAAAAGGTAACGAGGGACGTCATCTGGTGCCATTGTCGAATCCTTGAAGAACCTTCTATCACAAATGAGCTCCATGGCGTAACGTCCTCGTAAGGAGTGAAAATCTTCAGTGACTAGATCAGCAAAAGGGATTTCTTGGTTCAATGCTTGGATGTGATGTATGGTGCAAAAGGCGCAGTCCCCAGATCCCTCAGCAGCTTGAACATGTGGGTTAATAATCTGGAACCAGGGTTGGCTCCAGTCTTGGCGGAGAGATGGGCACGCAGCCCAGATTAACTTGAGAATCCAGAAAGGTATGCATCGTGCTTCACCTGCTTCTTCACCAACAAAATTTATTGTATCGGCAGGTAGCTCAGTGCCGCAAAAATTATAAACCTTGGCGTCCCGAGCCTCGGTGTCTACTATCATAAAAAGCCAGTGGTTCGAAACTTGGAAGGGCACTATGAGATAACGTGCCCGCCGTGCTAAACCATCACGCAGCCGCTCTATGGATTTTACTCGGATATCTTTGTATAAAAGGCTGATAGATAGAGCAGGTGAGGCGTTAAAAACTAGTTGCTGCCTCTTAGAGGTTCTGTACACTTATATGCAGTTGGCGAGTAGGACACGAAAGATTGCCATTGTCATCGTGGACCATGGTCGTAGGATGTTGCAGAAGTCTTCTCGTGTTAACTTGCGCTTAGTTTTTGTGTTATGATAGATAATGTCTTCCCCCACTTTTGCATCGTCGACAATAGTGTTCAGTATAAAAATATCCTAAGCATCTAGTGTGGAGATGGCCGCCATATCTAAATTGTGCATTTTGTGCGGTAGAGGTGGTGGCGGGGGAAGCTCCTGCGGAGGAGGGGGGAAGAACGTTGTTCCAGGACTTCTGCATAGCCTTGTAGATCGTCATCCGAGTCAGAAGCAGAATCGAGTTCTTCATCTGTATCTAATCGCACTCATTCTGACTCGTCCTGGTCATCATGGAAAGGCATTGATATGTCAAGGGCGGAGAAAGGTTGAGCAATAGTTGCGGGTGGGCTTGCGCTGGTTCCTAATAGACATTGGTGGAACTCAGTGAAAGCCACATTTTTAGCAGACTCCCCAATGGATCCCAAATTAGAGTAGTCAAGGAATTGGTCCCCATATGACATGTTCACATTGTCGTTGTGGGTGGGGGACTTGGGAAGGTGTCTACCTTCTTGGTGATCTTTGTCAGAACCTTTTTGAGAAGGTTCTGCTACTTGGCCAGGATCCTCTCCATCATCAGATTTGTCATCTGAGGAGGTAGTATCGTTGTTAGAGTCGGCGGAGGAGTCGGAGTCTTCTTCGTCGTCGTTGTCACCATCTTTGTCGTCCGCTGCCTTTTCTGCTGGCTTCTGGTGTGCGGTCTTTTTGCACCGCCGATGGGTGGCTTGTAACTCATCGAAAGCCACTTGCACATGCTCGTGTGTTTCGAGCAATGCGTCGTGTGTTTCTTTGAGGTCTTTATATCGGCCCTCGGCGGAGAGGAGTCATGCTGTGAGATCTGTTACTTGAGCACGTAGGTGCTGGATTTCATTATTTGTTGACTCCTCTTGGCGATTGGTTAGGTGTGTGAGGGTGCTACTGATGGTGTCCAAGCACGTGCTAAAAGCTGCTTGTTGCTGCTGGAGCTCGCAGAGAGTCTCGGGCAGAGGTTGAGTCTGCATAGAGATCTCATCGACTTTCTTAGCCGTCGCTTCTTGCTGGCGCTTCGCTTCAAGGACCAGCTCTGGCAGGTTCTTGTAGTGGTTGTTGATGTGATCAACTTGCTTAGCCACCTCATCTTGTCGTTGCTGAAAACCTTGGAGGATGTTGGGCAAGGCGCGGTTCTATTCTTCAATCGTGGCCACCTGTTTAGATAATCCCTGCACACAAGAAAAAATAGAATGTAAAATGTTAGAAGGATCGGTGAGGAGGTTTCGGATGACATCAAATTGACGTCTGAATTCCTCACCGATATTGGGAAAGGGGACCCCAGAGGCGGAAGGGTGGGGTGGCTGGGGTTTGTGTGGGAGGGTGGTAGTGCCTTGCGGAAGAGGCACTGATGGTGGCGCGAACTACGTGGTGACTATGGATGGGGTCACCAGCGGTGTCGGGGTGGTGGTGGATGAGAAAGTGATTCAACCCTATTTTAGGGCCTAATTTTGTGTCTTTTTGCATTTCAACCACATCTATACTTATTAGATTACATGTTATTTCCCCCAATATGCTTATTTATACCAAATGCACTTATGGAGGCTTTTTGCATGTTTTATAGGTACTTTGTCCACTACTTGATGGCATGGAAAGAGGATGGTCCAGTCTAGGGTTTCCTCAGGCTTGGAGGAGCTCAAAATGAGGCCAAAACCACTTCCAACCTACCCCAAGTGGTCAAAGAAAGTTTTGAAGCAATACCCTCCATGTATGATCAAGTTCAAGGCTCAAATGCATGGGAGAGACACCACCACGACCGTTGTGAGCCCCCACGGACGTGGTGGACATGCCCCAAGTACAAAAAATCAGTAAAACTCCCAGAAATCGATGAAAATGGCCAAAATGACCGTGGTGATCAACATGCCCGTGGCCATAGGTGTCCACCACGACCGTGGTGACCCCCCATGGCTGTGGCCATCCATGCACACCTCCCTATGATCTCCACATTCTAATAAACCCACGACCGTGCCCATCCACCACGGCCGTGGTCTACCCTACCCACCACGACCGTGGTGACCCACCACGGTCGTGCTACTCACAAAATCCACCTAGTTTTCACTACTTTCCCCATTTTGCCCCTAACTTAACCCTAGACCCCCTAGATCCCTATATAAGCCCAAGTGGTGGCTGAGGGTTGGGGGTTGGCTGCTTAGAACCTCATTTTCACCCCCTTGTCACCTCCACTCCATTCCACTTCGCCTCCACCTAAAATCCACTCCATTTCACCATTTCCACCACATAACCCCCCATATCTAAGCCTTCCATCCACTTCCCACCACCATTTTACACCATTCCATCCAAGAATAAGGAGGAGGACGACCTTGCAGCTGCTGGAGAGGAGGAGTCCTTCATCTACACCGAGCTCCATGGCTACTTCTTCCTCTATCTTCTCTCTTTTTGTATTTTCCATGTCTATGAGTAGCTAGTCCCCTTGGGTGGGTTATTTGGGGGAAATTATGTTACTTTGATACCATGTTGGGGGATAATGACATGTAAACTTTGTAATTTCATTTGTTAATGATTATATTCTATTTATGTCTCTTTCTCCATGGATTGCTTGTTGGTTTGTGTGTGAAATCACTTAGGAATTTAGGCAAATTGCTTGTATGTGTGAATTTTGGGATTTTCCCCTAGGTCCAATTCTTGGATCCCTAGGTTGCCTCCCATCTTCCTACATCCTAATCAATCTCCCTAAACCTAAGTGAGAGATCTAAGTAGCTAGATTAGGTAATTCTAGTGCAATTAGCATGGAGCCTTCTTAAGGCTAGAATGTGGGGGAATTGGGGTCCAAAGCCCTAATTTCACCTCCCCATTACTATCCTCGGCCCCTAGTTTCCCTAGGAATGCCTAATCTAGAAACCTAGACTTGATTAGACTCTAATTGAATTGAACCTAATCCCTAACGCAATTGAGCCTCGTAAGGGTAGTAGGGGGTGTTAGGGACTAGTCCCCCTATACACAACCTAGCATATCCATGGCCAGTTAGTAGCTTAGGTTAATTCATTAGACTCTAACTTGTTGTTTGGTTTGGATAATCTAAATGGAATCATAATGTTCACATGTCACCTCCCAACTTAAGTGATAAGTTCATACCCCTAAACAGCCCACACATCTCTTTACTGTTTAAAACCCTAGTTTTGTGCTTGCTTAGCTTAATTAGTTCTTTTCTTGCTTAGTTAGCTTCTTTCCTTGTTCTTTCCTTGCTCATGTTAGTTTAGTTCTTTAATTGCACTTCTGCTCTTCTTGCCTGTCTTAGTGTAAATTGCCTTTTCATACCTAGCTCAGTCTTTCCTTGCTTGCTTAGTCTTAATCTAGTCTAGGGTCAACGTAGATTTCATTCCTTCCTTTAACTGCTTTCTTGTTCATCCTTAGTTAACAATCAAATCAACCTTTAAACCCTTAACCCTAGTCTCCGCAGTTGGAACCTAGCTAAACTAACCTAGCTCTAGTGCCCCCTCTTTTCCCTGTGGATCGACCCTATACTTGCCACCTTCCTATACTACGACACGCCCCCGTGCGCTTGCGGGTGTAGTGTTTTAGTAGACGTATGTAGCTAGTTTAGGTTTATAAATTTCAAAAGCAAATCCCCATTCCACCGTGCGTTCCGACCTCGTGGGGCGCATCTAGTCGGGTCAAATCGGCTAGTGTGTTAGCACCACTAGCGGAAGCACACCAAGCTTTCTGGTGTCGTTGTCGGGGATTAGAGGTGCTCGGCCTAGCTAGTTAGTTTTTCTTTGACTTTTCCTACTACCCTCATCATTGCTATTCTTTATTCATCATTCTTTGCATTCTTTGTGTATATTGGTTTACTAACTTGTTCTCTTTTGTTTGGTTATGCTTTGTGCATGTGACAAGCCATTCGAGGAAGACAAGATGGAAGGCCAAGATGCACGAACCCATCCATTTTCTCCACCGCCCTACCTCCAAGGCTATCCTAAGCCGTACACACCCCCACCACCTCCATCTCCACAACCCTCCCACCAATTCACCTTCCAACCTCAATTCATTCTACCACCTCCATCACCACAACCCTCCCACCAATTCACCTTCCAACCTCAATGCCATCCTCCACCTAAAGTCCAAGGGCCATCAACACCGATGCCACCACCACAACTATCACATGCTCCCCCTACTTCCCATGAACAAATGGATATGATTGAGACCCCTCTCTTTGGTGCCTATGAAGACCCGTTCCTCAAGAGAGAGAAAACCTATGGCATGAGATTTCTGAGGGTCTTAAGGCTTATTAAGATCTATGATGATGATCCCCAAGGAGAGAGAATTGCTAAAAAAGACTTACGAAGCTCGCATGACCCTTGGGAGGAAGATCAATCAAGGAAAGCATTTGAGAGGATTGCTTATGATGGGGGTGCAAACATTTTGTTTTTGGACCATGGTTGATGGTGAAAGAACAACAAGCCTAGCTGAAGGCATGAAACTTAGCACTTGTGGGAGGAAACCCACATAGGTTTGGGAAATTTTGACCCAACCTTCACTTTTTGATACAATTGATTTGTTTTTACATTTTCCAAGAACACACACACACTTGTGTTTAATAGTTTTTGTTTAGTTTTAAGATGTGCAGGTGATAACAGGGTGAAATGAAGGAAATTTGAGTACAATTGAGAGAAGGATTCCAAGAAAAATCACTTTGAGTCAAGTTTTTGAGTGTTTGATGTTCCTCATTTTGAGAGTAGTAGCTACAGGGACCACCACGGCCGTGGCACATCAATACGACTGTGGTCATTTGCACAAAAAACACACCAAGTCCATGGATTCAAAAGCAAAATTGAGAAAAGCTGCTAAAGGACTGCACCACGGCCGTGCCAGGCAGCACGACCGTGCAACTTGAAGCCACCACAGCCGTGCTACGTAGCACGGCCGTGCGGCAAACCAATTTCAGCCACTCAAGGCAGATTAGTGGGGCAGCTACTACGCATATCCTCCACCACAGGGAGGAACACCGCCAGATCCTTGAGAGAACCATGATCGTCTACCCTATCATCCTAAACTCTAGGATCATGCTGAGGACATCATGATTCAAAAGTTTGGGGTGGTAGGGCATGTATGCCCTAGTTTCACTTTGCATTTCACCTACCACATCCACTTTTGTTTTCTTGTTTTTTCTATCTACCGTAGTCATCTTTACTGCTTTGCATACTTGCATGCCATGTCGTTTACTTTCTTGTCATTTTTGCATAATTTTCAGAAAAATTGCTCTTTTTACCATGCGTTGCATATCATGTAGATTTTTGGTGATTTTTGCATGTTTTAGTTAGGATTTTCTTATTTACTGCTTTAAGTTCAATAATATAGGTTTAGATGTGATTGGAGGCAACTTGGCACCATTTTGGCCAATTTTGCCCAAATTTGGAATTTCTTGTCTAAAAAGTGTGTTTTGACCCAATCTCTAATGTTTTGAGTAAAAATGATGACCTATGACTAGTGCAAGTGAAATGTCATTCTTTATTTCTAAGTGGTATCAATGTTTGACTTTTTACATGTGCATCACCTCTCTTATGGTTGTGATTGATTTGGCTGAATTGTGAAGTTGAGCAAGCTTTGAACACTTAGTGTTTGTAGAATCACTTGATTGATATATCAATTTCATATTGTTCATTCATGTGGTGTGATATCTAGGATGAAGTATTGGATTAATTTTCATGCATGATGTCTTATGTGGAGAATCATACCTATGACCCCTCTTTGACCAGACTTTTCACTCACCATCTTCTTACCCCTCCGCCTCATGTAAGGATGCCAAAGTGCACATATTAGTCGTGGCCACCTCTAAAAGTTTGGGGTGGCCACATCTCCATCTCTCCACATCACTCTATCCACCATATGCCCTATCTACACCAAGGGCAAGAAAAAAAAAAGAAAAAAGAAAAAGAAAAGAAAAATAAAATAAAAGGATGCTCCTGTTTAAGAGCATTCAAATAAAGAAAAGATGAGTGTGTAAAAACACTCCAAAAATCTTACTGTAACCCTTTCTTCCATTTTCATACCCATTGAGCTAAGAAGCATAAAACTTAGCTCATTTTACCCTTTTCCGTAGCCACGTGGGTCATTTGGTGTGATTTAAAATATAAGATTGAATGCATGAATGTGAAACAACACTCCTAGTCATTCTTGATTAATGCCACCATGAAACGGTTTACCCAGAACTTTATGGAAGAAATATCGATAACTTGTGTATTCTATGCTCTATATTTGTAGTTCATATGCTTTGTGCTCTTTTCATGATTGGTTTGTGAAAGTAGGAGGGGAGAGAGGTGAAATGCATGCACTTAGTCATCTTTGATCCCATGCAGCGATAATCATCTTTTACATTGCATTTGTCATGTCTTGACTGTGAAACATTTGTAGAGAGATTGAGTTGGAGCATACTTGAGGACAAGTATGTTTCAAGTTTGGGGTGGTGATTCAGCCCTATTTTAGGGCTTAATTTTGTGTCTTTTTGCATTTCAGCCACATCTATACTTATTAGATTACATGTTATTTCCCCCAATATGCTTATTTATATCAATTGCACTTATGGAGGCTTTTTGCATGTTTTATAGGTACTTTGTCCACTACTTGATGGCATGGAAAGAGGATGGTCCAGTCTAGGGTTTCCTCAGGCTTGGAGGAGCTCAAAATGAGGCCAAAACCACTTCCAACCTACCCCAAGTGGTCAAAGAAAGTTTTGAAGCAATACCCTCCATGTATGATCAAGTTCAAGGCTCAAATGCATGGGAGAGACACCACCACGACCGTGGTGGACATGCCCCAAGTACAAAAAATCAGTAAAACCCCCAGAAATCGATGAAAATGGCCAAAACGACCGTGGTGATCAACATGCCCGTGGCCATAGGTGTCCACCACGACCGTGGTGACCCCCCATGGTCGTGGCCATCCATGCACACCTCCCTGTGATCTCCACATTCTAATAAACCCATGAACGTACCCATCCACCACGACCGTGGTCTACCCTACCCACCACGGTCGCGCTACTCACTAAATCCACCTACTTTTCACTACTTTCCCCATTTTGCCCCTAACTTAACCCTAGACCCCCTAGATCCCTATATAAGCCCTAGTGGTGGCTGAGGGTCGGGGGTTGGCTACTTAGAACATCATTTTTGCCCCCTTGTCACCTCCACTCCATTCCACTTCACCTCCACCTCAAATCCACTCCATTTCACCATTTCCACCACATAACCCCCCATATCTAAGCCTTCCATCCACTTCCCACCACCATTTTACACCATTCCATCCAAGAAGAAGGAGGAGGACGACCTTGCAGCTGTTGGAGAGGAGGAGTCCTTCATCTACACCAAGCTCCATGGCTACTTCTTCCTCTATCTTCTCTCTTTTTGTATTTTCCATGTCTATGAGTAGCTAGTCCCCTTGGGTGGGTTGTTTGGGGGAAATTATGTTACTTTGATACCATGTTGGGGGATAATGACATGTAAACTTTGTAATTTCATTTGTTAATGATTATATTCTATTTTTGTCTCTTTCTCCATGGATTGCTTGTTGGTTTGTGTGTGAAATCACTTAGGAATTTAGGCAAATTGCTTGTATGTGTGAATTTTGGGATTTGCCCCTAGGTCCAATTCTTAGATCCCTAGGTTGCCTCCCATCTTCCTACATCCTAATCAATCTCCCTAAACCTAAGTGAGAGATCTAAGTAGCTAGATTAGGTAATTCTGGTGCAATTAGCATGGAGCCTGCTCAAGGCTAGAATGTGGGGGAATTGGGGTCCAAAGCCCTAATTTCACCTCCCCATTACTACCCTCGGCCCCTAATTCCCTACGAATGCCTAATATAGAAACCTAGACTTGATTAGACTCTAATTGAATTGGACCTAATCCCTAACCCAATTGAGCCTCGTAAGGGTAGTAGGGGGTGTTAGGGACTAGTCCCCCTATACACAACCTAGCATATCCATGGCCAGTTAGTAGCTTAGGTTAATTCATTAGACTCTAACTTGTTGTTTGGTTTGGATAATCTAAATGGAATCATAATGTTCACATGTCACCTCCCAACTTAAGTGATAAGTTCATACCCCTAAATAGCCCACACGTCTCTTTACTGTTTAAAACCCTAGTTTTGTGCTTGCTTAGCTTAATTAGTTCTTTTCTTGCTTAGTTAGCTTCTTTCCTTGTTCTTGCCTTGCTCATGTTAGTTTAGTTCTTTAATTTCACTTCTGCTCTTCTTGCCTGTCTTAGTGTAAATTGCCTTTTCATACCTAGCTCAGTCTTTCCTTGCTTGCTTAGTCTTAATATAGTCTAGGGTTAACGTAGATTTCATTCCTTCCTTTAACTGCTTTCTTTTTCATCCTTAGTTAACAATCAAATCAACCTTTAAACCCTTAACCCTAGTCTCCGCAGTTGGAACCTAGCTAAACTAACCTAGCTCTAGTGCCCCCTCTTTTCCCTGTGGATCGACCCTATACTTTCCACCTTCCTATACTACGACACGACCCCGTGCGCTTGCGGGTGTAGTGTTTTAGTAGACGTAGGTATCTAGTTTAGGTTTATAAATTTCGAAAGAAAATCCCCATTCCACCGTGCGTTCCGACTTCGTGGGGCGCATCTAGTCGGGTCAAATGGGCTAGTGTGTTAGCATCACTAACGGTGCCAGAAAGCTTGGTGCGATTCCACAAGTGGTGCTAACACACTACTCGATTGAATAGATGCGCCCCACGAGGTCGGAATGCACGGTGGATGGGGGTTTGCTTTATAAATTTATAAACCTAAACTAGCTACATACGTATACTAAAACAACTATACCCGCAAGCGCACGGGGTCGTGTCGTAGTATAGGAAGGTGGCAAGTATAGGGTCGATCCACAGGGAAACGAGGGGGCACTAGAGCTATATTAGTTTGGCTAGGTTCCTACTGCGGAGACTAGGGTTAAGGGTTTAAAGGTTGATTTGATTGTTAACTAAGGATGAACAAGAAAGCAGTTAAAGGAAGGAATGAAATCTACGTTAACCCTAGACTAGATTAAGACTAAGCAAGCAAGGAAAGACTGAGCTAGGTATGAAAAGGCAATTTATACTAAGACAGGCAAGAAGATCAGAAGTGCAATTAAAGAACTAAACTAACATGAGCAAGGCAAGAACAAGGAAAGAAGCTAACTAAGTAAGAAAAGAACTAATTAAGCTAAGCAAGCACAAAACTAGGGTTTTAAATAGTAAAGAGATGTGTGGGCTGTTTAGGGGTATGAACTTATCACTTAAGTTGGGAGGTGACATGTGAACATTATGATTCCATTTAGATTATCCAAACCAAACAACATGTTAGAGTCTAATGAATTAACCTAAGCTACTAACTGACCATGGATATGCTAGGTTGTGTATAGGGAGACTAGTCCCTAACACCCCCTACTACCCTTACGAGGCTCAATTGGGTTAGGGATTAGGTTCAATTAAATTAGAGTCTAATCAAGTCTAGGTTTCTAGATTAGGCATTCCTAGGGCAATTAGGGGCCGAGGGTAGTAATGGGGAGGTGAAATTAGGGCTTTGGACCCCAATTCCCCCACATTCTAGCCTTGAGAAGGCTCCATGCTAATTGCACTAGAATTACCTAATCTAGCTACTTAGATCTCTCACTTAGGTTTAGGGAGATTGATTAGGATGTAGGAAGATGGGAGGCAACCTAGGGATCCAAGAATTGGACCTAGGGGAAAATCCCAAAATTCACACATACAAGCAATTTGCCTAAATTCCTAAGTGATTTCACACACAAACCAACAAGCAATCCATGGAGAAAGAGACAGAAATAGAATATAATCATTAAAAAATGAAATTACAAATTTTACATGTCATTATCCCCCAACATGGTATCAAAGTAACATAATTTCCCCCAAACAACCCACCCAAGGGGACTAGCTACTCATAGACATGGAAAATACAGAAAGAGAGAAGATAGAGGAAGAAGTAGCCATGAAGCTCGGTGTAGATGAAGGACTCCTCCTCTCCAGCAGCTACAAGGTCATCCTCCTCCTTCTTCTTGGATGGAATGGTGTAAAATGGTGGTGGGAATTGGATGGAAGGCTTAGATATGGGGGGTTATGTGGTGGAAATGGTGAAATGGAGTGGATTTGAGGTGGAGGTGAAGTGGAATGGAGTGGAGGTGACAAGGAGGCAAAAATGAGGTTCTAAGCAGCCAACCCCCGACCCTCAGCCGCCACTAGGGATTATATAGGGATCTTGGGGGTCTAGGGTTAAGTTAGGGGCAAAATGGGGAAAGTAGTGAAAACTAGGTGGATTTTGTGAGTAGCACGACCGTGGTGGGTCACCACGGTCATGGTGGGTAGGGTAGACCACGGCCGTGGTGGATGGGTACGGTCGTGGGTTTATTAGAATGTGGAGATCACAGGGAGGTGTGCATGGATGGCCACGGCCGTGGGGGGTCACCACGGTCGTGGTGGACACCTATGGCCACGTGCATGTTGATCACCACGGTCGTTTTGGCCATTTTCATCGATTTCTGGGAGTTTTACTGATTTTTTGTACTTGGGGCATGTCCACAACGGCCGTGGGGGCTCACCACGGTCGTGGTGGTGTCTCTCCCATGCATTTGAGCCTTGAACTTGATCATACATGGAGGGTATTTCTTCAAAACTTTCTTTGACCACTTCGGGTAGGTTGGAAGTGGTATTGGCCTCATTTTAAGCTCCTCCAAACCTGAGGAAACCCTAGACTGGACCATCCTCTTTCCATGCCATCAAGTAGTGGACAAAGTACCTATAAAACATGCAAAAATCCTCCATAAGTGCATTTGATATAAATAAGCATATTGGGGGAAATAACATGTAATCTAATAAGTATAGATGTGGCTGAATGCAAAAAGACACAAAATTAAGCCCTAAAATAGGGTTGAATCAGAAAGGTAGTGGTATCTCTGGTGAAAGTGGTGGAAGTGATAGTGATGTGGTAGAGACTGTGGAGGTGGAGGGGAAAGTGGTAAAGATGGGCTTAGGAGTGGAGAAGGGAGAGCCCGAAGGGAAAAGGGGTGAAGAAGAAGATGTGGTTGTGGGGAAAAAAGGAAGGGTGGTGGATGTGGGAAAGGTGGAGGGTGGGGAGGAGGTGGGTGGGGAGGTGGTGGCGGTAAGCTCAACATTTAGACTCATAATGAAGGAGTCTAAAGATGAGGTGGTGATGTGACCTTCGGGAAGGGGGTTGTCTTCTGGGTGTGGTTTGGAAGTTGGCGTCCCCGAAAACTGTTGATTCTGTGAAAGTCTTGTTGATGGTCGTTTCACTGGAATTTTTGGTATTCTAGTTGTTGGGGCGCTGATGCTAAGCTCATTCTGCCCTGCTTTTATTTTCTTTGCTGGTGCTTTTACCGTAGCTAAGAGTTTGGTAAGCTCCTCGTTAGTGAAGAGGAGCTTTTCCTTGTTGTAATCTGCGAGCTCCGGGAGCGGTAGCAGGGTTCTGGATGACTTGACTGTAGGGCAGAAGACGTAATGTAGATTTGCATCCTTTTCCTTAATAATGAATGAGTTCTTCAATGTTTGTTCATTAGTAAGGACGTCGCCCTTTATTTGTGTGCAGCGAGGTAGAGGTATGTCCATCTTGAGGTATTTGATGATGGATGTGACATGACCTCCCATGCAAATTTCCTTCCCCAGGGAGTAGGCAGATAATTTCTGGATCAGATGTCGTCCAATGTTGACTGGCATTCCATTTAGAATGGACCAGAGAACAAAGAGATATGAGATTGTAACATTCCCTCCTTCTGTCCTGGGGAAGAGTGCGCCTGCTAGTATTTTGTGTAAGGTACGCACTAGTCCAGAATGTATGTTCGATGCTTTGCATGTCTTAGCATCATAGGTGGGGAGACCAGTCAGAGATTTCCAAAAGCTGTGCCTGTTGAAATTAGGATTCTCAGTTCCCACAACCTTGGCTTTCTTTAGCTGCTCCTAGTTGTCAATAAAGACTTCATTCAGCATGTTTTCTGTTATGACAACCTTGCTGCCGAAAAGGTTGGTGACCAGCCTACGGTCACCTCCATCCCGTGATCTATCCATGATGTCGACGGGCTCTTTGTTAAGAAAGGTGAAGAATTCCATTGTTGGTTCAGAGTAAGAGTTCTCAGGTACTAAACACAACCTTGCAAGGTTGGCTTTGTCTAGCATGTTGAAAATTCGGTCATGGATCCCCATCTTAAGTAGTACGCTGGAGCAGACGTACTTAGTAGGTTTTAGGATTTTGTCGATGGAGAGGGCGGTGTTTATGTAGAGGTTTTCTGGTGGTGGTGTCGCGGTGGTGACGGGAGGGAAAGCGGGGACAGTGATTGTTGCGGGAGTGGTAGCGGAGGTGGTGATTGGTGGATTGTTTCCTGCCAGGATTTGCTCCCTTGCAGTGGTAGGATGGACTTGCTTTCTGGCTCGTTTCTTGGAGGGATGTCTGGTTGCAGTATCTTGGACTTTGCATTTCCCCTTTGATTCTTCAACTGGAGATTCCTCCTCGGAGTTTGGCTTGTAATCCGAGCCTTCATCATCGTCGGAAGAAATTTCTTCCACTTCTTCCTCAGGTGCCTCGGCCAGGCACCTGGTGATGCGGTCAATTTCGCACAGAACCGCCATGATTTTGACATTTGGCGGGGCTTTTCCAATCCTATTGTAGTCGTCTACGATCTTCTGGAGTTTGGCCTGATCTTCCAGCATTTGCTCCTTTGTCCAGAAAGGAGCATCTTCGGATCATGTGGCATGCTTAGCTGGTGATGCCATTTCTTGCAGTCGAAGGTGGAGATGACGATCGTGAAGTGGAGAGCGGAGGCGAGGTCGCTGTGCAGGAGCACGGAACGAAGTCGACGGAGGTGAGCCGCGCGGGGGCAGGGAAAACAGAGGCAATGGAACAACTCTTGCGCAAAAGTTTGAGAAAACTCAAGAGTCGAAGAGAGGAGAAGGAGGGGGTAGGGTTTATATTTATAGGGATCGGGGGTTGACCCTACAAAAACTCCAGGTCAAATGGTTTCAGGACCGTTTGGTCCCAAACGGTTTGGAGACTGTTTGGTCCCAAACGGTTTCAGGACCGTTTGGAGGGTTAAGGTCGAAAGGATTTTTATATTTGTTTTGGTTATGTGAAATGTTTATATTTTCAGAAGATAAACCTAAGGTAAATAAAAGAACGGAAAATAAAAGAAGAAGCTGAAATCTTGGGTTGCCTCCCAAGTAGCGCCTGGGTTTTACGTCGCTGGCTCGACGAAGCTTTGATGTTTGTTATTCTGATGACGTGGCATCTCTGACTTCGATGGTGTGTCTTGGCATTTTATCTGCTGGAGTGTGATATTTTTTCAAACGATGGTCGTTGACCGTCCTTTCTCCTCCGTTATTGTCTATAATTATGATAGCTCCAGTTGGGTATATATGCTTTATGGTGAAGGGCCCGGACCATTTTGTTCTGAGTTTTCCAGGGAACAACTTGAGCTTGGAGTTGAAAAGGAGCACTTTGTCGCCAATGGTGATGTCTTTCCTTTTAAGATGACCGTCGTGCCACATTTTAGTTTGCTCCTTAAAAATCCTGGCACTTTGATAAGCGGTCATTCGAAGCTCCTCGAGCTCCTGTAGCTGGAGTTGTCTATTTTCTCTGGCACTTTTAAGATCGAAATTTAGCTGTTTGATGGCCCACCAAGCTTTGTGTTCTAGTTCTACTGGAAGATGACATGATTTTCCGTATACCAAACGGAACAGGGTTGTCCCGATTGGTGTTTTATAGGCTGTTCGGTATGCCCAAAGGGCATCGAGAAGCTTGGCGGACCAGTCAGTGCGGTTTCTGTTGACTGCTTTTCTAGGATCGCCTTCAGTTGTCTATTAGATACCTCGACCTGACCACTGGTCTGTGGATGGTAAGGTGTTGCTACTTTGTGGTTGACTCCGTACTTTTTTAACAGGGCTTCAAAACTTCGTTCTAGGAAATGGTCCCGCCATCTGATATGATAGTTCTGGGGACTCCAAATCTGGGGAAAATGATATCTTTGAACAATTTAATAACTGGTTTGGAATCGCTGGACACAGTGGGTGTATCTTCGACCCATTTCGAGACATAGTCCACCGCAACCAGGATGTAAGAGAAACCATAGGAAGAAGGAAAAGGGCCCATATAGTCTATCCCCCATACATCAAATAGCTCAATTTCTTGCCACATTGTGAGGGGCATTTCGTTCCTTTTGGATATGTTACCAGAAAACTGACATTTGTTGCAAGATTTCACAAAATCATAGGAGTCCTTTGCTATGGTTGGCCAGAAGAAACCAGATTGTAGAACTTTTATAGCAGTTTTCTTTGCGCTCATGTGCCCCCCCGTGGGTCCTGAATGGCAATGCTCTAGGACGGGGGTAATTTCTTCTTCCGGTAAGCAGCGACGGAAAAGTCCATCAGCACATAGGTGAAAAAGGTAAGGTTCATCCCAATAATATTGCTTTATATCATAGAGAAATTTCCTTTTGTCATGGTAGGAAGCGGAGGGGTGAATGATTCCTGTAGCTAGATAATTGACAATATCTGCATACCAAGGGAATCCGTGGGTGGCCTTCATTAATTGGTCGTCTGGAAGAGAGTCGCGGATAGGGATTTTATCTTCGTCTTCTACTTCAATATGACTGAGATGGTCGGCTACAACGTTTTCCACCCGCTCTTGTCTTTAATTTCTAAATCAAATTCCTGAAGCATCAACACCCAGCGGATAAGTCTGGGTTTGGCATCTTGCTTCTGAATCAGGTATCGAATGGCGGAATGGTCGGTGTAGACAATGACCTTGGATCCAATTAAATATGATCAAAATTTCTCAAATGCGTAGATGACATCCAGGAACTCCTTCTCTGTGGTATTGTAGTTCTTATGTGCTTCATCTAGCATTTTTTATGCGTAGTAGATTACGTAAGGTTTCTTATCGATCCGCTGTCCTAACACAGCCCCTATGGCGTAATCACTTGCGTCGCACATGATTTCAAATGGCTGCGACCAATCTGGGGCTCTCAGAATAGGTGCGGAAATTAAAGCATTTTTTAGGGTGGAGAAACTTTGCATGCATTCTTGGTTAAAGATAGAACTCAGTATCTTTGGTCAGGAGTTGGGTCATGGGTTTTGCTATTTTTGAGAAATCCTTAATGAATCTTCTGTAGAACCCCGCATGACCCAAGAAAGCCCTTACACCTTTTATATCTTTCGGTGGCGACAACTTTGAAATAACATCGATTTTTGCCTTATCGACCTCGATCCCTCCGTCACTCACTCTGTGCCCGAGGACGACACCTTCAGTTACCATGAAGTGGCATTTTTCCCAATTCAGTATAAGGTTCATTTCCTCACAATGTTGTAAAACTTGTCCAAGGTTGATTAAACAGTTATTGAAAGAATCTCCGTAAACTGAGAAATCATCCATGAAAACTTCCATTATGGATTCTGTTAATCCTGCAAAAATGGCAGACATACACCTTTGGAAAGTAGCGGGTGTGTTACACAACCCAAAGGGCATTCTTCTAAAAGCGTATGTTCCAAAAGGGCAGGTGAAAGTAGTTTTCTCCTGGTCATCCGGGTGTATGGGTATTTGATAGAACCCAGAATAACCATCGAGAATGCAGAAGTATTTCTGATGAGCTAAATGCTCTAGGACTTCATCGAGAAAGGGCAGGGGGAAGTGATCTTTCCGCGTGGCTTTGTTCAGTTTTCTATAGTCGATACACATCCTCCACCTTGTCACCGTCCTAGTAGGTACTAACTCATTTTTGTCGTTAAGCACGACAGTAGTGCCTCCCTTTTTAGGAACTACTTGGACGGGGCTGACCCACTGGGAGTCAGAAATCGGGTAGATTATGCTGGCTTTTAGTAATTTAAGTACTTCCAAGCGAACTACCTCTTTGAGATTAGGGTTCAGCTTCCTATGATGTTCACGTGATGGCCTAAATTCTTTGACCATGGGTAGTCTGTGCATGCATAGGGCAGGATTTATGCCCGTCAGGTTAGTTATCTTATATCCAATGGACTTTTTGTGTTTATTCAGCTCATCTAGACATCTTGCTTCCTGGTTTTCTGTTAAGGTGGAACTAATGATGACCGGGCATAATTTTTCCTCATCCAAGAAGGCATGTTTGAGTCCCATGGGCAGAGTCTTCATCTCAGGAGCTTTAGGTGGCTCAGTTGCTTCTGTAATGGTGACAACTTTGAGTTCTTCAAAGGTGGCCGTCGGTGCTTCTTCGACCTTCTCTAAGTGTTGTAGACACTGTTGAACCAACTCATTTGTAGAGAATTCGACTTCTGGATTAGTTAGGACATTCTCTAACTCGTCCGCTGGCTCAGATATTTCTAATTGAGACATTTGATGTATTGCGTCTAGAAGAAAAACCTCCTCTTGAATGCTAGGGCCTTTCATGCTGTTGAGGACTCAGAATTGAATTGCTTCTTTTCCGAGCCTTAGAATGATGGTACCAGCTTCAACATCGATAAGCACCTTGGCCGTAGCGAGGAAGGGTCTGCCAAAAATTATCGGGTATCTCAGATCTTCTTTAATATCCATGATGACAAATTCGCACGGGACATAGGCATCCTTGCCTATCCTAACTGGAATGTCTTCAATAATTCCAAGAGGTGCGGTGATTGTAGAGTCAGCTAATTGAATTGTCATTGCTGTAGGCAGCAATTCGGTGAAACCTAATCGTTTGCACATAGAATAGGGCATAATGGATATGCTGGCTCCTAGGTCCGCTAATCCCTTTTTGTTTGATGCATTTCCAATGCAACATTTAATTCCGAAGGAACCTGGATCCTTCTTCTTCTTTGGCATTTTATTCAGGATGATATCAGAGGTGGTTTGGGCAAGCTTGACAGTTTCTTGTTCCTCAGTGATGTACTTCCTTGATAACAGAGTTTTGAGGTATTTTGCCCAAGCCGGTACCTCACAGAGGGCATCAAGGAGTGGGATATCAATGTAAAGTTTCTTCATCACCTCCTTGAATTTTTAGAACCTGGTATCCAGTTTCGTTTCTCACAGTCTTCCTGGATATGGGATCCTTGGTTTATTCTGTAAGATTTTCGACTCTGTGGACACTTGTTCTTTTCCTTTGCCCTTTGCATTCTCTGTGGACTTCTCCGTTCCTGGCTTCGGACTCTCATTTGTCATGAAAGTAGGTGTATCATCATCATCAAGAGTGATCCTTGTAATTTCATGAAGAGTGCGTCCAGATCTCGTGGTAACAACATTCAACTGTTCATGCCTATTCTATCCATGTCTGGGATTCGATTCAAGCTGCCCTGCAAATGTGCCTGCTGGAGGCTTTAATTGTGCAACAATTTGGGAAAGTTGAGCCTCTACTGCCTTTTGCTGAGCTTGTTGATTATCTAGCATAGTCTATTGTGATTGCAACATCTACCTTATCAAAGTCATCTCATCCTCTGGATGAGAAGGAGTATTCTTCTGAGGGAGTTGTTGTTGTCCTTATTGAGGTTGTTGTGAAGGCAGCGCTGACTGAGGTTGCTGCAACTGAGGGTGCAGCTGTGGGTAGAGAGGAGGATGATTATACTGATAGTAGACAGACAGATTCCTGGGGTAGTTGGATCTTGGAAAGTTATTCCTGGGGTTCCCTTGATTTTGATTGAAGTTGCTTGGGAATCCAGGTGGCAACCTACTGGAAGATCCGCCCTACGTCTGGTGTTGTGGATTTGCAGTCCCAGCAGGGTTCCCGTATTGGAATCCCGGGTGGTTCCTTGGCTGATTAGGGTTATAATAGACTTGTCTAGGAATGGTATGAATAGAGTTGACTTGTTCCGGCAATTTCTCTTCAGACTGGTCAGTGATTGGTTCATATTGTTGTGGTGGTGGATGCATATCCATCATCACATTGTAAAGCATTCCGCATGAAAGGGTTGGATGATCAGAAGCATGACAGGCTTCACAGGTCCCTGTGGCAGCCTTGACCTATTGAACCTGAGAATTTTTCATCTTGTCAATTTCTCCAAGAGAAGTTTCGAGAGCTTGTTGCTTATGAGCTATGGTTTTCAAGGCTTCAGTAATAGCCTTCATATCTATTGATTCTTCAGCTTTATAGACCTTGAGGACTCCTTTGCCAGCTGATCGTCCCCAGTTGAACTGATTCTCAACTCCGAGTGTGACTATTTTCCAAGAATCCTCATAATTCTTTCTCATAAAGTTTCCTCCATATGAGGAATCCAAAAACTATTTGATATCATCACTCACTCCCCGATAGAAGGTTTCTATCAATTGGTTATGGGAGATTCCATGATGAGGGCACTTTCGCAAAAGCTCTTTGAACCTTTCCCATGCTTCAGCAAGGGATTCTCCGGGAAGTTGAGAGAAGTGATTAATCTGCCCCCTGATCTCGTAAGTCAGTGAAGGGGGAAAGAACTTCTCCAAGAACTTTTCTTCCAGGGGAGCCCAGGTGGTGATTATTGGCTCCCTGTCAAGTGAGTTATTCTAGCTCAGAGCTCTCCCAGACAGAGTGAAGTGAAACAGATGAAGCATTATTGCCTCAAAGGCAACTCCGGCTTGCAGGACCAGGCGGCACAGTGCCTTAAACCTCTTCAGATGATCCATGCAGTCATCTCCAGAACCTCCAGAGAATGAGATGCCCTACATGATCTGGATCCATTGGGTCCGAATCTCAAAGTTGGGAATGTTGATGATCGGAGGTCGGACTGGATGGTTGTCTTCGTAGTTCTTTGGGACAGCATAATCCCTCAGCTGCTTGTTCCTTAGTTCCAACCGAGCAGCTTGGGTTGCTGCCTCATTTTCAGCTCTGATGCGGGCCTGTTCTTCTGCACGAATCTCCGCTTGAATCTGGGCACGAGTATCAGCGATGAGTTGTGCCCTTTGAGCGGCGATGGCGGCGTTGACCCTCTCCATCACCAATGCAGCCTGGCATTGATCTTCAGCCATTTGCCTGGCTCTTTGGCGATTGAGTCTAATGCGGTGATGGAAGCTTCTCTCTACCTTAGAGTCAAACTCTAGATCAGGGGAGAATCCACGGTTATGCAATGATCGCATACACATTTTCTACCTGAGTAGAGAAAAGAAAACACCTTTTAGATAATGGTAGAGATATAATGGTTTCAAGAAGATATAGACTAATGATTAAAAGAAAGTGTAAAACCCTAACCAACTAGCAAGATACTAAATAAAATTAAAACGTTCCATTGTCCCCAACAACGACGCCAATTTTTGATGGAGCTTCCACTTACGTGGAATTGCGTGCACCAACTAAAAATCCTAAAGATGGTAAGTCTTTAGGTTTATCCTTGCTTATACTAGATAGAGAACTCCACCCACGTATGCTAAGATACGTGGAAGTCTTATCGTAGTATAGTTAAGGGTCGAATCCTCACGACAACAGTCTTGTTGCAAGCAACAAGATGAAAAACGTTAGAATTTCACTTAGTCTCTTAATAGTAGGTACTTAGATCAAAAGTTTGGTTTGGTTGTTTTAAACTAAGAACATGTAAAATAAAGCAAGCAAGTAAATTTAAGGAAGGTAAACAATGATAAGGAGTCACTAGGGTGTGATCGGTTTTCACCGCCACTACACATGGATCAAGACATGCAAAATAAAACACAACCTGCAACAAGAGTTTAGTCAGTTAGTATCTTTGTAGACTTAGTTTCCTTTCGGAGAACTAACTACGAGAAGTGCGAGAATGTTGCAACGCCAGCCATTCCTGAACGAATGGTCACCTACTTTGCATCATTCCCTTCACAAAGTGTGTTCCTCGACTTATCAAGGTTGCACTTTCATACGTCAATTGATTCCATTTCATAGTATGAAAGTGCAACGAATGATAGTGAGTTTACTCCACTTCTTAAGAGACACTCCTAGATACCGAAACAGATGCATGGTGGATACATGCACCAAGAACCAACATACAAATGAGTTTCGAATCTAATAGTATAAACGTAGACAATTCATACTAAAAGATAAAAGATAACACAAGTTGGTGATCAGGCAACAAGCATTCATTAAACGTTTGATGTTGAACTGAAAAGATAAAAACTATATATTACAAACTATGGATTACATTTACATGATATGAAAACATGGGTAGCGGGGCTACTCCCCGCACCCTAGCGAGAAAGACTACTCGCTCATAACTAGGACAAAGAAGGAGGCAAGGAGAGAGAGAGCATCATCCCCACAAAGGAGAGAGGAAAGTCAACCCCTTGGAGAGAGAGAGAGACGATCCACCAAGCTTCATAGGTTGTGTGATGACGGGATCCTCTCTTCCCACCTTCTTTGGCAGAGAGAGAGAGAAAGCAGCTTCGAGATGGAATGTGGATCTCAAACCGGCAGCCCCTGGGTGTAGGATGGAAGTCGGATTTGCTCTGGAGTGATTGGGGCAGCCTTTGGACGTCTCAAAACTCAATGCCCTTGGGAGGACCCTTGGGGTCTTATTTATAGGCCTTAAGTGAAGCCCAAATGGTTTGAAGACCGTTTGGACTTCAAGACCGTTTGGACCTAAAGACCGTTTGGATCTTAAGACCGTTTGGATCTCAAGACCGTTTGGACCCCAAGACCGTTTGGACCTCAAGACCGTTTGGACCTCAAGACCGGTTGGACCTCAAGACCATTTGGACCTCAAGACCGGTTGGACGTCAAGACCGTTTGGCTTCATGCGGTCTCGGGACCGATTGGCTTCATGCGGTCTTGGGACCGATTGGCTTCATGCGGTCTTGGGACCGATTGGCTTCATGCGGTCTTGGGACCGTTTGAGTCCATGCGGTCTCCGGACCGATTGGCTTCATGCGGTCTTGGGACCGTGTGACTCCATGCGGTCTCGGGACCGATTGGCTTCATGCGGTCTTGGGACCGTGTGACTCCATGCGGTCTCGGGACCGATTGGCTTCATGCGGTCTTGGGACCGTGTGACTCCATGCGGTCTCGGGACCGATTGTCTTCATGCGGTCTTGGGACCGTGTGACTCCATGCGGTCTCGGGACCGATTGGCTTCATGTTGTCTTGGGACCGTGTGACTCCATGCGGTCTCGGGACCGATTGGCTTTATGCGGTCTTGGGACCATTTGGGCCCATGCGGTCTTGAGGCTAGTTGAATCTTATATGATTGTTTTGTGTCTTTTTCTGCAAATAAAAAGGGGAAAAGTTAATCTAACAATTTATTTGAAATAAAAGGGGATAGCTAGGGATTTTGTCTAATATATCTAAAGAGGAGTGTAAAAAATGGAAGAAAAATACTAAGGTAACATCACGAAATTGGAGGTTATCACACATACATATATATCATGTTCGACTGAGTTAGCAGTCAAGAATGATATACCCAAACTTCTCTTACATTTGGGAGGAGCATGTAGATTTAGTGTATAACACCTCTCTTAGGGATAATTATTGTTACCAATGTTATGGGACAACATCCTTAAGACTTAATGACACCCTCCTCTTTTAAGGTTAGGATAGATCTTCTCATCTACCACAATTCACTAGCATACTACAAATATCATGAACAACCTAGAGAGACAGATCATATAAAAACATAGTTGGTAGGTAAAGTAATTGATATCTATATACAGTAACTACAAATGAACTAGAATTAAGATTGAATCCATATATGGAAACTAGACACTCATACCCAGATCAAATTTGAAGTGCTCTATGATGAAGATGAGTTCCATTATTGGTTATCGATACTTAGGGAGATCAGGGTAAAAGGTCATAAAGGCATAGTTGATGTCGAATGCATTTGGATTCTGCTACACTAGCATGACCATGAGACTAACCCAATAGTGTATATCCGGTGTGGGTTGTGGAAATGGTACATTTTCATGGGTGGAAGAAGAAAGAAAGATGTATTGTAGGGTGGATTGGTACAAACTTGGGTGGTGGTTTAACTCTGAGAATGTTGGCAGTAGGGTTCTGTTTATAGGTGTGGGACATGAATGAAGGGTTTAGAGATCTTTCATAGGTACTCAATTGGTTTGGTCAAGGGGAAATCTACCTAAGACTAGACAAATTTGTCTTTGGAGTGCTTTGCCTCCACTTTGTTTTCATGGTCACTCAAAATTTGAATTTCAACAAATAAGAATATATCCAATTTAATCATTGATGGATTTGGAAGCCTCTATGTACACTCTATTGAATAGTCTTGGGTTGTTCATTTATTCTTTTGAGACAAGGAGTGATGTTCTATCTTCAATTACTCAAAATCAAGTTGACTTGACACATTCAAGTTTGTTAGTTGTCTATTTGAATGTGGAGAAGCCCAACTATTCAAATATAATTGATGGAAGATGGTGATTAATGTGGACATCACCAGAGATATAAATACCTGATTTTCACCAAAAATAAATGTGCAATAATTCCACCTACAAGCGGATGAGTCTTGTTATAGTATAGTTGAGGATCGAATCCCAAAGGACAACATTTTTAAGAACCTTCTAGTTTGTATCCATTTGAAGTTAGACTAATATTTAACACCAATATTTGATTGGATTGAATTAAGCTAATTTGTGTGAAAGTAAAATCTCCAAATAAAGTTGGATCTAGATTAATGATGGAAAACACCATGGTGGAATCAAGTTTCACTTCCAGTACCCAAATTTGTGCATTCATTCAAATTCAAACTTGTACAAAGAGATAATTGGATCTATGCAAGTTTCCCCTTTCATCATTATAAACTTTCATGATCGGATATTATTGTATGATTGATGTCTCAATGTTTATAGGTCGTATACATGCTACCCATGAGACTTCCCATAAGAAGTTCTGGTTAGGGCATCAACCAAAAGCAATTGATATTCAAGTCTTAAACTTTGAAGTTCTTACGGCCTATGATTGTAATAAGTCATATAGAGCAGGTAATCAATCCGCACAATGGGCGCCAAATGAATTATATAAATTAAATGCGTTCATACAAGATTTAGAATGAGAATGGAATTGCAAGAAATAGGTAACAAGGCTAGTTCCCACACCCCAGTTGTCACACCTGCATCCCACGATTACCACTAATCATGAGATTAGGGCATAACTTTGAGGATTATACTTAATACAAAGTTCACTCCCTTAATTTTTTTTCAAACTCTTTGTTTTCTCACATCCAATCACATAAACAAACTTTACAAGAGAATTAAACTTTTATTTCTCTAATATGATCTCAACATTAATGATACATATCCATACATCCATTCTATTTCTCACACTTCTATGTACATACGACATGACATTCAAATACATTCTCTCTTATCAAGGAAACAAAGATACAAAACATCAATTGCAACTCTCTCACATCTATACAAGGACCTAGAGTGACAGGGACCAACTGAACTTAACTAACTCATACTTAACTCATGTGGTAGATCTACTATGATGCTTCAACCTTCTTCAAGTCCATGTGGTTTCCCTAAAAATTGTGAGTAGAGGGGTGAGCCTACTCACTCAGTGAATGATTACTTCAAAGAAACAATTTAAAGCACTTATATAATTATAGATATATTGCCAAACAACTGATATCAATTATAACATCAGTAATCTTTAAAGTGTCTAATCAATGACAATCATAGATATGGTAGGATACTCTAGATATCCACAAGAGTGAACCAATATATGAACATGCTTGATTGATCATAAAGAGAACTAATAATTCAGAAACATAACATGAATAATTGAATAACTGTACACACTGGTTTAACCTCTCATTCATCTTATTATGCCCTGAACCCACATGAGATGTACCACAACATGTGAAAGAATCGCAACAAGCTACGATCTCACTGTACAAGGCTTAGAATCATGTCTGGGTTCCTAAGCCTATATCTCGTGGAAGACCCCGTCTGCAGCAGGCCTCGGCACGTCTGCCTCTCGGCGGCTCATGGGAGCGGCCAGATATCTCAGACTCCACCTCTCAACCTGTGTACTCAGGCGGTGAGTCAAATCCCTCAGGCTTACTGTGCATCAGTGAACCTACTGACCACTGATCACTTGCAACATGTAACACAGGTACCACCATCCACTAGTACATAACTGACCTTTAGTGTCAGTTATTTAAGGCCTTTAGTGTCGGTTTCTAAGCGACACCTATGTGGGCGACGCTAAAAGCCCAGTTGTTACGCGTCGGTTCAAAAAATGACACCAAAACCCTTTACGCGCCACCGAAAATGCGCCAGTTGGGCACTATAGGCGTCGGTTATTAGATAAGAAACCGACGCCATATACCTTCGCGCCACAGAAGGGCGCCATCTTGGGCACTATCAGCGTAAGTTATTAGATAAGAAACTGACGTCATATCACTCCCAACACGGCCATGCTGGCCAGCACGACCGTGGTGTCTGGTCCGCTGCCACGGCCGTGCTGGCCAGCACAACTGTGGTGTTAAGGAAATAGACGTCGGTTACGAGTAGAAACCGACACTGTAACTATGTGGTGTCGGTTTTATACAAATAACTGATGCGTATCTTTCACATCACTCCCAACACGGCCGTGTTGGCCAGCACAGCCGTGGTGTCTGGTCCGCTGCCACGGCCGTGCTGGCCAGCACGGCCGTGGTGTTAAGTAAATAGACTTCGGTTACGAGTAGAAACTGACACTGTAACTATGTGGCGTCGGTTTTATACAAATAACCAATGCCTATTTTTTTTTTCTGTCAGTCTACAGACCTGCTGTATGGCTGGTCACAGGATGAGAAACCTGCAGTTCAGTTATGAACTGTAGGTTTTACGACATCCATTGATATCAGACAACAACATGCCACAAACCTGCAAAATTAACAAAAAAAATATTCACACATTTAGCAATGCAACATGTAGTTCCATTTGATTTTCACACATTTAGAAACATTCATGTAGCTAGCAATCTGTAGTTCCATTCATTTTCACATTCACACATGTAGAAACATTCATATAGCAACCAACAATTTCATTCATTTTCACTCAGACACATGTAGAAACATCCAGACATGTAGAAACATTCACACATATATTATAATTTAGAAATTCATTTACAAAATATCATTCTTTAGTCATTATTCGCTATCAACATCCCAATTATATGTTAAAACCCCCACTACTTGTATGGTTGTTGCCCATTCTTCTCTTACTTCATTTAATTCTCCCGTCGTATTGGGAGCATGTACATCTGGTAAGGCATTTCCTGTAGTTTGGTCAGTTGTAAACACCTGTAAAGAGAATGATGTATATATAATTAATGAGCTATAAATAAGATTGATATGTTTCATATTATCTAATGAGACTATATAATACCTCAGGGATAGTCTCGATGTCCACGGTGGCATATTTGATAATCATGTGCATAAATGGCATCACATAGTATCCACATGCCCATCCGTTGTCTTGTGTAGAACACTATAAATTCAAACATACAAAATATTAAAAAATACAACTAATTAAGCATTGTTCACATAAATAATATATACACATATTGCAGTTGGGAACTTTCACATTCTTCCAAATTATTGGCTGGTTCTTTTTTGTGGGGACCTTTCCTCCAGCCTTTTTGAACTCATGTGAACCCCTACATATTAATGTAACACAGTACATTAGATAATCAAATAGTAATGTAATAACATTTGTTAACGAATATGAAAATGAAATATTTCTCACCGGAATAATGTGATTTTCATTATGTGTCCATATTTTGAATTCAATTTACTCCCCTTAGGATCTAGATAATAGACAGTGAATGTCTCGGTGACAATAACTAGTAACTCCCAATGCATACCACTAGAGGTAAAAAAGTTAAAAATTAATAACTCAAAATCCACAATAAAAATGTAATTTTTTAAGTCCAAATTATAATAAGCAAAGTAAACTTACTCTACATTGAATGGAGCTATTATCACCGTCTTCTTATTTTGAGCAAAATTTGTAAAAGCCTCACAGCAGTATTGTTGAACTGATGGAGGGTCTTTAGCTACTAGACTAATCAAAGATGGAATAAAAAATACTACATGTTCGAATGCAAAATCTGCACATATCTTGTCTAAGTAGCTGCAAAATATGTATTAATTATGCATGTATTAATAAATAAGAAACCAGATCACCAGATCCTACACAAGGTATATGGATGTATAAAGAAGATCTCACCTTATCCATAGCTCTATCACAGATGTATTTAGCCAATCATATCGAAACAACTCCAAAATATCTTGTATAAATAGTTTGCTTTCGTATGATTGACCTGCAACATCTGAATCTATAGAAACAGTTATAGGGCAATTTATATCATGTTCACCTAACCATATTGGCATACCCCTACAGTTAGGACCTAACGGGATAGGTAGTCCTGTGGAACCCAACTGGGTTATGTAGGAGGTGGAAGTGGAGGCCTAGATGTTGTGGGTGTCTTCTTTTTAACCTGTATATATATATAATTTCAGATCAATTGACATCATATACACACACTAACAATTTAACGTAATGTAAATTTACCATACAATTTTAGTAAAGAGGACATCCGCTTTTAGCCACAATATCACTCTGCCTTCTGCCTCACCAAGCGTTTCACAATCTGGGTGGGCATATGGCAATGGAAGATCCATCCACTTGGAGAATATATGTACCGGGCTCACACGAATCCAACCAGCTGGTAATGGAGACCCGTGAAACATTTCCCCTAGTAGGGATGGGTAAGCCGACGCCTCTGCAACGACATATTCTTTACTTTTTAGACGGCATGGCTTCAACCCCTACAATTTTTTGTGTAAAGAATGTTATATACATATATACATATCATCTTTTTTTGAAACAACTACAATTTCATATATACATATCATCTTGAAAACATATCATCTTGAATTAAAAAACTAGTTACTATGTCATAAAAATACTTACAACGGATGTGCTAGGTGGTGGGTCTATAGGATTACTCCCAACCTCTGCAGTAGGAGTAGAGCGGGATGCTATAATATGTACTATATGCTGAGTGGCAGTCTGAGATGCCTGCCTCTTTTTCTGTGCTTCTTCGAGTTTCCTATCAACTAGCTTATCTACCTATACATGGATAAAAGAAACGTTAGCTTCTAATTATTGAATTCTCTTTTTACAGTAACATTATAAAGAAAGAATATGTTACCTCTTCTTGTGAAAGTCCCACTTTTGGGACATGTTTGCGCTGGGATGGCCCAAAAAAAGATTTGATGCCCACACCAGCGCCTGCAGCCCTAACACGTCCAGGATGCTCTGGGTTACCCAGAGCAACTGTCAATTCATCCCTTGTGCCCTCAGGGATGAACTTGCCTTGTTTCCTCAGCTCATGCAGCTCCCGCTAATCGCCAAAATTTTTTTGTAATTAAGTAAACACCACAAATAATCAATATTTGAACGATTGCTATAAGAGTTGTATTTTACCATTTTTGCAGCCGCCTCAGCAGTTGCGGGCTTCCTTATTTCTCCCTTCTTATTTTGCCTCCCAGCTATCCAGACATCATGGCAAGGCAGAGGTGTGCTACCTATAGTGGAGGAATCTTGAGTAGCAGCAGACTGAGCAGTAGCCTCATACTGTAGTCTTTGGCGAATGCCTGCATATCCCTTTGGACCCATTGTGTGGTCATGCACATTCAATGCACACCTTGATTTTTGTGCCTCACTGATGGCCTAGTTAGTATGCACATTAATGATTTGGTTAGTAATAGTAAATGTTAATCTTGAATAGGTGAATACAACATATATTAATGAGATTGGGACTGACGCCTAATACCTTGAATTCATCAGTTTGTCTTGAAGCAACAAACGCGTCCCATTCTTCTTTGTCCAGGAAGTTCCACTGTTCAGTGGTTGTCTTCTTCCTCTTGTCAGCTTCTTTTATGTATTCTTGGGTGAGATTTGTCCTATAGTTCCTTAGGACTCTCCCACAGTGTTGCATCACACATTTACGATGCATCTTTTCATCCAATTCAAATATACTATGCAAAATAGAATTGCTATTAACTAGTATCCAAAAAAGTAGTAATATACAAAATAGAATTGCAAATTAATAATAGCTCACGCATAAATCCTTCCATATTACATCTTTCTTCTCCTTAGAAACTTTATGCCAAGAATCTATCTTACAACCACAATGGCTACGAGTAACATACCCAAGATATGAAACAAATGAATTGCGATTCACACCAGATGCATTTCCTGCATTATCAAAATCCACAACAAGTTTGGGTCCATTGCCCTTTTGCACTATTAACTTCTTCATCATAGTGATGCCCCTTCTCTTGTCAACTTTTTGGTGCTGCTAATCAAGTGCCTCAAGTGCTTCAGATGGTACATGTGCATCATCAACCTAAAATTTGACAAAATAAACACATTTACAAGATATAACTATAAATGGACATATAGATATAAATATATGATATATTTTTAAAACTTACATTGTGAGGCGGCACATTGATGTCCTCACCCTCACGGTAATCATCAGCACGACCATCAGGAGAATGCTCAGCCATCTGAAAATTCACATTCACATTGTAAAGTTCACATTGTAAAGTAATTCAAATTGTAAAGCTCACATTGTAAAGTTCACATTCACATTGTAAAGTAATTCACATTGTAAAGTTCACATTATAAAGTAATTCACATTGTAAAATTCACATTGTAAAGTTCACATTCACATTGTAAAGTTCACATTGTAAAGCTCACATTGTAATGTTCACATTCACATTGTAAAGTAATTCACATTGTAAAACTCACATTATAAAGTAATTCACATTGTAAAATTCACATTGTAAAGTTCACATTCACATTGTAAAGTTCACATTCAGAAAAATAAAACATATAAAAAAATATAAAAATGCCTTTAATATTGCGATTTTTTATCAATTAACAATCCTTCATTGTGATCTTCGCACACATACAAGTCATCATTAGCTTCAATATTTGCTGGTGTTGGCAACCCAACTGAGAATGGACTGGAGTCATCATACTTATCATAGTACTGTTCTTCATTTATAGGATCTTCAATGAACTGTCTTTTACCATGAAGAACAACCGACCATTTATCATTTGCAGGATCATTGATATAAAATACTTATTTCGCCTGTGATGCCAATATGAATGGTTCACCCTTCTCGCCAATCTTTTCAAAGTTCACTAAGGTGAAACCCAATTCATCCACTATAACTCTTTTGGTGTTATCAACCCAATTACATTTGAAGAGCAGAATTTTGAAATCTATGTAGTCAAACTCCCATATGTCTTCAATGACATCGTAATATGACATTTTAGCTTCACGTGGACTCTTATCCTTTGCACTTACAAAAAACATAGTCGATGCTTGAAGGGTGACCCCACTGTTTTGGATGAAACTCTTTTCATCTTGGCGCTTTGTTAATATGTGAATCCATTAATGTCATACCCTTCATAAGACATAACAGTCAATTTTGGTTTAAAGGCGAGGCATTTGATAGTTTCAGTAATATCATCTGGTGTTTGAGATAGTTGATGTAAGACTTTATTTTCAAACCACTTAATAAATGTCTTGTTATGCTCTCTAGCAAGCCACATTATATTGGCTCGAGGATATTGTGTCTTGATGAAATTGGTATGTTCCTCGATATAAACGTTCACTTCGTCCATGTTGTGTAAAATATACAAGTGACCTTGTTCCAACTACTCACGGCTGATTACTTTCACACGTGATCCCAAAATTCCTTTGCCAAATTGCTCGTCAATATTCTTGTCATTATCAGGAGTGTCATTACCACTGAGAAAGTCATTGCAAAAATCCATAACCTCTCTCACCACATAACCCTCGATAATATTCCCTTCAGGCTGATAACGGTTTCGAACATCACTTTTAAAAACGCTCATGTATCGTTCAAAGGGATACATCCAATGCAAGAAAACTGGTACCAACATTTTCACTTCTCTAGTCAAGTGGACAACAATATGTACCATGATATCAAAGAATGACGGAGGAAAATACATCTCAAGCTGACATAGGGTAACAACCACTTCTCTTTGCAATTTATCGAGAGTATCAGGGTCAATAAATTTGCTGCACAGACTGTTGAAAAAGAAACAAAGTCTGGTGATTGCAAACCTTACATGCTTCGACAATATAGATCTAATTGCCACAGGCAATATTTGTTGCATTAGAGTGTGACAATCATGAGATTTAAGACCTATCAACTTCAGATCTTTCATTGATACCAATATACGTATGTTGGATGAGTAACCTTGTGGCGCCTTAACATTTACCAAACATTCACAAAAAGCTTTTTTCTCCTTTCTAGACAATGTGTAACAAGTGAGAGGTAAGTATGTTCTCCGATTTTCCATTTCATGAAATTATGTTAATTCTGACCTTATTCCCATTTCACGTAGGTCCAGTCTGGATTTTATTCTATCTTTAATCTTACCTGGTATATTCAACAAAGTACCAATGACACTATCACAAACATTTTTCTCAACGTGCATGACATCGATATAATGCCTGACTGTCAAAGAACTCCAATAAGGAAGATCCCAAAATATTGACTTCTTCTTGAATAAAGATTTGTCACTCCGTGTGGCCATAGTACATTGTGATCTCTTACCAAATTCATTGACAAAGTCTTTTACTCTTTCATAAACAACCTCCCCTGGTATAGGTTTAGGTGCACTCCGTTCCTCATTCAATCCATTGAATACTTTGCGCTTCCTACGATACAGATGGAATTTTGAAAGAAACCTTTGATGACCGAGATATACAGTCTTACCACCATGTTTTAGTCTTGTTGAATCAGTGTTCTCTTCACATATAGGACACACTTTAGCTCCTTTGACACTATATCTAGACAAATTCCCATATGCTAGAAAGTCATTAATAGTGCAAAACAACATAGAATGCAAATGAAATGTCTCTCTTTGTGAAGCATCATAGGTCATCACACCTTCACCCCAGAGTTTCCTTAAGTCATCAATCAGAGGTTCAAGATAAACATCGATGTCATTTCCAGGTTGTTTAGGGCCCGATATCAACAACGACAGCATTACATACTTATTTTTCATACACATCCAGGGAGGAAGATTGTATATAACAAGCATGACTGGCCAAGTGCTATGTTGGCTGCTCAATGTCCCGTATGGATTCATCCCATCTATACAAAGCCCAAGTCTTAGATTCCTGACTTCTTCACCAAATTCAGGGTACAATAGATCAATCTTCTTCCACTATGGGGAATCAGACGCATGTCGTAGGATCCCATCATTATTTTTCTTAACATCTGCATGCCACCTCAAATTCTTTGCATCTATCGGATTGGCAAACAAGCATTGAAACAATGATATTATAGGTAGATACCACATCACCTTGGCATGAGAACCAGTTTTGGACTCCCCCGAAGTCGTCAATTTATACCGTGATGCACCACATTTTGGACAATCTTTCAAATCCACATAGTCCTTTTGAAATAATACACAATCATTCGAGCATGCATGTATCTTCTTGGCATCCATTCCCATTGGGCACAATAATTTCTTTACCTGGTATGTTGAGATTGGTAGCTCGTTTCCTTCAGGAAGCATTTATTTCAACAAAGACAACAATGACATGAAGCTTTTGTCGCTCCATCTATTGTTAGCTTTCAGCTTATACAATCTCAACACAGCGCTAAGCTTCGTAAACTTAGTACAACCTGTGTATAATGATATCTCAGCATCATGCACAATGTTTCTAAAAATGGGAGGTGGATCGGTGTGCTCTACCCCACAACTATCCAACATCGCATCAACGATGTCTACTGGAACTGGTTCACTCACATCTACATCATCGTAGGCAATTTCTTCTTCCACACAAGCACTGCTATCGACATCCACTGGTTTCGGGTTTGAAATCTCTCCATGCCAGTGCCATTCTGTATAGCCTTGTACAATCCCGTTGCACATGACATGACTTTTGATTTTGTCACCAGTGCTAACTTTCAAGTTGTTACCGCAATGCCTACATGGACAGTAGAACCTATCTCCAGGTTGTTTCCTATGTTCCTCGGCAAATCTAATAAACTGGTCAAGACCAGATATAAACTCTGGGGTGCAGCGATTGCAAATGGACATCCATGATCTATCCATTATATGATCAAAGAGAAAACAAGTATATATTAGGACAAGATTAGGGTATACACTTACATCCTAAGTGAGATTAGGTGTTCAAGAACAGTCCCAAACCGGGGACTATCCAAGATTTATTCCTATTATCTAGACCCATCCGGTTTTATATTTGTTTGGCTTATTTGCAATTAGGGGTAATCGTCCCAGCCACGCGAACTGTATATTATCTAGACCCATTCGATGTTGAAGTAGACAGTGCGGGACATGAAATGAAAGTGCCTTTATTAAGCATTTCTATGGTGGTAACATTTGATAGTGTCCAATACAAAATAACGATTGGGCCTGCGGCTAGAATGTGATGCGCTACATGGAAAATATTGTCAGATTAGGAGGTACAATGAAGCCAGAATCCATACAAACAATATATAATTTCGTGATTGTTCATTCTAATTTATACCAATGTACAAGTAATATAAAGAACAATGATTGTTCACTTTCTAGGCCAACAAACTCATGTGATGTCATTCTTATATATAATAAATCTGTACCACCTATCTATCCTTAAACACCTAATCTCACTAGTAAGTGTATAATGTGTATTGGATTTTCAAAAAAAAAATTTGGCAGCATTTCCCCACTGTTCTCTAAGTACATATGTACTTAGAGAACAAACGAGGAAATGCTACCGAAATTTTCTCGAAAACTCAATACACATTATACACTTACATCCTAAGTGAGATTAGGTGTTCAAGAACAGTCCCAAACTGGGGAATATCCAAGATTTACTCCTAATGAGTAAATCTTGGATGGGTTTCTAGGCCAACAAACACAATAATAGATATGTACATGTTAGGGTTTCATCACAATTGATGTTAGGGTTTCATCAATGTTAGGGTTTAATCAAATCAAATTAGGATGCTAGAATGGACAAGTTTAAATCTTATTTCAACATGCATCAAAATTTACTAAATTAGGTCAAACATTAGGATTAGAAGCACAAATATATGCAAGAAAAAGATTTGTTCGTATCCTAGAATTTACATAAAGCATTACATAAAGATTTGTTCATATCCTTACCAACAGCAAACACGGCTGTGGCTGTGTTGGCCTACCATGGCCGTGCTGGGCAGCACGGCCGTGGTAGGCCAACACAGCCACAACCGTGTTTGCTGTAGGTAAGGAGCTAGGGAGAAGGAAGAACAGAGGCTACGACTACCTGGAGGCTACGGCGGGCAGCAGGCAGGCAGGCGGCACGGCAGGGAGGACGGCGGCGAGCACAGAGCAGGCAGGCAGGCGGCACGGCAGGGAGGACGGTGGCGAGCACAGAGCAGGCAGCAACGACGGTAAGGAGGATGGCGGGCGGCGGCAAAGAGGACGGCGGCGGCGACTCAGAGCAGCAGCAGCGGCATCCGGCGTCGACGGCGAGCAAGCAACAGGTAGCATCGGCGGCGAGCGAGAAGTAGCAGGTGGCGAGCAGCAGCAGGCGGGCGGGTGGCGATGCAGTAAGAGCAGAGAAAGGGGCAGTTGCTTCACGATGAAACAGAAGAAAGGGGAACAGTCGCTGTTCGTGGGTATATTAAGTTGGTAAACGACGTCGGTTATCTAAAACAAACGACACCTAAACGCTTCGGCGTCGGTTGTTCTTTAAAAACTGACGTCCAATTAGACAAATTTTGCCCTAAAAAATTTGGCGGGAGCCATTATCGATGTCGGTTATCAAAGGAAAACCGACACTGAAAGTGGGACTTTTCGCGCAAATTTTCATCTTAAATAGGCGTCGGTGAATAGTTAAAAAACTGACGCTGTAGGTGACGCAAATTTTTTCGCTTGAAAATTGGATTTTGCGGGTGATTTTAGGCGTCGATCTGTTATACCCAGCTGACGCTGAATACAAAGCGGTACCCGTGTCTAGCTGGTCTTCAAATATAGACGTCGGTTTGCCTAAATAACCGACGTCTAATATTATAGGCATCGATTTTCCTAAATAACTGACGGCCAGAAAAGTGACACTGAATGCTGTTTCTATAGTAGTGATCATCCCCAGTTGGTGTTGGGTACCACACAACTATAAGGAGTCTGCCCTACTGGTCAAGAGCCCCACACTCTACTGGTACGCTCCGACTTACCTCAAAATGGACTACCTCCAGTCAGGAAACCGTTTCCTCCCCATAGCGCAGGCCTCATCCTGTGAGGATTCTACAGTGTTTAGGGCATCTAAATGTCTAATTCACTCTTTACATTCACAATTCAATCATCACATCAACATATCTTTGTTTAGCTTTATAACCATTTTTTTCATAGACCATCTGATAAAATTTACCATAACTGAACTGTTAAGCATCACAACATCTCATACTAAGAACTTTGATATCACAATACTTGATTCATTTAACACCCTATCCTTAGGGTTTTATTTACCTCATTCACTTATCACATGCTTCTCGTAAGGATTTCATGCGACATAAACATTCACTAAATAAAGACTGCTTTCAACAAATCATATATAATCAATATATGTATGAAACCTTGGAACTGAGCTAAATTTGGGTTTCCATGCCATTCACTGAGATATCATGCATCAAGAATAAAATTTAATAAATAAAGTCTATCATGTCAAGAAAATCCCTTCAAATGGATTTCACAATATCTATTTTCAAATATCCAACTTTCCTCGCATCTAGGGTTTCACCCTCTTTACTGAGATATCAAACAAACACTATTCACCTTAAATGAAATCCAAGATAGTATCTGACATATATGTACTACACATTCAAATAAACAATCATTCATAACCAAGGGGATCTAAATAAACAAATTTCTCTATTTAAGTATACAACAATTTCAGTCATTGACAAATTTCCTATATTTCAGTTTACTCTTATAACCTCTGTGAATACTTAGGGAATTCTCTTTAGGATGTATTGTATACATTTTTATTATGATTTTATCATCTAAAATTCATCCAAACAGAGGAAGAATCCATTTCATATCATTTTGCAACAACTTATATCAAATAGACAATTTAGGGTTTGTAGTCACATACTAATCAATTAAAGATTATAGATGATTTAACCAATTTTCATGCAATATACTATTTAAAGGAAGTTCCCACTCACTCTAAGGTGTGAAAACACCCTAAAAATGTAGCCCATCTTTGAAGATCTTGAATCCATATCAATATCCTAGAAAAATCTGTGATTTTTTCTTCCTTTCAACCCTAAACGGGGCCTGCTATAGGTAAAAGACGAGATTAGAGGTTAAACCAAACCTCCAAATTGTTGGATCAAGGGTTTCGATCAAGGAAAAGAGAAGAGAAGAAGGAATCCACAGTTAAAATGACTTACCAAGTTGAATTTATAGCAACCCCTTTTGATTTCTATTATTCTTCACGTTCTTCCCCAAAAATCGCCCCAAAAATTTCCCTCCAGGTCACCCCCTCATAGAGAAAGATGTCTGGGATGATAGAGGATCGAATCGCGGTTCCAACGCACTTTGTTTCATTGAAAATTGATAAGTATTGCTTGAGATATGATCATTTTACGATTTGCTATCTTGGGTGGCGTCGGCCGCGGTCGCGGTGTTGTCGCAGCGTCACGGTTGCGGTGTAGACCGCGGGTCGCGGTGTCGACACAGCGTCGCGGGTCACGGTGTCGACGCAACATCGGTCGCGACGCTCTGTATATGTTTACTAAAAAGGGCATAACTCTCTCATTTGAACTCCAATTTGGTTCATTCTTTTTTTGTTGGATTCATAATTGAATTCTCTACAATCTTACAATATTGTTTCGATAATATTCTCAAATGAAAAATAATTTATTAATTATTTACTCTAATGTCATTAACTCTCTTCTTGCACACATGTATTGGTTAATGTTATCTTAACCCCAACTCGGATCTTTATAGTATGCTTAAGTTATGATTATGAGTTGCCCAAACAAGTATTTAAGGTTATCAAAGTTAAGATAAAGCACAACATAGAATATTACTAATAAAAGTATGCTAAGCATTAAGATTATCTTAAAACTCTAGGATTACCAGCAAAGCTAGGAACGGGTTGTAGCAATTCTCCCCCTCTAATAAAAATTTCGACTCAAAATTTCTAAAAGAGGAAAATATACTTGTTGAACATCTCCAATTCTACTTTCCAAGTAACTTCTTCTATACATGATTCCTCTAAAAAACCTTTACTAGGAGTATCTCTCTCCTTTTAAGCTTTCAAATACAATGTTCTAGAATTTTATTTTCAACATTGAGTCATTTGTTTCTATTCAAATTACAACTTTTAAAAGATATAAAATGTGTGAAACATAATTTCTCATCTCATCATCACATGGTGTTATTCACTTGACATTCATGAGACCACACTAGTCATCATAATATCATAAGATATAAACCCTTTTCACAATATCACATGGTATCAACCCTTATCAACATAAGAGGATTACACCTCATCCAGGGCTCAACCATGCCCAAAGGTCATTAAGATCATCATACTATTCCCTACAAGATCATCGTTATCTTTGCATGCCTTATAGCAAGGCTCAACAACATCACTTACATATAATACACCAGATCAACATAATATTACATTAATGAGCTAGGAGATATTCATAAACAATCATAGTAGGGTTATATTAACATTAAGAACCTTTCTTTATCACATCAACATGCAATGAATTTAGATATGATTACCCCTCATCATATACATAATGCACAGGTTGAGTATAAGAAAGTATCAACCATGTGGCTATGATAACCACCAATTAACATATTAAGGAGGTTATTCCACCATCATTCCATCATATAAGAATGTTAAACATGAATACCCATCTTTATCTATTTGTATTGGAGTTGGTTCAACAAGATAAATTATATTAATGCTACAAATCAGGACTTATACCCAAACCCTTACTCACGGCAACCCCATTGGAACATGGATGCATAAGGTGAAGCATCACAATCACATTCCATACTATTCTCAAGTATGAACCCACACATAAATCAAGGTATAACCATCGGGTTATAGCATACTAGGGTTTCAACAACAGTAACAGAGTACTCCATGATTGTATTAGTCATTCAAGGGATATTCATACCCAATTACCATCACTTAGTTATATTAAAGCTGGGTATAACAAGCTATACCTCATTAGGATTACATATCAATACAATATGGTTATCATCCCTTCTATTCATATGAGTGAATAAGTAAGACTACCTTATTCAGGGTAACCCTTCATTTGATCCATCATCATTGAACCCATATCACCATACCACAATTGTACAATACTAAGACGGATTAATGGTATGAATGACTACAACTATCAGACACCTTTAATTAACATATTGCTTGCCCATGTACACTGAAATCATACGTAGAACCAATTTACATCCCTCATTATACCTTCAACAAATTACACTTCTAAAAACAAATTCACATATTACTGAAAGACATTGTTCTCTCTTATCTCCTCATTCATTACTACTTACTTCTTGTTACTTATCCTTCTCATTTTGATCATATAGAATAAACATCCCTAAAAATTGAAACATACAAGGTAAGAGTAGATTATTCATCATTCTTGATATCACTGCAAGAATTTGTTTTAGATTACACTTTGCTCATCTTGCACTTCTCCTTTTGTTCAAATTACACCTCTTATATTTCAAATCTATTTCTTATCCTATGCTCTAAATCATTTCCATATTATTTATCAACCTTTCAGATTAGCTACCTTTAAACCCTGGATTACTATCAATGTTGGTTTACTTCTCATAGTGCTAATCTCATAATCTTATTTTATAGATATACTAGTATTCAAGGTCAAATCACCAGTGACATCCCTTGAACTACTAAAACTCTAAACATTCTTGGGCTTTGTCCTTATCAGTAGCATGACGTTATTGCTATGTGACTTTGCTCCCTTAATTTGAAATTCAAACTTTGGATCTCACAAGTTTTACTAAAGTCTTCCTTATCTTATCAATTGAATTTCCTTTCTCTTACTTGGCCATTCATATAAATTACATTCTCAATTTACCTTGCTAGGGTTTCATCATCATATTTTGTGTCATTATTACATTCACTAGATGTCTCTACCATGGTGGTTATGCATCATATATGATTCATTTTCTTATCACTTCATTCCCACCTTGCTCTCATTAAGGAATATATGAAAAAGAAGATGATTCAAAGACTTAGAATTCTTATATTTAGACATTCCCTTAATAAATTTCTTGTATATAGGTTTAATTGGTTATCAACAAGGATACTTGACTAATTAGCACTTGCTTGAATCTCCTAACCTCTTTCATTTACAATCTATATTACTCCATCATGTTTTAAACCCTTCCTTACTTTCCATAATCCTCTTACCATATACTACTCTTCCACCTGTCATCATTAACTTCTACGTTTCTCTTATGATCATGTTACTTATTCATGTGTATGATCATGTATACCATGTTGCACATATTTTTTTATCCTTCTACTAATGTGAAGTTGAAATTCTAAATCAATGATCTCTACTAGTTTCACATCATGTTTAATACATTACATATCCTTTATATTAAATCAAACGAATCATGCATGGGTCAAACTTAGTTTCTCTTTCAATCAAGTGTTTCCTTCCTAAATATAGTTTACCTTTGTATGACTTATTCATTTGTTTAGCTAAACTTTTGTTCTTCTTTTAGAAACTAGTTTGTTGTTATATAGAGACTTGGAATCCAAAGGTAGTAAGGATGAATGTATTAAACTTCATAATAAAGGTATACATTCCATGCTCTCAATTATATCATAAACATCATTCCTTAATCAAGCTCATCATTTCTAACATTTCTCTTTGTTTCAACTAAGTTTGTTATCCTAGTCTTATGATTTACATGTTCATCTAATTCTCTTACTTTAACTTTTCTGAAGACTCTTCAATTCTATGTGATTATTATATACTTAACTCTTTTCTTCTATTTTCCCTTTGCTTTGGAGTACATAAAAGCATTGTACTCATTTATATGATCCATTCCTCATGATTGATTCTTACTATCTTGGCCCTTACATACTTTTCTCATATCTTTTCCATATTTCATATTTAGAGTTCATATAATACCAATCATAACTTAATCCAAACCTTATATTGTGTTCCTTTATTCCTAATTAAGGGTTTCTCATATGAGGCCCCAAAGTTGGATCTCATATATCAGTTCCAACTAATTCTTAGCTATTCTAATCTTTCCCATATGTTTCAACATCTTAGTGTATGAACATTCTCACTATGATGTCGGTCTAATTTATCCATAGTCTACTCTTATTATATTTTCAATAGGATTCATTAGATCCCAGTAACACATCCTATCAGTTGGACCAGGCCAAACCTGCAGTCCTGAAGCCAAGAGCTACTCAAGAATAACCAACTCCTATTAATATCAAACATGTGGAAAGAAAATCCACTTAGGACAAACTCCTTTAAACATAACTTCTAGTCTCCTTGATACAAAGAATATAAACAATAACTGAATCACTTCATTATACACAACAATATAAAAGAACCATATATATTCTACAAACTGATAATCTGAATTCATACATATAAGAGCATTTCGATTGATCTCCAATCAAATAAGCAATATAAAGCAAGATTTGTATCACATTCTATGTTTGATCTCTTACTCCTTCATTACTTTCTGGTTTCATAACCCTAAGATTTCTAGGGTTTTTCTCTAGCCCATCCTTCCTCTGAATACCTGACCAGGGCATTCAAAGAAGAATAGACAGAGTAGCTTGATACAGGTCAACCTAAGTATCCAGATACAGGGCCAGGGTATCCAAATACCCAGACTTCCCAGAGCTATTAACACATCAACTCCTATCTGCCACACTTATAACTCTAACTTTCTATACTAATGGTCCCTGACGACTCAGCCTAAGCTTTGATACCAAAAGATTGTCACACCTGCATCCCATGATTACCACTAATCATGAGATTAGGGCATAACTTTGAGGATTATACTTAATACAAAGTTCACTCCCTTACTTTTTTTTTCAAACTCTTTGTTTTCTCACATCCAATCACATAAACAAACTTTACAAGAGAATTAAACTTTTATTTCTCTAATATGATCTCAACATTAATGATACACATCCATACATTCATTCTATTTCTCACACTTCCATGTACATACGACATGACATTCAAATACATTCTCTCTTATCAAGGAAACAAAGATACAAAACATCATTTAAAACTCTCTCACATATATACAAGGACCTAGAGAGACAGGGACCGACTGAACTTAACTAACTCATACTTAACTCATGTGGTAGATCTACTCTGATGCTTTGACCTTGTTCAAGTTCATGTGGTTTCCCTAAAAATTATGAGTAGAGGGGTGAGTCTACTCGCTCAGTGAATGCGTACTTCAAAGAAACAGTTTAAAGCACTTATATAATTACATATATATTTCCGAACAAATGATATCAATTATAACATAAATAAGCTTTAAAGAGTCTAATCATTGAAAATCATAGATATGGAAGGATACTCTAGATATCCACGAGAGTGAACCAATATATGAACATGCTTGATTGATCATAAAGAGAACTAATAATTCAGAAACATAACATTAATAATTGAATAACTGCACATACTGGTTTAACCTCTCATTCATCTTATTATGCCATGAACCCACATGAGGTGTACCACAACATGTAAAAGAATCACAGCAAGCTACAATCTCACTGTACAAGGCTTAGAAGCATGCCCGGTTTCCTAAGCCTACATCTCGAGTAAGACCCCATCTGCAGTGGGCCTCGGCACGTCTGCCTCTCGGCAGCTCATGGGAGCGGCTGGATATCTCATACTCCACCTCTCAACCTAGGTACTCAGGCGGTGATTCAAAGACCTCAGGCTTACTATGCATCATTGAACCTACTGGACATTGATCACTTACAACATGTAACACAGGTACCATTGGAATCCCCAGTTGGTGTTGGGTACCAAACAATTGTAAGGAGTCTGCCCTACCAGTCAAGACCCCCACACCCTGCTTGTGCACTCCGGCTTACCTCAAACTAGACTACCTCCAGTCAGGATATCATTTCCTCCCCACAATGTAGACCTCACCCTATGAAGATTCTACAGTGTTCAGGGCATCTAAATGTCTAACTCACTCTTTACATTCACAATTCAATCATCACATCAACATATCTTAGTTTAGATTTATAAACCATTTTTTTCATAGACCATCTGATAAATTTTACAACAACTGAACTGTTAAGCATCACCACATCTCATACTGAGAACATTGATATCACAATACTTGATTCATTGAACACCCTATCCTTAGGGTTTCATTTACCTCATTCACTTATCACATGCTTCTCGTAAGGATTTCATGCAACATAAACATTCACTAAATAAAGACTACTTTCAACAAATCATATACAATCAATATATGTATGAAACCTTGGAACTGAGCTGAATTTGGGTTTCCATGCCATTCACTGAGAAATCATGCATCAAGAATAAAATTGAATAAATAAAGTCTATCATGTCAAGAAATTCCTTCAAATGGATTTCACAATATCTATTTGCAAATATCCAACTTTCCTCACGTCTAGGGTTTCACCCTCTTCACTGAGATATCAAACAAACACTATTCACCTTAAATGAAATCCAAGATAGTATCTGATATATATGTAATACGCATTTAAATAAACAAACATTCATAACCAAGGGGATCTAAATAAACAAATTTCTCTATTTAATGATACAACAATTTCAGTCATAGACAAATTCCCTATATTTTAGTTTACTCTTATAACCTCTGCGGATAATTAGGGAATTCTCATTAGGATGTATTGTATACATTTCTAATATGATTTTATCATCTGAAATTCATCCACATAGAGGAATAATCCATTTCATATCATTTTGCAACAACTTAGATCAAACGAACAATTCAGGGTTTTTAGTCTGATACTAAGCAATTAAAGATTATAGATGATTTAACCAATTTTCATACAATATACTATTTAAAGGAATGTCCCACTCACCCTAAGGTGTGAAAAAACCCTAAAAACGTAGCCCATCTTTGAAGATCTCGAATATATATCAAGATCCTAGAAAAATTCGCAATTTCTTCTTCCTTTCAACCCTAAACGGGGCCTGTTGTAGGTAGAAGATGAGATTAGAAGTTAAATCAAACCTCCAAATCACTGATCAAGGGTTTCGATCAAGGGGAAGAGAAGAGAAGAAGGAATCCATGGTTAAAATGACTTACCAAGTTGAATTTATAGCAACCCCTTTTGAGTTTTGATATTCTTCACGTTCTTCCCCAAAAACCACCCCAGAAATCACCCTCCAGGTTGCCCTCTCATAGAGAAATATGTTTGGGATGATAGAGGATCGAATCGTGGTTCCAACACACTTTATTTCGTTGAAAACAGATAAGTATTTCTTGAGATATGATCGTTTTATGATTTGCTATCTTGGGCGGCGTCGGCCGCAGTCGCGGTGTCGACGTAGCGTCGCGGTCACGGTGCCAACACAGCGTCGCAGTCGCGGTGTAGACCGCGGATCGCGGTCTCGACACAACGTTGGTCACGGTGCTCTATATATGTTTTCTAAAAAGGGCATAACACTCTCATTTTAACTCCGATTTGGTTCATTCTTTTTTTGTTGGATTCATAATTGAATTCTATACAATCATACAATATTATTTTGATAATAATATCTAATGAAAAATCATTTATTAATTATTTCTTCCAATACCATTAACTATCTTTTTGCACACATATATCAGTTAATGTTATCTTAACCCCAACTCGGATCTTTATAGTATGCTTAAGTTATGATTATGAGTTTCCCAAATAAGTATTTAAGGTTATAAAAGTTAAGATAAAGCACAACATAGAATATTAATAATAAAAGTATGCCAAGCATTAGGATTATCTTAAAACTCTAGGATTACCAGCAAAGCTAGGAACGAGTTGTAACACCAGTGAAAGGACTACTCGCTCCTCATAGAGAGATTAGTGAAATAGATATAAGAAGGTGCAATCATTTTCCTAAAAGCAAGCATGCGGAGGCACAAGGTGGTGTGCAAAGGGCAGTTTTTTTCCTTGGGTATCAACCCTGACTTATGGGAATGGATAGGTGATGGGACAATGATTGTACATGGTTGATGGGATCTGTGAGAACCCGTTACACTAAACGATATTACTCAAAACATAAAACACAATCAATCACCAATTAACCACATACCCAAAAATATGGGTAAATTAAAACCAATTTCAACATCAACACCTGCTCAGAAACAGTTGCAATTACATGCCTTATAACAAGGCTCGACAACATCACTTACATATAACACACCACATCAACACAATATTGCATTAATGAGCTAGGAGATATTCATAAAAAATCATAGTAGGGTTATATTAACATTAAGAACATTCCTTTATTACATCAACATACAAGGAATCTAGATATGATTAACCCTCATCATATTCATAATGCACATGTTTAGCATAAGAAAGTATCAACCATGTGGCTATGATAACCACCAATTAACACATAGGTTATGATAATATTAAGGAGGTTATTCCACCATCATTCCATCATATAAGAATGTTAAACATGAATACTCATCTTTATCTATTTGCATTAGAATTAGGTTCGACAAGAAAAATTATATAATCAGCACTTATACCCAAACCCTAACTCACGACATCCCCACTGGTTCATGGATGCATAAAGTGAATCATCTCCATCACATTCCAAACCATTATAAAGTATGAACCCACACATAAATCAAGGTGTAACCATCAGGTTATAGAATAGTAAGGTTTCAACAACAATAACAAAGTATTCCATGATTGTATTAGTCATTCAAGGACTATTCATACCCAATTACCATCATTTAGTTAAATTAAAGTTAGGTATAACAAGCTATACCTCATTAGGGTTACATATCAACACAATATGATTATCATCCCATCTATTAATATGAGTGAATAGGTAAGACTACCTTATTAAGGGTAACCCTCCATTTGTTCCATCATCATTTAACCCATATCACCCTACCACAATGTCACCCAGAACCATTGGATGTTTAAAAGGTAATACCATTGGTTGTTTACATAAGTAAACACCTTGGATAAACCACATATGAAGTCCTTGATTTGTTCTCTATAAAGATTCACCATATAACCCTAGAAATCCCTTGATTAATAACACAAAAAGTTCCACTGAGAGTAGGGTAAAACCCACAATCGACTGTTCATTTAAAACAAGCCATCCATTGTCAACAAGTAAGCTCCTTAAGTTGATCATATAAAGGAAACCATATAAATCACATTATTAGGACCAACATATTACATTAGCCATCATTCCACTTTATTGGAGGAATAAACATTATATCTTGACCATTGGGTCAAGTTTATATATTAAAACCATCAATTACAGTATAGTTCTGACCATTGCATCAAGTTACCCAAGAAACCATTGGTCTAAGGCTTAATTGATGATAAAACTATATAATTAACTCACAATAGGTTTTGGAGACCTGATCCACCATCATTAGTGACCATTAAGTCACCATAGGTTGTTATATCAGCACTATATTTGTTAATCAACATCAAATATCAAACTAATATCACCATTGATTGATAGCATCGTTAGGGTACTTAGTTGTTAATCACTAGGCTTATAATTAGACCAAAACATGACCTAAGTGGGTGAACGTCAGTTGTCACCATTGGTTAGCACCATACATTGTCATGAAGACAACACCATATGGTTGTTGCAATGGTACCATCATCGGGTCATGGGTTTATAGAAGAAATCAGCTTAAAACCCTAAAATTGACTAGTGGTTGATAGGTGCTTAGCACCATAGGTTGCCAAACCAACCTGATACAAGTCATATTATACCTTAGGAATAACTTACACATGATCACAGGTTCATCTATAACTGAAATCATAACAGGGAACATTATAAAAATCGAAATCCAAGTCAAGCATAGCTTTTTAGTGCATGGATCATCATTTTCAAGAAAGAACATGATCTAGAAAGCTTATGGTAAGCAATAAACGTGGAGCAAGTTATAAAACTTGCCTCTAATAAGAATATGAAACCCCACATAGAATAAATCTCGAGCCGGTATGGTAGAAAATCCAAGCATAAGCTATGAACTCATCCATCTAGCACCTTTCTTTATCAAATGAGCAAACCCTAAGCATAAGGAGCAAGAAAGGTAGGGTTTTAGAGATTTAGAGCAATTTCTACCATGGAATAGAAAGGTTCAGACCTGGAGGAAGGTCTAAGTAAGGAGAAGAGAAAGATAAATGGATAAGGAAGAAAGAAAATAGCTTGACTTCATCGAAATCCCTAGAAGATGACATTGGAAACCCTAGCTTGGTAGTGCTAAATGGAGCTCTAGGAGACCTTCTTCTCCAAAAAGAGCTTGTCTTCTGACTTAGAGCACTTGGTTCCACAGAAAAAAAGAGTGGAGTCATTTCTCAAGGTTAGAGTAAAGAGAAATAAAGCAAAGTTTCATACTTGGGAAAGGAAGAGGTAAATATAGCCCATGGATAAGGATGGGAGCAAGCATGAGGTGTAAAAGTAGCTTCCCCATGTGTCTATGGCCTTAAACTATTAAGAATATACAAGAACAGACACAATAAGCTCCCCCACCGTCCTTATAGACCTGCTTAGATTTCTTTTGTCGAATTTCCTAGCCAATCACATAATTCATTAGTTGATAGCTACTAAAGGTAGCTCATCCGTGAAGGGGTAAACCCTAAAATTCCCTTAGAGAAAACACCTTCAAACCATGGATTAAATAGGTGCCCCATGTATAAAAAAAGATCAAGAATGATGAGATAATATCCAAGGAACATAATGCAAGTGATAAATAGCAAATAAAACCTCTCAATTGGGTAAATTGCAGAAAAGTCCAAAATGTGCATAAAATTGCATAACTTGCTCAAACAATGTCCAAATTGGACCAAATTTGAAATGTAAGCTTGTATTATGATTTCAAAGCATATACCAAGGTTATATTAGGGTTCTAAGAATTCAATTATGGTAATTAAGATTATTCAACTCATTAAGAAAGTTCAGGGGCCTTACAAGATCATTGTCAATGATGGACGGATTCATCACTTTCTATTTGGTAGCAGCAAGGAGGTCAAGGATATAGAGGAGAATGATTGGGAAAGGAGGAGAAGTGTGTCTAACTTAATTGGTCAGTCTTCCTTCCTTGATGTAGTGGCTAAGGGAGAAAGGACCAAAAGAATATGCCAGTTCACCAGGATTTGCCTCCTCACAAGTTGGCGATGAAAATGTATCTATAGGCTTGTCTTGGAAGCAATAGTCTTAGTGGTTGTGGGTCTCAACCATCAATGTAACAACTATCGAGCATTGATAGCTAATGTAGTTCGATGATTGGTGTCCTAGAGGTGTTTGTCATCCAATGGATATCTACTAGTGATTGTCGATCGATGGTTGTCGACTAGTGGTTGTCAGATGATGGTAGATGCATGTTGTTGGTCAATCGTGTAGCTTCATCATGGATGTTGATTAGTTTGGATCTTGATATTTAGTCATCAACCATGAAGGTTGATGGGATGCTTGAGCATTGAGGTCGATGGACCAAAGCACGACAACCATAGCTTGATAATTGATGATATTTGAAGGTCGATTGGTTGCTCAATTGGTGGATTGACTTTGGCCTTGGATACAAAAAATGTTGATTGATCTACCTTCTAGAAGTGCTCAAAATCTATTTACCCCCTAGGCCTTCTTGCTGCAAAGGGATATGGTTTAAAACAAGAAAGGGGAGTCGAGAAAAGTGTAAATTTCCTACAATTTGGCATTAAAATGTAAGTATAATGAAAAAATGCTTTTCTAATGTAAAATAAGAGATCTAAGTGCAAAATTGGGAAAAAGCAGCCACTAAAATTATGGTGTATTTGCATGTGATGGGACCTTGTCCATCAGTAACATGTCCATTTCATGTTCCATGAATGAGCCTTTTAAAAGCTATGGAAAGTAAATGAATAAGTCTTGAATTGCACTTTTTATCACATCAAAAGGTGATATTCATGTAACCATCATTGAAACAAAGAATATTAAAATTCATTATATTTATAAATTTCTCTACATTGATCATCAAGGTGGAACTATTTGTAACAAATAAAAACTGATTTTGTCACCATCATCTTAAGTACCTCATGTTATCGTCCCACTATTTTCTTAAAATGTGGGTTATAATTTTATTAGGATTAGGACTCTTCTTCCCACTTATCTACAAAAATATTCTTAAAAATGAAGATGGTTAATTATATTAGGTACCAAATATTGGATTTCTTGATGAAGCTTGGTTTTTTCACCTTTAATCAGTACATACATGTGGCTTACTTCTCTACAATTATTTTTTTGTTCTTCTTCTCTTCTATCCTTTGGTTTTAGATGTTTTTTCATTATACACGTTTTATATCCTTAAACTATAAAAAATATGCTACTAGTTGGGTTCCAATTTGAACTTTATCCAACTGGTGACATTATACTATTATTTAAATATAATTAATTAACCTATTGAAATAAAAAATGACATTGGAGTAAATCAGTAACAATAATAATGCATTGGTAAATATCTTTCTTAAGAAAAAAAGGAGAATTGTGTATGGTTTAAGATAAAATTTATAAAAATAAGAAAGTCTTTTCAGTCTAGTGTCTCTTTCAAGCAAGTGGGATGCAAGTTATGATTGTCATGAAGCTTGGGGGACGGGTCTATTAGTTTGTTGGAATCCCTCTATTCTAGCCTCACCTTCCATCACTTCATATCTTATTCTAATCTCCAATTTAAATATGATAAGAATCTATGTGATCCTAGTAATTTTCTGAGACCATGGAACCTTTTTAGTTAGTGTACCTTGATTTTGTTATTGATATATGAACTATTGCAAAATTATTAGCATGGAACAATAAATTAAGTGGAAGACTAGTTCAAGATAATTCTAGAATGTCATGAGCATTGTAGAACTGATCTAGTGTCTGGATCATAGAATTGCAAAATGGGTTCTCTTTCAGAAGACCACATTCTCATAAGAAGGTACTCAAAATCATAAATTTTGGAATTTTCATGGGATACTAAGGAGTATCACTTGTTGGAGTGATTTTATACTTCACTAACATCATAGGTTGAAAGAAATAACTCACCAAATAGTGGGGAACGAACATGTAGATCCATTTTCAACAGTCTTGAAGTTTTGTGCTTCAGAAATATGATGTGAAATGGTAGGGATCAATGTTTGTGGAATGTTTGGACATGAATTTTCAACATCACTGGCATGTGTCACTATTCTTGAGTGGCATACAATTGAGTGAAAGCTCTAGAGGGGGTGGGTTGACTTTATTAAAAGAAAAGCATAAACAAGTAAAAAGAAATAAACATCAATGACATACTAATTCATAGTTGTTTAAGCTTAAAATGATGTAGCTCCACTACCTCATAATTGACTACTAGGATTTTCCTAGTCTATAGTTTATTGCATTTTCTATACTCACACAAAATTAGAAACACACGTGCTTTAGTGGATCTAGAGCAATCTCAATCCAAATTAAGGATATATAATATCACCACCTCTTCATTGTGGGATACAGAAAATCTCCCATGAAGAAGATCATAATATCATGTCACCTTTGACACAAACTTCACACAAAAAGTAGCTCCAAAGCTTTGAACCAAATACATAACAAAAAAGAAGAACACAAACTACAAAAATCTACAAAGATTTACAATTGAAAATCCTAAATATCAAGAAAGGAGAAACTCCACATGGGTTTAGGAAAGGCTTGTTGTGGTGTAAAATATCTCAGCTAGACTAAGCATAATCTTAGATGGCAAACTTATGTTCAAAGCTCAATTGTGTAGCATTTGTAAAAAATTTATCAAGTGTGCTTTTGGATGTCCTATAACACACTTATATATAGGAAACACTTAGAAATGGTCTATATGACTTTTGAAGGAGTTTAGCATGAGCTAATTGTTCTACCAGTCATTATATTTAGCTATTGGGATTAAAAAGGCAAAATATGCAATAACTATAAAGTATGTAGACTACATGTAGATCAAATTATATTTAAATAGATCAGCATAATTGTTGAATTATAGCTCCAGTGAGATATATATATATATATATATATATAATCAACTTTGTGTAATGTCTATATCCTAGTCAAAACATAGTTTGATTGGCATGCATTCGAGTTGGTTTATAGTACGATAAAAAACAATATTTCCCAATATGTGTAACTTTTGGAAAATGGTAGACAATATTTTCGCAAAACATCATGCCTATCCTAATGGGGTATGAAAGTATAGAACTTGGTTAGTATGGTTGTTATTCATTCATGATTTTTCTTCCATCCATGCTATCATGTTTTACAATTCACGTGTACATGTAGTAAACTATGTACAACGTGATTAAAAAATATCCAAACACATTAATTTCAGCACAAGATTCTTCTTGGATCTTTTCAAAGATACCTGATCACCTAAGATTCCCAATACACATGTTAGTAACACAAAAGGAAAATATATGAATCATCAAAATCAGAATGTGACAACATTAAAAAAAGCCAATGAGTCCCTCTTTTTGTGATGACAAATATTTTTATAGATAAATTTCATATGATAGAATTAAGAGCATCATACAAATATTGACACCATATTTTGGGTTCTCTCAATTGTGAGTATTTCATCTCATTCATATTTGGTCTTTGGATGAGTTTATTTTCTTCTCTTAACACAATAATTTTCAACCAAATGATAGTTAATCAAATAAAGATATTCAAGACATATCAAAATCAAGATAGTATCATATGTGATCTATGGGTGTAACCTTAGATACCTTAATCTGATTGTAAGGCACTAAAGTTTGCATTGAATGGAAAGAAATAAATAATTACATGTGAATTATACAAGATAGGTCTGACTAAATATCTTGACACAACATGATAATTCTATGCAATGCTTTATAAATCCAAAAAACCATATGATTCTTGAATGAACATACTATGTGTTATCTTAAAAGATTCTAATTCATTATGATTAGTCATAAAAAATATTTTTGAGTAATGGACTTATCCTTTCAATGATTAAAATCACACTCATAAATTCAAGTAATTGGCACTGTTTCACAAATGAACTTGCTCAAAATCATCGATGGAAAGTCATAGAAGCATAATATCCAATCCCATGATTCAATCATTATACCAAAATATACCTTAATAACCTACCCAAAACATCTGATTCATTAACAAATATCCATGGACTCCCTATAATTGTAACCTACCCCTAGGACCCTTCATATACATGAATGTTCAAGATAAACAAAAATTGGATAAAGTTTGAAGGTGTAACTATAAATTTGGGCACCAAGAAAGGTATAGTAGTACTGCTACAATGTAGAACTATGCTCCCAATTACTTCATTTGGACCCTAAGAAGTGTGATGATATGAGGACGCATGGTTGTTGATTCCAATAAAATGTTGTTTCTGTCACCCTTTCCTCCATGTTTATGTATGCTAGCAAAAATTACATAGATTATACTAGTACATGTTTGAGCTATACTGGAATTTTTTATAGCGTCAAGGAAACTGACGTTATATGCAGTAGTGTCATTTATATATAGATAAGAAACATTGTATGTCACTAGGGAATGTGAAGCACTTTACATATAGTGTTGGTCTATCATAATTAGGCACTAGAAATAGCCTGTAAAATAAATCTTCCCACCAAATTAGAGACCTATAAAACATAATGGCTTCAACATAAGTGGAAACCAATGTTGAAGATCACTAATTTTAATACTTGGCTATTGATTCCATATATGGTGGTTTGTTTTGGTAATATCGAAGCTACAAACATCCCACTAATAGCCCATGAAGATTTTTTTCTATTCAATCCCAAAACCATGAGTATTCACAACATCATTAGATTTAGATAAGTGCAACTAATGTTGATGGATAAAAAAACCGAGAACACTTTAAAATGCTAGTCACTTTCACTAGTGTTAGTTTTAGGAGGATCAACAATATTCTGTTCAAAACTCGGGTGTTGTTTACCTACAACATCATTTCAAAAAAGAATAGACACTATGTCCCACTTATACTCACTACATCAACTTTTCCCCATTCCTTCTAGACCCGAGAAACCCTCTCGCAAGCTCACATGATCCCACCACTACCACCCACCTTGTGTAGTGTTGGCCATTGTCCTTCCTTTCTCACCACCATTCTTTTTTGCTGGCACAATTGGTGACCTGGGTTACCACCACAATTTTTTTTGGAAGTTTCCGCCCTTTCTAGATGATGTCTTTCCATCCTCATTCTTCATTTCGTCTTCTATGCTTGTCTGATACTATTCTAAATATGGAAGCTATATGGTTGTTTGACCCACTATATGGTATATATAATGAATATTGTCTATATTGAGTTTATATAATGCTTGAATGATAATTCCTGATGCCTTTATGTTTTTTATTGTTCTTTTCATATACAAGCCTAGGGAAATCATGCATGTATGGTTTGTTCTTGAATAATATATGTCATGAATATTGATTTCAAAATTATTCAAGGATGTTCAAGTGAAATCTAATGTTTCTATGATGAATGTTGTCTCTTGGTTGAGTAAATGGAATAAAATGAGTATTGGCTTTTTCTATAAACATTAAAAATTATGTTTATTATCTTAATTTATATTTAGTTGTTTATGAATTAATGATCACACACAGGGATACACTAAAATTTACATGAAATGACCTAAATTAACTTGATTAGAGTTAACCAATAGGTATGTTAATTAAAACTATATCTATACATATAAATATATGCATACACATATGTTTATGCAATTGTATATATATACACATATTTAGAAATATACATATGTATATTCGTCTAAATATATGTGTGTGTGTGAGAGAGAGAAAGTGTGTGCATGTGTTTATCTATGTTCATTCATGTGTGTGGTGGACAATGACTATGCAAGAGACAAGCTTGGTAAGGGCATGAGAAGCATTCAAATAACTTCCAGTCCTAATAACATTTCTGATCCAATTGTATTTATAATAAGTTATACCGAAATATTGACTTCATCAAGTATATATAGAATGCACACCAATAAATACTTATCAATGCTCCATATCAAGTTTATGTACAAAAATCTAATTGCATTATGATTTTATGTGAAGCAAATGTTTATCTTCCCATTCATATGATTGAATTCAAAAAATAAGCTATAACTTTGTAGTTATTGAATTGTCTCTCATGCTCTTATGATGACATCCATGAGCTTCAACACCTTAGTTCACCTATATGAGGTCTTCACTACATCTCAAACCGCCACGTAGGAGAACCACAACAAAACTCCTGTGCGATTTGAGTTCTCACAGAGGAGATCACCTATGCTGGACAACACACATAGACAAAGATTGAGGATATGGTGATAGTTTGTGGGCAAGGGAGTGGAGCACCTAGGTCGTGGCACTGCTACTGCAAGCTAGAGGAGGAATACAACTGGGCTTGGAGGTGACACTAGTTGCAGCGTCAGAGGAGGCACCATTGCATCTGCATCTGTGTGGGCACCCTACATGAGGAAGGATTGAGGGTGGCATTGGAGGCAAAAGGAGTCGGGTGCAGTCTGTAAGTGGGGTTGATCACCATCAGCCCGACGACATACATGCTGGTAAGTGCAACTGAGAGAAAGAAGAAGGTCAGACTGGTTTAGTCACATTGCCACACTTAACTTAGTTTTATGAATGGGTCAAGGAAAGACCAAGGACGTGAACCACACCCTAACTTAACCAGGTGGTGTTGGTAATGACCAATGAGGAAATGCCATGTGGCCATGTGCTTGAGGTATAAAGTGTTATTTCATTTAAATCATAGAAATAGATAGGAATATCTAAATATTGCAAAATTATACATATAAATTATCTGAAAAACAAGAGGAACAAAAATAAAATATAATTGAGACTTAATTATGCTTTCTGTTATAAAAGTACCTTGGATACATGATAAGTGGTGATCAAATCATAAACCCTAGATTTGTATGTTAATCATGTTAAATATGTTTTATTGAAATGTAAGCTACTATTGTGGGATATAATGGTAGGTTAACATGATTATGACCATACTAATGATGATTACAATTTGTAATCTAAATAATCATACATATGATGGATTAGGGATTAAAGATCATAACTTGCTATATTGTTAATGAACATGATTGAATCTAAGTGATCATAGTGAAAGGATATGTCAGATATAGTAATTAGGATGTTTAGTATATGATGGAATTAGGATGTGTATCCTTATTCCTTACCCAAACCCTAAATCCTAGATTAGGAATGGAGTAGGGTTTAATATAATTAATGTGATGGTGACACTTTAGGATTTAAATACATGTAGATTTAATGTTGATTGCTTGATTTTATTGATTGATTGGACAATGTGCTTAAAGTAAGATCTGCATAGTTCTTCAAAAGGTATATGGTTATGAGTATGACCACCCACAATATAGTTTTCCAACATTTGTTGAGGTTTTTTCAAAGATTGACCAAATAAATAGTTGGATGTTTATTTACTTTCTACTCAATTATAATGCCACTATGAGTATCACATAAAGATTCATATTTACTTTCTCTGTTGTTATTACCAAAGTCACACATATAAATGTCCTTTTCTTTCATCTTTGGAACATTATTTGTTACACATATCATTATCTTGGAACCAAAGTCCAATGTGATCTGATACTTTTCTAAGTATCCAACATTGGATTATTTCTAATCCATGCACATCAAGTGTCATAGTACTCACTTGATTGTCATGTTCCAAAAAGAAGAGAACACAAAGAAACATATTCCTCTTATCACCCCATCATCACCCATGGTTGCTTATCAAAGAGAAGGGATTATCATCTCCTCTAATTATAATATGAATCTTTCAACTATTCATGAATTATTTACTCTTGTTTCATCCTAGTTTCCTTTCCATTAACATAGGAATTATAAGGATGATTACATGTCATTATTACTTTCTTTGTTATTGTCTAACATGTTCATGAACATTTCATGGTTTTATCACATTCCCCATTTCCACATCATGGGAAAAGATCTTTACTATTCACATAGACTTTATCAAACAGGGATCATTTCCCTTGTTCTTATTCTCTTATCATGAGGATTATACTTTTTACTTCCTCATACACACAGACTGATCTAAGATCATCTCATAATCCATTTTAATACACTTAGGATGTGATACACATGTCCGTACCATATTTACAGTTTCATTATACTCACTAGATTGTTTCAGAATGACTACTTGATCAGAGTAATCAGAAAGATAACAATCTAAGAGTTCCATACTTGTCCTATCTCCAATAATCATATACCTGGCCAGGGTATACAAGTAATAAGATTAGGTAGTATGCACTTTATTTACTATCATGTTCCTCACTTTTCATATCATTATAAACACATGATTTAACATCCCTAGATTTTCTTCAGGAATCACTCCTATATCTCATCCTTTATCACCTAGAGAAATTATAAAGCATTTAAAGGAATACTGAGTAAAATATAAATCATCATCTTCCTTAAGTCCTCATGGGACTAGTCAAAGGAAGCTAAAAAACAACTGCTTTCTTATATTTAATCACATAAAATCATGAAATAATATATCAGAATAAAATTGTTTCATCTGACCTATTTCATCTCATAGTTTGTTTACTACCCCAGGATGATTCTTTTCATAGAATCTTACCATTGTCTGATGTTGACTTTGTGCTTTGTTATTTAATGCAGCTAATCCTGCCTGGGATGTCTGTCCACGTCCTCGAGTGCCACCAGAAAACTATTTCCTCTGATGACCTTGATATCTCTGCCTCAGTGGTTGGGTTACCATTGTGCTTCCAACCGAATAGTCCCTTACTAGATGTCCTACCTGTCTACACCGGTGTCAGGTTCTAAACTCTTGATATGGCCTAAAAGGTCCCTTACCCTTTCTGGGTAGCCTTTTCCCTAGTGCACTAGACCCTGGTTGTTACGACCCCGTCTCCCAGTAACCCCCACTTAAGGGAGACCAAGAGATCAGAGCCGTTATCCAATAACCCGGATCAAAGGTTCGACAAATAATCATCAACAATTATTAAATTCTACCAACTATACTGAAATATGGTAAAAAAATAAAAACTTTGCATACCTTTTAAAACTGGGATTTCAAAACTTCTATCCACACATATACTAATCTATCTAATCCTCCTTCTCACTTTAATTCTCATTTAATATCACATATGCCACTTTACTGTTTGTACTTTTCATTGTACCTAAAACGCCGACAAACAAAACGTCAGTCAGCATGAAGCTGGTATGTGGGGGAAACAATAATCATGCAAATATGTTAACAATGCAATCATTCAATTAATCATTTAACAACCAAGATTACGTTTTAAGCCATACTACTCAATCCTTACCTATCCCCTAACTCTGTGCTATCCCTGCAGTGGACTTGTATGCTACCTCTCTTTAGGTAGATTCTTACCCCCATGGTCCTACCTTGCAGGTAGCCAATACATAGGGTAATATAGTCGCATGGCACTACCCGAAGGTAGCCCAATATCTCACTCAATGTGACTTGATGGACCTACCCCATTGGTAGCCATGTACTAAGTCATCCAATGACCTGATGGACCTACCCCATAGGTAGCCATGTACTAGGTCAACTATTAAGCCATAGAGTGGACCAGAATCTGAGCTAGTAGGCCCATATCTTATGTGATAGTCATATCCACATTATAGTTTGCATGAATTAAAATCATCCAATAGTTTATTTCAAGTCATTGATGAAAACTTCAGAAAACCTCGGAAAACTATTTTGAGATATTCATAAGCGTAACCACATACCTGATTTGATGATTTCACAAGCATTAAACAAATCCAACCAAGAAAGAAATCCAAGCAAGAAATTCAACCATCACATAATTCCTGAAAAGAATATGTACTCTATTTATTACACACTTGATCAAGAATCTACTTTATTGACTTGGATTCACTTTCTAGGGCTTCTGTATCCATCTTAGGGTTTCGTTTTGCAATTAGGGTTTCCCTTCATCTTTTACCATATTAAACCCTAATTTTATGCCATTACTCATACACCCTAATTATCTCATCTATTCTTCAATATTAAGGTTATCTTAACAACATATAACCCTATTTCCATATTAAAGGCACATTAATCATTAATTAATTTCATTAAGCTTCTTTTTCATTAAAGCTATTATTTTTATCCTTTTAATCCATGACAAGATCATTATGCACATCTATCATTAATTCAAAGTTCATTAGGGTCTAATCACTTATGAACTTGATATATCATTAAATCCACCTTTTATTCATTAGAAAACCCTAATTACCCTATTAAGGGTATTTACCCATAATTAGGAACTTTTATATGCAAATAACATAGAACCATCATTTAACAACATATTTTCACCTTTTTCAAATTAAATATGATCTTATCCTCTTTGACCCTAAATTAGGGTTTCTAAATATTTAATTATTCTCACATGAGGTAAAAACCCTAAATCAGGCAATTTCACATTTAGACCAGGTTCAAATCTAACATTATCTTTTAACAGGTTATTAGCACTTCAATTAACCCATTAAGCATACTAGATTCAACCTTTAATCACAAATAGGGTTTTTAACTTATCTTTAATGCAATTTTCATTAACTTATAGTACTTTTGCAATTAGGAACGGAATCAATATTTAATATCATTTTTATTGGACTCCTCTCGTTCTCCTGATCAAAATTCATATATTACTTGTCCTAATCGGAGTTACGAATACTGACATATGAATTAACTGTTTGAGCCAATGGCGTGTTGCCACGTCGTCGATTTCATGCAAAGCGGTCCGTTTGAGAATTATAATTGAAAGACCCTTTTTCCCCTACTTGAGTTGTGCATGTATTTAGCCCGCGGAGGGCAGAATGGTCCAACGCCTCTTTTCCTTTCTTCTTCCTCGGGCTAGCGGCTTATTGCCGCCCTAGCCACTGAGCTGCTGCCTTTTGCGACCCGCCATCGCCTCCATGGACCCCAGAACTCATTGCCGACCCTCTCCCTTGGTCCACCACCCCTATGCACACTTGGGGAGCCAACTGGTTACGACTGACGCGACCAAACACTCACTCGACAGGTCCCTCCCTTGCGGCCGACACTACAGCCTAGGGGCTGCTGCTGCGCGTGTTCTAGGGCACCATTTTGATGGAGAAGCTATTCTTCGGCACCGTGGCACATCGGCTCCCATCTAGACTACTCCTCAGCTCTCCGTTGCTCCAGGGAAAGCACCCACTTCGTAGCTAGGGTTTTGCACATAAGAACAATGAAGAAGGAGAGATATAGTTGTGTGGAACCCCCTGGACTCGACCCCAGGTCTTCCCTTTATATTGGGGAGGGTTTTCGCACCCCAAGACGTGCATCCACAAAGATGCAAGGTCTTTTCCTAATAGGAATCAAATTCCTTCATTAGGAAGAAAGATTCTCTCTTTCTCTCCTATTTCTTTGATATTCCTTCTTCTTGTGATATTAGGATTTCGAAAATCCTTTCTCTTAGTCTCTCTTATGCTTGACTTTTACTCCATAAGAACAAAATTATAGTTTCCTTTAGAAGAAAATATCACCCTTTTAAAACCATGAAATTCATTCATTAAGCATCACATTATCCTCTTATTTTGCTTTATAGGTATTTTCTCTTTCCTCTTTCTTCATTGGGATTCCTTGGATCCCAAGAAACTCTATTATTTCGAAATCCTTTTTATTGGGTACTCATTATCCTTCTAGATGCATCTAAATGCATTACTTCACATTATCATGTTGATTTCTTATTAAAATATTTCCTTTTGAGGATTTCTCTTTATTTCTCTTTAATTTTCTTCATTGGAATTCCTTTTAACATTAGGAATCCTTGGAATACGAAATTCCAACAAGAATAACTCAATTCCACCTTTTTCCACTTGTTTTCCACGTTTACCATTATTTTCAAAAAGAAATATTTAATTGATCTTTTCTTTTCTTATTGCACTCTTTATGCATCTTTGGATTCCTTGGAACCCAAGGAACCCAAGAGGCATGAAATCCCTCTTTGGATTTGCCTTCTAGAGGTTTCCACATTTTCTTTTCTTAAATATTCAATTATTCATTCACTAATTGAATTTTCTTGTTATTTGGGCCCAATAGCCAATAAAGCCCACAACAAAACCATCAAGGCTATTGTAAACGAAATCCATTTATTCAAACCAATTTATATCATTATTTGTTCAAATATTTTTAATATGAGAAATCACATTTCTCACCAAAGGAACCCAAAATTTGGGGTTGTAACATCCTTCCCCTCTTATAGGAATTTTGTCCTCAAAATTCAATCAAGCAAACAAACAATTTAGGATAAGACTTTTCCATGTCCATCATTGGCCCCTATGTGGTTTTACCCTACCCATGACACTTCCAAAGAACCTTTATCATCACATATTCTTTTCTTTGAGTTCCTTCACCCTGGTGTCTATAAACTGCATAGGTGACTCAGGTCATTTTAGCCTCCCTTGGGGCTCACTAGGTTCATTGCTCAGCACATGGTCGGGGTACCTCACATAGCACTCTAAATTGGAAACATGGAACTCATCACACATTACTTTATCCTGAGGGGTAAGGTCAAACTTAACCTTCTCCACCAAACCATGTCAAAAGAACCCATGCATCGGGGACTCAGCTCTCTTAGCTATAACTTAGAGGGGTCATATTTTCATGTCACATATTCTCCCACAGTGAACTGCATGTCAGTCTACTTTGCATCTGCTCACGACTCTTGTCATCTCTAGGCTCCTTTCAACATTTGCACGATCAAAGCGACTTCATCTACATACATTGTGGCCCTTTTCTAACCATCATGTGGTTCTTTCACCAACATCACCTTACTGAAGTGGTGACCGACACAACCTCTCTTACAGAGCTTTCTTAAATCCCGATATTGGCTATGGTGGTTATCTTCACATCTTTCATAGGACAAGAACTGTATCTAACTATCACCCTGAACGAGCACATATGTTCTCATCAGACCTGTTAGTCTGGATCACACTAACCATTAGTTAGGGGTGATAAACTGTACTAACATCGAGTTCTTCATGGACCTACTTCCACCTTTTAGAAGGGAACCTTTAGGTCAAACTCAAGAACTTTTATACTCAACCTCATGGTGTAGTTGAAACATCTCTCTCATATGTAATTCAACCTGATATATCCCTTGACAGTACTCTTTCTTTCTCATGTCATCTAGGTAAGGAGATCTACCATAACCCATATTGCATCTCGACCTTCCTTGATCCAGGGGAGAATTACAACATCCATAGTGATGAACTCCCTTTCTCTTTCAGGGACTCTTTATCCTTTATATCAATGCACTGGGTTATTGGTGTCTGTCCTTCACCCTCGGCTTGCATGGCCATATACTACATGCAACTTTATCATAGGTATCTAAAGTACCATCATCACTTACTATCTTTATAGTATCACAATGTTTGGTGATCTTAAAATCATGATTTCTAGTACGTCTTGATTCCTCAAAATCAATTTCTCAGAAACCCTAAACCAAACTCATCAGGGCTTCATCACCTTCCTTTCTAAAGAAGTGCATCTGAGGTTCTACCACCATCCTTTTTATTATATCAAGGACTAGGTTAACCAAAAAACCACTAACTTGCTCAACATATCTCATTACATCTGAGTGTTAGCCAAACACATCTCCTTTCCAAACTTAGGGTTAGCTTAACAACCTCCTCTAGCCAAACTAAGCAGCTATATCTCAACCCGAGCATCCATTACCACTTCACATCCTTAGTTATTAGGTAATGTTGATGACATACACCTTCATGCATTCCACTTATTATCTCATTTCAGCTCTAAGTCTAACTTCATCAAGAAAACTCTGAGCTCACCCTCTTGGTTTTTGAATTCAACCTTGTACCACTTGCAAATTCCACATAGCTCGTGATAAAACATCCTCATAAGATGATTACCTTAATACTCTTACTGTTTGTAAACCATCCATGTATTATTCACTCCACAAGGGTATTTTATCATCTCTGTCCCCATATCTCATGGCAACGTTCCAACCCACATCATCTTTATCCTTCGTGTATGTCATGCATATTGTCCTATCTCTCTCTCCCATAACAAGAGGAAATAAGCATTTGGCTGCAGTCCAAATACAGAGTTCTTCCTGTTCCAAGAGTAGAGATGGTACATCCCACCATGCCAGTACACCTTTAAATCTAAGTTGAAACATACCTCATATGTCACTTCATCACAATCATCCTGATATCAAAGTTACTTCCATGGAAAACTGGTCCTGAATCCTACTTGGGTCACCACACAATCCTTGGTCATCTCCTCTAGGACTATAGGGTGTCGACACTTTTAGGGTCATCCCTCTTCCCTTATGCATCCAGAGACTGCCCTACTCATCTACCCTTTGGGTCCCATGAGTTCATGAAGGTGATAAATCTCCTAACCCATGGCCCTCGGACAATGATAGTTGTTACCTCCCGACCCTATGGTCATGTGCAACTAGGGAATTAGGCAACTCCTACTTTCATCAGTCTTATCCCTACCGGACCTTAGGATAGACTTAGGATTCTATTATAGTACATGTTCAACTTAGAACCTTACCCAATCCTTCATCATCTCTCTCTCTGCATTCATGGGCTGACTTTCATCCTTTCATAGGGGTCATGGCAACCTGCCTACCTTGGTCAAGCCCCATATCAGCTACCTCCATGGTAACACATCCATATGCACTTGGAGATGGTTATCTATGGGTCTACAGGTTCATTCTCATACTATGTACTTTTCCCTTAGCTTCTCAAGATCATATGAGACCTCTTTAGATTAACTTGAACCAACAAAACTGGTAACCACCCCACCAAAGGGTCCCTTCTCCCATGATGGGAGGAAAACTTCACCTCGGTAACACATGTCACAAATGTCCTAATGCCTCGAGTTTACATCCACCTGAGCATGCTTAACCCTAGTAAGCTACTAAGGAACAAGCTGACCACCTACTAAACCATGCTGTGTCATACTTGTTCTCATCCTCAACACTGGATCACGATCATACCTTCCCATGTCATCCACTTAGCCGTGAGGGGTTCATCAAACATACCCTTAACTTAAGGGGTTTCTTTTACCTGCACACATGAGGAGTATCATGCTCAAAACTATACTCAAATCTCATCATGAGCACCGGATGCACTGCTTCCCCTCTTAGGCCCTAGGTTCTCCTTTGGGTATCCAACTGCATGCTCAATCTCTTAACCACGAATCAAGCATGTCCAAGGTATGTCATGTACTCCCATGATCCTTTTATATGAGAAACACCTCATAGTTGAGTCTTCCTCAAGAACAACCAACTAGGTATAACGCCTCACAACTCGCTACTTAAACCTCCTCAGGGTCTAAGGCACTCTTTGTCTCCACTTAGCAGGTAAACACCTATACCATAAGCACATAGGTACCAGAAGCATTACTCTCTCTTAAGGGTTTGGTTCCTCTTAAAGGACACCAAGATATCATCCATCTCCATGGATCAAGAATGAGGAAACCACTATCATCCACTTAGGTCGCATCATCCTCAACTCCCACTGTTCCTCATATCTCGGGGTCTAGGTTTACATCCTTTTTGCTTGGTTACCTACTCTCTCTAGAGCCAACCCTACAAACAACCTTACTACGAGATGTTCTCTCTCCAAGATGGATCAAGCTCACAAGAATACCCCTACATGGTGAAGCCTATGCTTTCTCATGGTAATCCATAACTCTTTACACTTATCTCGTAGGCTATTCCCTCGTACTTTTCTAGCTAGGGTTTCAACCTACTGCCCGTACTACTGACGTACTATGGGTGTCTACTATACCATTCTCATATAAGCTCATGAGGTTTCCATGGGTTCTTCTCTAACCTCATCAATGAAGGAGCTATCCTTCACTCTAACATGCACGACCCTCTCCAGGGTTGGGTCGCCAAAGGTACTAGGTCATCTAACCTCTTATGGCATCCCAAATGAATGTCCAACCAAACACTCGGTCAACCATGACATCTAACTCATCATGTCATATTTCTCTCTAACCTTCACTTAGGGTTAGGGTTAACATCATCCTCGGAGGACGTGCTAGGTCTCTACTTTTAATGGAGGTCTCTACCTCTAAGACTAACTCTCCCTACCCATCCTCCTTCCAAGGAGATCTATCCTCAGGTCTCTCCTGAGGGTAATGACAACTCGTGTCATACGAGCTAAGCATGTATCTATTCCTTTACACTTACTCTATTAAGCTTATGTCCATGACATCTTATTTACATGCTTTTCATTAATTTGATGGAGGATTCCTTAGAACTTATTAACCTTACCCATACCTCAAGAGGGTGAGGAGAAGAGAGAAAACCCTAATCCTTAAGGTCCTTAACAGAATTTGAGTTGAGAAGGGATGAATAAGATGAGAAAGTCCTAAAGGTATCTTATTTCAAATCATACCCTAAGACTTTGTCCAGGCAGTCACACGGATCCGGGAGTCCTCATATTCCGACTAGCGGTGCAGAGGAAAATATTTCCAGCCCCCAGTCGTGATCCTTTTCTAGACACCTCCGTCTTTTGGATAATCCTCAAATAACTCCCTTGGGTTCTATGGAGTTTATAAAATTTAATAATTATTAATGGTTAAGTGAGGAACCTAAGCTCTGATACCAAATGTTACGACCTCGTCTCCCAGTATCCCCCACTTAAGGGAGACCAAGAGATGAGAGCCGTTATCCAATAACCCGGATCAAAGGTTTGACAAATAATCATCAACAATTATTAAATTCTACCAACTATACTGAAATATGGTAAAAAAATAAAAACTTTTCATACCTTTTAAAACAGGGATTTCAAAACTTCTATCCACATAGATACTAATCTATCTAATCCTCCTTTTCACTTTAATTCTCCTTTAATATCACATATGCCACTTTACTATTTGTACTTTTCATTGTACCTAAAACGTTGACAAACAAAACGTCAGTCAGCAAGAAGCTGGTTTGTGTGGGAAAAACAATAATCATGCAAATATGTTAACAATGTAATCATTCAATTAATCATTGAATAACCAAGATTATGTTTTAATCCATACTACTCAATCCTTACCTATCCCCTAACTCTGTGCTATCCCTGCAGTGGACTTGTATGCTACCTTTCTTTAGGTAGATTCTTACCCCCATGGTCCTACCTTGCAGGTAGCCAATACATAGGGTAATGGAGTTGCATGGCACTACCCGAAGGTAGCCCAATATCTAACTCAATGTGACTTGATGGACCTACCCCATTGGTAGCCATGTACTAAGTCATCCAATGACATGATGGACCTACCCCATAGGTAGCCATGTACTAGGTCAACTATTAAGCCACAGAGGGGACCAGAATCTGAGCTAGTAGGCACATATCTTATGTGATAGTCATATCCACATTATAGTTTGCATGAATTAAAATCATCCAACAGTTTATTTCAAGTCATTGATGAAAACTTCGGAAAACCTCGGAAAACTATTTCGAGATATTCATAAGCGTAACCACATACCTAATTTGATGATTTCACAAGCATTAAACAAATCCAACCAAGAAAGCAATCCAAGCAAGAAATTCAACCATCACATAATTCCTGAAAAGAATATGTACTCTATTTATTACACACTTTATCAAGAATCTACTTTATTGACTTGGATTCACTTTCTAGGGCTTCTGTGTCCATTTTAGGGTTTCATTTTGCAATTAGGGGTTCCCTTCATCTTTTACCATATTAAACCCTAATTTTATGCCATTACTCATACACCCTAATTATCTCATCTATTCTTCAATATTAAGGTTATCTTAACAACATATAACCATATTTCCATATTAAAGGCACATTAATCATTAATTAATTTCATTAAGATTCTTTTCATGAAAGCTATTATTTTTATCCTTTTAATCCATGACAGGATCATTATGCGCATCTATCATTAATTCAAAGTTCATAAGGGTCTAATCACTTACGAACTCGATATATCATTAAATCCACCTTTTATTCATTAGAAAACCCTAATTATCCTATTAAGGGTATTTACCCATAATTAGGAACTTTTATATGCAAATAACTTAGAACCATCATTTAACAACATATTTTCACGTTTTTCAAATTAAATATGATCTTATCCTCTTTGACCCTAAATTAGGGTTTCTAAATATTTAATTATTCTCACATGAGGTAAAAACCCTAAATCAGGAAATTTCACATTTAGATCAGGTTTGAATCTAACATTATCTTTTAACAGGTTATTAGCACTTCAATTAACCCATTAAGCATACTAGATTCAACCTTTAATCACAAATAGGGTTTTTAACTTATCTTTAATGCACTTTTCATTAACTTATAGTCCTTTTGCAATTAGGAACGGACTCAATATTTAATATCATTTTTATTGGACTCCTTTCGTTCTCCTGATCAAAATTCATATATTACTTGTCCTAATCGGAGTTACAAATATTGAGATATGAATTTTGTATGAATTACCTGTTTGAGCCAATGGCGTGTTGCCACGTCATCAATTTCATGCAAAGCAGTCTATTTGAGAATTATAATTGAATGACCCTTTTGCCCCTACTTGAGTTGTGCATGTCTTTAGCCCACAGAGGGCAGAACGGTCCAACACCTCTTTTCCTTTCTTCTTCCTCGGGCTAGTGGCTTGCTGCCACCCTAGCCACCGAGCTGCTGCCTTTTGCGACCAGCCATCACCTCCATGGACCCCGAAACTCATTTTTGAACCTCTCCCTTGGTCCGCTGCCCCTTTGTCCACTTGGGGCGCCAACTGGTTGCGGCTGATGCGGCCAAACACTCGCTCAATAGGTCCCTCTCTTGCGGTCGACACTGCAGCCTAGGGGCTGCTGCTGCGCATGTTCTAGGGCACCGTTTTGATGGAGAAGCTATTCTTCGGCACCATGGCACATCGGCTCCCATCTATACTACTCGTCATCTCTCCATTGCTCCAGGGAAAGAACCCACTTCGTGGCTAGGGTTTTGCACATAAGAACAACGAAGAAGGATAAATATAGTTGTGTGGAACCCCCTAGACTCGACCCCAAGTCTTCCCTTTATATTGGGGAGGGTTTTCGCACCCCAAGACGTGCATCCATAAAGATGCAAGGTCTTTTCCTAATAGGAATCAAATTCCTTCATTAGGAAGCAAGCTTCTCTCTTTCTCTCCTATTTCTTTGATATTCCTTCTTCTTGTGATATTAGGATTTCGAAAATCCTTTCTCTTAGTCTCTCTTATGCTTGACTTTTACTCCATAAGAACGAAATTATAGTTTCCTTTAGAAGAAAATATCACCCTTTTAAAACCATGAAATTCATTCATTAAGCATCACATTATCCTCTTATTTTGCTTTATATGTATTTTCTCTTTCCTCTTTCTTCATTGGGATTCCTTGGATCCCAAGAAACTCTATTATTTCGAAATCCTTTTTATTGGGTACTCATTATCCTTCTAGATGCATCTAAATGCATTACTTCACATTATCATGTTGATTTCTTATTAAAATATTTCTTTTTGAGGATTTCTCTTTATTTCTCTTTAATTTTCCTCATTAGAATTCCTTTTAATATTAGGAATCCTTGGAATACGAAATTCCAACAAGAATAACTCAATTCCACCTTTTTCCACTTGTTTTCCACCTTTACCATTATTTTCAAAAAGAAATATTTAATTGATATTTTCTTTTCTTATTTCACTCTTTATGCATCTTTGGATTCCTTGGAACCCAAGGAACCGAAGAGGCACGAAATCCCTCTTTGGATTTGCCTTCTAGATGTTTCCACATTTTTCTTTTCTTAAATATTCAATTATTCATTCACTAATTGAATTTTCTTGTTACCCAATAGCTAATAAAGCCCACAACAAAACCATCAAGGCTATTGTAAACAAAATCCATTTATTCGAACCAATTTATATCATTATTTGTTCAAATATCTTTAATATGAGAAATCACATTTCTCACCAAAGGAACCCAAAATTTGGGGTTGTAACACTGGTTGTATCGGGGTACCAAAAACTTCCCCTTTTTGGAACTACTAGGCCTCTGGTCCCGAGTTTGGATAGGCCTTTTCTGAATTCTTCCCTCATTATCCTTTTCTGGACAGTGTTTTCTGATATGTCTAGACTGCTTACACCTATGACAAATCCTGGTTTCAGGTTGTAACCTATTCCTTTCATCATTATTCATTGCTCCAACATGCTGATGTTTAGCAAGAATCCTGTTGGAGTCCAAAATTGCATCATTGGGGGCTGGTAGTCTAGGTTGTATTGCTAATATATGGTCCACTATATGCATCATTTCTGTCCTAGCATGCCCAATAGTGATATTAAAAGAAGGATTCCTTATCATTGTTGGATCATCTTGGGGAGTCTCAGGCAGTCTTTCTTCTCTCGCCTGATCCCTTGCACCTTCTGTTGGTGCAACATTGCTGCTCTCAGCAGCATGTTCTTCCTGTGATCCAGACATCTTTAAGTTCTTCTTCTCCTATATGAGTAGAAGACACTATCAGATAAACTAGAAGACACTAGAATAGACTCAACAACCTTAGTCCTATGTCTCTGTAGACTCAGCGGACCTAGAGCTCTGATACCACTAAATTGTGGTGAACCGTCCGAATAAAACGTCATTGACTAAGCGGAAGCGATCGTTAACAACAGATTACTAAAAATCACTAAAAATTAAAACCTTTTTAAAAGAGATCCAAACACAGGAAAACTCTTTTATCAAGAACTAAAGTATTTTATTTACATCCTGGTTCATAAGTACATATCATGTACCGTTTCTTTTCGAGGATTACAAGCATCAACTGCCTTGTTAAAACTATACACAGACAACATAAGAACCTCGAGGCATCAAGACAAAATCTCAGATCGATTCATTAAAAGCACTAACTACTGACTCCAAGGACCTGAGAGTACAAAGATGACACATAGGACTTTCTTTACAAAAAATATGACAGCCAGTGCCTCCATTTGGAATATCATTGTTCTCCCTATTGTTGTTGCTGCTGCTTTTTCCCTGCTATAGGGTTTATGCCTCTTCTTCTGTGTCTACCTAAAAACGTTGGATCCCACGGGGGTGAGACAATTGAAATTGTCCCAGTGAGAGATATAACTCTACGCCAAAAACATTATTATTACAGATTGATAGAATAAAACTGAGTAGGAGTTCTTTTATATTAACAACACTATTAATCACTGTATGAACAGAATAAGATATTTTTCTTTCTTAAGGAGAACATTGCATCTACCCATGGTAGATTATAAATCATCTATCTGCTTTGCAAGGAATGTAAGGAAACATAAATATATCATCTATCAGTTAAGGGTGCATAAAAGAAATGTAACATCAGCCAATGATTTTCATATTAAATCGTTAAGCAAACATGCTATACGGCTGATTACATTTTACAATCACACTTATGCCCTGAGGAGATGAGGTATACCGCTCATACTCCAACCGACCATTGCGAAGTTGAAATCGATGCCATACAAGGTCAATGGAAGAGCCGGCTGCCATGACCTCCCTTATCTCGGTTAGTACGAGATTCCATACATGACATCTTGTGTCTCTGCCAAATAGCTTTCTAGGGTATATTGGCAACTTCACTATAGAGTAACAGTGGCGGCTGTACTCTCTTTGCAATCGAGAGATTTCATGTTTATCTCACATTGATCCGACATTAATATTATCAGGAGATTCGTAATACATCCATCCCGTTATCGGGGGATTAGTGATACATCCACCCTGACATATATAATTAAGGATTGAAAAATTTAATGTTTATCTCACATCAATTCCTCCATTGGGGCGTAAGGATATTTTTTCCCATCACCCCCACATATTCAAAAATATGCATTCTCAGTTATGCCGCGGAGTAACCCGCTTCACCATCCAACAAATTCTGACACTGATGGTTATATGGCCAGGGCACTACATGATAAGATTCCACTTAATTAATTAAGTGTATTACCATATTCTTTTAGCATCAGTCAGATTTTCAAGCATAAATTATTATAACAAATGCTACAAAGAATGTGTAATACTATTATTAAATACTTTTCAAATCTTTATAAAACATTGGGATCTCAATCCCTTATCTCATTTCTGGGAATTCACATCCCTCAACATCATCATCATGTTTACTGGATCTGGGTATTCAAACCCTTAGTTTATCACCGAACATGGTTACCACTTATCATGTAACTATTACCTTCAGGTCATCTGACCAAGGTAAACATGATACTTGCTACAAAAGCATCTTACATGGCTCACAAGGACCATTAAGTATCTTGTCACTTCTCACTAAGCAACAAATTATCACATGGCTCACAAGGCCATTACATCTTGTCATCTCTTACTAGGTAACAACTTATTCACATGGCTCACAAGGCCATTGCACATCTTGTCACCTCTTACTAGGCAACAACCTATTCACATGGCTCACAAGGCCATTGATCATTATACTTTTTATTCAAATATTTAACATTCCTAACAAGGCTTATGCAACAAAAGAATTACCATCTTCCCATGATTAGGGTTAGGGTTTCACTTCCTTATCGATTAGGGTTTCTCTTACATATCATTACCCTTCATTAGGTTTAGGGTTTTCCATTATTAACCATTTAGGTTCTCAAGATCATGTTATTAATGATCAAGCCCTAATTCATTGCTCCACACAGCTAGGAGCTAACATTGATAACATAAGTATTCAATCATGCTTATTTATTCTCATCATTTATCATTAAATGAATCATCAACACAAGATATGAGTTTCTCTCTCAACTTTACCAGAATATGATTACATCATACTTTATTAACTTGGCTTAACCTTTACTTATGGTATGTTAACCTACACTTATCAAAGTGCATTACATCATAATGTAACAATTGACATGACACACTTCATGTGCTACTCATCAAAGTATATTGGATTTAGGATACATCAAGATGTATCAATCTTGAGGTGCTGGATCTGATATCTATCATGTCTTGATGTATCACTTCCCTCATCACCTTTATCTTACTTAATTTCATCAATTTATATTGTATTGGGGAATTTCCCATCCTAATACTTTATGCACCTGTTCATCACATTTATCATGTAATGTATTGGTTATAAGTCACTTATTTGAATTATTCATCCATTATCAAATGATATAAGGTTATCCATTATCAACCACTTTAGGTGTTTCACTTATCAATATATTAATCACTATTCCATTATTATGAATAGGGTTTCCCATCTTTATCAATTTGGGTTTACATAAAATCACCCAATATTAGGGTTTCACATAATATCACCCAACATTAGGATTTCATGTAACATCATCCTATATTAGGGTTTCACATAGCATTTCCTGAAATTAGGGTTTCTCAGCTCATAGCCCAAAGTTAGGGTTATGGTTTTTCATCTTATTACCCAAGATTAGGGTTTCATACATTATAACCCAAAATTAGGGTTTTACATGTCTTCACCCTATATTAGGGTAGGGTTTCGTATAGCATTTCTTGAAATTAGGGTTTCTCAACTCATCACTGCAATAGGGTTTCACATGACATCACCCTTGATTAGGGTTTCACATCACATTATCTTGAATTAAGGTTCCTTATAACTTTTCTCCAAATTAGGGTTTCATGTAACTTTACCTGAAATTAGGGTTTCATGAAGCATCCTTTTAAATGAGGGTTTTTCATTATATTTCCCTGAATTGGGATTTCTCATATCATCATCCTAGATTAGGGTTTCGCCTAGCATTTCCCTAAATTAGGGTTATTGTTACACCCTGATCTCACAATTTCCTCAAATCATGAGATTAGGGCATAAGATAGGATTTATATGTAATACAAAGAACACCCTTAACTTTTTATTTTTTCTTTCTTTAAAACTCTTGTTTCTTCGCATTGAACCACATAAATCATTTTAACAAGGGAATCTGAACATTTCTTTTACTAAACAGACTTTAATAGTAAAGATACATGTATAAACATTCATGATGTCTCTCACACCTTATGCACATAAGACCTACTAATTAGCATACAATTTCAAAAGAGGAATAATATTACACATCATAATTACAACTCTCTCTCTTATCTCTTACTGAGGACCTAGAGTGACAAGGACCGACTGACTCAACTAATCTTGTACTTAACTCTTATGGAAGATCTACACTGATGCTCTGACCATCTTCAAGTCCATGCGGTTAACCCTAAAATGTTTGAGTAGAGGGGTGAGCATACTCGCTCAGTGAATGAGTACTTCAAAGAAACAGTCTAAGGCACTAATGTGATTATAGATATAACTTTCAGTAAACGATATGAAATTTAACAACAATAAATACTACACTGAGCAGTTCTAAAGCAATATAATTGAAATAACAAAGAATGTAAATATTGCATCCAAAGAATAACTACAAGAAGACTATGCTATAGTATTCCTTAACTCTTTCATTTATAAGGAACTCTGTGAACCTATATGATCATATTTTAGCTTATGCCCCAAACATATGCAGCGCACTCTGCATATGAAGATCTGTAGCGAACTATGATCCCACCGTACAAGACTTAGCGACACACCCAGGAAATGCTAAGTCTGACTTCTCGTCCTGGTCTGCACAGGACTCTCAGGCTCACAAGGGCCTCAGGCTCACAAGGGCCTCACTGCACTAACTCTGAGTGCTCTGGACTCCTCCCGCAACCTGTAGTGCACAGTCGGAGGGTCTCTAAGTCTCCGATGCCTGGGCGTATCCCCAGGGCTGACCAGGACATTCTCTCGGATCTCCGATGCCTGGGCGTATCCCCAGGGCTGACCGGGATCCTACCTCTCAGACTTCGTGCCACCGAGACATTCGGTATTTATTAGACACGAGTCTCCGATGCCTGGGCGTATCCCCAGGGCTGACCGTTTTACCCCAAAGGTACAGACCGCGCAATGGGGTTCTACGGTGTTGGGGCACCTAAGTCTAACATTAACATTATAGGTACATTTTAGACAGAAATCATAACTCATTTAACATTTCTCACAAGGCTCACACGGCCTGCCATATCATATCATAAGAAACATCATAACTCATGTATTCAACATATATCATGTCTCAGTAACATCCCTTTCTAGGGCATGTCATATCTCATCACCTGCAATTTACGAGATATGTATTGAAAATAAGAAGCCCTGCAGTATGTAGATATCAACTCAGAGAGAACAAGCATATAAAGTTAAATGCACTAAAACATACAATTCAACAGTTAAGCATCACCACATCTCATATCGAGACCTTTCATATCACCATAACATGATTCATTGAACACCCTATCCTTAGGGTTTCATTTGCCTTATTCATTCATCACATGCTAACACCCTACTCTTAGGGTTTCATTCGCCTCATTCACCTTTTCATTTGCCTCATTCACTTGTCACATGGCTCTCATTAGGATTTCATAGGATATACGCATTCACTAAATAAAGATTGTTTCCAACAAATCATATACAATCAATATAGATATGAAACCATGGAAATTTAACTAAATTTAGGTTTTCCATACCATTCACTGAGATATCATGTAACAAGAATGAAATTCAATTAATATATCCCATGAGTTACATCCTAACCACTTATAGGATTACTAGTCCTCTTTATTTAACTTTGATCTTTAAGTGTTCAATTAGGGTTTGCTCCAACACGGTCATGGTGTCACCCCACGGCTGTGGCACAGGTCATTCGAGCTTAAACTAGTAAAATCAAAGTCATAGACTTAGTGACGAATCCCAAAGGTTTTAGATATTGAAATATGATAGCCTTAAGCTTGATTGAGAGCATTTAGACCTAGGTTTGGTTTAAGTCTAGATATCTCTTCAATTGGATTAAAACTCTAGTGAGATCACAGTTAGGTTAAACCCTAATTACATCATACAATATGAATCTGAAAGGCATTCTTTCTAGAATGTGTTGTATACATTTCTAATATGATTCTATCATCAGAGAGTCGTTCAAACAGAGAAGGAGCCCATTTCATATCAAATTGCAACTACACAGAACAAATGGACATTCAGGGTTTAAAATCACATACTAAGCAATTAGGGATTTGGATGCTATAATCAAATTTCATGCATTACACTGTTTGAAGGAAGAACCCACTCACCCTAAGGTGTGAAAACACCTCAAAACTGCAGCTCAACTAAGGGGATCTCGAACTCATATCAAATCCGTAGCAAAACTCCCAATTCTTCTTCCATTCAACTCGGAAACCTTGAAAATGAGGGATTATGAAGAAAGGGTGAGAAAAGAGGGAATTTCGACATCATCTTGGATCAAATCATAGCATGGACAGAATCTTGACATGAGAGAGGAGATTCACCATAAAAGTCTATGCAAAGAATCCAAACTTACTTGATTTCACCATTCCTCGGACCGCAAAACCATAGGTCAGCAATTCCTCCTCTTTCTCCACTCAAGCCCTAACTCTCCCTCTCTCTCTATATTTTCGTTTCTCTGGGGTGGATGACGAAGAATGAGATCTGTGTGTGTGTGTGGTCGATCATATAAGTCAATTTGAGCTGCTTGGGTCAATTGCATATTGACCCAACACTCAACTTTAATTATATTGGCTGAATATTCAGTTTCACAATAGTTTCTGTAATTCGCCTACTGAATAGCTAACAGAAGCTAAACAAATTCTGGAAATTTTATATGTTATACCTAATGAAGTTTCAGACCTCCAATAAAAAGTTGAGAGCATTTATTGTTACAAATAAATAATTAAAAATCAAACAGTGCACTGCTATATTGCAGTCTGCAGCATATTCGGTCGAGTTTGTCCTGCACAGAACTCGACCGACACCCTCACTGTAGAGATCAAAAGTCATCCAAAAATTACTCCAATTTAACAGAGTGTCTAAAATTGTGTTTTTCAAGCACATTTAAAATTTGAGATCAATTGGATATACTAATAAAAAGATAAAATTTAATTACCACACTGCTATATCAATCTGAAAATGTGATCGGTCGAGTTTGAAACTCGACCGATAAATAGGTCAGAACATTCTTCAAAAATTCTGATATTTTCCAATGTTGTTCAAATTTTATATATCCAAATCACATACAAATTTAAAGTAAATCAGAGTTACACATAAAATACTAAAAATCATTTACTGAGACACTATACTTATCAAATTTTGTGTTCATGTATCATCAAAACCCTATTTTGGGCCGATTAGGATTTATGTTTCTCAAACCCTAATTCTCAAGGCAAACGAACACTTAAACTTCTTATCATAGTTAAAACATTCTCATTGGATTATCATCATTCATTAGATTTCAAGAGTGATCAGTCCAATTAATCATGTAATCATCTTGGTAACCCTAGTTTACCAATTAAGCTCAGATGCGGTCATAACAACTCTTCCCCCCTTAAAATGTTTCGTCCCCGAAACATAAACATACAAGAAAGATACATTCAAGGTTATTTTAAGCTTTTAAAATCTTCCATGTCATTATATTCTTGTATTTCATACTTGAATGTAGTTTTCAACATTAAATCCTTTAGTTCTTTACTAGCTCACAACATATTTGAAATAGTTTTCACTGACATCAAGCAACTCTTTATGCCACAGTCAAACATAGGAAAAATAGATAAACAACTATTTGAATATTGCATACTCTTGAGATATTATCTCAACACTGATAATTTGATACAACCGTCTCAATTTATATGGCTCAATATGTTATATTATTCTGTATCACCTTTAAGTGACAAAAGAGAATTCACCATGCTGTTTTGAATTTTAATAACGTGCTACTCAGATATCAAAACAGTCTTGAGTTGAAAAACTAGGTTCAATAACAATTGTAAAGTATTACTCTTGGCATCCCCATTGGTTCATGGAAGCATTACTATCGCATTCCATACTATCCTCAGTATGAACCCACACATAAGTCAAGGTGTAACCATTAGGTTATATCATACTAGGGTTTCAACAACAGTAACAAAGTAATCCACGATTGTATTAGTCATTCAAGCTTTGTTCATACCCAATTACCATCACTTAGTTAGATTAAAGCTAGGTATAACAAGATATACCTCATTAGGGTTACTTATCAACACAATTTGATTAACATCCCTTCTATTAATATGAGTGAGTAGGTATAACTACCTTATTCAGGATATCCCTCCATGTCTTCCGTCATCATCCAAACTGTATCACCATATCACAAATACACAATACTAGGATGCATATCTGGTATGAATTACTAAAACTATCATACACCTTTAATTAACATATAGCTTGCACAAATACACTGAAATCATACATAGAACCAACTTACATACCTTAGTATGCCTTCAACAAAGCATACTTCTAAAAAAAATGAGTTCACATATTACACAAAACTAGTGTTTTCCTTTATCTCTCTCCTCATTCTTTATTACTTATGTTTTTCTACCTCTCCTTCTCATTTTGGTCATATACAATAAACATCCCTAACATTAAAACATTCAAGGTAAGAATAGATTATTCATCATTCTTGCTATCACACAAGAATATATTTCTTATCGCACTTCATCGTAATGTATGTCACTATTACATTCACTAGATGACCCTACCAAGGTAGTTATGCATCATATATGATTCATTTTCTTATCATTTCATTCCCAAGTAAGGGTTTCACATTTGAGACCCCAAAATTGAACCTTGGATATCAGTTTCAACTAATTCTTAGTTGTTCTGATCTTTCCCATATGTTTCAACATCTTACTGTATGTACATTCTTACTCTGATGTGGGTCTAATTATTCAAATTCTATTCTTATTATACTATTGATAGGATTCATTAGATCCTAGTAACGCATCCTGCCAACCGGACCAGGCCAAACCTGAAGTCCTGAAGCCAAGAACTACAAAGGATTACTCAACTCCTATTCATCTCAGAAGTGTGGAAGAAAACTTATCCACTAACAAAAGCTCATTCAAAGGTCAATTCTAGTCTACTTGTTACAAAGAATGAAATCAATAAATGCTACAACTGCATAGTGTACAACAAATATTAAAGACCCATATTTCAAAGTATTGAATATTTCAATTCAAACATAAACGAGCATTTCTATACATTTCCAACAAAAACAACATTATGAAATGTAAGTTCTATCTCATTTTACATTTATGCTCTTAATTCTTGTTTCTTTTCTCGTTATCTAACCCTAACATTTCTAGGGTTCCTCTCTAGCCCATTCTTCCACTGTATACCTGGCCAGGGTATACGTGAGAGAATAGACAGAGTAGCTAGTACTGGTTGATCCAAGTACTCGGATATCGGGCCAGGATATCCAAATACTCAAATCCCCAAAGCTAACATCAAAACATCTCCTATCTGCCACACTTATGACGCTAACTTACTAACTTAATGGTCCTTGACAACTCACCCTAAGCTCTGATACCAAGCTGTTACACCCCGATCTCACAATTTCCTCAAATCATGAGATTAGGGCATAAGATAGGATTTATATGTAATACAAAGAACACCCTTAACTTTTTATTTTTTCTTTATTTAAAACTCTTGTTTCTTCGCATTGAACCACATAAATCATTTTAACAAGGAAATCTGAACATTTCTTTTACTAAACAAACTTTAATAGTAAAGATACATGTATAAACATTCATGATGTCTCTCACACCTTATGCACATAAGACCTACTAATTAGCATACAATTTCAAAAGAGGAATAATATTACACATCGTAATTACAACTCTCTCTCTTATCTCTTACTGAGGACCTAGAGTGACAAGGACCGACTGACTCAACTAATCTTGTACTTAACTCTTATGGAAGATCTACACTGATGCTCTGACCATCTTCAAGTCCACGCGGTTAACCCTAAAATGTTTGAGTAGAGGGGTGAGCCTACTCGCTCAGTGAATGAGTACTTCAAAGAAACAATCTAAGGCACTAATGTGATTATAGATATAACTTTCAGTAAACGATATGAAATTTAACAACAATAAATACTACACTGAGCAGTTCTAAAGCAATATAATTGAAATAACAAAGAATGTAAATATTGCATCCAAAGAATAACTACAAGAAGACTATGCTCTAGTCTTCCTTAACTCTTTCATTTATAAGGAACTCTGTGAACATATATGATCATATTTTAGCTTATGCCCCAAACATATGCAGTGCACTCTGCATATGAAGATCTGTAGTGAACTACGATCCCACCGTACAAGACTTAGCGACACACCCGGGAAATGCTAAGTCTGACTTCTCGTCCTGGTCTGCACAGGACTCTCAGGCTCACAAGGGCCTCAGGCTCACAAGGGCCTCACTGCACTAACTCTGAGTGCTCTGGACTCCTCCCGCAACCTGTAGTGCACAGTCGGAGGGTCTCTAAGTCTCTGATGCATGGGCGTATCCCCAGGGCTGACCGAGACATTCTCTCGGATCTCTGATGCCTGGGCGTATCCCCAGGGCTGACCGGGATCCTACCTCTCAGACTTCATGTCACCGAGACATTTGGTATTTGTTGGACATGAGTCTCTGATGCCTGGGCGTATCCCCAAGGCTGACCGTTTTACCTTAAAGGTACAGACCGCGCAATGGGGTTCTACGGTGTTGGGGCACCTAAGTCTAACAATAACATTATAGGTACATTTTAGACAGAAATCATAACTCATTTAACATTTCTCACAAGGCTCACACGGCCTGCCATATCATATCATAAGAAACATCATAACTCATGTATTCAAAATATATCATGTCTCAGTAACATCCCTTTCTAGGGCATGTCATATCTCATCACCTGCAATTTACGAGATATGTATTGAAAATAAGAAGCCCTGCAGTATGTAGATATCAACTCAGAGAGAACAAGCATATAAAGTTAAATGCACTAGAAACATACAATTCAACAGTTAAGCATCACCACATCTCATATCGAGACCTTTCAAATCACCATAACATGATTCATTGAACACCCTATCCTTAGGGTTTAATTTGCCTTATTCATTCATCACATGCTAACACCCTACTCTTAGGGTTTCATTCACCTCATTCACCTTTTCATTTGCCTCATTCACTTGTCACATGGATCTCATAAGGATTTCATAGGATATAAGCATTCACTAAATAAAGATTGTTTCCAACAAATCATATACAATCAATATAGATATGAAACCATGGAAATTTAACTAAATTTAGGTTTTCCATACCATTCACTGAGATATCATGTAACAAGAATAAAATTCAATTAAGATATCCCATGAGTTACATCCTAACCACTTATAGGATTACTAGTCCTCTTTATTTAACTTTGATCTTTAAGTGTTCAATTAGGGTTTGCTCCAACACGGTCATGGTGTCACCCCACGGCTGTGGCACAGGTCATTCGAGCTTAAACTAGTAAAATAAAAGTCATAGACTTAGTGACAAATCCCAAAGGTTTTAGATATTGAAATATGATAGCCTTAATCTTGATTGAGAGCATTTAGACCTAGGTTTGGTTTAAGTCTAGATATCTCTTCAATTGGATTAAAACTCTAGTGAGATCACAGTTAGGTTAAACCCTAATTACATCATACAATATGAATCCGAAAGGCATTCTTTCTAGAATGTGTTGTATACATTTCTAATATGATTCTATCATCAGAGAGTCATTCAAATAGAGAAGGAGCCCATTTCATATCAAATTGCAACTACACAGAACAAATGGACATTCAGGGTTTAAAATCACATACTAAGCAATTAGGGATTTGGATGCTATAATCAAATTTCGTGCATTACACTGTTTGAAGGAAGAACCCACTCACCCTAAGGTGTGAAAACACCTCAAAACTGCAGCTCAACTCAGGGGATCTCGAACTCATATCAAATTCCTAGCAAATCTCCCAATTCTTCTTCCATTCAACTCGGAAACCTTGAAAATGAGGGATTATGAAGAAAGGGTGAGAAAAGAGGGAATTTCGACATCATCTTGGATCAAATTAGAGCATGGACGGAATCTTGACATGATAGAGGAGATTCACCATAAAAGTCTATGCAAAGAATCCAAACTTACTTGATTTCACCATTCCTCGGACCGCAAAACCCTAGGTCAACAATTCCTCCTCTTTCTCCACTCAAGCCCTAACTCTCCCTCTCTCTCTAGATTTTCGTTTATCTGGGGTGGATGACAAAGAATGAGAGCTGTGTGTGTGTGTGGTCGATCATATAAGTCAATTTGAGCTGCTTGGGTCAATTGCATATTGACCTAACACTCAACTTTAATTATATTGGCTGAATATTCAGTTTCACAATAGTTTCTGTAATTCGCCTACTGAATAGCTAACAGAAGCTCCAAAAATTCTGGAAATTTTTTAATGTTATACCTATTAAAGTTTCAGAGCTCCAGTAAAAATTTGAGATCATTTCTAGTTACAAATAAATAAGTAAAAATCAAACAGAGCACTGCTATATTGCAGTCTGCAGCATATTCGGTCGAGTTTGTCCTGCACAGAACTCGACCGACACCCTCACTGTAGAGATCAAAAGTCATCCAAAAATTACGCCAATTTAACAGAGTGTCTAAAATTGTGTTTTTCAAGCAAATTTAAAATTTTAGATCAATAGGATATACCAATAAAAAGATAAAATTCAATTACCACACTGCTATATCAATCTGAAAATGTGATCGGTCGAGTTTGAAACTCGACCGATAAACAGGTCAGAACATTCTTCAAAAATTCTGATATTTTCCAATGTTGTTCAAATTTTATGTATTAAAATCATATCCAAATTTGAAGTAAATCAGAGTTACACATAAAATACTAAAAATCATTTACTGAGACACTATACTTATCAAAGTTTGTGTTCATGTATCATCAAAACCCTATTTTGGGCCGATTAGGGTTTATGTTTCTCAAACTCTAATTCTCAAGGCAAACGAACACTTAAACTTCTTATCATAGTTAAAACATTCTCATTGGGTTATCATCATTCATTAGATTTCAAGAGTGATCAGTCCAATTAATCATGTAATCATCTTGGTAACCCTAGTTTACCAATTAAGCTCAGATGCGGTCATAACAGTTATGGCTCATCAACCTTCTCAATTAGGGTTACATGATCTCTTTATCAAGGATCATACCCTAATTACATATTTTACTCATGTTGAAAGTGTTGAGGCTTAACCACTACATGATTATCATACATGTATGGATTCCTCTCTCTCTCTCTCATCCTCTATAGGATGTTAATTACTTCAAACTCAATTAGATTAGGTCAACCTTTCAGTCAAGTACATACATCTATGTTTACCATAGTGTATTGAGTTACTTATTTCATAAGTATCAAAGGTTAACCAATCAAAAGGTACTAATCACTTAAGTACCTTAAAGGTACAACCATTGTAATTATCTTTGATATACATCATTAACAATCATGGGGTTTAAAAGTACTTATATGGTTTGAGTCAATTAGACCTTCAAACGGTCTTGAGTTACTAGACCTTCAAACGGTCTTGAAATATTTTGACCTTTAAACGGTCTTGGTCTATACCTTCAATCAGTCTTAAGACCGTTAGACCATCAAACGATCTTGATCTCAAAATCCCTAAATGGTTTGAGACCGTTTGAATTAAATATTATTAACCCCAAATGGTTTGAAACCGAATGAGCAACTCATCATTGAAACCGATTGAACATCAAACGGTTTGAGACCGTTTGCTCTCCAAATGGTCTGAAGACCATTTGATCCCAAATGGTCTCAAGAACATTTCGACTCAAACGGTCTCAAGACTATTTGGTCCAAACCACCTTGAAACCAAAAGGGTCATGTGACGTCCCCGGATTTTGGTTTCTCCAAACCCTATTGGGAATGAGATGTCAGAATTCGAAAACATCATCCAATCATATCAGAGAGCGATGCGGAAGCATAATACGCATACATGAACATACAACCATAACATTCTCAACATTCAACATGTAAATTTATACAACATGAATTTATTACAAAATGGTTTATAATTACATATTGAATGAAAGTTCCACAATCTAAGGACATGTATGCTAAACTAGGATCTACACAATAGGTACAACCTGAACAACTTCTCACTCCCATCTTTTTCCTCCCATGCTATCTCTGAACCTAAAACATACGTGAAACAACGAATCAACACACAAGGTGTTGTGTACGTGGATAGAAAGATACATACTAATATGTTTGCATAATTGAAATAACTTGAGAAAGAAAGATTAAAAGAAAACATTATTTAAAGTGATAATCAGGTAAACATTCCTTTTATTACATTCACTTTGATGCAGTTGTACTACACATACTTGCACTTGACTTACATCTAGTGTGGGCAATATAGTATCATCGTACATCTAACATGGGCCAGGGAATCATACATCCATGTTAGGCAACATACATCCACACCATGCTATGTGCTCTAGTAGCTACAACCCATCATACTCATTTATGTGCTATTAGATTTGGTGAAGTATAACTCATACTAGTTCAACCAAGCAATCATATCCAAATACGAGCATTCAAGATAACACATATCATATGCAACCAGAAAACTAGTCATATACTTAATAAATCCCACGTACCTGAGTTCAGAGATTCCTATTTACATTCTGGATCATCTACATATCTGGTCAGCACCTGATTAATAACAAAATCATATACTAGCATCAAATTCTCATCATCTTAACCCTAGTCGTGTTCATTAGGGTTTATATTATCTCATTAGGATATTCCAACGTTTACTTGCATTATTGTCTTATATTTATCTTACTTACGTCATTTTCCAGATTATGATCCATATCTGAATATTAGGTTCCATATTCTATTTTTGTGCACATATTAACCCTAGGTTACATCATTAACCTAGATTAGGGTTTTAAAGCATGTATTAAGATTCATCTTCATATAACATGGATTCTCTTCATCATTATGATCTCATAATTAAAAATGAAGATCCATATACTGATATGACCTTACTCTGTGAATTTCATCATTTATTGAGCAGGTATGCATTTAATACATTATCTTTAGTGTTATTAGCCCTAATTAGCCATAATAATCAAATTATATGGTTTCATACATCAACATGACCATATTTGACATCTTACGCATTATAAACATGATTATAGACTTACTATCATTTTTCCATAATTTAATAGCATCATTTGATATTTATTACTCCTGAACTAAGCATTTTACAACTAATAAGATATCACTGATATTAGTGCATAAAAAGCCTGATATTATGATTTCATATTGTTCTACACATTTTTCTGAGAATTTAGGTACCTTATTTGTATTTTTCAGACATTCGAGCTATTTTCTATGAATTTTGGAAGATCTGAACATTACTAAACTATTTACCTCTTTCGGCCACTCAGGACCCACCACGTGGCCACTAGGGCGCCTCTTGGCTCTTGTCTGGGTCACAGGCGGGCCGGCCGATTCAATCTGGTTCTCTTGGTTTGGCTAGACCGCCCACTACCTCCTTTTCTTGCTTCTTTTCTCGCGATCCACACGAGGCGTCTGCCTTCTGTGCAACCTGGCTGCTGCTTGAGGGAGGCCCTGTTATGGGCGATCCGACGCTCCACGATCTCAAGCATCAAGCCGCCACTGCCGTGACTCCAAGGAGAGCGAGCCAAGGCCATAACCTTCCCCGCCCTAAGGATGGATTACCAGAACATCCACAAACACCTCTGAACGTCATCCAGGAGGGATTGCAGAAACTGGGATCTCTTCTCACAGAATCGACCCTTCTCCTTCAGTTCTCGCGTTCTCCATCTCCTGAGTGTGCGAGCATCATCACATTGGAAGAACTCCGGCCGACGAGCATCCTCTGCCTCCGCCCAAAGGTGGTGCCAAGAGCTGCTCGTTTGGGATCTACTTGCTGGTCTGACCTACAATCTCCTATCCCCTCTTTCACGACCTCCGTGTGGAACCATCCTTCCAGGTAAGCACCGCCGCAAGGAAGGAAGTGGGAAGGCATGGGCAGCGGCTGGGAGCTCCTCGACACAAATTTGGTCCTCGCTTCTCCTCAGCTACCATCTCTCTCGACCCGCTCTCTTTCTCTCCCGCTATCCTTCCTAGTCATCGTAGAACATGGCACCGCCGTGGAGCAGACTCCTGACGAGCCACCTTCACATCTCGACGTTCTAGTCATCAGATGATGGTCCTGCGAGACCTTCTAGGTATTGGCACACCACTATGAGCACCCTCAACGTCTGGAGAGGGATCATGGACCCACGAGACCTCTGCTATGGATCTGTGGCAGAGGAAGCTCTGTGAAATTGGGGCTTTGCTTCTTCGCCACCGTCTTACACAATCGATGCTCCAGGAAGACATCCCAGGTTTTGTTGAATTTGGAATGACCACAAGGCAGGGTTTCTATAAGTTGTAGCTTCTCCAACGAGCACCTGGCATTATAGCTTTCTTTGTCAATAGGTGTCTGCAGAACGCTTTGGAGAGGGAGAAATGGGAGGTAGCTAGATCTCTCACATATGGACACCCGATGCCTCGAGTGAGAGGTTGTTGAGTGGGAGTGAGGTGGTGAGGATTTCTTGGTTAGGAGATCACACTGATCTGTTGTTTGTTCTCTATCTGGTGCGAATGATTCACAGCCTGGTCATATCCCCCTGATTCGTAATTATGGAGGTTGGGGATGACCGGTTCTTTGGATCACTGGCTCCCAACCAGTAAAAGGATGCGTGACACGAGTATGTCACAGACCTAGGTACTAGATACTTAAAGGAGCAAAGTCCGATAAAAAAAATATCATCAATATCCCCAATTTCAAATAGTTGCATCTCTTCGTAGAAATCTCCAAACATTCTTAATTTTTTTGACATAGGCTCACAAAAACCTAAAGTGGATTCTATTAAAGTTTGAGAGTCAAGGTCTATTATTTATTCATGCATATAGATTCTGCAACCAACCTCATAAAAAGGTAAATTTACCTTGAATTCAATTCAAATAATCATAAAATCTTGATTCTAAAAGTCCAGAAGCACTTATTATGATACTAATACCTCAAAGTTCATTAATATATCACTCGAGGTTATCAGTACTATTAAACGGGTCCCTTGGACTCATATGTACCCAAATCAATTTGATCAAACCTATTCATCATACTTGAACTCAAATAATATTCGAATTGTCAATTGCATATATAGTTACACTTTTTGGGTGGAAATATACAATGATTGAACAACCAATTCCTCAATTTGGTATCAATCATCTACATGACACTCATGGTCTTAAAACACTATATTGGGTATCATAATCCTAAAATCAGGTTCATCACATTCACCCCACCTTATAAGGAATTTCATCCTCGAAATTCAATTAATCTCATACTTAAGTGGTAATCATAAAGTTCAACTTCATATAGGTCACCACTTCTAGGTTCCAAAGACCACCATAGTTGCATGCACTCTAAGTTGTCAGCTTAGAGTCCAAAGATTATTGGGTGTGTCCAGCCCACCTTATATATGAGGAAGCATCACTTAATGTCTTGTCCGTAACATGACATTATGATATCTTAGGGTTACATCATCTCTAAGGGTACATATTTTGTTCATACTTTTAATGTTCGGGAGGAATTTGTTTATATGCCATGAAATTCAGATCGTTCAAATCTAACATCATTAATATGTTTTATTATCAACATCTTACAATGATTTCAGCATTAGAGGGGATTTATCTTCATTCTTGACATTAGGATTTTTCTACATAAGAAGGGCTTACTTAACATGCTTGACCATTAGGGTTTCACCCAATGGCGTGATATTCATACTCAACTTAGAAGCATACATTGAGAAGGATCAAAGTTATGTACTATATTTCTGATCATATATCCTATGATCCAAAGATATCTTTATATCAAGTTCATGAGTTCAACTTTTTATGTCTTGCATGCATTATGTGAAGGAAAAAAAAGATAATATACTAAGTTTATCCCATGATCTCAGCATCATATCTTTCATGTTTCACATGAAGGGGAAGAGAATATTTTAAAGTCAAACTTATCATGATTTCAATCTTTGGTACTACATGTATGATATAGGGGGAATACGGAATAGGTCAAGCTTATACGAGTGACTCCTCATATATAAATCATCTATATAGCTCAAGTGAGGTTTCTATCATCATATATTAAGAAAGAGAAGAAGGGAGAACATGTATTTTGAGTATCTTTTGCACAAAGCATCATACTCTCATAACTAGAGTTCATATATTACCTCACTTGCAACTAATGATGAGATTCACAAAATATGTCACTCTAGCTAGGACCTAACTCAGCCAAAGGATTGACTTTATCATATGGGTCATCTACCCATCCTTTTATTTTACCCAATTCTCACATATAGATTTGAGTCATGCATAAGGACTCAACTCAACACTTAAGAGTAATCTAGTGTAGGAATTTTTTTTAACACATATATCATATATTAGAGGCTAGGTCCTATGACCTTCTCCTTGTGGATCTTACTCTCTCTAGAGTTCACCACATATCTCATCCTACCACTAGACATCCTCCGTGTATAAGAGCTTGAGGCTCATGCATACTCATCTCTATCTTAACTTAGCTTATCTTAAGTAGGAAAAGGGAATGTACTTTCATCATCAAGATTTTGTTTAAATTCTCCAAAATTGGATTCAACTAGTATACAATTTAAACCTTTATAAGGAAACTTATACTATCAGAGATCAAACTTAGATAAGATTTCACATGCTTATTTCAACTATCATTCTATCATCTAATCTATGTATCACATATCTTGATAAGGCTCTAGACATCTAATCTAGACTACTCTCTCTCTTCTAGACTGATGTCACTCCCTTTCACTTAGGTTGCATGAACACTAACTACTCTCCAGTGTGAGGGACACATTTTCATATTTACATATATATAATAAAATATTATATAGTTTTTCTTTGAGAAAGAAGGCGTCAGAGAAAACTGTCGAGGCTCGAGCCGATTGGAAAACAAAACCAAATCAGCAAAAATCGAGTGTCCCACACACAGTAGATAGTCCAGTGCCATGTCATCTAGTGAAATGGTGAGAACATGGTGTAGATTAGTGTAGCTACCCAATACATATGAGCTCTATATGGAAAGGGTTTCTCACACTTGTCTAAACCTAGTTCTCGAACATCTAGGTTCTAACTTAGAGGCTAAGTCAAACCTTATTCCTATAGAACAACTTACTAAGTTTTTAGGGTTTAAAGTGAAAGGTGAGATTTAGGTTTAATGTTTCATGGTGAGAAATTGTTAGGCGTAGCTATTGTTCATGCTCTGATACCAACTGTAACGCCTGGGCCCACTGCCCTAGGCTCTAGTAGAGTTTCAGGATTGACGACTAGCCCCACAGACCACCACTAGCCTTAACTGCGCACTTTGTCCACACCGACACGTATACCAGGATCAACTTCCCGACTGGTCACCCATCCTAGTACTACTATGGGTTGAGCACGCTTAACCGCATAGTTCTTTAGAGATGGGCTCCCGGAAAAGGAGGTGCACCTTGGTGATATGGGTAGTCCAATCATTCCTTTTAAGATCATGTTATCCAAGGCCTCAAATCCTGGGATGTTACAATCTCCCCCACTTAGACTCTTGACGTCCTCATCAAGGCTCAACTATATGGCCTCATAATCTGACCCCATTTCAGTGCAGACCCACAATGGCCCATGGACACCCAGCTCCCGTCCACAGCTACCAGCGCAAGGGCGACTCCATCTCGTCTCTACGGATAGCCCTTTCCAACTTGCCTGGACCGCACGGGTCAAGACTGACATGCCACATGCCCATGTGGGCCCCACCTACTGAAGGGGTTATGGCTCTGATACCAACTGTGATGTCCCCAGATTTTGGTTTCTCCAAACCCTATTGGGAATGAGATGTCAGAATCCGAAAACATCATCCAATCATATCAGAGAGCGATGCGGAAGCATAATACGCATACATGAACATACAACCATAACATTCTCAACATTCAACATGTAAATTTATACAACATGAATTTATTACCCAATGGTTTATAATTACATATTGAATGAAAGTTCCACAATCTAAGGACATGTATGCTAAACTAGGATCTACACAATAGGTACAACCCGAATAGCTGCCCACTCCCATCTTTTTCCTCCCATGCTATCTCTGAACCTAAAACATACGTGAAACAACGAATCAACACACAAGGTGTTGTGTACGTGGGTAGAAAGATACATACTAATATGTTTGCATAATTGAAATAACTTGAGAAAGAAAGATTAAAAGAAAACATTATTTAAAGCGATAATGAGGTAAACATTCCTTTTATTACATTCACTTTGATGCAGTTGTACGACACATACTTGCACTTGACTTACATCTAGTGTGGGCAATATAGTATCATCGTACATCTAACATGGGCCAAGGAATCATACATCCATGTTAGGAAACATACATCCACACCAGGCTATGTGCTCTAGTAGCTACAACCCATCATACTCATTTATGTGCTATTAGATTTGGCGAAGTATAACTCATACTAGTTCAACCAAGCAATCATATCCAAATACGAGCATTCAAGATATCACATATCAAATGCAACCAGAAAACTAGTCATATACTTAATAAATCCCACGTACCTGAGTTCAGAGATTCCTATTTACATTCTAGATCATCTACATATCTGGTCAGCACCTGATTAATAACAAAATCATATACTAGCATCAGATTCTCATCATCTTAACCCTAGTCGTGTTCATTAGGGTTTATATTATCTCATTAGGATATTCCAACGTTTACTTGCATTATTGTCTTATATTTATCTTACTGATGTCATTTTCCAGATTATGATCCATTATCTGAATATTAGGTTCCATATTCTATTTTTGTGCACATATTAACCCTAGGTTACATCATTAACCTAGATTAGGGTTTTAAAGCATGTATTAAGATTCATCTTCATATAACATGGATTCTCTTCATCATTATGATCTCATAATTACAAATGAAGTTCCATATACTGATATGACCTTACTCTGTGAATTTCATCATTTATTGAGCAGGTATGCATTTAATACATTATCTTTAGTGTTATTAGCCCTAATTAGCCATAATAATCAAATTATATGGTTTCATACATCAACATGACCATATTTGACATCTTATGCATTATAAACATGATTATAGACTTACTATCATTTTCCATAATTTAATAGCATCATTTGATATTTATTACTCCTAAACTAAGCATTTTACAACTAATAAGATATCACTGATATTAGTGCATCAAAAGCCTGATATTATGATTTCATATTTTCTACACATTTTTTTGAGAATTTAGGTACCTTATTTGTATTTTTCAGACATTCGAGCTATTTTCTATGAATTTTGGAAGATCTGGACATTACTAAACTATTTACCTCTTTCGGCCACTCAGGAACCACCACGTGGCCACTAGGACGCCTCCTGGCTCTTGTTTGGGTCACAAGCGGGCCGACCGATTCAATCTGGTTCTCTTGGTTTGGCTAGACCGCCCACTACCTCCTTTTCTTGCTTCTTTTCTCGCGATCCACACGAGGCGTCTGCCTTATGTGCAACCTGGCTGTTGCTTGAGGGAGGCCCCGTTCTGGGCGATCCGGCGCTCCACGATCTCAAGCGTCAAGCCGCCGCCGCCGTGACTCCAAGGAGAGCGAGCCAAGGCCATAACCTTCCCCGCCCTAAGGATGGCTTACCAGAACATCCACAAACACCTCTAACCGTCATCCAGGAGGGATTGCAGAAACTGGGATCTCTTCTCGCAGAATCGACCCTTCTCCTTCAGTTCTCGCATTCTCCATCTCCTGAGAGTGCGAGCATCATCACACTGGAAGAACTCCAGCCGGAGAGCATCCTCTGCCTCCGGCCAAAGGTGGTGCCAAGAGCTGCTCGTTTGGGATCTACTTGCTGGTCTGACCTACAATCTCCTATCCCCTCTTTCACGACCTCCGTGTGGAACCATCCTTCCAGGTAAGCACCACCGCAAGGAAGGAAGCGGCAAGGCATGGGCAGCAGCCGGGAGCTCCTCGACACAGATTTGGTCCTCGCTTCTCCTCAGCTATCATCTCTCTCGACCCGCTCTCTTTCTCTCCCGCTATCCTTCCTAGTCGTCGTAGAACAGGGCACCGCCATGGAGCAGACTCCTGACAAGCCACCTTCACATCTCGACGTGCTAGTCATCAGATGATGGTCCTGGGAGACCTTCTAGGTATTGGCACACCACTGTGAGCACCCTCGACGTCTGGAAAGGGATCATGGACATACAAGACCTCCGCTATGGATCTGTGGCGGAGGAAGCTCTGTGAAATTGGGGCTTTGCTTCTTCGCCACCGTCTTACACAATCGATGCTCCAGGAAGACATCCCAGGTTTTGTTGAATTTGGAATGACCACAAGGCAGAGTTTCTATAAGTTGTAGCTTCTCCAGTGAGCACGTGACATTATAGCTTTCTTTGTCAATAGGTGTCCGCAGAACGCTTTGGAGAGGGAGAAATGGGAGGTAGCTAGATCTATCACATATGGCCACCTGATGCCTCGAGTGAGAGGTTGTTGAGTGGGAGTGAGGTGGTGAGGATTTCTCGGTTAGGAGATCACACTGATCTGTTGTTTGTTCTCTATCTGGTGCGACTGATTCATAGCCTGGTCATATCCCCCTGATCCGTAATTGATGGAGTTTGGGGATGACCGGTTCTCTGGATCATTGGCTCCCAACCAGTAAAAGGATGCATGACATGAGTATGTCACAGACCTAGGTACTAGATACTTAAAGGAGCAAAGTCCGATTAAAAAAAAATATCATCAATATCCCCAATTTCAAATAGTTGCATCTCTTCGTAGAAATCTCCAAACATTCTTAATTTTTTTGACATAGGCTCACAAAAACCTAAAGTAGATTCTATTAAAGTTTGAGACTCAAGGTCTATTATTTATTCATGCATATAGATTCTGCAACCAACCTCATAAAAAGGTAAATTTACCTTGAATTCAATTCAAATAATCATAAAATCTTGATTCTAAAAGTCCAGAAGCACTTATTATGATACTAATACCTCAAAGTTCATTAATATATCACTTGAGATTATCGATACTATTAAACGGGTCCCATGGACTCATATGTACCCAAATCAATTTAATCAAACCTATTCATCATACTTGAACTCAAATAATATTTGAATTGTCAATTGCATATATAGTTACACTTTTTGGGTGGAAATATACAATGATTGAACAACCAATTCCTCAATTTGGTATCAATCATCTTCATGACACTCATGGTCTTAAAACACTATATTGGGTATCATAATACTAAAATCAGGTTCATCACATTCCCCCCACCTTATAAGGAATTTCATCCTCGAAATTCAATTAATCTCATACTTAAGTGGTAATCATAAAGTTCAACTTCATATAGGTCACCAATTCTAGGTTCCAAAGACCACCATAATTGCATGTACTCTAAGTTGTCAGCTTAGAGTCCAAAGATTATTGGGTGTGTCCACCCCACCTTATATATGAGGAAGCATCACTTAATGTCTTGTCCGTAACATGACATTATGATATCTTAGGGTGACATCATCTCTAAGGGTACATGTTTTGTTCATACTTTTAATGTTCGGGAGGAATTTGTTTATATGCCATGAATTCAGATCGTTCAAATCTAACATCATTAATATGTTTTATTATCAACATCTTACAATGATTTCAGCATTAGAGGGGATTTATCTTCATTCTTGACATTAGGATTTTTCTACATAAGAAGGGCTTACTTAACATGCTTGACCATTAGGGTTTCACCCAATGGCGTGATATTCATACTCAACTTAGAAGCATACATTGAGAAGGATCAAAGTTATGTACTATATTTCTGATCATATATCCTATGATCCAAAGATATCTTTATATCAAGTTCATGAGTTCAACTTTTTATGTCTTGCATGCATTATGTGAAGGAAAAAAAAGAGAATATACTAAGTTTATCCCATGATCTCAGCATCATATCTTTCATGTTTCACATGAAGGGGAAGAGAATATTTTTAAAGTCAAACTTATCATGATTTCAATCTTTGGTACTACATGTATGATATAGGGGTAATACGGAATAGGTCAAGCTTATACGAGTGACTCCTCATATATAAATCATCTATATAGCTCAAGTGAGGTTTCTATCATCATATATTAAGAAAGAGAAGAAGGGAGAACATGTATTTTGAGTATCTTTTGCACAAAGAATCATACTCTCATAACTAGAGTTCATATATTACCTCACTTGCAACTAATGATGAGATTCACAAAATATGTCACTCTAGCTAGGACCTAACTCAGCCAAAGGATTGACTTTATCATATGGGTCATCTACCCATCCTTTTATTTTACCCAATTCTCACATATAGATTTGAGTCATGCATAAGGACTCAACTCAACACTTAAGAGTACTCTAGTGTAGGAATTTGTTTTAACACATATATCATTTATTGGAGGCTAGGTCCTATGACCTTCTCCTTGTGGGTCTTACTCTCTCTAGAGTTCACCACATATCTCATCCTACCACTAGACATCCTCCGTGTATAAGAGCTTGAGGCTCATGCATACTCATCTCTATCTTAACTTAGCTTATCTTAAGTAGGAAAAGGGAATGTACTTTCGTCATCAAGATTTTGTTTAAATTCTCCAAAATTGGATTCAACTAGTATACAATTTAAACCTTTATAAGGAAACTTATACTATCAGAGATCAAACTTAGATAAGATTTCACATGCTTATTTCAACTATCATTCTATCATCAAATCTATGTATCACATATCTTGATAAGGCTCTAGACATCTAATCTAGTCTACTCTCTCTCTTCTAGACTGATGTCACTCCCTTTCACTTAGGTTGCATGAACACTAACTACTATCCCGTGTGAGGGACACATTTTCATATTTACATATATATAATAAAATATTATATAGTTTTTCTTCGAGAAAGAAGGCGTCAGAGAAAACTGTCGAGGCTCGAGCCGATTGGAAAACAAAACCAAATCAACAAAAATCGAGTGTCCCACACACAATAGATAGTCCAGTGCCATGTCATCTAGTGAAATGGTGAGAACATGGTGTAGATTAGTGTAGCTACCCAATACATATGAGCTTTATATGGAAAGGGTTTCTCACACTTGTCTAAACCTAGTTCTCGAACATCTAGGTTCTAACTTAGAGGCTAAGTCAAACCTTATTCCTATAAAACAACTTACTAAGTTTCTAGGGTTTAAAGTGAAAGGTGAGATTTAGGTTTAATGTTTCATGGTGAGCAATTGTTAGGCGTAGCTATTGTTCATGCTCTGATACCAACTGTAATGCCTGGGCCCACTGCCCTAGGCTCTAGTAGAGTTTCAGGAATGATGAGTGGCCCCACAGACCACCACTAGCCTTAACTGCGCACTTTGTCCACACTGACGCGCAAGCCAGGATCAACTTCCCGACTGGTCACCCATCCTAGTACTACTCTGGGCTGAGCACGCTTAACCGTAGAGTTCTTTAGAGATGGGCTCCCGGAAAAGGAGGTGCACCTTGGTGATATGGGTAGTCCAATCATTCCTTTTAAGATCATGTTATCCAAGGCCTCAAATCCTGGGATGTTACAATCTCCCCCACTTAGACTCTTGACGTCCTCATCAAGGCTCAACTATATGGCCTCATAATCTGACCCCATTTCAGTGCAGACCCACAATGGCCCATGGACACCCAGCTCCCGTCCACAGCTACCAGCGCAAGGGAGGCTCCATCTCGTCTCTACGGATAGCCCTTTCCAACTTACCTGGACCGCACAGCTCAAGACTGACATGCCACATGCCCATGTGGGCCCCACCTACTCGAGGGGTTAGGGCTCTGATACCAACTGTGACGTCCCCGGATTTTGGTTTCTCCAAACCCTATTGGGAATGAGATGTCAGAATCTGAAAACATCATCCAATCATATCAGAGGGCGATGTGGAAGCATAATACGCATACATGAACATACAACCATAACATTCTCAACATTCAACATGTAAATTTATACAACATGAATTTATTACACAATGGTTTATAATTACATATTGAATGAAAGTTCCACAATCTAAGGACATGTATGCTAAACTAGGATCTACACAATAGGTACAACTTGAACAGCTGCTCACTCCCATCTTTTTCCTCCCATGCTATCTCTGAACCTAAAACATACGTGAAACAACGAATCAACACACAAGATGTTGTGTATGTGGGTAGAAAGATACATACTAATATGTTTGCATAATTGAAATAACTTGAGAAACAAATATTAAAAGAAAACATTATTTAAAGCGATAATCAGGTAAACATTACTTTTATTACATTCACTTTGATGCAGTTGTACTACACATACTTGCACTTGACTTACATCTAGTGTGGGAAATATAGTATCATCGTACATCTAACATGGGCCAAGGAATCATACATCCATGTTAGGCAACATACATCCACACCAGGCTATGTGCTCTAGTAGCTACAACCCATCATACTCATTTATGTGCTATTAGATTTGGCGAAGTATAACTCATACTAGTTCAACCAAGCAATCATCTCCAAATATGAGCATTCAAGATATCACATATCATATGCAACCAGAAAACTAGTCATATACTTAATAAATTCCACGTACCTGAGTTCAGAGATTCCTATTTACATTCTGGATCATCTACATATCTGGTCAGCACCTGATTAATAACAAAATCATATACTAGCATCACATTCTCATCATCTTAACCCTAGTCATGTTCATTAGGGTTTATATTATCTCATTAGGATATTCCAACGTTTACTTGCATTATTGTCTTATATTTATCTTACTGACGTCATTTTCCAGATTATGATCCATTATCTGAATATTAGGTTCGATATTCTATTTTTGTGCACATATTAACCCTAGGTTACATCATTAACCTAGATTAGGGTTTTAAATCATGTATTAAGATTCATCTTCATATAACATGGATTCTCTTCATCATTATGATCTCATAATTAAAAATGAAGTTCCATATACTGATATGACCTTACTCTGTGAATTTCATCATTTATTGAGCAGGTATGCATTTAATACATTATCTTTAGTGTTATTAGCCCTAATTAGCCATAATAATCAAATTATATGGTTTCATACATCAACATGACCATATTTGACATCTTATGCATTATAAACATGATTATAGACTTACTATCATTTTTCCATAATTTAATAGCATCATTTGATATTTATTACTCCTGAACTAAGCATTTTACAACTAATACGATATCACTGATATTAGTGCATCAAAAGCCTGATATTATGATTTCATATTGTTCTACACATTTTTCTGAGAATTTAGGTACCTTATTTGTATTTTTTAGACATTCAAGCTATTTTCTACGAATTTTGGAAGATCTGAACATTACTAAACTATTAACCTCTTTCGGCCACTCAGAACCCGCCATGTGGCCACTAGGGCACCTCCTAGCTCTTTTTTGGGTCACAGGCAGGCCGGCCGATTCAATCTGGTTCTCTTGGTTTGGCTAGACCACCCACTACCTCCTTTTCTTGCTTCTTTTCTCGCGATCCACACGAGGCGTCTGCCTTCTGTGCAACCTGGCCGCTGCTTGAGGGAGGCCCCGTTCTGGGCGATCCGGCGCTCCACGAACTCAGGCGTCAAGCCGCCGCCGCCGTGACTCCAAGGAGAGCGAGCCAAGGACATAACCTTCCCCGCCCTTCGGATGGCTTACCAGAACATCCACAAACACCTCTGACCATCATCCAGGAGGGATTGCAGAAATTGGGATCTCTTCTCGCAGAATCGACCCTTCTCCTTCAGTTCTCGTGTTCTCCATCTCCTGAGTGTGTGAGCATCATCACACTGGAAGAACTCTGGTCGGCGAGCATCCTCTTCCTCCACCCAAAGGTGGTGCCAAGAGCTGCTCGTTTGGGATCTACTTGCTGGTCTGACCTACAATCTCCTATCCCCTCTTTCACGACCTCCGTGTGGAACCATCCTTCCAGGTAAGCCCCGCCGCAAGGAAGGAAGTGGCAAGGCATGGGCAGCGGCTGGGAGCTCCTCAACACAGATTTGGTCCTCGCTTCTCCTCAGCTATCATCTCTCTCGACCTGCTGTCTTTCTCTCCCGCTATCCTTCCTAGTCATCGTCGAACAGGGCGCCGCCGTGGAGCAGACTCCTGACGAGCCACCTTCACATCTCGACGCTCTAGTCATCAGATGATGGTCCTACGAGACCTTCTAGGTATTGGCACACCATTGTGAGCACCCTCGACGTCTGGAGAGGGATCATGGACCCACGATACCTCCACTATGGATCTGTGGTGGAGGAAGCTCTATGAAATTGGGGCTTTGCTTCTTCGCCACCGTCTTACACAATCGATGCTCCAGGAAGACATCCCAGGTTTTGTTGAATTTGGAATGACCACAAGGCAGGGTCTCTATAAGTTGTAGCTTCTCCAGCGAGCACCTGGCATTATAGCTTTCTTTATCAATAGGTGTCTGCAGAACGCTTTGGAGAGGGAGAAATGGGAGGTAGCTAGATCTCTCACATATGGCCACCTGATGCCTCGAGTGAGAGGTTGTTGAGTGGGAGTGAGGTGGTGAGGATTTCTCGGTTAGGAGATCACACTGATCTGTTGTTTGTTCTCTATCTGGTGCGACTGATTCACAGCCTGGTCATATCCCCCTGATCCGTAATTGATGGAGGTTGGGGATGACTGGTTCTCTGGATCACTGGCTCCCAACCAGTAAAAGGATGCGTGACATGAGTATGTCACATACCTAGGTACTAGATACTTAAAGGAGCAAAGTCCGATTAAAAAAAAATATCATCAATATTCCCAATTTCAAATAGTTGCATCTCTTCGTAGAAATCTCCAAACATTCTTAATTTTTTTGACATAGGCTCAAAAAAACCTAAAGTAGATTCTATTAAAGTTTGAGACTCAAGGTCTATTATTTATTCATGCATATAGATTCTGCAACCAACCTCATAAAAAGGTAAATTTACCTTGAATTCAATTCAAATAATCATAAAATCTTGATTCTAAAAGTCCAGAAGCACTTATTATGATACTAATACCTCAAAGTTCATTAATATATCACTTGAGGTTATCGGTACTATTAAACGGGTCCCATGGACTCATATGTACCCAAATCAATTTAATCAAACCTATTCATCATACTTGAACTCAAATAATATTTGAATTGTCAATTGCATATATAGTTACACTTTTTGGGTGGAAATATACAATGATTGAAAAACCAATTCCTCAATTTGGTATCAATCATCTACATGACACTCATGGTCTTAAAACACTATATTGGGTATCATAATCCTAAAATCAGGTTCATCACAGGTCATCTAAGGTTTCCTTCAATCAATCAATCGATTGTAGGGTTTGTACTCATTGATCCATCCAATATTGGGACCATTGAAAGTACATCAACTACAACCCTTGTATCTCCATCCATCCATGACTCCATTTGACCTCAAACGGTCTTGAGACCATTTGACCTCAAATGGTCTTGAGACCGTTTGAGCCATTCAACATTGAAATTGACTCAATCGATTTAGGGTTTCAACCAAATCAATCAAATTAGGGTTTGTAATCAATGGATCACCCATTATTGAATCCATTATAATTAAATCAATTTGAGCCATTGGATCTTCATCATCCACATCAGCAATTGACCCCAAACGGTCTTGAGACCGTTTAACCTCAAACGGTCTTGAGACCGTTTGATCACCAAACGATCTTGAGACCGGTTGGTCATCAACTTTGCAAACCGTTTACTCAAGATATTAATTGAGGTGTGTGCTAAGATGATATCATCATCTTCAAGCTACAAACCTTCGAAATTTTCTGTGATTCTTAGGGTGATTTCAACAATTAATCAAAAGGAAAATCGTTAATGAAAAAGGAATCAACACATGATGAAGATATGGAATCAATAATGATATTTAAGGGTTCAAGTTATATAACCCTCCTTCAAAGTTGAATCCAAGCTTCAAGATTCACGTCCTTAATGGTGAATGAAGCTTTCTCAACTATCCAAGGTCCGTTCTCAAGTCTTTGAGTGAAAAGATTGGCTAAAGTTGAAGATTAAATGGAGAAAGGAAGAAAATAAGCATTGAATTTCGATTTCCACCATGAAATAAAGGTTGAAGATGATTATGGAGCTTACCTACAGGTTGGGATACGTCCTCCTATTGCTCCTAAGCTTCCTTGTGCACGACCAAAGCAAGGAAAGAAATAAGAGTCGAAAAAGAATCTTTCATGTGGGTGAAAAATGGGATATATGTAAGAAAATTTCAAGAGAGAGAAAGTAATAGAAAATTCCTTCAACTCCAAAAATTGGTGCCACTTATCCCCCTCACTTACTTTCATACGAAGCCATTATACTCTCCTTCAAAAATCTCTTCTTTATCCATGAATTAAAGAAAACAAATTAAGCACCTTAATCAATATAATAATAATATCCAAAAATGAGTGGATATTACTTTTTCTTTAACTAATGTGAGTGGGCTCTCCACTCACTTTAGATATTTCGTTGACTTTGCAAGGAATAAGGAATTCCATACTTATACAAATTCAACCATCACATTTTTGTTTGAATAGCACTTCCATTAATATATTTATTTTTGCATTAAATTGAATTTAGGGTTTCAATTATGCTTAAATCTTGATTATTTTAATATCAAGATTCTCTCTCCTCCAAAGAGATTCAAATGAGATGCCCCTCTGATTTTATTGTCTAAAATTGATACCAAGAAACATTAGGGATTCTCTATAATTGGTATTTTGCATATTGAACCCTAGGTTTTGGGTAATTTGCACATTACACCAAAACTAGGTTTTAATGCACAAACATTGCTTAACAAGCTCTTTCTTGGTGCTCAGGCTACCACAAGCCATACCTCTGCATCATTTTCATTCTTGTGATGCTTCAACACTTTAGGAACACTTTATCATGTAACATATGCAAGTTAACCCATCAACTTAGGTAATTTGCACTTTAGTCCAAAACAAGTAAAACATTGTTTCAACATTATTCAAAAAGGACTAAAATTGAAACATAAGTTCCTCTCGATCCTTAATTACTTTTCAAAGGATAAAGACAAGGATATAAATGACTTAAGCAAAACCTCTGGGGTTAAGTCTTAACCCAGGTCAGGGATGTTACAGTCCAGTTGCTCACCTAAAAAAAGGTTTGGCAAAGCACACAGATGAGACCCCAAGTTCTGGAAATATGATATAACATCTAAAACATCTATTACTTACCATATAAAATATGTGAAGGAAATAGTTAATCAATTAAGTATGTCACTAGTAGTATATTAAGAGGTACATCCTTATCCAACTACACTAACATCAAGGAAACCTACAACCATGTTATATAGCATATACATTTCAAACCTATACATGAACTTATCATTTTAAGAGCCAAAACATGTATAACACCAATTTAACCAAAATAGTCATGCTAATTGGATGAGATGTATTTTATATGTACTGAGTGAATTAAAGTGTATCACTCAATCTTCTAAATAGAAAGACATTCTAGAAATATGTAAAACATCTAAGAATATTAAACTCCCTAGATATCTCGACACAATCTTTGGATAAAGCAAGATAACCAAAAGGTAGGGATCCTACTGGCTAGTCTGTGGTGGATATATGCTTAACAATGTATCCACCAATTTAAAGTCGACATTGGGTACACAACTCGTGATTCCAATCATAGGGGAATAACCCTCCATGCCACATGTCATTTCATCATCTCATTTCTCATACATTTCCATCAGACTGTCGACATTTTCTGAGTCCCAAACACTACTTAAAGAGAATATGGTGTAACATCCCTAAGAGTCCCCATATATTCACTAATATATGGCTCTGAGCATTTTCTCACAACTTCTTGTTGATATGAGATTACTCATTCCCATACTCCCCTTAAAAACCTAGGAGAATAGACCTACAAACTCAAGGCTCATCAACTTATTTTTCTCTTTAATTATTATATTCATCACCCTACAAACATTCAACTAGGACAGTATACAACCTAATAGAAATAAATAAGTAATTATGTAGTAAAAACTTAAAAACATATACAAAAGTTTAATCTTGAGATTCTAACTTCTCAAGGAAAGGAACATATACCACACCTATAGCAATACTGAGACATTTCCCATAACTCGATCCCCTAAGATAGGCATAATAGGTTTACTATGCCATCATTTGTTTTACCTCCAATCACTGTTCACCAGACATGATGAAGTTCATTATGAACTCTCCTTTCCCATTAAAGGAGTTGTAAAGGCATATACTTATGGTGTTCACTTGACAGAAACAATTTACATATTAGCATCCTACATGCATGTATATCATATCACAAAACAAAAGAAGAAATCTTTAACTTATAAAGTCATTAGAAGTTGTATCTATACCAAGAAATAATGGATCACCATATTTTAATGTAATAAGGGGCACTCATGATATGTAATCCCAACATACAAGTATATACCATATTTTAGAATTTTTTAAACAATTTGACAACAAGATCTCAACATGCAAGCATATACTAGGAAATAAATGAGTCTAAGGTTATAAAACTCACCTGAAAAAGAAGAAATAAGTCTTCTCTAAAATAATGAGTGTGAAGCTCCAAGCTTAATGAAAAACGCTAGTGTAAAAATGAAACTCTCCAAGATATGAGCTCCTCCCCTCTGATGCAATCTATAGCAGTCGGTCCACATCCTAGAAGCAACTAGGAAAGGACAAAAAAGGTGTAATAGGGTGTCACACTCTACAACCAAGCCCTAGTATAGACCACCTAAAACATCCACGAATACCAAGAAAACAAAACATCATCAAAACATCACAAGATTGGGGTTCTACTTACTAGGATCTAAGCCTACAAGCCATCGAATGGCTTGCCATACATCAGAAGAGAAGAGAGAAAAGGTAGAGAACATCAGAGGTGAAGACCAATGAATGTTGGAATCTCATCAGTTGTCACTCTACAATAACACTTCAAGATTTAGCTTGAACAAATGAGGCAAGAAGGGAAGGCAAGGGTGTATATGTATCACCAAAGAAAGTAATCAAATTGTACTTCTCATATGTTAGAGTGTTGTACCTTTCTCAGTCAGTCGTCTCATCAATAGATGGACCTCGACGCTCCATCAGTAGACACATCCACAAGACTGATGGGTAGATGTGAGTAAAAAACCCATCGATCATTGCCACTAGTTCGAGCCCTTCCTAAAACCATCATGAGACACATATTAGGTTCATCATCGATAGAGCATTCATACAAGAAATTGGTATGTGGAGTAGGCTTACATTGGTCCTCAAGTGATGTAAACACACCTCTCAGTCAACTAGTTGTACCATCAATAGTCAAATAAAGGAAACATAGAAGGTCATACAACCACCCACTTTTATCAGTCATGTAAATCCAGGTATGCAACTCAATCTTCCCTTTTTCTGGCCCATTTATAATCATGTTAGTATTAAATTCCTTTCCCTATAATTATGCAAACTAAGAGTAACTGGAGCCAACAAAATATGATATTTTAACAAATCACCTTTTCTATTAATGTTATTATAAATAAATTACTTAAATCTTCAATAGGGAACTAATTATACAAATTCATTGATTAATTATTGTTGACCCTAATTTGACACTCTAAAATTAAACAAAGTCTAGTTGATGAAAGAAACATAAAAAGTATGAAATAATGTATCAAATTGTTTAAGAAAGGCATTGATTACAATAATTAAGAACTTAAATTACAATTAAGAAATAAAATTCCAAATGTTTCTAGAATTTGAAATTAACAAGAAAAATTTGATCCCTCATATCTTATGTATTATATCTCTAATTTTTCATGTCAATGAATACTTAATTTCCCTCTCAATCTAATATTGAAAGGAAATAATTAATTGTCCTAGTTTTAATTAACCTAATCTCTCAATGTGTTGAATCAACATGGTCCTCTTAATTTATATGTAATGCCTCCATTATTTTACCTTGAACGTGATTAGTTCTTCTCCTCTCTATGTGACACTCTATAACAATTCCCCCTTCATTTAGTGGATCATAGTTCTTCATCCTGTCATTTCCTTCTCTTCCTCCTCTACTTTTCCATTCCTCTTCATCATCTTTTCACAACCCTAAGACCTAGATGCCCTAGATCCTTCTTCTCCAGTGCACTAGTAATGGTGAGAATTTGGATGCCTACCTTCACAGTGAGAGGGCACTGCCAGCATCAACCTCACTACCACAAGTGATTCAACTAGTCACCCAAAGACAACACACCTCCTTCCTTTTTTCTCTACTAGGGCTGTCACCACCTCTAGACCAAGTCAATCCACCACTACCACCTATAAGGTTGCAACTTTTAGATGCAAGACAACACTCTGAAGCTTTCCCTCAGAAGTAATCTTGTCTGCACCACTACCTTTCACCCCTTGCATGGACTAATAATAGTTTTCTACTATGGATCTACAGACTGTTGCCAACAGTGCAATCTCCACCCCATATAACCATGGAAGCATCACAGGAACCCGTTGATAAAAACTAGTCCTTCATATGTTCTAGATGAAAAAATGAAGGAAGATATGCACTCCTTCTGATGACATGGTCATCTACCTCAAAGGCACACACAACATAATATTCCAAGGATGAGTCTCTCTCTCTATGTCAAACAATTTTTCAAGAAGGTGAGTATAAAATCTCTTGTTCCCTAGCATACACCAAACCCCAAAACATCTATAACATGAAACACGTCCTTATCCAGTGCTAAGGTTCCAAACTCCAATAACCTCAACATCATACCTATAGGAAATCCCCCAAACAACTACTAACCTCATATTGAGTCAAAGAAGCTTTTGTTTGTGATAAATTATCGGAGGTGTTTCTTTCAACTTTAGGTGGTTTTGCATATGGGGTATATCCAAGATGAAGTCAACCAAGACCACAAGTGTAGACTTAGTGATCAATTTGTATTATATCATAGATGCCAATGATCTTTTCCTATATTGATAATTAGATTCTAGTTGATTGTAGTGAGAAGAAGAGACACAAACAAAAGTGATAACCATATAGTAGTTATATTATCTATATGGTATTTGTATATACATACACCTAGTCGTGTATTAACAAGAATCTTGTTGAGCATACTTGTCATGAAAGTATATAAACTTATGAGTGAATAGTTATATGTTTCTATTATTAACTTTGCTAACTATATCTTTCTAATGCCTAATACAAAAGAGATTATAGAGTGATACTTAAGAAATGCATAATCTAAACTATTATTTTGACTCTAGCTCATCAACCTCTAAAATAATGTATATAAAATAGTGCATTTGTATCAGTGTATAAGGAGTATGTAATCTAGCATATGCACCTATTAAATTTATTTTTTAGGAAAATGATTAATTGATAAAATTCAAATAAGAATATAAATAATAATCCAGATGTTTATTTGAGGTCAAACTTACATCTGAATATTTAATAGGTTGTACACTGCTTAATGTCTTGATGTACCTACTCTAAATTTCATTTTAGTATGTGAATCAACTTTAGTTTATATAAGTGATAGTATATACTTGTATTCATATACCTCTTGATATCTAGGTATGAGTATATGACTAATAAATATAAAGTCATTATGGACTAAACCCTATATATTCCAAGTATAGACTTCTAGTAACTACTAGCTAACTTATTCAATAGCCTTATATATGGGTACCCTCAAGATTTAAAACCCTATCTCAACATTAGACAATCAAATACTATTTTTATATATACTTTCAATTCTAAATCGACAATTATGGAATCATGTGTATAAAACACTTTAAGGTTAAGAAGGAGAAATGATTCATATCATCCCTAGAACTGGGGTTAGTCAAGAAGATCAGGCATGTGCAAATACCTATTTATATTCGGTCATTTAGTTCACTATGATTCCTAATTTCTGAAAATGAGGAAATATCCTTTATTTGATCCATCTTGTTATTCCATTTGGAAATTCTTGTATCCATAGATTCTGTAATCTAAATTCATTAAACGTAGGGTATATGGTCTCACTTAACTTGCTATTTTTATATTAAAATATGAATGAACTATATGTCTTGTTTCTCAATTTATGTATCTTGCATGTTAGACCATTTATCTAGAGTAGTGCATATGGTCACAACCAATCATATATTAGGGATTGTGTATTCTTTCTAGGGTGTGCGTGTTGGGAAATTGGCATGATAAATAATGCAACATGAATAAAATTTAATGCATGATTCCCTAATCAGTGAGACCGTGTCAATAACAATGTATCTTGGAAAGAGGATAACAAGAGTTATACCTGGTCCTGGAGTAAGTCTAGCGACAACTCTTGATACAATATTATGTGTCTTTTTCTTCAAAGTTGCAACTTGCTTCTTCTTCAGGCAACACTTGAGTAGCCATCATCAATGACCTCCTGGTGCAACACCACGGACTATAATTGATGGTGTCCTCCTAGCAGCTAAAACCATCTTGCCTCTAGAGTAGTCCATGCAGACCAGTAAGGTCTCCACGTTGCACTACTAGAGCCAACAAGATGGCTTTGTCCCTTCGAATGTCAACCTGATAGAGTTGATTCACTCTCCCAGTTGTCTCTCCTTAGATATCCCTCCCTTTTATGGGTAGGACTTTCTTCGGCTCTCTTTGTTACCACAACCAGAGAGGACTACAACTGTTAGAGCTTATGTTTGTGTTTGGGAAGCCCCCAATACCCCTCTAGTTAAGAGGGCCATGGTCAGGGTTTTCAATCCATCTGGGAGTCAAAGAGATGGAATTTCATGATTTTTCTAGAAGCTACAAATGGTGAATTGATCGGTTCACTCTCCAACTGGTCAGCTCAAAGGTGAGCCCGTTAGTTCATCTCTTGAACCTATCATTTCATGTAGTTTCATGTTCTGAATCAAATTGACATTCAATATACAATTAATGTAAAACATGATATCATCATCAATCCTTGATCCAATCAAATGGATCATTGAACCAGATAGTTCATCACATCAACCGGTCATCTCGAACCTTAAGCTAGTTGGTTCACTTAGTGAACTAGTTGGTTCATGCCCTAGTTCAACCATTGATCTGCCAATGTTGTTTCCAATTAACCTGATACTCCAACTGATCAGTTCAACACTAGAATAGGTTGGTTCAAAGTCCCGTCAGTCAATTTTGAACCATTGTTTCTTAAATTGAATACCTAAACACTTTTAGTAATCAAGTTAAACATCATTCATGAATAAACTCCTATTCCATGTGCATCCTATGTGTGTGACCCTATAGGCCCCAAATTACATTGGAAATGAATGTAGATAACCAATTTCTGACATCACAAGAAATGAGCGGTATCTAGAACACATCATTGCTGCCCAAGTAATTCAAAAAGTTGGAGAACAAATTCAACCTACAATCTGTGATCAATGTTACCATGATTGTATAGTTCTTTTATCTCTAATATCTGGCTTGAACTTGAGGCATGGAATTGTCATCCTTCAACATTCAATCCATGTTCCTTGAACTAGAGCAGACCATATGAGATGCATGTGAGCTCACATATCACATATTTAGTCACATGAGTATGGCCACACATTTCTCAATATCAATTATTAAGTGGCCTGGATATCTTGTAGGAGGGAAAAATCCCATTTACATCACCCATATTCAATCCCCATGTGCCATAATGCACATGAGCATCACCTTTATGGAAACCCTTATTCAAGTTTATGTTTGATGGTGTCTAAGCACATCAAACGACATGTGATGAGTGCAATGACTTTAGGTCTAAGAACTACAATCACCACTATCAGTATGAGAGATGATTCAGACTACCACTCCATGGTATCCATGTATCAGTCTCAATGTGAATCTGTCTGATACACTATTGTTTAACATGTACTTCTGTGCTTGACTTGATATTATATATAATGACTAATGAGACTCTATCAAGAATCAACACACACTCTAGTCTTATGTAACTTTCATCTATTTTTCTTCCACTATAATATCTGACTGGGACATAACAAGAATGTATGTACTCTTTTCATACATATGATCTCATTGTTTAGGTCCTCAACCTGAAGACATATGTCATTGAGTAGAATCATTATTTAGACATCTACTATGTTTGTGTCATCATCTCATGATTGATGCAAACATAATAGATTGAATTACCTTTATCATTATCAAATCTAATACCACATTCCAATCATCATATGATTGGCTCTTTGGGCATACATACCAACAAACTCCCACTTGCACTTAGAGCCAATCACCCACAAATCTTATTCAAAGTGATCTTAACATATCCATCATGTTTCTGTTGTGTAAGAACTTTTATAGTGGGTTAGCAACATTTGCATCTAGTCGGTATTTTGCATGTTTTCACATCTCCTTATTATACGACATTTTGTATGAGATGGAAGTGTTGTATTATGCTATCTAAGATTCTTTACCTATCTAATAGCTCCATTGTTGTCATAGTATTTCTATTGTGTCATTAATGACTAGAACCTCTCATAAGTACATATATATCAACTTCTTGATCCATATAGTTTCCTTAACTGTGTTCATAACACCAATATACTCAATTTCTATTGTAGAATTAAATAACTATCTCTTGCTTGAAACTTTTCCAGGTAATGGTTCTTGTTTTAAATTCAAACACAAATTTAGCTTGTGATCATTAATTTATTTTTCATGTTGGAAGCTTGTGTTGGTGTAACCCTTTACACCCAACTCTTCCTTATTACCATAACCATGGAATCAATCCTTTTAGTACTTCTAAAGTACTTAAGGATGTTCTTTTATGGCAGTCTAGTGACTCTCACTGGGATCTGACAGATATCCTCTCATCATTTCCAATACATATGAGATAACTAGATGAGTACATATCCTCTCATCATGTCCAATGCATACAAGATAACAAGATGAGTACATACCATTACATACATGATAGATCCAATTGCAAATGCATATGGCAACTCACTCATGTTTTTCCATTCTTCACAAGAACCAAGACACTACACTCTTGAGAGACAAACTCCATGGAACATGGACATGTTTTTCTCTCATTGAGTCCTGCAAGCTGGACTGCTTCAATATCTTGCCAATGTATGTGTTCTTTTCAGGTTGACAAGATTTCTAGATCTATAGATCTATAGATCTCAATGCCTATAATATAGGATGCTTCACCTAAATCCTTCATAGGGAAGGTACTTGCCATGTTTTAGCATATGTAGGGTCATGGTTCCATATCATTTGGGAGTTAAAGAGACACAATTTCATGAACTTTTTGGAACATGTGAACCATGAACTAGCTGGTTCACTATTAAAATGACTGATTCACATGTGAGACAATTGGTTCGACACTTGAACAGTCGGTTCACTATGTTTCATATTCACAATCACATTGACTTTTAATAAGACAATTAATGCACAACATGGCGTCAACATCAATCCTTGATCCACTTTTATTGATCATCCAACTGGTCAGTTCACAACCTGAACCAGTCAGTTCATGCATCTGAACCAGTCGGTTCACTTGTTGAACCAGTCATTTCGGACATCCAACAACAAATATTATTTAAATTGAATACCTAACACTTTAGTAATCAAGTTTGAACCACATACGAGAAAACTCCTATTCTAGGTAAATCTTATGTTTGTGACCCTATAAGTCCCAATTTATGTTGACAGTGAATGTCCATATCCAATTTATGACATCACAAGCAATGAGCAGTATCTAGGAAACCAAAGTTTCTACCCAATTATTTGGAAAGTTGGAGAACAACTTCAACCTACAATCTGTGATTAGTATTACAATGATCATATAGTTACTTTTTGTTTGGTATCCAGATTGAACTCAAGGCATGGAATCATCATCCTATTTAACATTCAATCCATGTTCATTGAACTAGAGCAGACTGTATGAGATGCACGTGAGATGACATATCATATATTGATTCACATGAGTATGGCCATATGTTTCTTAGCCTCACTTATCAAGTGGCCAAGATATGAACTCCAATTGGAAGGATGTCCCATCTACATCACTCACAGTCATTCCTTATGTGTCATAACATATCTGAGCATCATCTATATGGTAACCCTTAAGCAAGGTCATGTTGGATGATGTCAAAGTACATCGAATAACATGTGATGAGTGTAGTGATTTGAGGTTTAAGAACCACTATAACCATGAGAGTTGATTCTGACTACCATTAATTGTTTCCTTGCATCACTCTCAAGGTGGGTTTTTCTGATACACTGTTCCCTAACAAGTACCTATGAGTTTGGTTTGATATCACATATCATGACGAATGAGATTTTATCTTCAACCAACACACACTCTAGTCTTATGCGTTATTGATGTCTGTCAACTTCAATAATAACATCCGACTAAAGACATAACAAGAATGTATGAACTCTTATCATCTGTATGATCTCATACAAACATACATCATCGAGTAGCATCATTCTTTGGACATAAATCATCAAATAACATACTTTAGGTTTAGGTTCTCAACCTAAAGACATACATCATCAAGTAGCATCATTCTTTGTACATATCTTGTTATACCATTATCACCTAATTGAACAATCATACAGACAATGATTGCCTTTATTATTAACCAAATCATTTACAAGATATCCCATTACAATCATCATGTGTTGTTTCTCTGGGCATACATATGAACAAACTCTCACTTGAACTTAGATCCGATCACCCATGAACTTAATCTGAAGTGATCTATAATGACCTTCATGCTTCTTTTATGAAAGTGCTTTAGTAAAGGGGTTAGGAACTTTGCTATTAGTTCTTACTCTACAAATCTTCACATCTCCTTGCTATAAGATCTCTCGTATGAGATGGAACCATCATTTTATGTGCTTAGAACACTGATATGATCTATTGGTATGTATGCCCAGAGAGCTAATCATATAATGATTGTGATGGCATAATATGTAAATGATTTGATTACTACTAAAAGGTAAGCTTCCATTTATTCTATTTTATTCAATTATGAGATAATGATGTAACATAATAAATGTCTAGAGAATGATATTACTCAATGATGTATGTCTTACAGTATGTGACTTGAACAATGAGGTCATACATATATTAAGAGTATATACATTCTCATTATGCTGCTAGTCAAATGCTATTGTGGAAGGAAGATGACATCAATAACACATAATACTAGAGTGTGATGGTTGATGATAGAATCTCATTAGTCATGATATGAGATATAAAACCAAGCACACATATACATGTTACTGAAAAGTGTATCGGGCATACCCACTATGAGACTGACACATGGAAGCCATTACAATGGTAGCCATAGTCAACTCTCATAGTGTTGGTCATGATTATGGTTCCTAGACCCGAAGTCACTACACTCATCACATGTCATTCAGTATGCTTTGACATCATCAAATGTAATCTTGAATAAGGGTTTCCATAGAGGTGATGATTGGGTGACTATGACACATGGGGACTAACTGTAAGTGATGTAGATGATATTTGTCCCTCCTATAGGAGTACGATATCCTCTACCTCTTGATTAATGAGACTAAGAAATGCATGGCCATGCACATGTGAGTTAATATGTGATTTCAACCTACATATATCTCAAAAAATCTACTCTGGTTCAAGGAACAAGATTGAATGTTGAATAGGATGACTACTCCATGCCTCAAGTTCAATCTGGATATCAGTGATAAAACAACTATACAAACACTATAACACCATAAACTGTAGGTTGAAGTTGTTCTCCAACTTTCCATTTACTTAAGTAGCAATGATGTGTGACTAGGCACTGGTCTTTGCTTGTGATGTCATAATTGGTTATGGACATTCACTGCCAAAATAATATGGGACCTTAGGGTCAAACACATAGGAACTGGCCTAGAAGCGGAGTTTTTATCTTCATTGATAATTGGATTGATTGCCAAAGTGTTTAGGTAATTCAATTCAAGCAACATATCAACTGACTAGACTCCCAATCGTTTGACTCATGTGATGAAATGACCGATTGGAGTATTAGGTTGATTGGATAGAATTAGCTGAGTTTTGCCTGAACTGGGGAGCAAATTGACCGGTTGACTTAATGAACCAATTGACTCATCTCACCAACCTACCTGTTGGGGTCATGAGATGATCGGCTTACAGGGAGAGACATCCAGTTTGTGGAGAAATTTCATTGCTTCAAGGATTAGTGTTGATGTAATGTTGTGCATTAATTGGATTTGAATTTTCTAATTCATATGTGACTGGAAAACATGTTGAAAAGACCGGTTCACTGAGAAACTGATTAGATCATGTGTGAACCAACTGGTTCAGTTTCTAATCAACCGGTTTGGCACTCGCAGGTTGTGAAAATTCATGATCTTCCGATCCCTTCCACTCCCACACAGACTAGGAAACCATAACCTAACCCCTCCTATAAATCGAGGGGTACTGGGGGCTTCTCAGACACATCAATTACCTCTTACAATTGTTTGCCTTCTCTGTTTGTGGTAACTGAGAGGACCCAAGCAAGTCCTACCCAATAAAGGGAGGGATAGCGAGGGAGAAAAATTTTGAAAGAGCAAGTTGGTGACTAGTACACCAATGAGAGGGACAAATCCTTCCTGTCTGTTCTAGTAGGAGGATAGGAGTTCTAGGCTATCCATATAGACTTCCATAGATGTGTGGAGGTTGTTGTCTGCCTTTAGGAGGATGACATCAACCTAATATCTATGGTGAGACTAGGAGGAACAACAGACGAGTCCCAGGACAACTAGAAGATAGTTGTCCATCTACAATGATGAGGAGATGTCACTAGACTTTCTCCAGGACCAGGTATATTGTTACACCCCGATCTCACAATTTCCTCAAATCAGGAGATTAGGGCATAAGATAGGATTTATATGTAACACAAAGAACACCCTTAACTTTTTTTTCTTTTCTATAAAACTCTTGTTTCCCCGCATTGAACCACACAACATCTTAACAAAGGAATCTAAACATTTCTTTTACTAATCAGACTTCAATAGTAAAGATACATGTATAAACATTCATGATGTCTCTCACACCTTATGCACATAAAACTTGCTAATTAGCATACATATCAAAAGAGGAACAATATTACACATCGTAATTACAACTCTCTCTTATCTCTTACTAAGGACCTAGAGTGACAAGGACCGACTGACTCAACTAATCTTGTACTTAACTCTTGTGGAAGATCTACGTTGATGCTCTGACCATCTTCAAGTCCACGCGGTTAACCCTAAAATGTTTGAGTAGAGGGGTGAGCCTACTCGCTCAGTGAATGAGTACTTCAAGGAAACAGTCTAAGGCACTAATGTGATTACATGTATAACTTTGAATAAACGTTATGAAATTTAACAACAATAAATACTACACTGAGCAGTTCTAAAACAATATAATTGAAATAACAAAGAATGTAAATATTGCATCCAAAGAATAACTACTAGAAGGCTATGCTCTAGTCTTCCTTAACTCTTTCATTTATAAGGAACTCTGTGAACCTATATGATCATATTTTAGCTTATGCCCTGATCTATGCAGTGTACTCTGCATAGAGACTCGCAGTGCACTACGGCCACACCGTACAAGACTTAGCGACACACCCGGGAAATGCTAAGTCTGACGCCAGCCCTGTTCTGCCACAGGATCACAGGCTCTCCGGTCTACAGGCTCTCCGGCCTCAATGCACTACTCCGAGTGCTCTAGACTCCTCCTCTAACCTGAGCACACAGGCGGAGAGTCTCATGGGGTTACCTCCATGACTCCGCACAAATCTTGTTGCAATAACCCCTATTTTCTCCAGTGCCATCGTGACTCCGCACAAATTATTGTTGAACACTGTCTCTCTGTCCTCATGCCACCATGACTCCGGACGGTTAATGTTGCAATACGAGTTTCACCCCTAAGAAGCAGATCTCTCGAAGGGGTTCTACAGTGTTCAGGGCACCTAAGTCTAACATTAATATTATAGATACATATAAAATAGAAATCATAACTCATTTTACATTTCTCACAAGGCTCACACGGCCTGCCATATCATATCATATAAAACATCATAGCTCATGTATTCAACATATACCATATCTCAGTAACATCCCTTTCTAGGGCATGTCATATCTCATCACCTGCAATTTACGAGATATGTATTGAAATATAAGAAGCCCTGCAGTATGTAGATATCAACTCAGAGAGAACAAGCATATAAAGTTAAATGCACTAGAAACATACAATTCAACAGTTAAGTATCACCACATCTCATATCGAGACCTTTCATGTCACCATAACATGATTCATTGAACACCCTATCCTTAGGGTTTCATTTGCCTTATTCATTCATCACATGCCAACACCCTACTCTTAGGGTTTCATTCGCCTCATTCACCTTTTCATTTACCTCATTCACTTGTCACATGACTCTCATAAGGATTTCATAGGATATAAGCATTCACTAAATAAAGATTGTTTTCAACAAATCATATACAATCGATATATGTATGAAACCATGGAAATTGAACTAAATTTAGGTTTCCATGCTATTCACTGAGATATCATGCACCAAGGATAAAATTCAAATAAGGTAATCCATGAGGTACATACTAACCACTTATAAGTTTACTAGTCCTTTTCAATAAGGTTGAAACTCTAGAGATATCTCAATTAGGTTAAACCCTAATTACATCATATGGTATAAATCTGAAAAGCATTCTTTCTAGGATGTGTTGTATACGTTTTTGATGTGAATCTACCATCAAGGAGTCATTCAAACAGAGAAGGAATCCATAACATATCAAATTGCAACAACTTAAATTAAACGGACATTTCAGGGTTTAGAATCACATACCAAGCAATTAGGGATTTGGATGCTATAATCAAATTTCGTGCATTATACTGTTTAAAGGAAGAACCCACTCACCCTAAGGTGTGAAAACACCTCAAAACTGCAGCTCAACTCAGGGGATCTCGAACTCATATCAAATCCCTAGCAAATCTCCCAATTCTTCTTCCATTCAACTAGGAAACCTTGAAAATGAGGGATTATGAAGAAAGGGTGAGAAAAGAGGGAATTTCGACATCATCTTGGATCAAATCAGAGAATGGATGGAATCTTGACATGAGAGAGAAGATTCACCATAAAAGTCTATGCAAAGGATCCAAACTTACTTGATTTCATCATTCCTCGGACCGCAAAACCCTAGGTCAGCAATTCCTCCTCTTTCTCCACTCAAGCCCTAACTCTCCCTCTCTCTCTAGATTTTCGTTTCTCTGGGATGGATGACGAAGAATGAGAGCTGTGTGTGTGTGTGGTCGATCATATTAGTCAATTTAAGCTGCTTGGATCAATTGCATATTGACCCAACAGTCAACTTTAATTATATTGGCTGAATATTCAGTTATACAAAAGTTACTGTAATTCGTTTATTTCAGAGATCAAACCTTCTCCAACAATTATGGGAATTTATCACGTTGTTTATAATTGATCTATAAAGCTTCATTTAAAATTTGATATCATTTTGAGTTACCAATAAATAATTAAAAATAGAACAGTGCACTGCTATATTGCAGTCTGCAGCAGATTCGGTCGAGTTTGCCCTGCACAGAACTCGACCGACACCCTCACTGTAGAGATCAAAAGTCATCCCAAAATTATGCAAATTTAACAGAGTGTCTAAAACTATGTTTTTCAAGCACAGTTAAAATTTTAGATCAATTGGATATACCAATAAAAAGATAAAATTCAATTACCAAACTGCTATATAAATCTGGAAATATGATCGGTCGAGTTTGAAAATCGACCGATAAACAGGTCAGAACATTCTTCAAAAATTCTGATAGTTTTCAATGTTGTTCACATTTTATATATCCAAATCATATCGAAATTTTAAGTAAATAAGAGTTACACGTAAAATACTAAAAATCATTTAGTGAGACATTCTACTTATCAAATTCTGTATTCATATGTCATTAAAACCCTATTTTGGGCCGATTAGGGTCTATGCTTCTCAAACCCTAATTCTCAAGACAAAAGAACATTTAGACTTCTTATCATAGTTAAAACATCCTAATTGTGTTATCGTCATTAATTAGATTTCAAGAGTGATCAGTCCAATTAATCATGTAATCATCTTGGTAACCCTAGTTTACCAATTAAGCTCAGATGGGGTCGTAACAACTCTCCCCCCCTTAGAATGTTTCGTCCTCGAAACATAAACCTACAAGAAAGATACATTCAAGGTTATTCTAAGATTCTAAAGCCTTCCATGTCATTATATTCTTGTATTTCATACCTAAATGTAGTTTTCAACATTAGATCTTTTAATTCTTTACTACATCACAACATATTTCAAATAGTTCTCAATGATATCAAACAAATGTTTTATGCCGCAGTCAAACATAGAATGCAAAGATAAACCACCACGCTTTCACTGCGCAACTCTGATACTCTGATACAACTATCTCAACTTATGCGGCTCAGAAAGTTCTATTGTTCTGTATCACCTTTAAGTGACAAAAGCGAGTTCACCATGCTGTTTTAAACTTTAATAAAGTCCTATTCAAATAGAAAAACAGTCTTGAATTAAAAGGCTAGATTCAACAATCAATTGCACAATACTACTCTTGGCATCCCCATTGGGTCATGGATGCATGAGGTGAAGCATTGCCACCTCATTCCATACTATCCTGTTTCGATCCTGGGACCTGTGGGTTATGGGCCCACACACAATTCAAAGTGTAACCATCATATTATATCATTTTAGGGTTTCAACCACAGTAATAAAGTAATCCAAAATTGTATCAGTCATTCAAGCATTAATCATACTCAATTACCATCACTCAGTTATATTAGATCTAGGTATAACAAGCTACACCTCATTAGGGTTACTTGTCCAGACAATCTGATTATCATCCCTTTCTATTAATATGAGTGAATAGGTATAACTACCTTATTCAGGATATCCCTCCATGTCTTCCGTCATCATCCAAACTGTATCACCATATTACAAATATACAATACTAGGATGCATATCTGGTATGAATTACTACAACTATCATACACCTTTAATTTAACATATAGCTTACACAAATACCCTGAAATGATATGTAGAACCAACTTTCATACCTTAATATGCCTTCAACAAATCATACATGTAAAAACAAATTCACATATTACGCAAAGCTAGTGTTTTCCCATATCTCTCTGCTCATTCATTACTTCTTTACTTTTTGCTACCTATCCTTTTCATATGATTATATACAATAAACATCATTAACATTGAAGTATTTAAGATAGGAATAGCTTATTCATCATTCTTGCTATCACACAAGAATTTATTTCTTATCGCACTTCATCATATAGTATGTCACTATTACATTCACTAGATGACCCCACCAAGGTAGTTATGCACCATATATGATTCATTTTCTCTTATCATTTCATTCCCACCTTGCTCTCATTAAGGAATATATGAAAGAGAAGATGATTTTAAGACTTGGAATACTTGTATTCAAACATTCCCTTAATACATTCTCGTATTTAGATTTACTTAGTTATCAACAGAGATATTTGATTAATTAGCACTTGCTTGAATCTCACAACCTCTTTATTTTATAACTTCTCCATCATATCTCAAACCCTTTCTTACGTTTCATAGTCCTCTTACCATATACTACTCTTTAACCCGTCATCTTTAATTCTAATTTTTCTTTTCTCTTATGACCATGTTGCTTATTCATATGTATGGTCATGTATACCATGTTTCACATATTTCCTCCTTTATCTTTATACTATTGTGAAGTTAACGTTCTAAATTAATAGTCCTTCTATTAGTTTTTTCCTCATGTTGAATACATTACATATTCTTCATTTTTAAATCAAGTGGATCATGCTTGGGTCAAACATAGTTTCTCTTTCAATCAAGTTTTTCTCTCCTGAATACAGTCTACCTTTGTATGACTTATTCATTCATTAAACTACACCTATGTTCTTTGCTTAGAAACTAGTTTGTTGATCTAGTCTTATGAATTACATGTTCATACGGTCCTCTTCACTTGTACTCTTTTGAAGACTCTTCACTTCTATGGACCTATTGAATGCTCAACTCTATTCTTCTACTCAGCCTTTGGTTTAGAGTTCATAAAAGCATTATACTCTATTATATGATTCATTCTTCATGATTGATTCTTGCTATCTTGAACCATACATACATTTCACATATCTTTTCTATATTTCATATGTATAGTTCATATAATATTAATCAATAAACTGATTATGAACTTCATATCATGTTCTATTATTCCCAATTAAGGGTTTCTCATATGAGGCCCCAAAATTGAACCTCAGATATCAGTTTCAACTAATTCTTAGTTGTTCTCATCATGCCCATATGTTTCAACATCTTACTGTATGTACATTCTCACTCTAATGTGGGTCTAATTATCCAGAGTCTATTCTTATTATACTATTGATAGGATTCATTAGATCCTAGTAACGCATCCTGCCAGCCGGACCAGGCCAAACCTGAAGTCCTGAAGCCAAGAACTACAAAGGATTACTCAACTCCTATTCATCTCAGAAGTGTGGAAGAAAACTTATCCACTAACAAAAGATCATTCAAAGGTCAATTCTAGTCTACTTGTTACAAAGAATGAAATCAATAAATGCTACAACTGCATAGTGTACAACAGATATTAAAGACACATATTTCAAAGTATTGAATATTTCAATTCAAACATATAAGAGCATTTCTATACATTTCCAACAAAAACAACATTATGAAATGTAAGTTCTATCTCCTTTTACATTTATGCTCTTAATTCTTGTTTCTTTTCTCATTTTCTAACCCTAACATTTCTAGGGTTCCTCTCTAGCCCATTCTTCCACTGTATACCTGGCCAGGGTATACGTGAAAGAATAGACAGAGTAGCTTGTACTGGTTGATCCAAGTACTCAGATATCGGGCCAGGATATCCAAATACTCAAATCCCCAAAGCTAACATCAAACATTTCCTATCTGCCACACATAGGACTCTAACTTACTAACTTAATGGTCCTTGACAACTCACCCTAAGCTCTGATACCAAGCTGTTACACCCCAATCTCACAATTTCCTCAAATCATGAGATTAGGGCATAAGATAGGATTTATATGTAACACAAAGAACACCCTTAACTTTTTTTTCTTTTCTATAAAACTCTTGTTTCCCCGCATTGAACCACATAACATCTTAACAAAGGAATCTGAACATTTCTTTTACTAATCAGACTTCAATAGTAAAGATACATGTATAAACATTCATGATGTCTCTCACACCTTATGCACATAAAACTTGCTAATTAGCATACATATCAAAAGAGGAACAATATTACACATCGTAATTACAACTCTCTCTCTTATCTCTTACTAAGGACCTAGAGTGACAAGGACCGACTGACTCAACTAATCTTGTACTTAACTCTTGTGGAAGATCTACGCTGATGCTCTGACCATCTTCAAGTCCACGCGGTTAACCCTAAAATGTTTGAGTAGAGGGGTGAGCCTACTCGGTCAGTGAATGCGTACTTCAAGGAAACAGTCTAAGGCACTAATGTGATTACAGTTATAACTTTGAATAAACGTTATGAAATTTAACAACAATAAATACTACACTGAGCAGTTCTAAAACAATATAATTGAAATAACAAAGAATGTAAATATTACATCCAAAGAATAACTACTAGAAGGCTATGCTCTAGTCTTCCTTAACTCTTTCATTTATAAGGAACTCTGTGAACCTATATCATCATATTTTATCTTATGCCCTGATCTATGCAGTGTACTCTGCATAGAGACTCGCAGTGCACTACGGCCACACCGTACAAGACTTAGCGACACACCCGTGAAATGCTAAGTCTGACGCCAGCCCTGTTCTGCCACAGGACCACAGGCTCTCCGGCCTACAGGCTCTCCGGCCTCAATGAACTACTCCGAGTGCTCTAGACTCCTCCTCTAACCTGAGCACACAGGCGGAGAGTCTCACGGGGTTACCTCCATGACTCTGCACGGATCTTGTTGCAATAACCCCTATTTTGTCCAGTGCCATCGTGACTCCGCACGGATTATTGTTGAACACTATCTCTCTGTCCTCGTGCCACCATGACTCCGCACGGTTAATGTTGCAACATGAGTTTCACCCCTAAGAAGCAGATCTCTCGAAGGGGTTCTACGGTGTTCAGGGCACCTAAGTCTAACATTAATATTATAGATACATGTAAAACAGAAATCATAACTCATTTTACATTTCTCACAAGGCTCACACGGCCTGCCATATCATATCATATAAAACATCATAGCTCATGTATTCAACATATACCATATCTCAGTAACATCCCTTTCTAGGGCATGTCATATTTCATCACCTGCAATTTACGAGATATGTATTGAAATATAAGAAGCCCTGTAGTATGTAGATATCAACTCAGAGAGAACAAGCATATAAAGTTAAATGCACTAGAAACATACAATTCAACAGTTAAGTATCACCACATCTCATATCGAGACCTTTCATGTCACCATAACATGATTCATTGAACACCCTATCCTTAGGGTTTCATTTGCCTTATTCATTCATCACATGCCAACACCCTACTCTTAGGGTTTCATTCGCCTCATTCACCTTTTCATTTACCTCATTCACTTGTCACATGACTCTCATAAGGATTTCATAGGATATAAGCATTCACTAAATAAAGATTGTTTTCAACAAATCATATACAATTGATATATGTATGAAACCATGGAAATTGAACTAAATTTAGGTTTCCATGCTATTCACTGAGATATCATGCACCAAGGATAAAATTCAAATAAGGTAATCCATGAGGTACATACTAACCACTTATAAGTTTACTAGTCCTTTTCAATATGGTTAAACTCTAGAGATATCTCAATTAGGTTAACCCCTAATTACATCATATGGTATAAATCTGAAAAGCATTCTTTCTAGGATGTGTTGTATACGTTTCTGATGTGAATCTACCATCAAGGAGTCATTCAAACAGAGAAGGAATCCATAACATATCAAATTGCAACAACTTAAATTAAACGGACATTTCAGGGTTTAGAATCACATACCAAGCAATTAGGGATTTGGATGCTATAATCAAATTTCGTGCATTATACTATTTAAAGGAAGAACCCACTCACCCTAAGGTGTGAAAACACCTCAAAACTACAGCTCAACTCAAGGGATCTCGAACTCATATCAAATCCCTAGCAAATCTCCCAATTCTTCTTCCATTCAACTAGGAAACCTTGAAAATGAGGGATTATGAAGAAAGGGTGAGAAAAGAGGGAATTTCGACATCATCTTGGATCAAATCAGAGCATGGACGGAATCTTGACATGAGAGAGAAGATTCACCATAAAAGTCTATGCAAAGGATCCAAACTTACTTGATTTCATCATTCCTCGGACCGCAAAACCCTAGGTCAACAATTCCTCCTCTTTCTCCACTCAAGCCCTAACTCTCCCTCTCTCTCTAGATTTTCGTTTCTCTGGGATGGATGACGAAGAATGAAAGCTGTGTGTGTATGTGGTCGATCATATTAGTCAATTTGAGCTGCTTGGGTCAATTGCATATTGACCCAACACTCAACTTTAATTATATTGGCTGAATATTCAGTTATACAAAAGTTACTGTAATTCGTTTATTTAAGAGATCAAACCTTCTCCAACAATTATGGGAATTTATCATATTGTTTATAATTGATCTATAAAGCTTCTGTTAAAATTTGAGATCATTTTGAGTTACCAATAAATAATTAAAAATAGAACAGTGCACTGCTATATTGCAGTCTGCAGCAGATTCGGTCGAGTTTGCCCTGCACAGAACTCGACCGACACCCTCACTGTAGAGATCAAAAGTCATCCAAAAATTATGCCAATTTAACAGAGTGTCTAAAACTGTGTTTTTCAAGAACATTTAAAATTTTAGATCAATTGGATATTCCAATAAAAAGATAAAATTCAATTACCACACTGCTATATAAATCTGGAAATATGATCGGTCGAGTTTGAAACTCGACCGATAAACAGGTCAGAACATTCTTCAAAAATTCTGATAGTTTTCAATGTTGTTCACATTTTATATATCCAAATCATATCGAAATTTGAAGTAAATAAGAGTTACACGTAAAATACTAAAAATCATTTAGTGAGACATTCTACTTATCAAATTCTGTATTCATATGTCATTAAAACCCTATTTTGGGCCGATTAGGGTCTATGCTTCTCAAACCCTAATTCTCAAGACAAAAGAACATTTAGACTTCTTATCATAGTTAAAACATCCTAATTGTGTTATCGTCATTAATTAGATTTCAAGAGTGATCAGTCCAATTAATCATGTAATCATCTTGGTAACCCTAGTTTACCAATTAAGCTCAGATGAGGTCGTAACAACTCTCCCCCCTTAGAATGTTTCGTCCTCGAAACATAAACCTACAAGAAAGATACATTCAAGGTTATTCTAAGCTTCTAAAGCCTTCCATGTCATTATATTCTTGTATTTCATACCTAAATGTAGTTTTCAACATTAGATCTTTTAATTCTTTACTACATCACAACATATTTCAAATAGTTCTCAATGATATCAAGCAAACTTTTTATGCCGCAGTCAAACATAGAATGCAAAGATAAACCACCATGCTTTCACTGCGCAACTCTGAAACTCTGATACAACTATCTCAACTTATGCGGCTCAGAAAGTTCTATTGTTCTGTATCACCTTTAAGTGACAAAAGCGAGTTCACCATGCTGTTTTAAACTTTAATAAAGTGCTATTCAAATAGCAAAACAGTCTTGAATTAAAAGGCTAGATTCAACAATCAATTGCACAATACTACTGTTGGCATCCCCATTGGGTCATGGATGCATGAGGTGAAGCATTACCACCTCATTCCATACTATCCTGTTTCGATCCTGGGACCTGTGGGTTATGGGCCCACACACAATTCAAAGTGTAACCATCATATTATATCATTTTAGGGTTTCAACCACAGTAATAAAGTAATCAACAATTGTATCAGTCATTCAAGCATTAATCATACTCAATTACCATCACTCAGTTATAGTAGAGCTAGGTATAACAAGCTACACCTCATTAGGGTTACTTGTCCAGACAATCTGATTATCATCCCTTTCTATTAATATGAGTGAATAGGTATAACTACCTTATTCAGGATATCCCTCCATGTCTTCCGTCATCATCCAAACTGTATCACCATATTACAAATACACAATACTAGGATGCATATCTGGTATGAATTACTACAACTATCATACACCTTTAATTTAACATATAGCTTACAGAAATACCCTGAAATGATATGTAGAACCAACTTTCATACCTTAATATGCCTTCAACAAATCATACATGTAAAAACAAATTCACATATTACGCAAAGCTAGTGTTTTCCCATATCTCTCTGCTCATTCATTACTTCTTTACTTTTTGCTACCTATCCTTTTCATATGACTATATACAATAAACATCATTAACATTGAAGTATTTAAGATAGGAATAGCTTATTCATCATTCTTGCTATCACACAAGAATGTATTTCTTATCGCACTTCATCATATAGTATGTCACTATTACATTCACTAGATGACCCCACCAAGGTAGTTATGCACCATATATGATTCATTTTCTCTTATCATTTCATTCCCACCTTGCTCTCATTAAGGAATATATGAAAGAGAAGATGATTTTAAGACTTGGAATACTTGTATTCAAAAATTCCCTTAATACATTCTCGTATGTAGATTTACTTAGTTATCAACAGAGATATTTGATTAATTAGCACTTGCTTGAATCTCACAACCTCTTTATTTTATAACTTCTCCATCATATCTCAAACCCTTTCTTACGTTTCATAGTCCTCTTACCATATACTACTCTTTAACCCATCATCTTTAATTCTAATTTTTTTTCTCTTATGACCATGTTGCCTATTCATATGTATGGTCATGTGTACCATGTTGCACATATTTCCTCCTTTATCTTTATACTATTGCGAAGTTAACGTTCTAATTTAATAGTCCTTCTATTAGTTTTTTCCTCATGTTGAATACATTACATATTCTTCATTTTTAAATCAAGTGGATCATGCATGGGTCAAACATAGTTTCTCTTTCAATCAAGTTTTTCTCTCCTGAATACAATCTACGTTTGTATGACTTATTCATTCGTTAAACTACACCTATGTTCTTTGCTTAGAAACTAGTTTGTTGTTCTAGTCTTATGAATTACATGTTCATACGATCCTCTTCACTTTTACTCTTTTGAAGACTCTTCACTTCTATGGACCTATTGAATGCTCAACTCTATTCTTCTACTCAGCCTTTTCTTTAGAGTTCATAAAAGCATTATACTCTATTATATGATTCATTCTTCATGATTGATTCTTGCTATCTTGAACCATACATACATTTCACATATCTTTTCTATATTTCATATGTATAGTTCATATAATATTAATCAATAAACTGATTATGAACTTCATATCATGTTCTATTATTCCCAATTAAGGGTTTCTCATATGAGGCCCCAAAATTGAACCTCAGATATCAGTTTCAACTAATTCTTAGTTGTTCTGATCTTGCCCATATGTTTCAACATCTTACTGTATGTACATTCTCACTCTAATGTGGGTCTAATTATCCAGAGTCTATTCTTATTATACTATTGATAGGATTCATTAGATCCTAGTAACGCATCCTGCCAGCCGGACCAGGCCAAACCTGAAGTCCTGAAGCCAAGAACTACAAAGGCTTACTCAACTCCTATTCATCTCAGAAGTGTGGAAGAAAACTTATCCACTAACAAAAGATCATTCAAAGGTCAATTCTAGTCTACTTGTTACAAAGAATGAAATCAATAAATGCTACAACTGCATAGTGTACAATAGATATTAAAGACCCATATTTCAAAGTATTGAATATTTCAATTCAAACATATAAGAGCATTTATATACATTTCCAACAAAAACAACATTATGAAATGTAAGTTCTATCTCCTTTTACATTTATGCTCTTAATTCTTGTTTCTTTTCTCGTTTTCTAACCCCTAACATTTCTAGGGTTCCTCTCTAGCCCATTCTTCCACTGTATACCTGGCCAGGGTATACGTGAAAGAATAGACAGAGTAGCTTGTACTGGTTGATCCAAGTACTCAGATATCGGGCCAGGATATCCAAATACTCAAATCCCCAAAGCTAACATCAAACATCTCCTATCTGCCACACATAGGACTCTAACTTACTAACTTAATGGTCCTTGAAAACTCACCCTAAGCTCTGATACCAAGCTGTTACACTCCAATCTCACAATTTCCTCAAATCATGAGATTAGGGCATAAGATAGGATTTATATGTAACATAAAGAACACCCTTAACTTTTTTTTCTTTTCTATAAAACTCTTGTTTCCCCGCATTGAACCACATAACATCTTAACAAAGGAATCTGAACATTTCTTTTACTAATCAGACTTCAATAGTAAAGATACATGTATAAACATTCATGATGTCTCTCACACCTTATGCACATAAAACTTGCTAATTAGCATACATATCAAAAGAGGAACAATATTACACATCGTAATTACAACTCTCTCTCTTATCTCTTACTAAGGACCTAGAGTGACAAGGACCGACTGACTCAACTAATCTTGTACTTAACTCTTGTGGAAGATCTACGCTGATGCTCTGACCATCTTCAAGTCCACGCGGTTAACCCTAAAATGTTTGAGTAGAGGGGTGAGCCTACTCTCTCAGTGAATGAGTACTTCAAGGAAACAATCTAAGGCACTAATGTGATTACAGGTATAACTTTGAATAAACGTTATGAAATTTAACAACAATAAATACTACACTGAGCAGTTCTAAAACAATATAATTGAAATAACAAAGAATGTAAATATTGCATCCAAAGAATAACTACTAGAAGGCTATTCTCTAGTCTTCCTTAACTCTTTCATTTATAAGGAACTCTGTGAACCTATATGATCATATTTTAGCTTATGCCCTGATCTATGCAGTGTACTCTGCATAGAGACTCGCAGTGCACTACGGCCACACCGTACAAGACTTAGCGACACTCCCGGAAAATGCTAAGTCTGACGCCAGCCCTGTTCTACCACAGGACCACAGGCTCTCCGGCCTACAGGCTCTCCGGCCTCAATGCACTACTCCGAGTGCTCTAGACTCCTCCTCTAACCTGAGCACACAGGCGGAGAGTCTCACGGGGTTACCTCCATGACTCCGCACGGATCTTGTTGCAATAACCCCTATTTTCTCCAGTGCCATCGTGACTCCGCACGGATTATTGTTGAACACTGTCTCTCTGTCCTCGTGCCACCATGACTCCGCACGGTTAATGTTGCAACATGAGTTTCACCCCTAAGAAGCAGATCTCTCGAAGGGGTTCTACGGTGTTCAGGGCACCTAAGTCTAACATTAATATTATAGATACATGTAAAACAGAAATCATAACTCATTTTACATTTCTCACAAGGCTCACACGGCCTACCATATCATATCATATAAAACATCATAGCTCATATATTCAACATATACCATATCTCAGTAACATCCCTTTCTAGGGCATGTCATATCTCATCACCTGCAATTTACGTGATATGTATTGAAATATAAGAAGCCCTGCAGTATGTAGATATCAACTCAGAGAGAACAAGCATATAAAGTTAAATGCACTAGAAACATACAATTCAACAATTAAGTATCACCACATCTCATATCGAGACCTTTCATGTCACCATAACATGATTCATTGAACACCCTATCCTTAGGGTTTCATTTGCCTTATTCATTCATCACATGACAACACCCTACTCTTAGGGTTTCATTCGCCTCATTCACCTTTTCATTTACCTCATTCACTTGTCACATGACTCTCATAAGGATTTCATAGGATATAAGCATTCACTAAATAAAGATTGTTTTCAACAAATCATATACAATCGATATATGTATGAAACCATGGAAATTGAACTAAATTTAGGTTTCCATGCTATTCACTGAGATATCATGCACCAAGGATAAAATTCAAATAAGGTAATCCATGAGGTACATACTAACCACTTATAAGTTTACTAGTCCTTTTCAATAAGGTTGAAACTCTAGAGATATCTCAATTAGGTTAAACCCTAATTACATCATATGGTATAAATCTGAAAAGAATTCTTTCTAGGATGTGTTGTATACGTTTCTGATGTGAATCTACCATCAAGGAGTCATTCAAACAGAGAAGGAATCCATAACATATCAAATTGCAACAACTTAAATTAAACGGACATTTCAGGGTTTAGAATCACATACCAAGCAATTAGGGATTTGGATGCTATAATCAAATTTCGTGCATTATACTATTTAAAGGAAGAACCCACTCACTCTAAGGTGTGAAAACACCTCAAAACTGCAGCTCAACTCAGGGGATCTCGAACTCATATCAAATCCCTAGCAAATCTCCCAATTCTTCTTCCATTCAACTAGAAAACCTTGAAAATGAGGGATTATGAAGAAAGGGTGAGAAAAGAGGGAATTTCGACATCATTTTGGATCAAATCAGAGCATGGACGGAATCTTGACATGAGAGAGAAGATTCACCATAAAAGTCTATGCAAAGGATCCAAACTTACTTGATTTCATCATTCCTCGGACCGCAAAACCCTAGGTCAGCAATTCCTCCTCTTTCTCCACTCAAGCCCTAACTCTCCCCCTCTCTCTAGATTTTCATTTCTCTGGGATGGATGACAAAGAATGAGAGCTGTGTGTGTGTGTGGTCGATCATATTAGTCAATTTGAGCTGCTTGGGACAATTGCATATTGACCCAACACTCAACTTTAATTATATTGGCTGAATATTCAGTTATACAAAAGTTACTGTAATTCGTTTATTTCAGAGATCAAAACTTCTCCAACAATTATGGGAATTTAACACATTGTTTATAATGGACCTATAAAGCTTTCGTTAAAATTTGAGATCATTTTGAGTTACCAATAAATAATTAAAAATAGAACAATGCACTGCTATATTGCAGTCTGCAGCAGATTCGGTCGAGTTTGCCCTGCACAGAACTCGACCGACACCCTCACTGTAGAGATCAAAAGTCATCCAAAAATTATGCCAATTTAACAGAGTGTCTAAAACTGTGTTTTTCAAGCACAGTTAAAATTTTAGATCAATTGGGTATACCAATAAAAACATAAAATTCAATTACCACACTGCGATATAAATCTGGAAATATGATCGGTCGAGTTTGAAACTCGACCGATAAACAGGTCAGAACATTCTTCAAAAATTCTGATAGTTTTCAATGTTGTTCACATTTTATATATCCAAATTATATCCAAATTTGAAGTAAATCAGAGTTACACATAAAATACTAAAAATCATTTAGTGAGACATTCTACTTATCAAATTCTGTATTCATATGTCATTAAAATCCTATTTTGGGCCGATTAGGGTCTATGCTTCTCAAACCCTAATTCTCAAGACAAAAGAACATTTAGACTTCTTATCATAGTTAAAACATCCTAATTGTGTTATCGTCATTAATTATAGTCCAATTAATCATGTAATCATCTTGGTAACCCTAGTTTACCAATTAAGCTCAGATGGGGTCGTAACAACTCTCCCCCCCTTAGAATGTTTCATCCTCGAAACATAAACCTACAAGAAAGATACATTCAAGGTTATTCTAATCTTCTAAAGCCTTCCATGTCATTATATGCTTGTATTTCATACCTGAATGTAGTTTTCAACATTAGATCTTTTAATTCTTTACTACATCACAACATATTTCAAATAGTTCTCAATGATATCAAGCAAATTTTTTATGCCGCAGTCAAACATAGAATGCAAAGATAAACCACCACGCTTTCACTGCGCAACTCTGATACTCTGATACAACTATCTCAACTTATGCGGCTCAGAAAGTTCTATTGTTCTGTATCACCTTTAAGTGACAAAAGCGAGTTCACCATGCTGTTTTAAACTTTAATAAAGTGCTATTCAAATAGTGAAACAGTCTTGAATTAAAAGGCTAGATTCAACAATCAATTGCACAATACTACTCTTGGAATCCCCATTGGGTCATGGATGCATGAGGTGAAGCATTACCACCTCATTCCATACTATCCTGTTTCGATCCTGGGACCTGTGGGTTATGGGCCCACACACAATTCAAAGTGTAACCATCATATTATATCATTTTAGGGTTTCAACCACAGTAATAAAGTAATCCACAATTGTATCAGTCATTCAAGCATTAATCATACTCAATTACCATCACTCAGTTATATTAGAGCTAGGTATAACAAGCTACACCTCATTAGGGTTACTTGTCCAGACAATCTGATTATCATCCCTTTCTATTAATATGAGTGAATAGGTATAACTACCTTATTCAGGATATCCCTCCATGTCTTCCGTCATCATCCAAACTGTATCACCATATTACAAATACACAATACTAGGATGCATATATGGTATGAATTACTACAACTATCATAAACCTTTAATTTAACATATAGCTTACACAAATACCCTGAAATGATATGTAGAACCAACTTTCATACCTTAATATGCCTTCAAAAAATCATACATGTAAAAACAAATTCACATATTACGCAAAGCTAGTGTTTTCCCATATCTCTCTGCTCATTCATTACTTCTTTACTTTTTGCTACCTATCCTTTTCATATGATTATATACAATAAACATCATTAACATTGAAGTATTTAAGATAGGAATAGCTTAATCATCATTCTTGCTATCACACAAGAATTTACTTCTTATCGCACTTCATCATATAGTATGTCACTATTACATTCACTAGATGACCCCACCAAGGTAGTTATGCACCATATATGATTCATTTTCTCTTATCATTTCATTCCCACCTTGCTCTCATTAAGGAATATATGAAAGAGAAGATGATTTTAAGACTTGGAATACTTGTATTCAAACATTCCCTTAATACATTCTCGTATGTAGATTTACTTAGTTATCAACAGAGATATTTGATTAATTAGCACTTGCTTGAATCTCACAACCTCTTTATTTTATAACTTCTCCATCATATCTCAAACCCTTTCTTATGTTTCATAGTCCTCTTACCATATACTACTCTTTAACCCGTCATCTTTAATTCTAATTTTTTTTCTCTTATGACCATGTTGCTTATTCATATGTATGGTCATGTATACCATGTTGCACATATTTCCTCCTTTATCTTTATACTATTGCGAAGTTAACGTTCTAAATTAATAGTCCTTCTATTAGTTTTTTCCTCATGTTGAATACATTACATATTCTTCATTTTTAAATCAAGTGGATCATGCATGGGTCAAACATAGTTTCTCTTTCAATCAAGTTTTTCTCTCCTGAATACAGTCTACCTTTATATGACTTATTCATTCGTTAAAATACACCTATGTTCTTTGCTTAGAAACTAGTTTGTTGTTCTAGTCTTATGAATTACATGTTCATACGATCCTCTTCACTTTTACTCTTTTGAAGACTCTTCACTTCTATGGACCTATTGAATGCTCAACTCTATTCTTCTACTCAGCCTTTTCTTTAGAGTTCATAAAAGCATTATACTCTATTATATGATTCATTCTTCATGATTGATTCTTGCTATCTTGAACCATACATACATTTCACATATCTTTTCTATATTTCATATGTATAGTTCATATAATATTAATCAATAAACTGATTATGAACTTCATATCATGTTCTATTATTCCCAATTAAGGGTTTCTCATATGAGGCCCCAAAATTGAACCTCAGATATCAGTTTCAACTAATTCTTAGTTGTTCTGATCTTGCCCATATGTTTCAACATCTTACTGTATGTACATTCTCACTCTAATGTGGGTCTAATTATCCAGAGTCTATTCTTATTATACTATTGATAGGATTCATTAGATCCTAGTAACGCATCCTGCCAGCCGGACCAGGCCAAACCTGAAGTCCTGAAGCCAAGAACTACAAAGGATTACTCAACTCCTATTCATCTCAAAAGTGTGGAAGAAAACTTATCCACTAACAAAAGATCATTCAAAGGTCAATTCTAGTCTACTTGTTACAAAGAATGAAATCAATAAATGCTACAACTGCATAGTGTACAACAGATATTAAAGACCCATATTTCAAAGTATTGAATATTTCAATTCAAACATATAAGAGCATTTCTATACATTTCCAACAAAAACAACATTATGAAATGTAAGTTCTATCTCCTTTTACATTTATGCTCTTAATTCTTGTTTCTTTTCTCGTTTTCTAACCCTAACATTTCTAGGGTTCCTCTCTAGCCCATTCTTCCACTGTATACCTGGCCAGGGTATACGTGAAAGAATAGACAAAGTAGCTTGTACTGGTTGATCCAAGTACTCAGATATCGGGCCAGGATATCCAAATACTCAAATCCCCAAAGCTAACATCAAACATCTCCTATCTGCAACACATAGGACTCTAACTTACTAACTTAATGGTCCTTGACAACTCACCCTAAGCTCTGATACCAAGCTGTTACACCCCGATCTCACAATTTCCTCAAATCATGAGATTAGGGCATAAGATAGGATTTATATGTAACACAAAGAACACCCTTAACTTTTTTTCTTTTCTATAAAACTCTTGTTTCCCCGCATTGAACCACATAACATCTTAAAAAAGGAATCTGAACATTTCTTTTACTAATCAGACTTCAATAGTAAAGATACATGTATAAACATTCATGATGTCTCTCACACCTTATGCACATAAAACTTGCTAATTAGCATACATATCAAAAGAGGAACAATATTACACATCGTAATTACAACTCTCTCTCTTATCTCTTACTAAGGACCTAGAGTGACAAGGACCGACTGACTCAACTAATCTTGTACTTAACTCTTGTGGAAGATCTACGCTGATGCTCTGACCATCTTCAAGTCCACACGGTTAACCCTAAAATGTTTGAGTAGAGGGGTGAGCCTACTCGCTCAGTGAATGAGTACTTCAAGGAAACAATCTAAGGCACTAATGTTATTACATGTATAACTTTGAATAAACGTAATGAAATTTAACAACAATAAATACTACACTGAGCAGTTCTAAAACAATATAATTGAAATAACAAAGAATGTAAATATTGCATCCAAAGAATAACTGCTAGAAGGATGTGCTCTAGTCTTCCTTAACTCTTTCATTTATAAGGAACTCTGTGAACCTATATGATCATATTTTAGCTTATGCCCTGATCTATGCAGTGTACTCTGCATAGAGACTCGCAGTGCACTACGACCACACCGTACAAGACTTAGCGACACACCCGGGAAATGCTAAGTCTGACGCCAGCCCTGTTCTGCCACAGGACCACAGGCTCTCCGGCCTACAGGCTCTCCGGCCTCAATGCACTACTCTGAGTGCTCTAGACTCCTCCTCTAACCTGAGCACACAGGCAGAGAGTCGCACAGATTATTGTTGAACACTATCTCTCTGTCCTCGTGCCACCATGACTCCGCACGGTTAATGTTGCAACACGAGTTTCACCCCTAAGAAGCAGATCTCTCGAAGGGGTTGTACGGTGTTCAGGGCACCTAAGTCTAACATTAATATTATAGATACATGTAAAACAGAAATCATAACTCATTTTACATTTCTCACAAGGCTCACACGGCCTGCCATATCATATCATATAAAACATCATAGCTCATGTATTCAACATATACCATATCTCAGTAACATCCCTTTCTAGGGCATGTCATATCTCATCACCTGCAATTTACGAGATATGTATTGAAATATAAGAAGCCCTGCAGTATGTAGATATCAACTCAGAGAGAACAAGCATATAAAGTTAAATGCACTAGAAACATACAATTCAACAGTTAAGTATCACCACATCTCATATCGAGACCTTTCATGTCACCATAACATGATTCATTGAACACCCTATCCTTAGGGTTTCATTTGCCTTATTCATTCATCACATGCCAACACCCTACTCTTAGGGTTTCATTCGCCTCATTCACCTTTTCATTTACCTCATTCACTTGTCACATGACTCTCATAAGGATTTCATAGGATATAAGCATTCCCTAAATAAAGATTGTTTTCAACAAATCATATACAATCGATATATGTATGAAACCATGGAAATTGAACTAAATTTAGGTTTCCATGCTATTCACTGAGATATCATTCACCAAGGATAAAATTCAAATAAGGTAATCCATGAGGTACATACTAACCACTTATAAGTTTACTAGTCCTTTTCAATAAGGTTGAAACTCTAGAGATATCTCAATTAGGTTAAACCCTAATTACATCATATGGTATAAATCTGAAAAGCATTCTTTCTAGGATGTGTTGTATACGTTTCTGATGTGAATCTACCATCAAGGAGTCATTCAAATAGAGAAGGAATCCATAACATATCAAATTGCAACAACTTAAATTAAACGGACATTTCAGGGTTTAGAATCACATACCAAGCAATTAGGGATTTGGATGCTATAATCAAATTTCGTGCATTATACTGTTTAAAGGAAGAACCCACTCACCCTAAGGTGTGAAAACACCTCAAAACTGCAGCTCAACTCAGGGGATCTCGAACTCATATCAAATCCCTAGCAAATCTCCCAATTCTTCTTCCATTCAACTAGGAAACCTTGAAAATGAGGGATTATGAAGAAAGGGTGAGAAAAGAGGGAATTTCGACATCATCTTGGATCAAATAAGAGCATGGACGGAATCTTGACATGAGAGAGAAGATTCACCATAAAAGTCTATGCAAAGGATCCAAACTTACTTGATTTCATCATTCCTCGGACCGCAAAACCCTAGGTCAGCAATTCCTCCTCTTTCTCCACTCAAGCCCTAACTCTCCCTCTCTCTCTATATTTTCATTTCTATGGGATGGATGATGAAGAATGAGAGCTGTGTGTGTGTGTTCGATCATATTAGTCAATTTGAGCTGCTTGGGTCAATTGCATATTGACCCAACACTCAACTTTAATTATATTGGCTGAATATTCAGTTATACAAAAGTTACTGTAAATCGTTTATTTCAGAGATCAAACCTTCTCCAACAGTTATGGGAATATATCACGTTTCTTATAATTGATCTATAAATATTCAGTTAAAATTTGAGATCATTTGGAGTTACCAATAAATAATTAAAAATAGAACAGTGCACTGCTATATTGCAGTCTGCAGCAGATTCGGTCGAGTTTGCTCTGCACAGAACTCGACCGACACCCTCACTGTAGAGATCAAAAGTCATCCAAAAATTATGTCAATTTAACAGAGTGTCTAAAACTGTGTTTTTCAAGCACAGTTAAAATTTGAGATCAATTGGATATACAAATAAAAAGATAAAATTCAATTTCCATACTGCTATATAAATCTGGAAATATGATCGGTCGAGTTTGAAACTCGACTGATAAACAGGTCCGAACATTCTTCAAAAATTCTGATATTTTTCAATGTTGTTCACATTTTATATATCCAAATCATATCCAAATTTGAAGTAAATCAGAGTTACACATAAAATACTAAAAATCATTTAGTGAGACATGCTACTTATCAAATTCTGTATTCATATGTCATTAAAACCCTATTTTGGGCCGATTAGGGTCTATGCTTCTCAAACCCTAATTCTCAAGACAAAAGAACATTTAGACTTCTTATCATAGTTAAAACATCCTAATTGTGTTATCGTCATTAATTAGATTTCAAGACTGATCAGTCCAATTAATCATGTAATCATCTTGGTAACCCTAGTTTACCAATTAAGCTCAGATGGGGTCGTAACATATATACTTGAAATCATCCTATACATAATATAGTTGTTGATGTGATCTGCTAGTTTATGGGGAATATGACAGTAAAACTTTTGTTTCTATTGCCTATTCTATAGACATATTTCCCTACAATGGTATCATGGCCATGTCAATCTACTATATTTTAGGATAATTGTTATGATCAGATTTTTGGTTTTATCATTTATTTATTGCATGCATTGTGAATAAATTCTATCCAATCAAATACCACACGTAATCCTAAACTTATATATATATATATATATATGCAATGTACATGCGTCACCCTAAAAGTAAGTTTTGATGGTGGATTTGTAGTGTGGTTATGGCCAATAACCCTAATTGTCTGTGCATCGTTGTATGGTTGGTTAATATTGTTATATCTTGGTTTGTATATTGAGCCTCTATGTTATCTTCCAATTGTAAAAGTTTAATTCTCTCCTACCTATTCTCTCCTCGGATGTAACTCTAGGTTTATCTATAATCATGTAATCGTAGGATAGTTTACTTTCTTATTACGAAGAAGAAGAAGATGCTCAAACTAGCCCAATTGATTGTCTTGGAGGCAATCTGACTGGGTGGAGGACCAATGAGGATGAGCCTAACTGATGGGTGGCGGATCCAACCGATTGGCCGGAGGACCTAGCTGATGGTGGACCATAGACCAGACGACCAGTGAGACGATCAACAGACCAGCCATGAGGTGAACCGATCAGTTCAAGGGTTGAACCAATGATCCCAAATTGGCAAGCATGAATCTTCATAACAATAGGTTTCTACATGTGATGTAGACCCTAGGTTGTGGTAATTCCTTATTGCTCTAAGGAATTACATTAGGACGACCATAACCATCACTTTTTGTTTATTGCATGTTTTCATCGTGGGATATAGCATGTATATGATACGTACCATATATGTGGTGATTGGATAAAGTATATGTATTTATAAATACACACTTCACCAAGTCTTAAATGCTTTCCAAAAACAACACACATGAAAATCTTGATCGACTAAGCATTGGTTACGACCAAGCGTGGTGCACCCTCATGAAAGTGTGATGGTAGATATGTAGGTTCTTCCCAAGAAGGGTGCATATCTATCATGTTGGCTTTTGGGTCAGGCTTAACTATGTGTCCTTAATGGGATTGAGCACCATAAGTATGCAGATGATTATGGCAAGGAGTTGCACATATCATCTATCCAAGAGTTGCATATGATGCAATTGGTAAAAGTTGCCTACCTTAATTATTGACTATGGATGCTGGCATTGGCCGAGTAATAGTTGAATTATATTGGATCTTGGCCCACTAGAAGATTGTACGCTGCAATCTTTTGAATTGATATGTGAAGGATATTAATTTGAATAAAATAGTGGGAGCGATAGTTCATTAAATACCTAATTAATATCGTCAAATCTTAAAATAAAATCAAATCAAAAAGGGTTTTTGACAAAATGCAATATTTTCTCTTGTAGAATCAAATAACAAACAAATCAATATTGTGATCAGTCCTTAGGAAGGACAAACTTGACAGCATAAATTTACATGACTGGTTTTTGACTTTGAGAAGGGTTATCAATGAAGAGTGCAAGCTCTATGTCCTTGATAAACTAGTGCCAGAATACCTGCTCCTAATGTGCCTAGGGCTGAGATGGATGCTTACTGGAAGCATCCCAATGATGCCTAGGACATAAAGTACCTTATTCTAAGATGCATGAACTATGAGCAGCATGATCAATGCAAGGATATGTGGATTCTTGAGATGGTAACACATATTAGGAATGTGAATTATGATCTCATGAAGCAAGAAAGGAACAATGTCATAAAGGTGCTCTTGGACTGTAAACTGACAGAAGGAAACTCAGTAGAAGATCATGTGCACAATATGATTGGACATGTATATCATCTGGAAGAATTGGGAATTTCTTTGAGCCAAGAGTTGGACACGAATATGATTCTAAAATCAATGCCAGAATCATATAGCCACTTTCTTACGTGATATCACATGAATAATATGGCCATACCGATATCTAATTTTCTTGGTGTGTTGATTCATGCTGAAGCAAGAATGAATAAGGACAAATCTGTGATGGTGATCAGTGGAGTTGAGTCTAAGGATCAAAGCAAGGCCATGAAAAGTTATGAGACCAAGTCCAAATCTAGATCTTCAACACTCAAGATGAGGAGAAAGATATGTACAAGAGGAACTCATCTTTGTACTTGAAGGCATTTAGGAAGAAGAAGACGAGGATACAAATCACCACTTCAAGTATATACATTATTGAGATAAACTTATCCAATTCTTCATTTTGGTACTAGATACCAGATGTGGATCTCACATATGCTCGAATATGTATGATTTGAAAAGAAGTAGGCCTTTGAGAGAGGGCAAGGTTGAACTATGAGTTGCAAATGGAGCAAGGGTTACTGCCACTATAGTTGGAACCTATAGTTTATCTCTGCCCACAAGACTTGTAATAGAGTTAGTGAAATGCTATTATGTACCTTCCATAAATAGAAACATCATTTTTATATCTTGTATGGACAAGAATGCATATGAATTTCATATTAAGAATGGTTGATGGTTCTATTTTAAAAGATAGGATCTTTTATGGCAATGCCCCAAGGTCTTATGGTCTTGATTTTCTAGATCTAAAGAAAAATATTTATAACATAAATACCAAAAGACTAAAACTCAACAACTCACACAAAACATACCTTTGGCATTTTTTTCTAGGGCACGTATATAAGAATTGCATATCCAAACACCATAAAGATGGTTATCTGGACACTTTTGATTTCGAATCAATAGAGACATGTGAATCTTGTTTTTGGGAAAGTTGAATAAGACCCATTTCATTGGTAACAATGAGAGAGATAGTTATCTATTCAGACTCATACATATTGATATGTGAAGGACTTTTTAGAACAACCACTAGAGTTGGGTATCAATACTTCATTACCTTCACTAATGACTTCAATAGGTACTGTTATGTTAAACTGATGAAACAAAGTCAGAAAACTCTTCATAGGTTCAAGGAGTTAATGCATGAAGTACAAAACCAACTTGGGAAAAGTATTGAGGCACTTCATTATGACCGAGGTGGTGAATACTTAAGCCAAGAGTTTGAGGACCTTCTAAGAGCCCATGGGATTGTATCTCAATGGACTCCACTTGAAACACCTCAACATAATGGCGTATTAGAAAGAAGGAATCACACATTGCTAGATATGGTACGATCAATGATGAGTTTAGATGGGCATCTGACTACCTTCTGGGGTTATTCTCGAGAAACCACCGCATTTACAATAAACCGAGTACCAACTAGTTGGTTCAAAATACACCATATGAGATATGGATTGGGAAGCACCCCGAAGTGTCTTTTATGAAGATTTGTGGATGTGAATCTTATGTGAGGAAAATGTTTCCTGAAAAGCTTGGCCCTAAATCTGATAAATGTTATTTTTTTGGATATCCTAAAGAGATAAGAGGATATTACTTTTATTCCCTATATAACATAAATGTGCTTGTTGCTAGAGATGCTACATTCCTAGAGATGGATTTTATTTCTAAAGGAATTAGTGGGAGGAAAGTGGAGCTCAAAGAGGTTCGAGACTAACAGGAAGACATTGAGCCAGTAGATGTACAAGATGAACAAAGAGAATCACAAAGTGTTGTGGAATGTCAAGTTCTTCAAGTAACACATGATCCTTGTATCTCTAATAGGAAATTCCATGAACCTAAGAGATTTGGATATCTTGTAACTCAAGAAGGTAGTGAGTTGGTCATATATGGTGAGAAAATGACCTATCTAGAAGCTAATGAGGGACCAGAGTCTAAGAAATGGCTTGAGGCCATGAGATCAGAGATGGAATCCATGTATACCAACAAAGTATGGACCATTATGGATTGACCTGAAGGGGTAAAACCCATAGGGTGCAAGTGGGTCTTCAAGAAGAAGACCAAAGTGGATGTTAAAGTACAAACTTATAAGGGAAGATTGGTTGCAAAGGGTTTCAGACAAGTTCAATGTGTGGACTATGACGAAACCTTGTCTCTAATGCCCATGGTTAAGTCCATCATGATCATTCTTACTATTGTAGCTTATCATGACTACAAGATATGGAAGATGGATGTTAAAACTGCATTCCTTAATGAGAATCTTATCGAGATTGTATACATGACACAACATGAGGGTTGTATAAATCCAAAGGATGCAAATAAATTATGTAAGGTACAAAGTTCAATCTATGGATTGGATCAAGCATCTCAATGCTAGAATCTTCATTTTTATGAGTCAGTCAAAGAGTTTGGATTTATTCAAAATGAATTTGAACCTTGTGTGTATAAGAAGGTTAGTAGGAGCATAGTGATATTGCTCATATTGTATGTAGATGACATGCTGTTGATGGGGAATGACATACCTACTTTATAAAAGGTAAAGACATGGATGGGAAATAAGTATTATATAGACTTGGGAGAAACATCCTACATCTTGAGGATTAAGATCTATAGAGATAGATCTAGAAGGCTTCTTAGACTAAGTCATAGCACATACATTCACAAAGTGTTGAATCCGTTCAACATGGAGGGATCATATAGAGGAAACATGCCCATGCTTCATGGAGTTACTATCTCTAAAGCTCAATGTCATAGTTCTTGTGAAGTAAGGGAACACATGAGTTTGATTCCATATGCATCAACAATTGGATACATCATGTATGCAATGTTGTGTACCCGTCCTGATGTCTCGTATGCCTTGATCATGATGAGAAAATATCCGTATGATCCAGGTAATGCTCACTAGATAGTCTTGAAGAACATCCTTAAGTACTTGAGAAGGACTAAGGATTAGTTCCTCATCTATGACAGAGAGGAAGAGTTGATGGTAAATGGTTACACCGATGCAAGCTTCCAAACAAACAAAGATGATTATAGATCACAATTAGGATTCATGTTTATCTTAAAAAAGGACCTGTAAGATGGAATATTTCCAACTATGAGACATGTTCTGATTCTATAAAAGAGGCTGAGTATATTGTTGCATCAAGTGCAATAAGGGAAACTGTATAGATCAAGAAGTTCATCTATGACTTTGGGGTCATTCCAAGCATCAACAATGTAATTGAGATATATTGTGACAACAATGGAGCTATTGCACAAGCTAACGAACCAAAATCACATCAGCATTCCAAGCATATATAAAGGCGTTTCCATATCATACAAGTGATCGTATAGTGAGGAGATGTGAAGATTTATAGAGTACCAACGGAGAGCAATATTGTTGACCCCTTGACAAAGGTACTTTCATAATAGAAGCATGATGGACATTTTAGATCACTTAGAATAAGATTCATGGGTGATTGGATCTAAGTGCAAGTGGGAATCAATTGGTATGTATGCCCAGAGAGCCAATCATATGATGATTGTAATGGCATAATATGTGAACAATTTGATTATTAATAAAAGGCAAGCTTCCAATTAATTCTATTTTATTCAGTTATGAGATAATGATGTAGCATAATAAATGTCTAGAGAATGGTATTGATCAATGACATATGTCTTCAAGTACATGACTTGAATAATGAGATTATACATATGTTAAGAGTATATACATTCTCATTATGTCCCTAGTCAGATGTTATTGTGGAAGGTAGATAGATATCAATAATACATAAGACAAGAGTGTGTGTTAGTTGATGACGAAATCTCATTAGTCATGATATGTCATATGAAACCAAGCACATATATACATGTTAGTGAATAATGTATCAGGAAGACCCACCATGAGTTTGACACATGGAAACTATTACAATGGTAGTCATAGTCAACTCTCATAGTGTTGGTGGTGATTGTGGTTCTTAGACCTGAAGTCACTACACTCATCATATGTTGTTTGGTATGCTTTGACACCATCAAATGTAATCCTAAATAAGGGTTTCCATAAAGGTGATGATTGGGTGACTGTGACACATGGGGACTGACTGTGAGTCATGTAGATGGTATTTGTCCCTCTTATAGGAGTATGATATCCTAGGCCTTTTAATTAGCAAGACTGAGAAATGCATGGCCATGCACATGTGATTCAATATGAGATATTGAGTTACATATATCTCAGATAGTCTTCTCTAGTTCAAGGAACAAGATTGAATGTTGTGAGGATGACTAATCCATGCCTCGAGTTCAATTTGGATATCAACAACAAAGGAGCTATGCAAACACTATAACACATACACAAATTATATGTTGAAGTTGTTCTCCAACTTTCCATTTACTTGGGTAGCAATGACGTGCGACTAGGCACCACCATTGCTTGTGATGTCATAATTTGTTATGGACATTCATTTCCAACGTAATATGGGACCTATAGGGTCACACACATAGGAAATGACCTAGAAGAGGAGTTTTAATCTTGAATGATTATTTGATTGATTACTAAAGTGTTTAGATAATTCAATTCAAGCAAAAAATCAACTAAATGGACTCCCAACCAATTGAATCATGTGATGAAATGACCAGTTGGAGTGTTAGGTTGATTGGGTATTGAATTGGTTGAGTTCTTCTTGAATTGGGGAGCAAACTGACAAGTTCACTTAATGAACCAATCGTCTAGGCTCACCAACCGAGTAGTTGGGGTCGTGAGACGACTGGCTCGCAGGGTGAGATATGTAGTTCATGGAGAAATTCAATTGCATCAAGGATTAATGATGACTTCATATTGTGCATTAATTGGATTCAAATTTGCTAATTCATATGCAATTGGGAAACATGGCAAAACAATTGGTTTGTTGAGAATACCAATCACATCATGTGTGAATCAACTGGTTTAGTTTCCAATCGACTGGTTTGGCACTCGTAGGTTGTGAAAGATGATGATATTCTGGTCCCTTTCACTCCCACAGAGACTGGGAACCTAGATCCCAACCCCTCCTATAAATAGAGGGGTACTGGTGGCTTTTCAAACACATCAATTGCCTCAAAAAATTGTTTGTCTTATGTAGTTGTGGTAAATGAGAGAACCCGAGCAAGTCTTACCCGATAAAGGGAGGGATAGAAAGGGAGAACAATTATGGGAGAGCAAGTTGGTGACTAGTACACCAATGGGAGGGACAATTCCTTCGTTTCTATTCTATTAGGACGACATGAGTTCTAGGCAGTCTGTGTGGACTTCCATAGAGGCATGGAGGCCATTGTCTATCTCTAGGAGGATGACGTAAACCTACTATTTGTGGTGAGACCAGAAGGCACAACAGATGAATCCAGGGGAAACTAGAAGACCTTTGCGCATGTACAATGATCGGGAGATTTCATTAGACTTACTCCATGACCAGTTATATCTCTGAAACCATTCTTTCCATTATATAGTTTTTGATGTGATCAAATGGTTTATGGGGAATATGACAATATTTTTTTTTTCCATTTCCTATTCTATAGACATATTTCCCTACATGATATGGGTTCCTTAGCTTGTGCAATAGCTACTTTGTTGTCACAATATAACTCTACTACATAGCTAATTCTTGGAACCACCCCATGTTCTAAAATGAACTTCTTGATCCAAGCTACCTCCTTATCTGCATTCGAGGCAACAACATACTCGACCTTCATTGTAGAATCAACAATTGTCTCTTTCTTGGAACCCTTACAACTTATAGATCTATTATTTAGGAAAAATACAAATTCATATTGCGATCTATAGTCATATTTGTCAATTTGGAAGATTGCATCGGTATAGAGCTTTATCACCAACTCATCCTCACGATCTTAGACAATTAACTAATCCTTAGTTCTTCTCAAGTACTTAAGGATGTTATTTTTCAGTAGTTCGGTGACTTCCGCTAAGATGTGGCTGATATCTACTCATCATGCTCAAGGCGTATGAGACATCAAGAAAAGTACATAACATTGCATACATGATAGATCCAATTGTAGATGCATATGTAATATTACTCATGCGTTCTCTTTCTTCACAAATATTGAGACATTGAGCTCTATAGATGGTAACCCCATGAGACGTGGGCATGTTTCCTATCTTTGAGTTCTCCATACTGAACCTCTTCAACACTTTGTCAATGTATGTACTCTATATTAGGCCAAGAAGCCTTCTAGATCTATCTCTATAGATCTTGATTCCTAGGATATAGGATTATTTTCATAAGTCTTTCATTAAGAATGTTTTTCTATCTAGGTCTTTACCAAATGTAAAGTAGGGATGTCATTCCCCATCAATAGTATGTCATCTACATAGAATATGAGGAATACAATCATGCTCCCACTAACCTTCTTGTACACACAAGGTTCGTCTTCATTTTGACTAATGATTATCTCTTTGACTGTTTCATCAAATCAAAGTTTCTAACTCTGAGATGCTTGCTCCAATCTATAGACTGACCTTTGTAGTTTACAAACTTTATTTGCATCTTTAGATTTATGAAACCTTCAGGTTGTGTCATATAAACATCCTCAAGTAGACTCTCATTAATGAATGTGGTTTTAACATCCATCTACCAAATATCATAGTCATAATAAGATGCAATGGAAACCATGATCCTAATGGACTTAACCATGGAAACTAGAAAAAATGTTTTTTCACAGTGAACACCTTGAACTTGACTGAAACCCTTTGCAAACAATTGGCCTTTGTAGGTTTGTACATTACCATCCATTTTAGTCTTCTTCTTGAAGACCCATTGGTACCCTATGGGTTTTACTCCTTCAGGTGGATCCACCAAGGTCCATACCTTATTGATGTACCTCGATTCCATCTCAAATCTCATGGCCTCAAGCAATTTCTCAGATTATAGTCCCTTAACAACTTCTAGGAAGGTTTTTGGCTCATAATCAATGACCAACTCATTGCCTTCTTGAGTCACAAGATAACCAAATCTTTCTGGCTTAAGGCGTTTCCTTCTAGATCTATGAAGTTCCTATGTTACATGAAGAATTTGAGATTGCACAACAATTTGTGACCCTGTATGTTCCTCTTATAGCTCTATAGGTTCATTGTTTTCTTGTTGGTATTGAACCTCCTTGAGTTTCCTTAGGAAATGAATTCCATTTCTAGGAATATAGCATCCCTAACAACAAAAAATTTGTTTTCAGATGGATTATAAAAGTAGTATTCTTTGGTTTGTTTAGGATATCCATCAAACTAATATTTATCTGATTTGGGTCCATGCTTTTTGGGAAACTACTTTTTCTCATAAGCTTCACATCCCTAAATCTTCGTAAATGACACATTGGGACGCTTCCCATACCATATCTCATATGGTGTCTTTTCAACCAATTTAGATGGTACACAATTTAGTGTAAATGTTGCAGTTTCTAGCACATAACCCCAGAAGGAAGTCAAAAGATCAACAAAACTCATCGTTGATCACACCATATCTAGAAATGTGTGATTCCTTATTTGTGATACACCATTATTCTGTGGTGTTCTAGATGGAATCCATTGTGATATGATACCATGGTCTCATACAAGGTCCTCAAACTACTAGATAAAGTATTTTTCACCTCGATCAGAATGAAGTTCCTTAATACTTTTACCAAGTTAGTTTTTTACTTCATTCATGAAATCCTTGAACTTTTCAAGAGTTTTTGATTTATGTTTCATCAAGCAAACATAGCCATACCTACTGAGATCATCAATGAAGGTAATGATGTACTAGTAACCACATCTAGCATTTGTTATAAACATGCACATCAATATTTATGAGTTCTAATAGATCACTAGCCCTCTCATTGTTACATGTGGAAGTTTTTGTCATCTTGCCCAACAAATAAACCTCACATGTCTCTATTGATTCAAAATCAAAAGAGTCTAGATATCCATCTTTATGAAGTCTAGGAATGCATTTCTTATTGATGTGCCCTAGATGATAATGCCAAAGGTATATTTTGTTTGAGTTATTGTGTTTTAATATTTTGGTATTTACAATTATAAACATTTGTCTCTACATCTAGAAAATAAAGATCATAGGAAATTGGGGCACTTCCATAAAACATCTCGTCTTTTGAAATAGAACATTCACCATTCTTTGTATGAAATTCATATCCACTCCTTCCCAGACAAGATATAGAAATAATGTTTCTATTAATGGTAGGTACAAAATAGAAGTTCTCTAACTCTATTACAAGCCCCATTTGTAGAGAAAAATTATAGGTTCATACTGTAGTAGCAATAACTCCTGCTCCATCTACAACTCATAGTTTGACCTTGCCCTTTCTTAAAGGCTTACTTCTTTTTATATCCTACATATTCAAACATATGTAAGATCCACATCCAGTATCCAGTACCTAAGATGAAGAAGTGGACATATTTATCTCAATAACATATATACCTGAAGTAAAGATATCTATCCCCTTCTTCTTCTTCCTCAGTTCCTCTATGTAGAGAGGGAAATTCTCTTCCAATGTCTAGGGTGGTGATAGTGATGACAGTTGCCTCCCTTGGTCACCCCTCCCTTTGCTTTGAGCATGAAAACTTGGGTTTCTAGCCATCTTTAGAATTCTTCTTATAATTTCCATTGCCCTTGGAATTTTCTTTTCCGCTATTGATCATCATCACATACTTGGGCATGTCTTTCTTCATCTTTACTTTAGTTGTTCTCAACATGCAAAGTAATTCTGACAATGGCTTGTCAAAATCATTCATATTGTAGTTCATGAAAAACTAGATGTATGATTTTGGTAGTGAATGTAGAATCACATATGTGGCCAACTCTCGACCCAAGGAGAACCCTAGTCTAGCAAGGTTATCCATATACCCAATAAGTTTGAGCACATGAGGACCTAATGGACCTTCTTTTGCTATGTTGCAACGCCTTGGATACATCATATATCTCTTGTCTTGCTTGATCTTGGTACATGTTCTTAATATTTGTCACATCTCAATAACATCCATGTTTTCATATTGTCTCTAAAACTGATAGTTCATTGAGCACAACATCAGGCACTTGACATTTACAACATCTTCAGAGTGCTTCTTGTAAGCATCCATGTCAGCCATTGGGAGAAGGTTCACCTGGATCTGGTGTTTTCCAGGAAATATAGATAGCGCTCTTATGTGAGAATGATTCTCAACGTCCTGGACCAGTCATGTAAATTATTCCCATTCAACTTGCCCTTCTGAAGGACTAATCACAAGGAAAACATGTTATTGTTTTCCATTTTATTCTACAAGAAGAATTTGGAATTTGTGAAAACATTTTTTATTTGAATTGATTAAAATAAAATTTGATGATGTTTAATTAGGCCTTTAATTAATTATTAGATCATAAGATTGCACACATACAACCTTCTAGTGATCCAAGACCCAAAACAATAAAGTTATTACCCAACAAACACCAACGTCCATAACCAATTAATAAGGTAGGTAACATATACCAATTGCATCTCATGCAATTCTTAGATAGATGGTGTGCACACCTCTTTGTCACATTCATCTGTCTTCTTCTAGGCACTTAATCTCATTAAGGTCACCTATTTAAGCCTGACCCAAGAGCCAACATGATAGTAATGCACCCTTCTTGGAAGGCCCACATAACTACCATCACACTTCCATGAGATAGACAACGCACCATGCTTGGTGTGCCCATGCTTCGTTGATCAAGCTTTTTATGAGTGTTGTTAATGAAAACATCTAAGACTTAATATTAAATTTGAGTAATATATATATATATATATATATATATATATAGACACACACACATACATATCCAATCACCACATACTAATAATATGTATCATATACATACTAGATATATATACGAAGCATGCAAATCTAAAATACGAGCAATGGTTATGGCCACACTAATGCAATTCCCTGGAGCCACAAGGAATTGCTACCACCCAAGGTCCACATCATATGTAACAACCTATTTTTAAAGAAGATCTATGTTGGAATCAGTCTGGGTCGATCGACTCAACTCTTGAGTCAATCTATAGGTCTCCTAGTTGATTAGGTTCGTCTCTTGGATCGCTCAAATGGTCTCCATTTCAGGCGATGTCTAGACTCCTCCAGTCGACCAGTTGGGACACCAACCGATAGAGGCTCCTCTTGTCATATAGCCTCCTCAGTCCTCTAGTCAATTGGATCGACTTCTGAGTCAGTTAGTTCTTCTAGTTCAGAATGCCTTCTTTCCCATAATAAGAAAATAAACTATCACGTTCTTATATAATTTATTACATTATAATAGGGAAACCTTGAGTTACATTCGAGGGGATCGTAGGAAAGAAAGCATTAATAATTTTACATATGGAAAAAGAGAGAGGCTCAGTATGAAAGTTGAATTTTAAATACATGAATAAAACCATTCAACCATGCACACATATTCAGGGGTATAGGCCATAACCATGCTTACATCCACATCAAAACAAAATTTTAGGGCAATACATATAAATTGCATATATATATATATAAATATAAATTGCACACACACACATATATATATATATATGTGTGTGTGTGTGTATGTGTGTGTATGTGTGTGTGTGCAATATATATATATATATATATATATATATATATATATATATATATATATATATATATATATATATATATATCATATGTTGTATTTAATCAGATATGCACATTAGTCATTTTTAATATTCACATCCTATGTAGTTAAATAAATGAAAAAACAAATATATGATCATTTCTGTTAAATCCCAAAACACAATAAATTGATGTAGCTCTAATACCACTCTACGAAATATGGCGATAGCGTAGCATTTTTTTCTTCTTACCATATTCCCCTTGACCAATGGATCACGTCAACAACTATAGAATAGGAAGGAAGATTACAAGGCATTTACTCAGTTGTGCAGCAAGTCCAACAACTATCTTTGAAGCATCGTGCTTCTTTTACAAGAAACACTTTGACAACTGTTGGCGGCAGCCTCCTAGTGTAATACCACATATAGTGGTTGACGATGTCCTCCTAGATGGTGGTGAAGGCCTCCTTGCCTGTACATAGTCCATGCAGACCACTGAGAATTCTTGTCATCCTTTTGGAATGACAAGAAGGGTTTGTCCCTTCGAACGTCAACATGCTAGAATTTACTTTATCTTCCTTGTTGTCTTTCCCTTTGTAAGATAAAACCATCTTGGGCTCTTACATTACCACAAATATGAGAGGAAAACAATTTTTAGATCTTATCGATGTTTCTTCTAAAAGCCTAGACTGCCCCCCTTTATATAGGATTGCTAGGGTCAGGGTTTCTAAATCATCTGCGAGTCGATGAGATAGAATTTCATGATTTTTTCAAAACCTATGAACCATGAACCAATATGTTCACTACTAAACTAATCAGTCCACATGTGAGATGATCAGTTCCACACTTAAACTGATATATTCAGTATGTTTCCCATTCACAATCACATTAATGTCTTTTAATATGATGATTAGTGCATAACATGACATCAACATAAATCCTTGATCCAATCGTATTGATCATCCAACCGGTCGGTTCACAACTTGAACTGGTCGGTTCATACAATTTAATCGATCAGTTCACTTTCTAAACCAATCATTTCAAAATTTTGACAATCAATCTTATTTAAATTGAATATCTAACACTTTAGTAATCAAGTTTAAACAACATTCATGAGCAAAATCCTATTCTAGGTAAATATTATGTGTGTGACCCTATAGGTCCCAATTTATGTTGATATTGAATGTCCATAACAAATTTATGACATCACAAGCAATGAGCGATATCTAGAAACACATCATTGCTGCCTAAGTAATTGGAAAGTTGGAGAATAACTTCAACCTACAATCTACGAATAGTGTTACAATGACCATAATGTTCCTTTGTCTCTGATATCTATATTAAACTTGAGGATGAAATCATCATCCTCTTCAACATTTAATCCATATTCCTTGAACTAGAGCGATCTATCTGGGATAAATGTGAGCTTACATATCATATAATATTCACATGAGTATGGCCATATGTTTCTCAGCTTTTCTTATCAAGTGTCCAGGATATCAAATCCAGTAGAAGGGACATATCCCATCTCATCACTCATAATCATTCCCCATGTCAAAACATATTCGAGAAACACCTTTACGGTAACCCTTATTCAAGGTCACATTGAATGATGTCAAATTACATTGAACAACATATGATAAGTGTAGTGATTTTAGGCCTAAGAACCACAATCACCACTATCACTATGAGAGCTAATTTTAGCTACCATTTAATGGTTTCCATGCATCATTCTCAAGGTGGGTCTATCTAATACATTATTCTCTAACTAGTACCTATGTATTTGGTTTGATATCACATATCATGACTAATGAGATTCTGTCATAAACCATCACTCACTGTAGTCTTATGTGTTGTTTTTGCCTATCAACTTCCACAATAACATTTGACTAGGGGCATAACAAGAATGTATGTACTTTTTTAATTTGTATGATCTCATTGTTTAGCTCCTCAACCTAAATACATACGTCATCGAGTAACATCATTCTTTATATATCTATCATGTTACACCATTATCTCATAATTGAATAAACATATAGACAAAGATTTCCTTTATTATTAATCAAATTATTTACAAGATATCCCATTACAATCATCATATGATTGTCTCCTTGGGCATACATACCAACAAAGATATCGTAGATCAATGAATCTAATAATTAAAGAGAAAAATAAGTTGTAGAGCCATGAGTTTGTAGATCTATTCCCTTGGGTCATTATGAGGATTAGTGAAATGAGTAGCAATAAGGAATTGTTACAAGATGCTAAAATCCATATGCCAGTCAATATATGGGGAGGTTTAGGTATATTATACCCTATCATCCTTGAAAAAGTGTTTGGGACTTGATAAAGGATGCCAGTCCACCGGAAACATATGGGAAATGAGATATGGCATGGAAGGTTATTACCTTGTGATTGGCATCATGACCTATGTACCCCAGGTAGGCCTTAGATTGGTGGATCCACTTTTAAATATATATCCATGGTAGACTAGTTAATGGGCTCCCTAACATTAGGTAACATCACTTTGACCCAAGATTGTGTGCAAAGATCCAGGAAGTCTGGATATCCTTATATCTTAAACATAGTGTTAGAATGGATTGGTAGCACTAGCTAGCAAATTGAGTGGTATGCCTCAATGAGAACATGACATAGAAAAAAAAACACCCCCTATGGAAAGAACCTTGACTACTATAGTTCTGAGATGTCAACTAGCTATATCCTTTTGTTATGAAAACTGACCCTATGTCACGCTTAGAACTAATCTTTGGAAGAAGGGGAATTGAGTCGGAGCAAGCGAGAGGAACAAACTCAAAAGTCAATTTCCTTTGAATTCGCTAAAGGCCCTTGTCATATTGCATGGTAGGAAGAAATAAGGCTCGTTTATGATTGCTGAAAGAGTACATCATGTTTTTTTTATTAATCCCTTACCATGTAGTTGAAATCAGGACAATTGTCAAAAATTCTATGGGATGGAATCGATGTGGAAGTAGACCCAACACAAAATCCAAGCAGATATCCATCCCTTAGAAGCAAAAAAGTAACACGAGTGTTAAATTGGAATTGTCTCTAAACATTGTTGTGCTCTTAATATAACAAGTTTCTTAATAGGTTTGAACAACATATATTCTCTAACATCCTTGCATGTTTCCTTGATGTAGTGTGGTTGGGTAAGCATGTATCTCCTAGTATATTGGTAGTTCATGTACTAAATTGTTTGACTATTTCCTTTACATATTTTATGTGGTAAGTAATAGATGTTTCTTAGGTGAGAAGTCTATGACTTTTCACACCATTTTATAGGTGAATGTTGAGCTATACTGGCAATGGTAGAGAAGATCAACAAGCAAGAAGTTGGTTCTAATTTATAAGGTGGTTGTTGATTTCCTGGATGTATCTCAAAGTTAAGTGACATTAGCGTGGCCTTATTTAGAGATAAATCATATAAGGAATGTGTCTTCATTATTCTTATATTCTCAACTCAGGGAAAAACTAATTTGACGAACCAACTTCTTGGATCTTAATTTTGACACGTGTACACAACCTCTAGATAGCCTAAGTCAAACAAATTCTCAGATTTTCCATGCATGTTTTATAGTAACACGACATATGTAAGTTAAAATTTTGTTGAATACTGTAAGCTTGGATCCTTGAATTATTATAAAGAAAAGGCTTGTAAATTGTGGAACTTATAATATATCACTACAAACTCTTATGTGGACCTTGTGCTAACGATAATGTTATTTGTGTTGTATGGTGAAACTTTTAACTCTGTGATCTCTATGTGGCTAATGATGTTTCAGTCTTTAATTTAGGTTTTAATTTGAGTAATCTCACTTTGGTGGCATCATAGCAACACACATGGATTGAACCACAACATATAGGTTGGAGTTTAGGTGAAAGCTTCTCACACCAATTTAAAGTTGAGTCTTTTCAAACCAAGAGGTAGGTGACTTTACTCAAACTGATCACGGACCCACTCGTTTGATAAGTGTACATGTTGGAGGGCATTATCATCCATAGTAGCTTGTCCAGTGAAGATATTCTCTACTAACTGTAGTAAAATGTTAATCTTATGCAATATATAGAATGAAGCCTTTAACTAGGAATCCGGGTTTTAAAGACCATAGATCCTTTAGTCAACTCATTTAGGTGTGGATATTTATTTTCTTATATCATGTTTTTTTTTCATTTTTAGTAAAAAAATTACTATTTTATTATTTTGAAGATGAAACTCTCAAAATCTAGAAAAAAATCCATTTTTATAAAATCTAGCATCCAAAATAACTATATGGTAATAAAACATAATTTAATTAGTAAATTAAAGAATGTAAATATTATTGTGTTTAACTTTTTCAATATTTCTTTTATAGAACATATAAATAGAACTTAAAATGTAGCTTATCTGGAGGTTAATGCTTTTTGTTGAAGTATGTTGTATGCATCGTCTTCACTTGTCAAAACTCAAAACTTAATTTTTTTTATTTTAAATGCATCCAAATATTATGGTATTGAATCTCTTACTCTTCCATCTCATTACTTCTTTTATTAGTATTCATTCCTAGGTTAATGTGGAAATATATGTGTAATGACCCAAACTTTGATTATTTCTAAGTATTAGATTAGTAACCATAATTAGTCTAAACCTCCTTTCATCTAGTTAACTCAAGAATTATAATCTGATTTTGTGAATATGTAAGCAGTAGACATTTACTGGAATGAATGTTCCTAAAGCCTAATTTAAAAGTTCAAATCTTAAAGGAGTCAAAAAAGAACAATATAAATAATTTAGAGACTTTCCATACTCAAAGCCTTAAGAAATTAACTTATAGAAAACTTATTGTTTGATTTATTTGTTAAACTTGTATTGCAAAATGCTTGAAAAGAACTGAAAAATGAATATAACATAAGAAGAATGAGTAGAATTGGACCTAAATTGAGGAAGTCATTGCATTTTTAGTATGCATGTATATAACAACCTTTAGATAACACATAAACAATAGGTGGCAAGTGGCACTGCTATTCAAGATCAATCATGAAGAAGGGCATACATTTTGATATACACAATACATTTGGATTAAATTTGGTTCCACAAATTCATATTTTGATCCTCTTTCCAACTGGACTGTAAGAAAAAGCTTTGGAGGTATGTAGGGATATTTACATGGTGACCAAGGGCAAACTATGGTAAATAGGATTGAACATAGTTGATTTCTTCTGGATTTCTAGCTAAAGGCTTCTAATTGCCTTCCTTTTCCTTAGATTTATGGTTGGTTTTGTTCAAATCTTTGATTACCTATTGATTTCAGCTCCCTTTCCCTCTATCCACTTAGTTTTAGGAGGAAAAAAATTATTTGTTTTTTCCATATCTTATTCTTTTCTCCATGTCAATTTTATGAATTGAAGAAGGTTGATTTGAGAAGAAATCATGTTGAAAGAAAGTTTGATTGTACTTTTCTTGCTAAATTTCAAATTTGTCTCTGCAAAATTTGAGTGAGTAGATAAGTTTTCATTTTTCAGGTGCTTCTACCTTATTTTTCTCCCTTGTTTGACTAGAAATATTTGTTATATGCACACGTGTGAATAAGATGATATGGTCTATGTGTTTTCATTTTTACTTGGTCTAACTACTAATCTTATTAAATATGATCTTAATAAAGATGTTAGTTTGGTAGCTATATGTACACCTCTTTGCTTCACATATTTCTTAAAATGAATAAAATCTCCAACTATGATCTTTTAAATCAAATTTTTAGATTGGTATTCAACCCATAAAATACACAAAAACATGATAGGGATGATTGTGTGTTTGTTGTTTAATAAATCATTGATATTCATGATACTGATCTTCTATTCTTAAGAAGTTATGGAAGAAAGCAAGCTTATACATATCTAAAACGAATTTATAACTTGCTGCATTTTACCTTATACTTGAATGACATTTATGGTAATAATAGCTTGTGAGATTCTTAAGAAAAAGGGGCTGATTTAGTATCTTGATGCCTTATAAAAAGGATGAATGTTCATATGAAAATTTTTGTATCCTGTTAAGACTTGAATGCACCTGAATGATACTGAAATAATTTCTTCTTGAACTGTTATTTATTTTTTTATTGTGGTACTATGTTGTTAAGTGTTAGTTTGCATAAAATACCTAAGCTTTTATTAAGAGACATAATAAGAACAAGAAAATTGTTTGATTTAGATAGGTACCCTAGACAACATGATACATCCTCAAACATGTATTAGAATGGTGAAATGGTCATGTATACTTAGGGTGAAGCCCAAGTGGTAAAGACTTGAAGTGGATTAGACCATGAGGGCTAATTTGCAGGAGGTTAGAAGAAGTTCTATAGAGGTAGAAGTGTGACCCTAGCCTTCTTTTGGTTTAAGCTTAGGGGATATTCCACAGAGGTTGAAGTGTAACTCCAACTATTAAAATATTATGTTAGAGGTGAACCCCTTATAAAATGAGAAAAATATTCATTTGTGATATTTGATTGAGTCCCAAACTAGTACCAAGGCGGGGAAGGGGTGGATAGGCTATAGGCCCTACCTATCCAAAAATTAATATGGACATACTTTTATCGTAGGGTGGTAGGCTAAACCTGAAGGGATGGATGGTGCAATCATGCATGTGAACATACCGTTATGATGTCTACCTGGCTAGGTACATGTTAGGTAGATCCAGGTGAAAACTAATAAAGAATAATAAACCATGATGTTTGTTTCATGTTAAATTTTTTATGCTGTATTATTTATGTTGTCTAATTGTATTCATAAGTGGTTGGTTCTTATCTTTTAAATTGTTTAAGGATACAAAAGTTGATGTAATGATTTACATCTATGTATTTTCTTACTTAGACATTGGTTAACCAACCCATAAAATTGTTTAGGTCTTGACCTCAAGGATCCAACTAGCTAACCCTCTTCTCAAGATGAGTAGCTTACTCAGATAGGTGAAATCATTACCTGATGCATGATGTCTAGATTGTTCCTACACTAGGGTCATGGGGATGAGCCTATAGTTTTTTTTAATCTTAGCATGACATTTTGTATGTAAAGATATGTATATATGATGAACATTTAATCTTCTTGTGAACATTGTAAATATAGTTGAAGAGCTAAATGAAGTCATGCTAGTTGTACCTTGTTCATTAATGAGAAACTATATATATATGTAAATACATGTTGTTAATAAATTTCTATCTGAATAGACTAATTTCCTATTTACATCATTTCATTTTTTATTGGGGGTCACCGTATCCTAAACCTTGAGTTCAGTCTCGATAATCAATGTTTGGTTGGTTATTGGGATCGTGTCCTGAAAACTTGGTATCAAAGACTAAGGTCTTAAGTTAGTACAAGAACACATGATGTGTCAAGCCTTTTGATTTGTCATTAGCTGTAATATGAGTATCTTTTACAATTATGGGTGATCGAAGAGGAGATCAAACCTTAAACTTACCTCTTAGTATGAGTGGAATCCAGGAAACTTCAAAAGTACATGTCAAAAATGAACCTTATTTGCCACCTCCTCCATCATTTAGGATAAATGTTCATAGTATTGAGCATGTATCTGATGTGGAAGAAATAGTGAGTCCTCAACAACATACTCATGCTCCTACTCCATAATTATCACCTTAAATTCTAGTAATGGCACAAGGTTCTATAGATGCAATTACTCGGGTAGTAGGGGGTTATTGCAAAACTACACCACAATCAGACCCTATAGAGAGCTTATTGGGTCATATGAGAAACTAAAAAAGATTGAAGCTTATGACTTCATAGGTAATTTAGATGTAGATGAAGCGATGCATATTTATTTTAAATAGAAAACATTTTTTTGTTAACACATGTACCAAAGGTTCACAAGGTGAAACATGTTGTATACCTCTTTAAAGGTAGTACTAGCCACTGGTGGGGGCCTAGAGAAGATGCAAGGAGCCCAAACAACATGATGTGGACTAAAATTGGGAGACTTTTTGAGTCACAACGTTATCCTAAGACATATATGCATGAGAATACTAGGTAGTTTGAGAAATTGAAGCAAGGGAACATGTTAGTGAGAGAATACGAGTTCATGTTCTTATACCTACTAAGGTTTTTGCCTCGTTTCTATGTGACTGATGAGAACATGATTAGAAGGTTTGAAAGTGGGTTGAATCCATGGATGCAAGAAAAGGTGACAAGGAGAATTTATCTATTTTTCATGCCTTTGTAGATGCATGAGTAAGAGTAAAAAAAAGCTAATCAAGTCATGGGAGATGTTGAGGGGCTAAAGAGAGTAGGTACTGAAATGTTCAAACCAAGTTCTAGTAACCAACCAAGGTCTTCTAGACCACCACCCTACAGAAGGGCACCATCTTCATTTAGCACACTACTAGAACAATATCAAGATAAAGGCATAGGATGACACCTAGGCCGAGGAAACATAGGTCATGGTAGGGATACCAGCCTCAGAGAGCCATTAGTGAAGAATCTTCCATAGTCATCAGTCTTCAAGAGTTCATATCACCTAGTTATGATTCAACAACACAATAATGCACAACTTGTGGATTTATGCATTTGAGGCAATGTGGGGGTCCCAATACTCATATGTGTTATAGGTGTGGATGACTTGGACATTATTCCAAAGAATGTGCACAAGGAGGACAACAACAAAAATCAGGATAGAGGCCAACGGGCCAGTACCAGTAAACCCAAAAAACACAATAGAGAGGAAGAAAAGGTATGTTTTATAAGGTATACTTCAATGCAGAATGATGTGCATTGTAAAGTGGCATTAGTATAGGATAAGTAAAATCACCCACAACTAGTAAGGCATATGCTATGAATCAACAAGGAGTGGTGTCTCACAAGTAGTGATAGGTCAAATGCAATTTTTTTACTAATTCATCACTTCCATATCTGTTCTAATATATCCTGGTGCCGCTCATTCGGTTGTGAGTAGAGCTACGACATCCAAAAGTAATATGTTAGCAATTCCTTTACCTTATGATTTCAATCTATAAATTACTAGAATAGCACCTATATATATCTTTAAAATATGCCCAAAGTGTGCTTTATCTGGTAGGACTCATAGTCAAGTGGATATGTTTCTACATAGAATGCATGGATTTGATATAATCTTGGGTACTAAGTAATTGGAGTACTATAAAGCATGATTATATGTGTTTACAAAAGAAGTGGAGTTATATGATGAAGATAGAAGATGGACTATAGTTGGGCATATAATAAACCTACAACATGTATGATTATTATGATGATTGTGGAGAAAATGTTGATCATGGGATGTCAGGGATATCTAGCACATGTATTAGACATTCATGTTGAGAATACTAGTTTACCAGATGTGTCTATAGTTTAGGAGTTTGCTGATGTGTTTCATTAAGAATTTCTAAGATTACCCACCACCTAGGGAGGTTGATTTTGAGATCAACCTAGAGCATGAAACATTACCAAGATCTTTACCACCTTACCATTTGGCACCGATTGAGCTTAGTGATCCGAAGACATTACTGCAAAACTTTCTAGATAATGGCTATATACAACCAAGTACGATATCCCAGGGAGCACCATTTCTATTTGTAAAATAGAAAGATAGCACAGTGAGATTATACATTGACTACAGATAGTTGAATACAGTCAATATCAAGAATAGGTACCCTTCACTTAGGATTGATGACCTATTTGACCAGCTTAGAGGATCTGTTATCTTTGCTAAGATATATTTGAAATATGGTTATCATTAGTTGATGACTAAGACTGAGTATGTGCTAAAGACATCTTTTTGTATGACATATGGGCACTCTAAGTTTTTGGTTATGTCATGTGGACTAACCAATGCTCCAATAGTGTTCAAGCGGATTTAATGAACATAGTGATTAGATAGTTGTTTGATCTATTTGTTGTTGTATTCATAGATGATATTATGATATATTGTGAGGATGTTGAGCAACATGAAAATCATTCACAAACTTATTTGCAACTAATAATACAACATCACTGTATGCAAATTTTAGTGAGTGTGAGTTTTGTCATATAAATTGGGACCATCAAAACCAATTTTAAGGCGACACGTCTAGATTCAAAATATATCATATAATTTATGTAAATGGATTGTATGTGGTATTTAATTTGATATGAACATTAATCATTTAATATATTTGCATCGTATGTAATAAATAAATGGTAAAACTAAAATTTGATCATATCAATTAAATCCCAATGAATAATAAATTGACATGACTCTAATGACACTCTTAGGAAATATGGCATCAAGTACGACAGTGGAAACAAAATTCATTGCCACATCCCCCTTAAATAGTAGATTGCATTGAAAGATATGAATTGAGAAGGAAAGGTTGCAAGGCATATACCTGGTCCTGGAGAAAGTCCAATGACTATCCTTGTTGTAGTGTGTTTCTTTCTCAAGTTGCACCTGGATGAATGTCGGTGCTGACCTTCTGGTTGATCACCATAAACAGTGATTGAAAACGTCCTCCTAGAGGGTGTTAAAGGCCTCCTCACCTCTACATAGTCCACACGGACCACCGTGAACTTTGTATATGTCATTGATAGATAACAACCTTTTGTGGTATAAAGGAAGATTGTGTGTACCAAACCAAGCAGAAGAAGGAAGATATTTCTAGAAGTGGCACATACTTCTATGTAAGTTATCCAACCAAGAGGTACTAAGATATACTAAAATTTAAAAGAGTTGTATTGGTGGCAGGGGATGAAAAGGGATGTTGCTGAGTTGTAGCATGTTATGGGATGTACCAACAAGTTTCGGTAAAATATTAAAAACCAACAGGGTTGTTGTAACCCTCACCTATCCTAGGATAGAAATGAGGAAATGCCACAATAGACTTTGTGGTAGGACTACCACATACACCAAGAGACTTTGACACTTTATAGGTCATCATTGATAGATTGAGCAAGTCATCTCATTTTCTACTAGTGAAAAGTACCTATGCAACAAATCTACTAGCACAAATTTACATGTATGAAATAATCAGATAGCTTGGATATCCATTGAAAATAGTTTTCGATCAAGGACTACAAATTACATCTAGATTTTGGGAGAAACTACATGCTTCTATCGGACAAATGTTAACATTTGGATAGCTTTTCACCCATAGACTAAAATAATGGAGAGACAAAAAGAACAATTCAAACATTAAATGACATGTTGAGAGTTTATCCTGCTTATAGGAAGTTGGAATGTACATGTAATCTTAATAGAGTTTGTCTACAAAAACAACTTCCAACCAGTATAGGGAAGGCACCTTATGAAGCATAATATGGCAAGAAGTATAGATTGTCAATATGTTTGTATGAAGTAGGTAAGAAACAATTGATGGGTCTTGAAACTACGAAAATGATTGAGGTGATCAAGCAATAGTAAAGGCTACACAAGATACAAAAAAGAGTTATGCTGACAAATGACATAGTCCTTTGAAATTAAAAGTTGGTGATAATTTTTTTTTCTAAAGGTCTCCCCATAGAAGGGTGTTATCATATTTCGAATGAAGGATAAGTTGAAAGTGATATATGTAGGCCCTTATCATATTACGTATAAGATAGGCAAGGTTTCCTATGTATTATAGTTACCATGGGATCTACAATAGTTGTATGGCGTTTTCATATTTTAATGATAAGGAAATTTCAACTAGAAACAACTCAGGCTCTACAAAATGCAAATGTACACTTAGCAGACGATGTCACCTTTGAAGAGGAACCAGTCAAATAATGGATAAAAAGGTTCAGAATCTTAGGAATCATGAGATTCCTATGGTTAAAGTTCTTTGGAAACATCACAAGAGGTGACATGAGAGCTTGAGAGAGAGACAAGGTGAACACATCCTAATCCATTATGAGTTTTGAGGATAAAACTTTATACGGTGAAGAGGATTTATAACAACCCAAAGTTGGGTTATTCCTAAATCTTAGATTAGTCACTATGCATAGTCCAACCCTCCTTTGGTTTGGTTAATTCAATAATTATAGTATGATGATGTGAATAAGTAAATATTAGACATTTACTATAATGAATGTGTTAGTAAATATGGAAACATAAGCAAAACTATTATTGACATATTCCCCTTAAATAGCAGATCACGTAAATAACTATGAATTGAGAAGGATAGATTGCAAGGCATATACCTGGTCCTAGAGAAAATCCAGTGGTTGTCCTTGCTGTAGTGTGCTTTTGTCTCAAGTTGCACATAGATGGCTATTAGCGATGTCCTCCTAGTTTATCACCAGAGATAAAGGTTGACAACATCCTCCTAGTAGGTGGCAAAGGCCTCCTTTCCTCTACATAGTCCATGTGGACCACCAAGAACTCCTGTCATTCTTTTTTAAAATAGACAAGTATGAGTTGTCCGTTGTACTCAATGTGCTAGCATCGACTTGCTCTCCCTCATTGTTTTTTCCTTTCTATCTCTCCCCTTTATAGGAAAGTCTTACTTAGGTTCTCACGATAGCACACTTGTGAGAAGACAATAAATGTTAGAGCTTATTTGTAACATACCCAATTTGTGATACTAAATCTATGTTGAGCTATTTTTCCCAAACTTGAACTTATTTACAATATTGTCTTTCATGCCAAGTCTGATGAGATTTTATGATTATCATGGTCACATATTAGTCTCCAATTTGATCAACTTTGTCTAAATCTTATCAATTATCATCACTTGAGAAATATTTACAAATTAGTTCCTCAATTTGTCTACGTGAATCATTTCAATACATAAGTACAATTTGAATCATGTGTACCTTTACATCTTGTGTAGACCTCCATTCATAGAGCCTCATGAAATTTTACCTTATGGCCTTGGAATCATTATATATTATTCATTGTTTAAAAGATTCTAATATTTGGATGTGTTATGATGGATATTAGGTTAACAAGGCCGAAGATGTAGATAGAAATATTAATGTTTTCAAAACATTAGTTTAATAGAGATTGAGCTCATATTCCAAATTTCGAGTTATAAAGAGTCCTGAATGTCTAGGTGACTCGTGATTAATGAGTATATTAAATAAGACTATGGTTACCCTAGCAAGGAGAAAAACACAAATCGCCCCCTCCCTCTAACACCTGACTATTATGGAAAGGAGAACGGCAGTGCCGTCTTCTCCCGCTTGGGGACTCAGTCGTGCAAATGACTCTCGCCTTGTGCACTGAGAAACGCCACGATCGGCTGAAGCCGACAACTGTTTCTCCTTGTGTTCATCTTCTCATCTTCCACAACATAACACCCTGACCCATCGTTGATTTCAGAAGCATGCATCCCTCTCTCTCGCATGCCCTGGACCTTCGTTATCCATGTAACGCCAATAAGGCCAACCGTTACAGAGTTCTCTATGACTCCTACTCCACCACCCTAGCCGGAAATGCTTCAGAGGACCCCTTAGGCTATATAAGATCCCCTGATTCTTCATCGAGGAGCAAGGAATTCCGACCCACACCTGCAACCTCCGACCTCAACGCCCAGATATAAAACATGAGACCTGTAGACATCATAGCAGGGCGCACATCTGCTGCACCTTCCATGGCAATGCCTCCCCACCATCGACACCATAAAACCCAACACCACAATGTCATTTAAAATCTGCACTGGTGAGGAGTCTGAAGATCTACAAAATATTTGTTGCCGCCTTCACCCAGACTCCGACAGCCACCACACAGATGCTAGTCGGCGTGGTTTGAGGCCCAAGAGCATCGCGGACCCTCAATTGTCTATTCCAACCAATTTCAAACCTTACCATATTGCAATACAAGACAGCAGTCCCGGACAACCATCTCCAGTGTAACCATTAAATTTGAGCCCCAAGATCACATCATCACTGCCATCCAATCACGTGGGCAACCTGACTTACCTCACCCAGCCTTCGATAATGATCCTCGAAGGTCTAAAATCTACCTTCCAACCCACACACAACTATGATCTACACCTTTCGGTTGTCTCGTCATTTACTTCAGCACCACCTTGACCCAGCCACCTATCGATCACAGCACCGCCAGATGCCCTTGGGCATCAGCAATGGAAAACCCTTCCTTGATCCCCCTCTGCCGCCATCAACACCTGGGCGCCCTAGCCTGGGCGAGCTCCTACTCCGATCTCGGCCGCCCTCACTCGCAGCGTCGTCAGTTGGGGCAGGACCGCAGAACAACAACCACCGCTCCTCCTCCTAATCCTCGGGCTCCCCTAATACCTCGACGCCACCAACCACGCCGCAACCTCCATCTCCGGCCACAACCCCAGTGGCCTACATCTGTGCGCCACAACACCTCGACGCCATCGGGACCACTGCTACAAGTCAACAGCCCCGTTCTCTACCTAATCCAACACACCATGCTTGATTGTGCTTCCAGCGTCGACCTTGTGGCCACCGACGATAGCAGCCAGACCGTGATGAGGCCAGCCCATCAAATAGGAACACCACCAAAGACATTGACACCCTAGGAGATGTATGAAGAGTAGGGAGTCACCTTCAGTTGACTCCAGGATCTCAAGAAGTCAATAACAAGTTGAGGGTGATTATAAGTTCAAACTTATAGATTGATCTGCATTGTTCACCCGTGATTGTAGGTCAGTCCCTTTTTCCTCCATTCCATATTTAAAGCGTAGTTATAAGAACTGATAACATATACAAATTTCGGTTGATACGATAACCATCAATTATAAAGATACACTCTATTATTCAAATCAGTTAGTGCACATGATTTATATTATAGGTTAATAGTCATTAGAACATTGTATACTTATGAACATGGTAATGATGACAACCAATCCGAGTTGATATTTTAACTTGATACGAATCATATTAGTGTTAACATGTACATGCGTTTATGAATAAATAATAATTTACTAATTTGAATTAGTAATAAAACCTGAGAGTAGTAATCTCATTATCACTAAGAATTATGATTTAGTCATATCACATAAATTTAGTAATATTAGGAAATGCACTCATCTATATCCCTTGGATTATAGGACATAAAAGAGAAGGAATATATATATATATCAAAAGTATTTCTATAAACATTTTGACATTCACATTAGATTATATGGTAGTTTGGACTAAATATACCTTATTTTCATAACGATATTGGGGTTCACATACATAACTTAATTATAGGTATTAGTTCATGACTAATGTATATGGTGGTATGTTGACTCTAAACCCAAGATATTTCTATTAAGACCATACTAGTAAATGGACACCTTTGATCCCTAGTGACTACATGGAAGTATATTATAAATAAAAGAGAACATCATTTAGGATCTAATCTAGAGATAATATGATCAAATAAATGAGTATGTAATGATGAATATATATAACAAGGTAGAAACCTAGAAATGACATTGAGGGGAAAATATGTCATAGCAACTTAGATGGAAAAATCTAATCATAAATAAGACAAATTGAGCGACATTGATTCTAATTCAAATGGTGACAATATTGTTATTCTTTGTAGCTAGCTCTTCATAAATTCTTTGAGACACATTATGACTATGCAATCCTTGGAGTCTTGAATAATTGAGGTACTAGATTCTCTATTTTTATATTGAGTTGTTCATTTCCCTCTTGAATGCCTTGTACATTGTTTACTGGTGAACCCTATACTTGTTTAAGCATTTCCTACCTCTTTGAAAGTTCACCACCTCAGATTGATTATTGTTTGAATGCATTGAATATTATAATAGCACTTGAATTGATCTATTTGGAGTTTTGACTCCCTGAACATAGGTCCCTTTGGGCTTTGACCCCTTAGAGCTTTGGCTCACTTGAGGTAGGGTATGCCCCGCCGCCCTGTGCACAGGTGTAATGGATTAGTTGTCCCCCAGTTGACTGGTTAACATAGTAATTAGGCTCAATGTTGTACTTTCATAGATGATTGAACATAAGACATTGTTGCCCTTGAAGGAAATGATATGATAGTGATGAATGCATATTCATCATGGAATTCAATTATCACCTTGGGACAAATTCAACTCTATATATAATACTTCACTCATTAAATATCAATATGAATCATAATGTGCAAAACTACTTAATTGATTCGATTATCAAGATCTTAACCGAATTTATGTCGACTTAATGCAGGTCTAGATAAAGCAGAATAATCAACTAGGTCCCATCCTCACTCATCCTTGGTTCTGTCCAATCGAGCTAACCAAGCGAATCCATCCATTTAGATTGAGCCCATTCAGTCTCAAGACCGTTTGAGCCCATTCGGTCTCAATACCGTTTGAGCCCATTCGGTCTCAATACCGTTTGAGCCCATTCAGTCTCAAGACTGTTTGAGCCCATTCAGTCTCAATACTGTTTGAGCCCATTCGCTTTCAAGACCGTTTGAGCCCATTCGGTTTCAAGACCGTTTGAGCCCATCTGGTTTCAAGACCGTTTGAGCCCATTCGGTCTCAAGACCGTTTGAGCCCATTCAGTCTCAAGAATATTTGAGCCCATTTAGTCTCAAGACTGATAGACCAACAAAGACCGATTGGAGGCACAACTCAATCATAAGGGATCAAACAGTGCATGAATTCAAGATCTCAAAGCAGAGCGTAGACCACATCCGTGGTGGTTCAAAATGACCGTGGTCCACTATCATCACCATGACTGTGTGATGAGTCCACAACCGTGGTAGATCATCCCAATGCCTAAGCTCTCACTCACCACAACCGTGGTCACTGAGCCATGACCGTGTCACCCTACCTGCATCGACCGTTTCTCACCCACCATGCCCGTGCGAGGCAGCACGGCCGTGGGGCAGTCACCTCACCACACCCGTGGTGTCACGCCACAGACGTGGCACAATGACATCAGAAGAAAATTACACACCCACCACTCCCGTGTAAGACGACACGGCCGTGCGTCATCTTCAACCTCCAACCAACACTCATTTGCAGCCCCCAACACAAGACCGAATGAAGGTGGTTCGCATGCCAAATGAGATTGCCCCGAGACCGTTGCACCTGCATATGAAGGCCAAAGATCATTTAATAGATCGGAGGGCTACTAGATCGTTTGACCCAACATACCATCCACTGCTGATGAACTCATTTGTTGTTCAAATCAATTGAAGAAAAGAAAACGGTCTGTCCCAAACTAGTTGCCCTTGCGTCACGAGACCGTTTGGCCCTTTGCGGATTTTAGATCGTTTGATCAGCAATTACGAAGACTGTTTGAGTTTGGCTGGAGCGTTGACCGAAGCAACAACCGTTTGCTTATCAATGGTTTCCAGACCATTTGATATCAAATGGTTTATAAACCGTTTGCCTCTGTCCAAGACCGTTTGCCCAACTTTGCTCAAAACAATTTGGTATGCAAATGGTCTGTCAAACCGTTTGGTCCCATTCGTTTTCCAAACCGAATGAGCAGCATAATATGAAGATTGTTTGATGCCTTTGACTCCAAGACCGAATGCTGAAGACCGTTTTATATTAAATAGTTTCCAAACCGTTTGGTCACGTTTTATAAGACCATTTGGGAAAAAATACCTGCCAAACCGTTTGGACTGGAAATAGACCAAAAATGTGAAGACTTGCCCCATGCCAATAAATAGGACCCCAAGGGTCCCCTTTTGAGGCATCGGTTCTAGGACACCAACAGGCTGCCTGTATGCAGGTCCGATCCAAATCCAGTACCATCCACACCAGTTTCATTCCACCTACTGCCCATGTTGCAACCAAGGAGGCTGAAGAGAGAGGGAAGACAGAGCGAGGGAGACTGTCTGGTCTGTCTTGGCAATTCCCGTTCACATCCAGATCTGCTCTGACACGACATAGAAGGCCGTATCTTCTTCACCAGGCTGCGACTACCTTCTGCACTGAGCTCATGGCGGATTTATCTCTCTTTCTCATTCTTCTTGTTTCTTGCATCATGAGCGAGTAGTCCCTTTTCGCTGGGGTTCGGGACTAACCTCGCTGCCCATGCAATCATGTTCTTTTATTAAACTCTCCATGGCAATGTATATAACTTTCCATTTAATTGTTAATTGGTACATTCATAGTTGATTATCTACTTGCCTTCATCTTTGCTCTTCCTATGTTGTGGGAACTTCTATATGTAGGATTGAATGTTGTTTAACAAGTTGACTCCCAAACTAGAAATAGAATGGGATTCCTTGAGGTCGTAAGTGTATGATCCGTGAGGGGACGAGCCATCTAGCCTACGGTGATGCTTCTATGTACCTAACGCCTGTATAGGGGGTTCACAACCTTAGTTGGATTTTGTATCTTCTTGTTAATCATCGATGTTTTCTCGTATATTAATCACCTACTTGCTTATCGATTGATGTGGTTGAATCCCAAACTAGAAATAGAATGGGATTTCTTCGAGGTCGTAAGTGTATGATCCATGAGGGGACGATCCATCTAGCCTTCGGTGACGCTTCTGTGTGCCTAATGCCTGTATAGGGGGCCCACAACCTTCATTGGATTCTATATCTTCAGAGCCGTAAGTAAGTGATCTGGATGGTGACGAGACATATGATGCCTAGGGGGATGCTTACACAAACCTAACGCGCGTATGGGGGGTTTTGCAACAGCTCTTTTTGGATTATTATATCTTGCCAGGATTGTTTGTGATCAAATGTGTTTGCATGTGTAGTAGTGGTGAAACCCAACACCATCCCAGCGATTCCATATCATTGATCTAAATCCAACTTTAATTTAGTGTTTACTTCCTTGCAATTAGTTTAGTTAACCTCAAATCAACCAACCATTTTAAATATTATTATTACTTGAGCTAGGTTCGACTGACAAAGATTCTTAAAAATGTTGTCCTTTGGGTTCGATCCTTAACTATACTGTGATAAGACTCGTCCGCTTGCGGGTGGTATTATTGCACATTGGTTTTTGTAAAAGCTCGAGGATTTCAACCTCGAGTGAGTTTGTTAGTGCGATAAAATCCCACGTCAAATTCTGGCGCCGTTGCCAGGGACAACGGAATCAGTTAGTCAAATCTAGTTCTTTTAAGACTAATTTAGGATTTTGCTTTTTCTTTTGACACAATCGATCATCTACTTGAGATTTGACTCTACTCTGTGGTTCTCACTTTTAAAATCTTTCTATTTTAAGGTACAATCTAAGGCGTAGTGCATGCACCGTTCGGACAACCCCAGACTAACAACGAGCTTTGATCCCGAGATAGACAGAACTTTTCATCATCAGATCAGAGAAAATCAAGCAAGGATGGCTCAAGAAGAGGAAGTACCCCGAAGAGTGGCTCAAGCCATCAATGCACCGCCTGATCATGTGCTCAACGTCGTCGCCTTCCCGTGTCCTCAATGTCGCCGCCTCCGCCTTCTCAATGCCGCCTGAGGAGATGTTGCACCATCGAAGCTCAAGCCTGAGGTCGCCAGAGCTAGCCTCTACTTCCCCTACTTCTAGGTAGGTTACTGATTTCCATCAACTGATTAGTATTTACTTATCTACTGATTTATATTTACTTATCTACAGATTTGTATTTACTTATCTATTGATTTTTTCATCTAATAATTTTTTATTCATCACATTATTTAAATTAAGGCATTTGCATTTGTTCATCTACTTTTTCAAATTGTTTAATCATCTACTAATTTTTCAAATTACTTATCTACTGATTTGTATTTATTATCTATCGATTTTATTCATTCATCTACTGATTAGTATTAATGTACTATTTTAACTTGTCTAATCCTCGTGCTTGACCTAATTCAGTAAATTTTGATGCATGTTGAAATAAGATTCAAACTTGTCCATTCTAGCATCCTAATTTGATTTGATTATGAGCTTTATACCTTGAAACATGTGTGTTAAAGATACATTGATGTTGAATCTCAAACTAACTCACATGTGGGTCTTCTATTTCTAAAATGATTACGTGAACTCCTAAATCAGTAGCATATATTATTCTTTATGCACCCAAATACCTTGTGAATCATGTATGCGCCCTAAGGTGATTAAATGCCTAAATCTTGACTTGAAATATGACCTAGTATGTATGTTGATATATGAATCTCTAGTTAAAATTTCAAGATTAACCCCTAATTAATACATTAGAATAGAATTGAGTCGTGCATTTGTGTTGTTGCATGTGTTGTTGACTTCTTGTTGATTTGCATATATTTCTTCTTCAACCTTGAAGTGAGGTATAATATTCTCACTCTCCCAATGTGCCATTAGGCTTCATTTCGATTCAAATCTTTGATATATGGAATCATGGTTTATTTACTGTTTAGTATTTACTGACAATCATGATTAAATGATATTACACAAAACTTAGGATATGAATGATGAAACTAGGATTGTATGTATAAGAATGACAACATACATGTATTTGTTGGCTAGTACGGTGAGTGGTTAATTAATCGGTACTAGATTTGAACTTAGGATTAATGATGCCACCATATAGTTGATTACTATTGAATAATTAGGGTTCATGATGCATTAATGAACTTAATTAATTAGATTTGTACTTAGTTTCTCTAAGATTGTGTAGTTGATTAATATTGATTAATCAGGGTTAATGATGCATGAATGAATTTAATTAATTGATAGTGCTTTCTTTCTTTCTTTCTAATGATGATGATGATGATGATGATGACAAAGACGACGACGATGATGATGACGATGCCGATGATGATGATGATGACGACGACGACGATGATGATGATGATGCTCTAGTCGCCGCCACTAGCCACCGCCTGCACCTACTCTGCTTCACCTCTAGCGTCGGCCACCTTCACCTCTAGCCCCACCACCTGCACCTCCGACTGCCGCCACCACAACCTGCTTGATCCACCAGTGTGGTGAGTGGTTAATTAATTAGATTTGTACTTAGTTTCTCTAAGATTGTGTAGTTGATTAATATTGATTAATCATGTTTAATGATGCATGGATGAATTTAATTTATTGATAGTGCTTTATTTCTTTCTTTCTTTCTTTCTTTCTGATGATGATGATTATGATGACCCCGTATACACCCATAAGCTCTATTTTTGACATTCAAAACTGAAAGACGGGATACTACAAAGCAATGTGGTAATAGGAAAGAGCATACAAAACAAATTGTTATTGACTTATGAAACTAGACAACTTAGAGGTGAGGGGAGAGGCAGCCCCACCTTCGTTATCTTGCCGGCGGTTGAGGCTGAGAAACGATAGCACAGAGAGAAGAGAGTGGAGCTTGAAGTAGGGAGAAGTAGAAAGGGCTAGAGAGATAGAGGATGTGTAACGACCCCGCCTCCCGGTAACCCCCAATTAAGGGAGACCAAGAGGTCAGAGCCGTTATCCCAATAAATCGGATCAAAGGTTCAACAATTAATCAATAATAATAATGAAATTCTATAACTAAACTGAAATTTGGTATAAAATAAAACTTTGCATACCTTTTAAAAACTTTGGAAATCTATTTCTATCCACCGCTTGAAACTCTTCTATCTAATCCTCCTTACAATTTATTTCTTATTTTCACAATGTGTCACTTTATTGTTTGTGCTTTTCAGGGTTGTACCTAAAACACCAACAAATAAAACGTCGGTCAACATATAAGAATATGCCATCATGTGGTGAAAACCAAAATTTTACAAATATGGCTAACAATCTAATTATCACAACCAAGGTAATTAACAAGCCAATTTATGTTTTCAATGTGTCATTCTCCACCGCTTCTGCCCTAACCCTGGAATTACCCTCTCTAGAGTTTCTCTTTTGCCATTGACCTAAGGCCACCATCTCAATCCCGATCTTGGTGCCTGGGGTCACCCCTCATGGTGCCCATTAGTCATGCAACATAGATCACCTTCTCATTCCAGAGCTTGGTGTCTTGGGTCACCTCTCATGGTGCCCATTGGTCATCCCTCCTAGGCTTGACCTTTTTGCATCATCCATCAAGGTGGCATGTAGGTGCAAGAATGCACATTTATATTACAATTGTGATAATCATAGTGACTTTATAATTTGCAAGTATGAACATCCAAATTGATAGGTTGCATTCAATGTGATTAACCATATGAAAAACCCTCAGGAAACTAATGTGATTAACCATAATTAACCACATACCTGTCAAGCTGACTTGAGTGCAGAAACAATTCAACCAAGCAAGAAACCAAACATGCACACACAAGTTGATCCTGGATAGAAGGATACGGGAGGGCACTTGGGTAATTTCACAGGGTCTTCTTCTTCTTCAACCTTGCGACTCTACTTGCTGCTGCGATGGTCAAATTTGCAGTTGACTCTGGGATACTGGCCACCTGCGAGCAAGGCGAGGATATAGAAGGCTCCACCATCCCTCACCGAACCTGACGAGGACTTCAATTTCTTATCCTAGCCACACTAGCACCACCGCCAACTTGCTGGACTCCAGCGAGGCAAACTGGGTGGACGAGGGGGGGTCAGGGTTGATCTTTGAATTGATCGCATGAAATCGCTCCTTGCAGCTCTTCGAAGGTCGTGGGTTGTTGAGTTTGCATGCTGGTGCCCCCACGAACCCTCCCCTATATATAGGGTCAGAGGTAGATCCCTATTGAATTGGGGACTCTCCTAAACGGTGACCAAACCCCTACAAAATAGGGATGGTTCTCTTCGGTTTACTCTCCTGAACTCGAAGGAAACAACATCTGTCTTGCAAACGCTCTGGATCATGAGGAATCTGTGAGGGAAAATCCCTCTACAACTCAACAGAGTCCTAGTCCGTGTGGGACTAGATGATGAGCGACAAGCATTGGATCGATATCCAACGGTTCTCATTTCACGTGATCATCCAAAAGGAAAATCATTTTCCTATTTGCAAAATAATTCCATATTTTGGAGATAACTTGAGAAATTCATATCTCCTAAACCATAGCTCCTTTATATCTAAAATTTTAAAGGAAATTTCATCTTGGAATTATATAACTATATATCAAATTTGGGAAACAAATTCCAATCTATGGGAAGGTTTCCTTCCCTCCCAAGTTATCCATCATTTAATCCAAATTTAATTAGTATTTCTTTTCCCTTTGCCATTATGTTGTTATTTTGGGTCCCTTGGACCTCAAGAAATCCTAAAGGAATGAATTCCCACCTTGAGAAATATATATTTGCCTTTATCCTCTTATAAAAGTCTGTTTCACATATTTTTGTTTTAATAATTAAATCATTTTCCTTTTTATTTCTCTTTTCTTTCCAATTGGGCTCAATGGCCTACAAAATCCATTATCAATCAATCAAGGACATTTCACATGAAATCCATCACAAATCAAAAGTAGATTTCATTTATTCTTTAAAAGAGAATTACACCTTTCATTACATACTTAGGAAATTTGAGGTTATAACACCCTCCCCTCCTTATAGAAATTTTGCCCTCAAAATTCAAACAATCAAACAAACAAATTAGGGTATGCTTTCTCAATGTCCACCTTCAGCTCCCATGTGGCCTCATCCTCTCCATGGTGCCTCCAAAGAACCTTTACCATCTCTATATTCTTGCATCTGAGCTCTTTCACCTTGGTATCTAGAATCCAAAAAGGTGTCTCAGGATAAGTCAGCTTCCCTTGAAGCTCAATAGGTTCAATGCTCAACACATGGCTCAGATCTTGCACATATTGCTTCAGATTGGACACGTGAAACACATAATGCATCATGCTATACTGAGGGGGTAATGCCAAATGAAATGTAGCTTCACCAATCCATTCTAACACCTCAAACGGACCCACGTATCGAGGACTCAACTTTCCTTTGTTCTTAGATATAGCTCGGAGCGGTCGGATTTTCAAAAACACATGCTCTCCAACAGTGAAATGCACATCAGTCCGCTTTGCATTAGCATATGACTTCTGTCGATCCTGGGCTCTCTTCAGCCTTTGCTTGATCAAAGCAACTTTATCAACATACACTTGGAGCTCATCTAACCTCAACAAGGTCCTCTCACCCACATCATCCTAGTGAAGTGGGGACTGACACGGTCTCCCGTACAAAGCTTCATACGGAGGTATCCTGATACTGGCTTGGTAGCTGTTATTGTAGGCAAACTCAGGTAAAGGTAAGTACTTCTCCCACGAGCCACCCCAATTGAGCTCATAAGCTCTCAACAGATCTTCTAATGTCTGGATCGTCCTTTCTGACTGACCATCCATCTGGGGGTGATAAGCGGTACTAAAATTCAACCTAGTACCAAGTTCTTCTTGAACTTGCTTCCACAACTTGGAAGTAAACTTTGGGTCTCTATCTGAGATGATCAATCCTGGTACGCGATGCAACCCCACTATCTATCTGATATACAACTCATCTAGGTCTGACACCTTAGCAGTGGTCTTTAAGGCAAGGAAGTGTGCTGACTTGGTAAGACGATCTACCACGACCCATATCACATCATGAGCTTTTCTGGTCCGGGGTAGACCCACCACAAAATCCATGGTGATATGCTCCCATTTCCATTCAAGAATCTCTATCGACTAAAAAATCCCGTCGGGTCGTTGGTGTTCAGCCTTCACCATCTGGCACGTAAGACAGCTGGCCAAACATGCCACAATGTCTTTCTTCATTCCTGGCCACCAGGAAAACCTCTGTAAGTCTTTGAACATCTTAGTAGTTCCTGGGTGCACTGTGTATTTGGATCCATAAGCCTCTTGCAAGATACATTCCTTTATCGATGAATCCGTTGGAACCCATATGCGATTCTCAAACCTGATTCATCTGCCTACTCCCACGGATAGACGAGTCTGTGGCTTCATCATTAAACCTTTCATATTGTCCAGATCCTCACTGGTCAACTGTGTTGCTATGATCTCACTCAACAACCCAGATTGAATCTGGATATTAGCCAATTGAACTCGATCCTCTAATGGTTGTAGAGTCCACTCCATGAGCTCCTCCAAACTCTTCCACTGACTGGATAAAACAACTACACACCTGAGCTATTTCTAACTCAAAGCATCAGCTACGACATTCGCCCTACCAGGATGATAGATGATGGTGAAGTTGTAATCCTTCATATACTCCATCCATTGTCACTGTCATAGCTTCAGGTCTCTCTGGATCAACAAGTACTTTAAGCTCTTATGTTCGGTGAAGAACTCAAAGGTAGCACTGTACAGGTAATGCCGCCATATCTTCAAGGCATGGGTAATAGCAGCTAGCTCTAGGTCATGTGTCGGATAATTCACCTCATTGGGCTTGAGCTGTCGGGAAGCATATGCAACCACATGCTGATTCTGTTCCAACACACAGCCAAGTCCCATCTTGGAAGCATCGGTGAATATCATGAAACCCTCATTGTCGGAAGGTAGAGTCAACATAGGGGCAGTGGTCAACTTCTCCTTCAACTCCTGGAAGCAAGCTTCACATATGTCATACCACACGAGCTTCACATCTTTCTAGGTAAACATGGTTAGCGGCAACACAGTCTTTGAGAAATCCCTGATGAAGCGACGGTAGTATCCGACCAACCCCAAGAAGCTGTGAATCTTGGAGGGCTTCTTTGGTGTCGGCCAGTCTCAAACATTCAATACTTTGGCTGGATCTACGACGATTGTTTCTCCTGAGATGATGTGTCTAAGAAACATGACTTGGTCCAACCAAAACTCACATTTTGAGAACTTTCTGAAAAACTTATGCTTTCTTAGGATATCAAGGACTCTACCCAGGTGGTCATAGTGTTGGGCTAGGTCATCTGAGTACACCAAAATGTCATCTATGAACACTATCATAAAAGAGTCAAGGAAAGTCTAGAACACACTATTCATGAGGTTCATAAAGACACTAGGTGCATTGGATAATCCAAACGGCATGACCACAAACTCATAGTGACCATATCGGGTTCAAAAAGCCGTTTAAGGTATATCCTCACTCCTTACTCTCACTTGGTGGTATCCTGACCTCAAATCGATCTTGGAAAAGGCTCGAGCTAATTTGAGTTGGTCAAACATGTCATCTATTCTAGGGAAGGGATACTTGTTATTAATGGTTGCCTAGTTGATCATCCGATAGTCAATACCCATCTGAAGCCACCCATCCTTCTTCTTCACAAAGAGGACTGGTTCTCCCCAAGGTGATGTACTGGGCCGAATAAAGCCTTTATCCAACAACTCCTGCAACTGGGTTTCCAACTCAAGCAATTCTACAGGGGTCATTCTATAGGGTGCCTTAGATATAGGGTTAGTCCCAAGAGCTAATTCGATGGAGAAATATACCTCCCTCTTAGGGGGAATCCCTGGTAGATCATCTGGAAACACATATGCATACTCCTGAACCACCACTATCTCTTCTAAGGATCGCCCCTTAACCTCAGGTACGGTAACTATGGCTAGGTAGGCTCGACAAACTTTGAATAGCATATGTTCAGCTTTCAAGGCAGACACATAAAGGTTGGTTATCACATCCTTCCTTCCTCTAATGGTGAAGTGTGGATGGACAGTTTTCCTAATAAGAATCTTCTTCTCTCTACAGTCAATCTGGGCTCTGTAGGTGGAAAGCCAATCCATACCGATGATTACATCAAAATCATTCATATCGATAAGGATGAAGTCAGTGGAAAGCTCATGGTTCAGATACTTAACTGGCAAGATAGGGGTTTGCAAAAGAGATGTATAGATACGACCACTCGGGGTTGTGACATCCAAAACATACCCAAAATCCTTGATTTCCAAACCAAGCATAGTTGTCAGATTTCTCAAAATAAAAGTGTTAGTAGAACCAGAATCAAAAAGTGCTTTTACATTTTGTCCCATGACTTCCAATAGGCCTACAAAGTTTATGCCACATCAGAAAGTTATTACATGATCAACTGAACACAAAGGAAAACTCTAGGGGTTATTACCCTCGATCAGCCTATTAGCATTTGCCTTAGCTTCTTCATTGTCGATGGAAAAACTCTAGCTTTCCTCCTCTCTCCAGCTCGAGGTTCCCCGACCGGTGCTCCTGTTGGAGGTGCTGCAGCCACCGGTTGTGCTGCCATAGGTTGTGACCCCAAAGGTCCTCTTGGGTCAGGCTGAGGGCAATTGGCCATGAAGTGTCCCTCTTGCTGACAACTAAAACACACCTTCTTCTCAAAGCGGCACTTTCCAGGATGTGTTCATCCGCAGGTGTGACACTGCTGGAGGTGACCACGGGGCTTGCCTTTATGCCCATGCTTGCTTTTGTTGTGGTTGCATCCTTGTCCCTTATTGTGTTCATTCTTCTACCCCTGAGCTCCTTCAGTGAAGCCCAGATACCCCTTGGAGGAATTCTGTGCATGCATCAACGTCCTTTCCATATCCAAGGTGGTGTTGTAGGCTTCTGAGAAGGTCTTCAGCTTACTAGCCATCACATGGGGCTTGATGGCAGGGTGCAAATGCTCTATGAAGTGGTCCACCCTCCTCTCTTCATCCATCATGTATCTAAAACATTCTAGGATGCGAAACTTGTGACCAAAGTCCGTAACTGATGAGCTTCCTTGAGTCATGTTAGTGAACTATCTTTCCTTCTCCTTCTTGGCTGAGACGGGGATGAATCTGGTGGTGAAGATGGTCTTGAAATCGGTCCACGCCATAGGTTCTTTGCTTAAGTCTCTTCCTGTGATATGGTTCTCCCACCATATCTTAGTTGCACCTTCCAAGAGGTGAGCAACAAAGAGAACCTTCTTGTTTGGTTGTACCTCAAGCATATGGAATCCATTCTCGATTGCAAGCAGCCAAGCCTCCGCCTTGTCGACCACTTCAGACTTATCTTCTCCCCAGAACTTCGCGATGTTCATCTTGATGAAGTCCAAGATGGTGGCTCCCAGTCGAGGATGAATAGGTAGTGGATCGCCATTCTCATCTCTAGCTATGTCGTTGAGGGCCAAGGCATGAATAGCCTCAGTCAACCATTTCTGTTGCTCCATCCACACCGCATCTGTAGTGTGAACTACCATAGCTGGTTCAAGACCACCAACTTGGTCCTCCTCCATCTGGGCTACCTCCTCGTAGAGATGTTGTTCCTCATATCCCAGTCCCTCCTCTTGTTCAAGGTTGCTAAAGGGTATTGCTTTAGGGTTGGGGGCCTCATGTACAGTTTCTTCAGGTCTCTTTCTCTTCTTTGAGGTTTCACCACCATGTTTCTGCTTCCTCTTCTCAGAAGACCCATTCGCTTTGTGGGGAGGCCCACCACCATTGGTGGCAACCATGATAGCCACAATCTTTGTATGAGCCATCTACATAAGAACACAAATAGACCTTTAGTATATATTTAACTAATTATACTTATGTCGATGACATCTTAATTATGTATCTTTTATTAATTTGGTTGAGGATTCCTTAAACCTTATCAACTTTACCCATACCTCAAGAGGGTGAGGAAGAGAGAGAAAATCCTAATCCTTAAAATCCTTAATAGCATTTGAGTTGAGAAGGGATGAACAAGATGAGAGAGTCCTAAGGGTATCTTATTTCGAGTCAAATCCTATGACATCCGCCAGATAGTCACACGTTCTGGGAGTCCTCATATTCCGAATAGCTGTGCGGAGGAAAATATTGCTAGCCCCCAGATGTGATCCTTTTCTAGACACCTCTGTCCTTTAGAAAATCCTCTAATAACTCCCTCGGTTCTATAGAATTTGTAAAATTTAATAATTATTAAAGATTAAATGAGGAACCTATGCTATGATACCAAATGTAATGACCCTGCCTCCCAGTAACCCCCAATTAAGGGAGACCAAGAGGTCAAAGTTGTTATCCCAATAAACTGGATCAAAGGTTCGACAATTAATCAATAATAATAATAATGAAATTCTATAACTAAATTGAAATATAGTATAAAATAAAACTTTGCATATCTTTTAAAAACAGTGGAAATCTATTTCTATCCACTGCTTGAAACTCTTCTATCTAATCCTCCTTACACTTTATTTCTTATTTTCACAATGTGTCACTTTACTGTTTGTGCTTTTCAGGTTTGTACCTAAAATTCTGACAAACAAAAAGTTAGTCAGCATATAAGAATATGCCGGTATGTGGGGACAACCAAAATTTCACAAATATGGCCAACAATCTAATTATCACAACCAAGGTAATTAACAAGCCAATTTACATTTTCAATGTGTCATTCTCCACCACTTTTTCCCTAACCCTGGAATACTCCTCTCTAGGGTTTCTCTTTTTCCATTGACCTAAGGCCACCTTCTCAATCCCGAGCTTGGTGCCTGGGGTCAATCCTCATGGTGCCCATTAGTCATGCAACATAAACCATCTTCTCATTCCCGAGCTTGGTGTCTGAGGTCACCTCTCATGGTGCCCATTGGTCTTCCCTCCTGGGCTTGACCTTTTTGCATCATCCATCAGAGTGGCATGTAGGTGTGAGAATGCACATTTATATTACAATTGTGATAATCATAATGAATTTATAATTTTCTTGTATGAACATCCAAATTTATAGGTTGCATTCAATGCGATTAACCATCCAGAAAACCCTCGAGAAACTAATGCAATTAACCATAATTAACCACATACCTGTCAAGCTAGCTTGAGTGTAGAAACAACTCAACCAAGCAAGAAACCAATAAAGCACACACAAGTTGATCCTGAATAGAAGGAGACGGGAGGGCACTCAGGTAATTTCATGGGGTCTTCTTCTTCTTCAACCTCGTGACTCTGCTTGCTGCTGCGATGGTCAACCTTACGGTTGACTCTGGGATACTGGCCACATGCGAGCAAGGTGAGGATCCAGAAGGCTCTATCGTCCCTCACAAAACCTGATGAGGCCTTCAATTGCTCATCCTAGCCACACTAGCACCGCCGCCAACTTGCCAGACTTTGGTGAGGCAAACTGGGTAGATGAGGGGGAAGGTCAGGGTTGATCTTTGAATTGATCACATGAAATCGCTCCTTGTTGCTATCTGAAGGTCGTGGGTTGTTGAGTTTGCGTGCTGGTGCCCCCACGAACCCTCCCCTATATATAGGGTTGGAGGCAGATCCATGTTGAATTGGGGACTCTCCTAAATAGTGAGTAAACCCCTACAAAGTAGGGATGGTTCTCTTCGGTTTACTCTCCCGAACTCAAATGAAACAACAGTTGGCTTGCAAACGCTCTGGATCACGAGGAATCTGTGAGGGAAAATCCCTCTGCAACTCGACAAAGTCCTAGTTCGTGTGGGACTAGACGATGAGCGACAAGTGTTGGATCGATATCCAACGGTTCTCATTTCATGTGATCATCCAAAAGGAAAATCATTTTCCTATTTGCAAAATAATTCCATATTTTGGAGATAACTTGAGAAATTCATATCTCCTAAACCATAGCTCCTTTATATCTAAAATTTTAAAGGAAATTTCATCTTGGAATTATCTAACTATATATCAAATTTGGGAAACAAATTCCAATAGATGGGAAGGTTTCCTTCCCTCCCAAGTTATCCATCATTTAATCCAAATTTAATTAGTATTTCTTTTCCCTTTGCCATTATCTTGTTATTTTAGGTCCCTTGGACCTCAAGAAATCCTAAAGGCACGAATTCCCACCTTAGGAAATATCTTTTTTCCTTTATCCTCTTATAAAAGTCTATTTCACATATTTTTCTTTTATTAATTAAATCATTTTCCTTTTTATTTCTCTTTTCTTTTTAATTGGGCTCAATGCCCAACAAAGCCCATTATCAATCAATCAAGGCAATTTCACACGAAATCCATCACAAATCAAAAGTAGATTTCATTTATTCTTTAAAAGAGAATTACACCTTTCATTAGATACTTAGGAAATTTGAGGTTATAACAGGATGTGATTGGGTGAAGGCCCGATGTGTAGGAGTGGGAAACAGGAAGAATGTGCAGAGAGGTGGGAGAGAAATTTTGATGTTGGTACTTGTGCCTACATCGGCGGAGGTTTACTGTTGGTGCATGCAAACCAAAGCAGCATGCATGCACAACTCTCACCTCCACCCATGACCGCCGATGACTAGCAACCACCTCTCACACCTCAAGCACCACTTTGGTATGGTGTAATTCTAATAGGACTTGTCAAGTGTAGGTCCTTAGGGTAAGTGGTATGGTGGGAGGAGGGTTGGGGTGGAGGGCTAGGGGAGGGTGAGGGGTGTGGTAGGGTGGTAGGAGGGTAGGGGTGGGGTAGGGTGGAGGGCCAGGGGAGGGGGAGGGTGAGGAGGGAGGGTGGTGTGAGGAGGGTAGGGGTGGGATAGGTGGGAGGGGTGAGGGCCAAGGGAGGAGGGTAGGGGTGGGATAGGTGAGATGAGGATCAAGGAAAACAAAAAAGTAAAGGGAAGAAGGGGCTTTTATTAGTATCTCTTACATGGTTCCATAGTTTGACATATATGGCTAAGGTAAGGATTAGTGTAGATAGTTTAACAGATACAATGAATAACTTAGTTATCATCCTCATCATACTCATCATCATCAATTATTTCTCTGACATGAATATGAAATAACCCATCGTTGTTGTTTGTTGTTAGTACTTACATTTATATTACTTTTTCTCAACATTTTACATTTTTGTAGGCATAATGGCTTGGGCCTCTACCCCAATGTTACTATTCCCTATTGAAGAATAGTTGGACATCATTCTAGACGATCATAGATTAGCACAACTCACTATACCTAAACATTGGCATTATCTAAATGGAAGACGCCACACGACTGGTGAAGTGACCCTAAATTTTGGAATTTCAACTTCTGTTGTCGAGGTTAAGTGTGATGTCGACGCGAATCTTATATCCACATCCACTTGGTGCGAGTGGGTTCAGAAGATGCTATTGGGCCGTAGTGACAAGATTTTTCTTCATCCGGTTGGCCATAATACCATCAAGGTTTGGATAACCAACATCAAAAATGAGACACCCGATCATTTGGTCTGATTTGAGTACTCCACAGAGGATAGCGGTGGCGATGATGATGATGATTGTTGATTCTGGACCATGTTTCTATTGTTTAAGTTGTGTATCTAGTCTAGTGTCTCTCTCTTCTCAGTTATTTTACTTATGCACATGTTTAGGGGTACAACAACCCCCTTGTTTAGTTACTATTTTGGACAACAAAACCGCTGTATGTTCATAACTATATTATGATGATGATGGTGATGATGGAACTACATGTTTCTACATGTGTGTGATGAATCATGTGATCAAATGTGCTTATACATGTGTGTGATGAATCATATGATTAAATGTCCTTATACATGTATGTGAATCACATGATCCATATAAAATATTGTCCATCTTGTTAATTTTGTAGGTTTGTGGCCTGTTGTTGGATGATATCAATGGATGTTGTAAACCTGCAGTTCAGAACTGAACTGCAGGTTCTGAATCCTGCTAACCAGCCATACAACAAGCCTGCAAACTGATAAGAAAAAAAAATTAGAATATAGACTTCGGTTATTAGTATAAAACTGACAACAAAGACATGCAACGTTGGTTATTAGCAACAAAAAGACGTCTATGTTGCTATGCATTAGTTATTAGCAACAAACCGACGTCTATGTTACTATGGGTGTCAGTTATATATAAAAACTAATGCCAATGGTGCCCTTGCTGGCACATTTTATTGGTGGCGGGAAGGGTTATATAGTGTCGGTTTTTGTGAAACGCCGACGTCTTTGACCTGGATATAGTGTCGTTTTATTAAATAACTGACGCCTATAGTGCCCTTGCTGGCCCATTTTTGGTGGTAGGAAGGGTTATGGCATCAGTGTTAAAACTGACACTGAAGGGTTCAACTTTTAGCAGTGCCCTCTTGGGTGTTTCTTTGAAACCGATGCAAAACGCCTTAAATAATCGACACTAAAGGTCGGTTTTGTACTAGTGGGTGCGTTATGCCTTAAACACATATAGAGGCTTGTGTGTGTGGCTCTGATACCATTTTTCATGCAACCATTTATTACCATAAATCCACACTCCTAATGGATACATAGCCAAAGGTGAGTTGACTTGGGCGTCTGTCCCTAGAATGGCACATAGTTTCACACAAGCAATATATATGAAAAAGAAACAACAAAACTAAGAGATAACAAGATATTAAACAAAACGATAAGAGATATGTACCCATTTATATATCAAGAGTACCCATTGGTGTTTCATTTTATATCTAAGAGTCTTGAGTGCAGTAGATCTTCATTTGGAAACTAAAATTTTGATAAACACGATATATTAATGATAAAGCAATAAGTAAGCTATGAAAGGGCAAGTAAACATTGTTTAAGAGTAATATAAAAGTTGCTTGGCTTGAAACATCATAAGAAGCAAGAAGTAGAAATAAGGTGAGAACACTTAACGATGTTGTTTTATACAAAGCATGTTATAGATTTTTTTATCCATTATATCAACCATAGACCTTTTAACTAACTTCCCATTGGAAGAGTTTGAATAACATCAGAAGAGTCTATAAGGGTGATAAAGATATAGCTAACCCTATCCTTAAGGGATCTCAAGTCCTTCACCAAGAGATAAACCTTGTATCATAATGGTTCGCTTATGTTGACATCTCAAGTTAGGCGCCCAACCCGATGTCCTTACCACAAAACTTAAGGTAGGTGCACCAAGATATATAATGGATTTCTCAAGATTATGTTCATGGTTTGTCAATGTAGTATGATCAAACATGAAAGTAGTAATCATGGGAACAATAACATCAAAAAATTAATTATCTAGCCCAACGTTCATACGAGCATACACACAAACAAGCCAATATTATAGTAGGGTCAAGATATTGAGTGTACCTTGTGAGTAGAGTACAAGTTATGATCCATGAGTAGATTATAGAGAAGGTCAAATCCAAATGGGACCTAATATATAAAAGACATAATAGTGGGTCTTAGATCAATAGGGTAATCATAATCTAAATATCATATGAGTCATGTGGATGTTTCTTCCAGGCTTAGGTTTTAAAAAGTCTATCAATGATCCAAGGTTCCAAACATGCATGCAATTATTTGTCATAACACAAGTATCAACATTATGTCCCTGATGTAGATAAATCATCCACATTATGAGTGATGAAAGATAAATATAATCTCTTATTTATAAATGGGGGAGCATGATATTTAGAATATTACTATGATTCACATGTAAGATCAAAATCAAGTTACATAAGATCAATTTCATATAATATCTTCATATTTCTTAAGTCCTAAGATCATATGAGGGTACGAGATAGATCAAGTTGGTACTTAATGTCACAAAAATGATAGAAATTACTCATTGGAAGTAGTTAGAGCATGATACATTACATCATGGAAAGATAAGTCATAAAGTACATGTTTGAGCACAAAAGTAAGTAATTTAGATCATACATGTTAAACTTACGGTATTAGAATGAGATATTAGTTTAGTAGAATACAAAGTTCAAGTTAGGTTCCTGATTTCGAAGTAGAATCATTTCATCATGATAAGTTAATCCAAAGTCCCAATACGCTCAATTTCTATTGCGTAACCACATAAAAGAGCCACTTTTTGATCATGATAGGTTAAGATGATAAGAGAGTCCATTTAAATGATACAATCCCTTATACCACGTTTACAATGAGTCAAACTTACAAATTATCATAAAAGGTGTCATAAGACCATTAGTAGTACAAATGGAAATAGGAACTCATATTGTTCATCACTTTCAAGATCATATAAGGGATTTTTCAATGAAATAGGGGTGGTACAAGCATAATTGGGAACAATGAAAAAGATCATTGAAAAGGTGATATTGTTTTTGAGCAAAATGATGTGCTACATCGCTGTAAATGGTTAAGTTATCAAACAGTTATGAGGGTTTGAATATGAACCCAAGAAAAGTGATTACGAGAGGGATTTATCCTTAAGTAGGCCAAACGTGAGATGACCAAGAAGCCAACTGGTGAGGGCGCTACTATGTGTGCATTCTCTGACTGTGACACCCAACTAATGGGGACATGGATTGGTTCACGATGTCAGCATGTAGTTGGGAGTGGGGGCATGAGGTCGCGCACATGCAATGATGACTCAGAGTAATAGCATGACCTCCCTTTCCTAATCATCTTTCCCATGGTATTGGTGTGGCGTTGCTGGTTACAGCGGCTCAAGTGTAGCTATTGAGGCAGTCCTGAGGCCACCGATGGATCATCGGGCTTGAATAAAGAGACCCCTGAGGCCACCGAAGGATCATCAAGCTTGAATAGAGAGATGGAGGGTAAGAAGGAGTGCATGAAAGGTGAAACTAGGTATGTGTTACCCCCCCCCCCCCGATTGTCTTCAGGATGGCATTAGGGTTTCAAAACCCAACAACAATGAGTGGCACAGAGATGGAGAGTTGCAAGATAGGAAGGCAAGGATATGGAGAGGTAGCACTTTCACCATAGAGGGAGGGGCCAAACTGAGCTATCAATGGGTTGGAGGGGTTTAAATAGATGGAGTGGAAGCAAGGGAAATATGTTTTAGGGTTTTGGATGGAGCAAGAAATGGTGGAGGCTAACTGGGAGTTTTGGTGGTAGCCAATAACTTCCCCTTCCCTCGCACAAGCCCTAATGGCTGTCAGTGCAGGTCAAGTGGTCAAAAGGGGAAGTAGATGGTGAGTACAAGTGGCTAAAAGGTGGGGGAAAGGATCCTTAGGTACCTACAAGTTATGTTGCAATGGAAGCACCAAACTAGGGAGGACGACCACATTGGGGCTATTCAGTCATGCGTTGATCCCTCACAGTGGATCAAAGAGCCCACATTTGCACTGGGAGCACATGACGTACAACTGGGAAAGGAAAAAAAGAAAATGGGGAAGAGTAAGGGAGATGTGGATGGGCCATCCCTCATGACTCAGTTGAGCTTTCCCACAGTAAAAAAAAAGATTTAAATTGTGAAAAATAAAGATACATAAGTGGACCAAGTTGTTGATTGCAAATAAACACTCATCCTAGCTCCGATTGGATCAAAAAAAAGATGTGTTGGAAGCGTAAGAACACCCTCTACACCAATAGAAAAAAATTATAAAAAAAAAGAACTCACAGGGATATGATTAAAATTCTCGGGAGAAATGATGATGCATGACATGAAGGTAAACTTGATTTTAGTCAATTTGAGTATCACCAAGGTGATACATTCATACTATATGGCCAATTGTGCATTAAAACACATGCAAACATGAAATCAAAGTTGATAACAAGAGGGATGTATAATTTGGAAATACATTAAAGGTGTGAAGTTTTAGGTTATCACAGGTTGGCTCATATTTCCCTTTCACTTTCCCAATGTGAGGAGGGAAGAGTCCCTTCCCAAACCATCGCAAACCTAGACAAGATAGTGGTTCCATGGGTGCTCCTCAAGGCACCTATGGTCCACATCAAGTGCAAGGAACAACCATGTAACAATATCAAGGACCTACTAGCCCACATGATCCTCTACCACCACAACCCACATTCAATCTCCAATACATCAAAAACCACCAGCTCAATACCAAAAACCAAAACCTCGATACCAACCACCCCCACAACAATCACCTATACAACAACCACCCTACATCCTTCAAAATCCGAACCCACCTAACCAAAGACCACCACCACGACCACCATCATCATTACGAGTTCCTCCTCCTCCCAATGAGAAAGTGAATATGGTGGTGTTTATCATATGGGTTAGCAAGGTTGTTGAGGAACCAATGAACAGAAAAGAGATAATGGTCAAGGTTAATGATGAAAAATTAATGCCAGAAAGTTCTAGTGAAGGTACCAAGAGCACCAAAATCCCTACTATCCCACCATTGTATGACAGTGACAAGTTCACTAGAGTTCCTTCTGTCCCATCTTTGTTGGAGAAGATAATACATGTTGCCCCACTTGAGTTGGAGAAGATAACACATGTTGTCCCACCCTTTTTGGCATTGGTAACAACACAAGCGCCACTTTATGAGTCAAAGAGTGTTCTCATGCTTTCTTAAAGCCCACCAACTATTGTAGAAGATGTTGATGCAAGTGGGCAATTTTTCTTTGATGCTTTAGAAGATCATCTCCCCCAAAAAAATCATGTCCATGCATTGAACTTCTTGAAGGCCTTAAAGCATGGAAATTCAAGCATTGCATCCCTCATGTCTTTGCTTAAAGATACTTGTACTAGGAAGAAGAAGATAATCATGATTCCACCTGAGAAAATTGTAGCAACGAAGAAAGTAAACTTCATTCTTGATTATCCCTTCCCCAAAAAGTAGAAAGATCTTGGTGTCCCTCTCATTGATTGTTACATCAACTATCAACTTTTTAAGCATGCACTAATTAATGTAGGCTCTAGTCTGAGCATCATGTCATATAGCTTGTTTATCAAGCTTTGCCTAGAAAGAATGAAACTTGTAGATTACGTTCTCCTACTGGTCGATGGGTCCACCAAGAAACCTATGGGCATGATATACAATCTAAAAGTAGAGGTGGACAAGAAAGAGGACGTTGGATAACCAACTAATTTTCTTATAGTGGATGTAGAGACAAAGAGTGGGAAAAACTACATCATCCTAGGGAGGCCCTTCTTATCCATAGTAGATGCAGAGATCACGGTGCCTGTCAGTATCTTGACGATCACTTACATGAAGAAAAAGATATATATATATATTCATGTTCACCACTACGGAAAGGTAAAGCATAATTTATGAGGAGGATGAGGGAGAATATAGTGAATTTATCCAAGGGACCTTAGAGAGTGGACATGATGAGTTTCATCTTGAAAATTGGGATGAAGACTATTTCTTGAGAGCCTTTGAGAGGATTTCGATTGATAATGATGAGAGAAAGTATAATGGGAAGGGATGATGGACGGAGGAACACCAAGCCTGGCCGAAGGCTCTGAACTTAGCACAATGGGAGGCAATCCACATTGGTTTGAGATTTTGGTTCTCAAAACCCTTTTGTTTGTAATACTTTTGTTTTTCCCATGTACACACACACACACTTTATAAGTGATGATTTTTTTTGTTTGAGAATCATGTTAGGATAGGCACATTAGAAGGAAAAGTATGCATGGATGATATCACCAAGGAGAAGATTGAAATTGAAAAGAAAATTGGGGATCAATAGAAATCTACAGGAAGGAGACCAACACCGTTCTGTTGTTTGAAATCCAAAATGGCCATGGAGAACACCACGGTCATGGTGGCTATGCCCTACTCATTGGAAACCTTGAGATCTCTCTCCCCTCTTAGCATTTGTCTATCCACAACTTTAGCATGATTTAGAAGTTTGGGTGGTATGAAGGCCTTTACGTTACCTCATTTTTCTCTATGTGCCTTATTCTAATTTTTTACTCAAGCCGATGAAATAGTATAACCAACTGTGATTATCCAAAATTTTTGTGCTTGCGTATTCACATGCATATCATGTAGTTAAAATTCATGCATTTTTTGTGTAATTTTTCAATATTTTTGCTTTTTAAGCCATTCCATGTCATGCATTGCATATCATGTAGCTTTTTTTGTAATTTTTGAATGTGTGTAGCTAGAAGTTTCTTATTTCTTACTTAATGTGACATAATGAAGGCTTAGATGTGATTGAATCCAATTTGGCACCATTTTTTCCAATTTTAACCAAAATTAGGATTTCTTACCTAAAAGTTTATTTTGACCCAATATCTACTTATTGGATTGAAAATGTTGACCTTTGTTTAGACATGTTACATTATCATGATCTATTTCTAAATGGTCTTAGTTCTGAACTTTTTACATGTGAATCATCTACTTCATGCTTGTGAATTGATTGGTTAAATTGCAATTTAAGCAAGCTGCAAACGCTTAAGGTATGCCTAATTAATCTCATGATAAAAATGTGATTTTTGTATTGCTCATTCATGTGGTGTGTCATTACTTGATCAAGTTATTGTACTATTTTTCGTGCAGGAGATCTCATGTGAAAACCCACACTAGTGACCCTCTTTGACTCACTTTTCTTTCACCATTTCTTACCCCTCCTCCTCATGAAAAGATGCCAAAGATCACATATTAGCCATGGCCACTTCCAAAAGTTTGGGGTGGCCATATCTACATCTCTCTGCTTCACTTTTACCACCATGTTCCCCACTAAACCAAGGGCAAAAAAATATAAAGTTTGAAAAGAAAATAAAAGATGCTCCTATGTAATAGCATTTAAATATAGAAAAGATGAGTGCTCCTACATAATAGCACTTCAATCTCTAACCGCAACCCCTTTATTCATTTTGTAATCCTATTGAACTAGGAAATAGTAAACCTAGATCATTTCACCTTTTTCACAGCCATGTGGGTTACTTAATGTGGTTTGACATAAGATATTGAATGCATGAAGGTAAAATGACAACTCTAGACATTGTTGATTGTCACCACCATGAAGTAGTTTACACGAAGTTGCATGAAAGCTATATGGACTGATTGTGCATTCTATGCCCTATATTTGAAGTTTGTATGCTCAATGCTTTAATCATGATTGGTTTGTGAAAGAGGAGTGTAAAGAGGTGAAGTACGTGTATTAGTCATAATTGAGCCCATTCAGTCAATATACATCTGTTGCAATGTATTTTCCGTTTCTTGTTTGTTAAAAAATTGAAGAGAAATTGAGTAGGAGCATACTTTTTTTGTTGAAAATTTGAAGAGACATTTAGTTGGAGCATACTTGAGGACAAGTATTTTTTAAGTTTAGGGTGGTGATGTAGCCTTATTTTAGGGATTCCTCTTCTATCCTTTTGTACTTCAACACATCTAGATATGTTATATTCTATGTTATTTCCCTCAATATGTGTATTATCATCTAATGCACTTATGGACGTTCTTTGTGTGTTTCATGGACCACTCTTGAACGGATGGGAGAGAAGGAGGGTGATCCCAAGATTCCTTCATCATCAGAGGAGTCTAATGAAGGTCTAAGAGATCCCCTAACCTCCCCCTAGTGGACAAGAGTCAACTAAAGCAGAAAGTCCTTCTAAATTCATAGTTCAAGCTCAAAATTCCTTAGAAGACTCCATCATGGCCATGGTACCAAAGAATGACTGTGTTGGGAAAGCTACAAATAAAATTAGAGAAAACACAGTTCAAAGGTTGAAGACAAAGCTTAGTAGCATGACACGTGCAAGTTGGTACATCCATGCCAAGAAGGATTCAACATGGTCGTGCAACCTGACACAACTATGCTGACAAAGACATCACATGCCCATGGTGATTATCACGTGAAACTACTCCCTTGCCAAAATAGTCATGCACCATAACACGACAGTGTTACCATCTACCCACCATGATTGTTTTGCCCAAAACGACTGTGCCATCAGTTCCCCTAAAACTTAAAAATCACATGACTTCATTTCCATACCTTAGCATAACCATTCCACCCCACCACGGTCATTCTACCTACTACCCACCACGACCATGCTACCAGAAAACCTAGAAGCAATTTTGCACTACATTTCCCATTCTACCCCCAATTTGACCTAGTGATTTCTCACCACCTCTATATACTTGTATGGCAGATGGAGCACAAGGTTAGCCACTCTTAGTTTCCTCTCAGCCTATCCTTGCACCCGCATATCCAATACCATTTCATTCCATCTCCATTTCGTCACCTTTCACCCCAAAACCCTCCTTTCTAGGGCTTTTGGCCACTTTTGACCACATATCCATTCCATTACACCTTAGAGGAGGGAGCGCAGTTTGAGTTGTTTCTACTAGGAGGTGAATAACGAGGATTCTCCATTGATATATCATGTATATCCACTCCTCTACTGATTCCTTTATCTCCATTTTTATATTTTCCTTTGTTATTAGTAGTGAGGACCCTTAGGAGGGTTATTTGGGGTCAAACATGTTACTTTGGTACCATGTTGGGGGGAAAGATGTGTAAACATTTAATATCATTTACTAATGATTATGTTGTACTTTCTTCTCATTTCCCATATATTTCTTCCTAGTTTGTGGTCGAAATCACCTAGGATTCTAGGGAAATTGTTAATGTGTAGCTAACTTGGGAATTGCTCCTAGATCTGATTAGTGGATACCTAGATAGCCACCCACCTTCCTACATTCTAATCAATTCTCCTACACCTAGGTGAGAGATATAAGTAACTACTATAGAAGTATTTAGTGTAATTATCTTGGATCCTTCTCAAGGATTATTGGTAGGTGATGTGAGGTCTAACCACCTTTCCACATTCCATTACTACCCTCAAACCCTAATTACCCTAAAAAAATTATCATAGAAACCTAGGAATGACTAGATCCTAATTGAATTCCACCTAAACCCTAATCCAAGTGAGCCTTGCAAGGATGGGTAGGAGGTGATAGGGACTAGTTCCCCTATACATACCCTATTCCATCCATGGATGATTAGTAGTTTAGGGCAATTCATTAGAATCTACCTTGTTGTTTTATTTGGTAATCTAAATAAAAAATAATGTTTACATTTTATCACCTCAAGTCAATTGGCAAGTACATCCCCTAAACAACCCACACTTCCCATAATTGTCTAAAGCCCTAATTTGTCTTCTTGAATAGCTAGTCTTCACTTATTTAGCTCTTCACTTGCTTAATTTGTCCATTTCCTTGCTCTTGCCTTGTTCTTGCTATTTTAGGTCTTTAATTGCCTTGTAGTCCTAATTCCTGGTTTAGTGTAGTTATAGTGTTGATTTGCTTGCCTTAGTGTAATTTTCTCCTTACTTTCTTAGATGCCTTTCTTGCTCATTAGAACCTAATTATCTAGGGTTAAATTAAGTTTTGATTGTTTGTTCCCTTTTAATTGTTTTCTTTATCACCTATAGTCTAACTAAACAAAACTAACATTAAAACCCTTCAACTATAGACTCTATAGTAGGAACCTATCCAAAACTAACCTAGATCCAGTGCACCTTCTCACCATGCAGATCGACCCTAACTTTCCACTCTCCTATACTATAACACTATCATGTGCACTTGTGGGTAAGTGCTTTAGTCAATGTGAGTGTTCCTATTAATGCCATACAAATTTGAAAGATCCCAAGTTTGTTTGATCATTATGTGCATCTAATCAAATTCAATTGGTTGGTTGAACCCAAAGTGCTAAAAGACACACTAAGATTTCTAGCGCCATTACCAAGGATAGAAAGTGCCATAGATCCTTAGTAGTTGTGGTGTGACTCTCCCCTTAAGCATCATATTTCACCAGCTTTATTGACTGTGTTTGGAAAACAAACCAAGCTTTATGGAGCCATTGTTAGTGATAGAAAGCTACATGGCTCCCTAGTAGTTGTGGTGTGACTCATGCCTTAAGCACTATCTTTTGCCATCTTCCTTGGCTCTGTTTGGAAAACACACCAAGCTTTTTGGCATTGTTCCTAAGGATAGAAAACACAACAAATAGTCATTTGGAGATGAATATATTTATTTTGTTTTATAATGAAATGTAAATATGTAAGATATTCATCTATTTAATTATTATTTTTGTAGAAACTAGTGTTGTTTAAAAAGTACCTAGTATACCATTGTTTTAACTATATGAAGATACTGGGTCAGTTGGTTTTTATTCAAATTTGCTTATGATTAAAGATAGTTTTTCATTGATGTAGACAACCAAAATGCTTTTTTTCTCAAACACTATGTTTGATTGAGATGGTGGTTAGTTGAACTCTCATTTCAACTGAATGAGTTCAAGTGGAAGTGTATAGTGAGTCATTGAGTGTTAAGATCATTCTCATTCTAACTCTTAGTTCAAATGAGCACCACCTAAACCAAACTCTATCTCAAAAAATGGTGAGTCAAAACCATGTCTTGATCAAACACATACTCATTCTACAAGTCACCTTTTATTTCCACACCTTTGTATTTAGTTGAACTGTATCTTAGTTAATGAATAAGTTTGACCTAGGATGAGTATTGAGTGCACAACTAGTAATTTGAAGGAGTGATTGACCTCCTACATCATTCACATTTTGGATCAATTACTCTAACACCCTCCAAACCCTTATATATTCCTACAAATAGGAATTGTCGTGGGATTTTATAAAAACACTATATTCAATTAATTTCTTGTAAAGATCCTAATTAGTACAATTTATGTCTAGAATCCTTAATCACTATAGTAGTATGAGCTTATCCTAATCTAAACCTTGCCCATCCTATCAGAAAAGCAAACATAATTCACTTTCACATGTGTTCCAGAATTTTCTTTTCTTTAGTTGTTTTTGAAGTGCAACTAGAGGCAATTCATAGTAAGGAATCAAAAACTTAACAGTCCAGTGATTTCTCAAATGGTGATCTTATAATGACAATTAAAGAAGATGAGTGATGCCCACCCATACGCCACAATTAATGGATGAAGATGGTAGTCCTGTGTGTTTGAAATAATCAAAGAAAAAAGTGATATATACCTACATCCATGATAAGAAAACAAAGGGTAGGGTGTCCAACTATGTCCACGACATGCAAATAAGGTGACAAAATCCATAGTTTGCAAGTCAATGAGATGTTATTGTGCTCTCTTATAACCAATGAAATTAGAGGGCATTTGGTTTTTTAAGTGTACATGGGTTCACCAGACAATTATCTGACATTATAACCCATAGGTTGGATCCACAATATTTAAGGTCAAACCAACAATTACATGTCATCCATAACATTCAATAGAGAATCACTAGATTTTGTGCATGGTCTCTAAGACTGACTTGCAAATAGGTAAATGAATTATAAGACGTTTTGTCTGACCTTTTACTATGTCCTTAAAGTACTCAACATCACCCAAAAAGGAAAAGAGGTGGCTGCTCAAGTAGAAGAAAAAGATGATGAAAAGAAGGATCCAACTCCCTAGTTTGCAAAGAATCATCCTAAGGAGATGATTTTAGGTGATCCATTTGAGAGAGTGAAGATGCGGGCAACATTCAATAAAGAACAAGCCACCAACACCTTCATCTCACAACTAGATCCTAAAGATGTCAAGGAAGCTCTTGGGGATGAAGAATGGTTCCTAGCTATGCAAGCGGAGCTGGAACAATTTGAGAAGAACAAAGTTTGGACTCTTATGCCAAGACCATGTTATAGAAAGATCATTGGCACCAAATGGGTCTACCGCAACAAGCTAGATGAATGTGGCAAAGTGGTAAGAAACAAAGCACGGTTACTGGCTCAAGGCTACAATCAACAGGAAGGTATTGACTTTGATGAAACATATGCACCTATAGCTAGATTTGAGTCCATTCGTATGTTGCTTGCTTTTTCTAGTCATTAAAACTTTATTTTTTATCAAATGGATGTTAAAAGTGTGTTTCTGAATGGTAAAGTTGAGGAGGAAGTGTATGTTGCACAACCTCTGGGCTTTGGACATGATAGTCTACCTAACCATATTTATTTGTTGCAAAAAGCTCTCTATGGACTCAAACAAGCACCAAGGGCTTGGTATGAGAAATTAAAGAACTTTTTGTTAGATCATGGGTATATCATGGGCAAAGTGGATTCTACCTTGTTTCTAAAGCATACTTCTAATCATTTTCTTATCATTCAAATATATGTTGATGATATTATTTTTGGCGGAACTAACCTTGATCTTTCCAAAGAATTTAGTGATCTTATGCAGAGTGAATTCGAGATGAGTATTATGGGTGAACTCACATTCTTACTCGGCTTTCAAATCAAACAAACAAAAGATGGGAACTTCATCAACCAAGGCAAGTATACCAATGAACTACTTAAGTGCTTTGGGATGGAGAATACCAAGTCGATGGACACACCCATGTCAAACACCGCCAAACTTAATAAAGATGAAGAAGGTGAAAAGGTAGATGAGAAGCTCTATAGAGGTATGATTTAAAGTTTACTTTACTTAACTGCCTCTAGACCTTACATAATGTTTAGTGTTGGATTGTGTGCTAGATTTCAATCAAATCCTAAGAAATCTCATCTTATAGCTGTTAAGATGATTCTACGGTACCTAGCCAAAACTCAAAATTTTGGACTATGGTATCCCAAGTCAAGGGACTTTACTCTTACTACCTATAATGATGTCGATTATATAGGCTGCTTGATTGATAGAAAGTGAACAAATGGCACTTTTTTCCTCCTAGGACCATGCTTGGTGTCTTGGTTCTCCAAGAAATAGAGCACCGTGGCACTATCAACAACCTAGGTTGAGTACATTGCAGTCGGGAGTTGTTGTGCCCAAGTCCTATGGATGAAGCAAATGATCCAAGACTTTAACATTCATTTTGATGCCTCTCCTATCTATTGTGATAATACTAGTGCAATTAGCTTGTCTTACAATCCTATATTGCATAGTAGATCACTTTCTTCATGATCACATTGCCAAGAAGGATATTTATATCACACATGTTGACACAGACAATCAGTTGGCAGACATTTTCACTAAACCTCTAGGTAGAGAGCAATTCAATTTTATTAGATCAAAATTGCTTATCACTACCTTCAATGAATATGATATGCCTTCTAGCTAGTAGTCATCTATCCTATATGTTTTGCATCTATCTTGATCATCTTTGAGTGCTAATATGCTTAAAATTGGTTTTTCATGTTCATATTGCCTTGTTTTTCTCTTATTTTTGGGTATTTTTCACAAACTCTTATTTTATTGCAAAATAGTACCCAATTATGAGTGATATGTGCCTAAGTAAGTTTAATATACATAATGGACTTGAAAAATATAATTTAATTAGCATTAAAATTCCAACAAGCAGTAGCTCAGGGGTCGCAGCATGGGGCTCCTCATGAAGGGTCTCGGGTTCGATTCTCCTTGGTGGTGTTGTTCAGAATTGTTTCTCCCGTAGCACAGCCAGCCTCTGCGCAACTTAATGGGCTATGCTGCTTATTGGATGGGGTTGAGCTCCCCAAGTTGGACTCAGAGCAAGCCTTACGAATCTCCTGGTTTACCAAAAAAAATTAGCATTCAAATGGCTAGAAATTAAGTTTGATGATTTTAGGTCAGGTTGACCATCGATCGCGTTTCCCCAGGACAAACTCAACTGATCCATAATTGATAGATTTAAAAAAAGGACCAATCGGTCGAGTTTCCACCTCACAGACATCGATTGATCGACGGGCTAAAGCCAACTTAAGTTGGATTCGAACAACTATTCTTCCTCTCAACTAGAGAATAGTCGACTGATTCCTCTCCTTCTAGCCCTAAGATCTCAACCACATACCCTCCCTTCCCTAACCTAACCCTAATCTGACCTAGGGAGACCATCCTAGACCTTCCCCCTTGCTCTACCTAGGTGTGTGAAAGTTTTTAGTGGAGTGATTTGTGCGTTTGATCTCTTCTTCCTCTCCATTTTTCCTCCATGGATTCAAATAGAAGGAAGAGAGCCACCCCTAGAAATGCACCATCCTCCTCCTCTTCTTCCCACTTGATTCCCTTTGATGAGACTCTTTTTGTCTTAATTGAGGCTGTGAATCCGTATTCGGACATTCTTCTTAGGAGTCCTTTTCCTTTTAGATCCCTTTTTGAGCCTAGCCCTAGGCGTCAAACTATCATCGATCAATTGGCAAGATTGCTTTTTGTTCATCACTTCTCTGCCCTTGCCGTCGAGCGTGACTTCTTTTTCAATCCCCTCACAATCACAAAAGAGTTCACGAATTCTACACAAATTTGTGTTCGAATTATGACTCCCTTGTACCCCCTCTGAATACTCAAGTTATCCTTACTTCTATGATCGACGGGAAGAAATTCCAAATCTCATAGGATATCCTGAACGTTTTCTTTTCAGGAGCCGATGAGAACGATACGTGGCATAAGGATTATGGTGAGTATTTTGACCTGTTGGACCCCGAAGGTTTCTACAAGAAAAACTAGATCACTCTTCTTGATATCGACGGCTATCTGAAGAAACTTGACATTCCCTATAAGAAGAAGAGCACCCTACCCTCCTCCTCCTTAGATCTCAAGAAGCATATATTATCCCTAGTGGTAAACTGCAACATCCCTCCAAAGAAAAACCAAACAGATATTGTAGAGAACACTACAGTGATAATGTACTGCATCTTAGAGAATGTTGGAGTCAAGTGGTCTAGATACATCCTCCACCACATGACTTGCTTTGACTCTGGAAAGAACACTCGTGGCACCCATCCTCCTTATCCTACCCTAATATGTGGTCTTTTCTAGTTCACCATTGAGAAATCACTCTTCTCTGACTTCCACTACATACCTTCCACGAAGGGAGTGTGTATCAGTGAGACCACTATTCAGAAATTTGTGCATGTCTTTTCCTCCACCACACCTGGTGCCTCACCCTCTGCCTCTGCCTTAGCTACACCTTCCTCAACCCGAGCTCCTCCACCTCCTCAGCCTACCCGACCTAGCCGTGCCTCATTCTGTGTATCCAATGAAGCCCTCATGGGTTATATGATACACCAATAGGCATACAACCTCTAGGTCCATGAGCATCTTCACCAGGATTTATGTTCAATCATGTCTAACATGAACTTATCTTGTGCACACCCATACCCCACCTACCATCCATACCCAGGTAGTGATTATGCATCATATGCATACAATCACTTCTACCCTGCTCATGAGCCTTCCGTTGCTACTCCCACACCCTCTGATGTTGGTGGACCTACTCCCATCTTCTTGTCATTGCCTGTTGGCCCCTTAGCCACTCTACTTGCCTGTCTAGGTGATTCCACTCCCTCCTTCCCTCAGGCTAATGATCTCTATGCTCTTGGTATGAATTGGGATGACAAGAATGCTCATTGGCCCAGTCGTCGCTTTAGTCCTTTTATAGATGAGTAGATGCCTGACCAGTCTATTGACGAGACTGCTGATATTGATGAGGATGTTGGTGATGGTGAGGATGATGGTGATGGATCTGGTGGTGACTCCGGTGATGAAGGTGTTGATGATGCACCTTCAAACGGAGATGATGACTACAAGCTTGATGTCGAGGATGATGATGATGTTGTGGACATAGATAGCTTAGATGTCTAGATGTTCTTAGTTTTTAGTCTAGTTTGCTGATCATATATATCTTTCTAGGCTATTTTGTATTAAAAACATTTGGGCACATGATCTAAGATGCACTATTTTATCTTTAGCTTTCATCATTTCTCACTTGTAGTTGTTTTTATGAGAACATGCTTCATGAGTTGTAATCTATCTTTTGTGCACTCTTACTCTTTGATCAGTCATATCTTCTTATCCATATTTCACCATATTTTGATTATGACCTAGCTTGTGTGTTTCTCTCATCTCTGTTTGATATATGTTATGAGATTGCATGTTTGAATATCTGCTTGGTTGCGTTTGGAGAATACTTTTTGTATGCTCTTCAATCCCCCTTTCTTTTTGATAATATCAAAAGGGGGAGAGAAATTTCAATGTCTTGAAACCCAATCAAATTGCTATTCATTATTGCCATTTATTGCTTATGAGATCCTTTTCTTATTCATTATTTTCTTTATCATGTGCCTTGCAAAGGACCATATAGTACATGTATGTTATATTTCTCTATGTAGAAAGACTAACTATGCAGGTTAAAGTAAGCATAGATTGAGGGGGAGCAATTCACATTATACAAATCTTGAATCCCCTTAATTCACAAGGAAAATGTATAATTTCAATATCCTTTTTAATATTTTTGAGGAATGATTTTTCATTATCAAAAAGGGGGAGAATGTTGACCTAGAGGTTATACATTGTCTATATTTTGATAATGACTTAACCATTCCATTCATATGTATCTAATCTGTGTATTCAAAATTGATCTCAGGTGTTAGGTACATGAAAAGGATCAAATTACACAAGCCCTAGCTTGTCCAAATTCAAGTCAAATGCAATGCAAGTGTGCTAATAAGGAAATCCCTTCAAATGACCTTAGAAGAATTTTATAATCACTTATATTGATGATATGACTTATAACTAAGATGAGAAAAATATGTGGGACACTTAGTACCAAATTTTAATCACTTTTAATCAAATTAGAAAATCGATCACATGTTGTTGATCGGTCGAGTTTCAATCTCGACCGATCCCATGGATAAATTTTCTGATGATGTGCATCGGTCGAGTTGTGCATTCACAGAACTTGACCAAATAGCTTACTTATCAAATGTGATTTTAACTGACCGATCAAGTTTCCCAGGACAAACTTGACTGATAGTTTGAAAATCGGGTTTGTCTTTTAGCTGATCGGTTGAGTTACCTTTATTGAAACATGACTGAATGTATTGTACCGAATATGCAAAAAAAAGTGATTCTAACTGTTGGTGACTTGTTTGGACGAAAATAGATCTGTTTCCTTGATAAAAAAAATGACTATATTTTGTCCATAAGTGTTCTCCAACTCAAGAGAGCACCCCCAGCTATAAATAGGATCCCTTGGAGTTCATTCCAAGGTTTCTCATTCACTACACACAAGGTTCTTGCTATAGTTGAGTTTGCTACTACTCCTTGAGCCCCTTTCTCTCTCTAGTTTACATATCATTTTGTGATTTGTGAGTGAGTTAGGATTATTGTAAGAGAGCTTCACATTTGTGCATGAAAAGCTCTCAATATTACACTACTTCCCTATCCCCTTCTCTCATGAAGAAAAGCTAAAGCAAGCTCCATCGAATCAAGAAGGAGTTGTAGCTGGTCCTCTTCTAGGTTGATGAAGAGGTGGTGATCTTCTCCAAGTGAAGGAGAAGGAAAAGGCTGAAGATCCAAGAGGAGAAGCAAAGTCCTTCAAGGCGGAAGACTTGAGCTTGAGTGGGTAAGAACTAGGTGAAGGCTAAAGACTCAAGATAAGTGGGTAAGTTCCTTATTAAGGTGGATATCTCCTTGTGGTTGGATGGGTAAGTCCTTTGGTGGTCTATTGTTGTAAATCACTGTGGTGATATAATAGAGAAAAACACTTGCAAAGTCCTAGAAGTTGACCTCTGTAGGTAGTGGACTAACTCACTTCTAGTTTGAAGTGTGGAACCACTCTACATCCCTTTGGCAAGTGCTTGCTATCAATCTCTCTCATACTTGCTATGCTTGTAAGATAGGACTTCAAATTGTCATTAAGCTTTTGCTTATAATTAATATAATTTGAAGGTCTAATCTGTTTTGTGAGAATTTTTGTTGCTCTATTCACGCCCCTCTAGAGCCCTTAGATCCAACGGAATGGCATTTAGAAAATAATGTTTAGGATCTATTCTACAACAACTCATTGTCAGATCAGTCTGTTGGTTCCTTGCTTGAACAATAGTGGATCACTCTAATAGTAGAATTTGGCATCATGTAGGAATTTCTTCTTTTGTTGAACAACAATGCCCAAAATGTACCAACGACATACAATCTTTCAATAGGAATATGATCATCAATAGCAAGTGTATCATTTGCATATGTAGTCATCCTGGAAAGGTGGTTAACAACATTCTTCTTAGTGCCCTTTTCATTCTTCATCTCAAGATTAAATCCTTGAAGCAATAAATCTCGTGTATCAAGCACAGTTTTGCATCCTTATTATTCATCAAGTATTTGATAGCTACATGGGAAGTGTAAACCACAACACTCGATCCCACTAGATATTATATGTAGTGCATTGCATGCAGCTTGGTCATTCCCTTAACCTTGTACTGCGCCAATTGCATAGTTACTAGCATCACACATCAATTCAAAGGGTGCATTCCACTCCGACGATTGGATGATTAGGGTTGATATGGGAGCGTCTTTGAGCTTCCTAAAGCAACTTGACATTCATAATCAAACACAAAATCCAAATCTATGGCAAGCAATGAACATAATGGCTTTTCTATGTTGGAAAAATCCTTGATAAACCTCCTATAGAATCTTGCATGACCGAGAAAACTTTAGACATCTTTGACTGAAATTGGAGTGGACATCTTTTCTATAGCTTCTACCTTTTCCTTGTAGACTTCAATACCATTGTTAGATATCACATGACTTAGTACTAATCCAGATTGTACCATAAAATGTCACTTCTCGCATATATTACTAGGTTAACCATTATAAAACACTCAAGGACTTTATATAAAATTGACAAACAATCATCAAATGAGTTTCCGTAAACATTGAAACCATCCATGAACATTTACATAAGATTCTTGATGAAATTATAGAAAATAGCCATCATGCAATGTTGAAAGTCGTTAGTTTGTTACAAAGACCAAAAGACATGCATCTATAAGCATAGGTACCCTAGGTGCATGTCAAAGTTGTCTTTTCTTGGTCAGGTGAATAAATTGGTATTTGAAAGAATCTAGAATATCCATCTAAATAACAAAAATATGAATGATTGGATAATATCTCAAGCATCAAATCAATGAACAACAAGAGAAAATGGTCCTTATGGGTTGCCTTGTTTAATTTTCTATAATCAATACACATGCACCAACCTGTGACTACATGTGTTTGTATCAATTCCTCATTATCCCCTTTTTATAATAGTTGCACCCCTTTCTTGGGTACTACATGAATAGAACTCACCCAGTGGATGTCACTTATGTGGTAAATGATACCTGCATCTTTCAACTTGACAATTTCCTTCTTTAAAACCTCAAGCATGTTTTGATCAAAATGTCCAGGAGCTTCTACACCAAGTTTGGCATCATCTTTTAAATTGATTCAATGCATGAAAATCGAGGGATTGATGCCTTTCAAATCATCCATGGAGTAAGCAATAACTTCTTTATGCAAACACAATTCATTAAGGAATTTGATTTCTTATTTGTCAGTTAAATCAACCTTTATAATGACAAGAGATGTAGAATAAGGGTAAAGAAAAAGATACCTTAACTCCAAGGGAAGTGGTTTACATTCTACGTTTTTCTCCTTGGTTGGCTTGAAAGAATCGTGCTCCAATGGTTGAGTATTTTCATTGGGTGGTTGTGGATCAGAAATAGCAGATGCTTCTAGAACTTCTACAGTCATGGCGGTGTTCAACTCACTTTCTTCACAATAGTCTATGAAAAAATCAGATTTTTTTTATCTTCTTCAAGGATTTTTGTCAACATAATCAACTAACCAAATGTCTTCACTTTTTTTCGGATCTTTCACTACATCTAGAATAGAAAATTCCATTGTTTCTTATCCTACTCTAAGAGTGAGTTTTCCTTCTCGTACATAGACTATACAATTAGTTGTGCAAAGGAAAGGTCTTCCGAAAAGTATAAGATTGGATGGAACTTCATTCATATCCAACACAAAAACATCAAAAGGATTATAGAATTTTTCAACATGAACATGTACATATTCAATAACACCTCTCAAATATTTGATGGTGTGATCTGCCAATTGAATGTCCATCTTGTTTGGCTTCATGTTCTTAAGGTCAAGTTGTCCCCATAGTTCTAAAGGAGTAAGGCTTATGTTGGCTCCAAGGTCACTAAACTTTTGTCAAAATTGGTGTCTCCAGTCTTGTATTGCAATGTGAAAGCATCTTGATGATCAAGCTTCTCCAAAAGTCTATTCTGGATAATGGAATTCATCCTCTCAGATAGCATAATGGTCTCCACTTGGTCAATTCTTCTCTTCTTAGTGAACATGTCCTTGAGAAACTTTGCATGAGGGCTTTCAGAAATAACTTTAGATAAAGGAAGATTGACATGGAGTTTGTTATGGATGTCCATAAATTTATGGAATTTGACATCATCTTTATTATGAGCAAACTATGATGCCCATCGTCACACAAAAGTGAGATTATTCAAAACAAAGCGCGGAGATAATACTAATCAACCAGGTTACCAAAAAACACAAGAAATAAAAACCAATTTCACATAAGCACAAAAGTTGAAACTTATTACATCTGACTCCTCATAAAACAACATGTATCATTTTTATTACATATGATGCCAAAACATGATACATATCACTATTCACTAGATAACTTGCCACAACTTGTTCACATAGATATACAAACCATATATGTATAACCATGGCCTGCTGCCAAAACTTGTGTTGAAATACATAACAACAAAAATGTCCTCAAGGACCTAAGAGTACAGGGACGACACATAGGACTCTACTACATAGCAGTAGCAACATGTCCAACCTTTAACAACTACTGCTCCTTTTGCTGCTCAGACCCAACCGCATGATCTATACGTCATCATGCACGACCACCTACAAGATGTGAAAACCCACAGGGTGAGACCAAACGTCCCAGCGATAGATATAACTCTCTGCCAGCAACTATTATAAGCACAAAGAAACTAAAATTGGTAGATAAGAATAACATCAGGTTGAGTAGATTCAACTAAATGATATGAATAAAGCAGTTACCATTGTCTAAAGAATTCGGGCATCTACAACTGAGCACTGGAACATCTTATATTTTGAGAAGGAATATGAAGAACATGTATAATAGTTGATTTCTCTTCCTAAATTATAATTCAAGAAATTAGTACAAGAAATAAGGCATAGGGTCATACAATGTGAGGAGTATTTAACCCAAAATAAATATACTACACTGATGTATGACATTTTTATTTAGTATGAGGGTTTGAGTTGTACCACCCCAAATCCAACTGATAACTATAGAGTTAAAATTAGTGGCATGTAAGATCAATGGAAGAGTCAGAATCCATGATCTCACTACACAACTCCCAATCAGTATGAGAGATAACATCTAGACATAATAGCCAACTGGCTACAATGACATATAGTCAAGATGAAAAGAAACAACTAGCCAGACCTTGGTACAGGTCACGACACTAGAGAACAGGTTCACACATGGCCGTTAAAAAAGAGGCAATCACACAGTTGCACTATTGCCTTTCAAAAATCACATCACCATGAGGTATGACCTCAGTCATCCTCCAAACATGTAATTGTGGATGCAAGGATATATCATCGACTTGCACCCCCACATATTCAAAATATGCACTCCGAGTTTCCTGTAGGAATGAATCATTTCATCACCCAATAAGTTCTGACACTGGAATGTATCTATGGCACATGCCATCTACACAATTAGGGTTTCACTTTATTAGTTATGCCAATTAAGCGTCTTTTAGTGCATCAATCAAGTTACAATGTACAAACCCTAAACAATTTCTTTAAGAAGATATAAAACATATGGAATGAAAATTATCACTTCATCATATGATACTTGTCTCATTGGGATTCACAAGGCCATCACCAACATCACATGTCACAACTGACATACAAGACCGATCATCAATATCAAATCACTATGGGGTATCAAGCCCTCAATCACATATATAGAGGATTTCACCTTAGTGTAGCGACCTCCCAACTAGTGTAGCAACCATCCAACCCAAATCAAAATGTGTCAACCAAATTAAGAACCAACAGGGTAGCGACCAACATGGCCATCCAAAATTCTTCAAGTGAAGAAAATACATAGTATAGTGGTCAAGGGTGATTAGGGCCAGCCATTGTAGCACCCACAACACCTCACCCATCATGCGTGAAGACGCTTTTTCAAAATATAACTAACCATGGATAGAAGAGAAGGTAAAACTCAAGGTAACCAAGCTTCATCTAGGAGGAAGACTCCATACAAAGATGATTGCCAAAACTCTAAAACATGTATCATAGAAATCACCATGAAAGAACCTTGATTAGGGAGATAAAACCCATGTTCAACACATGCAAAATAGAACTAAAACTTCATGTTACTCCAAGATACTCGAACCATATGCATGTTGATAGAAATCCAAAATCAAAACAAGAGGAAACCATCCATTGCACAACAACAAAAAAAACGATTATAAGAAATTTGGGTTTAGGGGTAGATGAAAATGATATGAGATTATTACCATATCTTAAACCCTAGATAATGATAACTCCATCTATCATATTAAGATCACATTTTAGAGATGTAAACAATAACATGCATGCAAGAAAATAGTGTGATAATAGTAGGGAGAAGAGTTATATAACCCTCCTTATGTAGAGAATCAAGCTCCCAAGCTACAAGCTCCAAGCAAGAAGAAGAAACTCCAAAGTCAAAGGAAGGCTCAAGAAAAGGAAACTCAAAACCTAGGCTGAACAAGAGAGAAGAAAGAGGAGGCTTGTTCTCACATAGGTACCACAATGGTAAATCCATAGTTTCTGACCTTAGTGAAGGGAAGATCCTCAGAGAATAGCCACCGTGGTTGCACCATAGTCTTACATCCATGAAAGGAGAAGAAGGTAGGGTAGAGAGCCAAAAGAAAATGTCACCAACGAGAGATAGCAACATACTAAGAAAGAAGATCACCAAATATCACCACAAGGAAGATGAACAAGCTCAAAATCACCACATGCAACGTTGGTTAGCCACCAAAGATCCAAGATCAATCCTCTTTTGCTGCTCAAAGCTCCAAGGGCAAACACAAGGGAGAAGAGAAAGAGTAGATCTGAAAAGGATACTTGCATGTGAAGGAGAGGGGTTATATACTTAAGAAGTAACTTGGTTAACAGAAAATATATCTATATAAAGTGGAAAGTAACTTCGAAAACAAAAAAATATATCATACAATAGAAGAGTATCAACCACAATACAAAGGTAATTTGGCTAACAAAATGTGACATTATGAAAATATATAGTTGCTCTATATATCAGTAGGTGGAAAATGTTAACAAAAAAGTATCCGTATGGAATAAAGAGTAACAATGACAAAACAAAAGTATGCATATGTGCTAGAAAGTAATATTGTTGACTGCCAAAAAGATAATTACACTCTACTTGATATATTTATGAACATTTATGTTAGCATAACCACTCTAATACTCCACACACTCACCTTACCTACAAATGATAACTGAAAAGTAAATTTACTAAATACAATGTAACTCTGAAAAATGAATAGTAACTCTGAAAGTAAAAAAGTAACTACGTGAAAACAAGAGTAATTGTGATAGATAGAAAGTAACATGTTGAATTGAAAAGGAAACACTAAAATCTAGAAAGTAACTAGACAAATTAACACAAACTTTTTGATATAGTTGCAGGTACACGAAAGCTTTTCCATAGATTCTACATAAAAAGTTACAACAACATACAAAATAGCATGTTGTTTAGCACAAATCAAATGAGGATGATGAAGTCAACCACATTTGTAAATCTGATAGCCATGCCTCATCTTACTGTAGATGTAACTCTTTTAGAAGATCTGATAGAGAGATATGTTGAAGACGACAAATTCATGTTAGCACTAGGTTTTGAGGAAAGGATGATTGTAGATGATGTAGGGGTGATACTAGGTTTGCCTAGTAAAGGTATGGATATAGTTCCATGAAAGCAATCACATATTGTAAAAAAAAATATGGGAGGATTTTGCTAATGAAACAAAAGGACAAGATAAAGTTGGTAAAAGTAGTAAGAAAATAAGAGAGATGGGTGTGTTAAGCAAGGAAAACTTGGGTAAACTTTAGCAGGAATTTGCAAAGAATGACTCTGAAGAAAACTACCTAAATATGTGTCGTGCATGGATGTTGCACTTGTTAGCAACATTCCTTTTACCGGACACCAACTATTGTGCCCCAATTTACCTTCTACACTATTTGGATGACGTAACTGCTATAGGGCAGTTACATTTGGGCAAAGTTAATCCATGACATCATATTTAAGAGAATGAAAGTTTTAAGTGAGAATATAAGGATGAGGAGAAGAGGGGAAACCAGCAAAAGCACACTCTACACAACTGGATGTGTAATGTGCTTGTGTGTAAGTGACACATTGCATAGTTTCTTTGGTTACATTAAACAACCATATATGAACATTTAAAACTTTGATTTATACTTTTCTTGTCAAAACAGGTCTGGGCTTATGAGTTAACATGGATAACACATTCTACATTCCTTGAGGCAAAACCACAGATAAAAAGATGGGAAGCTCCTGTTAAGAGGGTGAAGGATTTTGAAAGTTTGGACAATGAAAGTGTAAGAATCAATGTGGTTAAAGTGAAAATAAATATACAAATTAATATAAGAGCTTTATGATAAATTGATAAATTTTGTGCATAGGTTTCTACAGTGTTGAAGAAGGACGACAATGATGATTGGGAAGCTACAAAGGCAGTGAAAGATTTGCCTTATTATCTCACAGCAAATAAAGCCAGGAGAAAGGCAGTTAGTAACAAGTTACTTACATCAACTAACACAATCAGAGAAGTCTCAGAAAGCTTGGAGAATAGAGTATTGATTCTTGAGGACGAGCTGAGACTACAGAAGGAAACATGCAATAGAATTACTCTAGAAGCTTAAACTGCTTTAAGAGAAGAAAATGAGCAGTTGAAGAAAAGACTAGGGGAAGTTGAAGCTGAAAACAGATTGCTAAGGAGGAAAGATGACAATGACAAGCATATACAATATACAACTACACTAACTCCCAATTTCATTCAGAATGAAAGTTGGGATTCAAATGATTTATGTGTAATTAGACAGAGGATGCAGGATCTGAGGAAAAGGTTGTTGGAAATGGACCAACATGGACCTATAGAAGAAACACCAAGATTGAACAAACTTTGACTAAGGAGAAATGTAGTGGAGAAAAGCCATAAGAAAGATTCAGAAAAAGTGCAATATGATAACAAAGACAAAGAAGTAGAAGCCTAAATGACAGAAAATGTCCCACAAGATTCAAAGAAAGTAGAAGAAGATCGAGATGAAGAAACCAAAGAACCAATACAAGATGAAATGGAAAAAGATCCATCTGAAGAAAATCCAGCTGAAAAAAAAGACTCAGAAGAAAAAGAAGGACTAGCAGATAAAAAAGAGCTAGCAGAAGATGTAATGGAAAACATGATGATGAATATAGACATTGAAGCTGGAGTGAATGAAAAGGAGATAAATTCTGGTGAAGTCGAGAAGAGAACAACTAAAATGTTGAGAAAGAGGAAGAGGAAGATGCAGACAGGCATTGGGAGCATAGAGGAAAATATCAAGATAAGAATGCATGCACAAGTAAAATTTGTTTTGTAATGGTGCTCGTTCCATCAATGAAGCAATTGTCTGAGCTGAAAAGTAAAATATGTCATCCGTAAAGTAACTATGTTAATAGAAAAAGTAAATGTGATAATGATAGAGTAATATTATGGTATGTAAAGTAATATTATGGACTAAATAGTAGAGTAATTGTAAGAATATATTTCTTTTACATAGACTACTAACCAAATTTACACTTCAAAAACAACAAAAGAATTTGACATTCATAGGATTCAAGCACTTCAAAACAAAGGAAATGAAAGAGGATGTCCAAGAATTTATTGAGAACATTGATGAAGTGTAAGTATATACTTTTAAAAGTTCAATGAGTCACATGTTTATTATAAATTAGTTGATCAATCCATATATTTCTGTCTCACATCTTCAGTATGAATTCTTTTGAAAAAATTTAAACATGCACAGGTCAAGAAGGGAATGGATTTTTGGAAAGGAAACATGGTGCACGGGAAAGGACTTATCAGTGTTGTTGTTTAAAGATAAGATGATGCACTCACCTGTAACAAATGGAATAGTAATCATTTGTCACAAAATTATGGATGGCTAATTGATGCTTGTGCATTTTCAGATATTGGATTGCTTTGTACAAATGTTGAAAGAAACAACAAGCAAAAAGAGGAAGAAGGGACTGCTTTCATGGCATTGATTGAGCACTTATGCTCCGGTAAGACAAAAATACTATCACACTAGATTACATTTATTACAAAAAAACCACTAAAGGTTACAACAAAGTAATTCACAATATTTTTTTATAGCAAAAGCTAGACATGATGGTGAATGAGATAACACTAAAAGAGATCGATATGCTGTCACCACTCTTCAATGAACCTGACAAGTAATTTTTGACAATGGAATCTGTGTTTACAATACTTAACAACGACAATCACTGGAACTTGCTTGAAGCAAGTTTTAGAGATGGGGTACACAGGTCTTATAATTCAATGTCAGGAAGTTCAAAATCTAAGAAAGAAGTGAATAGATGGGTAAGGAAAAAAAAAGAAACATTGTTAGTAAATAGTTGAATGAAATATTGTAGGTTACATTATACTTATGAATGTTTTGTTGTGCATCCAGGTGGGGTTCATTCATGAATTCTTCAGGGGGATGCCTAAGCATGGAAGTCAACTATTTCAATGTGCAATAGAGTACCCTGAGTGCCCCCAGCAAGAAGGTGATGATGTTGACTGTGGAGTCTACGTTATGAAGTATCTAGAATGCTTAGTGAATGGAAAGGAAATGATCTTCATGAGCAAAGACATCCCTACAATAAGGACAGAGATCTTCTAAACAATGATGAAGAAGGGGAGACTACAGTTAGTTAAAGAACATGCTAGAGATCAAGAAGAGACCAAAGAACGAGCAGGTGACAAGCAGAATGAAGAAAAATCAGAAGATGTTGTGGCAAGTCTGAATGCATGTCTTATGTTAGATTAAAAAGAACTTTTAGATAAACAATGTAGTACAACAATGTGAATTGTATGTTATAGATTCTGAAGTAAACTCTGCAAACAGTTACAATACGGGTCTGAAGTGTATGTTGGGTGGAACAAAAAAGAACAACAGTTCTATGTGTATATCGTTATGGTTTTCTGCTTTTTGTTTGACATTTGAACCTATCAGTTCGAGTTTAGTTGAATGATCTTATAACTTTAGCTAGCTATTGTTCTTTTATGGATAATGACTGTGATCAGTAGGTGCTCATTGCATGTGTGGAGTAACTCTCTTCTGAACTGAAGAGTAAATATGTAAAACAAAAAGTAACTATGTAAAAAGAAAGTAACTAGATGAACTAACAAGTAACTATATCGACATGAAAGTAACTCTCTGGATCAAAAAGTAACTATTATACATCATTAACTTTGATCCAAGAAAAGTAAAGTAGCGTTACACAGTGTAACAGAAAGTGATTCTTTCCCTTTTCAGAAAGGTTGTGATCAATTATAACGATCTCGTTATATATCCCAGGTATTTCCAACATGATTAGGATGTTCAAAATGCTCGACATATTATTGTGACTACTGCTGAATAACAGTATAATATATCAAGATATAAAGTTATAGTTTGAAAAAAGAGTAAATATGACAAAGGAAAAGTAAATCGTCCAACAAAAAAGTAACTGTGTAATGTATAATGTAACATATTGAACTGGGAAAGTAACACAACAAACCAAAAGATAACTATGTAAATTACAACCTAACTATCAAAAGTACTTGTAAAGTTTTTTTTTGGTGAAAGCATCATATATCCAGGTGAGTCTAGCATAGTCGTGGTGGACACCACGACTGTGGGAGGGGAGATGATGGTGGTCGTGGTACACAGACATGCCCGTTCTTCAGTGCGCCCGTCGTATTATCAAGGATGAAGATAACAAAGATTTGTATTTCTATTTATAAAGTAATTCTATTGACCTTTAAGTAATTATATGAACTGTAAAGTAACAAGAACATCTAAAAATAACTGGTGCACACAAAACATTTCTTTTTGACACAAAGAGTAACTCTGAGGTATAAAAAGTAACCTTCAAAAATACAAGTAAGTTAGTGATTAAGTATAGGATAATGCCCCTGATCTTAAGCAAGGATTAATTTGTATCAAAAAGGAATTTTGAAATATGATACTAATATAATGGAAATAGGAGACGAATTAACAAATACATATATAACATAAAATGGAAAAACATATCACAAAGCAAACAAATTTTAGAGAATCTTTATAAAGGATTTAAATTCAATACAATTGCAACTACATAGAAAAGAGTAAGAATAAAACTAAAGTGAAATCAAATGTCAATTAAAACTGTCACACAGTACATCTAATCCATTAGAATTACATCAGATTTTGACATAACTCACACACTAAACAATTGGATAACATTAGAGTAAAACTAGTGAATAAATCAACTTCAGCAACAACAATATCAGCAGTAGCAGCAAATTCGGAACTTCAACAAACCAAAAATAGGAAGCCCACAGCAGACCACAACAGTAGTAACAACAAATCTGCAACTTCAAGAATCCAAAAATAGGAAGCCCACAATAGCAGTAACAGCAGTACCAAAAGCATTTGAACAGAAGGAGCAGGGAGCACCGACCATTACAGATCAACCAAGAAAAGTAAACTTATCAAGTCAGGAACACCATGGTCTAGAAAAAGTATCTCTGTGAATAGAAAAGGTAATCATGAGAATAGAAAATTTTGGAATCTTTGTGGAGATTTGAATCTCCAAATCCAACTAAAAATGGGATTAACAATTCCTTTCAATCTGATATTCAACCACACAGTATGAAAATTAACATTGGATTCTTTGCATAGAAGAATACTATCCTTTCCCCCTTTAGGAGCATCCAAATTAGTAAGGGAAAGCAGTAAAATTCTTGTGTAATCTAGCATTGCAAACCATCTAGAACCCCTCATGAATAATCAAGCTGACCATAAAGGTATTGGGATAGCCAGATCAATTACCTCTTAGGAATCCAAGGATCAAGCCATAGGAAAGTGTTGGATCCATCGTCAATCCTGTAATAAATCAGTTGTCTAAACTCATGCAAAAGTCTCAGAAGTTGAGTGAAATACTAAGAATGATGACTAGATAAGGGAATGTTCCAAAACACTTCTTATTGACACAAAGAGTAACTCTAAGGTACAAAAAGTAAACCTCAAAAATACAAGTAAGACAACAATTAACTATAGAAGAATGAGCCTAATATTAAGCGCGGATTAATTTTTATCAAAAATGAATTCTAAAATATGATACTAACATATCACAGAACAAACAAATTTGGGAGAATCTTTATAAAAGATTTAAATTTGATACAATTGAAGCTACATAGAAAAGAGTAACAATAAAACTAAAGTATAATCAAATGTCAATTACAACTGTCACACAGTACATCTTGTCCATTAGAATTACATCAAATTTTGACATGACTCTCACACTAAACAATTGGATAACATTAGAGTAAAACTAGTGAATAAATCAACTTCAATAGCAACAATATCAGCAGTAGCAGCAAATTTACAGCTTTAGGAAGCCAACAACATGAAGCCCACAATAGCAGTAACATCAGTAGCAAAAGAATTCGAACAGGAGGAGCAGGGAGCACCATTATAGATCAACCAATAAAAGTAAACATATCAAGTCAGGAACACCATGGTCCATAAAAAGTATCTCTGTGAATAGAAAAGGTAATCATGAGAATAAAAAAATAACTGTGGAATAAATAGTAGAAGAAGCTGAATTCAAACACACACCTATTTCTTCAAAGGGAAGTTTCTACTATCATGGTTAACACCATATTGTAGACAATTCTTACACTATATCATTTTAGACTGAGAAATTTCAACTCCAGATTTAAACCTCACATCAGTCGATCTAGGTCTCCCATTAGTTTTGCAAATACTAGGGATATGGACCTTGACAGCAGAAGAAGAAGTTGTATTAGAAGTAGTTACACCAGAACCATCATCAGCAAGATCTAACTCTAAAAGCTCATTTCACAAAGCTAATAGTTTTTCATGGAAAAGATCTATAGCGTTGTTCCTACACGCTATGTTGACAATTGAATTGCAAGCAGAAACAAGATGAAGTGTCCTCCCAGTGGGTGGATGCTTAACTGGTGCTTTGCCAAAAATAAAAGGGTGTTCTCAATATCCTTTAGTCCACCTCTTTAATATGTATGGATCGGGAAGAGTGCAAAAGTCACAACTCTTCAAATAAGACAGAATGTGCCTACACAGAATACCTTTGAATTCCAACATGAAGCAATTGCATGAAACCATATCAATAGATGAGTCTTTCTTCAAGATACGAGGAGATCCAAAACCACTAAGATGATACACCTCAAAGACACCTTCTTTGGAAGTTTCCTTTACATTGTACACCATCCTTTACTGATCCTCAGACTGAAAGATCTTAAAAATGGACTTGGTGTATATACCTCTCATTTGCTCCTCCATAGACCACAATGATGACAAAGGAAGATTGTTGTACTCGTCATCAAAATCTTTGAAATTTTCAATCTCCCGTACATGAGAGTAAGCAGTCTCTAAGAAACATACAAGTTCAAACAAAGTTTTCCTACTGTTGGCATGACTTCTAATGAAAGCATTCAAGCTCTCACTTCTTTGTGTTGTCCTCATACCAACAAAGAAGGAATCCTGCATAAAACATGGAACCCAATCCCACCACATTACATACATATCAGAAAGCCAACTAATAGATAATAGGTCATTCTCTTCAACTACAAAATTCCAACTCTCTTCAAATGTGTCTGTATCATCTATGTTCCATACATAATCATTCAAAGAGCTAATGATCCGATCCTTGTTAGGAATGCCATCAAGCTTAGATGGAAGCTTCTCTAGGATGTGCCAACTGCATAAACGATTCTTACAATTGGAAAAATAGTAATGATAGCAGCATTCATAGTCGGGTCTTGATCGGTTATAATGGAAACTGGCTCTTTGCCAAAACAAAGTAAGTATTGCTTGAAAACCAAAACAAAAGAGTCGTACTTCTCATCAACCAACAGAGTTCAGGCAAACAACATTGTCTTGCGATGGTGATCCACACCACCAAACATTCCAAAAACTATGGAATACTTGTTGGTACGGTAAGTCGTATCAAATACAATAGCATCACCAGACAATGTACAATCATCAACAGAAATTGGGTCAGACCAAAACAAATGTGTCAAGAAACCATCAGAAGAATTTTGATAAGAAAAAAAGAATTTAGAATATAAAACCTTTAAGCTTGCAAAATGATCCAAAACCATGTCCACATCATATTTAGATGACTCCTTCCTCTTGCTACTGAGGTATCCATGATCTTGTCTACTTGTAAATGTCAAATTTTCATAACTACCATACTTAGTTGCTATCAATGCAAGTTGTCTGGAGATAGGTATATTTGCTTGACTCATAGAAGAAAGCATCTCTTTTTGAGTTTGGTCAAGAGATGAATTACACTTAAAGTAGCGCAAGTGAGAATCATCGACAAGATCATGATTTTGTTCATCAACAAAAGCAGTAACAACCCATACGGATTAAGACTTATCTAGTGTAAATCAGATCATTGCTTTACAACCACACCTTTTCACAGAACGCTTGTGCTTCTTGGATAACCTCTCATGTAAATCACCAACATTGTCGCACACAGGACTCAAAAGAGCTTTGGATCTCTTAGAAAAACTAATATCACCTTTCTTATCACATACCAAATCTTTAGCAAGAAAAATCTTAGTACCTCGTTAATAACGATTATCATCTTTCCTGACATTAAACCCAGTCATGCCAGCATACCTATAGTAAAAGGATATGCCATCATATAAACTTCCAAATTGAAGTCCAATTCTAGGGACATCAACTAAGGACACAATATCAGCAGCAACAGATGAAGAAGAATGAATATTATCATCATCAATGTCAATCATAGAATTATCAGCATCAGTATCAAGACTAGGATCCATTACAGATTACAAAAAGTAACTCTGTAAACAAAATAGTAACTATATAAATAAAAAAGTAACCAAGAAATCACAAAAAGTAACTACAACAAACATACATCACAGAAAGTATCTACAACAAAATAGAAAGTATGAATGTGTTTCTACTAAATAGACAAATACATTGAAAATACTAAAAAACTTCATTTAAAGACAGATAACATGAAAAGAAGGAATATAGATGGGATTATACTTACTTGGTAATCAACTTCTCAAAAATGAAGTTGTTATCAGGTTGTCAACATGGATCCTGTATGTAGAAAAAGATCACAAAGCCATTGTTTCGGCAAATGACTATTGCAGAGGTTTGATTTCTTAAGAGAGTTCTTCCTCTTCTTGCTGGGATGACTATCGCAAGCAACATATGAAATGTAAATGGTAATATGTCAGGGGCTCTAATAGATTTATAAGTACCTGCATTACAGTTATCAGCAATCAAGAATTATGGAGAGTCTAAAGCAATTTCATATGTGGAAAACTTCAACTCAAAACCCATCAAATTGAGGACCTTCTCAGATGCACCAGTCACCCACACCAATGAAGAACCTACAACTCCAGAAACCGGCACTCAAATGTAGTACCACCCAGAACAAGTAACAACCTGCAACTATATAAAGCGAAACTTTAGAAAGGGAGCGGAAGTCCAGAAAGGTTGCAAATGGGGGAGAATCAGAAGTAATCAAAATGAAAGGAGTCGATGTGGAGAAAAAGAAAGAGGAATCATAGGGACAACGGCGGGATGATGGTGCAAGACAGGAAAGGAAATGGGATTTGAAATTTAGATTTCATGTTATTTACAAAAATTACCCCCGCGTCAAAGAGACGGGTAGCATATCTACAGTACCCACGTGGGCAATGAAAAAGAAGCCATATATATATATATATATATATATATATATATATATATATATATATATATGTATATATATATATGTGTGTATATGTATATATATCTACATATATATATATGTAGATATATATGTATATATATGTATATATATGTATATATATATGTATATAGGTAAGTTCTAGAATCATTAATAATGTACTGCACATCCTCACAACCCTTCATGAATATTAGATTAAAACTAATATGTATAATAATTTTTTTATATTATGCACTCCAACCTTTCCATACCGAATTTAGTCAATTTTGATCCAGACCGGACCGAGGACCAGGTTTAAAAAAACAGTGGATCGAGGACCGGATAGTAAGTCAAATCGGTCAAATACCAGACCGGATCAGACCAAATAACTAGAACGTTCCAATCCATCGATATGGACCGATATATGTATGACCCTGATCCCATTATGTTATATATCTTTCTGCTCGATTTTCCTTGCCCTAATATCCTCTATTATCTTACTAGAGTTCCCCAAGAGCTCCTAATTTATATAAACAAGCCAACAAATCCATAATGTCTCCTTACCATCAAGCCCCATGCTCACCTAGATATTCAACTTGCCAACACTACAAATGGCCCACTTAACCCCTGGCGTTCTATAAGTGAATTTGAAGAGTGGCACATGTGATAATATAAAAAGGCTGAGCATTGTTTTGGGATAGAATGATTCAACCTATGTCTTGATCTTATAACCCCACTCAAAAACATAACATACTACTTTCATATGTGAGTCAATCAAGGATATTGACGTATGAGTCAAGTCTTTTTTAAGGTTGACTAAGGCCCAAAAACTAGGATACTCATACTACAACATATATAACTATGTATGTTCATCTATCTATTGAAAATATATAATAAAGATGTATCTCTCTTAACATTAAGTGGTTGTGTGTGAGTAATGATGTGGAATTGAAATCCCATAACCAAGAGCTTTTAAATCTGATCTAAATCTCTCTTTAAGTGGTTAGTGTTTATTTCTTTCTTATTTGCAAAATAGATCAACCTTAACCAAACCAACCTTAATAAATCTATCTAGATTGTTGAAGATTAACACGCTTGCACCTAACTCTACCTTGCTCCTTGGATGATCTCAAACATACTACATGCACTTGTATACTTTTAGGATAGTGCTCGAGTTATAAATTCTAAGACTTGTGCACATGTCTAACAAGTTTTTGACGTCATTGCCGGGGAGCATCAATATTATTTTGTTAGAGTAAGAAGTGTTAATTAGTAAGTGAGACTTGATCACAAAACCTCTCATCATTCCATAATCATTGTTATCATCTACCTTATTTTCCATTGTTTGTTGTGTTTCTCACCTACTTGTGAATTGTAGGACTGCATGCGGCATTCAAAATTTGGTCTTCAACCATCTATATTCTTAGATTCAGAAATTGAACGTACCTTGAGCATTCATAGAAGATCAAGGAGGAGTGAAAACTCTTCAATATTGAGAAACTCACAACCATCATCACCATCATTTTCACAGCCATCTTCATCATACTATAAGGAACTGATCATGGAAGACGATCGTCCTCATAAGTGTTGACTCTAGGTTAATATTAAATCTAGGTCTAAATTGACTAAACCCTTATTTTGATGATGAAAAAACCATTCCACTTAATTGTGTCTAATGATTCTACATTAAGTGATTTTAGATTAGGTATAGAAACACTCCAATTGCCCTAACTTGCACATCTCAACTTGGAGAAAAGACAAGTTAAAGTCAATACAAGTGCACTTTTGTGGAATATGTTGTAAATCCATTAGAATCATGTTGTAAATCACTTGTAATGATTTTATGACTTGTAATTAATCTTAGAAAAAATTAGGAGCACTTAAATTTAATATTTAAGCACTTAAAATCCATATTCCAAAATTCACATCAGGTTGTTAATTAGTCGAGTTACAAACTCGACCGATCCTGATTGGATCTTGAAGATGACTTTTGATCAGTCAATTTTCCCTTTCACATAACTCGACCGATCCCTCCGTATACCAAAACTGATTTATGTGGATCGGTCAAGTTACCCCAGGATGAACTTGACTGATGACTTAAATTAGTCTTGTCGCCTAGAGGGATCAGTCGAGTTATCTTTATAGAAAATCGACCGATCATACTATACGGAAAAGTGCTTCTAGCCTTTGGAATGTTTGCAAAATGCAAAAAAATATCTGTTACAACATCTTAAATGTCTAGTATTCATCTTTAAGTGTTTCCAAAGGCTAAGAGGCATCCCCAACTGTAAATATGACCCATTGGGCTTCATTCCAAGGTTGAGCATTCAATGTAAAACTCTATATGAGGTTCCTATAGTTGAGTGCCTCCTACAACCTCCTCTCTCCCTAAGCTTAATCACTTTCTACATCCATTAGAATGAGTAGGAGATTTGTAAGAGAGCTGGTCCTACATGTATATCTTGTTAGGCTCTCACTTCCACCACCTCCCTATCTCTCATTTCAACCATGAATATGAAGGTTCTCTCTCTTGGCTAAAAGAGGTGAAGAAGAAAAAGGGAAGGAGTCCCTTGGTGAAGTTTAAGGCCAAAGACTTGGAGCAAGATTGGGTAATCCCTTGGTGAAGGCAGAAGACTCCTTTCTCAAGTGGGTAAGTCCTTCGTGGAAGCTTCTCTGAGTGAAGGTGAAGTCAAAGGTTGAAGATCCAAGAAGAGTGGGTAATTCCTATAAGGTTGAAGACTTGTGCAAGAGTGGGTAAGTCCTTAGAGAAGGCCAAAGACTCATTGCAAGGTGGTTAATTCCTTGTTAAGGTTGAAGACTCTTTGTATTGGATAGGTAAGTCCTCTGGTGGGTCATGTATTGTAAGTCTTATGAATGAATATAAGATTGCAATGGTTAAGAAGATCTAGAGTTTGACCTCTCTACGTAGTGTACTGACATACTTCTAGTTTGAAGTGTGGAACTGCTCTACATAGCTTGTCAATTGGTGTATGTTCAATCTCTCTCTCCCTTTCTATGTATGATTTGGTTGCACTCAAATTTCCCATATTAGAAACCTTATCTTATCATATACCTTGAAGGTCTAATGAATTTTGTTTAAGTGCATTTAGCTCTATTCACCCCCTATATAGCATCCAATCACCCATTCTAGGATCCAACATTAAGGACTTCACCGTTACCATTTCTATAAATATAAATGAGGCTATGAAAAACCCATAGATCGAGAGAAATAAATTCTCAATCATCCTGACAATGATGTAGATGATTCATCAAAACCATTTTAGAGGGACTCCCTTGGAGAACCCTAATCTTCATTTAGTTGAATTCTAGCAATATCTGAACACTTTCAAGATTAATGGAGTTTCTTTTGATGGTATATGACTACTTTTGTTTCCATTTTCTTTGAGGGACAACCAAGGTGTGGTCTCTTATTTTCTAAGGAATTCCATTAACAACTGGGAGGAATTACCAAGCAAGACACCCCAGTTGAGGAGCCAACTTAAAAGTTTCTTTCCCAAAGCTCGAGGTGCCCTTCCTTTTATCTTGAACCCACTTTGCCAACCTATCGATCTGAAAATTTAAACGCCTCTTTGATTTGTCAAAAAGATAGAAGTAACTGTAGAAAATCCGTAGGATGATGCCAGTTTAGAGGATCCAGATAGAGGAGATTTGATAATGGAAATGACTACGGAGACACAGGGACATTCTCTCCTACTATGGAAAAACCATTAGATTAGGACAAGAAATCCTCAGTACACTAAATCCCTATCGAGCCACTAAATCACCACCCCCTCCAAAGTCAAACTTGTAAGGACCCTGACCTTCATTTAGGGTTTACCCTGTTTGTTTTGCTTAACCTTGGTGCTTTGGTGCTTGTTAAATCACCTTTAGTGGTGATCAGGGTTTGGTTGTGCTTTGTTGAGAGTTTGAGGGGCTACATGCAAATAACCCAAGTATAGGGTTTTGTGTGCAAGTTTTCCACCTTGTGAGGTGTTTCCCTCTCTTTGCTTCCTCTAGGGTTGAGAGGAAGGCCTGGGCCTGTTGCTTGAGTTCTTTGGGACTTAGTTGAGCTTGTTTGGGCCTTGAGGTGCCTTGTTTGGGCTTGGTTGAGCCTTGTGTCGGCCAAGACTTGCTTGTGTCACCCAAGATGAGGGGTGTGTCAACCTAGGGTGTTTGTGTCAGCCAACAAGGATGTGTGTCGCCCATGGTACCTTGGTGTGTCGCCCATGGAGCAACAGGTTGTGTCGCCCATGATGCTTGGTCCAACCTTGACCTTGTTTGGTGGACACTTGGTGCATATCTTGACCATGTGGATGGAGCTTACTAGAGTGGTGGCTTGAGCTATAGGACAAGTGTCCCTAGGCAAGTGACACCTTGCGTGGTCCAACCTTGTTTTCTCCTACCTTTCCTTCTATATAGGTGGACCTTTCCCTTGCCTTGACTTCCTTTGATCCTTTCGTTCCCTTCTCCACCTTGAGTGCACGACACTCCCTTCTTTCCTTCCTTGTGTCGTCCGATACCCCCCCCTGGAGGAGCTGTGGTGGTCGATATCCCTTGAAGCTTGGAGCTCTTCTTCTCCCTTGGAGCTTGGAGCTTAAGGCAGGTGGCATAACTTCTAACCCTAACTCCTTTACCTCTTGCTTTGATCTTATGCATGTTGGTAGCTTAGTTCTTTTCTTTAGTATCTTTGGTGGTCGATCCTCCTTAGGGTTTAGGGTTTCTTGGTGGTCTAGTGTACCTTGTGATCTAGGGTTTTGAGTATCCTTGAGTTTGAGCTAGAAGATGATACCTGTTGGGCGATACTCCCTTGTCTTGGTGTGTTGGGCGACAGGGTTGTCCTTGTGTCGGGCGACATAGTGGTAGTTCTTGGTGTTGGGCGACATCCTTGGTCTTATGATGGGTGATGGGTCAGGAGTAGTGAGTGTTGCTCGTTAAGGTTGTGTTGGGAAAGATGGTTTGGTAACGGGTGATATCCTTGGGTTGTGACGGCCGATAGGATGGGCTTGTGACAGGTGTCACACCCCTTCTGTTGAAGTGTGTCGGACGTTAGGCTTGTGCATGTTTGTAGCACATTTTGAGGATGTGCTCTCTCCATCCTTTCTCTCTCTTGGTGGTTATTCCTTTGTGATGACCTGGACGATAGCCCCTGGTATCGGGCATTATGGTTGGGAGTGTGACGGGCGTCACACCCCCCATGTGTGTCGGCCGACAGGATGGTGCAACGGGCGTTGCCCGATAAGCATGGGATGCCCGACACCCCTGACGCACGTTACTCCTGGAAATGCTGTGTCGCGCATGTTGGTTGCTTTGTAGCAACGCAGCGTTGCTGCCCTCCTTATCTGCTGTGGTGCTTTGTATATGGGTGAGGGTTGTGATGAGTCTTAGTGAGGGTTTTGTGATCCTATAGTGATGGTTCCTTGTACCATGGAGTTGTTTAGTTGTGCACATATAACCTTGCTTCTAAATGATAGTGATGCCTTGCTAGTAATAGAAATGATGATAGTAGTAATGATGATAATGAGGAAGGTAGTGGTAACGATATGCATGAAGTGATCCTTGTGCCTATCTGTTAATGATGAGGAAAATAGTGGTAGTCACACTAGTAGTTTGCATGATGATGATAGCTATGATAGTGGTAGATGGTTTACATAACGAATGGTGACAGTAATGATAATAGTAACAATAGTGCTTGTTCTGTATACTCAACATAACTACTTGCATGAAGTGAACATCTTGATTATTTGTATAATTCTGAGATGAGGATAAGCATAGATAGGGTTTGCTTAATGTTGTGCTTTATACGTTTGGTCATCAGATAATGTAAGATTGATAAGTATAGTATCTTGTATGACAGTCCATGATGGTAAGTATTGTCCTTATGTTGAAACTATGATTATTGTATTCCCTAACCATGCAGGTGATGAGTAGCCATGAAAAGGCTATGAAACATGTGTGATGAGTAATATTACTTTGATAATTACTCTGCTTGATGAGATTGTATGTATAGTGTGTTATCCCATGATGTTGATGTGAGCCTTGAAGAGGCATTGGCAGTACATGATGAGGGATTGAGATCCCATGGTATATGATGATCCTTGAGATGGATCTGGATGGTTGGCAAGAGGCCAAGTGGTAACATGTGATGTTGGATCCTTGAGATGGATCAGGTGGATGTGGTTACAATAATAATATAATAATGAGTTTATGTTGTTTACTTTCTGTTATATCTTGCATGTTATACAACTTGGTTGAATCTTGCAATCCATCTAAATGACACTAATTAATCACAGTGAAATATATCATGTAGTTTTCCCTGGCCATAGATCCATCATCGTCAGTATGTGGTGATGGTGAAACAGGTTCTCCTATGGTTTAACCTGGAAGCGCATATTGTTGAATATGTGTAGGTTCCTCTTAGCCTAAAATGAGGAGGTAGGAGTGTAACTTCGGTTGCAGACTCAGGTATATGTATATATAGAGCATGGTGAACATGCCCATGGCTCAGGATGTGTGATATGAGGAGCATGAATGCGTTCATGGCTCAGAGCACGGTGAACAGGCCCGTGGCTCAGTTTTACTAGCGCCGAGACCTATACCAAGGCGGGCTAGAGAGAGGGTAGCCTATGGAGCTGACCCTGTGGTTAAGACCACTTCAGCATGAGACTGCGGTCCTGCTTGTGTTATATTCGTGTACTGACCACGAGGTGGGAGGTCGTGGAGACTGGCTCTTCCATTGACCTTGTATGGAACCGGCTTGGGTTTCGTAACCGAAGGTTGGATTTGAACGGTACGGTTCACTTCCTCAGGGTATAATAATACGTAATTCAGCCATTTAGTATTTACTGCTTATATCAAACATGAAACATTGGTTGAGGCCTTGTTTGTGTAAATATCTCTATTATATCTGCAGTTACTTCTATATTCATCAGGTATGTGGCAATATGTCTTATCTTGATAATCAGGTTATATGGAAATATATCTTATTCTAATAATCATGTTACATAGTGATATATCTTATCTTGTCAATCATGTGCCATTGAGAGATATTTGGTTATATGCTTTTCATACAGCTGGTAAGCTTGTCGGTAAGAATAGTCTTGCTTTATATAGACTGCTCTTGTTATACCTGTTGTTAGTCATCTGCTGTTATAGTTTATCTTGCTGAGGTTCTGTAGTTGCGGTGGGGAGTTATGTTTCCCGCTGGGATAATGTTCAATTGTCTCACCCCGCTGGTTTACACCCTTTTTAGGTGGTCGAGCTAGACGTGGTGGTGGTCGTGGTGTTGCGGTCGAGCAGCTTGACGAGCAGTAGAAGGCAAGCGATGGATATGTTGCTGTTTTGGATGTTTTGTAGTAGAGTCTAGAGTCATCCCTGTACTCTCAGGTCCTTGGCAGTGTTTTGACGTTGTTTCACGATAAATGATCAACGATCGATAATGTTTGTATATCCTGTTGTTGTCCGGATGTGGGCCTTTATGTATATGAACAGGTGGTGAACTCATGTGATGGATGAACAACTGTTCCTTGAAGCTGTGGACACGTATCAGATCTGGTATATGTATATATAACCTGTTTCTGTTTCAGGATGAGGACTGGATTGTAATAGTTTTCTCAGTTTATCAGCTTTCCGCAAAAGGTTTTAATTAACCCGTGTTTTCGATAATCTGTGGTTATGGTGATTTCCGCACATTTTCGCGTAACACCTCACTGTCTGTGTGATAGTGGGATGTGTTGCCACAAGTTTTGGTATCAGAGCTTTAGGTTCGCTGAGTCTACAGGGATTTAGGACTAGGTCATCTGTTGTTATGAGTTTTCCAGATTTTTTCACGGTAATCTTCTACCTCAGTGGAAGAAAAGTCAAGATGTCTGGAAACCATGAAGAACACTCAGCTGAGTACAGTGATGCTGCTTCAGCTAAAGGACAGGCACATGGAGATCGGGTGCCTGAGGTCCCCCAACCTAACCCAACCATTCTTGAACATCCTTCTTACCAACAGCTTATGGGGCAGATAATGGCTACGATGAATCTCATGGTTGAGTGATTACCAATGCCTCCTCCGAGAGCACATGTTCCCCATGGAGAAGCATTAGGTATTGGGAAGACCTTTGAGCGGCTTCGTTGAGTCGGAGCTTCGGATTATGCTGGAACTGTTGATCCAGCGGATGCAGATCTGTGGCTGACAAGTCTTGAGAAGGCTTTCCGGATCCTTAACATCCCCAAAGCAGACAAGGTAAAGCATGCCATCTACCTTATGAAGGGTAGTGCTGGTCACTGGTGGACCATCGAAGAAGAGAAGCGGCCTGGTGAGGTGATCTGTTGGGAGGTTTTCAGGCACGAGTTTGTCACCAGATACTTTCCGAAGACGTATCTGGATGAAAAGATCAGTCAGTTTGAGAGGTTGCGATAAGGAACGATGAACATAACCGAGTACGAGGCCAAGTTTATGGATCTGTTGAGGTTTTTTCCTCACATGGCGGTAATAGATGAGGAACGGATCAGACGTTTTGAGAAGGGTTTGAGTGCTGAGTTGACAACCCCTGTGTCTACATTGGAGAACCGAGAACGGTTTGCTACGTTCGTGGAATCTATTCAAAGGATTGAGAGGACAGTAAGGGATAAAAGAGAGTCTATGTCTCACAAAAGACCTGCTCAGTTCCAGGGACGGAGGTTTGGTGGCTTTAAGAAGCCTAGGTTTTCATCACCGACAGCGATGAGAAGTTCTGGTGTACCATCTCAGTGGTCTCCGAGTAAGGGGAGAAGTTATGTTTCTTCACCGTCTAAGGCGCATAGTACAGCTTATGTGGCAGTGACAGGGCCAACTAGGCCACGGTTTGAGGACAGGTCATGCTATCTTTGTGGACAGACCGGGCATCTCAAGTTGCAATGCCCGAATAGAGATGTTGAAGTGACGCAGCAACCGAAACAGAATCTTCAATCAGATCGACAACAGCCCAGTGGTAGCAAAGGACGAGGACGTGGTCAAGCGTCTCAAGCTGGATCGTCTGCTCAAGGAAGCAGAGGTCGTGGACAACAAGCAACGACTCGATTCTATGCCATGAGTCAGGCGGAGGCGATAGTCAACCCGCGAGTGGTGACAGGTCAGATGGAGTTATTTCATTCGGATATGTCTTCTTCTTGCTTTATATCTGTTCTGGTTGACCCGGGTGCTACACACTCTTTTATCGCCTATAGTATGCTTGAAAACTGTCGTTTACCTGTTAGCTATAAGAAGGATAGGTTGTTTTTAGAAACCCCTCTTGATGGTTCCTCTTTTCTTCGTGAAGAGTTTCCATCTTGTGTCTTGTCTTTCTCGGGACACATCATCCAAGTGGATCTTATACCACTTGATATGCATGGTTTTGATGTTATCCTTGGGATGGATACCTTAGAGAAGTATAAGGTTGTTTTGGACTGTGGTTCCAAGCAGGAGGTGTTTGATGATGCTGGAGAGAAGTGGATCTTTCAGGGAGATAGGAAGATTCTTCCGACGTGTCTGGTATCAGCTATGGTGGCAGAGAAGTTGCTACGGCAAGGATGTGAAGCGTTCTTATCTCACGTGGTGGATACTGTTGCGGTTGCCAAGGCGAAAGGTCCTAGTCTTGAGGAGGTGTCAGTTGTCCGAGAGTTTGCAGATGTGTTCCCTGATGAGTTTCCTGGTATTCCTCCACCCCGAGAGATTGATTTCGAGATCAATCTGGTTCCAGGAACGCAACCAGTTGCACAGACACCATATAGGATGGCTCCAGTAGAGATGGCAGAGCAGAAGAAGCAGTTGCAAGAATTGTTGGAGAAAGGTTTTATCCGACCGAGTACGTCACCTTGGGGTGCTCCCATGTTGTTTGTTAAGAATAAGGATGGTTCGATGCGGTTGTGTATAGATTACCGGCAATTGAACAAAGTCACGATCAAGAACAAATACCTGTTACCAAGGATAGATGATCTGTTCGATCAGTTGCATGGTGCTATAGTGTTTTTGAAGATCGATCTACGGTCCGGATATCATCAGTTGAGGATAAAGGCGGATGACATACCAAAGTCAGCTTTCAGGACAAGGTATGGTCATTTCGAGTTTGTGGTTATGCCGTTTGGGTTAACCAATGCACCTGCAACTTTCATGGACCTGACGAACAGAGTGTTCCATCCGTTTTTAGATCAATTTGTTGTAGTCTTTATAGATGACATTTTTATCTATAGTCGGGACAGGCTAGAACATGAGCAACATCTTCGTCGAGCGTTGACTCTTCTTCACCAACATCAGTTGTATGCTAAGTTTAGTAAGTGTGAATTCTGGTTGGAGGAAGTGACTTTCTTGGGTCATGTGATATCCGCGGAAGGAGTCAAAGTGGATCCGAAGAAGGTGGAATCCGTTGCGGATTGGGAACAACCGAAGACGCCGACAGAAGTTCATAGTTTCCTTGGTTTAGCAGGATACTACCAGAGGTTAATCAAGGACTTCAGTGTGATCGCGTTGCCGATGATGAAGTTGACTAGGAAGGATGTACCTTTTGTTTGGGATGATCGATGTCAGCAAGCTTTCCAGAGTTTGAAGGAGAAACTGACCAGTGCTCCAGTGTTGATCTTGCCAGAGCCTGGGAGAGGCTATGTTGTTTTCTGTGATGCTTCCAAGAAAGGTTTAGGTTGTATGTTGATGCAGGAAGATCATGTGGTTTATTTTGCCTCACGAAAACTCAAGAAACATGAGGAGAACTATCCGACTCATGACTTGGAGTTGGCAGCTGTAGTTCATGCGTTAAAGATTTGGAGACACTATCTGTATGGGGAAGTGTGTCAGATATTTACGGATCATAAGAATCTGAAGTACATCTTTACGCAGCATGAGTTGAACATGTGACAGTGTCGATGGATGGAGTTGATCAATGATTACGACTACACTATCAAGTATCATCCTGGTAAGGCGAACATGGTAGCTGATGCGCTTAGCAAAAAGTCTTCTTCTCTTTCTTCAAAGAAGGCGCAGTTGAGTTCTCTGGTATGCCATAGGCGAGAGATGTTTGTTTCTCTGTGAAAGATGAATGTGCAGATGGAAGTTTCTTTGTTGTCTGGTCTTCTAGCAAAGATGCAAGTCAATCCTACGTTGAGACAGCAGATCAAGGATGCACATCAGACAAATGATGAGGTACAGGTGATCAGATCAGAGTTCGGCAGCAACAAGCGTGATGGGTTTCATGAGTCCGAGGATGGACTAGTCTGCTATCGTAATAGGATGGTGGTTCCTAATGTTGATGAGCTGAGGAAGTTGGTGCTTGAGGAAGCACACACATCGATGTATGCTATGCATCCAGGTGTCACCAAGATGTATCATAGTCTGAAGGACTTGTATTGGTGGCCCGGTTTGAAGAAAGACGTAGCTGAGTTCGTGGCGAGATGTGCGGTATGTCAGCAAGTGAAGGCTGAACATCAGAAACCGGCAGGTACGTTGCAACCTTTGCCGATACCGCAGTGGAAATGGGATCATATAACCATGGATTTCATAGTTGGTCTACCCCGGACAACTAGGAATCATGATTCCATTTGGGTGATAGTGGATAGATTGACTAAGTCTGCCCATTTCCTACCAGTGAAAACGACGTATACATCTGAGAAACTCACTCGAGTGTATGTGGACGAGATAGTACGTTTGCACGGTGTGCCAGTAACGATAGTTTCTGACAGAGGTCCTCAGTTTACGAGTCATTTTTGGGAACAGTTGCACAAAGCGTTGGGAACGCAGTTGAGGTTCAGTACAACTTTTCACCCGCAGACAGATGGACAGTCTGAAAGGACTATTCAGACTTTGGAAGATCTCCTTCGAGCTTGTGCTTTACAATTTCTAGGCAACTGGGATGTACATCTTAGTTTGATAGAGTTTGCCTACTACAACAGTTATCAGCGAAGCATTGACATGGCTCCTTATGAAGCTTTATATGGGAGGAAGTGCAAATCTCCTTTGTGTTGGTATGAGTCTGGTGAGTATCAGCTTTTGGGTCCTGAGTTAGTACAACAGACAACAGAAAAGATCAAGGTGATACAACAATAGTTGAAAGTGGCACAGGACAGACAGAAGTCTTATGCAGACAATCGCCGACGACCTTTGGAGTTCCAGGTAGGAGACAAAGTATATCTTAAAGTCTCACTGTGGAAAGGCGTGCTAAGGTTTGGTCGGAAGGGTAAGTTAGCACCCAGGTATATGGGGCCTTACTCAGTCATAGCACATGTTGGCAAGGTAGCTTATGAGATAGAGTTGCCTCCAGAGTTGCACAGGTTACATCCAGTGTTCCATGTCAGTATGCTGAAGAAAAGTCATCCGGATTCGGGTTCAATGATACAGCCAGTTGAGGTTGAGCTTGATGCAGACGTGACCTACGAGGAAGGTCCTGTGGCGATCCTTGACATAAGGGTTAAGAAGATGAAGAGGAAGGACATGGTTCTTGTGAAGGTTCTTTGGTAGCGTCGTGGCGTTGAGGAAGCCACGTGGGAGCTTGGGGAAGAGATGAGGAGGAAGTATCCCTCACTTTTCTCTTTGGATTTTTGGGACAAAATCCCTTAAAGGGGGTTAGCTTGTAAGGACCCTGACCTTCGTTTAGGGTTTACCCTGTTTGTTTTTCTTAACCTTGGTGCTTTGGTGCTTGTTAAATCACCTTTAGTGGTGATCAGGGTTTGGTTGTGCTTTGTTGAGAGTTTGAGGGGCTACTTGCAAATAACCCAAGTATAGGGTTTTGTGTGCAAGTTTGCCACCTTGTGAGGTGTTTCCCTCTCTTTGCTTCCTCTAGGGTTGAGAGGAAGGCCTAGGCTTGTTGCTTGAGTTCTTTGGGCCTTGGTTGAGCTTGTTTGGGCCTTGAGGTGCCTTGTTTGGGCTTGGTTGAGCCTTGTGTCGGCCAAAACTTGCTTGTGTCGCCCAAGATGAGGGGTGTGTCGACCTAGGGTGTTTGTGTCGGCCAACAAGGATGTGTGTCGCCCATGGTACCTTGGTGTGTCACCCATGGAGCAACAGGTTGTGTCGCCCATGATGCTTGGTCCAACCTTGACCTTGTTTGGTGGACACTTGGTGCATATCTTGACCATGTGGATGGAGCTTACTAGAGTGGTGGCTTGAGCTCTAGGACAAGTGTCCCTAGGCAAGTGACACCTTGCATGGTCCAGCCTTGTTTTCTCCTCCCTTTCCTTCTATATAGGTGGACCTTTCCCTTGCCTTGACTTCCTTTGATCCTTTAGTTCCCTTCTCCACCTTGAGTGCACGACACTCCCTTCTTTCCTTCCTTGTGTCAGCCGATACCCCCCCCCTTGGAGGAGCTGTGGTGGTCGATATCCCTTGAAGCTTGGAGCTCTTCTTCTCCCTTGGAGCTTGGAGCTTAAGGCGGGTGGCATAACTTCTAACCCTAACTCCTTTACCTCTTGCTTTGATCTTATGCATGTTGGTAGCTTAGTTCTTTGCTTTAGTATCTTTGTTGGTCGATCCTCCTTAGGGTTTAGGGTTTCTTGGTGGTCTAGTGTACCTTGTGATCTAGGGTTTTGAGTATCCTTGAGTTTGAGATAGAAGATGATCCCTGTTGGGCGATACTCCCTTGTCTTGGTGTGTTGGGCGACAGGGTTGTCCTTGTGTCGGGCGACATAGTGGTAGTTCTTGGTGTTGGGCAACATCCTTGCTCTTATGATGGGCGATGGGTTAGGAGTAGTGAGTGTTGGCCGTTATGGTTGTGTTGGGAAAGATGGTTTGGTAACGTGCGATATCCTTGGGTTGTGACGGCCGATAGGATGGGCTTGTGACAGGCGGCACGCCCCTTCTGTTGAAGATTGTCGGCCGTTAGGATTGTGCATGTTTGTGGCACGTTTTGAGGATGTGCTCTCTCCATACTTTCTCTCTCTTGGTGGTTATTCCTTTGTGATGACCTGGACGATAGCCCCTAGTATCGGGCGTTATGGTTGGGAGTGTGACGGGCATCACACCCCCATGTGTGTCGGCCGACAGGATGGTGCAACGGGCGTTGCCCGATACCCCTGACGAGCGTTACTCCTAGCAACGCTGTGTCATGCACGTTGGTTGCTTTGTAGCAACGCAGCGTTGCTGCCCTCCTTATCCGTTGTGGTGCTTTGTATATGAGTGAGGGTTGTGATGAGTCTTAGTGAGGGTTTTGTGATCCTATAGTGACGGTTCCTTGTACCATGGAGTTGTTTAGTTGTGCACATATAACCTTGCTTCTAAACGATAGTGATGCCTTGCTAGTAATAGCAATGATAATAGTAGTAATGATGATAATGAGGAAGGTAGTGGTAACGATATGCATGAAGTGATCCTTATGCCTATCTGTTAATGATGAGGAAAATAGTGGTAGTCACACTAGTAGTTTGCATGATGATGATAGCTATGATAGTGGTAGATGGTTTACATAACGAATGGTGACAGTAATGATAATAGTAACAATAGTGCTTGTTCTGTATACTCAAGATAACTACTTGCATGAAGTGAACATCTTGATTATTCGTATAATTCTGAGATGAGGATAAGCATAGATAGGGTTTGCTTAATGCTGTGCTTTATACATTTGGTCATCAGATAATGTAAGATTGATAAGTATAGTATCTTGTATGACAGTCCATGATGGTAAGTATTGTCCTTTATGTTGAAACTATGATTATTGTATTCCCTAACCATGCAGGTGATGAGTAGCCATGAAAAGTCTATGAGACATGTGTGATGAGTAATATTACTTTGATAATTACTCTGGTTGATGAGATTGTATGTATAGTGTGTTGTCCCATGATGTTGATGTGAGCCTTGAAGAGGCATTGGCAGTACATGATGAGGAATTGAGATCCCATGGTATATGATGACCTTGAGATGGATCTGGATGGTTGGCAAGAGGCCAAGTGGTAACATGCGATGTTGGATCCTTGAGATGGATCAGGTGGATGTGGTTACAATAATAATATAATAATGAGTTTATGTTGTTTACTTTCTGTTATATCTTGCATGTTATACAACTTGGTTGAATCTTGCAATCCATCTAAAAGACACTAATTAATCATAGTGAAATATATCATGTAGTTTGCCCTGGCCATAGATCCATCATCGTCAGGATGTGGTGATGGTGAAACAGGTTCTCCTACGGGTTAACCTGGAAGCACATATTGTTGAATATGTGTAGGTTACTCCTAGCCTAAAATGAGGAGGTAGGAGTGTAACTTCGGTTGCAGACTCAGGTATATGTATATATAGAGCATGGTGAATAGGCCCATGGCTTAGGATGTGTGATATGAGGAGCATGAATGCGTTCATGGCACAGAGCACGGTGAACAGGCCCGTGGCTCAGTTTTACTAGCGCCGATACGTGTACCAAGGCGGGCTAGAGAGAGGGTAGCCTATGGAGCTGACCCTGTGGCCAAGACCACTTCAGCATGAGATTGCGGTCTTGCTTGTGTTGTATTCGTGTACTGACCACGAGGTGGGAGGTCGTGGAGTCCGGCTCTTCCATTGACCTTGTATGGCACTGGCTTGGGTTTCGTAACCGAAGGTTGGATTTGAACGGTACGGTTCACTTCCTCAGGGCATAATAATACGTAATTCAGCCGTTTAGTATTTACTGCTTATATCAAACACGAAACATTGGTTGAGGCCTTGTTTGTGTAAATATCTCTGTTATATCTGCAGTTACTTCTATATTCATCAGGTATGTGGCAATATGTCTTATCTTGATAATCAGGTTATATGGCAATATATCTTATTCTGATAATCATGTTACATAGTGATATATCTTATCTTGTCAATCATGTGCCATTGACAGATATTTGGTTATATGCTTTTCATACAGCTGGTAAGCTTGTCGGTAAGAATAGTCTTGCTTTATATAGACTGCTCTTGTTATACCTGTTGTTAGTCATCTGCTGTTATAGTTTATCTTGCTGAGGTTCTGTAGTTGCGGTGGGGAGTTATGTTTCCCGCTGGGACAATGTTCAATTGTCTCACCCCGCTGGTTTACACCCTTTTTTAGGTGGTCGAGCTAGACGTGGTGGTGGTCGTGGTGTTGCGGCCGAGCAGCTTGACGAGCAGTAGAAGGCAAGCGATGGATATGCTGCTGTTTTGGATGTTTTGTAGTAGAGTCTAGAGTCATCCCTATACTCTCAGGTCCTTGGCAGTGTTTTGACGTTGTTTCACGATAAACGATCAATGATCGATAATGTTTGTATATCCTGTTGTTGGTCGGATGTGGGCCTTTATGTATATGAACAGGTGGTGAACTCATGTGATGGATGAACAACTTTTCCTTGAAGCTGTGGACACGTATCAGATCTGGTATATGTATATATAACATGTTTCTATTTCAGGTTGAGGACTGGATTGTAATAGTTTTCTCAGTTTATCAGCTTTCCGCAAAAGGTTTTAATTAACCCGTGTTTTCGATAATCTGTGGTTATGGTGATTTCCGCACGTTTTCACGTAACACCTCGCTATCTGTGTGATAGTGGGATGTATTGCCACAAAACTGGTCCTTGTTGTTGCACCAGGTGCTAAAGTGTGGGTATTTTGTAGGGTTGTAATTTCTCTCAAAGAGAAGGAGAGACTCTCCGTGACACATGTGATAGATTCAAGTACCTTTAATGTCTTTGTCCTCTCCATGGCCTTAAAAACTGTATACTCCTTCGAACTTCCTATAATGGGTTAGAACACCATGATGTCTATAGATGTTGCAGCCAATGGAGATCCAATGAATAAATCCTATAGGGAAGCATATGCAATTATAAAAGAGATGGAAACAAACTATTTCGAATAGAGTTATGAGAGGAGTAATCAGCCCTCGTCTTCTTTTTGTTTTGGGAAACAAGTAGGCATTCATTCTGTTGATGTTGTTGATCTTCTTACAACAAAGTTTAATGCCCTCATACAAAAGTTTGAAAGGTTGAATACTCAACCAATCCAGTCAGTACATCTTATTTGTGACTCAAATGAATCTTTGGGGTAGGTAGATTCTTCAAGCTACCCTTCTTTTACTTCTATGAATAGGCCATGGAGCAATGAAATGCAATAGGAAGTTTTGGAGGGAAGCAACCCTACAATCCATACTCCAATACTTACAATATATGATGGCATGATCATAAAAAAATTTCTTATCACAACAATGATTCTCAAAATCCCGGAAAACCTCAAGGTCAACAACCATTACATTTGGAAAGAAGACCGCCAATGCCAAACAATCTAACGAGGTTCAACAACAATGTTAGTAGAAGTTTCAATCAACAACAACAACCAAAGTCCAACTTGGAATCCCTCTTATAAGGTTTTGTCTCATATCAAGTGAAGCAAGATGAGGAGTTTAGGAAGCATTGATAGATCATGAAAGATGCTATTTAACAAATCTCCTCCAAGGTGGGAAACATTACCACACATACAAGGATTGGAGAACTAGATAATACAACAAGCTCTTGTCAATCAAAAAGTATCTTCAGGTTCCTTGCCTAACCAACCATAGAGGAATCCAAGGGAGACTTGCCAATTTGTGACATTAAGGAGTGGAACTATAATTGGTGGATCTTCACCATCTTCAAAGAGGAAATATGAAGAGGTTGTTGACACAAATAAAGAAGAGGCAGATGAAAATCAAAGGAAGAAATCTGCATGAAATCCTCAACAAGTAAGTTCTTCTAGAAAGCCTAATCCTTGTTTCCCTCAAAGGTTTGTGTAAGACCTCTGACCTGACTTTTGGTCTAACCTTGTTTTTCTTTTCTTAATAAGATGCTTCAACCTTAACCTAATCTTTTGAAATGCTTTTATAACATGTGACAAGCTTATAGTTTCTGTTTGGTCCCGTTTGTATGATGTTTGAGCTTGATATGCTTGTTTTAGACCAAGTTGCAATTTACTCATGAGTGAGGGTTATCTTACAATTTGTCACATGTAGAGTGTGCCCTCTATGTCTTGTCATAATGAGAGAGAGAGAATCATATGGGTGCTTTGCTTGGACCATGGTGGATGATGTGACATCACATGATGATATTAGGGTTTCTAGGGTTTTCCTTGTCGATGTGGGTCGACCTTGCTAGGGTTTGTGTGTGTTGCGACCGAAACACCACTCTTGGATGAGTGTTGTGACCACAACACTTACCCTAGGTGTAGTTGCTTCGAGCTTGGTGCTCTAGTTGAGGTTTGGTCGCTAAGGTTTATCCTCTAGTGGAGTGCTTCGACCATGTTGTCCATGGTGACCTAGTGTAGCGGTTGTTACATGGGTATCATGATGTGTTGTGACCGCAACAAGAGTTGCAGCTGACCTAGGTGGTCACTAAACTCCCTAGGTTGTATCACCCTTCAATGCATACATGTTTTAAGTGGTTGCATTGTTGTTTCCTTGGTGAACAAGTGTCCTTTTGATGCTCTCTTGTGTTGACACCTCATAACCCCCTTACTTCCCTCCTAGTTGATTTAGTTACTTTTTATATACTCATAAATACTCTTAGGTTGCTACAAGTTACTCTATTGTTAGCACTGTTACTCTTTAGTCCAACAAGTTACACTTTCGTATACAAGTATAAAAATAAACAATATTACCTTCTCCTGCAATCTTTGCTTTGCCTTTTTGTTTGGTTTTCTATTCCAAAGTCTACTTCTGTTTTCCTTTGCGATCTTCTGCTTCATCAAGTTCAAGTTCTTCATTCTGACCTTCAGCAACCACTTCCTCTTCAACTCCTGTTTCTTCATTAGGACCTTCAGCAACCACTTCTTCTCCAAAACTTTTCTCTTTCACTGTAGATATTTCTCCTTCAGCCTCTTCTGTTTCTGGCTCTTCATTCTCTTCACGCACTACAGCCAACTGTTTCTCAGTAACGTCATCCGCAACTTTCTCCCCTGATGTGTCATCATCTCCAGCAGGCTTCTGGAGAGTGTTAGTCTTCTTACTACTATCTTTCTTCTTCTTACCTTTCTTTTCTTTTCTCGTCATAGCATGTTCGTTGTGCTCTTCAACACTCTTCTCTGTTTCACCTCCTTGAACTATGTCTGTAAATACCTCTTCTACCATGTTGTCCACAACATCATAGTGCTTTCTTACTAAATCTTCACTTTTTGTTACTTTTTCGCTTTCCTTACTTGGCACCTTCCTTGATTTTACCTTTGTTCTTCCCATTTTGATCTCAGCGGCAGAGACTGGCTAAAGCAGCAGCGGTAGAAATAGTGGCAAACGCTACAACGGAGAAGAATGGCAGACACGACAGCGCAAATGTAGATTAAATCGCCCAAATGTAGGAGAATGCAGACCACGGACCGAAGAATTCGGCAGTTGGGGGTCGGCAATGGAGAGCAAGGTCGACGAACTCGGGAGTTTTGGAGCGGGAAGAAGGCAGAAATGGGGTTTCCGAGCGGAGATTGCTATGTTATTTTCTTCTTTAATGTACTAGCGTGTCCTTGCTTTTTTCCAGTATTTACTAACTGTGCCACCTCGTTTTCTGAAACGGGTAGCTCCGCTAATCTACCCGTGCGGGCATGAAAAACAATATATATATATATATATATATATATATATATATATATATATATATATATATATTGTGGTGTACACAGTAACGTCATTATATCAATAAATGTTAATATCATTAGCCCATTGCACTTATACAAGCATTGTGTAGCGACAAATTTAAATATTGCATTATATTGTGGCGATGAAAAACTAAAAAGACGTTCCAAATTGAATTGAATTATTAATAAATTAGTGTATTATGTACTAACTATCATACACTTCAATTTATAATAATTGTAAGCATTAGTTTTTTCTGTGCTACAAATTTATGACAGTTAATCTTGAATATGTTATTATGTGTAAGTATGATATTAATAATGTTTCCAATAGTCTCATAATAATTTACTCTCCCGAGTTGTAAGAATTTAATTGTGTAACTTTGTTTGTGTTTTCAAACCCAAATGAGTTATCAACTCTTTTATATTATTTTATAACATACTTATCTTATAAGTTATCCAGTCCAGTCTTTGATTTTTACAGTCCGGTCTCAACTAAACCTATTCTTATCAGTCTGGTCTTTAGACTATAAATTTTCTATTAACTAGGTGTCAGCCCCGTCTAGTCCAAACTGGTTCGATCCGGAATTGGACCGATATACAGCCCTAAACGGGACTATTTAAGTTGGATACGACCCGAATTTACACGGAAACAAACGGGCTCTTAGCTTACTGACTGGCAGTTGGGGACTTGGGCCTCCATATGTATTGAGGTCCAAATGGAAACAACAGTGGCGGGTGGCAAATGCAATAGCGAGCGCCCAGTTCAGGCCACCAGAGCACGCAATATTTAATGTAAATCTTGATTAATAGATGCACGCTTTGGTCTGAGGCGTTGCATTACTTTGGATTTGGTTGGACTTTTCCTGCCATGAGTTGTTGAACCAAAGTCCAACCTTTTGAAGGTCGATGGTGGAGCTATCAGCTCTCCCTGATTCCAGCCAATGAGCCAACGCGTTTCGGCTGTCAATCTACGGGAAAAGGTTGCCGTGAAAGCGATACTGATGCCAAAAAGAACATCCTAGAGAAAGGAGGTGCGGATATGGTAGCTCATCGACCCCTATGGGCGCGATAGTGACACGGAACATCCTTGGAGGGGGACAGAATAATGCACAGCATGTAAATCAAAATGGGCTATCGGAATTACCAACTATAGAATCGAAACAACGATGTAGTTTTATTATTGACTTCTGTCATGTAAAAAAAGAAGAAAAATATTGACTTCTGTCATCTGATAACACATTTTGTTGTCCGTCTGCTTTTTCTTCCTTTCTAAATTTATTGATTTTTTTTTTATAACTTGAATAAAAAAAGACGTCGAGGAGAAACAGTGGTAAGAAACAACCCTAACACGGAGGCTCCAACCAATAACAATTGCATAGCGAAATCTATATTAGCATATATCCAGAAAAATCATTACGGCATAGATCCATGGACTTTATTCTATCGAGCCATGCTATGTCGGAATTAAGTTTTCCGTTAAGATAGTAAGTAGTAACAAACACGTACATCTAAATTTATGTGACAATTTTCATCTAGTTAACAAATGCAAATGAAGTACAAATAGAGCAATAGGAGAATACAAATTAAATATGTTAGAAAGATCGCTTAAAAATAATATTTTACTTAGAAAAATTAATGCTCTATGGTACAAAAGTGTGTTGTACTTCCGATTCCCTAACAATGTGGCTCACCCTAATTGTATTTGAGTGAGCATGCATAGCTGTCTGTAGCTAATTGGGTCCAACCACCTTGAGGTGGAACCTAGAGTGATACAATTTTCACTAGTTGCCTTTGTATGGTGCCCTACAAACTTACTATAATAATGTGGGTATAGATCATGATGTGATTGTTGTTTGCCTTAGTGTAACTTGTCTTCCCTCAAGTACATGGATATTTTTAGTTTTCCAAGCCTTCCAGTAGGTGACCATGAATAATGTGCACTAATATTCATCTTGCACACCTGTTTTCAAGCTCAACCCAATCCGCTCTTGTATGTTTGTAATTGTGAAGAAGTCAGAAAGTAAATTTAGGTATACCAGTCTCCATAGATGTTTGATCTTGGGATAGTTGTGTATCACATGCATGTATGTTTGCTCTTCAATACCACACCGCTCATAAACACCACTTTAGGTCATCTTCCTTGTCCTACACAATTCATTGGTGAGCAATTTGTTATGGTTCATCAAACACACATGAATCTTGATTTGATGTGGTATTTGTTGCTGCCAATGATTCCCCAGTCACCTACAATATGTGAAACCTTGTTTTGGATGAGTTCTTTGTACATCACCTTTACTGAGCAACTCCCCTGTTGGTATTGCGGCCGATAGTATTTTTATTCCCCCAATACTGGAATTGGTGTAAGTTGGGATACGATTTCTTTCCCCGTCTCCTCCTCAAAATAGAAGTGGATGAAATCATCATCCCATTCATCTCCCCTTATCGTAAGGCATGAAACCTTCAAATCCTCAAGATCTTCAGGTATCCTTACACCTAGGTTGGGAGTAGTTTCCAGGCCCTCTAAATTAGCAAATGATCCTCTTCAATTTAATATATATTGCTGGAAGTTTTTGTTTTCTTACTCTTGTTTTGATGCATAACTTGTATGCTTAGATACCCTCTTGCAATATCTGATCTAAACAACTTCAATTGAATCAGCCAGGAAGATCTTAAGTTTATAGTGAAGAAAATCCACAAGAGTTAGGGATTACTAAAGAGATAGTCATATGTTTATGTTCTTTAACTATTTTGTTTGCCATCTTGAGAGAGACTGAGAGAGGCATCCCTAGGCATAAATCAATGCTTATCGCAGGAGGCAAGATGGTAGACACTTTTGATGACTTCTTGAAAAATAGTTTTTTAGAATAAAATATTGAATAGACTACTCCATGGAGTTGGAAAGTATGCTTGATTGGTGAAAATCAATCTAAGTTTTCATTATTTGCATCTTAATCAGTTCTTTTCAAGTTTCATAACTTATATTTCTTTAAAAGTTCATCACTTCATGCCTTTTTAAACACTCATTTCCAAGTTATTTTTGGAATAACCTAAGTTGATATCTTTAGTTTCTTACAAAATTGTCACTTTTATCCTTATGTTTGACCCCGTCTATTACAAAAGATCCCATATTTTTTTAGATTGTATCCTGGAGTCGGGTGAAAAATTAAAGTATCATCCATTTTAACTAGGAAATTATGCTTCTACTTTTGACCTATGTTCTAAGTTGATCAACTTTTGGCAAAAGTGTTAGCGATAAGGATCAAGGAAAACATTCTAAGAACCTAAGGTCTACTTACTCTTTGTCACAGATATTTTTTTAAAATAAACCTAAAAATTTTTATTCTAGCATATTTATCTAAAAAGGGTATTACACATAAGGCACTTACACCCGATGTTTATATCTTTAGGTACTTGTTAGAATGGAGCAATGAAAAAAAGGTCTTCTCTTTTTCCTACACTCAGTTCAAGGCAAGTGACACCAGGAGTCATGTAGTGAATCCAATTCCAATTTTTTTTGGTTTTAACATCAAAGAATCATTGTTGCACTTATTCAACTAAGGATGTTTTGAAGGAATTCTCTTAATGAAAATCATTACCATCACATTAATGCCTTCAAGGTAATTTGTGATACCCCATAGATCATGTGAGTCAAACCATAGTCTATCTATAAAAATGTGTTCTCTTTATCTAAGAGGGATAAATCTCTAGGACGGTACCTTAGTTTAAAATTGTTGAGGATTCAAACTTGGAATGAACTCATTGAAGCTTTCACCAATCAATTATTTCCTACACAAAGGACCATATACTATCGCAATAAGATCACTAGCTTTTCCTAGAAACCAGTTGAAAATCAATATGAAGCATGGGAGAGATTGCAAGGTTTTCAAAGAGAGTGACCATATCATGGGTTTGATGATACTTTCTTAATCACAACCTTCTTCAATGGGCTCACTCAAGAAAAGAAGAATTTGATCAATGTAGATGCAAGCTGCTTTATAGAAAAGGATGTGATGGAATGAGTCATACTTTCGTTTTGTATGCACACAAACGATGAGTAACATACCACCATTGTGACTTAACGAGTGTAGGTATCGACACACAATTGTTAACAATATACATATACTCATCACTGACATTTTATAATGTAATTTTAAAAAAATTATTTTTTCCTTTCCCCTCCTCATGCTAACCAAACACACAAAAAGTATCTTCTTCCCTCCCTTACCTTCTCCTCCTCATCATTCATCACATTGCAAACATTGAGTAACTGGTTTTTTTATTCAATCCATGCAGTAAAAATTCATTATAAATTGCAAACGATAAAAAGTACCAAGGACGGGTTCATTGACTACACAAATACAAAGGATGAATGACCAAGATTGTTGACATTGTCTTTGATTATTGACATAGCTAAGAATGTATTGCAATCTTCAACAAATCCTTTCATTTGGAAAAAAGCCACCTTCCTTTTTCATTAAGCACATGTATTATTTCTTCATGATTATTGGTATTGTTGATCCTCTCACATCTTGTTTCTTGAAAATAAAATGTCCTACACCTGTTAACATCTTCTTGTGGTTGTTATCCATAAAAACTTATTGTCAGTCTTTCTGGATGAGTAGAGAGTTTTTGGATCTCATAGATACATTTCTATTTCAACAATGATGATACCATGATTAGATATATTTTCTATGATTGCCTTTTTGTTAAAAAAATGTGTCATTTCTTCTTTATCAAGAGACTCTTTGTCAACCCTGATATCTTTGGTGCCTCTTCTTAACTCAGACATTCTTGGAACAAAAATTCTTTGGACTGTCAGGAATAAGAGGAATAATTGGTTCTACAATAAAAAATATAATCAAATTTCTAAACTATATGTTATTGTTATCCAACTTTGTAGTCTTAGACAAATTCTTGCAAATGAATATGTTGATAGTCCCGAGGCAGGTCAATGAAGAAGGTGAAGACTAAGTGCTTTGATACCCCTACTTTCTCTGTTGACCATTTGGATGACGCCATCCCATCCCTTGGCGTTGTCCCTTTTGAGTCCTTTGTGGACAACTGCTACAAAGAAAATTGAAGTTGCTCGAGTGTGCCACCTGTTTTGTCCATAATTTATATATTTTGCTGCTCCTAGGCTTTCTTTTTTTCTTAGTCAGAGTTTGTCTAAGGTGACCCCTGAACTACTATCTTTTTCTATCTTTGGAGTACTTCAAGTACCTCTTTATTTAGTACTCTTTATATCATATTGGTTGATGGAGATTTATTATCTATCTGATTGTTAATGATCATAAAAATTAAAGTAAGCCAAGAAATTGGGTTCTAGACTCACATTGCAACAAATCTAGATGACGCATTTAGACAACAAAGGTAAACACGAGATCCAACTATCAATATATTTGACACCCATTAATCACAATAAGGACTTGGTTTAGAGATACAAAATTGGCTTCTATTTATGTAAATAAAAGAATCAACTTCCCCTATAAGAATTGTAACTTTGGGGACAAAAGGTAGGATGAGAAAATTGTAAGAAGAACAAGTCATATTTTCATCAACTTCTTTCTTAAACTTAATGAAAATGGGGATCTAAAACTCATAATGGATGATAACTGGATAAGATGATGTCTTATATTAGAGTCTAGGGATAGGGTTTTTAATAATATGATAGACTATGCCAGGCTCAAAAATATGTAAATAGATCCAAGGTTGTGTGATTTAATGTAAATCTTGATTAATAATACTATATGTACTTGTCAACCTTTTACATTTTACTATTGGATGGCTTGGATATGGAGGTGTGATTTAAAGATGAGTTTATATACGCATCCATACATTCTAACCATCATTGGTTGAATCTTGGGATGTGGGTTGATAAATATTGGTGTCATTGTGCATATGTAGATAAAATTGGGTCAATTATAATTATAATTATAATTATAATTATAATTATATATATATATATAAGTATGACATATATGTATATATATCATTATGGTATAATGCATAAATTGTGAGAGAATCAAACCTAGATGGATGACATATCCATATATCTCTGCATGTAACCGTTGAGTTTCTTAAGCATACTACCTTATAATAAACATGTGATTCTACTCAACGCTAATTCCTTATACAAAACAATACTATCTAAATATAATGTTTCTTTATCCATAATGTAGGATCTAAGGGTGAGTTACCCATCCATTCAAATCAGGAAGGTGGTTTGAACATGACTTGATCTAATGTATCTGTAATTAATCTGAAATCACATTTCATTGATGCATAAGCTTGATTGCTTGGACTTATTTCATCAAGATTATTGTTTCTACCATACAAGTTGTGGTGTTAAATTAATCAAAATGAGGACCAGAGGGTTTCTAGTCAACTCTCTAAGTGTTGGTAGTCATTTTTCACTACTAGTTTTAGTTGATGACAAAAGACACTTCTTTGGTCGACTAAGCATCGAAATGCGGTGTAAGTTTACATAAGGGTTTAAATTGCAGCACTTACAACCTGAAATTATATATATGTTCATATCAAGTTGAAACTCTATAATACACAAAATGTTAGAGTCGTGGATATTGAAACCCTTATACAAGACGTGCATGAGGCTATATTGGAGGTTTTTAGAACATTAAAGTTAGGAATTGTGGTCCTAACCATCTAGAGACACCAAAATGCCATATATTTTTGTAATGAAAAAATACTCCCATGGTGAATGATTACATGATAAACTTGTGAACTCAGAAAATTCTAAGAGGAACATGTTATATTTTTGTCAACTTCAATTGCATTTACTGACATCTCTCATTACTGAATACCCAATTCTTAAACTCGTACTGGAGGATAAGTTGGACACAATGATTCCTCATCCTAGGTTCTAGGGATGGGGATGTTAGTGATAATATTGATTGTGTTAGGTTCATATAAATGTAGATTACTTCAAACTTTCAACATTCAATGTTATTTTTGGTTAATAGTTCTATTAGTTTTTTTCAACATTTTATTATTGCTTGAAAGATGTGATATCTAGACATGAGTCTATATATTGTGTCCATGCATTGTAACCATCAACAGTTAAATCTTGGGATGGATTTAATAAATATTGGTGCAATTATGTGATATACATATAATAAGAATGATCAAAATATGGTGTGATCCATGTATCATTGTGGTAAATCATACTTTGTGAGACAAAATCAAAACAAATGGATGAAAATCATTATAGATCTACATGTTACCATTATACAAAGAAGTTTGTTCTTGTAGTTCCAATGTAGAGAACTACATTGTGGTAGATAGAGAAGGGGTTTAATATAGGTCCTTTGGTCAAGAATGTTACCAAGAATGTACAAAATTAGATCTATATTAGATGTAATTTTGAATTTGTATATTGTTTAAATATCAGTTTTAATCATGATTTTATAATAACATGTTAGCTAAGACAAACTAAATACCTTCCTTATTAATTGGCAGACTATAATAAATTATGAACATGTTCGATTACTTTTGTGGGTATAATTTAATGTATGTTGAATTGTGGTTCTTAGGCCTAACTTTAAAACCCTAGGTATTATTCTAGAATAGGGTATAAAATTAATGATATAAAACAACATCATATTAGATAGATAAAAATAAACAATGGCTATACACCATTTTTATTGAAAACTAACATTTAAAATTCCTACATTTTAATGTCCTTATTCATTGACATGAACTACTTTGTTTCTTTGCACGTGGTATGTCATCATAATAATCAACCCTTTAATTATAGAAAAATATCTTTTGGTCTATTCTGACGTGTTACTTCCTCATAACAAGTTACAAACATCATCATTATGGCTACCCTATAATGGTTTAAAAGCAAACTTACTTCATAGGTCCTACTCATATAGGAAGGATGTATTAGTGCATGACATCTTGGGGCATTGTTAAAAAAATTGATTGCTAGAACATGTCTTGTCATTTATCAAGATAAAAGCTACTGCTCTCCTAATCTTGTGATAGTGCCATGACAAGATCATGTAGTTATTTCATTTCAGGTAGTGTGCATTTATTTGTAATCAGCGTTGAAAGGCCTAAAAGGTTAAGCCAACTAAAGGACCGACCTAGTTCTGTATATATAACAAACTGAATTGTAACGATGTGAAGGCATCTACGATGACAAGATTCCCAAAATGTCTATTATCTCCTATTTTTCTTTTTCCTTATTTAGCCCCTGGCCGCTATACAATTTCTTATTGATTTAGTCCCCCTTTTCTCAATGGTTTGTATGTGCTCTTCTAGATGTCATAAATTCATACAGTAGAGAAGAAAAAGGGTCAAAGACAACAAGCTATAATGGAGAACTAACCTTAATATGCTACAAGCCTCCCCTGTTAACTTGCCTTCGATTTTATGTAGCTTCCCTAGGCAACCTTGATGTAGATCATGGCGATATTACAAAAGTTAAAAGGTGACTATGATGAACAAGAACTAGGAATATTGTCTGATCAAAGTTGTTGGTGATTATTTGAAGACCCAAAATATACTCTACAAACCAACCTGGTTTTACAAAAAAATAGCACCATTGGTGTAGCACATCCTCCCAACCAAAGAAAAGAGTAACCATTGACTCAATCATAGTCGACGTCATACCAATTATCTAGGACAATTAAAATAGTATAAGAAAATCCTAAATTAGATTACTGTTGAACTCTATACATAGATGGGGGATCTTATTTTTAATTATTTTCTTTTATTATAGGTCCTCATAGCGCCTTCCCTCCTATTAACAAGCAATCTCGCATCTACATCTAACTAGTAACATTTTTTCTTGAGCTTAGAAATTGCACTACTCAGTGGTTCTATTTTCAGTATGAATTCCTCCCCCCCATCCTTTACCCATTTACCCCTTGATCAAAACTCTGTGGTCAAAACTTGCAAGTCAAAAATTGGAAATAAAATGTTAGGTACATTGAAGTGTTGTTGATGTCCGTAATAACATATAACATTGTAAAGTTCTGATACCTAGATATGATGTGTATGCAATCATTAGTGACCCTATTCTCCAATATTTTGACTGAATATTAACATGGTCACAATCCATCTTGTGTTCCTCTCTACTAACAATTGGCTCACAAGTTCTAACTCTTTGTGGTAATCATATGAAGGAATGTTATATAACTCTTTTCCCTATCTATTACTTGCACTCTTTCATACATGCAAGCTACTATTTTCTCCCTCTAAAAATGCTCCCTTAACATATTAGTAGACGATGCTAAATTATTAGACTTGGTTGATGTTTGAACCATGCTTGGTTTCATAGAAATCCAAAACCCTAATCTACATGTGCCCGTTTTCACGGTTGATATGTTACAGAGGTTTTATTGACCTTGGTCTTTCTTTCCTGCATGGTGTTCGTATTCCTAGATGTTAATGGGAGGTTAGGTTCTATTTTAGATACCTTGATCATGGTTTTCTCTCCTTTAGATAAGACCCTTTCTCGATGGGTTCATGACTCACGACCTAGGGTTTTGATGATCGTTTATATGGGTTTCTCCTTAATGTTGATCATGTTTTTCCTTGGTCTTGTCTTCTGTTTTGAGACCAAGATTTCTTCCCTCAGGATGGTCGAGACACCTACCCTATGCTGGTCACGACCATGGTTAGTCTTGGTCGAGATTCTACCCTTTGGATGAGTTGGAACTAGTATTGATAGAGGTCGCGACACTTAGTGTTGAGGGCTATGTTGATTATTTTGGTCAGGTTGTTGCCCTAGCTTTTGGATCATGGTCATGGCCTAGAGAGTGGTCATGGCATGTGGTCTTGGGTCACAACATGTTGCTAAGTTCGAGGTCAAGACAACCATATCTCTTGAGGTCAAAACATCAATGCTCCTTGAGGTCACCACATGAGCCTTTGGTAGGTTTGAACCCTAACCCTATATGGGCCGAGACTCCCTAGGTGTCACAGTCGTGACATGGACCAGGTTGGGTGGTTGCGACCTAAATGGTTATGTGGTCGAGACACATGATGATGTTAGTGGTCGAGACACATGTTGATGGTGGTGGTTGAGAGATTTTCTTGAACACTTAATGATTCTCTTGCATATGTGGTGTATAAGCCATATATGATGTTGTTTGGAATAATGTCTAATCAACCCTAATGATGTTCCTTAACCCTCATATACTCGAAGATGGTGGGAGATGGTGAACCTAGGATTGGTAATTGAGATTAGATTCAAACCATAATTGGCAATGGATGGAAAACCCCAACCCTAATGATGGGTGATGTGACATGTTGCTTCTCTTTCTTGGAACAACTAATATGTGATATGAACTTGAGTATCATAAATAGTGTATGCTATCATAATTATGTTGTGACACAGGTTGAATGAGCCTTCAGGAGGCTTGTTGAGACACTTATGACACATGGTTGATGTGAGTAAGTCCTATGACCTAGGGACGACTTTATGTCAGTTGTGAGGTGACACCCTTTGGTGCTATCGTTATGGGATTGATATCCCACAATGATGTGACATTTGTGATAGCCATGAGTGGTTGTGTAACAGTAATGATGATCCTATAAATGGAAGTGTTACATGTGTTATGTGGTGATAGTGTGACAAGTTCACACCTTATACATTCTATATATTTTGAAGTTGTACTATACCTCTAATATTGTAGAATTTGTTATGGTTTATACATTGTAACTTGATTGATGCTAAAAGACACTTAATGGGCATATCTAAGAGACGACCATGAGTGAGACAATCTCATTGTAATATATGGAACAACCATGCTTAATCCATTTTCCTTGTTATATATGGATGGCCATGCGTGAGCCACTCCTTTTCTGGGACAGCCACATGTGAGCCAATTCCCTTGTGGTATATAGACGACCATGCGTGAGTTGATCCATATGTGGACTATACGTCACTTGTACAAGTTGACTAATATGTCATAGTAGGGCCACTCTTGTGCTATTCGGGTGGTGTTAGAATGGTCATGGAATCCAGTTCTTCCATTGACCATGTGTGGTACCAATAAGGACTTAGTTGTGGTACTTTTGTAAGATCAAATACGAAATGTTGATGAGGCATTACTTGCTTTTCTATAGTTTGGTTGGTAGAAAATAAACATGTTATTCATATTCCTTATTACTTTATAAAATGTTCCAATGCTCTATTATGGATATCAGATCTGCTTAGATGATAACAAATGCCCTGTTGCATCAGTAAGTGAATCTTCTTATCGTATATGTAGCTTTACTTCTGTTCTTTAGTTACTTTATCTATTAGCATTGATGGAGAGTTATATCTCTCGTTGGGACGTTTGGTCTCACCCCATGGTTTCCACATCTTTTAGGTAGTCGTGAACATGGAGGTAGAGATCGTGCAGTTGAGGAGGAGCAGTAGCAAGATTAGTAGCTAATAAGGTTGAGTGTGTTGCTTGTTGATCTTTTAGTGTTAGAGTCCTAGATTTGTCCATGTACACTCAGGTCTTGGGAATAGTGTGGTGTGTTTCGTTGTTGAGCTATTGATATGAGTTTTTGTCTTATGTGCCCTTTATTGTATATGGTTTGCAGATGTACATGTATATGCAAGTGAAACAGATATCATGTGTGATAGGTATGTCTATGGAACATGTTGTGAGCATGACATTTTATGATATATATGATAAAGATGGTAGGCTATGGATCTTTATGTAACCAGTTTTTTTGATATTGGTGCCTTATGCAATTGATTTTAATTTTTAGTATTTTTTGGTAATCCACTTGTTTAGTGTTATTTCCGCAACTTGGTTTGGGTAATCTCGCTTTGTCTAGCACCGGGTGTCAGATTTGGTTGGTATTAGAGCTTTAGGTTCGCCGAGTCTACAGGGACCTAGGACTAGGGTTTGTGTCCATTCTTTTTTCCTCCAGTCTGTCCTATAGTGACTTCTACTTATGCGGAAGAAGAAGAAGAAGAAGAAAATCTTAAAGATGTCTGGAGAGCATGAAGAACATGCTGCTGAAAGTAGTGCAGCTACACCAGGTGGATGAGTAAGGAACCAGGAACTAGAACATTGGGTGCCTAAGGGTCCCTAGTTTGACCAAGACATGCTTGAGAGTCCTTCCTTTCAGTCTCTTTTTGGGAAGTTCATAGTTACCGTGACACATATGGCGGATAGGATGCTCACACCTCAGCCTAGGGTACTAGTTTTTAATGTGGAATCCCCGATCTCTGGCAAGAATTTTGAATGGTTGAGACGTTTTGGGGTAGTAGAATATGCTGGGACGGAAGATCCAACAGATGCGAGCCTCTAATTGACAGAACTCGAGAAAACCTTCAAGGTACTTGGTATCCTAGAGGGTGATAAGGTGAAGCATGCAATATACCTTCTGAAAGGGAACGTTGGTCATATTGGTGGGCCATAGAGGAGGAAAAGAGGCATGGAGTCATCGCTGGTTGGGAGGAATTCTAACATGAGCTCATCAGTCGGTACTTTCCTTAGACCTATCTGGATGAGAAGATCAGTCAGTTTGAGAGGATCCGGTATGGATCCATGTTGATCAATGAGTATGAAGCAAAGTTTGTGGAGTTGTTGAGGTGTTTTCTTCACATGGATGTCATGGATGAGGAGAGAATCTGATGTTTTCAACACGGATTGAATGTTGAGTTGTCGATGTCGATGGCTGCCTTGGAGAACATGGAGAATTTTGTTATGCTTGTGGAGTTGGTTTGGAGGATAGAGAGGTCTGCGGTTGAGAAGAAGGAGAAAAGTGCCAAGAAGAGGCATGTTGAGTACCAAGGATAGTCGTCAGATGGCTTTAAGGAACCTAGGTTGACAGAACCATCAGCACAGTCGAGGTCTAGTGCACTGACGTAGTGGTCACCTAGTAAGGGTAGGAGTCATAGTTTTCTGCCTATAAGAGCCCAAAGTGTTGCATCAATGTCAGTGACAGGGCCCACCTAGGTCTTAGTATGAGAACAAGACATGCTATAAGTGTGGACAGATCGGGCATACTAGACCGTTTTGCCCTGTGAAAGATGATGAGGTGACCCAACAGACAAGGCAAAGCCAGAAGGTCTCACAAATACAATAGTTCAATGGTGTAGGAGGATGAGGACGTGGACATGCATCGCAGGCTGGTTCCTCTGGACATGGGGCGACTCGACTTTACACCATGAGTCAACTAGAAGGAAAGGTCAACCCTCAAGTTGAGACATGTCAGATGAAGTTGTTTCATTCTGATATGTCTGTATATGTTCTATATCTATTTTGGGTCTTGAGATAGAGATGTGGAGGTAATACCCACCTCTTTTCCCTTTGGATTTCAGGGGCAAAATCCCTGTTAGGTGTTTATGGCTTGTAAGACCCCTGACCTAGGTTTTGGGGTAACCCCATTTTCTTTGGATTAATCATGGCTTAGAACCTTTCTATAACCTTTTTATATGATATTAGGGCTTGTGGAGAGCTTAAGTTCCAAGCTTCATCTTGTTTGGATGTTGTTTGTGCTTTACGTGCTAGTTTTGGTGCAAAATGCAATTTACCCAAAGTAGGGGGGTTGATGTGCAATTTTCACCTCTAGAGTGTTCCTTCTCTTTCTTGACATAATCTTTAGGAGAGGTAAAGAGGAGGGCTCCTTTTTTGAGTATTGGTTAAGGAGTATCACCCTAGGTGGTGATTAGGGTTGATATAAGTGTTAAGTGCCTTGACTATGTGTGTTGATTATGTTGTCTCAACCTTGGGTCGTAACCAAGGTAGGTTTTGGAGGGTGTCACGGTCAAGACACCTACTCCAGATGTTTGGGTCACAACCTAGGTAGTCTAGGGTGGTATTGGGTCGAGATGGTTGACCTAGCTTGGGTTGTCTCGACCTATGGTTTGTGAAGGTGCTTTGTCTCGACCAAGAGGAGATGGCGATAGGTGGTGTCGTGACCATGGATGGTGCAACCTAGGAGGGTCATGACTGTGACCATGTGGGAGTCCATGGTGGTTGAGAAACTACCTAGAGTGTATCACCATTTCTTGCATGACATGTTTAAGTGGTTGCATGTGGTTACATGTTGGTCTTTTATGAGGACAAGTATCCCTTGGGTCCCTTAGTATGTTGACACCTCATCCCTTGCTCTCTCTCTCATCTTCCATCTATATAACCCCTTATCTCTTCTCTCTTGCAACCATTTCGGCCATCTATTTTCTTCCTGCTTCCTTGCTTGTTCTTGGATCTTGGTGGAGCAAGGAGGTTCATCCTTGGAGCTTGGGGGATCAATCTCCTCTTGCATGTGGTGGTGGTGGTGATCCACACTCACCTTCCATCATTGGTAGGTGTTTGTCTTCTAAGTTGATGTTTCTTTTGATCTCCTACCTTCATATTCCTCTCTTTTCTTGTCCCTAGACCATGGTTCTTCCATGGTGGTTGTTTTGGTAGAGAAACTCCTTATTACAAGGGTCATAGACCATGTTCTGACAAGGTAGACCCAAGTGTGAAGAGGATTTCTGCTCTCTTTCTCCCTTTCTCTTTTAGTTCGACCAAGAGCTTCTTTGATTCTTTCCTTGGGATAAACTTGACCTTGGTGTCTTCTTCTTCTTGAGGTGCTCTTGTGGCCGAGTTTCGAGCTTTTGGTGAAGCTTATTCAACCCTTGGCTCGTGTTCTTGGAGCTCTTGATCTTAGACACTACAGAAAAATGATGATTTAGCTACAATTATTATGCCTACATATCTATTATATGTAGTTAATAATATGTTTCCCTATAAACTATGTATTTGTAAATAATACAAATGTAAATGAATACACATTGTTCATATAATTACAAATTGACTACGTTTTTAAATATCATTGAAAAACATTTCCGGTGGCGCTAAATTTGACTTTATCCCGCCCACTCTTTCTCCCAATTCAACTTCAATCTTCTCACTGATCTTTTCACTTTGAGTCAGGTTCCCCCACCTTCAGTCTTTGACATTTCCGCCAAACCCAGAATCAGCCCCTCTCCGATCCCCACCTGACTGAACCCTCTCTGCCAATCATCTCCGGATCACTTTACTTTTTCCTCCTCCCCCAAAACAAGTTGTGTTGCTCCTTCCGTCTCCTCCCTGCCGTATCTCCTCTCTATCTTTGGTTCACAATGTCAATTTGGGGGTATGGATGAAGACCTCGAGTACAGGTAGAAGGCGCGTGGCCAGAGATGGAGGACCAATTTGAGATGGAAGCAACTCCATCTGACCTTAACCATGGGCGTGCTCATACGTATAAGGTACACCAGATGTGCACCGCGACTAAGCAAACTACATTTATCGTGGACATAAGCGCAAGCTTGTTCAAATTTTTGTTCCCCATTTTTTTACTTTTGTTTTCAATTCAATGAATGGTTGTTGGATGATCTATGTTGTCGCAGATTTCCACGGTCTGAATAACGTGTGAGCGTATCCCAACATAATTCTCAAGGAAAGACACTATATGTAACCTGACATAGTAATCCTTATAAGATAGATCCCAAATTTTGAAAGAATTTCTACTTTGTTGTCTGCAGTTTTATAACCATGCCTAAGTATTGTATATATAGAACAAAATATGTTGCATACGACATGTAGAGGAGGTGTAAAGGAGAATGGCTTAGGATCTAGTGACTGAAACCCCTATGAACACCTGCCACCTCAAGACTGTTTGCAACATAAAATCTCAAGAATATGTAAAACCGTCAATTCTTAGACACAACTTTTGCATCCTAGTAGTTTATTCGGATTATGTGATAGGTATAAACTAGTAAGAGATATTAATTCTCCATTGATGGAAATTGTGATGCATAAAGCAATATTCATATATGGATTTCATCAATGGAATATTTCTAGATACGAAGAACTGCAAAACAGAGGATAATTACACAATTTCTAATAAAAACAATTATTGTTTACAGCGAAGCAGGAATAGTAGGAATTTAAACCCGGGGTCTAGGAAGCTGACATAGACTGTTGTGTTGATGATGTTTTTGATGTCTCTATGCTTCTATTCTTTGATGAACCATGAAGGTAACGTATGTTCATTTGAAAACCTGCCATCTATAAATAATTTAAAACCACGAATGAGCCATCTGCTTCTTTATCTATATGGAACTTGCTGTATTGATTCCCTAATAGTAAGAACCTCCTCTAGTTAGAAAACGGTGCAATGTGACCCTTACATATCTCGTTCGTATTATTCATTCCTAGAAATACAACATATTTTCCATGACCATTCTCAATACTCCGTCATATTTGAGGCCCTCCATGATACAAATTCCTATATGTCTTTTTGTTACCAAATTAATGCTCTAGTTTGATACTTTTATGCATATGGATTTAAAAGGATAGCTATATCATCTTCAAATTCACATCACCCAAATGGATAATGCATACATGCAGAAATTCATACTATTATATGGAACAACTCTTTGTGTTTACGTCCCTTGCTTTAGTATTATTGTGAAATCGTGAGATAAATAGTTTTTTCAGTTCACCTGCATTTGTGGATTATCCTTGTTCATTTCCTAAATGCATCGTAATTGGGTTAGTTCTATCTGTTCAAACCTGAAACAAAGATGATGTCTTCCTATGTGTTCTTTTGTTGTGGCAACTTCACTATAAATTCTCATCACTTCTCAATTTAAGATGTAGCTTAGCAATGCCTTAAAAGACAAGACCGTGAACTCCATTTAACCACCCTCAACGTAGTCAATCTGGAGTTTTTTAAAAACTCATTTTAATTTTTGCACATTGGTATTTCAGATTGTTTTCCCTGAACCATGAGGTATTATATATAAATAAATAAATTACTGAGAAAGAGAAAACATATTCAAACTTGTGGTCATTGAGTCAAACAACTTTAGTGCCCTATAACCAATGTCATTTTCTGTATGCATGGTTTTAAAATGCCTACGACACATCAAGGCATTTTTTTTAGAGAGATGAGGCGTAAGTTATATATATAAAGCTACATTTTAAGTGTCCTTTGGATTTGTCTACTCTTAAATTTGTAAAGCACAAAGTTATATATATAAAACCACATTTCCAGTCACATCGCGACAAAGGTGGTGTTCTATTTATTTTATAAACATGTTCTTGTAGGAAATATTGAGCTCGACTGACTTGTATTTATTTTGGATCTCAAGTATTCAAGAGAATTTTGGGAGTATGAGGTGTCAATCGTAAGAGATATATGTACATTGTTGTCTCACTGTTTGCTTGCAAAATCTGTCCAGAAATTTTTTCTTTTAGAGTAGTCAAGATGGAGGCTTTCTTGTGTGTAGTTGTATAACTGGTTATGACGTTTTAGCTCCATTTTGGCTGAAATTTTTGGGTTCTGAAATCTTTCTTGAAGGAATTATAAACATGACAGTATTTTATCTGCCTTGGAGGTTTCTTCTTTCTTTGTGGACAACAAAGTTTAATAAGCTTCATCTTATAAAATGAAGATGCTTATGTTGATCCTATATTTGGTAGTTCTGAAAAAGTGTCTTTATATGTATGTTTCTCAGTTAGGGAGTTATGTTGATATATCTGTACGTACTTCTTCTTGTATACAGATTTATAGCTAGAACAAACTCTTGTACAACCTGCTCCCTCTTGTTCTATACTGCTAATTGGACTAGACATACACTAGGATTTGTTGTGAAATATGCTTCCAAATTATACCAATACCCAGTCTAGCTATTTGATGAGCGATGAGACATTCATGGTTAAGCATCCAAAAAATTGGAATAGGTAGTAGTCTCCATGTCAACCTCATGTCCCACGAGGTTCAAGTGGATGTCTTGTCTCGATTGTGATATTATTGAAAGGGAAAAAGTAGGATCCTCACATTTGATCATGAGTTAGCAGACTGAATTTGATGCTTGAGTTAGTTTGTAGGTGGTTTGCAGCTTGATTTTTCTAGCTTGTTGTTCGCCTCTTACTTGGTGATGTGATTGTGTGTTTTGGTGCTGCATAATGGATTATGTTCAACATTTTGTTGCATTGTTGATTTGCTATTCTCTCTCTTCTCTGTTATGGTGTTTCTATCAGCCGTCATCCCTTCAATAGTTGGGGCGGGTGAGGAGGGCTTTTTTAGATATGTTTTGCAAAGGTTGGCATCATGGCCGAAGGTGTTGTAGTGTGGCCATCTATTAGGCACCCACTTATGTTCGATTTTGGACAGTATAAGCAAACCCTTTGTCTATGCGCAACTTCATCATTTCAGGGAACTTAGGTGTCACATAGATTGGGTCCTCCACTACTAGCATACATGGTCAATTTATATGTTTGTTTGATATGTTTTGATCTTTAGTATTTGACTCCCTACAAAGGTGATTGATTTATTGCTATAATGTGTCTTGTAGGTAAACAAGAATTTATAAATATTTTTTATGATAAATGCACTTTAACTGGATAAATGCTCTCATCTAGGTAGATGAAATCTTTGTGATGATCTTATTGGAATTCATGATATTGGTGGGTCTGAAATCACATTGCAATTTGGGAAAATATGGTGGGTCTTATTTGATGTGTACACAAAATTTAGAGGCCTATGTTTGGGCTTTAAGCTGGCACCTCCATGATTTATTGGTGGTGGACTTTATGCTCAGCTAGAGCTAGTGCTCCATGATCTACTAGATAGTATCTATCTTTAGTCTTTTTGGTTCTAGAGGAGTTGTGAAAGCTTTGTAGCTGATGACGACATTCTAAAATAGGTATTATTCCATTGTTTTTAGTTACCATGTGGTTGTCTCTGAGTTGTTGGTTTCTAGTTTCTACATGCCTATGACAATATTTATGCCTCTATTTATAGGTTGATTGCTGGATGATTTCTCTATGACAACCGCCAAAGGAGTCAGTACAACTGCTCCAACTCAGTTCATGACAAATGGGCTTATTTTGGGCTACTCCCTATATCTTAAAGGGCACAACATGGCTACTTCTACAATACTATTCGACATCTAGTGGATCTGCATTTGATTAGTATGTCTATTTTAGAAGGATGTTGATGCTTTCAGGTTAGAAGTTGCAATAGTATCTCTAATTTTTAATATAGTTCTGAGACTTTCTTTCAAAACATGTTAAATTTCTGCTCCTCTGCTCAGGGGTTTTGGTATGTTATTGGTGTATAGGCTCTAGTTTGCAAGAAGTATTATTATATTATGATCAATCACGTGAGATAGTTGTTGAGAAAATATGATTCCTTATGGATATATGTCATTCTTAGACTTTGTGTTTCATTTTCCACGATTGTTATAACAACAACTTGGTCAATAATGTCTTGTTTCCATATATCCTTGTTATTTCTACTTTGTTTATGGGGACAAGCTATAGATCGTAATCTGACTACAACCAATGGAAAACATCAAGAAAGCCCACCTTCTTGACTTGGTTAGAAGACAACATGCCCAATTATCTATTAAAGGCCTTTATATTTTGCAGTTAGAGTGGCCTCGATAGAAGAGTAGTAGTCCTATCATATCATAGTGCATCCTTGATTCCCCAAAAGAAAAGGAGATTTTCAATATAAAAGATAAAATATTTATTGATTTGTGTAACCTCCATGTTCCTAATTGCTAGGATTTTGTTTTGGAATCGAACTGGCCATTCTATATTTGGGAGTTCAATATTACAAAACTGTTCATAACAAATGAATAGAAAGTTATCACTTTAGCTTCCATGCTGGCTTTAAGAACTCCTCATGAAGGAGCCATTCAAGAGAAAGCTTGCTTTGTATTAGCAGGTTGAGATAGAGATTGAAATCCATTGGGCCTCCTTATGATTGTTCATCCACCAGAGCAATCCAACAACAATTAGAAGAGGCTAATTTTTTATCTAATTATACACAGCATCTGTGCAACTCTTGTAAATTGCTAAGAAAAAAGCCAACTATTGTTTGAAATCAACAACTCTCAGCTTGTTGAATGCCCATCTAAAAGAAAAGTTGATGTAGTTGAAGGCATATCAAACCCGTTCTGTAAGAAAGGATCTTGTACCCATGTCTTAGTAGCAAGATTGCAATAAGACAGAACGAGGTGAGTGTTTTCAATGGCATCTCTACAAAAACTGCAAAATCCACACACTATAATATGTTTTGATGCTAGCCGACTCATAGTTGGCATACAATTCAGCTCATATTCACCTTGTTTGTTCTACTATAGACTCTTCAAAATCCAATGGAGTAAAAACCTCATGTTGTTGTATTTTTCAAGGATCTTAGAGGTGTTGATCTTTTAGCTCAGCGGTAACAAATTGAAGTTCAAAGATTTATTCGTGCAGATGTGAGACTAGTACCTCAGTCATGCTCTGTGATTAAGTTAAAGTTGTTTCAATTTTTTTTTAAACTCTCAAAAAAGACCAATCAAGGTCCTACTTATGATCGTGGGTTCATCTCTCTATTGTCCTGTAGGTTCTATTAACAAGTTGGAAGTATAGAAATCCATGCCTAGTTGTGAGCAGAGATGGTAAGCTTTCCACTTTCATACATGTTGGAAGAACTCACCACTTCTTCCACACAATGTTGTTACTTTTTAAGCTTTCCCTAACTACTCCAACTCTATAGATTAAAGCTTTGCTACTATTAAGTTGGAATCTAGATTTTAGTTCCCTAGATCTCATTTGGGACTCTCTGATTTGGAAGCTTTGACATTGATCTCCCTGTAGAGCCTCACATTTGAGTCAATCATATAATGATACCTTTCATATTTGGTGAAATAGATTTTGCAAGTGAACTGATATATGTATCCTAGATTTTCTTCTCATTGTTGGTCAATCACTTACAAGGAATATTGCTCAATAGTGAACATATATTGGATGCTTCAGCGGCCTGCCACACAATTGTATTTGTCAAGATATGAACTTTGACTACAGTGAAGTTGATGTGCATAGTTATTTATCCTATTCACGAGCACAATATCCAAAAGGTCTAAAGATGTTATATGCTATAGAAACCTGCCACACTATTGCTTCATAGTTTTATCTAAACTCTTCTAAAGGCATGCAAACTAAATACTTGATTTCTATAATCATTTTCAATTGCACGGTGACCAATGTGCTATAAACTTGATGTTCTTATTAGGTATTGATATCCTGCAGATAACATTGTTGAGGAGGTAGACCTTACCTAGCATTTCAGCCTCTTATATAACTTGTAGTATGTCATATAAATGCATAAAATTTTAATTATACATCACTTTTTTAAACCAAATTAATGTCAAAATTTAGTATTAATGTCATGAACAATGAACTACACTTTGTGCATGATTCTAGGGTCGTGGTACATCTTCATATATGGTAAGTGTTTATCTATATCTATCCATCCATTTTCGTTGGATTTTCACAAACCCTCATGCTAAATGAGATTTGATGGAGCATTTTATAATGTGAATAATTTCACAGAACCTTTTTCAAACTTAGTCTGTCTGGTTTGGTACTTTGATTACATTGTTTTGTTTAGGTTCTTGTGCATCCCTCCTCTTTCTAAAGTAAAGCCTTTATTTCAAGATATATAGGGCAGAGGCACTAAATTGTATCACATTTAGGTAAGATTTATATTTGCATACTATATTTAAGAGATTTAACCCTATATGATTAAAGATTTTGTTTTATCTCTGAACTTGATATATTAGTCTACTGCACTATTTTTGGATTTCCAAGCGGTAGAAAAGTTTTTTGAAAAATACATTCTTCCCTTTGTCAAGGGTGCCCTTTACTAGTTCTCCTTTTTTGTTGTAATTAAAACATGTGCGCAATCCTCCCTTTGTCAAGGGTTCCCTTCATTGGCTCTCCTTTGCAGTTGTAAACATCTCTTGTTATTTCAAATATGCAATTACACCTGCCCTGTGTCCAACCTAGCCATATTCATGCCAACAACAGACATGTTCACATCGGCGTAGCTACAACTAACCAATCTAACTTGACATTTGTACCTATATTCCAAAATATCATTTGAATTCCGAAAATACAATTATGTAGATGGGCGAGTGCAGCTATTTTATGCACAAGGATATGGCTAGACCGAATGTTGAATCTATAGAAGGATGAGCTATTGCTAGCCAAGATTCGTAGACATGGACATCAAATCTACACATATGATAAGTTCTTAAAAACATAAAATAAGTTTTGAGATCACCTGAGATCTGATATGAAATTTATAACAAGTATGTATGAGAGCCCCATCCTCATGGCCCCTTTATTGATGTTCTCTATCTTTTGATGCATCCACCAATATATGATTTTCCTTGTAACAATGCACTACTTTATTTGAAATAAGATGGCTGGATGTTCTTTTATAAATCAACATAATCAGATTTGGTTCTCATACTCCACTGATGAATTAGAGCGATAAGTTTTATTGTCACCTATTATATGTTCTATCCATCCCACTCCCAAAATTTCCTTTCATATCATGGTTTTTTTTTTCAAATGTTGTTGTTTATTAAAATGTTTCATTGAGTAACTGTAATGCATAAGTGATTAAGAACCCATGTTAGTCTATGGTGCTTTTCTTTCTTCATATTTTTCATTTCTCAGTCATTTTTCCACTTTTGATATCCTTCAATCCAGGTGACTTATTCCTTGAACATTGTTCACTCTTGTGAATCAACTTGCCTACCTATTCTCTTGATTTTACATTTACCCTTAAAGGCTCTGTTATTCTTTTGTTCTTGTTTTTAGTTCATGTTTAGTAGAGGTGTTTTGTTGATGATACTCTATGGGTATTATTTGGAAGAAAAAATGATTGAAGAGAAGAATGCTTAAACAGAATATAAGCCTGCTTTATTTTAAACAAATTATTGAGCTTGGGATGAAGGATATTACTAAAGGTCACACAGATATTAGGAAAAAGGGAATAAAATTGTAAAATGCATCAATTTCTTTGACCCAAGGGCCGGGTTGCAAGGCCAAAAGCATGTTCTTCACAAAAAAGGGTTTCAAATATCATTCATAGGGAAGACATACGTTGTTCATAGGTGGATATTTGGGAATAGAAGGAACATAAACATTATACATATATATACCTAAAGAAGAAGTTTCAAATGTCAATCATAAAGAATAAACTTCAAAACAATAGGCTTGATCTTTTGGATGGGTTGGGCACGTTCAATTCTATCTAGACAGTGTGCTTTTTCTAATCAGTACTTTTTATGCAGATAGAGTTAAATACAATGCAAAACAGAACTAAAATGAAAGAGGGATCCATGTTGCCTTACACTAGCTGGATTAGGATTTGAGAATTAGGTTATTAGTTGCTTATTTGAACACTCTAAGTTAATTTGTGTAACTCACCTGAACATTGTAACAATAGAAGCACAACTCACTACACCATAGCTGGTCCCTTCTCAACTTATGGAGGCCATTATATGATGAGGTGTGTCATTGACTCTATCCTTGCATTAGAAAGTGACCTGGAGGATCTACTCAAATTCAAACATATTTCCTTCTAAACAATATACTCTTTTCCATCATAATTTTCTCAAACAATATACTCTTTAGGTTAATGGAACGACCTTCTTGAGATGATTCTGTGTGATATTCCTCTCCTATCTTAATCAGCATATGACTGCAACCCGATCAAAAGTAGTTTCTTGTCTTTACACAATGTTGTCCACTTAACTTGTTTAAAGTACTAAACATTTTCCTATATTAATCATTGAAAAATCACACTAAAGAAGGTAGTTCCTAGTAACTTTGCTTAGCACTTCGAAAATGGTCCCCTTTTGAACTGTCTTGTTTGGATTGGTAATTATTAACTAGATGTTTATAAAGCGTATTACTTTTTCTGACCTGCCATCACTGTCTTAGCTAACTTAACAACTACTAGATTAACTCCCAAGTATAATTTGGAACGTCTCATGTGCGTTCATACACTCAATAATTGGGTCTAGAAGAATGGCTTTTGGAAGAAAATGATTGATATTATAATGTCACTCGGTCCTAAACTGCAAAGATTTGTGACAGTCTTCTAAAATCCATATTGGTTTGACCAATCTTTGGGAAACCTGCCACACAAACAACATGATATGGTGTCTTTATATGAATACATCATTTCCCACTAGAATTTTCTCCATTGAACCAAATATATCTAAGTTTTGTCCTATTTTACAAGAAATCACAGCTCTTTACACAACTGCGTTGTAGTAAAATGGCTTTCTTTGAATTTGTTCCACTAATCAAGATGTTTTTTTTCTCTTTTTTGCTCTTTCAGAATCTGTTTTGCATGCTCTAATGAGCTAGATCCAGGTTTGATTCAAAAATCCTCTGAACGTCATCCATCAGCTGATCAATTGTCATTATCTATATCAGTTTCAATATTAATTGTGTTGTTTTGAATCTACCTATAGCTCTCATTCTGTATCTAAAATATTGCCAAATCTCTTGCTTTTTAGCTTCTTTATGTGTTCCTGGTCTACTAAGCTGATCTCGTGGGTTTCCAATGCTTGCTTTGGAGGGGATGTGATTCTTACCCCATTGTTCCTCCTTATGTATATTTGCAGTGGATGGAGGAAGAACAATATTTGATGGTTATCGGTGAGATAGGTACATAATATATTTTGAGAAGCATTTACCACATTTCACAATAGAACTTGCTGATTGTCAACACCGAAGAGAAATTCTTATAAAACCCTGTCTTCTCTATTTGAGTTAACTTTTGCAAGAATTTTATTATGTTGTACATGTGAAACCCCGAGCTCCTTTCATAATTTGAGTATAGGAACTTCCTTATCGCTTGATAGACCAACATATTGTATGAAAAATGCCTTCAAAATAGAATCACAGACATTAACGTCATGCGGCTTACTCTTCTAAATACTAACTAATTGTCATCCAAAATTTTGTGGAAAGTGGTTTCTTGACCCAATTTTCTCGTGATTTTCTGTAATTGTTAGAAACCCTTTTAACATTGCTGAAAACAAATTAACTCATAAAAGCTTCTAATTTTAATTGAAAGCACATAACTCTAACATAAATGGGGAGCACTAAACTTTGATGTGGGTTATAGAAATAATATGGAGATTGTTGGTGATGCACAAAGGTAACGTAAAAAATAGCAAGTCTATACATGTAAGAATGGTGTGTGCATATGGTTGAATTAACTTATCAATAAAAGATGGTTTGTCCTGTCCTACTTTCACCAACAATCTATATATGTATAGAAGAGCTTCATATCTATTGTTATCATGTCATCTTACTCCATTTCAACTAGATGTGACCATATCAGCTGGAATCTCAAGTACGCATCTTGAATACATTGATCAAACAAAAACAACCATTGTTATTTGCTATCATGTGCCTTCCCTTTAGAAAAAGTTAAACTTTTGACCAAGAGACTTGCAAAAAGCTGCTTTACAAATGGTTCTGATTGGTTTAACATAGGATTGGTAAGAGTCTTTGTTATTTAGTAAGGGGAAGTGGTGACATGTGTTCCTTGGAGACTTAAAACAAGTGCTATGGAAGTCTCCATCATGTTGGATTGGAATCAAACTTAATTCGGGAAACTAGCCCTTGATGTTGCAGGAGCTTGTAAGTCACGTTGTTTTTTGTGTTCTGAACGTGTTTAAATTTAAGACACATTGAAAACTAGAGTTTCCACACGGTTCTCTATTGAGTAATATTTAATTTATTTCGTTTGGTAGTGACCAAAGTAGGTCTACTTTCACAATTAGACAACATCAATGTCTTGCACTTTTTGATTTATGTGTCAGTGTTGATTGGCTGACATGATTCAGTTGTGCAATCACACATTCCATGTTAGAATAGGAAAAAATAGATGAAATCCTTACATAGTGATGATTTTAGGAAGACAACTAAATGCATGTAAAAACGGAATATGGGAAGAAACGAAAGTATCAATGGTTAATTCTATTTAAACCTACACAAAATTGGTGGACAAGTAAACTTGTGTGACTAACTATATCTTTGATCTGCTTAAATGACTGTATGTTGATGATACAGGGATATAGAGAATACAAAAGAAGCGTTGTTTAGCAAGTCTTGGCTTCGAATACGACAATCTATTTTAATATGGTTAATTATCATTACAAAAGTAACTTTATTCAAAATTACTAGGAGAACCACTTAAATATTGATGCACGATGGATGTATAAAAAACTAGTGATTCAACTAAGCTTGGAAGTCATTTTGAAGTTGGATTTTTTACCCCATTGCTCACTCACTGTAAGGTTCGTTTATGAACCTATGTTATTTCCCTTTACCCCATTGGCATCTGTGTTGTCCCCTGTTCTGCAATATTTTTTTGAGAGGTTGTGCTATCACATGCCACCTTCACTGAACTGTTTCTAATCATTCCTGGAAGGCAAAGCAAGAGAGAGGGTATTAAACAGGCTGTATTTCATTCATTTCCAATCATAGTATCCGAATTTCACTTGTTATACCCACCAACCACATCAATTGATTCTATGTATGATAATAGTTGTCTTATTCTCTTCATGAAATGGTAGAGTAATCTTCGATACCTTCCAATGTCCATGCGGCCTACCATTGCTACACAGACTAGAAAAATCTTTGGTGTGACATGAGCAGGGGTTTTAAGAGATCTAGCCTAGCATTGCTCTCCAAACTGCAAAAGTTATGTCCTAGTCTTCAATAAATGGATTTTTAAACGGGCAGGGACAAAGATTTCCTGAATTACCATATCATGTAAAGGGAATATAAGTGTTTAACACCATCAATAACATTTAAAATGGATATAATAAGGTTCTGTGCAAATGTATAGATAGGGGAGTCAGAGTCTACCATTGGGTTGTGACACAACAGTAAATGTGATAGAGAGTGAGAACATCGTTCATATCACTGGTCCATTTAATGAAATTGATACTGTTGGTATCCAAAAATAGTAGTTGTCCATCTTGGTTTACTGCCTAGAAAATTTTTGTTATCCAAAAATATGTTGCAGCCCAATAAACAGCTAGCTCTTCCCTTACAGTTGCTCTCTATCATTTGAACAATCTTTCCTCCATAGTGTCATGTTTTCATGTAGTTTCCCAAAACCATCAACCTCAAGGAGCTTTGGCTTCATCTCATCGCATCTAGGATGGCTTTTTGGTACACTCATATCTACAACATGTTTTTGCCCGAAAAAGTTGCTTTGACTTCATCCAAATCAACAACCCAAGAATCTTGGTTTCTTTTGGTCAACAACATCTAGAATCACATATTTAACATCATTGAGTACTACTCCAAACCTAGCAGCAGCAGATCAAACATATTCTTCATTGACTTTCAGGCAACTAGAAGTCAGTGGTAAGCACAGAAGCACGTGGGCAGTCTATTGCCAATTAAATACTAGATCACAAATTTTGGTTCTGTAATTAAGAGACAGTCTATAATCATTTCCAAATTACCTAACTAGTGGTTTTGCCTTGGATGATTTTTGCTTCAAGACAAAATCAATTCTTCTTGTCCACATAGCCCAGTAGCAATTTCATATGATAGAAAGTTATTTGTCAAAACATGAGATGCACTAGTCAAGTAACCGTTGAAATCGCTTCGAGTAGCTCGTATAGGCCTTTAACTCAAAGTCAGGTCACTATAGGAATTTTAGATGATCCTGAATAACTAAGACATTGTGTTGTAGATCCTAGGACTCCCCAAAAAAGGGAAATACATTTAATTCAAGAGGGTATTATCTTTCTGCACCTCTTACATATACCTATGTTTAGTGTTTTTTTGTTGGGGCTGGTAGGTGACTATTGTTGGAGAGCTATTACCACTCTTGGCGGTTACATAAGCATCCATGGTGCTAAGAATACAATCAGATAGATGGGTAAACCTATTGCAGACACACCCATGTTGAAGGTGTTTCATGTAGCATGAAACTTTCAGCCTTGTTGTAGTGCATGTGCTAGTTATGGAACATGATGAGCTGATTGTATGTAATGAGTACATGACCTTATTGATAAATGTTTTGCTTGTCCCCTTCAAAAGTTTTTCAACGAGTCTAGTTTTCATTACTAACTCATCTTGTACTTTCTCATTACAGAATTCAGTTTGCTAGTTCCTTTTATGTAAGACTAAACTCAAAATAGGATGATTGAAATGGGTTGAACTCAGGATGCATCATTTTCATCAGGATGGCTTTCCAATCAATTCTCTTACCAACTGGGAATACACTTTCACTTTGCCACCTTGGTCATGGCTGCCTGAACAGTTTATTGCTTCGATGACAGTTAGTCCAAATGCTTCGTAGAGTGTAGGCTGCAACTAGATTTAATAATCTGTTATGTGTCTTTTAGTTAATGGAACTGGGAAGGTGATGTGGATCAAGAACTAAATGGATGTTAGTCGTTGAGAAAAAACTGAGAAACGTGGAAGATAATATGGCTTCCGTCTTGATATAGATTACATGAGAAATAGTTTCTGGGAGGAGCCATTATTTAGTCGTAGTACTTTAAGGTCATAACATGGAATTTAATCAAGAACACACTAAAAAATTATGCGTGCACAACATAATGAAGCACTCATATAAAAGCAAGTCTAGGCATAGTTTCTACCTTACTTTTGTGCGTTTACATACGTAACTATGATTGTCTTTCTATATTGTCCACATTTACAGATTTTTCCCAATATAAACATGTTGCTGCAAATGCTTGCAAGACTAAATAATTGATTGCCCTACTTTACATGCATTCTTGCTATCAAAATACCATGACACCCCAGACCTATTACAGCAAGAACGTGCTGTTGGAAAATGAACCACTCCCAGCCATATTATGTGCCTTGTAAGATTCAGAAAGGACATAAATTATTATGATCTGTATTTTGTATCTGTAACAATAACAATCTTATATCTGAATGAAGATGGTTTTGATCTGTACTATCACAGGTATGCTCTCTATTATATGAATTAGTTTCCATAGTTATATGTTGTCGCTTATTCAAAATTTCCTGTTGTTATCACTAAGTCTGATGATTCATACTGTTTGTTGTTCTAGATACTTGGTTTTATCTTGGTTTGAACGTTTTGCTTATAATATAGTCAACATCATATTGTGTGTCGTGGTCTCTTGGTGTAGCTTTGTCTGGTAAACTACTATAGAAGGATCTATGAGGCTCTATTTTCAATTGTTGTGTGTTGGGGATGAAGCTCGTCTTTTGTATCCCTACAATAGCCCAAAGAAGCCCGGCCTCTCCTTCGGACAATCTGAGTTCCTTTAGAACATCCTGTTTAAGAATGTCGATAATATAAGTTTCTTTTTATAATCATTATTCGCGTGGGGGTAATTTCATGTCATGTACTATTTTCTTTAGAAGAATGCATATTGACATGGCCTAGTTTCACAGATGTTAGAGCTTATTCTCTATAGACGTCTCAAAGGAGCACCTGTTGGTTGCCTTTGCAGGTAGGGTGTATAAAAGCAATGCAGATGAAGGAAAAGGCCTTTGACAAATCCTACAAAGTATCTACAACTGCATGATTATTAAATGAGAAATTTGTTATTTATTTTTTCAGGATGTTCCTGCCAAACCTTCTATAGTCAAGATTGGCGCAGCTGCTCATGCAAGCAAGAAAGAAACAAAAGAAAGCAGATCTAATGAAAGAAAATCCGAGTTTATTTCTAACTATATACTCATAATGCATCATTAATCCTGAAATAGACTCATTATCTTCTTTCATGGAGAAATATCATCCAAAATTTCATTCAGTTAGTTCCTCTCTTTCTTTTGGTCTAAAATCTAGTCAGTTATGGTGATACAACAAAGACATGGAAGGTGAGGAGATTCATTATCTGGACAAGGCCAAGGAGGGTTCGAGAATAAGAAATCACAAGACTAAATAGGAGACTTCAACCTATCAAGCGATCCTCTTATGATCAAGACATGTACAACCATTCTCTATGAAACATAACAGTTGACAAAACGTTGACAGGTATGCTCAACTAATGCATCCACAATCTTGTTTCCATCTCATTTTATGTAGGTTCTATTTTTATTCCGAATAATGCTTCTCACAACAGCTGTATTGAAGTTTGAATTTTTTCCATATTTATTTGTCCATGAGTGGAGTGTTTGTCGACATTCTAATTTACTGCCATCAGCTCATAGATTAGAAGAAATGCTGCCACATGGAACAATGAATATCTTGCACATTGTTCTTTGTAGAAGTAACCTGATGAGCCACATTGGAACATCAATAGAACAGAGTATCAAGTAGTAGTTAATGAGAAAATTGATTACGAATGAAGGTGACTTATTTATGATATTTTTGCTAACTTTATATCCAGTAGGTTCAGCAGTTCCACCACCTGCAACAACAACAGCAGCAACAACTCCAGGCATTTTGGTCCAATCAGATAGTTGAGGTTGAACAAAAAGTATTTATACCATATTCTCCTCAAGATACTTTACATCATAGGCATGACTTTCCTTTATCATTTTCTCTCACATTTCCTGCATGATAACCAGAATTTTATTCATATCACTTTGTTGTAGCTTGAATTTACTGTAGGTGCATACTGACAATAATGTTATTGGGTTGTACTTTCAAATGGTCTAAATTAATGACCTTATTGTGCATGTTATAGACTGAAAATTCTGGACATGGCAAGCCTCAATGGTGCAAGTGAACTATCTTACAACTCTCCCATACAATGCTTGGGTTACAACAAAACATGGATGAACTGCCTAGATACTTCTCGTCTTTCAAGGTACTAATTATGTCATCTTATTCTTATATTAACCTTCGTTTATGCCATGTATGAATACTTATATATATTTACTAAACTATTTGGATGATCTTTACCTTATTTTTAATGCCTCCCCATTTGTAAAACCTTATGTTCAGGATTAAGAGAAGTACAAGCTTCACCATCGTAACAACTTCCATTACCTGAATTAGAGATTGAGCTTAACAACGTCAAGAATTTAGATACAGAGTATAAGAAGTATCTAAGACAGCCCCGACGCAACATGTTCTCTCCTGTGAAACATGATGATGCATCTCCATTTGAAGCCCATGCCCGCCCAGTCACAGCTGCAACAACAGCCACAAATGCAACAATGTATCATGATATGTTGCAATTTGATATGGCTCTTTGCTGCTATGAGAAGGCTGCATTTCATAGACCTATATATATATTTGAACAACCACTGTCAACATCTACAAACATAGCGAACAACTTCATAGGGACGATATTCCTTCTATCTCTGCTTAGAAGGTTCTTTTCAGATTCTTATCTCGGGTGCTTTTGGACGACGCTGGATGAACAACAAGAGCTCGAACACAAAAGAAGAAGACAATAAGGATGTTAAATCTGGCGGAGAAAGACACAATTCTTTCGCAAAAATGTTAGTAGACCACTGAATCATTGATATATGTATATACTTTTCTTTGTACACATTGTGTAATAGGGGCAAGGTATGCGTCCTCCCCATGTACATTCGACGTTTCATTATAAATGAAAGTAAGATTGTTTGGATAATGAGCATTACTTGCTCTAAATATTACAATTTTGTTACTAAAATAGCTTGTGTATTACCAAATTACAATATATATAGTCCAGCTAAGCATATATGTATGTGTACCAAATGGCACTACATATGTATCTAGATGCATAATCAACTACATATATATGTATATAGTAACTGATGCCTTTCCCTACACACTAAATACATATAAAATGTATTGACTTCATGTTTTTGCTACATACTGACTATATATACAATTTTAGTCATACATTTAGCTATAATTATACTTATATTTAAATATGTAAGGACAATATCTAGCTACGCTTCCGGATACATATGAATTTGTAGAGAATGGATTATCTAACTACATATTTGAAATATATAGTTAAAGGCTTTAGCTATACGGGCATATACTACAATTTGTATGTGTAAAGAAAAATGTAGTTAAAGCCTTTAGCTACAAAATATGGGGTTTTGCTAAAAAAAAATTTTGTAGTTAAAGACCATTTTTTTAGTAGTGAGAGTTTAGAGCTCTTCATGGTGATCATTGTAAGGCGGGTTATATAACTCTTTTCCCTCTCTATTAATTGGAATCTTTCATACATTCCATCTACTATTTTATCCTCTAAAAATGATCCCTTAACATGCTAGAAGACGATACTAAATTACAGGACTTGTTTGATGTTATAACCATGCTTGGTTTGGTAGAAATACGAAATCCTAGTCTACATGTACCCATTTTCATGGTTGATATGTTATGGAAGTTTTTCCCTATCTCTTGATCTTGGTCTTGCCCTCCTGCATGGTGTTCGTGTACCTAGATGTTGAAGGGAGGGAGGTTAGGTTCTATTTTGGATATCTTGATCATGGTTTTCTCTCCCTTGGATAAGACCCTTTATCGGTGGCTTCACGACTCATGACCTAGGGTTTTTTTATGATCATTTGTATGGGTTTCTCCTTCATGTTGATCATGGTTTTCCTTGGTCTTGTCTTCTATTTTGAGACCAAGATTTCATCCCTCAGGATGGTCGAGACACCTACCATATGCCGGTCACAACCATGGTTAGTCTTGGACGAGATTCTTCCCTTTGGATGAGTTGGACCGAGTGTTGATTGAGGTTGCGGCACTTGGTATTGAGGGCTATATTGATTGTTTTGGTCAGGTTGTTGCTCTAGCTTTTGGGTATTGGTCATGGCCTAGTGAGTGGTCATGACATGTGGTCTTTGGTTGTAAAATGTTGCTAAGTTGGATGTCGAGACAGCCATGTCTCTTGAGGTTGAAACATCAATGCTCCTTGAGGCCATGACAAGAGCCTTTGGTAGGTTAGAACCCTAACCCTAGATGGGTCGAGAGGTTCTAGGTGTCATGGTCATGACATGGACCAGGTTGGGTGGTCGCAACCTAAATGGTTATGTGGTCAAGATACATGATGATGTTAATGGTCGAGACACATGTTGATGGTGGTGGTTGAGAGGTTTTCTTAGACACTTAATGATGCTCTTGCATACATGGTGTATAAGCCATATATGGTGTTGTTTGGGATAATATCTAATCAACCCTAATGATGTTCCTTTACTCTCATACACTCCAAGATGGTAGGAGATGACGATTGTAGAATTGGTAATTAAGCTTAGCTTCAAACCCTAATTGGCTATGGATGGAAAACCCTAACCCTAATGATGGGTGATGTGACATGTTGCTTCTCTTTCTTGGAACAACTAATATGATATGATGATTCCTCTATTTTTTTATCAATTTCTAACCATGTGGGTGATCTGAACTTCTATATCATACCTAGTGTATGCTTTGATGAGTATGTTGTCATACAGGTTGAATGAGCCTTTAGGAGGCTTGTTGAGACACTTATGATACAAAGTTAACGTGAGTAGGTCCTATACCTAGTGATGTGACACCCTTTAGTGCTATGGTTAAGGGATTGATATCCCACAATGATGTGGCATTAGTTATAGCCTTGAGTGTCAGTGTAACAGTAATGATGATCCTATGAATGACACTGTTACAGGTGTGATGTGGTGATAGTTTGACAAGTTCACACCTTATACATTTTATATATTCTAAACTTGTACTATACCTCTAATCTTGTAGAGTTTGTTATGGTTATGTTTTAACTTGATTGATGCTAAAAGACACTTAATGGGCATAACTAAGAGACAACCATGTGTGAGCTGATCTCGTTGTGATATATGGAACGACCATTTGTGTGTCGGTTTCCTTGTTATATATGGATGGCCATGTGTGATCCACTCCTTTTCTGGGATGGCCATACGTGAGCCAATTCCCTTGTGATATATGGATAACTATGCATGAACCGATCCATCAGTGGACTATATGTCACTTGTACACGTTGACTAATATGTCATAGTAGTGTCACTCTTGTGCTAGCCCAGAGGAGTTAGAACGGTCATTGAATCCAACTCTTCCATTGACGATGTGTGGTACCAATAAGGACTTAGTAGTGGTACTTTTGTAAGATCAAATATGAAATGTTGATGAGGCTTTTCTTACTTTTATATAGTTTGGTTGGTATAAAATATACATGCTCTTCATATTCCTTTTTAGTTTATAAAATGTTCCACTGCTCTGTTATGGCTACCTGATCTACTTAGATGATAATAAATGCTCTGTTGCATCAATAATTGAATCTACTTATCATAGAGGTAGCTTAACTTATGTTTTTTTAGTTACTTTATATGTGCTTTAATAGCGTTGGTAGAGAGTTATATCTCTCGTTGGGATGTTTGATCTCACCCCGTGGGTATCCACATCTTTTAGGTAGCCATGCACGAGGAGGCAGAGATCGTGCAGCTGAGGAGGAGCAATAGCAAGATCAGTAGTTGATAAGGTTGAGTGTGCTGCTTGTTGATTTTTTGGTGTTAGAGTCCTAGAGTCGTCCATGTACACTCAGGTCTTGGGAATAGTTTGGTGTGTTTTGTTGTTTAGCTATCAATATGGGTTTTTGGGTTATGTGCCCTTTTGTTGTATATGGTTGTCATATGTACATGTATATGCAAGTGAAACATATATCATGTATAATCACTACTACAGAAACAACATTCAGTGTCGCTTTTCTGGGCGTCGGTTATTTAACAAAACCGACGCCTATAATATTCAACATCAGATATTTAGGAACCCCGACGTCTATATTCGAAGACCAGCCAGACACATATACCGCTTTGTATTCAACGTCGGCTGGGTAAAACAAACTGACACCTAAAATTGCCCGCGAAATCCAATTTTTGAGCAAAAAATTTTTTTGCCCCAAAGTATCACATACAACGTCGATTTTTTAACTACTAACCGACACCGACATAAGATGGAAATTTGCACAAAAAGTTCCAATTTAGGCGTCAGTTATCGTGTGATAACCGACGCTGATAATGGTTCCCGCCAAATAATTTAGGGAAAAGATTGTCCAATTGGACGTCGGTTTTTTAATATCAACCGACGCTTAAAGGTAAAAGGCGTCAGTTTTCTAGATAACCGATGTTGTTGACAAACTTAATAGACCCGTATCACCCGACTCTTCCCCTTCCTTCCTGTTTCATCGTGATAGTTTGTTGTGATCGCCGCTCGCCTATAATCGCCCGACGATCGCCTGACGACCCCCGCTGCTGCTCGCCACCGCTTCTACTGGTGCGACTCTGATCACCACCGCCGCCGCCACATCCTCTTTCTCCTGCTGCCTCCGCCACTTGCCGCCACTGTTGCTCACCGGTATGCTCTGCTCTTCTCCTGGTGCCACTGCTGCTCGCCGCTTTGGTCTTCGCCTGCTTGCCGCCACTGCTACCGTTGGTCGCCGCCGCTCTTCTCCACGCTGGCTCCAGGTAGCCCTAGCCTCTTTTCTTCCTTCTCTGTAGCTTTCCTTCTCCATAGCTCCTTACCAATAGCAAGCACGACTGTGGCTGTGTTGGCCTACCACGGACGTGCTGTCCAGCACGGCCGTGGTAGGCCAACACAGCCACGGTCGTGCTTGCTGTTGGTAAGGATATGAACAAATATTTATGTAATGCTTTATGTAAATCCTAGGATACGAACAAATCTTTTGCTTACATATATTTGTGTTTCTAATCCTAATGTTTGACCTAATTCAGTAAATTTTGATGCATGTTTAAATAAGATTCAAACTTGTCCATTCTAACATCCTAATTTGATTTGATTAAACCCTAACATTGATGAAACCCTAACATCAATTGTGATGAAACCCTAACATTAATTTTGATGAAACCCTAACATGTACCTATCTATTATTGTGTTTGTTGGCCTAGAAACTCATCTAAGATTTACTCATTAGGAGTAAATCTTGGATAGTCCTCGATTTGGGACTGTTCTTGAACACCTAATCTCAATTAGGATGTAAGTGTATAATGTGTATTGGGTTTTCGAGAAAATTTCGGTAGCATTTCCCCGTTTGTTCTCTAAGTACATGACTGGCCTAAATCGCGCGTCCTGGATTTGGAGGCGGATTGAGGTAGTCGAGCTTTTACATTTATAAACCCGAATCCTTCTAGGCCCCCACAACTTTGATTACGGGGTCGAACACAGGGACAAGGGGTATTGTTAAGAACCCAGAATCGACACGCTACACTCCGATAGGTATAAAGAGATAATAAATTCCCAAGAAGGGAAACAGTAAGATGTCACGAACAAAATAAGAAAACTATCTCCAAGTGGAGCTACTAGAAAGATTTACGATTTTAGTCATTTAGCAGTTTTTAGGGGTTTTCATGCAACAGAAACAGAAAGATAAAACTAGAGCTAGAGCAAGGTACGAAGGATAAGACTGCAACACAACAAGCGGCACCAGTAACATCCTGCACCCCTCCTCTCAGAGCGGGTACCTCTAACCAAGCATCAACACCCCTCTCGAGGTTGCTGGGCTTTAAGTTAGAGTGGAGTATTACTGAAACAACTCCGTTCCAGGCACTCTCGTACTCCAGAAGCAGACCAAACACTAGAGCCACAACACAACTCTCGAAGATGTTGCGACGGGAAAACACGATTCGGTAGCTAAGCGAAACGCGATCCAAACGTGCAAGCTATAGTTCAGATATCAAACATAGCAATCATCCAACATTTTGCACCAAGCATAGAGCAGCAAGTAGTTAAGCTTTTCTATTTCCATAAACATTAAAGGTCTTAATACATTGCTTAAGAAAGGAATTAAATAACAAAATTAAAGATAGGTGTCGCCTCCTTGATGTAGAAGGGCGACATGCTACAGCGGCTCTCCCGCCTGATACCGGACAGGGGCCTAGCCCGATACAGCCCTGTCGGGCGACACCCTCTCTCGAGCGGCACATCGCGACGACCAACTGTATCGTTCAAGGACCTGGCCGATATGCTCAAGTCGGGAGACACACCCTCTCGGGCGGCACGCATGACAAGCAAAGCGTATCAGGTTCGATATCGTGTCGGGCATGGAGTGACGCGTTAATCGTGTCGGGCACTTGTTTTGCTCTTCATCGTTGGCCGATATCGGCCCGCAGTGTCACCCTGGACAGTTCTAAGTGAACCATCCCCTCCCTCTCGGGATGAGGAAGGGATCACCTAGTGTCGCCCGACACGAGCACTGGGGCGCGATACTCCTGCTCTCGCAGTCTCCTCCGAAGATCGCTCAAAGCTCCCAACTGTCCAAAATACGAACTATCCGAACTATCTTTTCAGCTCCCTGTAGCTGCTATTTATAGGCAGCGGTTGGAGGAAGTTATGGTGCTTGAAGTTCCACGTGTCCTCCGTATTTGCGAGTTTGGTGGACGCCCGATACACATATCGCCCGGCATAGGGATCTCGGCTATCGGTCACGTGACGGGCGGCGCCTGCCGGTGGGTGGTCCGTGTCGGGCGACAAGCCAAGGCTGTCGAGCGAGCTTGGGCTCCCTGTCGGGTAAAGGGTGTGTCGTCCGTCAGCTTCTTCTCGCGCGGTATCCCCGTGTTGCACGTCGTTGCGTCGCGCCACCCTGTCGGGCAGTTCTTGTATCGGGCCATTGGAAGGCCGATGCAGGTTGGACTTATTGCTTGTGGGCCGGGACGGCCTTATTGGGCCAAAATGGGAGGAAAATTCTGCAAAAGATGGAAGTATTGGATTAAGAGTGTTTCTCGGCCAATTATTGCGAAAGTGCATATAAAAGAGAGGAAAATAGCTAAAAAGGGCAGTTTTGATAACAGAAAAACAGTCTAAAACATCACAAAATTTGGTGTTATCAGTACATATGTACTTAGAGAACAACGGGGAAATGCTGCCGAAATTTTCTTGAAAACCCAATACACATTATACACTTACTAGTGAGATTAAGTATTCAAGGATGGGATAGGTGGTACACATTTATTATATATCAGAATGACATCACATGTGTTTATGCCCTGAATTTCACTACTACAGAACATGTCTTTGGCGTCGGTTGTTTATGCCCTTTTGTTGTTGCCAACTCCACAAAATATTGAAGCTAATGATGACTTATATGTACGTGGAGATCACAATGAAGGATTGTTAATTGATAAAAGATCACAATTTTAGAGGCATGCATATTTATATTTTTTTATTGAAGCTAAATGTTTGCTTTTTTAATATCAATATCATTTTCAGATTTGATGTTTCATTATCTTCTAGTTAATACAAATGCTAAATGTTTGCCTTTTAATGACATTTTCAGATGGCTGACCATGATGAGAATGAAGTCCATGATGAGCATGCTATCCATGATGAGCATGGCGAGGATACCAATGTAAGTTCTAAAAACATATCCTGTATTTATATAAAATTCATTATTTTCTAGTTATGTCATATATCCCATATTTCTATATTGGGCTAATTCAGTGTGTTTATTTTTGTCAAATTTTAGGTTGATGATGCACATGTACCCACTGAAGCACTGGAGGAACTTGATGCGCATCACCAAACACTTAACAAGAAAAGGGGCATCACTCTTTTGAAGAAGTTAATAGCGCTAAGTGGTAGTGGATCTAGATTGGTTGTGGAGTTTGATAATGGAGGAAATGCAATTGGAGTGAACCACAATAATTTTGTAAACTATCTTGGGGTTGTCACTCGAAGCCATTGTGATGTTAAGTATGATAATTGGCATAAAGTTCCTCAGGCGAAGAAAGACTTGATATGGAAGGATTTATGCGTGAGTTATTATTATTTGCAATTCTATTTTGTAGATTAAAAATTCTATTATTTGCAATTCTATGTTTAGATACTAGTTAATAACAATTCTATTTTACAGAATCTATTTACATTGGATGAGAAGCTGTATCGTAAAAGCGTGATGCAACGCGCTGGAAAGATGCTAAGGAACTATAGGACAAATCTCAACAAAGAATACATAAAATATGGTGATAAGAAGAAGAAGTCAGCCCTTGAACAGTGGAACTTCTTGGACAAAGAAGATTGGGACACGTTTGTTGCTTCAAGAAAATCTGAAGAATTCAAGGTATTAGGCGTCACTCCCAATTTAATTAATATACGTTGTATTCACCTATTCAAGATTAACATTTAGTGATACTAACCAAATCATTAATGTGCATACTAACTAGGCCCTCAGTGAGGCACAAAAAGCAAGGTGTGCACTGAATGTGCATGACCACACTATGGGTCCAAAGGGCTAGACAAGCGTTCGCCAAAGACTACATGCGGAGTCTGCTGCTACTCAGGAGTCCTCTACTACATGTGCCACACCCATGCCTCGCCATGATGTCTGGATAGCTGGGAGGCAAAACAAGAAGGGTGAAATAAAGAAGCCCGTAACTGTTGAGGCGGTTGTGAAAATGGTAAAATACAACTCTTAGAGCAATCGTTTGAATATTGATTATTTGTTGTGTTAACTTATCAATTTCTGTTGATGGTGATTAGCGGGAGCTGCACGAGCAGAGGAAACAAGGCACGTTCATCCCTCAGGGCACAAGGGATGAATTGACAGTTGCTCTGGGTAACCCAGAGCATCCTGGACGTGTTAGGGGTGCAGGCGCTACTGGGCATCAAAGCATTCTTTGGGCCATCCCAGCACAAACCCAGAGCGGGACTTTCACAAGAAGAGGTAACCTATTCTTTTTTTAGAATGTTACTGCAAAAGGGAATTCAATAATAAGAAGTTAATGTTTCTTTTATCCATGTATAGGAGAATAAGAGAGTCAAGGATATAGTTTCTAAGAAGGTCAATGATATAGTTGCTGAGAAAGTCAAGGAAGAAATGGTGCGGTGGAAGGCATCTCAGGCTTCCAATCAGGCTATGGCGACCCACTCTTCTCCTGATACACAGACTGAGAGTAATCCTGTAGACCCACCGCCTAACATGTCTATTGTAAGTATTGTTTATGACATTGTAGCTAGTCTTTTCAAGATGTTATGTTTTCAAGATGATATGTATATATGTATAATATTCTTTACGTAAATTTGTAGGCGTTAAAGCCATGCCACTTAAGAATATAAGGCTATGTTGTTGCAGAGGCGCAAGCTTACCCATCCCTTCCTGGGGCAACGTTTCACGGGACTCCAATACCACAGGGCTACGTTCGTGTGAGCCTGATACATGTATTACCTGATTGGAGGGATGCTACTTTGCCATATGCCCACCCGGATATTGATACACTTGCTGAGGCAGAAGGTAGGATGATATTGTGGCCCAAAGCAGATGTCATCTACACTACTGAAATTGTAAGATAAATTTACATTACTTTAGATTGTTAATGTGTATATATGAGGTCAATTGATCTGAAATTATATATACAGGTTAAAAAGAAGACACCCGGAGCACCTAGGCCTCCATCTCCACTTCCTGCATTACCAACTTGGGTTCCAACTGAACTAAAATACCCGTTAGGTCCTGCTTGTAGGGGAATGACATGTCGGCTATGAGCACATAATATACATTGCCCTATAATTGTTTCTTTAGAAGCGAATTATGCAGGTCCATCATACGAAAGTTCTTTATTTATACAAGATATTATTGAGCTATTTATATATGATTGGTTGAATACATCAATGATAGAGACATGGATAAGGTGAGATCTTGTTTATACATTCATATACCTTGTGTAAGATCTGGTGATCTGGTTTCTTATATATTAATGCATACGTAATACATGTTTTGCAGCTACTTAGTCGAAAATCAATGCAAACAATTTGCATTTGATCATGTGGGATTTTTGATTCCATCATTGATTAGTATGGTAGCTAAAGACCCTGATAGTGTTCAACAATACTGAATAGATGATTTTACAATTTTCGGTCAGCAAAAGAAGACGATAATAATAGCTCCATTCAATGTCAAGTAAGTTTACTTTACTTATAATTTGGACTTAAGAAAATTACATTTTTATTGTGGATTTTGAGTTATTAATTTTTAACTTTTTTACCTCTAGCGGTAGGCATTGGGAGTTACTAGTTATTCTCCCCAGGTGGTTCACTGTTTATTATCTAGATCCTGTGGGGAGTACATTGAATATTAAAATTGGACACGTAATGAGATTGCCATTATTCTGGTGAGAAATATTTCATTTTTATATCCGTTAACATCTATTATTACATTACTATTTAATTATGCAATTTACTATGTTACATTAACATGTAGGGGTTTAGATGCATTCAATAATGTTGGAGGAAAGGTCCCAAGGAAAAAGAACCAACCAATAATTTGGGAGAACATAAAATTAAGCTCCTGACTCCAATGTATATATTATTTATGTGAACTGTGCTTAGTTGTATTTTTTTAATATTTTGTATGTTTCAATTTATAGTGCGCTACACAAGACAACGACTGGGCATGCACATACTATGTGATGTGATTTATGCAGATGATTATCTAATATGCCGCATTGGACATCGATACCCTACATGAGGTATTATATATAGTCTCATTAGTTAGTATGAAGTATATCAATCTTATTTTTATATTATTACTTATATATATACATCATTCTCTTTGCAGGTGTTTAAAACTGACCACACTATAGGTAAACGCTTAAAAGATGTACATGCTCCATATACGATGGAAGTATTAAATGAAGTAAGAGAAGAATGGGCAAGAGCCATACAAGCAGTGGCGATTGTAAGATATAATTGGGATGCTGATAGCGATGTTGAATGATATTTTGTAAATGAATATTTCTGAATGTTTATACATGTCTGAATGTTTCTACATGTATTTGAATGTTTCTACATGTGTGAATATAAGAATTGAATTGATGTCTGAATGTATCTACTTGTGTGAAAAGTATATTTGTTGATTTTGTAGGTTTGTTGCCTGTTTGTAGGCTGATATCAATGGATGTCGTAAACCTGCAGTTCAGAAAAATGAACTGTAGGTTCTCATGCTGCTGACCAGCCATAGTAGGCCTGCAAACTGATAAGAAAAAAACATAGGCTTCAGTTATTTACAGAACACCATCATCAAAGGCTTACAGTGTCAGTTATTGGATAAAAACCGCCGCCTAATGTGACAAACAACCCGACCGTGCAGGAAAGCACGACCGTGGCGGGAAATGACGTTGGTTATTAGTATAACACCGACACCTATAGTACTAAACACGACCGTGCAGGGAAGCACGGCCGTGGCATCTAGAAATATGGCATCGGTTATTTAGTTGCAAACCGACGCAGAAAGTGTCCTAGATGGCGCCCTTTTTGTGACGCGAACCCTTTTGGCGTCGGTTATAAAACCGACGCTGAAGAGTTCGACCTTTAGCGGCACCCACATAGGCATTGCTTGAGAACCGTCGCTAAAAGGGGTTAAACAACCGACGCCAAAAACATGTTCTGTAGTAGTGAATATGTATGTCTATGGAACATGTTGTAAGCATGGCATTTTATGAGATATATGATAAATATGGTGGGTTATGGATCTTTATGTAACAAGTTTTCTGATGTTGGTGCCTTGTGCAATCGGTTTTAATTTTTAGTATTTTTTTGGTAATATGCTTGTTTAGTGTTATTCTGTGGTTGGTTTGGGTAATCTCTCTTTGTGTGGCAACGATTGTCACAAGAGAGACATATATATGAGATAAAGGGAATGTGAGAAGATGATGTACAATATAGGTGCAACCTTGATTTCATACCAAATTGAGTGTCACCACTCATCATGTGGATACAAGATAAACTCAATGGGATAAACAACTCAAATCATAATGTTGAGGGAGGGAGTGAGAAATTAGTACAAGGATCAACTGCATAACACATGCATGAGGAGAGAAAGGAGTCTATGTTATCACAATTCTCCAATCCACAAGGTGGCTAGAAGGAGGTTGGTTGAGTGGTAGGTAGTTGGGTAGTTGGAATCCTTCTAGAAATTTCAACATTAAGTTTGCTCAACCCAATCAAGGCATAAAATGTGGCACACACGTCAGATGGGAACCTTGCTTCTAAAGTCTTCTAGGGCCTTTTGAGTGATATTGATTTGATGGGCCAACACAGGCGGTGTGAGGAATGTGGGAGAAATTGTAAGATAGGTTCCCTGCTTATATAGCCTTCTAGAATGTTGTGAGGTGACGCATGATTGATTAGTTAATGCAGAAGAGGTGGGGAATGGGGGTTTGCATCTGAAGGGCACCTTTTGGGTCCTTAAAAGTATGTATTTCATATGTCATTGTGGTCCCTAATGATTATAGGGAGGCAGGTACACATTTGATATGCACCCCTCCTTTCAAGATTAAGGCCTGATCATGAATTGTTAGATCATGTATTGGTTTTGAGGTAAGGTGTGGAACATAATGTGTTGGTTCATTTTGAGGCTGGGACATTATATTGTCCTTGGTTTGGATCCTAGTGAGAAATCAAGCAAGCTTGTTTGAAGTGAAATATCAATAAATTGGATGTTCACTCCGGTCGACATGATTCCCATTAGGGTCTGACTAGTTTGTTGTAACTGAAATTTTCAGGAACTCATTTTCCCAGAACTGAAATTGAGTTCCTAAAAATTGAGTTTCAAGTGAATGGTTTGAAACATAACTTTTTCTGAAAATTGACTTCCATCTTATTGGTTTGTTGTAACTTTAGGTGCAAAATCTCAAAATTAAAGGTGCTCAACACTACATACTATGGTGAGGTATTCATTAGAAAGATTGAATCATCAAAGTTTAGATAAGTTATAACAAAGATAAATCATCAAAATCCAATTTAAGCATTCAAGTTAAATGTTGTGCAAATAAATTTAAATAAAAGTTATATTCAAGAGAAACATCTGTCTCCTACGTCAACCATGAATGGATCATCTAGAATTTGTTTTCCAGAATAAGCAAATCAAAGTTCTTTATAAGATCTTCAAGGCTCCTTCATTGAGTATAGAACAATGAAACCAATAATTAATATTACCTTTAGAAGCAGCAAGAAGGAAAAAGTCTGTCCATAGTTCACTATGACAAGAAGACTAACTATAAGATATAAGAGGCTGCCATCAAGAAAAACTTCTACTAAATTTGGATGGCCGCACACATGTTATCCGGTGAAGGATTAGGCACTAGTCAGAGTGGAAGATTCTTTTTATGGACAAAGAGATGAGATATACTACTCAAGAAGTTGTCGACCAAGCATGAAAGGGCACTTTGGATGCTAGCAGAATGGATGTAGGGCTCAGCTAGACCATCACAATAGTGAAAGATGTTGTGACTGTTGGTCTTCTCCAGGGATCCTCTCATTAAGTAGCCACTAGAAACAAGGAATAAAGGAGCAGACGAGAAGTCTCGAGCGAAACTTGTTTTCCAATTGAAATACTAGGGAACCTATTTTAAGGAATCATATATATGAAGAGGAGTCTAGGGAAAACTAGGGAATTCAGGTTATAAAATTTTAAAAAACCAGTTAAGAAAAATTGAGAAGAGAACTTAACTTCCAATGTTTTCAGGACAAATTACACCAAACCATTCAAAACTTTAAGGGCATTTGATATTTGAATATTCTTGAAATGACCGTAAATAGAAAAATATTTAGCATCATTTCTATTGATTCAATGGTTGTCATGTCAGTAAAACTGATCACTCAAATATATTTGAATATTTGATCATGGATCTAGTAATAAGACCCATGCTCAGTGGGGGCATATTGAGTATAGAAATCATCTTTTTGTATTCTATAATCCCACATGATGATATTAGCATTTTACATACATTCTTACAACATTCTCACATTCACCAAGGACCTATAGTTTGGTCACATTTTGATAATTGTGGTTACTCCCAAAATTTACCTTTAAAATTATTCTTATTTTGATGTTTTTTCACATATCAATGCTTTTTTCATTTGCTCAATTGACACTTGAAATGATTGTATTATACACACAAACCAAATTGGGAAAACTCATAAATTAAGTGTCAACACTATAACACTAACATGATGTATCCTATTCAACTTTCAACTTGGAGGTATATTATCCTAGATAAAATTATTATTGACGATCTGAAGTATAAGACTTGTTGTATTCCCACATATTTTTTGATTGATTAAAAGTATTGGAATCCATGGACCTATTTCTAGGTCATCCTTCTATTATCTAGAAATCTAGTGTATATCAATGATTTCATTATGGAAAGAAAAAATGACTTCCATTTCTACTGGGGAAGTCATGAAGATAAAACTCACCACATCATTTGCACTATGCATTTTTGAATGAAAATATATACTCATTTTTATTTAGTTATGATTTTTATTGTAAGAGTTGGGGCTTCTTACTTTCTAAGAAATAGTAGACATTTGAGAATTTCCATAAGATCAACCTATTTTTTTAAAAGAATTTTGATATAAATGAATAAGTCTTATAGAGGATCTGACCTCTCGTCTCTTTGTTAAATTGTCGTTTACCGCAAAAATGACATGCACAGACAAGTGATAGTAAGAAATACAAAATAGAAGAATGGAGTCACTGAAGGAAAAAAGCTATAAAGTTGTAGAGACCGCTAAACTTATGCTACATGAAGGAAAACATCCAAAACAAAGTGGGGAGACAACATGTTACTATGGTATGTCTTCTCAGTATCTCAACAACTGAAGTGTTTAGAATGACACATCTTTAGTTATGGTGACACATATGTGATTAACTTAAGAACTTTTGCTTTGCCTATGCATTGTTTGATCCTGATTTTAGTAACTAGGCATGAAAAGAAAAAAAATGCATATTTATTAACTATAGTGACGAGACAAAGGATTTAATTTATATAATCCTACCACTAAAAGTTACTTACCTGACAAGATGGTCTACTTAATGGAACTAGAAATGGTATTTTCATGAAAAATTTACTAAAAAGAAGGCCTTTGTCAATTGATTATGAGAAACCTCATAATGAAAATTTAGTATCAGCCTTTACAAGTCCACAAATGAAATTGTATGAGTCTTATCTTAAAATCTATTCAACTCATTCTCAAGTAGTTCAAATTAATTCCTAATAAATTCTACTACTGATACAAAGACTCAACCTAGGAAGGTGCAATTTTTTTAAATAATAATGATTCATATAGTTTTACAATTATGGCTACAGTATAGAGCATGTGAAGATAAAAAATTAGAGATAGCTATGGAAGAGGAGATGTTGTCTATGGATAATAACAATTTGTGGGAACTTCTTCCCTCTAGCTAAAGGACAATTTATGCAAAAAAAATTCAGAGAATAAGTAAATAATAGCGTTGCTAATGGTAATGTGGAGAGATATAAAGCAAGATTGGGAGTCACAATATACACAAGAATATGAGGTAATATTTTAGAGCCTTTTCCCCTTAGAAAAGTTTGATATTGTTGAAGCTATCTTCATTTTGGTTGCTAAGATGAAATTACAAGTCTATTAAAGTGATGTTAAGACCACATATTTGAATGGTTATTTTGAGAAAAAAATTTATATATACCGACACTAACTATTTATTTTGAAAGATTTAGAACATAAAGTTTATAATAGGTAAAAAAACTCAATACTCACATTAGCTTAAGCTGGTATTTTACCTAATAGCCCAGGATCCTGACATTACAGTTTGTTGTAGTAAAATTAGTACTGAGTGGTAGTGGATCGACCTAAAAAATTATGGATGTCTGTGTAATGCTAAAAGTGCTAGTATGCTACACCATGTGGTAGATAGTCATCACATTATTGACCAATTTTCAAGAACACCTTTCAAATAGAAAGGATAAGCGGGTTTCAAGTTCAAGGAGACTATCCTAAAGTGGCTCGTCAATGAAGAATGTCGATGATTCATTTGTAGGATAAAATGTACATCAATCATTTTTCGGATAAAATGTACAATGTGCTTTCACGAATGTAAATGGTATTTGATGTTTTCTCTCCATTTTTAAAAGGAGAATGTTTAACATAACACACTAGCCAATAATGAAATCCAGGCAAGATGATCATGTTTGCAATTATGTGGACGCGACGATATTGTCGGGGCCTCATGAGATCCTACACCTAACCGTATATGTGTTGTACCGCATAATTGCGCTAATAAGAGTAAAGGGTCAGAATGCGGCCCAAATGATTACAAACAAACGTATCAGAGAATGGATCTGTAACTCCCGGTTCAGTAGGCCACATTAAATTCCACTAAGAACAACAAGCACTACCTTTATGACCTGTTTGGTTGGGCAGAAAATCAACTGGTGCAGTTGCAACCCAGTGTTTTTAATTTCTTGTTATTTGGTTCTGTGCGGTTTTAACACACATACAGAAAACGAACCGCACCATGTTTATTGCTAGTGTACGAATCTGCGTGGAACCAACCACACTCAAAAGTGGTGCGGTTGGTTTTCCACATTCTCAATTCTCAATTCTCAATTCTCAATGCAGCGATGTTACCATGATGCACCTACTAACCTGGTCATTTTACATTCATTTTTGTCTCTGCTTCAGCCATCTGTGCTCACTGATCGTCATTTCCGCAGAAAACTACATTGTACCCAATGAAAACAAAATAACTTGACATGTACAATCTACATAAAAACCAAACGAAAATGTTATAGTCCGAATTTTTTACTTTTATTTTTTATTTTATAGCTATGGGTATGTTTTGATTTTATTTCCAACCGAATTAGCTTAAGTAGTACATAGACCGAACACCCTTTACCCCAAACAAGCATGATAATACTTTCTACTCCAAGTTCCGAACACTTCACAATAGAACAAGGCATGTTAACATAGGCAGCGACTGGTGTATACTTATACTTACAGTACCTATATGAGTTCTGTGACAATAATATTACATCAGAAGAGCAGTGACACACATTACCTTAATTGTTTCTGTTCTTATATCCAATAATCAGAATAAATGAAATTTAATTGAATACTATAATGTGCTTGAACATAACGAAGCAATCTACGTGTTTCTAAAATTGCACATGCAACACTGAATAACATTTTCAAATTCTGAAGAACGTGCATACAATGCACAACTACAGTTAGTGGGTTTCAAAATTACGCAAACAACGCTAATATTAAATATAAAAATTACAGTAATATTGATAAATACTATTATAAAATATCTATATTGTGTATTGAAAAACGAATATTTAGTGGAACACTTACAAAAATTAATTATTGAAATTGTGCATTCAAATACAAGTACTCATGCAATCGTAAAAATGGATATTGTATGCAGAAATATCGAATCGCACACACTTTTAAAGAGAGTTGTACTGGTGGTGCATCGTAGAAAATGAGTAATTGAACTATGTTCATGAAATATACTGTAATAATTAAATGTAATAATTAAATACAGCATTACATGATATTTCAATGAGTATTGTACATTAAATTGGTGTTTCATTTTGGTAAAAGTAATATAGTCAAAAGAGCATTACATATGTATTTATCCCTCCTTCTCCGTCTCTTTTAATTCATTATTTTGTCCTCCTATCCCCACTAGACACCCTTGTCATGCTATCTCTAACAGGTTATCCCTACTATATATTCTTCTTCACACTTTTCTTTTTCTCGTTAGTTACACCCATTATACACTTCTCTCAACTTGATTAACCCACTACATAAAAATTTTGTGCCTCCCAACATCCGAGAACTATTCTGAAACTGTGTTAGATAATCACTGCATTTTTTCCATTCCAGAAGAGATGTGATGAGTAAGGTCGCAACATCCACTTGCGGCCAAGGAGTTGCATTCAACTTGGTACGCGTCTAATAATTGAAGATCTGAAGTTTAACAAGGAAGTGGCTCAACAAAACTAGAAAGGATCTGCATCCATTGGCTACGGATTACTCGACTTTTAGCTCTATTGAAAATAATGAATTCATCCTAAGGGCTGGTCTGGTTGTATGTAATTGTAAGAATAGGTTGGTTTCGAAAACATATAGATGAAAAAAAGAAGACAGTTGCAATGTTTAGCGTTTGGTTTTAAACAGCTTAGACGTCATACTTTCATTTGAGTATTGTTTATTGATTGGAAGTAGTTTCCATATCAGGTATTCACCGGTGTAAGCAAGCCTGTTTCTTATCGTATGACCGTCAACGGGCGGTCGTTTGCAGCCCACCACTCACCCATGACCCATGTCCAGCGCGGCCGTGGAAAACGGGCGACGCCTATATTGGGCACAGTCACTGGCGGAGCTACATGGCGGCACGGGTGGGCAAGTGCCCTACCCGTTGCCGCCCCCAACATACAAAGCCGTTCTGCAATTAACTGATGAGTCAAGTCGGATACTTTATAACATACAATGCTTGTCTGATAATACAATAAGGCCTAGTTTGGACGGAATCATTTCGACTCCTAGTAATTGTTGTAATAAATGATACTTGAGACATCTATATTCTGCACTTATGATTACCATAAGATAGTCTTTGATACAGAACTTTGCCGGATTCTAAATCCCGTCAGTAATGTGGTGCTTCTCAACTACCATCTTTCGTGTCATTTTGCTCGGGGTGCAGGTACGGCACCAGGCGCACAACACTGATTTGTGCAGTTGGCGTCCTTCCGTTCCAGCGACAAGCACCGAAAATTTGTAGGCAACTACTGGGATTTGTGATGGCAGCGGCCAGACTAGACCTGAGTGAGCAAGTCAATGCAGTTTTCGTTTTCTGATAAAATTGTGACTCCACTCCGCCATTGGTGCTCCTTTAACAAACAGAGGGTGTATTTGTCCATTTGTTCTTTATATATCAGCAAACTGCGTTTTAGATTTGATTAAACATAGTTAAATGGCTTAATGCTTATGGCACATGTCATTACTTGGCCACACTAATTTCTCCTCATCCTTATTGTATTTGTGTTATCTACTCATGTGTGTGGCTCCCCATATGCATAGCCTCAGAAATGCCATATTTGTCTTCATACAGAAAAGTGATGACGGCCTGTTTTCATTTATGTTTGTATTTTTTTATAATATGTAGTTTACCAGAATAAGAAGTCACAGTAAAAACTACCTTTCTGATAGTATGTTAAATTGGGATGTAATGACGTACGGTGGGCGATCACTAAAAATGAACATCATTACATTATGAAGAGAATATGGGGTTGGATGTAAACTTCAGTGTATGGTCGTATTTGTTCGTTTTTTTTGTAGTTGTCTAATGCGGCAAATTTCTTGGGTCGTACAGATCTTCTTATGTTTGTGGTGAAGCATGGTATGCTTCTGTTGTTTTTCCTAGGAGTGTACTTTTGGCCTAAATATTTCATTTCCAATACAACTCAAGTGTGCTGAATTTGTATACATGAGCCTAGCCACGGGGGGAGGCTGTCGGGGTGTTAGCCCCCCCCCCCCAAACAATTAATACAAGTATTTAACTTTGTAGTATTAAATATTATCTCAACGCATAAATAAATACATTAACTGCGTACTAATTCACAAAAAAGGGACTAGTTAGAGTGGTAGATAGATGATTTTCTACAGCAAGTGGCGCGGGTTCCATTTTTAATTGTTTGTATAGGTACATCGCAACTTCTCAAAAATAGTTCAACTTATCCACTTAATTCAATGGTATATCGTAACTAAGGTTTACCCTCCACGGTATTTATCTGCACTCTAAAAAAAATGCAATACATAAGACTTAGAATATTGAAAAATGATCATGCAAAAGAATTTATATTGTGAAAGTCACATTTTAGGTTAAGAGAACGAACCCAACAAGCAATGAAAATTTTAATTATAGTCATAAATAAATTGAATGTAATTCTATGTAGTTCTATATAGTTATTAGAAATGTTCGAGTGTGCTGAACAACTTTAATACGTTTAGTGAAATCTTTAACACTTCGTGATGTCATGATGTCATAAACAATTGTTCTATTTGGAAACATTATAATTCTTTATAATATATGCATTTTCAATATATACAGAAATTTGGAACAACCATTATTGGTGCTCTCCCTGACTAAAATTCTTAACTTCACCATTGGGCGCAGTTGGGGTTTCCTTTCTAGCTATGGGCTGGAACTAAACGAAACCCAACATAGTCAATTAGAAAACACATGTTATTGCAACCCCTGTTTCCCAATGCAGCCTAACCATACGTGCATACATGTTTGGTTGTGAGTGGTTTTACTTGTACGCAACATTCATAACGCAGAAAAATTAAAAACACGAAAATGAACTGCATGGCAATTGTTTAGTTGCTATAATATGGTTAGAGGTAATTAATCAGTATGCTAACCCATGGTTACCTTACCAGAGACGGTATCCATTATATGTATAACAACAGCAAGTGCAATGACAGAAGAATATAGTTACGGCAAAACTATCCAGGTTGTTACAGAACGTGGAATCAGTAGCAATAAAAATGAACTGCGCTCGTTTCCAGTCCGTACCTTACACTTTTGTACATAATTTGATTTAATCGTGTTGTGCAAACTCATTACACCCAAAAATAAACCTTTGTGACTGGAAATCACAGTAAAGTAGAAAATACGTTTTAGTTTGGAGTGCAACCAAATGAGCCCTAGAAGAGCGATTCTCACCAACCAAAAGAATGTTATGATTAAGGCCCCGTTTGGTTAGAAGTATTATTGACATGACAAGATCATAATCCTATTAGAAAATAAAGAACCTTCTTTGTTTGCACAAAAACAAAATCAGGATTGTATTAGTACCAGCCGTAGAATCCCAAATCACCAGGATTCTAGCCCCTGTTTGGCAACAGACTAGGATTATGAAATCCGAACGGGATTAGAATGGATTAGTCTAGTTATCCGGATCATTCAGATTGGGGCTTTCTGTTTGACTCTGTTTGACAAACCAATCCGACTGGCGTAACTTGTGTTTTTCAGTCTGCTATATAAAACAAAATACACAAAAGACTGAGTGAAATTCGGACTGGGATTCCTAATCCTACTACTAGCATGACTGAGATAATCTAGCTTTTGGGATTACGGAATCTCGAAACTGGGGTTTCCAGCCAAACGCGCATGTGCGCACTGCTACAAAATCGCGACTGGATCTGCTGATATGGCGCAAATATGGCATAATAAGACAAGTCGAAATCGGATCGTGATCTGTTGCAAAACAGGGGCTAAGTTCTGCATCACCCTGAGGTATTCACACAGGATAAAACCCCTTGTCCAACCCGGCTGGAGTCTCGACGCTCGTTGCATCCCTCACGATTCTGCTTACTTCTAGAAGGCAAAGTTGTACCAAACCCAGGATCATCGTCGGCTTCTGTCTTACTCCTCTATGTCAGATCTGTTGACCGCTAGACACTGAAGTCGTACAACGTAGAGTCACTGGGCTGTCTTGCTCCACTCGCCTTAGCCCTGTTTGGTTCGAGATGGAGATTATGAAATCCGGACTGGATTATATCGGGTTAGTCCAGTCATCGAGATTATCCAGACTGGAGTCAATACTATTTTTGTTTGGCAAACCAATCTCATCATTAAATTAGACTGACCTCGTAACTTGTGCTTTTCAGTCTAGCATATAAAACAAAATACACAAAAGACATAACAAAATCCGGACTGAGATCCCAAAATCCTGCTGCTAGCAGGACTGACTTAATCCGGATATTAGGACAACGGAACCCGAAACGGGGGCCATTTCAGGATGTTCAACCAAACACACACCTGTCAACCTGGACTGAATCGTGCTGATGTGGCGCAGATGTAGCACAAGAAGACAAGCCGAAATCCGGATGATATCCCGAACCTAACAGGAGCTTAAAGATTGCTCACCTCTATGCGTTCGTCTCCGGAACACCAAGCTATACTTGAAAGCAATCTTGTTTATAATAGTCTTGCTCTCCTCACTGTACGCATGATCGGACACAAGTATATTATTTCCGTTACGTGTCTGTGTTGTGTTTTTTCTGATAGATTGATTTCTCCATCTGTGTCAACTGTTTTTCTCCCTCTTTCATACTGTCCACGGTTCTATTTTCTCCCATTCTAATTTTCCTTCCTTACCTTCACTTGTGCTCAACAGTCCGTTTGTTATCTCCTTCCGTTATTGTCCTCTTTTTTTTTCCATCTCTTATCTTTTCTTCATTCGTCTTGTAGTCAAGCCACAACTTTTTGGATCTCTACTCATCCCTTCTTCTCCTCTCTTCCTTCTTCTCCTCTCTTCTTTTTTCTTCACTTCTTGTTTGTTCCCTAGTCCAACCAACAACCAGCAGCAGTGTCGATCCATAGTATCTGCTCTCCATATCTACTTAGCAAATGATCATCAAAATGTATTGCCAAATAAATCTGAACGTTGCATTAGGCATTGCTTCCAATCCAATATTTAGTTGTATACAACTATAAGATGGGAAAAATAAACTCCCATCATATTCACATAGTCTTCTATCATTTTCCTTTTCAAATTCCTTACTAATCCTTTCCTTCAAATCAAAAGGCTCGAGGGACTGAATGGAAACGTACGCATCCCGGCTAAAGGAAGTAATGTAATGTCGAGAAATCTTGATGCTTTGGTTCATTCACAATAGTGGACTATATATACACATAGAGGCAATACCACGTTGCATACAACATATTAGGATTACAGATATTATTCTGAATATGTGAGATTATGGATCCTATAATTAGGGTAGACTCAGCCAATGCCGCGGTCGAGGGGAGTTGTCGTTGGGTCTCTTGATATTTCTTTTGATGCAGTCAATTTCCATTGGGACTCCCGTTGTTCCTACTTCTGTTCATTACGCCCCCGCAAGCTCGGTCGGCCGAAAGTGGTGAGGCCGAGGTTGGAGATGACATGATCAAGTTGAGGACACGATAGCGGCTTGGTGAATACGTCAGCAAGTTGGTGAGAAGCTGGAACGTACTAAGCGATCAAACTACCTTGAACAACTTTCTTACTAATGTAGTTGTAGTCTATCTCCACACGTTTAGCGCATGCATGGAACTTGGGATTGATAGTGAGATGAAGCGCACTCAGGTTGTAGTTGTAGAGAATTAATGGCTAACTGAGATGAAAGCCCAGGTCCCAAAGAAGGGATGAGAGCCACATTAGCTCTACTACTGTGGAAGCCATGGTGCAGTATTCAGATTTAGCACTGGAGCGAGCAACTGTGCGTTGCTTCTTTGAAGACCAAGTGATGCAGTTGTTGCCCAGAAATGTGCAGTGCCCGGTGGTGGAGCGACGGGTTTCAGAACAACCTGTCTAGTCTGCATCGGAGTATGCACATAGCTGGAGGGGAGATGACTTGAACAACTGGCAGCCATGGGTGAGGGTGTCGACAACGTAACGGAGGATGCATATATATATATATATATATATATATATATATATATATATATATATATATATATATATATATATATATATATATATATATATATCGCCCATCTTTATTGCCCGCGCGGGTAGCTACCCGCCCACCCTTCCGATCACTTTTTTTTCAATTTTTTTTTCGAAATTGTAGAGGACTATTTTGTCTAGCTCTTCAAAAATTTGAGCCAAAAATAATATCATTTGCCCCTCCAAAATCAAAAAACCCGTCCTTATATATATCTGCTGTATATTTTGTACAAAGTTACTTTTTTTGCCAGCAAAGTTACTTTTTTGACACCATAGTTACTTTTTTTTACAGCAGAGTTACTTTCTTAGCTAGGAGAGTTACTTTTTTGCCTGCAGGGTAGCGAAAATCCATGCTACCCGCGCGGGCAATGAATGAACACCCATATATATATATATATATATATGATTTCCTCATGATGTAGTGATTCTTATTGATTCAATCAAATTTATGTTTCTTCTACAAGTTTATTAATCACCATAAGGTGTATACAAGTATAATTTAGTGTATGCAATCATTTTTGTAAAAGGCAGTATGGAAAAGAGATTAAATGTATTTCTTCAATGAAGTTACATGTTTTTTTTGTCGATGTGATACATGGAATAAAATTGTTACTTATGATTTATAATTGCCATGATCCAGTCACCTCAATTTAATTAGGCAACAAGTGTTTGATATATTTGACATTATGGTTCATGCTTATAGTTTGTAATTATATTATCAAGTTTTCACATGGGTCAAGTGAGATAATTTTAGAAAAAATATATGTATATTTTTATTTAGTCCTTGTAGTGTATAATTATATTTGACACTAATTAAATTAGTTGTAATGTGATGCTTGCTCAAATGTGGAAAGCTAGAAATAAAAGGGTGCGAGACCCTTGCACTTCTTTTCTATTGAATTCTATAGAAACACAAACTTTTCCACTATGGGTAGTTAGTCTCTATAGATTAGGTTGTTCTGGTTGTTACTCTCTACCCACTAAGTAGTTGCAATTACTCTTTACCTATTAACCACACTACTGATGCTTACTCTCTGTTCCACTAACCTCACTATCGATAGTGTGGTTTTGATGCATCAAGGAAACTGGGGGTAGACGTCATTGAATGGGTTGATAACACAAAGGTCCACCAAGTTTATATGGATAAATAATATAAAACCATGAATTTTTGCTTCAGAAAATTGGGTGGATAAGGAAAATAGGAAAAACTAGAAAAAATAGTAAGGCATGAAGTAATGTGTGGGTAAGGTGTTATCCCCCCCCCACAACTTCTTTGGAGTATAGTAAGTCCTAACAAGGTCATAATATTTGATTTTATTGTAATATGACTTGCATGAACAATATTGAAATAAATAAAAACTTAATACCAAAAAAAGATTAGCGATAATAAAAACATATGAGTCAACCCCAGGTCCTCATATCCTCACTGCTCAGAGGTCAAAAACTGGAGAAAGAAGAGAATAGATCACGTTATGACTGATCCACGTGTCTTCCATATTTGACCATTGTTGGGAGAGGAGTATGCTCTTATTTCTCTCCAAAGAAGGTGGACAGTTCACTATCTTCTCTCTCACACACAATGGGTTGGCAAGCCTATTTTTAAATGGCAACTCTAAGTCTCAGAATTTTTCCTCTCTAAACTACCTCTAGCATCTTGTCCCTTCTAAAACCGTAGCCCCTATAAATGGTGGATGGGGGTTATATCTGAAGTGGCTAAGGAGTTTCCAGGGTTAAGGTTTGTTTGGGAGTATTTTTGAAGACAAAAAGGAAGCTAGAAGGTTACAAGACATGGGATAGCAGTCTACTATCTATCTAGCCTTTCAAATATATGGATGCATTCATATTAACTTCATCAAGGTGAGAAATACATGACACATGCTAGTGAGCATGGTGTCTTCTGGAGGTTTTTAGGGTGCATTTAGAATGATGTAGATTTAAGACGTGGGGGTGTGGTAAATGTAGGGTGTGTGTTATGTGGTTCCCCACCTTATGGTGGTTTCCAAGGTGTAATTGAATGACACAAAGTTTTATGGTCAATATGTGGAGTATGTGGATTGTGGGGAGCATTCCAATTGGTTCCCCTATCTTTTAGATCCTTCTCTGTGAGGATGCAAGTTAGGTCTACCTTGTTGGGCCCAAAGTTGGAGGAAAATTAGGGCACATTCCAAGTAGAGGACCTACCTCCTGAGATCCTATTTTCTTTGATCTAGATGAGTTGGGCCTGGTTTGGGATGGGGCTTGACATTTTGAATGAGGGATACACCCTTAGTAGGCACTCTAAGTCACCTCAACCTTGGTGGGCACATGGGTCGGGTTCATGTGGGTTTGGACACGCATACAGTAAAAAATCACAACGATATGCATTTCTGGGATTCATGGATGAACACACCTTAGATGATGGAGATTAGGTTCATGGAATTATCTCAGATACAGACTTGGTGAAAAAATACAAGTAAGGTAGTTTGTAATGAATTTTCCATGTGTTGCCCATTCATTTTGTTTTCCATCCTTTACATTAATCGAATTTGATACCGTCGACATCTAATCATGAGAGACATAGAGTCGTATTTTTCTGATTAATCAAGTTCCTTTGTCATCTGAATTGATTAGTGAACCATATTTGATATTTAATAATGAATCTATTCATAACTCTTGTAGTCGGTTGGATATGTTGAGAATTTAAATCGAATCATAATTTCTTATCCTGAAATCACTCAGGATGTTACTAATGTACCAAAGATATATGTATTACTTTCTCTCACTCTACAATGACATTTAGCACCTTTTTGTCATATTTCATTGACTATGGTTACACACATAGCTCACTGTCAAACCTATTTTGATTAAGAATTCTATTTGTGTATCTACTTTTGATTTATTAGTCATCTTGATTGAGAGTTTTTATTATTTTAATCATTTGGAAAATAGATAAGGCGGGCTAAAAAATAGAGCCTCAATAGCTTACCCTTCTAAAGAAAAGTTTTAAAGTGTGGCCGGTGAATTTGTTCATGATGAGAGTTGAAGTGTTGAGACTATAAGCCAATCATTTTTGGTTGTGTGTATTTGTCTGATGAAAAATATGTTGAATGAAATCCGATGTTCATACTCACAGTAGGAGAAAGATCGTCCAAGAAGCTCAAACTTTCTTGTGTGGGTAAGGTGTTTACCTCATACAGGAGATATCATGCTTTATTATGGCAATGCTTTGGAATAGAGTTACTCATTTGTGTGAGGATTATTTGAGGTGGTAGTTGGGGCCATGAAGACAAGTGTGGAGATTTGAAGTATGTTTTATCTTTGAAGTGTGTACATGACATAAAATGCCTTTAAAAAGGAAATTTTGGGCCTAGAGTGCAACTTAATTTGTTGGTTCATGTGTGGTTGTCTGATAGATCCCACCTAGGACTACACCTAGGCAGGGAGCACATCCATTTCCCCCCCTTCATGTGAGGAAGAATTTGGGTTTTGGCGGGAGGTGCAATTATTCCATCTGCTTTCTATAAAAATGGCAATCGTGTTGGTTTGATTAAGTGTCCCCCCCAATTACCTTTATAAGTATGTTGTAAGGGTAGGAACAACCTCACAACTTGGGTGGATACTACCTTTAAAAGTAGTAAAGCCAATAGAAGCTATGCTAACCTATGCATATCGGGTCTTTGCTTTTTTGTTTGGAAAGAACGGAATGGGCAAGTTCATGGTCTAGGTGCTAGGGAACTGTAACATACTGAATCTCAGGGTCTTCCCTGCAATTTACCCACTTTTGAGCTTTCCTTTTTCCTTTTAGTCCATTTGGACATTTTTCATAAATTTCCCATCCTTTTGGATCATTTTTGGACTCCATGTGCAATTTGAGCACAATTTGATGTTGAAATCACTATTTACCCTCATTGATGTAAATTGAGGGGTGTTTGCACAAATAACCCACATTAGGAGATAAGTTAGGGTTAATTATGTAATTTGGTCATTTATGGGATAATATATTAGATTATATTTATTTGGAGCTTTTTGGATAAATATATTATCATTAATATGTATTTGAGTTCATATATGTGTATATTAACCTTTATTGTTTCTCTCTCCTCAAAATATGATTTTAATTCACATTAATATGTTATTTTGTTGAGAAATGATTATTTGTACCCTAATGTGTTTTATATCTCGAGATTACTCACATGTTTCTCATTAATGAGCTTTTTCATATAATTCCTTCATTATAATATATTATTATACTCTTTTATGAGCCATATATTTATTAATGGCCATATTATGCATTAAACGAGAAAGTGATTGCATAGCATTGTTCTAGACTTTATTATGAGCCTTTGGTTCAATTTTGGTGTCATTTGGAGTTGTTTTGACCCCTCAAATGGATTTTATCATCTTTAATATAGTATAAGTGTAGTTTTAATCAGTTTCATTTATATCTATAGTAACGTTATGGTTTCCAGCATTTTAGCTGTCACGCGCCAGGACCATGATGGTCCGCTATCTAATGGCTGTGTTCACTCCCGCTCGGATCCAACCGTCAGGAGGTCGTCTTCCTCCTTTGGCCGTTTCAGTCTGGCCGACTCCCCTACCCGCGCAACGTTCTCTCTCTGTGGCTAACCGTTTCGCACGATTTCAAGCCCGTTGGCTTCATCTTGACGATCCGGTTCGAGTGAACCCTAGATCACCGCCTATCTCATTGAGTTGACGAAACGCCCAACTGGGCTCTCCGCCTCCTCTTCGCGGAGGGGTTACAGAGTGGGATAGACCCACCCTCTTACCTACCTGAGGCCTAGAAAACCTCCCTCAGCCTCCGCGCGTCACTCCTCCACGACCAATTTACCCTAAGCTACCCTCAGTCACCTGGACCTAGCCGCTCTTCTTCCCCGACTATGGCGGCTTGCTGCTCCCTTCTCCGACCACCTCCTTTCAATTCCTCGCGAGGTAACCATCCTCGAAACCCTCTCTTCCTTCTCCTACTCTCATTTTATCTCGCGACGCCCCCAAACACCGGGTCCTATAGGGCCTCCGACGAGCTCCGCCGACGCCATGTCTTTTCGTGCTATGTTGCTCCTCCGACCTCACCGAAACCTTCTTTCTCCACGGTTTGCTTTCTTGATTGTGTTGGAATCTTCGGAAGCATCCTTCCGCCCTGTTTTCCTTAAGTTTGGCCCCGACCTCTTTAGCTCTGTTCCGGTCCGGTTCCAGCGTTGTTGAGCACGCGACCTCGCCTCTAGTGAACCGTTGTGACCGCGAGACTCTGGGGGATTCGTCCACAATCTCCGGAGGCAATGGCAGAGCCTCAGTGGCCATCGGGACCAGATTGTCACGATTCCAGAGTGCTGCTCGAGCCATGGCTCGAAGCAGCAACATACTTGGAAGTGAGATGACCCTGGAGTCCCTCGCTGATTCTATCGTTAGTGTTTTATCACAGGGGCAATATCGTCTTTTCCCCTTGTTCTTCTTTCTGTCGCAAACGACCAATCGAGGGTTACATATGACCGTTCTACCCTCGACGCTTTGTTTAAGTCATTTAGCCGAGGAAGGGTAGTTTAGTCTTTTACCCTGTTATTGACATCGAGTTACATTTTGATTTAATTACATGTCACGCTATGGTTTTACTAATTTTCGATTGGTCGATTTACTTAATTCATAGTAAATCGATCCTTTGTCAGAAAAATACGAATAAATAGTCGATGGAAAGGATTTTTAATGTAGAAACTGATTTTATGATTTTTGAGGCCTGATTCTCAAGGGTTTTCCGAAGTTTTCTTTGATTGGCATTTTAGTGTGTTAAATGTTTTAAAATACATAATTAATTCATTTTAACTCTGTTTTATATAATAAAATATGTTTTCTTAATCAGGAGATTATGAGTAATCGTTTGGACTTGGTTTTGAACTCTAAATCATAGTTTTGTAAAATTAGGGTTTTTCTTATGATTTATGTCTTTATATATATTAATACATGTGTTATGTTTATAACTAGGATATATGGATGGTTTGCTATCTGTTTGGTGGATATGATGGTAATGTATTTAATCTAAGGTATGTGAAACTTATTATGTATGTGCCCCTATTTGAGTATGTGAAAACCTATTTGGGTATGTGAGCCCTATTTTGTATGTGAAAACCTATTTGAGTATGCAAACAACTATGATGAATGTGTGGAATATATAATGTGCAATACACCTACTCTTAGTTGGGCTTTTATCCAACCCCACTCATTATTGTGCTAGCCTGATTATCCCTCTAATTGCATTTATTGGCTCTTTACTTATTTTATGCTTCTAATGCCATTGTGTCTCATTCATTTGGATCATGTTAAACTTGCTATATGTTGCCTCCTTTACTTGGAAATGATTTAATCTTGTTGTTGCCTATGTGGCTCATTCTTTTGGAATTATTTGGAACATTGTATAATGTTGATGCTCGTTGACTATTCTTGGAACCCTTGGATATGGTTGTGACCTATGATGGTCTTATTATTTATTTGGGTTTTATTCCCAATGCTATGTTGCATCTTGTTATACTTTTCACTATGCTGCCAAGTGAATTTTTATGCATGATATAGTTATTGGCCAATTGACAATGTAGTGTACATGAGTACAAACCACCCACAGGGCACTGAGGTTTTAGTCCTCCTGCCGGGCACTGGGGTTTTAGTCCCCCTGCCATTGGTGAGGTCCGGTAGGTGCCTCACCCTACATTGAGAGGACGTTGAGTCATAATTTATATTAATGCAATTGTGATATTTTGTTGATATTTAAATGTGGCAGTTTTTCTCTCTCATATTCATATATTTGTCTCATTTCTTTTGAAATCACTTCTCGTGGAGAATCTTTTATATTGCAAAGCTTTTTATTATTATTTGCCCTATTCCTTTTTATTATCACATACCTTGTTTTATCCCTCTCTTGCTGGATGACCCCAACCATCCAGGTTAGGATCAGAGTGCGCAGTGGAAGCTTGGTGGACCTAAAGCTAAGGATAGGATAAGAGGAAAGGAATATATAGCTTGAGTGATCATGTTTGCTTTTATGTTATATAGTTGTTTGCTTGGAGACAATGTTGTATTAGTCTAGTCTTCCTCTACCTAGATCCTTGTTCTTGTATAAAGATGTACTTCCTTTATGGAAAAATTTGTAATGTACTCTTTATACATTTTGAATGAAGTCAAGATTTAATTCTTCCGCTGCTATCCAATTGATGATTTGTTTATCATGATTTTTAGTAGAGACTATGGGTCTTTACAGCATGGTATCAGAGCATCAAGGTAGTCGGATTCTTGACTAGTTCAAAATTGTCTCCTAGATAGAACCCTTATCTTATATAGTTTCCCTTTAGTTAGTTTTTCACCTTAGAGTCGACCTAGCATGAAAGTTTGATTTAGTATCATAATAATAATTAACTAAAAATAAAATTTGTCAACTTTTTGGTGAATTGTCTAATTGAGTAACTATTAGAGCAAGAAGTTGAAAGTGATGGTGTCTAGAAAGGGTCAGAGCTTGGGGGCTGGAAATATTTTCCTCCGCCCTACTAGCTTGGTCACGAGGACTCCTGAGCTCATATGACCTGGCCTGGCCTGATCCGAAACGGACAGCTCGAAATAGTCTACCTTTAGACATATTGCCTTATTGTTGAATAACCTTAGAATCCTTATATGATGATTTGATTTCTTTTCTCAAACAAAAATCATCTAGTAATCCCTAAGTATCTTATATGAGCCTTAGATTCCTATGTTTAGGGTTTGGTGTACCATATGCCCTATGCTATACCTTGAGTTGGAAGATAGATTTTAGTAAGACTTTCATGTTGGATCATATACCCTTAAAGTAGTTTGACTTAGTCAACCCTTTGAGTGGAAGAGTAGTGTTAGTCCCTTGTTAGATTTTTGGAGTTGTTGATTTCGAGGACAAAATCCTCTTTAGGGGGTTGGAGTCCCTCAATGCCTTGAAATCAAGTAACCATAACTCCTTAGACATGGGAATAGAGAGCTTCTGTGTTTAGAGTTTAATAAACCTAGTATAGTTGTAATTCATCTTGTTTTATAACTAATGGATAAGTCATGTAATTCGTATGCTTGAACCTTAATATACTCTTGATGCACATAATCATTAATTATTCATATGTGTATATGCCTAGTTTTGATTAAGTCACCCTAATGGTAAAATGTGTATGATAAAATACACCCTAAGGATGCCTTGATATGTAATGGTCATGTTGACCTAAACCCTAAGATGTAATCATCTAGCTTTGACTACATATGTATATATAAACCCTTCATGCCTTTCTTGACACATTAGTGACATTAGGTGTCATCTCATGATAATACCTTAATGCATGTAAATGAATTATAATCACTTAATCATATTTGTGACCTAATCATCAACACATGTTAGGCATAGCACCTTGTTGACTAAAATACATCTCATTGATCATCTTATTGGTTTATGGATAAAATCAGTAATGAGATGATGAGTAATTAGATTCATAGAATGTGAGGTTAATTCATAGTAATTAGTGTTGCGAGAGAAAATGATTAGTGATGCCATGGATATGAGTATGTTAGATGTTGTGACCACATGTAGCTTGGAGATAAGCCATATACCCTTAGACTTGTGATTAGAGTAATAATTGGTTGGATGATATTATATGGCATAATCTCACATGATGTAGTTGTTGGGTAATAATATTGAGTTATTTAGGTTTTGACCTAATGCATTAGTTGTTGTTGGGATTGGTTTAGTATAGGTTGTAATGGCCTTGTAAACCCTAATTGTGCTTAAAACCCTTAATGAGGGAGATACCCTTGATATATAGTTGAGATATAATTGTTTTGTAATAAAACGTGGCACAAGTGTTAGTATAATAGATATGCTGCCTTTTCATGATAGAGTTTGTGCTTATAAGGCAAAGATGCTAAATATGTTGAGCTTGATAAAAGGTTATAGGTTTTGTGGAAACCTTAGTAACACCTGACTTATATAGATTTTGTGTTGTACCCTAGATGAGGGGCTATAACCTAGTTGTTTAAGGTTGGGATGTTACACACTCACCCTCTCTTTCCTCTTGTTGAGATTTCGGGGACGAAATCCTCTTTAAGGGGTGGTGTGCTGTAACATACTGAATCTCAGGGTCTTCCCTGCAATTTACCCACTTTTGAGCTTTCCTTTTTCCTTTTAGTCCATTTGGACATTTTTCATAAATTTCCCATCCTTTTGGATCATTTTTGGACTCCATGTGCAATTTGAGCACAATTTGATGTTGAAATCACTATTTACCCTCATTGATGTAAATTGAGGGGTGTTTGCACAAATAACCCACATTAGGAGATAAGTTAGGGTTAATTATGTAATTTGGTCATTTATGGGATAATATATTAGATTATATTTATTTGGAGCTTTTTGGATAAATATATTATTATTAATATGTATTTGAGTTCATATGTGTATATTAACCTTTATTGTTTCTCTCTCCTCAAAATATGATTTTAATTCACATTAATATGTTATTTTGTTGAGAAATGATTATTTGTACCCTAATGTGTTTTATATCTCGAGATTACTCACATGTTTCTCATTAATGAGCTTTTTCATATAATTCCTTCATTATAATATATTATTATACTCTTTTATGAGCCATATATTTATTAATGGCCATATTATGCATTATACGAGAAAGTTATTGCATAGCATTGTTCTAGACTTTATTATGAGCCTTTGGTTCAATTTTGGTGTCATTTGGAGTTGTTTTGACCCCTCAAATGGATTTTATCATCTTTAATATAGTATAAGTGTAGTTTTAATCGGTTTCATTTATATCTATTGTAACGTTATGGTTTCCAGCATTTTAGCTGTCACGCGCCAGGACCATGATGGTCCGCTATCCAATGGCTGTGTTCACTCCCGCTCGGATCCAACCGTCAGGAGGTCGTCTTCCTCCTTTGGCCGTTTCAGTCTGGCCGACTCCCCAACCCGCGCAACGTTCTCTCTCTGTGGCTAACCGTTTCACACGATTTCAAGCCCGTTGGCTTCGTCTTGACGATCCGGTTCGAGTGAACGCTAGATCACCGCCTATCTCATTGAGTTGACAAAACGCCCAATTGGGCTCTCCGCCTCCTCTTCGCGGAGGGGTTACAGAGTGGGATAGACCCACCCTCTTACCTACCTGAGGCCTAGAAAACCTCCCTCAGCCTCCGCACGTCACTCCTCCACGACCAATTTACCCTAAGCTACCCTCAGTCACCTGGACCTAGCCGCTCTTCTTCCCCGGCTATGGCGGCTTGATGCTCCCTTCTCCGACCACCTCCTTTCAATTCCTCGCGAGGTAACCATCCTCGACACCTTCTCTTACTTCTCCTACTCTCAGTTTATCTCGCGACGCCCCCAAACACCGGGTCCTATAGGGCCTCCGACGAGCTCCGCCGACGCCATGTCTTTTCGCGCTATGTTGCTCCTCCGACCTCACCGAAACCTTCTTTCTCCACGGTTTGCTTTCTTGATTGTGTTGGAATCTTCGGAAGCATCCTTCCGCCCTGTTTTCCTTAAGTTTGGCCCCGACCTCTTTAGCTCTGTTCCGGTCCGGTTCCAGCGTTGTTGAGCACGCGACCTCGCCTCTAGTGAACCGTTGTGACCGCGAGACTCTGGGGGATTCGTCCACGATCTCCGGAGGCAATGGCAGAGCCTCAGTGGCCATCGGGGACAGATTGTCACGATTCCAGAGTGCTGCTCGAGCCATGGCTCGAAGCAGCAACATACCTGGAAGTGAGATGACCCTGGAGTCCCTCGCTGATTCTATCGTTAGTGTTTTATCACAGGGGCAATATCGTCTTTTCCCCTTGTTCTTCTTTCTGTCGCAAACGACCAATCGAGGGTTACATATGACCGTTCTACCCTCGACGCATTGTTTAAGTCATTTAGCTGAGGAAGGGTAGTTTAGTCTTTTACCCTGTTATTGACATCGAGTTACATTTTGATTTAATTACATGTCACGCTATGGTTTTACTAATTTCTGATTGGTCGATTTACTTAATTCATAGTAAATCGATCCTTTGTCAGAAAAATACGAATAAATAGTCGATGGAAAGGATTTTTAATGTAGAAACTGATTTTATGATTTTTGAGGCCTGATTCTCAAGGGTTTTCCGAAGTTTTCTTTGATTGGCATTTTAGTGTGTTAAATGTTTTAAAATACATAATTAATTCATTTTAACTCTGTTTTATATAATAAAATATGTTTTCTTAATCAGGAGATTATGAGTAATCGTTTGGACTTGGTTTTGAACTCTAAATCATAGTTTTGTAAAATTAGGGTTTTTCTTATGATTTATGTCTTTATATATATTAATACATGTGTTATGTTTATAACTAGGATATATGGATGGTTTGCTATCTGTTTGGTGGATATGATGGTAATGTATTTAATCTAAGGTATGTGAAACTTATTATGTATGTGCCCCTATTTGAGTATGTGAAAACCTATTTGGGTATGTGAGCCCTATTTTGTATGTGAAAACCTATTTGAGTATGCAAACAACTATGATGAATGTGTGGAATATATAATGTGCAATACACCTACTCTCAGTTGGGCTTTTATCCAACCCCACTCATTATTGTGCTAGCCTGATTATCCCTCTAATTGCATTTATTGGCTCTTTACTTATTTTATGCTTCTAATGCCATTGTGTCTCATTCATTTGGATCATGTTAAACTTGCTATATGTTGCCTCCTTTACTTGGAAATGATTTAATCTTGTTGTTGCCTATGTGGCTCATTCTTTTGGAATTATTTGGAACATTGTATAATGTTGATGCTCGTTGACTATTCTTGGAACCCTTGGATATGGTTGTGACCTATGATGGTCTTATTATTTATTTGGGTTTTATTCCCAATGCTATGTTGCATCTTGTTATACTTTTCACTATGCTGCCAAGTGAATGTTTATGCATGATATAGTTATTGGCCAATTGACAATGTAGTGTAGATGAGTAGAAACCACCCACAGGGCACTGAGGTTTTAGTCCTCCTGCCGGGCACTGGGGTTTTAGTCCCCCTGCCATTGGTGAGGTCCGGTAGGTGCCTCACCCTACATTGAGAGGACGTTGAGTCATAATTTATATTCATGCAATTGTGATATTTTGTTGATATTTAAATGTGGCAGTTTTTCTCTCTCATATTCATATATTTGTCTCATTTCTTTTGAAATCACTTCTCACGGAGAATCTTTTATATTGCAAAGCTTTTTATTATTATTTGTCCTATTCCTTTTTATTAACACATACCTTGTTTTATCCCTCTCTTGCTGGATGACCCCAACCATCCAGGTTAGGATCAGAGTGCGCAGTGGAAGCTTGGTGGACCTAAAGCTAAGGATAGGATAAGAGGAAAGGAATATATAGCTTGAGTGATCATGTTTGCTTTTATGTTATATAGTTGTTTGCTTGGAGACAATGTTGTATTAGTCTAGTCTTCCTCTACCTAGATCCTTGTTCTTGTATAAAGATGTACTTCCTTTATGGAAAAATTTGTAATGTACTCTTTATACATTTTTAATGAAGTCAAGATTTAATTCTTCCGCTTCTATCCAATTGATGATTTGTTTATCATGATTTTTAGTAGAGACTATGGGTCTTTACAGCATGGTATCAGAGCATCAAGGTAGTCGGATTCTTGACTAGTTCAAAATTGTCTCCTAGATAGAACCCTTATCTTATATAGTTTCCCTTTAGTTAGTTTTTCACCTTAGAGTCGACCTAGCATGAAAGTTTGATTTAGTATCATAATAATAATTAACTAAAAATAAAATTTGTCAACTTTTTGGTGAATTGTCTAATTGAGTAACTATTAGAGCAAGAAGTTGAAAGTGATGGTGTCTAGAAAGGGTCAGAGCTTGGGGGCTGGAAATATTTTCCTCCGCCCTACTAGCTTGGTCACGAGGACTCCTGAGCTCATATGACCTGGCCTGGCCTGATCCGAAACGGACAGCTCGAAATAGTCTACCTTTAGACATATTGCCTTATTGTTGAATAACCTTAGAATCCTTATATGATGATTTGATTTCTTTTCTCAAACAAAAATCATCTAGTAATCCCTAAGTATCTTATATGAGCCTTAGATTCCTATGTTTAGGGTTTGGTGTACCATATGCCCTATGCTATACCTTGAGTTGGAAGATAGATTTTAGTAAGACTTTCATGTTGGATCATATACCCTTAAAGTAGTTTGACTTAGTCAACCCTTTGAGTGGAAGAGTAGTGTTAGTCCCTTGTTAGATTTTTGGAGTTGTTGATTTCGAGGACAAAATCCTCTTTAGGGGGTTGGAGTCCCTCAATGCCTTGAAATCAAGTAACCATAACTCCTTAGACATGGGAATAGAGAGCTTATGTGTTTAGAGTTTAATAAACCTAATATATTTGTAATTCATCTTGTTTTATAACTAATGGATAAGTCATGTAATTCGTATGCTTGAACCTTAATATACTCTTGATGCACATAATCATTAATTATTCATATGTGTATATGCCTAGTTTTGATTAAGTCACCCTAATGGTAAAATGTGTATGATAAAATACACCCTAAGGATGCCTTGATATGTAATGGTCATGTTGACCTAAACCCTAAGATGTAATCATCTAGCTTTGACTACATATGTATATATAAACCCTTCATGCCTTTCTTGACACATTAGTGACATTAGGTGTCATCTCATGATAATACCTTAATGCATGTAAATGAATTATAATCACTTAATCATATTTGTGACCTAATCATCAACACATGTTAGGCATAGCACCTTGTTGACTAAAATACATCTCATTGATCATCTTATTGGTCTATGGATAAAATCAGTAATGAGATGATGAGTAATTAGAATCATATAATGTGAGGTTAATTCATAGTAATTAGTGTTGCGAGAGAAAATGATTAGTGATGCCATGGATATGAGTATGTTAGATGTTGTGACCACATGTAGCTTGGAGATAAGCCATATACCCTTAGACTTGTGATTAGAGTAATAATTGGTTGGATGATATTATATGTCATAATCTCACATGATGTAGTTGTTGGGTAATAATATTGAGTTATTTAGGTTTTGACCTAATGCATTAGTTGTTGTTGGGATTGGTTTAGTATAGGTTGTAATGGCCTTGTAAACCCTAATTGTGCTTAAAACCCTTAATGAGGGAGATACCCTTGATATATAGTTGAGATATCATTGTTTTGTAATAAAACGTGGCACAAGTGTTAGTATAATAGATATGCTGCCTTTTCATGATAGAGTTTGTGCTTATAAGGCAAAGATGCTAAATATGTTGAGCTTGATAAAAGGTTATAGGTTTTGTGGAAACCTTAGTAACACCTGACTTATATAGATTTTGTGTTGTACCCTAGATGAGGGGCTATAACCTAGTTGTTTGAGGTTGGGATGTTACACACTCACCCTCTCTTTCCTCTTGTTAAGATTTCGGGGACGAAATCCTCTTTAAGGGGTGGTGTGCTGTAACATACTGAATCTCAGGGTCTTCCCTGCAATTTACCCACTTTTGAGCTTTCCTTTTTCCTTTTAGTCCATTTGGACATTTTTCATAAATTTCCCATCCTTTTGGATCATTTTTGGACTCCATGTGCAATTTGAGCACAATTTGATGTTGAAATCACTATTTACCCTCATTGATGTAAATTGAGGGGTGTTTGCACAAATAACCCACATTAGGAGATAAGTTAGGGTTAATTATGTAATTTGGTCATTTATGGGATAATATATTATATTATATTTATTTGGAGATTTTTGGATAAATATATTATTATTAATATGTATTTGAGTTCATATATGTGTATATTAACCTTTATTGTTTCTCTCTCCTCAAAATATGATTTTAATTCACATTAATATGTTATTTTGTTGAGAAATGATTATTTGTACCCTAATGTGTTTTATATCTCGAGATTACTCACATGTTTCTCATTAATGAGCTTTTTCATATAATTCCTTCATTATAATATATTATTATACTCTTTTATGAGCCATATATTTATTAATGGCCATATTATGCATTAAACGAGAAAGTGATTGCATAGCATTGTTCTAGACTTTATTATGAGCCTTTGGTTCAATTTTGGTGTCATTTGGAGTTGTTTTGACCCCTCAAATGGATTTTATCATCTTTAATATAGTATAAGTGTAGTTTTAATCGGTTTCATTTATATCTATTGTAACGTTATGGTTTCCAGCATTTTAGCTGTCACGCGCCAGGACCATGATGGTCCGCTATCCAATGGCTGTGTTCACTCCCGCTCGGATCCAACCGTCAGGAGGTCGTCTTCCTCCTTTGGCCATTTCAGTCTGGCCGACTCCCCTACCCGCGCAACGTTCTCTCTCTGTGGCTAACTGTTTCGCACGATTTCAAGCCCGTTGGCTTCGTCTTGACGATCCGGTTCGAGTGAACCCTAGATCACCGCCTATCTCATTGAGTTGACGAAACGCCCAACTGGGCTCTCTGCCTCCTCTTCGCGGAGGGGTTACAGAGTGGGATAGACCCACCCTCTTACCTACCTGAGGCCTAGAAAACCTCCCTCAGCCTCCGCGCGTCACTCCTCCACGACCAATTTACCCTAAGCTACCCTCAGTCACCTGGACCTAGCCGCTCTTCTTCCCCGGCTATGGCGGCTTGCTGCTCCCTTCTCCGACCACCTCCTTTCAATTCCTCGCGAGGTAACCATCCTCGGCACCCTCTCTTCCTTCTCCTACTCTCAGTTTATCTCGCGACGCCCCCAAACACCGGGTCCTATAGGGCCTCCGACGAGCTCCGCCGGCGCCATGTCTTTTCACGCTATGTTGCTCCTTCGACCTCACCGAAACCTTCTTTCTCCACGGTTTGCTTTCTTGATTGTGTTGGAATCTTCGGAAGCATCCTTCCGCCCTGTTTTCCTTAAGTTTGGCCCCGACCTCTTTAGCTCTGTTCCGGTCCGGTTCCAGCGTTGTTGAGCACGCGACCTCGCCTCTAGTGAACCGTTGTGACCGCGAGACTCTGGGGGATTCGTCCACGATCTCCGGAGGCAATGGCAGAGCCTCAGTGGCCATCGGGACCAGATTGTCACGATTCCAGAGTGCTGCTCGAGCCATGGCTCGAAGCAGCAACATACCTGGAAGTGAGATGACCCTGGAGTCCCTCGCTGATTCTATCGTTAGTGTTTTATCACAGGGGCAATATCATCTTTTCCCCTTGTTCTTCTTTCTGTCGCAAACGACCAATCGAGGGTTACATATGACCGTTCTACCCTCGACGCTTTGTTTAAGTCATTTAGCCGAGGAAGGGTAGTTTAGTCTTTTACCCTGTTATTGACATCGAGTTACATTTTGATTTAATTACATGTCACGCTATGGTTTTACTAATTTCTGATTGGTCGATTTACTTAATTCATAGTAAATCGATCCTTTGTCAGAAAAATACGAATAAATAGTCGATGGAAAGGATTTTTAATGTAGAAACTGATTTTATGATTTTTGAGGCCTGATTCTCAAGGGTTTTCCGAAGTTTTCTTTGATTGGCATTTTAGTGTGTTAAATGTTTTAAAATACATAATTAATTCATTTTAACTCTGTTTTATATAATAAAATATGTTTTCTTAATCAGGAGATTATGAGTAATTGTTTGGACTTGGTTTTGAACTCTAAATCATAGTTTTGTAAAATTAGGGTTTTTCTTATGATTTATGTCTTTATATATATTAATACATGTGTTATGTTTATAACTAGGATATATGGATGGTTTGCTATCTGTTTGGTGGATATGATGGTAATGTATTTAATCTAAGGTATGTGAAACTTATTATGTATGTGCCCCTATTTGAGTATGTGAAAACCTATTTGGGTATGTGAGCCCTATTTTGTATGTGAAAACCTATTTGAGTATGCAAACAACTATGATGAATGTGTGGAATATATAATGTGCAATACACCTACTCTCAGTTGGGCTTTTATCCAACCCCACTCATTATTGTGCTAGCCTGATTATCCCTCTAATTGCATTTATTGGCTCTTTACTTATTTTATGCTTCTAATGCCATTGTGTCTCATTCATTTGGATCATGTTAAACTTGCTATATGTTGCCTCCTTTACTTGGAAATGATTTAATCTTGTTGTTGCCTATGTGGCTCATTCTTTTGGAATTATTTGGAACATTGTATAATGTTGATGCTCGTTGACTATTCTTGGAACCCTTGGATATGGTTGTGACCTATGATGGTCTTATTATTTATTTGGGTTTTATTCCCAATGCTATGTTGCATCTTGTTATACTTTTCACTATGCTGCCAAGTGAATGTTTATGCATGATATAGTTATTGGCAAATTGACAATGTAGTGTACATGAGTACAAACCACCCACAGGGCACTGAGGTTTTAGTCGTCCTGCCGGGCACTGGGGTTTTAGTCCCCCTGCCATTTTATATATTAGGCACTGGGGTTTTATTCCCCCTGCCACTTTTTAGGCACTGGGGTTTTAGTCCCCCTGCCATTGGTGAGGTCCGGTAGGTGCCTCACCCTACATTGAGAGGACGTTGAGTCATAATTTATATTAATGCAATTGTGATATTTTGTTGATATTTAAATGTGGCAGTTTTTCTCTCTCATATTCAAATATTTGTCTCATTTCTTTTGAAATCACTTCTCGTGGAGAATCTTTTATATTGCAAAGCTTTTTATTATTATTTGTCCTATTCCTTTTTATTAACACATACCTTGTTTTATCCCTCTCTTGCTGGATGACCCCAACCATCCAGGTTAGGATCAGAGTGCACAGTGGAAGCTTGGTGGACCTAAAGCTAAGGATAGGATAAGAGGAAAGGAATATATAGCTTGAGTGATCATGTTTGCTTTTATGTTATATAGTTGTTTGCTTGGAGACAATGTTGTATTAGTCTAGTCTTCCTCTACCTAGATCCTTGTTCTTGTATAAAGATGTACTTCCTTTATGGAAAAATTTGTAATGTACTCTTTATACATTTTGAATGAAGTCAAGATTTAATTCTTCCGCTGCTATCCAATTGATGATTTGTTTATCATGATTTTTAGTAGAGACTATGGGTCTTTACAGGAACCTCTTGCTCTTTTGGACTTTTTTTCTGTTGTTCTTAAATGACATGTAATGCATAGAAAAGAGCTAATGGGTAGCATTAGAAACAACACCAAAACATACTGGGGATTTTATAGATAACCCCCTTTGTACAGGGTCAGTTTGATCCTTGTCTATAAGTTTGGTTGGGGTGTTGTAGTTTTATACAACATCCTTTGGAATATGTTTACCTTACTCCAAAAAAAAACAACCTCACAACTTGGATGTTAGTCTATCATCCATATTGTAGTTGATCAATGATGAAAAGAAAGATGCAATTATCTTAGGCTATTGACAATGTTACACATGGGTGAATTTGCATGTCCTTTCATTTCTCCTTTAACTCTCCCCAAGTCTTTGAAGATGACTTTATCCTCTAACTTTGTATCTTCTTTTAATTCCAAGGGATTCCTAGAAATGGATGAAGTTGGGAGTCTTCTTCATTGTCCATTTGAGATAAGAATAAGGCTACATTGGAAACATGATTTGACAGAGAAGATAACAACCTTTTGTCCAGTTACACTATAAAAGGTCTATTTGATCTCTTGTATTTCTTGATCGACAAAAAGTGATGAGTGTCATGGTACAATTTTGGAATACACATCCTTTGGTTTTTTATTTGGTCAAACTTATCAGACAACAACACTAAAAGAAATGTTGTATATTATGTGTCGTCCATAGATGACATGCAGACTTCTCAATGTTGTCATGACTCCCCTATACATCTTACAAATCAAATTTTGGGTGTAAGAAAGACTGTGGATTTTTATTAATTAGGAGGAATAAAATATATGGTGAAACTACCAAGGTTGTGGGACTTATTTAGATTAGAGAAGTGTCCCTTGGACTTTTACACTTGAGAGATCACCTAGAAGCATCTTTAATCATGTTATTTAGGAATACATTATTTTACTGCACAAGGGATAAAGCGTGCCCACATGTGTTTCTAGTTGAGAAGGTTTTCATATGAGGCACAAGTATCTTTACTTTAACATGATTCAAATTGTTCTAGTGCTTGACCATTGTGAAGAACAACAATTACATAGAGGGTATATCCATCCATATGTTTTAGGTTGTCTTGTCATGCACCTTGGTTATTCTATGTTCACTCTACCTCTGGTTAGCGATATGATTGAATTTTGTTTATATTGTGACTCTTAATAGACTGTTGGCATTGTGCTTCCTAGAGATCTGGATCATTTGGCACACTGATTGGCATCTTTGATTGATTAGGACATTTTCTAGCACCGGGTGGTATCATGTGGAAGCATAGAGTCACACGCATTGGCGACAGAATGATATCACAACCATATCATACTTATAGGACATAGCATGTAGTCTATTGGTTGGTGATGTTCCTCCTATAGGGGTTAAGTGGACTTTGGCTCATTAATTTATTTTTAAAATAAGTTGGTGAGATTCTCCAATCAACCAAGCAGTCATACTTTAGGATCTTCAACAAACACTACTACATAAAAGCCTTTTAGCGTCGGTTATTTAAGCGCTTTAGTGTCGGTTTCAAAGCGACACCCAAGTGGGCGCCGCTAAAGGGGGACACCTTCGGCGTCGGTTTCCAACCGACGCCAAAATGTTTTCTTCCACCGAAAATGCACCAGCAAAGGGACTATAGGCGTCAGTTTTTTAGTAAAAACCGACGCCCAAACTCTTCCCGCCACCGAAAACGCGCCAGCAAAGGGACTATAGGCATCAGTTGTTTACTAAAGAACTGACGCCAAAACTCTTCCCGCCACCAAAAATACGCTAGCAAAGGGATTATAGGCGTCGGTTTTCTAAAAGAAACCGACGCCACATATGATGAAAAGACGTCGGTTTTTAACAGTAACCGACGTCATATCCCCTAACAACACGGTCAAATAGATGTCGGTTTTAAGTGAAAAACCGCCGCGGTATGTCTTTGGTGTCGGTTTCCTTCAAATAACCGACGCCTATGTTATGATTTTTTTTTTCTAATCAGTTTGCAGGCTTGCTATGGCTGGTCGCAGGATGCAGAAACCTGCAGTTCAGTAGAATTGAACTGTAGGTTTACGACATCCATTGATATCAGCCAACAACAAGCCACAAACCTGCAAAATTAACATGATGGACAATGTTATATATATTTGATTCACACTCATGTATAAGAACATTTAATTCATATTATTTTTTCATCACACGCATGTAGAAACCAGTAGCAACCTATAGTTCCATTTATTTCATCTCTTTTCATATTCAGATACATGTAGAAACATTCATGTATTGATGATTTTCACACACATATGAAAATTCATAAAAATTCATTCACATTCACACAAAATTAATTATGAGAACAAAGTTATTCTTTATTCATCATTGTCATCATTGTCAACAAAATTATATTTAAAAATTCCCACTCTTTGCATGGCTTTTGCCCAATCTTCTCTTACAACATCTAATTCATCTCTCGTATAGGGAGCATGTACATCGAAACGCTTTGCACCTATGTTGAAGTCCTCAATTTTAAAGACCTACAAAGAGAATGACGTATATACATAATTATAATAATATATAATAAGATTCATATATTTCATATTATCTAACGAGACTATGTATAATACCTATTGTATGTTATCGATTTCCAATACGACATGTTTGATGATTAGGTCCATAAATCACATCACATAGTAGGCACATGCCCATCCATTGTCTTGTGTAGCACACTATAAATTGAAATATACAAAATATTCAAAAATACAAATAAGCACAGTTCACATAAATAATATATACATTGGAGTCAGGAAATTACTTTCTCATTCTCCCAAATGAGTGTCAGATTTTTTTCCTGGGGACCTTTCCTCTAGCTTTTTTTTACTCTTGTAAAGCCCTATATATGTTAATGTAACACATTAAATTGCATAATTAAATAATAATGAAATAACACATGTTAACAGATATAAAAACATAAAATATTTCTCGCGACAATAATGGCCTTTTAATTGCATGTCCATATAATACATCCAACTCACTCCCCGCAGGATCTAGATAATAGACGGTGAATGTCTTGGGGACAATAACTAATAACTCCTAATGCTTAGCACTACAGGTAAGAAAGTAGAAAATTAATAACTCAATATCCGTAATAAAAATGTAATTTGCTTAAGTCCAAATTACAAGCAAAGTAAACTTACTCAATATTGAATGGAGCTATTATCACCGTCTTATTATTTTTACCAAAATATTCAAAAGCATCACAACAGTATGAAGTAACTAAATACGGGTCTGTATCTACAAGACTAATCAAAGATAGAACCAAAAATCCCACATGGGAAAACCCAAAATCTGTACATGTCTTGTGTAAGTGGCTGCAAAACATGTATGACATATGCATTAATATATAAGAAACCAGATTGTCGTATATAAAATAAGGTATATCGATGTATAAACCAGATTTCCATATGCATTAATCTCACCATTCATAACTAAACAACTCCAAAATATCTTGTATAAATATGTTGTTTCTGAATGTTTGACCTACATTAATACGTATCCAGAACTTCTATTACGTATGCATTAATACGTATGCTAAACTTGTATAAATAGATTGTTATCGTATGATTTACCTACATCATTCTCCAGAATAGTAACATTTATAGGGCAATTTGGATTATGCTCGCCAATCCATACTGCCACACTCCTACAATTAGGACCTATCGAGGTGTGTAGGTCCCCTGGAAGCCAACTTGGTAGTCAAGGAGGTGGAGGCCGAAATGTAGCGGGACTCGTCTTTTTGACCTATATATATAATTTCATATCAATTGACTCATATATATATACACACTAACAAATTAAATTAATGAAAATTTATCATACAATATCAGTATAGAGGACATCCGCTTCGGGTCATAGTATCACTCCGCCTACTGCCTCATCAAGTGTTTCAGCATCTGGGTGTGCATGAGGTAGTACAAGATTCATCCAGCTAGGGAGTACATGTATCAGGCTCACATGTACCATGCTATCTGGTACTGGACTCCCATAAAACATGCACCCTTTAAGGGGTGGGTAAGCCGATGCCTCTGCAACGATATATCCTTCACTTTTTAGTTGGCATGGCTTCAACCCCTACAAATTTACGTAAAGAATGTTATATGCATATATACACAAACATATCATCTTGAACATACTAGCTATTATATATGCCATAAAAATACTTACAGAGGACGTGCTAGGTTGTGGGTCTATAGGATTACTCCCAACCTCTGCAGTACCAGCAATAGGAGAAGAGAGGTTCGCCACATGTACTGTTTGAGTGGCAGTCTGAGACGCCTGCCACTTGTTAATTGCTTCATGGAGTCTTTTATCAATTACTTCCTCGACTCTCCTATCAATTAAGGAATCTACCTATACATGGATAAAAGAAATGCTAGTTTCTGATTATTAAATTCCCTTTCGCAATAACGTTCTTAAATAAGAATAAGTTACCTCAGCTTGTGAAAGTCCCACTTTTGGGACAGGTTTGAGCTGGGATGGCCCAAAGAATGCTTTGATGCCCACACCAGCGCCTGCACCCCTTACACGTCCAGGATGCTCTAGGTTACCCAGATCAACTGTCAGTTCATCCCTTGTGCCCTGAGGGATGAACTTGCCTTCCTTCCTCTGCTCGTGCAGCTCCCGCTAATCACCATCAACAAAAATTCGTAAGTAAACATAACAATAATCAATATCGATAGATTGCTCTAAGAGTTGATTTTTACCATTTTTGCAGCCGCCTCAGTGTTTGCGGGCTTCGGTATCTCTCCCTTCTTGTTTTGCCTCCCAACTATCCACTCTGCAGTCTCCTGAGTAGCAGTAGGCTGAGTAGACTCAGCCTGTAGTCTTTGGCGAACGCCTGCATATCGTCTTGGACCCAGTGTGTGGTCGTGCACATTCAGTGCACTCCTTACTCATTGAGCATCACTGATAGCCTAGTTAGTTAGTGTGGCAACACATTACACTATCACACAGATAGCGAGGTGTTACGCATAAACGTGCGGAAATCACCATAACCACAGATTACCAAAAACACGGGTTAATTAAAACCGATTGTGGAAAGCGGAATAACTGAGAAACTATTACATTTAGGTCCTCATCCTATAGGAAAACAAGTTATATAGACATTTACAAGTCTTGATACGTGCCCACAACTTAGAAGAACAGCTATCTAGCCATCACATGAGTTCATCACCTGTTTATACATACAGAACGGCCCACAACCGACCAGAAGCAGGATATACAAAACATCAACAGTTATACAACATGAAACAACGTCAAAACACCTCCACAGACCTGAGGGTACAGGGATGACTCTAGGACTCTACTACAAACAACCAAAATAGCAGTGTATGCATCGCTTGCCTTCTACTGCTCGTCTTGCTGCTCGGCCGCAACACTGTGACCACCACCACGTCTAGCTCGAACACCTAAAAAGGGTGTAAACCAGCGGTGTGAGACACACAGTCCCAGCAAGAAACATAATTCCCTGCCAAAACTACAAAACCTCAGAATGATGAAAGCAAAAGCAGTAGATAACTGATGAAAGGTATAATAAGAGCACTTTATAAAGTGAAGCTATTCATACCATCAAGCTTACCAGATGTACGGAAGGCATATCACCAAAGTATTTCTTTATGGAACATGATTAACAAGATAAGATTTATAAGATCTTACTGCATAACATGAGGAACGTATAAGTAACTGCAAGCATAACAAGATTAACTATGCAAGCAAGGCCTCAACCAATGTTCCGTGTTTTGCCTTAAGCAGTAAATATTATACGGCTGGATTACATATTATTATGCCCTGAGGAAGTGAGCCGTACCGCTCAAATCCAACCTTCAGTTGCGAAACCCAAGCCGGTGCCATACAAGGTCAATGGAAGAGTCAGACTCCACGACCTCCCACCTCATGGTCAGTGCACGAGTACAACACAAGTAGGACCGTAGTCTCATGCTTAAGTGGCCTCAGCCACAGGGTTAGGCTACCCTCTGCCTAGCCCTCCTCGGTACAGGTATCAGTGCTAGTGAAACTGAGCCACGATCCTATTCACCGTGCTCTGAGCCATGAATGCATTCATGCTCCCATATCACATATCCTGAGCCATGGGCCTGTTCACCATGCTCTTCACATATTGAGCTACGGACCTGAATCCGCACTCTGGAGTCTACAACCAAAGTTGCACTCATACCTCCTCATTTTCGGCTAGGAGAAACCACACATATTCAATAATATGTGCTTCCAGGTTAACCCACAGGAGAACCTGTTTCACCATCACCAGCTCCTGACGATGATGGATCTATAGCCAGGGAAACTACATGATATATTCCACTTGTGATTAATTAGTATCTTTTATGTGGATTGCAAGATTCATCCAAGCTGTATAACATATAACAAGAATAACAACATGAAATTCAATATTATGCTTTTATTATAATCAACATCATCCTGATCCATCACAAGGATCCAACATTACATGTTATCACTTGGCCTCTTGCCAATCATCTAGATCCATCTCAAGGATCATCACATTACCATGGGATCTCAATTACTTATCACATAGTGCCAGTGCCTCTCAAGGCATTCTCATCAACTTAGGCACCAAGATCAGGTCCTCAGACCCATACACATCATGTATGTTATCTCATCATCAAGAGTAATTATCAAAGTAGTGTTACTCAAACATATATATACCTCATAGCCCTTTACCCGTCTATGCATCACCTGCATGTTTAGTATGTACAATCATCATGGATTAATAGGAAGATCATATTATCAACATAGAGCAACATTCATGATTATATATGTTATCATTCATGCCTCAACCTGTGACCATTGACATAGGTCCTATCATCTTGCAAGGCTTCTTACATGCTTATCATTTCTTTATTATACAGATGTTTCAAGATGATCATAAACATAGGTACTATCATGGCAAGATACATAGATGTAATCTACTATCACAATTACCATCAAGCATGTCAAGAGTTACTATCAAAACCAACTTGACTCATGAACAAGAGCTAGCACATAGGTTTCCATAAGAGATAAGACCCTCACTAGAAGTGCCCACTACTCTCACAAGAAGTGTGACGGGTAGAGAACCCTCACTAGAGGTGGTATCAGGCAGGGTACTCTCCCTTATCGTCCATCACTCAAACGCATACCAGCACATATCGGACAAGCATAACCGCAAAGATGTACCATGCAACATTGTGTTGTATAGCAGGGTCTATCGTGCAACTGAGCCCAAGGGGCGTGTCGTGCAAGGTGTATTGTGCACCATGTCATGCAATGCTCCGTCGGGCATCAAGGATAATGGGCAACCAAGCATGCAACTAGCCAAAGAAGCGTGTCATGCAACGGTGTGTTGTGCCTCATGGCATATCGGTCAGCACATGTATCGGGTGCTAAGGTGTTGTGCAACACCCATCAAGTGTTGTGCTGTTGGCCGACACACACAAAGATAAGGCCAAAGGGTGACACCCACCACAGACTAGCTAGCAACGCTCCACCACAACAAGGCATAACGATACCAAACCATCACATAGGCTAAGTGTATCGGGCAGGTTGCTCATCAAGGTGTGATGCTCGACACACACGTAAGGCAGGGACCAAGTGCAACGCCCGACACAGCCACAACATGTGTCATCCAAGGCTCAAGATCAAGATGAATATCAGGGCACCAAAACCCTAGTGGATCAAGAAGATGGCTCACCTCTCAACAACTAAGAGAGAGGGGTCTTGCACATCACTTATCACCAATCGGGCAACACAAGGAACAACCCTAACAAGGTTTACAACCACCACAAAGCTCACCTTTCAAGTCCATGGTGAGAGGAGGGTGTTACTAAAGCAACTAGAACACGAGATCACCTCTCAACTTAAACGAGAGAGGGGTATTGCCCATATTACTAGCACTCAAGCTCACTCCTCTAGACCAAGGAGAGAAAGGAGTGTTGCCCACCAAGAACCCTAGGACATGGTTCGGCCAACAAGAAGCAACTAAGCAAGGAACTAAAACTAGCAACGTGGATAGCCAACATGATCATAAGCAACATACAAGAACATAGAAGATGGTAATGTAGTTAGGGTTAGGAGTTATGTAACTCGCCTTAAGCAAGCTCCAAGCTCCTAGCTCCAAGCTCCAAGGAAGAAGAGCAAGGCACTCTAGGGTTCGACCACCACTAGAGGGAGAAGGAGACTCTAAGGAAGGATCAGACACCAAGCTTGCAAGAGAAGAGGGTGTCGTACACCAAGGGAGAGGGAGACTAAGGAACTAAAAGGGATACTTAGCAAGGGAAAGGAAACACATATATAGAAGGGTTTGGAGGAGAAACCAAGGTAAAACAAAGCAAGGTGTTGCCCACCTAGGGAAACTTGTCCAAGAGCATTGCTACCACTCTATCATGCCCTAAACACATGTCCAAGGCCATTGCCACATGCAAGCTTCAAGCACCAAGTGTCCACTAGTGGTGACACAAACGAGGTCAAAGAAGGTCAAAGGGGTCCATGGGCGACACACCCTGGGCGACACAAGCATGCTCTTGCCCGACACAAGGTCCAAAGGGGGAAAAGGCAACACACCACAAGGCCCAACAAGCTCAACCAAGCAACGAGCCCAACCCTTCCTCTCAACACTAGAGGAAGCAAAGAGAGGGAGGAACACCTCACAAGGTGGCAAACTTGCCCACAAACCCTTGACTTGGGGTTAATTACAAGTAGCACCTCCAACTCTCAACAAAGCACCATCAAACCCTAATCACCACTAAAGGTGATTCGCAAGCAACTAAGCATCAGGGTTAAGCAAAGCAAATAGGATAAGCCCTAAACGGAGATCATGGTCCTTACAAGCTAACCCCCTACGAAGGGATTTCGTCCCAGAAATCTGAAGAGAAAAGCGAGGGATACTTCCTTCTCATCTCTTCCTCAAGCTCCCATGTGGCTTCCTAAGCACCATGATGATGCCAAAGAACCTTCACAAGAACCAGGTCCTTCCTCTTCAGCTTCTTAACCCTTCTATCAAGGATCGCCACAGGACCTTCCTCATAGGTCACATCTTCATCAAGCTCAACCTCGACCGGATGTATCACTATTCCCGAATCTGGATGGCTTTTCTTCAACATACTAACATGGAACACTGGATGTAACCTGTGCAACTCTGGCGGTAGCTCTAACTCGTAAGCTACCTTTCCCATACGTGCTATGATCGGGTATGGCCCCATATATCTGGGTGCTAACTTACCCTTCCGGCTAAACCTTAGCACACCTTTCCATGGCGAGACTTTAAGATACACTTTGTCTCCTACCTCAAACTCCAAATGTCGTCGACGATTGTCTGCGTAAGACTTCTGCCTGTCCTGTGCCGCTTTCAACTGTTGTTGTATCACTTTGATATTTTCTGTCGTCTGTTGTACTAACTCAAGACCCAAGAGCTGATATTCACCAGACTCGTACCAACACAAAGGAGATCTGGACTTCCTGCCATACAAGGCGTCATAAGGAGCCATGTCAATGCTCTACTGATAACTATTGTTGTAAGCAAACTCTATCAAACTGAGATGTTCATCCCAACTGCCTAGGAATTGCAAAACACAAGCTTGAAGGAGATCCTCCAAAGTCTAAATAGTCCTCTCAGACTGTCCATCTGTATGTGGATGGAAAGCGGTACTGAATCTCAACTACGTTCCCAACGCTTTGTGCAACTGTTCCCAGAAACAACTCGTGAGTTGAGGACCTCTGTTAGAAACTATCGTCGCTGGCACACCGTGCAAACGTACTATCTCATCCACATATACTCGAGCGAGCTTCTCAGCTGTATACGTTGTCTTCACAAGTATGAAATGGGCAGACTTCGTCAATCTTTCCACTATTACCCAAATGGAATCATGATTCCTAGTTGTCCTGGGTAGACCAACTACGAAATCCATGGTTATATGATCCCATTTCCACTGCGGTATTGACAGGGGTTGTAACGTACCTGCCGACTTTTGATGCTCAACCTTGACTTGCTGACAAACCGCACACCTAGCCACGAACTCAACTACATCCCTCTTCAACCCGGGCCACCAATACAAGTCCTTCAGACTACGATACATCTTGGTGACTCCTGGATGCATAGCATACATCGACGTGTGTGCTTCCTCGAGAACTAACTTCCTCAGATCATCAGCATTGGGGACCACCATCCTATCACGATAGCAAACTAGTCCATCATCGGACTCATGGAACCCATTACACTTTTCGCTGCCGAACTCTGATCTGATCAAATGTACTGTATCATCTGTTTGTTGTGCATCTTTGATCTGCTGTCTCAGTGTAGGAATAACTTGCATCTGTGCTAAGAGTCCATCTAACAAGGAAACTTCCATCTGCACATTCATCTACCGCAAGGAAACAAACATATCCCGTCTATGGCATACCAGGGAACTCAACTGTGCCTTCTTTGAAGGAAAAGAAGAAGACTTTCGGCTAAGCGCATCAGCTACTACATTCGCCTTACCAGAATGATACTCGATGGTGTAGTTGTAATCATTGATTAACTCCATCCATCGACAGTGTCGCATGTTTAACTCATGATGCGAAAAGATATACTTCAGATTCTTATGATCCGTAAAGATCTGACACACTTCCCCATAAAGATAGTGTCTCCAAATCTTTAACACATGAACCACTACTGCCAACTCCAAATCATGAGTCGGATAGTTCTCCTCGTGTTTCTTAAGCTATCATGAAACAAAAGAAACCACATGATCTTCATGCATCAGCACACAACCTAATCCTTTCTTGGAAGCATCGCAGAAAACAACGTAGCCCTTTCCAAGCTCTGCAACACTAGCACTGGAGCACTAGTCAGCTTTTCCTTCAAACTTTGGAAAGATTTCTGACAACGATCATCCCAGACAAAAGGTACATCCTTCCTAGTCAACTTTTTCATTGGCAACGCAATCGCACTGAAGTCCTTGATAAACCTCTGATAGTATCCTGCCAAACCCAGGAAACTACGAACTTCTGTCGGCGTCTTCAGCTGTTCCCACTCTGCAATGGACTCCACCTTCTTCGGGTCCACTTTGACTCCTTCTGCTGATATCACATGACCCAAGAAAGTCACTTCTTCTAACCAGAACTCACACTTACTAAACTTGGCGTACAACTGGTGTTAGCGAAGAAGAGTCAACGCTAGTCGAAGATGTCGCTCATGCTCTTGCCTGTCCTGACTATAGATCAAGATGTCATCTATAAAAACTACAACAAACTGCTCTAAGAATGGACGGAACACTCTGTTCATCAAGTCCATGAAAGTAGCAGGTGCATTGGTTAGCCCAAACGGCATAACCACAAACTCGAAGTGACCATACCTCGTCCTAAAAGCTGACTTTGGTATGTCATCCGCCTTAATCCTCAATTGATGATATCCGGACCGTAGATCAATATTTGAAAACACTGTAGCACAACGCAACTGATCGAACAGACCATCTATCCTCGGTAACGGGTACTTGTTCTTGATCGTGACTTTGTTCAACTGTCGGTAATCTATACATAACCGCATCGATCCGTCCTTCTTCTTAATGAACAACACTGGAGCACCCCAAGGTGATGTACTCGGTCGAATGAAACCTTTCTCCAACAAATCTTGTAACTGCTTCTTAAGCTCTGCCATCTCTACTGGATCCATCCTATACGGTGTCTGTGTAGTTGGCTGCGTTCCCGGAACCAGATTAATTTCAAAATCAATCTCTCGGGGTGGAGGAACACCAGGGAACTCATCAGGAAACACATCCGCAAACTCTCGGACAACCGACACCTCCTCCAGGCTAGGACCTTTTGCCTTGGTATCTACAACGGTATTCACAACGTGAGCTAGGAACGCCTCACATCCTTGTCGTAGCAACTTCTCTACCACCATAGCTGATACCAGACATGTCGGAAGAATCTTCCTATCTCATTGGAAGATCCACTTCTCTCCATCATCGTCAAACACTGCCTGCTTGGAACCACAATCCAAAACAACCTTATACTTCTCTAAGGTATCCATCCCAAGGATAACATCAAAACCATGCATATCAAGTGGTATAAGATCCACTTGTATGAGATGTCCCGAAAAAGATAAGATACAAGATGGACACTCTTCTCGAAGCATCGACGAACCATCATGAGGGGTTTCTAACAACAAGCTATCTTTCTTACAGCTAACAGGTAAACGAAAGTTTTCAAGCATACTATAGGCGATAAAAGAGTGTGTAGCACCCGGGTCAACCAGAACAAATATAAAGCAAGAAGAAGACATATCAGAACACTCCATCTGACCTGTCACCACTCACGGGTTGACTATCGCCTCCGGCTGACTCATAGCATAGAATCGAGCCGTTGCTTGCTATCCACGACCTCTGCTTCCTTGAGCAGATGATCCTGCTTGCAACGCTTGACCGCATCCTCGCCCTCTACTACTACTGGGCTGCTGTCTATCTGACCCTTGCTGATTCTGCCTCGACTGCTATGTCACTTCAACATCTCTGTTTGGGCAATTTGACCTCCAATGTCCGATCTAACCACACAGATGGCATGACTGGTCTCGCTGTTGTGGCCTAGATGGCCCTGTCACTGCCAAAAAAGCTGTACTATGTGCCTTAGATGATGAGGAAACATATCCTATTCCCTTACTTGGAGACTACTGCGATGGTACACTGGAACCTCTCATCACTGACGGTGGTGAAAACCTTGGCTTCTTGAAGCCACCAAACCTCTGTCCCTGGAACTGAGCAAGCCTCTTCTTAGATATGGATTCTCTTTTCTCCCTTACCAACCGTTTGATCCTCTGGACAGATTCCACAAACGTAGAAAACCGCTCTCGGTTCTCCAACGCAGAAGCAGGTGTTGTTAGCTCAACACTCAAACCTTTCTCAAAACATCTGATCCATTCTTCATCTATCGCTGCCATGTGAGGACAAAACCTCAACAGATCCATGAACTTGGCTTCATACTCGGTGATGTTCATTGTTCCTTGGCACAGACGCTCGAACTGACTGATCTTCTCATCCAGATACGTCTTCGGAAAGTATCTGCTGACGAACTCGTGTCGGAAAACCTCCCAACCGATCACTTCACCAGGTCGCTTCTCCTCCTCGATGGTCTACCAGTGACCAGCGCTACCCTTCAGAAGGTAGACAACGTGCTTTACTTTGTCTACTTCAGGGATGTCGAGGATCCGGAAAGCCTTCTCAAGACTTGTCAGCCATAGATCTGCATCTGCTGGATCAGCCATTCCAGCATAATCTGAAGCTCCGACTCAGCGAATCCGCTCAAAGGTCTTCCCAATACTCAATGTTTCACCATGGGGAGCATGTGCTCTCTGCGGAGGAACTGGCAATATTTCTACCCAATATAAGTTGTTGATAGACAGGATGTTCAAGAATGGCTGGGTCAGGTTGGGGGACCTCAGGCACCCGATCTTCATGTGCCTATCCTATAGCTCCATCAACTGATGCAACATCGCTGTTCTCAGCAGCATGTTCTTCATTGTTTCTAGACATCTTGGCTTTTCTTCCGCTGATGGCAGAAGATGATTCTAAGAAAATTTGGAAAACTCACAAGAACAGACACAACCTAGTCCTAAATCCCTATAGACTCAGCGAACCTAGAGCTCTGATACCAAACTTGTGGCAACACATCCCACTATCACACAGACAGTGAGGTGTTACGCGAAAACGTGCGGAAATCACCATAACCATAGATTACCAAAAACACGGGTTAATTAAAACCGATTGTAGAAAGCGGAATAACTGAGAAACTATTATATTTAGGTCCTCATCATGTAGGGAAACAGGTTATATAGACATTTACAAGTCTTGATATGTGCCCACAACTTAGAAGTATAGCTGTCTAGCCATCACATGAGTTCATCACCTATTTATACACACAGAACGGCCCACAACCGGCCACTAGTAGGATATACAAAACATCAACAGCTATACAACGTGAAACAACGTCAAAACACCTCCAAGGACCTGAGGGTACAGGGATGACTCTAGGACTCTACTACAAACAACCAAAATAGTAGTGTATCCATCGCTTGCCTTCTACTGCTCGTCTTGCTGCTCGGCCGCAACCCCGTGACCACCACCACGTCTAGCTCGAACACCTAAAAAGGGTGTAAACCAGCGGTGTGAGACACACAGTCCCAACGAGAAACATAACAACCCGCCAAAACTACAAAACCTCAGAAAGATGAAAGCAAAAGCAGTAGATAACTGATGAAAGGTATAATAAGAGCAGTTTATAAAGTGAAGCTATTCATACCATCAAGCTTACCAGATGTACGGAAGGCATATCACCAAAGTATTTCTTTATAGAACATGATTAACAAGATAAGATTTATAAGATCTTACTGCATAACATGAAGAACGCATAAGTAACTGCAAGCATAATAAGATTAACTACGCAAGCAAGGCCTCAACCAATTTCCGTGTTTTTCCTTAAACAATAAATATTATACGGCTGGATTACGTATTATTATTCCTTGAGGAAGTGAGCCGTACCGCTCAAATACAACCTTCGGTTGCGAAACCCAAGCCGGTGCCATACAAGGTCAATGGAAGAGTCAGACTCCATGACCTCCCACCTCATGGTCTGTGTACGAGTACAACACAAGAAGGACCACAGTCTCATGCTTAAGTGGCCTCAGCCACAGGGTCAGGCTATCCTCTGCCTAGCCCGCCTCGGTACATGTATCAGTGCTAGTGAAACTGAGCCACGGGCCTATTCACCGTGCTCTGAGCCATGAACACATTCATGCTCCCATAGCACATATCCTGAGCCATGGGCCTATTCACCATGCTCTTCACATATTGATCTACAGACCTGAATCCGCACTCTGGAGTCTACAATCGAAGTTGCACTCATACCTCCTCATTTTCGGCTAGGAGAAACCACACATATTCAATAATATGCACTTCCAGGTTAACCCGCAGGAGAACCTGTTTCACCATCACCAGCTCCTGACGATGATGGATCTATGGCCAGGGCAACTACATGATATATTCCACTTGTGATTAATTAGTATCTTTTATGTGGATTGCAAGATTCATCCAAGCTATATAACATATAACAAGAATAACAACATGAAATTCAATATTATGCTTTTATTATAATCAACATCATCCTGATCCATCACAAGGATCCAACATTACATGTTATCACTTGGCCTCTTGCCAATCATCTAGATCCATCTCAAGGATCATCACATTACGTACCATGCGATCTCAATCCCTTATCACATAGTGCCAGTGCCTCTCAAAGCATTCTCATCAACTTAGGCACCAAGATCAGGTCCTCAGGCCCATACACATCATGTATGTTATCTCATCATCAAGAGTAATTATCAAAGCAGTGTTACTCAAACATATATATATATATATATATATATATATATATATATATACCTCATAGCCCTTTACCTGGCTATGCATCACCTGCATGTTTAGTATGTACAATCATCATGGATTAATAGGAAGATCATATTCTCAACATAGAGCAACATTGATTATTATATATGTTATCATTCATGCCTCAACCTGTGACCATTGATATAGGTCATATCATCTTGCAAGGCTTCTTACATGCTTATCATTTCTTTATTATACAGATGTTTCAAGATGATCATAAACACATGTACTATCATGGCAAGATACATAGATGTAATCTACTATCACAATTACCATCAAGCATGTCAAGAGTTACTATCAAAACCAACTTGATTCATGAATAAGAGCTAGCGCATAGGTTTCCATAAGAGACAAGACCCTCACTAGAAGTGTCCACTACCCTCATAAGAAGTGTGACGGGTAGGGCACCCTCACTAGAGGTGGTATCGGGCAGGGTACTCTCCCTTATCGTCCATCACTCAAACGCATACCAGCACGTATTGGCCAAGCATAACCGCAAAGGTGTACCATGCAACGCTGTGTTGTGCAGCAGGGTCTATCGTGCAACTGAGACCAAGGGGCGTGTCGTGCAAGGTGTATCGTGAACCATGTCGTGCAACACTCCGTCAGGCATCAAGGATAATGGGCAACCAAGCGTGCAACTAGCCAAAGAAGTGTGTAATGCAATGGTGTGTCGTGCCTCATGGCATATCGGTCAGCACATGTATCAGGTGCTAAGGTGTTGTGCAACGCCCATCAAGTGTCGTGCTGTGGTCGACACACATAGAGCTAAGGCCAAAGGGCGACGCCCACCACAGACTAGCTAGCAACGCTCCACCACAACAAGGCATAACGATACCAAACCATCACATAGGCTAAGTGTATCAGGCAGGTTGGTCATCAAGGTGTGATGCCCGACACACACTCAAGGCAGGGACCAAGTGCAACGCCCGACACAGCCACAACATGTGTCGTCCAAGGCTCAAGATCAAGATGAATATCAGACATCACCTCCCCCAAGATCATAACGATTAAGATGCAACTCCACAAGGTCGTCATCAACCTCAAGCACAAGGGCACCAAAACCCTAGTGGATCAAGAAGATGGCTCACCTCTCAACAACTAAGAGAGAGGGGTCTTGCACATCTCTTATCACCAATTGGGCAACATAAGGAACAACCCTAACAAGGTTTACAACCACCAAAAAGCTCACCTTTCAAGTCCATGGTGAGAGGAGGGTGTTACTCAAGCAACTAGAATACAAGCTCACCTCTCAACTTAAACGAGAGAGGGGTATTGTCATAACCCCAATTTTGGGTTCATTTGCTGAGAAATGTAATTTATCATATTAAAGATAAATGAACAAATAACGATGTCTTTTGATTAAATGCATGAATTTCATTACAATAGCCTTGATGATTGGTTTGTGGGCTTTATTGGCTATTGGGCCCAATAACAAAGAAATTTAATTAGTAAATGAATAATTAAGTTTTTGAGAAAAGAAAGGTGTGGAAACCTCCAGAAGGCAAGAGAATATAATCAAAAGTTGGATTTCGTGCCTCTTGAGTTCCTTGGGTTCCAATGAGTCCAAAGTTGCAAAGAGAAAGCAATAAGAAAAGAAAAGAACAATTAAGTATTTCTTTATTAAGAAAGAAATTGAAAACAATGATAAAATGTGGAAAATAAGTGGAAAGAGGTATAATTGAGTTATCCTTGATGGATTTTCGTATCCATAAGATTCCTAATGCTAAAAGGAAGCAAAATAAAGAAAATAAAACTTAAGAGAGAGACAATATGCATAAAATATGCCTTATAAGTCCTTCACTTGCATATGAAGAAAAAGGGTTTTTCCTTTTGAGTTTTGGTCTCAAATTCCATACAACGGTAGATTAAGTCATAATATACTTTCTCCTAAAATTTTATTGAAAACGGATAAACGAGGAGAGAGTTATTGATTTTATAAAAAATGAAGGGATAATCAAGTTATTATGTGATTTGAAATCAGAATGGGAAACCTTGGGCCCAGCCCAGGCATGTGTCACGCTCAGGGATGGCCATTGGATGGCGATCAGATGATTAAGGGATCATCTTCCAGCTTGAATTAGAAAAAGGAAAGAACAGCAGGACCTGCAATCTTCTCGTTTTTTTCTCCCTCTCCTCAGGCCACGATTGGGAAAAATAAGATGCCCTTTGGAATCAAGAGACAGAGTCAGACCGAACCATCCCTGGTTCCCCCTAGTTTCCATGTGTGGTTCAATTTTCCCTATTATGGCAGATAGGGTCAGATTCCATGGCTACACATGAATCAGGCGTACCTATATAAAGGGTGCTACCCTCTTCGTGATGGGGTAAAAAGTTGCGAACCAACTTGAAGGAGTTCCAGGAACTCTCCTTTGGCCCCGACTACTTTCCCCGAGAAGACTGATGTTGCTCTGTTGCTGGACGATAAGTGGCCTGTGGGGGCTCCGCCTCCCACCACCGTGAGCATCGCACATGTGCTCTTTAGGTGCGGCCAGAGAAGGTGAAGGCAGGGCTGAAGAGACCAGGGTCGTTGGTAGCATGGACGGGATAGTCAACGTTGTGGTTGACTTGTCCATGGCTGCTGCACAAAGAAGCAAAGGATCGAAGGTGGGAGACAAGAGCCAAGGAGAGTACATCTCTACCCTCGGATGGCGAACAGGAGAAAAGGGGCAGAGTAGTCTTTTTCCCCAAATAAAAGGTAATTATTTCATAATATCATAACTCATGCTAGGATGATCTGATTAAAGTGAACTTTATATGAAAATTGATCAGGAAATTGTGTAGAAGCCATTAAAAATAGACTCAGGGCCTGAAACTTCTTGAAATTAGAAAAGTATGCAAAGTCATCATCTTTAATGATTCCATCAAAGAAAAACCCTAAAGCTTAAAGATAAATGAATCAATGATAATTTCTAAATACTTAGAATTGGAAATGAACTTCCTATTAATAAAAGAGTAGTTAGGTCGAAAAGTGTGGTACTGATGTTTAATTGGCTTGATTCATGGTTCCATGTGTATGAAAGTACTTTAAATAATCTAAATATGAGAATAAATCTAGAAAGCATGAAAGTAGTGTTTTTGGCTAATTGTGGATAAATAACCTTAATATAGAAATTAGGGGTTTTGAACGAATCAAGGTAGAATTAATGATAAATAACGTTCATATGAGTATTAGAGCATAATGAACTACGAATTGATGATAGATGCACATAATGATCTTATCATGGATTAAAAGGATAAAAATAGTAGCGTTAATGTAAAAGAAGCTTAATGAAATTAATTAATGGTTAATGGTACCTTTAAATCCGAAAATAGGGTTATATGTTGTTAAGATAACCTTAATATTGATGAATAGATGAGATAATTAGGGTTTATGGGTAATGGCATAAAATTAGGGTTTAATATGGTAAAAGATGAAGGGAAACCCTAATTGCAAAATGAAACCCTAAAATGGATACGAAAACCCTAGAAAGTGAATTCAAGTCAATAAAGTAGATTCTTGATAAAGTGTGTAATAAAAAGAGTACATATTCTTTTCAGGAATTATTTGATTGTTGAATTGCTTGCTTGGATTGCTTTCTTGGTTGGATTTGCTTAATGCTTATGAAGGAGTTCCAGGAACTCTCCTTTGGCCCCGACTACTTTCCCCGAGAAGACTGCTGCTGCTCTGTTGCTGGACGATAAGTGGCCTGTGGGGGCTCCGCCTCCCACCACCGTGAGCATCGCACATGTGCTCTTTAGGTGCGGCCAGAGCAGGTGAAGGCAGGGCTGAAGAGACCAGGGTCGTTGGTAGCATGGACGGGATAGTCAACGTTGTGGTTGACTTATCCATGGCTGCTGCACAAAGAAGCAAAGGATCGAAGGTGGGAGACAAGAGCCAAGGAGAGTACATCTCTACCCTCGGATGGCGAACAGGAGAAAAGGGGCAGAGTAGTCTTTTTCCCCAAATAAAAGGTAATTATTTCCTAATATCATAACTCATGCTAGGATGATCTGATTAAAGTGAACTTTATATGAAAATTGATCAGGAAATTGTGTAGAAGCCATTAAAAATAGACTCAGGGCCTGAAACTTCTTGAAATTAGAAAAGTATGCAAAGTCATAATCTTTAATGATTCCATCAAAGCAAAACCCTAAAGCTTAAAGATAAATGAATCAATGATAATTTCTAAATACTTAGAATTGGAAATGAACTTCCTATTAATAAAAGAGTAGTTAGGTCGAAAAGTGTGGTACTGATGTTTAATTGGCTTGATTCATGGTTCCATGTGTATGAAAGTACTTTAAATAATCTAAATATGAGAATCAATCTAGAAAGCATGAAAGTAGTGTTTTTGGCTAATTGTGGATAAATAACCTTAATATAGAAATTGGGGGTTTTGAACGAATCAAGGTAGAATTAATGATAAATAACGTTCATATGAGTATTAGAGCATAATGGACTACGAATTGATGATAGATGCACATAATGATCTTGTCATGGATTAAAAGGATAAAAATAGTAGCGTTAATGTAAAAGAAGCTTAATGAAATTAATTAATGGTTAATGGTACCTTTAAATCCGAAAATAGGGTTATATGTTGTTAAGATAACCTTAATATTGAAGAATAGATGAGATAATTAGGGTTTATGGGTAATGGCATAAAATTAGGGTTTAATATGGTAAAAGATGAAGGGAAACCCTAATTGCAAAATGAAACCCTAAAATGGATACGAAAACCCTAGAAAGTGAATTCAAGTCAATAAAGTAGATTCTTGATAAAGTGTGTAATAAATAGAGTACATATTCTTTTCAGGAATTATTTGATTGTTGAATTGCTTGCTTGGATTGCTTTCTTGGTTGGATTTTCTTAATGCTTATGAAATCATCAAATCAGGTATGTGGTTACGCTTATGAATATATCGAGTTAATTTTCTAAAGTTTTCCGAAGTTTTCATCGATGACTTGGAATAAACTGTTGGATGAATTTAGTTCATGCAAACTATAATGTGGCTATGACTATCGCATAAGATATGTGCCTACTAGCTCAGATCCTGGTCCCCTCTATGGCTTAATAGTTGACCTAGTATATGGCTACCTAGGGGGTGGTCATTGAATGACTTAGTATATGGCTACCTAGAGGGTAGGAGCATCAAGTCATATTGAGTTAGATATTGGGCTACCTTTGGGTAGTTCCATGCAACTATATTACCCTATGTATTGGCTACCTGTAAGGTAGGATCATGGGGGTAAAGATCTACCTTTATAGAGGTATCATATAAGTCCACTGCAGGGACAGCACATAGTTGCATATAGGTATGGATTGCGTAGTATGGCTTAAAACATAATCTTGGCTGTTAATTGATAATTGACTGATTACTTTGTTATCATAGTTGCACGATTATTGTTTCCCCCACATACCAGCTTCTTGCTGACCGACGTTTTGTTTGTTGGCGCTTTAGGTACAATTGAAAAGAACAAATAGTAAAGTGGCATATGTAGAATTAAATGAGAATTAACATGCATAGGAGGATTAGTTAGATTAGTATCTTCATGGATAGAAGTTTAGAAATCCCAATTTTAAAAAGGTAAGCAAAGTTTTATTTTATACCAGTTTTCAGTTTTGTTGGTAAAGGTTATTAATTGTTATTGATTATTTGTTGAACCTTTGATCCGGGTTATTGGTTAACGGCTCTGACCTTTCGATCTCCCTTAATTGGGGGTTACCGAGAGATGGGGTCGTAACAATTGGTATCAAAGCATAGGTTCCTCATTTAATCTTTAATAATTATTAAATTTTACAAATTCTGTAGAACCCAAGGGAGTTATTAGAGGATTGTCCGAAAGACTGAGGTGTCTAGAAAAGGATCACGTACGGGGGCTGGCAATATTTTCCTCCACACCGCTAGTCGGAATACGAGGACTCCCGGATTGTGTGACTGACTGGCCAATGTCTTAGTATATGACTCAAAATAAGATACCTTTAGGACTCTCTCATCTTGTTCATCCCTCCTCAACTCAAATTTTGTTAAGGACCTTAAGGATTAGAGTTTTCTCTCTTCTCCTCACCCTCTTGAGGTATGGGTAAGGTTAATAAGGACTAAGGAATCCTCCACCAAATTAATGAAAAGCATGTAAATAAGATGTCATGGACATAAGCTTAATAGAGAAAGCATAACATAAAGAATAGATACATGCTTAGGTCGTATGACACGAGTTGTCATCACCATCAGGAGAAACCTTAGGATAGACCTCTTTGTCAGGAGGATGAGTAGAGAGAGTTAGTCTTGGAGGTAGAAACCTCCATTAAAAGTAGAGACCTAGCACATCCTATGAGGATGATGTTAACCCTAACCCTAAGTGAAGGTACGAGAGAGAGAGATGACATGATGAGTTACATGTCATGGTTTTCCGAGTGTTTGGATGGACACACCTTGGGATGCCATACGAGTCATGAGAAGTTAGATGACCTAGTACCTTTGACGACCCAACCCTGGAAAGGGTTGTGCATGTTAGAGTGAAGGATAGCTCCTTCATTGATGAGGTTAGTGAAGAACCTATAGAAACCCTAGGGGCTTATTCAAGTAAGGGATAGCATGAACCCAGAGTACGTCAGTGGTACGGTAGTAGGTTGAAACCCTGGCCAGAAGGGCACGATGGATGGCTTATGAGATAAGCATAAAGAGATATGGATAATCATGAGTAAACATAAGTTTAAGCATAGGCTTCACCTACGAGAGGTATGCCTGTGAGCTTGATCCTTCATGGAGATATGACCTCTAGTAGTATGACTAGATGTAGAGTTAGCTTTAGAGAGAGATAGAAGGAACAAGAAAGAAGGTTGGAAACCTAAAACCCTGAGATGTGAGGAACAGTGGGGAGACGAGAATGATGCGATCTAAGTGGATGATAGTGGTTGCCTCATGCATGATCCCTGAAGGCTGATGATATCTTGGTTGCCTTTAGAGGAACCAAACCCTAGAGAGAGGATCATGTTCTGGTACCTATGTGCCTGTGGTATAGGTGTTTACCTTCTGAGACAGGAAGAAGAGTTCCTTAGACATGGAGAGGTTTGGTAATAGGTTGTGAGGCCTTGTACCTTGTTGGTTGTCCTTTAGGAGGACTCGACCCTGATGTGTTGCTCGAGTAGAAGGATGATAGGGAGTGCATGTCATGCCTTATTCATGCTTGATTCGTGGTTAAGAGTTTGAACATGCAGTTGGACACCTAAAGGTGAACCTAGGGTTCCTAGGCCTAAGAGGGGAAGCAGTGTACCCAATGCTCATGATGAGATTTGAATCTCTATAGTTCCGAGCATGGTACTCTTCATGTGTAGAGGTAAAGGAAACCCCTTAGTTGAAGGTATGTTTGATGAACCCCTCACAACTAAGTTGGTCTAATGTTGAGGATGAGGACAAGTGTAACCTAGCATGGTTTTATAGGCGTCTGCTTGTGCCTTAGTAGCTTTCTAGGGCTTAGCATGCTCATGTGGATGCAGACCCTAAACATAAGGACAGTTGTGACCTTGTTGTCAAGAGTTGTAGTTTCCTCCCATCCTGGGAGAGGGACCCTTTTGTAGGGTGTATACCAGTTTTGTTGGTTTTGAGGTGACTTAAATAGGTCTCATAGGATCTTGAGAGGCTAAGTGAAAAGTACGTGGTATGAGAATGAAACTGTAGACCCATAGATAACCATATCTAAGTGCATGTGGATGTGTTACCATAGAGGTAACCGGTACGGGGCCTGACCAAGGAAGGCAAGTCACCATGATCCCTATGAAAGGTTGAAAGTCAGCCCATGAATGTAGAGAGAGATATGATGAAGGCTTGGGCGAGGTTCTAAGTTGAACATGTACTATAGGAGAATCCTAAGTTCATCCTAGGTTCAGGTAGGGATAAGACCGATGGAAGTAGGAGTTGCCTAATTCCCTAGTTGCACATGACAATAGGGTCGGGAGGTAACAACTATCATTGTCTAAGGGCCATGTGTTAGGAGATTGATCACCTTCATGAACTCATGGGACCCAAAGGGCAGATGAGTAGGGCACTCTCTGGATGCATAAGGGAAAAAGGATGACCCTAAAAGTGTCGGCAACCTATAAACCTAGAAGAGATGACTAAGGATTGTGTGGTGACCCAAGTAGGTTCGAGGCCAGTTTTCCATGGAAGTAACTTTGATATCATGATGGTTGTGATGTAGAGACATGAGTTGCATGTTTCAACTTAGAATCAAAGGTGTACTGGCAATGTGGGATGTATCATCTCTACTCTTGGAACAGGAAGAACTTTGTTTTTGGACGGCCGCCAAATGCTTATTTCCTCTTGTTATGGGAGGTAGAGATGGGACAGTACGCATGCCATACACCAAGGATAAAAGATGATGTAAGTTGGAATGTTACTACAAGGTATGAGGATAGAGATGATAACATACCTTTGTGGAGAAAATAATACATGGATGGTTTACAAACACTAAGAGTATTAAGGAGATCATCTTGTGAGTTGTGAGGATGTTTTATCTTGAACTAGGTGGATTTTTGCAAGTGTTACAAGGAATCACAAGGTTGAGTTTGATCACCATGAGGATGAGCTCAGAGTTTCTTGATGAAGACAAACTTAGAGTTTGAGATGAGATGATAAGTATAATACATGGAGGTGTATGTCTTCAACATTACCTGACACCTAAGGAGGTGAAGTGGTAATGGATGATCTGGTTGAGATATAGCTATCTAGTTTAGCTAGAGGCTAGAAGAAGTTGAAGTTGTTCGGCTAACCCTAAGTTTGAAAGGATATGTGTATGGCTAACACTCAGATGTAACAAATATGTTGAACAAGTTAATGGTTGTTTGGTTAGCCAACATGGGCTTTGATGCAATGAAAGGATGGTGGTAGAACCTCAGATACACTTCTTTGGATAAGAAGGTAATACAACCCTATTGAGAGTGGTTTAGGGTTTTCGAGGAATCGATCTTGAGGAATCATGACATACAGGAGATCATTGTTTTAAGATCACCAAACACCGTGATATTACAAAGATAGTAAGTGATAGTAGCACTTTGGTTGCTTGATGTGAAGTTGCTTGTAGCATGTGGTAATGTAAGCCAAGAGTGAAGGACGAAAACCAGTACCGTAGTGCTTTGACTTAGAGGTTAAAGAATCTCCGAGAGGGAATGGGAATTCATCACTACATATGTGGTGGTAAGTCTTCCCTAGACCAAAGAAGGTCAAGATGCAATATGGGTTATGGTAGATCGCCTTACCTAGATGACATGAGATAGAAAGAATGTTGTCAAGGGATAGATTTGGTTGAACTACTTAAGAGAGAAAGATGGTTCAACTACACCATGATGAGAGTTCAAAAGTTCTTGAGTATGACCTAAAGGTTCACTTCCATGAGGTGGAAGTACATACATGAAGAACTCGATGATAATATAGTTTATCACCCCGAAATAATGGTTAGTATGATCCAGACTAGAGGGTCTGATGAGAGCAAGTGTGCTTGTTCAGGGTGATACAAAGAGACAGTTCTTAAGATGTGATGTTAACCACCATAGCCTTTATCGGGATGCAAGAAGTTCTATAAGGAGGTTGTGTCGGTCACCACTTCATTATGATGATGTTGGTGAAGGAGGCCTCGCGATGGTCAGAAAAGAACCACAATGTGTGTAGATGAAGTCACTTGATCATGCAATGGCTAAGAGAGAGCCCAAGGGTGACATGAGTCATGAGCTGATGCAAAGCAGACCGACATGTAGTTCACTGTGGGAGAATATAATGTGAAAATCCGACCCCTCTGAGCTACAGTTGGGAAAGATGAGTCCCCGATATATGGGTCCATTTGAGATGGATTGGTGGAGAAGGAAGGTTGTGTCTAGACTTACCCTTCAGGATAACATGATGTATAAGGTGTTACATGAGTCCGATCTAGAGCACTATGTGAGGTACCCAAGCCATGTGCTGAGCCCTGAACCTATTCAACTGTTTGAAAGGCTAAAAAGTCCTGAGTCACCTATGAGGGTATGAAATACCAAGGTGAGAAAGAACTCAGATGGAAGAATATGAGATGACGAAGGTTCTTGGGAAGCACCATGGAAAGGGTGAAGCCACATGGGAGCCCTGATGGACATAAGAAAGGATTATCCTGTTTGTTTGCTTGCTTGATGGAATTTTGAGGACAAAATTATTATAAGAGGGGAAGGATGTTACAACCCCAATTTTGGGTTCATTTGCTGAGAAATGTAATTTCTCATATTATAGATAAATGAACAAATAACAATGACTTTTGATTGAATGCATGAATTTCATTACAATAGCCTTGATGATTGGTTTGTGGGCTTTATTGGCTATTGGGCCCAATAACAAGGAAATTCAATTAGTAAATGAATAATTAAGTTTTTGAGAAAAGAAAGGTGTGGAAACCTCTAGAAGGCAAGAGAATATAATCCAAAGTTGTATTTCGTGCCTCTTGAGTTCCTTGGGTTCCAAGGAGTCCAAAGTTGCAAAGAGAAAGCAATAAGAAAAGAAAAGAACAATTAAGTATTTCTTTATTAAGAAAGAAATTGAAAACAATGATAAAATGTGGAAAATAAGTGGAAAGAGGTATAATTGAGTTATCCTTGATGGATTTTCGTATCCATAAGATTCCTAATGCTAAAAGGAAGCAAAATAAAGAAAATAAAAATTAAGAGAGAGAAAATATGCCTTATAAGTCCTTGACTTGCATATGAAGAAAAAGGGTTTTTCCTTTTGAGTTTTGGTTTCAAATTCCAAACAACAGTAGATTAATTCATAATAGACTTTCTCCTAAAATTTTATTGAAAACGGATAAACGAGGAGAGAGTTATTGATTTTATAAAAAATGAAGGGATAATCAAGTTATTATGTGATTTGAAATCGGAATGGGAAACCTTGGGCCTAGCCCAGGCATGTGTCACGCTCAGGGATGGCCATTGGATGGTGATCGGATGATCAAGGGATCATCTTCCAGCTTGAGTTAGAAAAAGGAAAGAACAGTAGGACCTACAATCTTCTCGTGTTTTTCTCCCTCTCCTCAGGCCACGATTGGGAAAAATAAGATGCCCTTTGGAATCGGGAAACAGAGTCGGACCGAACCATCCCTGGTTCCCCCTAGTTTCCATGTGTGGGTCAATTTTCCCTATTATGGCAGGTAGGGTCAGATTCCATGGCTACACATGAATCAGGCGTACCTATATAAAGGGTGCTACCCTCTTCGTGATGGGGTAGAAAGTTGCGAACCAACTTGAAGGAGTTCTAGGAACTCTCCTTTGGCCCCGACTACTTTCCCCGAGAAGACTGCTTCTGCTCTGTTGCAGGCCGGTGAGTGGCTTGTGGGGGCACCGCCTCCCGCCACCGCGAGCATCATGTAGGTGCTCTTTAGGTTCGGCCAGAGCAGGCGAAGGCAGGGCTGAAGAGACCAGGGCCGTTGGTAGCGTGGACGGGATAGTCAACGATGTGGTTGACTTGTCCATGGCTGCTGCACAAAGGAGCGACGGATCGAAGGTGGGGGATGAGAGCCAGGGAGAGTACATCTCTACCCTCGGATGGCGAATAGGTGAAAAGGGGCAGAGTAGTCTTTTTCCCCAAATAAAAGGTAATTATTTCATAATATCATAACTCATGCTGGGATGATCGGATTAAAGTGAACTTTATATGGAAATTGATCAGGAAATTGTGTAGAAGCCATTAAAAATAGACTCAGGGTCTGAAACTTCTTGAAATTAGAAAAGTATGCAAAGTCATCATCTTTAATGATTCCATCAAAGCAAAACTCTAAAGCTTAAAGATAAATGAATCAATGATAATTTCTGAATACTTAGAATTGGAAATGAATTTCCTATTAATAAAAGAGTAGTTAGGTCGAAAAGTGTGATACTGATGTTTGATTGGCTTGATTCATGGTTCCATGTGTATGAAAGTACTTTAAATAATCTAAATATGAGAATCAATCTAGAAAGCATGAAAGTAGTGTTTTTTGCTAATTGTGGATAAATAACCTTAATATAGAAATTAGGGGTTTTGAATGAATCAAGGTAGAATTAATGATAAATAACGTTCATATGAGTATTAGAGCATAATGAACTACGAATTGATGATAGATGCACATAATGATCTTGTCATGGATTAAAAGGATAAAAATAGTAGCGTTAATGTAAAAGAAGCTTAATGAAATTAATTAATGGTTAATGGTACCTTTAAATCCGAAAATAGGGTTATATGTTGTTAAGATAACCTTAATATTGAAGAATAGATGAGATAATTAGGGTTTATGGGTAATGGAATAAAATTAGGGTTTAATATGGTAAAAGATGAAGGGAAACCCTAATTGCAAAACGAAACCCTAAAATGGATACAAATACCCTAGAAAGTGAATTCAAGTCAATAAAGTAGATTCTTGATAAAGTGTGTAATAAATAGAGTACATATTCTTTTCAGGAATTATGTGATTGTTAAATTGCTTGCTTGGATTGCTGTCTTGGTTGGATTTGCTTAATGCTTGTGAAATCATCAAATCAGGTATGTGGTTACGCTTATGAATATATCGAGTTAGTTTTCTGAAGTTTTCCGAAGTTTTCATCGATGACTTGGAATAAACTGTTGGATGAATTTAGTTCATGAAAACTATAATGTGGCTATGACTATCACATAAGATATGTGCCTACTAGCTCAGATCCTGGTCCCCTCTGTGGCTTAATAGTTGACCTAGTATATGGCTACCTAGAGGGTAGGTCCATCAGGTCATTGAATGACTTAGTATATGGCTACCTAGAGGGTAGGACCATCAAGTCATATTGAGTTAGATATTGGGCTACCTTTGGGTAGTGCCATGCAACTCTATTACCCTATGTATTGGCTACCTATAAGGTAGGACCATGGGGGTAAAGATCTACCTTTATAGAGGTATCATATACGTCCACTACAGGGACATCACAGAGTTGCGGATAGGTATGGATTGAGTAGTATGGCTTAAAATGTAATCTTGGTTGTTAATTGATAATTGACTGATTAATTTGTTATCATAGTTGTACGATTATTTTTTCCCCCACATACCAGCTTCTTGCTGACCGACATTTTGTTTGTCTGCATTTTAGGTACAAATGAAAAGAACAAACAGTAAAGTGGCATATGCAGAATTAAATGAGAATTAACGTGCACAGGAGGATTAGTTAGATTAGTATCTTCATGGATAGAAGTTTAGAAATCCCAATTTTAAAAAGGTAAGCAAAGTTTTATTTTATACCAGTTTACAGTTTAGTTGGTAAAGTTTATTAATTGTTATTGATTATTTGTCAAACCTTTGATCCGAGTTATTGGTTAACAGATCTGACCTTTCTGTCTCCCTTAATTGGGGGTTACCGAGAGATGGGGGTCATAACAGGTATTGCCCATATTACTAGCACTCAAGCTCACTCCTCTAGACCAAGGGGAGAAAGGAGTGTTGCCCGCCAAGAACCCTAGGACATGGTTCGGCCAACAAGAAGCAACTAAGCAAGGAACTAAAACTAGCAAAGTGCATAGACAACATGATCATAAGCAACATAAAATAACATAGAAGATGGTAATGTAGTTAGGGTTAGGAGTTATGTAACCCGCCTTAAGCAAGCTCCAAGCTCCTAGCTCCAAGCTCCAAGGAAGAAGAGTAAGGCACTCTAGGGTTCGGCCACCACTAGAGGGAGAAGGAGACTCCAAGGAAGGATCGGCCACCAAGCTTGCAAGAGAAGAGGGTGTCATACACCAAGGGAGAGGGAGACTAAGGAATTAAAAGGGATCCTTAGCAAGGGAAAGGAAACACATATATAAAAGGGGTTGGAGGAGAAACCAAGGTAAAACAAAGCAAGGTGTCGCCCACCTAGGGAAACTTGTCCAAGAGCATTGCTACCACTCTAGCATGCCCTAAACACATGTCCAAGGCCATTGCCACATGCAAGCTTCAAGCACCAAGTGTCCACTAGTGGTGACACAAATGAGGTCATAGAAGGTCAAAGGGGTCCATGGGTGACACACCCTGGGCGACACAAGCATGCTCTTACCCGACACAAGGTCCAAAGGGGGCAAAGGCAACACACCACAAGGCCCAACAAGCTCAACCAAGCAATGAGCCCAACCCTTCCTCTCAACACTAGAGGAAGCAAAGAGAGGGAGGAACACCTCACAAGGTGTCAAACTTGCCCACAAACCCTTGACTTGGGGTTAATTGCAAGTAGCACCTCCAAATCTCAACAAAGCACCAACAAACCCTAATCACCACTAAAGGTGATTCACAAGCAACTAAGCATCAGGGTTAAGCAAAGCAAACAGGATAAGCCCTAAACGACGATCAGGGTCCTTACAGTTAGCACATTGATTTGTTTAGTAACACTAAAGGTTAATCTTGAATAGGTGAATACATAAAAACGTATATTAATTAAATTGGGAGTGGCGCTTAATACCTTGAATTCATCTGTTTTTCTTTGGGTAACAAACTCCTCCCAGTCTTTGGGGTCCAAGTAGTTCCATTGCTGTGTGGCTTCCTTCTTCCTATATTTATTTTTCAAAGAGAATACAAACAAAAATTATTAGTGTAGAGTTAGTGAAATACTGATCAATGTCTAGAATTGGAATCAATCAAGAACCTATTCTCAGCATCGCGTATGTAATCTCGGGTGAGATTGGTCCTATAGTTCCTTAGGACCCTCCCACAATGTTGCATCATACATTTATGATGCAGCTTTTGATCCAGATCAAATATGCTCTACAAATTAAATAGAATTGCTATTAACTTGTATCCTAAAAATTAGTAATCTACACAAATAGAATTACAAATAATAATAACTCACACATAGTTCCTTCCATATGTGGTCGTTCTTCCCCTTAGGAACTTTATGCCATGATTCTAGGATAGGACTGCAATGGCTGCGAGTAAGAACCCCAAGATATGAAACAAATGAGTTGCGGTTCACTCCATATGGATTTCCTGCCTGATCGAAATCCACATCCAATTTGGGTCCATTGCCCCTTTGATGTATTAACTTGTTCATCATTGTGATACCCCTCACTTTCTCAATTTTCTTTTGTTGCTCATCAGGTGTTGTAACAACTTCAGGGGGTACATCACCAACCTAAAATTTGATAAAAAAACACACTTACATGATATAATTATAAATGAACATATAGATAGAAACCTCAGGGATATATTCATAATTAAAATTAACTAACATTGTCAGGCGGCACAATCAAGTCCTCACCCTCACGGTGATCATCAACACAGTCATCATGGGAATGCTCAGCCATCTGAAAGTTCACATTCAAATTATAAATTTCACATTGTAAAGTAACACTAATTGTAAAGTTCACATTGTAAAGTACACATTCACATTGTAAAGTAATTCACATTGTAAAGTTCACATTCACATTGTAAAGTAATTCACATTGTAAAGTCCACATTCACATTGTAAAGTTCACATTCAAAAAAATAAAACATAATAAAAATATAAACATACATGCCTCTAATATTGTGATCTTTTATCAATTAACAATCCTTCATTATGATCCCCACGAACATACAAGTCATTATGATCGCCAGCTTCAATGTTTGGTGGTGTTGGCAACCCAACTGAGAATGGACTGGAGTCATCATACTTATCATAGTACTCTTCTTCATCTATAGGATCTTCAATGAACTGTCTTTTACCATGAAGAACAACCGACCATTTATCATTTGCAGGATCATCGATATAAAATACTTGTTTCGCCTGTGATGCCAATATGAATGGTTCACCCTTCTCGCCAATCTTTTCAAAGTTCACTAACGTGAAACCCAATTCATCCACTATAACTCCTTTGTTGTTGTCAACCCAATTACATTTAAAGAGCAGAATTCTAAAATCTACATAGTCAAACTCCCATATGTCTTCAATGACACTGTAATATGACATTTTAGCTTCACGTGGACTTTTATCCTTTGCACTTGCAAAAAACAATGAAGACGCTTGTAGGGTGACCCCACTGTTTTGGACGACACTCTTATCATCTTGACGCTTTGTGTAATATGAGAAACCATTTATGTCAAACCCTTCATAAGACATAACATTCAATTTTGGTTTAAAGGCGAGGCATTTGATGGTTTTAGTAAGATTATCTGGTGTTTGAAATAGTTGATGTAAGACTTTATCTTCAAACCACTTAATAAATGTCTTGTTATGCTCTCTAGCAAGCCACATTGAATTGGATCGAGGATATTGTCTCTTGATGAAATTGGTATGTTCCTCAATATAAACACTCACTTCATCGATGTTGTGTAAAATATACAAGTGACCTTGCTCCAACTACTCACAGCTGATTACTTTCACCCGTGATCCCAAAACTCCTTTTCCAAAATGCTCCTCAATATTCTTATCATTCACGGGAGCGTCATTACCACTCAGAAAGTCATTGCAAAAATCCATAACCTCTCTCGCCACATAACCCTCAATAATACTCCCTTCAGGACAATAACGATTTCGAACATCTCCTTTAAAAATGCTCATGTATCGTTTAAAGGGATACATCCAATGCAAAAAAATTGGTCCCAACATTTTCACTTCCCTTGTCAAGTGGACAACAAGATGCACAATGATATCAAATAACGAAGGAGGAAAATACATCTCAAGCTGACATAGGGTAACAACCACTTCTATTTGCAATTGGTCAAGAGTATCAGGGGCAATAACTTTGCTGCACAAACTGTTGAAAAAGAAACAAAGTTAGGTGATTGCAAACCGTACATGCTTTTGCAATATAGATCGAATTGCCACGGGCAATATTTATTGCATTAGAGTGTGACAATCATGAGATTTAAGACCTATCAACTTCAGATCTTTCATTGATACCAATGTATGGATGTTGGATGAGTAACCCTGTGGCACCTTAACATTTACCAAGCATTCACAAAATGCTTTCTTCCCCTTTCTAGACAACGTGTAACAAGCGGGAGGTAAGTATGTTCTCCGATCCCTACTAACTACTTTTGTTAATTCTGTCCTTATTCCCATTTCACGTAGGTCCATTCTATATTTTATCCCATCTTTAGTCTTACCTGATATATTCAACAGAGTACCGATGATGCTATCACATACAATTTTCTCAACGTGCATGACATCGATACAATGCCTGACTTTCAAAGAACTCCAATAAGGAAGATCCCAAAATATTGAATTCTTCTTGAATAAAGAGTTGTCACTCCTTGTGGCCATCATACATTGTGATCTCTTACCAAATTCATTGGTGATGTCTTTCACTCTTTCATAAACATCCTCCCCTGATATAGGTTTAAGTGCACTACATTCCTCATTCCGTCCATTGAATGCTTTGCGCAACCTACGATACATATGAAATTTTGGAAGAAACCTTCGATGAGCAAGATATACAGTCTTGCCGCCATGTTTTAGTCATATTGAATCAGTGTTCTCTCCACATATAGGACACACTTTAGATCCTTTGACACTATATCTAGATAAATTCCCATATGCTGGAAAGTCATTCACAATGCAAAACAACATAGCATGCAAACAAAATCTCTCTCTTCGTGAAGCATCATAGGTCATCACACCTTCACCCCAGAGCTTCTTCAAGTCATCAATCATAGGTTCAAGATAAACATCGATATCATTTCTAGATTGTTTAGGGCCCGATATCAAAGACGACAGCATAACATACTTATTTTTCATACACAACCAGGGAGGAAGATTGTATATAACAAGCATAATTGGCCAGGTGCTATGTTGGCTGCTCAATGTCCCATACGGATTCATCCCATCTGTACAAAGCCCAAGTCTTAGATTCATGTCCTCTTCACCGAATTCAGGGTACAATAAATCAATCTTCTTCCACTGTGGGGAATCAGAAGCATGCCATAGGATCCCATCATTATTTTTCATAACATCTGCATGCCACCTCAAATTCTTCACATCTATAGGATTGGAAAACAAGCGTTGAAACCATGGTATTATAGGTAGATACCACATCACCTTGGCGGGAGAACCAATTTTGGACTCCCCCGAAGTCATCAATTTATACCTTGACGCACCACATTTCGGACAATATTTCAAATCCACATAGTCCTTTTGAAATAATGCACAATCATTCTTACATGTGTGTATCTTCTTGGCCTCCATTCCCATTGGGCACAACAATTTCTTTAACCGGTATGTTGAGATCAACAGCTCGTTTCCTTCAGGAAGAATTTCTGTCAACAAAGACAACAATGACGTGAAGCTTTTGTCGCTCCATCGATTGTTAGCTTTCAGTTTATACAATCTCAACACCGCTCTAAGCTTCGTAAACTTACAACCCGTGTATAACGGTATCTCAACATCATGCACAATGTTTCTAAACATGGGAGGTGGATCAGTTTTGGTGTGCTCTACCCCACAACTATCCAGCATCACATCAACGATGTCTACTGGAATTGATTCATTCACATCTACATCATCGAAGGCAATTTCTTCTTCCACACAAGCACTACTATCGACATCCACTGGTTTCAGGTTTGAAATCTCTCCATGCCAGTGCCATTCTGTATAGCCTTGTACAATCCCGTTGCACATGACATGACTTCTAATTTCGTCACCAGTACTGACTTTCAAGTTGTTACCGCAATGCCTACATGGACAGTAGAACCTATCTCCAGGTTGTTTCCTATGTTCCTTGGGAAATCTAATAAACTGATCAAGACTAGAAATAAACTATGGGGTGCAGCAATTGCGAATGGACATCCATGATCTATCCATTCTATGATAAAAGAGAAAATAAGTATATATTACAACAAGATTAGGGTCTAGGGTAAACAGATTAGAGTTTATGGTTAAAACTTTAGGGTTTATACATGTGATGTCATTCTTATATATAATAAATGTGTACCACCTATCCCATTCTTGAACACCTAATCTCACTAGTAAGTGTATAATGTGTATTGGGTTTTCAAGAAAATTTCAGCAGCATTTCCCCGCTGTTCTCCAAGTACATATGTGCTTAGAGAACAAACGGGGAAATGCTACCGGAATTTTCTTGAAAACCAAATACACATTATACACTTACATCCTAAGTGAGATTAGGTGTTCAAGAACAGTCCCAAACTGGGGACTATCCAAGATTTACTCCTAATGAGTAAATCTTGGACGGGTTTCTAGGCCAACATAATATAACACCAGTCCCTTGTTCACAACCTCATTCAACACACAATTTTCTTATAAAAATACTTGTGGAGAGCCATAACAACATATCAATGCTTCCTAAATTAATCAATATATTATTTTATAACACAAATTGTGGTGGGTATAACATAGAAAAAAACTCAACATGTCACAACATCAACATGTCCTTAACCTGATATACAGATATTTGTAACCAAACTCATTAGGAAGAGAGACCATGAAACACCATGCATTGATTTGAAATATAGATTCATACATTCTTCTTTGAAAGAGATTATTTATAATGTAAATATAGATTCATACATTCTTCTTTGAAAGAGATTACTTATAATGTAAATTGTCTCATCTTTGAACTAAAATCTAATGCATGAAAGGTAGAAAAGCAACAAAAAGATCTCAATTTTCAGTATTAAAAGAGTAAAGAGCAGAAAACTTTCAACATTAATATGTCATGTCCCCTAATACCCACATCATCTACTTGGGATACATACCTAGTTCACTCTGTCACACCATAGAACGTTATTTTCTAGGGATACAAACAGCAGGCAAGAAGATATGCTAATTATGTTCCTCCAATCATTGTGGCAGATAAGCTTGCATTTTAGTAGGTAAGACTTTCAGGATCAATCTAATTGAGGAAGATAAGTTCCTAAGAAGGGACTGAATCTATCAGTTCCAGGCTGTTGTTTTATAATGAGACGAATAAAAAATCAAGCAAAGAAAACAGTAGGAGTAGGGTGAAGGTTCCAAAGTAACTTGTTCCTCACCTTTCGAAAAGTAGAATCCAGGCGGACAAGCTCCTCTCCACCTTGCAAAAGTTGAAGATCCTTCACAGGTCCAGTGGCTCAACCCAAGTTGCCTCTTGTCCCTTGACTAGCTGCCGGCACCACAACTACTGGTGAGTGGTAATGGCGCTAAGGTGGGCGGCGAGCAGAGAGGGCGGGCGAGCATAGAGGGCGGCGAGAAGAGAGGTATCGTGCGCAGCTACTGGTGGGGCCGAGGTGGGCGGCGAACAGAGAGGGTGGGCGATCGAGCTAGGGCGGCGGCCGGCCTGGAGCGCAGCGGCCGGAGAACCAGCAAACGGAGGCGGTGGAGGCGAGTAGTGTCACAGGAGCGGTGAGCAGAGGAATCGTTTCCGGATCATAAACCCTCAAAATTGAGATGAATGAAACAGAGAAAGGGGAAGAGTCGGGCTCGCACGGGTGCTATTAAGTTAACATTAGGTGTCGGTTATTAAATAAAACTGACACATAAAACTAAAGGTGTCAGTTCTACAGAAAAACTGACACTTATTTTCAATGATAGTCGTCAGTTTTAACTAGAAAAAAATTGACGTCTATCTACATATGCCGATTAAAAAAATTGTTCTCGATTAATGAGCATAGTCGTCGATTTATATCAATAACCGACGCTCAAAGGGTGTGGAAAATTTCCCGCGGACAGCACGGGAAAACCCATCAGCGTCGGTCACTGTTGTAAAACCAACAACCAAAATGTGCCCAATTTATGTCTCACGAATAACCTTTAGTCGTCGGTGTTTTAGTTAATAATCGACGCCATATGTTAAATTTTGGAGGTAATTTTTTTCACTGGAAATTTTGGATTTGGCGGTTAATTTTAGGTGTCGATTTGTTATTAAGGAACCGACACTGAATAAAAGCGATACCCGTGTCTGGTCGCCCTTCACAGATTGATGTCGGTTTATTTTATAAACTGACGCTTTATTGTTTAGGTGTCGGTGTATTTATACAACTGACACCTTTAAAAGTGACATTATAAGCCATTTCTATAGTAGTGAAAGATGAATCTATTGTGCGATGTTGACCAGGGAAGCCTACCCTAAGGCTATGAGGTTTATGTATATTATATACTACATTGTCAGAGGTGGTCACACCTGGTGGTTGCTTGTATCGATGAGATGGAGATGCATGAGAGAGTTTATCCTTATTTTTGTTTATTTCATTTGTAGTTTCAGTTTTCTTATCCTTTATTATATTCTATTGTTAACATGGGGTCGTACCAAATAAGTTTTTAATGAAATGATTGATATTTCTTGCTTTGGATGCATTATTTGTATGAAAGAATATAGACATTATTATCTATAGCATAATTCCATGCAGGGTCTCAGAAATCCTAAACATCGTATTAGCCTTTTTGCTAAATAAGGTAACCCTTGAGGACATGGAATTGAATGATGATATGGTTTATGGATATTGAACCAAGATGAATGAATACTTCATACTTTTGTCTATTACTCCTAAAACTATTGTCCCTGGTATGTATTGTGGTTTAGATAGAGGCCGTGACTCCTTTCTTCCCTGAAATTCCCACATGATGAGTGTTTGCTTCTGGGTGAGAGAGGAGAATTTGGTGCCACACTTTCTTTGGAAAAATACTTTACCGTAGGGTTGGACCACTATGTCATCTCTTTCTAGGTTGCATTCAGTCATGAGTACATGTCCTAGTGTGTTTAACAATCGAATGAGAACCCTTGATAGATACATACTACCTTAGGATGGAGGTGGTTCCTCACTGTTGCTGGCATCATGGAGAACTATGATTATTTCTTGTCTAGTTATTGGGGTTTGTTGTCATGAGAACATGCCCCGTGGGAAGTGGTGTAATACGTTTAGAATAGAAGCAACTTTTTGACATGAAGAATGATGGGGGCTACACATATTTGAACTATTTATAATTGGAAATCTGGGGATTTTGGATATATGGACACTATCAACCCGGTGCTAAGGACATTGGTTGTTGGACACCATTGTTCCCTTAGACCCGTCACATGTTGGCAAGGTGGAAGGTTGACCTTTCTCAAATGAAGGCTAAATATACCATTAAAGAAATCTTTTGATAGTGTCTCTTAATTAGAGTGGGTTCATCATCACCCGATGAAGGGTATCAGAGAAGTCACATTTTAGCATGCCCATTTGGGGAGCATCTCTTTCAATGAGAATAGATGTGTAGTCTTATACAATTTCTTGGATTAGGGTATACTTGGTTTGGTAGATGAATTTTGATAAAAGAATTTGTTTATGAAGTCACAAGGATAGTAGTCATAGCATGTTCTGATTCGACCACAACATTTTGATGAGTCAACCCATGTCTTCTCTAGAGATCATGATTACGAACATTTTAGTCAAGATGGGGTTTATTTATAGGTTTGGGATGTACTCTGTAATGATCCCGCCTCCCGGTAACCCCCAATTAAGGGAGACCCGAAGATCAGAGCCGTCATTCAATTAACATGATCAAAGGTTCGACAAATAATCAATAATAATTATGAAATTCTACTAACTAAACTGAAATCTGGTAGAAAATTTAAAACTTTAGTTACCTTTGAAAACTTTGAAAATCTATCTATCCAGAGCTTGAAATATTCTATCTAATCCTCCTTGCACTTTATTTCTTATTTCCACAATGTGTCACTTTACTGTTTGTTCTTTCAATTGTTGTTCCTAAAACGCCGACAAACAAAACGTCGGTCAGTATATCGAAATATACTGGTATGTGGGGACAACCAAAAGTTTTCACATATGGATAACAACCTAATTATCACAATCAAGTTAATTAACCAGCCAATTTACATTTTCCAATATGACATTCTCCACCGCTTTTGTCCTAACCCTGGCATACCCACCTTAGGGTTTCCTTTGCTAATGACTTAAGGCCACCTTCTCAATCCCGAGCTTGGTGCCTGGGGTCACCACTCATGGTGACCTCTAGTCATACAATATCATAGGCCACCTTCTCATTCCCGAGCTTGGTGCCTGGGGTCCCCACTCAAGGTGTCCATTGGTCTACCCATCTGGGCCTGACCTTTGGCATCATCCATCAGGGTGGCATGTAGGTGCGAGAATACATACTTCTATTATTAATGTGATAATCATAGTGACTTTATGATTTGCAAGTATGAATATCCAAACTCATAATTTTCATTCAATGCGATTAACCATCCAAAAAATCCTCGAGAAACTAAGACGGTTATTCATAATTAACCACATACCTGTCAAGCAGACTCAGGTGTAGGAATAATCCAAACAATCAAGTAATCCAGAAGCAAGCAAGCACACAATTCAGTCCTAAAATATATATCCAATTCCTTTTATCAAAATCTATCCAAACCATCTTGTTACTTAGGGTTTCTATTCCTCTTTAGGATTTCTACCTCTTTTTAGGGTTTACTTTGCAATCAGGGTTTTACTTCACCTTACTCTTTTAAACCCTAATTTTCTTATCCATCCTTCACGAAAGTTATTAAGGTTCCCTTCATAACCTTAATTTCATAAACAACACAATTAACCATCAGTTAAGTCCATTAATCCTCTTTTTCATTAAAGCTACCATTTTTATCCTTTTAATCCATGACAAAGTCATTATGCTCATTTATCCTCAATTCATAGTTCATTATGGTCTAATTCACATATGAATGTTATTTATCATTAATTCTACCTTTTAATCACTAGAAAACCATAATTTCTACATTAAGGGTATTTATCCACAATTAGAAACTTTTATATTTGAAATAGCTTAAAATCATCATATCTTAACTTTATTCACAATTTTGAATAATTAAAGCCATTAAGAGTCACATTTACCAATATTAGGGTTTCAAGGCTCATTAAAGCATATTCATGCGCATGACACTCTAAATTAAACTAATTACGTGCAAAGTTCATCTTTTTTTTCTTAATGTTCCTTTTCATGATTCACAGGCTAATATCAACTTTAAACCATGAACATCAATTACTAGATCCCCTAACATTAAAACTAGGGTTTCTTATTCATAAAAAGCATTAAAGTTACTAACTTTGTGTACTTTTCGAACTAGAATAAAAAATAGTCTATACTAGTATTTTTATTGTATTCTATGGGTTTTTCTGATCAACTTTCATGTATTAAATTGTTACATCTGAGCTACAAATAAATAGATAGGATTTTTGCAAAATAACCTTACTTTGGCTAATGGTCGCGCACCACGTGTCTATTCTTTTCTTTTCTTTGCAAGTTATTCTTCTTCCTTCGGCTTGCGGATCCTGTTGCTGGATCCATTTACCCGGTCACCCAGATCTGCTCGCTCCTTCTTCTTCACGAGCACTGCGCGACGGGGTTCCCACCCCTGTTTCACTGGAAAAACAGAGGATTGCCACAAGGCAAGCTCTCATCAGGCTGCGCCCCCGCGGTGGCACTGGGATGAGTCTTCCCTTCCACTGCATGCGACCTTCAAGAGGCACCAGGAAGCGGAAATGGAATGGGAACTCGGAACTAGAGTGGCGACAGAATAGAGAGTCGGGAGACAGAACCATCTCCGGCATGCTGGAAGGCCGATGTCGGGGTGAAAGGACAAGGTAATTCGCAAAATTTCTTGCTGGTCTGCTATCCCAGTGGCTAGTAGCGCATTTAGGACGTGATTGTGACCTCATTGTGGATAAGATACCCTCCTTTTATAGATGGAGTCCCCCAAACAATGACCTGCTGCCATTAGGATTTGGGCGAAAATCCTAGAGTTTCCCAAACTATCGCAAACTTAGGTCAGATAGGTGTGAAATTCGATGCCCAAGCTATTGGGACTATTTCTCAATCCGTGCATCCATCACATTATGTGAGAATACAAATTGAGCAGGACTTCTCCTATTCCCAATTCTTCTCAAATAAATGAAGAGCAGCCATTGTTGGATCAGTGATCCAACGACTGTCAGGCCTTGTATAAAAACATAAGTCACAATTGAGTTGTGACATTTAATAAATATCCTTTACACTTTAGAAATCTTACAAAATTCATATCTCCCAAGACGTTTATCTTTTTACTTTCAAATTTTAGGGAAAAGTCCATAATGACGCTATCTACCTCTCTGCCAAAATTGGGCTTATTATCTAAAAGAAAACGTGCCTTTGCTTTAGGTGCAAGATATCACTTAATTATATATATTTCTCACATATTTTCTCTTTCTCTTGCTATTAAATTATTATTTTGAGTTCTTTAAACCTCAAAGAACCTTAATGGATCGAAATCCCATCTTGGGGATATATCTTAGCCTTTCATTTATCTTTTGTCCATTATTTTCTCATTATCTTATCTATTTCTTATCAAAATATCTCTTTTTGAGGATTTCTCATTATCTCTCTTCCATTTTCCTTATTGGTATTCCTTTTAATAGTAGAAACCCTTTGGATACGAAAATCCACCAAGGATAACTCAAATGTACCTCTTTTCACTTATTTTCCACATTTTATCATTGTTTTCAATTTCTTTCTTAATAAAGAAATACCTCATTGATCTTTTCTTTTCTTATTGCTTTATCTTTGCAATTTTGGACTCCTTGGGAACCAAGGAACCCAAGAGGCATGAAATCAAACTTTGGATTATACTCTTTTGCCTTCTAGATGTTTCGACATCTTTCTTTTCTCAAAAACTCAATTATTCATTTATTAATTGAATTTCCTTGTTATTGGGCCCAATAGCCAATAAAGCCCACAACACAATCATCAAGGCTATTGTAAACGAAATCCATTTATTTGCAAAAAATTGTATCATTATTTGTCCAATTATCTTTAATGTGAGAAATTACATTTCTCACCCAAAGGAACCCAAAAATTGGGGTTGTAACATACTCCATGAAGATGCCTAGTTTCTAGCACTAGTACCTCTTGACATGGCTAGCATTGGATGGTCGTAGATGAATGTACACATCCACAACTTATAGTTGCGTGGAAACTCCACAATAGACTTCATGTATGAAGTACGACCCTTCTAATTTGTTGTTGAACTTACCATGATTGTTAAGGTTGAGATACATGCGTATAAAAAGGGTCGTTCCTATCTAAATTTATAGGGATATGACTTCTTGGAGAAGGATCAAGGCATCTATGCTCGGTGCAAGGTGTGGAGCCTTCATTTCGCAATTACTTAAGGGCGTACGCATAATATTTAACCCATTCCTCTCAAGGGATGTCTGCCTCTTAGAGTATATGTAAGGAGGGAACCTCTTTTTGGATAGGTAGAATATCCCCAATCCCATCGATGAGGGATTAAGGTGTTACATTACTTGATGCATGAATAGAAGCTTTGTATGCCCAAGGATCCATGGAAGATACTTGTTCAAATATTAAATGGATATAATGGTCTTCTTAAGTATCTCGATCATATTCTTGTTGGTTGGATCAATTGTTCCATTCTTTTAAGGTTGATAAAGAGATGTCATATGGTTCTTGATGCAAAAAGAATCAAGACACTCTTATTTCAATGATTTTGGCTGTAACATCCCTGACATGGGTTATGCTTTAATCCTAGATGTTTTGTTTAAGAAAGATAATTATATGGTTACTCTTATCTTTTGAAAAGTAATCAAGGCTCAAGAGGAACTTATGTTTCAATTTTAGTCCTTTTTGAATAATGTTGAAATCAATGTTTTGGACTAATGTGCAAATTACCCAAGTTGAGGGGTTAACTTGCAAATGTTACATGATAAATGTTCCTCAAGTGTTGAAGCATCATAAGAATGATAATGATGCAGAGTTATGGCTTGTGGTAGTCTGATCACCAAGAAAGGGCTTATTAAGCAATGTTTGTGCATTAAAACCTAATTTTGGTGTAATGTGCAATTTACCCAAAACCTATGGTTCAATATGAAAAATACCACTTATAGAGAGTCCCTAATATTTCTTGGTATCAATTAGAGACAAGAAAATCAGAGGGGCGTCTCATTTGAATCTCTTTGGAGGAGAGAGAATCTTGATATTAAAATAATCAAGATTTAAGCATAATTGAAACCCAAATTCAATTTAATGCAAAAATAAATATATTAATGGAAGTGCCCTTTAACCAAAAGTATTATGGTTGAATTTTTATAAGAGTGGACGTCCTTGTGCCTTGCAAAGGCAACAAAATATCTAAAGTGAGTGGAGAGTCCACTCACATTAGTTAAAGAAAAAGTAATATCCACTCAATTTTGGATATTATTATTATATTGATTAAGGTGCTTAATTTGTTTTCTTTAATTCATGGATAATGAAGAGGAATTACAAGGTGGGGGATATGGCTTCGTATGCAAGGGATTGAGGGGAGTATGTGGCACCAACTTTGGGAGTTGAAGGAATTATTTATCACTTTCTCTCTCATGAAATTCCTTTACATATATCCCATTTTTCACCCACATGAAAGACTCTTTTCGACCCTTCTTTCTTTTCTTGCTTTGGCCATGCACAAGGGAGCTTAGGAGCAACAGGAGGACATGACCCAACCTGTAAGTAATTGACTGGCCTTAATCGCGCGTCCTAAATTTGGAGGCAGATTTGAGGTAGTCGAGCTTTTACATTTATAAACCCAAATCCTTCTAGGCCCCCACAACTTTATTTACGGGATCGAAGTAGATATACGGGGTCGAACACAGGGACAAGGGGGTAGTGTTGAGAACCCAGAATCGACACGTTACACTCCGGCAGGTAAAAGAGATTATAAATTCCCCAGAAGGGAAGCGTAAAGATGACACAAACAAAACAAGAAAACTATCTCCAAGTGGAGTTACTAGAAAGATTTAAGGTTTTAAGCATTTAGCAGTTATGCAACAGAAACCGAAAGATAACACTAGAGCTAGAGCAAGGTACAAAGGATAAAACTACTTCAAAACAAGTGGCACCAGTAACACCCTACACCCCTCCTCTCAGAGCGGGCACCTCTAACCAAGCCTCGACACCCCTCTCGAGGTTGCTGGGCTCAAAGTTAGAGTTGAATGTTACAGGAACAACTCCGTTCCAGGCACTCTCGTACTCCAGAATCATACCAAACACTAGAGCCACAACACAACTCTCAAAGTTGTTGCGGCGGGAAAACACGATTCGGTAGCTAAGCGAAACGCGATCCAAAACATGTAAGCTAGGGTTCGGATTTCAAACATAGCAGTCATCCAACATATTGCACCAAGCATAAAGAAGCAAGTAATTAAGCATTTCCATTTCTATAAACACTAAAGGTCTTAATTACAATGCAAAAGTAAAGAAATTTAAATAACAGAATTGAAGATATGTGTCGCCTTCTTGATGTAAAAGGACGACAGGCTGCAGTAACCATCCCGCCCGATATCGGACAGGGGCCTAGCCCGATATAGCCGTGTCGGGAGGTACGCTCTCTCAAACGGCACACTGCGACGGGCGACTGCATCGCTCAAGGACCTGGCCGATATGCTCAAGTCGGGCGGTACACCCTCTCGGGCGACACGCCTGACGGGCGGAGCGTATCAGGTTCGTTATCGTGTCGGGCATGGAGCTGTGTATCCTATTGCTGGGCACTGGTGTCGGGCACTCATGTCACATATCTACATCAGCCGATATCAGTTCCCAGTGTCACCCGGTACGGTCCTAGGTGAACCAGTCCCCTCCCTCTCGGGATGAGGAAGAGCTCACCTAGTGTCGCCCGGTACGAACACCAGAGCACGATACGCCTGCTCTCGCAGTCCCCTCTGAAGATCACTCGACTATCCGAAACCTGAAGTGACCAAGCTTGTCTGAACTGTCTAAACTGTCTTTTCGGCTCCCTATAGCTGCTATTTATAGGCAGCTGGTCGTGAGAAGATATGGTGCTCGAAGCGCCACACGTCCTCCTTTCCGCCGTTCAGTTGGCGGTCGGCTGACGCGGGTATCGCCCGGTACAAGGAGGTTGGCTGTCAGGCGTCATGGCGAGAGGCGCCTGCCGGTGGGTGGCCGATATCGCTTGGCACATGGAGTAGTTGCGGCGTGCTCGGCTCCCTATTGGGTAAAGAGGTGTGTCGTCCATCGGTACCTTCTCGCGCGACATCCTTGCGTCACGCTTCGTCGTATCACGCAGCCCTGTCGGGCAGCGTGCGAATCGGGCGTCAGGGGGGCCGAAACAGACTTGGACTTATTTGCGGGTCGGAACGGCCTTATTGGTGCTAAATGGGCCAAAATGTGAGGAAACTCTGCAAAAGATAGAAATATTGGACTGAGAGCATTGCTTGGCTAATTATTGCAAAATATGCATATAAAAGAGAGGAAGATGTCAGAAAAGGGCAGTTTTGATAACAGAAAAATAGTCTAAAACATCACAAAAATTGGTGTTATCAACTCCCCCAAACTTAGCTTTTTGATTGTCCTCAATCAATATTTAAACTTTATTTGGCGATGCTTCTTCTTGCATAGTATGCTTCTCAGGCCAAGATGTAAAACAAGTATCGTAATGCCTTTAGAGATAATGCTGCCTCATTACGAACAAAAGACTTCGTCTTTCTTGCCTTATTGTTTAAGTAAGATTATTCTCTACAGCTTCGGCGAGACGTTGTTGTATGATTCCGAAGTTAGCTTCCACACCAAACAACTTTATTTTCGGGGCAGAAAGTTGTGTATAGGGTAGGCTAAGGCTTTTTGGGTTTTCTTCTTGTTTCCCATCGGTCCATCCAGGTAAGGGTCTGTTAACGGGCAAGTGGTCCCTGCAGTCCAAGCCAGTTGGCTTTAGAGCAGTGATTTCACATCCTACGTACCACTGCCCCGGATCTACCATGCCTAAAGATGGGTACTTTTGGAAAACAAGTGTGTGTGTATATATATATATATATATATATATATATATTTCTTTTCCTTTTATTGGGCAAAACTCTCATGCTTTTATTCACTCTCACAAGGTTTCTCTCTCTTTTTAGGATTTTTGTCGGGTAAGGGAAACAAAGAGATACTTGCTGTTTGGGCAGCATTTTCCTTCTCCATACTCTGTCTCTTAGCTGTTTGCGAGATTATTATATTTTTTGAAAATTTTGTCGTGGAAAAACGTAATCTTCTGTTTGTTTGCAGCAGCATTATTAGAAAGATATAACAAAACTTGCATCACATTAAACATACAAAAAACAAACTTTGCAAGCAGTTGCATCAGGTTTTTACTACTATAACTACTTTTTACATATGCATGGGAACAGAATAAGCAAAATTTTTCAGAATTTCAAAGTTTTATATGAACATGTATATGTATCCAAGAGTTTTATATGAACAAGTATATGTATACATGATGAACAAAGGAATCAAAAGATTAAGTTAGAAAATTTGACAGAATTTTGTACCTCTTCTTTTTCTGAGGGGCTACTGCACTGAGAAGAGTCTTCATCTAGGTCACTGTCCAGCAGCTGCTCCGGTACCCCGGCGTCCCAGAAATAACACTTGTCCTTGATCAGCAACATGGCGTAGGTGCCCCTGCGTTGATAGAAACAATGGCCCCTAAGGGCCCTCAAGTTGCCAAATGTACTGAGCACCTCAATGGCACTTAAGACGACTAAGGCACTGTTTCCGCTTCCCTCTTCATCCTGGATGGGGAAGTTGCGAATAGAAAAGAAGTTCCAAACGCCGCCGTGGTGTTTGGCTCCTCGCTTGATAACTCTTTGAAGACGCACCGATAGAAGCCTCATGTTTTTGTCTTCGGGGCGGCTGAAGGCGATCCCGGAGTGCGGCACCTCGTTGTGGCTGCAGTTCAGGAGCCGGACTTCGTGGTTCCTTAGGTCTGCTACGCAGAGGAACCATATGTTGCGGTGCTTGTATGGTGCCAACACGAGGTTAGGGTTGTGCTCGTCAATGTGTTGCAGCATGTTGGACACCGCAGAGGAGTCTAGTTCTCTGGGCATCAACCTTCTCACCAAGGTTGAGGTGGCACAGTATATTTTCTTCTGACCTATCCTACTATCAATGTTTTCTATTATAGCATTCTCGAGGACCCTGAATAGCCTTTTTCCGATGACGGCCATCGAGCAGAACATGTTGCGGAGTGTTCCCCGTCGTACGGAGAAATAGTCATCGCTCCAGACGACGTCTTCTTCATCTGCCTGCGATCTTAGGACCATGTCTAGCAGTTTCTGGGTCTCTGATCGACAGGTAGCCAATGGCCCTTCTTTCGAAGTCGGCCATCTCGAAGGAAGGTATCTCTGATGGCTCACGGAACCTGTCTTCCATCGAGCGTTTACCTCGGGGGAAGTGTCTTTCATTGGATGCGTACACGTCCCCCTTTTCTCCCTCCGACTTGTCTGAAGAGTCCGTCCCGACGCTGACATCTCCGTTATCATCTTCAATGTCATCCAGGGGGATTGTTATGACCCCACCTCCCGATAACCCCCAATTAAGGGAGACCAAGAGGTTGAGATGCACCCATTAATCCCGGATCAAAGGTTCGACATATAACCATAAACAATTATTAAATTATAACAGACTATACTGAAAATGGTAATAAAATTTTTCTTTACATACCTTTTGAAAACTTGGATCTCTATTCTTCTATCCACACCGATACTAATCTATCTAATCCTCCTTTGCACTTTAATTCTCATTTAGTATCACATGTGCCACTTTACTGTTTGTTCTTTTCATTGTACCTAAAATGCCGACAAACAAAACGTCGGTCAGCCGTAGCCAGTATGTGGGGGGAAACAATAAACATGCAACTATGATAACAATGTAATCATTCAATTACTTATTTAACAACCAATATTACGTTTTAGATATAACTCCGCGATCCAAGAGTACCCATTCCTCTGTGTTGTCCCCATTAAACCCCTCATGATCCACCTATAAGTGAACCAATTTCTAGGGTTGAGTCACATGGCACTACTCATAAGTAGTCCACTCCTTAACTCGGGATTTGCTAAAGAGTCTCTAACTCACGGTAACCTAGACCTTACTCTAGGATTACCTCTTTTTAGCCTTTTCAAAGTAACAGAGGTGGACCCGGATCTAGCCAGTTATACATGCACATTTATGGTGATAATCATAGTCACTTTATAGTGGCATGAAATAAATAAACATCCAACAGTTTAGTTGCATTCAATGCGATTAAACCTCTGAGAATACATCGGGAAACTATAGAGGTTATTCATAATCGTAACCACATACCTGATCCATAGCAACTTGATGTCCATGCATTTAACATTCAACACAATTAACAAGAAATCAAGAATATCCTGAAAATAATGCATAACATCCAAGTGTCATTATTTTATTCAAAACATCCACAAGATCAACTTGGATTCCACCTTATAATTTCTAGGCCAAACTTAGGGTTTTATTAGGTTTTTAGCCTGCATTATGCATTTATCACTTTTAATGCTCTTTTAGTTCACAAACCCTAATTTCTGCATCATAGGCACAATTGAATGTCAATTAAATCTAATATGTTTCTTTCACACTAAAACTATTATCTTTATCCTTTTAGGTCATATCCAAAACATTAAGTCTAATTATCATCTTCGGTTTCTTTCAAATTGACAAATCATTTTTCATTATAGTTCAACTCACACATATATGAACCTTATTTATTACTATTTCCACCTTTATACACTAGGAAACACTAATTATCCAAATAATTCACATTAAAGATCTTTGGTACTCAATTTATCTTTGAATCATCATATCTCCATTTTATTCTTCGATTTGTTCAATTAAAACCATTAGAATTCATATCAACATAAATTAGGGTTTCTAATCCCATTAAGGCATATTCATGTACATAGAACCCTAAATTAAACCAACTATATAAAAAGATCATCTTTTTAAATCTTATTCTCACTTTCATTAACAACAGGTTAATATCATATTGAATTATCCATCTATCATCAAATCTAAGGGTTTTTCCTTAATCGAATCATTAAAGATGATAACTTTATGCCCTTTTCAAATTTCATGCATATTTAAGCACATAAACTCTAAATTAGACTAATCATGTGCAAAGTTATTCCTTTTGAACTCAATGTTCCTTTTTACATTTAACAGATTAATATCAACTCTAAAGATCCATTAAACCCTATTAATCACATTAATCATATCAAAGTAGATTTTCTTTACCATTAATACATTAAAGTTCATACATTACACTACTTTTCGAATTACAACAGGAATTAGCTTCTAAACATATTTTTATTGAATTCCCCTCGTTCATAGGATCAAAATTCATATATAACTTGTTTCAATCCGAGTTACGGTTAATGAGATATGATTTATGGTAAAACAACTTACTTCAGCCAATCACGATGCGCCACGTCATCTTTGCAAAGTAGTGCGTTTGGTTATGGAAATATAACCAATTTACCAGACTACCCTTGACTTAAGGGGTCTATTCTTTGGCACGTCGAGGGCTAGCACGGTCAAATGCCGCCCGAGCTTCTTCTTCCTTGGACCCGCGGCAGCAACGCCGCCCTAGCTGCGACGGTGCTGCTTGCGCGCGGCTCTAGGCCCCCGTTCAGGACCCGATCTTCACCGGAAAAGCCTCCATTGCCTCCGCCGCCCTCATGCGCACACAGCCATCCCTCAATCCACGGTTAAAACGGTCGATTTCACCCTCGTCGACCATGACTATTGCAGCCGTCCCTGCAGCCTTGCGTTTGCCATCTTGCGCGCTCCAGGGCCTAGTTTTGATGGCCAAGTTGCTTAGCAGCAACGTGGCACATCAAGCCATCAAATAGAACTTGCCTTGGCTCCTTCTACCTTCATCCTCACATTGCTTCCCAGGGCTAGGGTTTAAGAACAAAACGAGAAGAGAGAGTGGAAAACTACGTGTAGAACCTTCTGGTCTCGATCCAGGGCTTTGTCCCCTTTTATAGGGGTAGATAGAAACCCTCTGAATGCTTGCCCACAAAGCAAACATATCCTTTCCCAATAGGAAGTGGATTTCTTCTCTAAGAAGCAACTTTCTCTCTCTACTAATTATCTCTTAGATAATCCTTAACCCTTGGTTAATTATAAATACGAAAATCACTTCTTTTATTTTCTTCATACTTCCCTTCTAAATCTATTAGCACGAAATCATCTTTTCTTAAAACAAGTGATCTCTCTTTTCGATAATAACAAAAGTCATTTAATGATTTATCACATTATTCTCTTATTTTGCCTTTTTAGTATTTTCTCTTTCTTTCCTCTTTATTGGGACTCCTTGGATCCCAATATACTCCATTATTTTGAAATCCTTTTCCAAGGATATCTATTATCCTTCTAGATGCATCTTTATGCCTTATTTCACATTATCTTGTTTATTTCTCATTTAAATATTCCTTTTTGAGGATTTCTTTTTATTTCTCTTTTATTTTCCTCATTGGTATTCTTTTTATCATTAGTAATCCTTGGGATACGAAATTCCACAAAGGACAACTCAATTATATCTCTTTTTCCTTGTTTTCCACATATTAACATTATTTCTAATTTCTTTCTTAATAAAGAAATACTTAATTAATCCTTTCTTTTCCTATTGCTTTCTTTTTGCAACCTTGGACTCCTTGGTACCCAAGGAATCCAAGAGGCACGAAATCCTCTTTGGATTTGCCTTCTAGAGGTTTCCACATATTTCTTTTCTTAAAATTCAATTATCCATTTACTAATTGAATTTCCTTTGTTATTTTCCTTTTATTGGGCCCAATAGCCAATAAAGCCCACAAATCAAACAACAAGGATATTTTAAACGAAATCCAATTATTCTCAACCAAATATATGATTATTTGTTCAAACATATTTAATATGAGAAATTATATTTCTCACCACTTGATCCCAAAAATTGGGGTTATAACAGGGATTGAGGGATTTTCTTCCTCCGGACCTACGGAGCTCGCCTGTCCTGCTGGAGCTCCGTCGGTGGCTTCGGTTGCGTCCCCTCCTTGGGCGTTGAGGATCTCCCACTGGAGGAGGAAGGTGACGCTGATGTCGAGGGAGACACTGACGAAGATGATGGAGAGCCATGGCTCGGAGGTGACGGCGACCGTCTCGGATGCCTTCGGCGCAGATGATCGTCCCCTCTATCTAGCCTCTCCTCGATCTTGTCGAGGCGTTGGAGAACTTCCTGAATTATTGAATTTACAGCCTCTAGTCCACTCAGCAGCTTTCGCTCTTGGTTGCTCAGCCTGTCTTGAACAGACGCATATTTGCGGGTTAGGGAAATACAAATGTCAGAGTTGGTATCTGTTACCTCCCGCAACTTGTCGAGCTCGTGCCCGAGCGTCATTCCGAGCGACGGGGAAACTCCGGTAGATCTTCCTTCCATCCTCACGACCTCTTTCTCATGCGATGGCTTACCAGGCGTGGTAGACTTTACATAAACAGTTTGCGTTGTCGATGCCGCCAGGCGGGGCGATGGCGATACTTCAGCAGCTATCGCCTTGCCTTTTCGTCAACGAGGGGACGGCTGTGGTGCGGGCGAACTTCGGTTCACCTACGCACTATCGGCGACCTCCTCTCCTGCTATAAAAGGCGACATAGGCTGCGGCGTAGGTGTCAGCTGAGCTCCCTCGAGCTCCATCCTCAAGGTCTCGGCGAACACCGCATTGCTGGTGTTCGGCTCAGGTTCTTCTTCTGCCTCTACAGGCATTTCAAGGATGACAGAGGCTGCAGCCGTCTCTTCTGCGGCAGCTCCTAAAGTTTTTGTCTCGGTGACCCCAACGATCACCGGTTCTTTGTCGGCTACCACCCTTCTTGTTGAGGCGGCGGCTGATATAGCTGGAGCGACTACAACCCTATTGGCATTTGTAGCCGGTAGCCCTAGAACTGCCCCTTCTCGGGCTTTGGTGGTTGTGGTGGGGGCTGTGCCTTTTTCTACAGCTTCAATCTCGGCTGTAGTGAACACAAAGTTGTCTACGTCGTAGTTGGCGCAGCGAGGGAGCGGGAGGAATGTATTTGTCCTTGCGAACTTATAGAAATAGTCTCTCCTCTCCTTCCTAATGATGCTGGTCCTCATCAGGTACTTGGTGTCAAACACCTCATCGCCTTGCGTCCTTGAAAGGCTACGCGGCTCCTTTGGGTACCCGAGTCCTACTGCGATTAGGTTGACGATGCCACCCATGCAGTAATCCTTGGTAGATTCCTTCATCAGATGTAGTCTGTTCAGCAGAAATCGTCCGAGGTTGATCACTCGATCCTCCATTATGTGCCACATGACCTGGAGCTCTTCCGTGTATATGTTGTTGGATTCATACTTGCTGAATAGGAGGCATGCCACCAGTTTGTGTACTATCCTCCAGAAGAATGAGTGCATATCAGCTACCTTCTTTCCCGGCTTGAATGAAGATTCGCCGGTTAACTTGTTCCAGAGCTTCACGGGATCGAACCCGTCTCCTTCGGTGATTCTCTCATCGTTGTCCATCAGGTTCCTATCCTCCTCACTTGAAGAGAAGATCTGGTTCAGGAACTTTTTAGAGATTGTGTACTCCGATTTGTAGAGTCGGGCTTGGAGTCTGTCTGGCCCCCCGAATTCTTTTCTCTCCGCCGGTGAATTTCTCACCCTTTGGAGGGAAGACATGAACTCCATTGTCAGCCTAGTGTATGAGGAAGACCTGCTGAAGCAGATTTTCTTCAGTCCCACCGCAGCGAGGACGGCCTTCAGCCTCTTCTCGATTCCCAGATCAGCAAATGAGGCTTCATGGCAGAACCTGCTGGGGCGGTAGATTTTGGGCACCAGCTCAGCGTACCGGCAAGTATGCTCGTCGTTCCTTGGCTCGAAACTCACCGCCAAGGCTTCCAGGATTGCTGCTGCTGCTGGGGGCATTAGAGTTAAAATTGGGGTTGGAGTTGTCGCTTCTCCAACCCTGGCCCTCTTTTCTGTTGTAGAGGCCTCGATTGGTCTTGGGTTCAAGCGCTTCCGCCCGGTGTTGGAGGGTTCAGCCGCAGTCTCGGGGTAGATCCTCTTACCCTGAGAGTCAACGGGGACAGCAGTCATCTTGGTGCGGGCCATCTCTGTAGGACAACAAAAGAAATACTTTGATCAAATATGTTGGTTTTTGAAAGAAGTATATAATAAAGAATAAATGCATGGCCCGATGTTTTTCTGTACAAATATTTCCTGGCCTCCCCCCCCTTCTCAGGATCGGGCGACATACAAGGTTCTGAGGTGAAGTCATGTGGCCGATACTAGGGACAGGTATCACCCGATACGGCAAAGTGATAGGGTGACAAACGCGCGGCCGTGTCGGGCGATAAAAGATGCCCGATACGACTCGCATATAAAAAGGAAACAGCGTGTCGCCCGGCACAAAACCTTCAGGACGATAGGACTATCACCTGACATGGCATGTTGCGCGATATGCATGTCGGGCGATATGAAACCGTTCAGTTAACAAGGCCGATAATCTATACATGTTAACAGAGAACGTGTCGGGCAACATAGACTGCCGCGTGATAGATCTCCCGGGCGATATCTATCGGGCGATAGGTCTATCGGGCTGTACCTCACAGAGTTTGGGACTTCCGCGCGTTACAAAGGCAAGGGGTGTCGCGCGACACGGGAGCAAAAAGCACAAAGTCCTTTGCACGATATGGGAGTACGAACACATTAATTCAGGTAGCCCGACACGGTAAAACTTGTTCTCATATATATAGCAAACTCAAACTCGGTGGTGAAAACACGGCAAGCAATCCCGGGCATGCATCGGCCGATAGGGCAATTCATTCCTGAGACGGGCAATCCATCCGTCGGCCAAAGGGTGATCAGTCATTTGGCACGATCGTCACAGGATCATGCCGTCTAGGAGCGTCTTTTGTCATGGCTTTAGTGATGCCCGAAAACACAATTTGCATGATGTTGCGCATATCCTGCCGGGAGGGTTGCTTTCCGTTACGACCCTCGGAGCAAAAGCTAAAAGAAAGAAAAAAGGGAAACTTGAAAATGAAAAGGGTTAACAAAAAGCGGTTGAGGAGTAAAACATCACTGGCCCAAAACTAAGGTCTCGGCCTCAGCTAGCATTACCCATTCCGTCCTATAGAATACTTTGGTGACCCACAAAATAGAGTCAGCGCATGTGGCGCATGAACTGACTCGGGCCTTATTACATCCCAAAATGTTTGTAATGTTTTTCTTGCAGGAAGTAAAAACGTCCTATTCTAGGAATTAAAAAGACAACTTGGGTTGCCTCTCGAGAAGCGCTGCGTTTCTCGTCTTCAGCTGGACGCCCAAAGTTTCTTCTTCTTGCATCTTCATCCCCGCTTCTGCGGTTATTGTCCTGTTCTTTCCGCCAGTTCAGTATTGGACGGAATCCTTCCCGATGGGTTCTTCACAATTTCAGCCAATTGAGCTAGCTGCTGGTCGATCTGGCATTGGTGCGTCTGCATGTCTGCCATTTGTACCTGCAACGAGTTCAAGACACCGGAATTTGATAACGCACTCTGCGCCAGTTGATTGTTGATCGTATCTTGTTTCTTAACAAAATCAAATAACTGGCCAATCACGTCTGCCTGGCCCGTGCCCTTGCTTTGTTCTCGGTTAGGCCCTTGATACTTCCCATGTGCTTGGAAGTTCCCTTTGTTTGATGGGAAATGAGTGTTTTTGGGGTATTGGCTTGGTCCTCCCCTTTGCTCAAAATCCTGAGGTTGCTTGGAGGCGCTTTGCAACTGATGCGAATTTTCAGCTGCATCCTTGTTGCCATAGTTGAAACCAGGATGGTCCGGACTTTTGAAATTCACAAAAGCCACCTTCTTAGTTTCCTCGTCATCAGATTCGGTATCACTCGATGCATCTGGTTGGGTGTAGATGCAATTGTCTACCCCGTGTCTGGCTTCTCCACATGTTACACATTTCATTACCTTTTCGACTTGTTTCTTACCCTTTCTGCTATATTCCTTCAGCTGCTTTACATCCGTAGCCATCCTTTGGATCTGAGAAGTGATTGTCTCTAGTGCCTTGGATTCAAAAGAAGGTCCCTCACTAACCTTCTTAGCTTGGCCATGGTCAGATATGTCATAGTCAGTGCCGGCTTGCAGCTCGGCCATGTTCTTGATGATCTTCTCGGACCTGCTCGGCTTCTTCCCCAGGAAGTCACTTCTGGCTGCTGCGTTCAATGAAACCCTTTCTTCGGGAGTTAGGCCGTTATAGAAGGTAGTGATCAAGAACCCTTTCTTGTAGTTGTGGTGAGGGCAGTCCCTCTGATATTCTTGATACCGCTCCCAGGCGTCATGGAGATTCTCATTAGGGTTTTGCATGAATGAAGTTATCCTTTGTCTATTTCTCACTGTCTTCTCAGTTGGGTAGAACTTATTTACGAATGCGTCTGCCAATGCCCCCCATCCGTTCAAAGACTGGTGGGGTAACCCAAGATACTAGGACATGGCCTTATCTTCTAGGGAGAAGATGAAGCCTTTGCAATAGATCACCTCCTGGGGAACCCCCCACATCTTGATAGTATCATAGATGTTCTTAAAAGCATCCAAGTGGTGATAGGGATTGTCATTTTTAGAACTCCCTCTAAAGCTTTTTTTCTGAATCATAGAGATAACAGACAGCTTGAGTTCGAAGTTCGCGGCGTTGAATCGCGGAACGACGACAGGGCATCTGGAATTGTTTGCCTTAGTGGAGGATGGCTCCCTTAAAGTCTTTTCGTCTTCGTCTGAATCGTCGCTGTTGCTGCCTCCCTATTATTCTTGGTTCTGGTGTTGCCTGTGTCGATGACGGTGATGACGCCTGACATGGGGGTGGCCTTCCTCGGAGTGCTCCGATTCCTGATCTTCCTGCTGATCATTTCCGTCATAGCGATCGTTACCACTCAGCGGAGGCGATTCATCCCAAGGCCTTCCCTATTGTTGACCTTCAACTTGTTGCGGGTTGACATGGGGAGGCATGATGTCGATGACTGTGCTCGGTCGATCAGTTGGATGGTGTCGGAGCTCAGTGGTACAGGGATCTTTCTTTCAGGGTTCCTGAAAGAAAGGCACGAAAAATCAAGTCAGAAAATTGAATTATTTAGTCTAGGCTAAGAATAAATAGAATTAAAAGGAAACAATAGAAAAGAAAAAGGGTGATGTCAAACTTGTTTCTAAGCTTGAGGCACGGGAGTGTAGTTAGTGGATTCAGATTCGTCTACAGTACCATTTTTTCCTTGTCCCCGGCAACGGTGCCAAAAAGTTGACCGACCTAAATCGCGCGTCCTAAATTTGGAGGCGGATTTGAGGTAGTCGAGCTTTTATATTTATAAACTCGAATCCTTCTAGGCCCCCGAAACTTTGTTTACGGGGTCAAAGTAGATATACGGGGTTGAACACAGGGACAAGGGGGGGTAGTGTTGAGAACCCATAATTGACACGCTACACTCCGACAGGTAAAAGAGATTATAAATTCCCCAGAACGGAAGTGTAAAGATGTCACAAACAAAACAAGAAAACTATCTCCAAGTGGAGTTACTAGAAAGATTTAAGGTTTTAAACATTTAGCATGTTTTAGGGGTTTTCATGAAATAGAAACTGAAAGATAACACTATAGCTAGAGCAAGGTACGAAGGATAAAACTACTGCAAAACAAGCGGCACCAGTAACACCCTGCACCCCTCCTCTCAGAGAGGGCACCTCTAACCAAGCCTCAGCACCCCTCTTGAGGTTGCTGGGCTCAAAGTTAGAGTTGAATGTTACAGGAACAACTCCGTTCCAGGCACTCTCGTACTCCAGAATCAGACCAAACACTAGAGCCACAACACAACTCTCGAAGTTGTTGCGACGGGAAAACACGATTCGGTAGCCAAGCAAAATGCGATCCAAAACATGCAAGATAGGGTTCGGATATCAAACATAGCAGTCATCCAACATATTGCACCAAGCATAGAGCAGCAAGTAATTAAGCATTTCCATTTCTATAAACACTAAAGGTCTTAATTACAATGCAAAAGTAAAGAAATTTAAATAACAGAATTGAAGATATGTGTCGCCTTCTTGATGTAGAAGGACGACAGGCTACAGTAACCATCCCGCCCGATATCGGACAGGGGCCTAGCCCGATACAGCCGTGTCGGGCAGCACGCTCTCTCAAACGGCACACCGCGACGGGCGACTGCATCGCTCAAGGACATGGCCGATATGCTCAAGTCGGGCGGTACACCCTCTCGGGCGACACGCCTGACGGGCGGAGCGTATCGGGTTCATTATCGTGTCGGGCATGGAGCTGCGTATCCTATTACCAGGCACTGGTGTCAGGCACTCGTGTCGCGTATCTACATCGGCCGATATCAGTTTCTAGTGTCTCCCGGTACGGTCCTAGGTGAACCAGTCCCCTCCCTCTCGGGATGAGGAAGAGCTCACCTAGTGTCGCCCGGTACGAACACCGGAGCACGATACGGCTGCTCTCACAGTCCCCTCTGAAGATCACTCGACTATCCGAAACCTGAAGTGACCAAGCTTGTCAGAACTGTCTAAACTGTCTTTTCGGCTCTTGTAGCTGCTATTTATAGGCAGCTGGTCATGAGAAGATATGGTGCTCGAAGCGCCACGCGTCCTCCTTTCCACCGTTCAGTTGGCGGTCGGCTGACGTGGGTATCGCCCGGTACAAGGAGGTCGGATGTCAGGCATCATGGCGAGAGGCGCCTGCCGGTGGGTGGCCGATATCACTCGGCACATGGAGTAGTTGCGGCGTGCTCGGCTCCCTGTCGGGTAAAGAGGCATGTCGTCCATCGGTACCTTCTCGCGTGGCATCCTTGCGTCGCACTTCATCGTATTGCGCAGCCCTGCCGAGCAGCGTGCGAATCAAGTGTCAGGGGGGCCGAAACAGACTTGGACTTATTTGCGGGCCGGAACGGCCTTATTGGTGCTAAATGGGCCAAAATGGGAGGAAACTCTGCAAAAGATAGAAATATTGGACTGAGAGCATTGCTTGGCTAATTATTGCAAAATATGCATATAAAAGAGAGGAAGATGTCAGAAAAGGGCAGTTTTGATAACAAAAAAACAGTCTAAAACATCACAAAAATTGGTGTTATCAGTAATATCCATAGTCATCTTCAACCTTGATTTCATGGTGGAAATCAAAAGTCAATGCTTATTTTCTTCTTTTTGCCATTCAATCTTCAACTTTAGCCATTCGTTTCACTCAAAGACTTGAGGACGGACCTTGGATGGTCGAGAAAGCTTTATTCACCATTGAGGACATGAAGCTTGAAGCTTGGATTCAGCTTTGAAGGTGGGTTATATAACTTGAACCCTTAAATGTTATTATTACATTCAATTTTTCATTACTTGTTGATCATTTTATTCTTCTTGAAATTCCTTTGATCAAAGTGATAAAATTACCATAAGAATGGCAGTAGATTTTGAAGGATCGAAGCTTGATAATGATGACATCATTTTAAGTACACACCTCAATGAATATCTTGAGCAAATAGTTTCATCCCTTGAGAATAAACGGTCTCAAGACCGTTTGAGGTCAAACGACCTCAAGACCGTTTGAGGTCAGGTGATGTCATAAGTTGGATGATAACCCAATGGTCTCAATTTGATCTAATTCCAATGGTTTCAATGTTGGAGGGTCCATTGATTGCAAATCCTAGACCTAATAGATTGATTTGATTTCAAATCAATGGTTGATGATTCGATTTCAAGACCAAATGTATGATTCAGTTTCAAGACCGAATGGATGATTTGGTTTCAAGACCAAATGGATGATTCAGTTTCAAGACCAAATGGATGGATTCAATTTCAAGACCAAATGGGTTGATTCAGTTTCATAATCAATTGTTGAGGATTTGGTTTTAAAACTGAATGGGTTGATTCGATTTACAATTGGTCAAGACCGTTTGAAAGGTTGGTCAAGACCGTTTGGAGGTCAAGAGTTGTGATGGATGATTGGAGATCCAAGGGATATAATTTTGTGTACTTACAATGATTCAATTGATGTAGAATTCAATAAAGCAAACCCTAAAATCATTTGATTGGTTGGAGAAAACCCTAATTGGTCCATTTGGTTTCAAGGTGGTTTGGACCAAACGGTCTTGAGACCATTTGGGATCAAACGGTCCTTAGAACGTTTGGAGGGAAAATAGTATAAAACTGTTTGATGTTCATTCGGTTTCAATGATGGGTTGTTCATTCGGTTTCAATGATAAATTGAGCAAACAGTTTCAAAACCGTTTGAAGGTCAAGGAGGTCAAAACCGTTTGAAGGTTTAAAAGTTTCAAAACCGTTTGAAGACCTAATGAGATGAAAGATCAATTAACCTTATGATTGTTAATGATATTTATCAAAGATAATTATAAGGGTTGTACCTTTATGGTACTATAGTGATTAGTACCCTTTGAGGGGTTAATACCTCAACACTCTCAACATGAGTAGAACATGTACTTAGGGTATGATCCTTGATAAAGAGATCATGAAACCCTAATCGAGAAGGTTGATGTGCCCTAATCCCTAATTTAGGGCAATGATAGGTGAAACCCTAATCTAGGGTAATGGTGTAACCCTAATCTAGGGTGATTATATGAGAAATCCCAATTCAAGGTAATATAATGAAAACCCTAATTTAAGAAGGTTCTTATGTGAAACCCTAATCTAGGGTGAAGCCATGTGAAACCCTAATTAAGGGTGATGCCATGTGAAACCCTAATATAGAGTGATGTCATGTGAAACCCCAACATAGGGTGATGTGATGTAGAACCCTAGTTGATAAAGAGGGGAAACCCTATTCCCAATGATGGAATAATGAATAGTATATTGACAGGTGAAACACTTGAAAGTGGTTGATAATGCATAATCTTATATCAATAATGCCTTAATCCGAGATGAGTCCACAATATTGGTAATGGTTGAATAAATCAAATGAGTGACTTCTGACCAATACATTACATGATATGTGATGAACTGTTGCATAAAGTATTAGGATGGGAAATACCCTAATACAAGATAAGTTGATGAACTTAAGTAAAATAAAAGTGATGAGGAAAGTGATACATCAAGACATGGTAGATATCATATTCATCACCTCAAGGTTGATATACCTTAATGTACCTTAAATCCAAAATACTTGGATGAATAGCACATGAAATGTGTTAAGTCAATTGTCACATTGAGATGTAATGCACTTTGATAAGTGTGTGCCAACATAATTTAAGAAAAAGGTTAAGCCAAGTCAATAAAGTATGGTGTAATCATATTCTGGTAAAGATGAGAGAGAAACTCATATCTTGTATTGATAATTCATTTAATGATAAATGATGAGAATAAATAAGTATGGTTGAATACTTATGATATTAATGTATGCTCCTAGATGTGTGGAGCAATGAATTACGGTTTGGATTGATAATATGAACTTGAAACCCTATTCGGCTATAGACAGAAACCCTAACCCTAATAGTTGTTGCCTATTGAAAGGTGACAAGATGTTTAATGGGCCTTGAGAGCCATGTGAATAGTGGTTGCCTAGTGAAAGGTGACAAGATGTTTAATGGGTCTTGTGAGCCATGTGAATAGTTGTTTCCTAGTAAGAGGTAACAAGATGTTTATAAAAGTTTCATGGAAGCAATGATAATGTTCAAATAAACTAGGAAATGGAAACTTAGTAACATAATAATAATAATAAATGGATGCAATAATAATAATGAAATCTTAAAAATGCATGCATTATGCTTATAGCCAAATAAGGTCTATAGTGGTTTGAATAAGCTTAAAGGAGATATGAGGAATACTTGAATTACATAAAGTATGTGAATAAGTATGATGGCTTGGCCAAGGTTTAATACCTAGTAAAGGTAATGTGGTATTTAGTGATGATGCACATGATTGACATAGTTCAATACCCGGAATAATATCAGAGGATTGGTCATAACCCAATACCTGGAATAATTGCACATGATTGGTAATAACCCAATACCTGGAATAGTATCACAGGATTGGTCATAACCCAATGCCTGGAATAATTGTACATGATTGGTAATAACCTAATACCTGGAATAATTGCACAGGATTGGTAATAACCCAATACCTAGAATAATATCACAGGATTAGTCATAACCCAATACCTAGAATAATTGCACAAGATTGGTAATAACCCAATACCTGGAATAATTACACAGGATTGGTAATAACCCAATACCTGGAATAATATCATAGGATTGGTAATAATCCAATGCCTGGAATGGTTGCAAAGGATTGGTAATAATCCAATGCCTGGAATGGTTGCACATGATTGGTAATAATCCAATGCCTGGAATGTTTGCATAGAATTGGCATAGTCTGATGCCTGGACAAAACATGATGATGTATACTCACATGACTAGAACAATTCAATATCTGGCTAACAGAATGGCTAAGGTCAACAGACAAAAATGAGAATGATTCATGGATGATATACCATGATAATGAGTATCTCAGGATAAGCTTGAAATGTTGATATAGTAAGATGGATAAGTGATATAAACATTCTTCATATTCCTTATAAAGTGAATAAATGAATTACTGCTCTATCATAGATAGTTGCAATGCTTTAAGATATGAGAATGTTCTAAACTGCTTATCCTCTGATCAGTTTTATTCTATTAAATTGCAATAATAATGTTTCTGGAGGAGAGTTATATCTTTCGCTGGGACAATTTCAATTGTCTCACCCCGTGGGATCCAATGTTTTTAGGTGGACGAGGACGAGGAGGTAAGAGCCATACTACAGGGGAAGGATAGTAGCATCAAGGACAATAGTAACATCTTAGGTGGAGATACTGACTATCGTGTCTAGTACATAAGAGTCTTATTTGTCATCTCTGTACTCTCAGGTCCTTGGAGTCAGTACTTAGTGTTTTCATAATCAATCTGAGATTTTGTCTTGAATGCCTCGAGGTTGTGTGTTGATCATGTGTAGACTTAAGAGAGCAATTGATGTATGTAATCCTCGAGAAGAGATGGTACATGGTATGTACTTGTGGACCAGAATGAATATGTAATACTTTGGTTCTTGTTGTTAAGAGTTTCCTAGAACTGGATCTCTTTGAAAAAGGTTTTAATTTTTAGTGATTTTCAGAACTCTATTGTTAATGATCGCTTCCTCTTAGTTAATGATGTTTATTTCGAACGGTGTGCCACAATTAGTGGTATCATAGCTTAAGGTTCGCTGAGTCTACAGAGACATAGGACTAAGGTGTTGAGTCTGTGTTAGTGTCCTCCAGTATATTTTATAATGACTTCTACTTAAAGATGTCTGGAGAACACGAGGATCACGTTGATGAAAACAATGTTGCTGCTCCAGTAGGAGGTGCAAGGGATCAGGCTAGAGAGGAATCAGTGCCTGAGAATCCCCATTTTGATGAAGTTATGATAGAAAACCCAACCTTTCATTATCTATTTAGGGAATTCATGACCACAATGAGGCATATGGCAGACCGGATGCCAGCACCAGCACCTAGGGCACCAACTCCCAATGAGGGACATGGGTCTGGTAAGACTTTTGAACGACTATGTCATATAGGAGCTATAGAATATTCTGGGACAACTGACCCAACAGATGTTGATCTATGGCTTACTGAGTTAGAAAAGGCTTTTAAGATCCTTAGTATTCCAGATGTTGACAAATTCAAACATGATGTATACATTTTGAAGGGTAGTGCTGGCCATTGGTGGGCCATAGAAGAAATAAAAAGGAATGCTGAAGAGGTTAGTTGGGAGGAATTTCATCAAGAATTCATCAATAAATATTTTCCAAGAACATACTTAGATGAAAAGATCTCATAGTTTGAGATGGTTCGATAGGGAACCATGTCAATAAATGAATATGAGGCTAGGTTTATGGAACTTTTACAGTTTTGTCCTCAAATGGATGCCACTGAGTAGGAGAAGATTCGATATTTTGAGAAAGGACTGAATGATGAGGTGTCTATCTCAGTAGCTACTTTAGAAAGTAGAGAGAAATTTGCCACATTCATGGAGTCAGTTCGGAGGATAGAAAGGTCTGTGACAAAGAAACATGAGGCAAACCTCAAAAGGAGATCTACACAGTCACATGAACAGTGGATTGGTGGTACAAAACAATCAAAGTTTTTGATAACACCAGTTCAACCACAATATAGTACATCAATGTAGTGGTCATCAAGTGAGGGCCGAACTTGCCATAAATGTGGACAGATAGGACATTTTAGGCAGCAATGTCCAAAACGAAATAATGTGGTGACCCAATAGTCAAGGCATAATCTGCATAACCAACAAGCACCTCAGGTTAGTGAAGAAGAAGGCTGAGGATGAAGACAAGTGTCACAGTTTGGTCCATCTACCTCTGGTAGTAGAGGGCAAAGGCAATAGCAAATGACAACTGACTCCATATAATTGGGTCAGATAAGGCACTAGATACCCCGTAAAGGTAACTTATTAGATACAACTTTTCATTTGGAATTATCTTTCCTTTTTCCTCTCTCTGCCTACTGATTATAAGAAAGGTAGTTATTGTTGATCTTCTTTTAATTAGTCCTATGAGGACATAAGGAAGAGATAAAAAGGACGAGAACCTATATTCAGAATAATATTCTCTTATTTGTTTTGAAATTTTTCCTTTCATGTAGAAGAGATGTAAAAGAAACACCCAGATAAAATCTAAGATACTAAATAGTAAATTTAAAGAAATGTTAAAAGTATGAAACATAATATGAAACAAATGCATACTACCTAATTTCAGTTCTTAAATACCCTGTCCATGTATTCATCTATTGAAGATAAGGTAAGTATGACACTCTTAGATTGTTATCTTTCTGATTACCCTGATCAAGTAGTCATTTAGAGACAATATAAAGAACATAATAAAGACTGAGATGTGGCATGGATAATTCTACCGCATCCTAATTGATATGGAGAAATCTGAGTTAATCATAGATCAACTTATAAACAAAAGAAGATGTTTAGTATAATTTATACCCTGGTCCTCAGACCTAGAGGTAATAGTTACATGATGAGAGGTAACAATGTTCAATAATGGACTGAGGGTTTGAATACCCAAATCTAGTAATCATGATGATGATGTGATGTGTTTCTGGCACATATAATGGATACCAAGGTAAAGAATTCTAGTGTCCAAGAACTTTCAATGATATGAGAAAATGGGAACATGACTCTTCATAAGAAGGAATGTTGGTTACCTGGAATGGCCAACTGTGAAATCAGTCTAGTTATATAAAATACTATGGACATCATATGTTAGGGGTTTATGCTCCGCATAAACATAACATTGATAAGGACGTACTAATTGAAGGAACAATTGTAGAATCATTGTGGGAAAAGCTTATTAAAGCTAAAAATGTATGATGAGATTTTTAGTACCAAGTGGGGGACAAACTAGTGAGGTTTGACACCTGAGTTAAATAAGGTAGTGTTACCTGACACAGAGTTGACTCTACAATTAATAATAAAAAGGACAATAGAGTATGTGTCCAGTGTGACATATTCTATGATAACCCAGTATGGAAGGACTTTGTGATGATCAAAGTTCTATGGCCTCTCCATGACATTAAGATGTTTGTCGGAGGCTTGATGATGTGATGAATAAATAATATTTTTCTTTCTTTACCTGGGATTTCAAGGACGAAATCCTTATTAGGGGTTTATAATTGTATAATCCCTGACCTGGGTTATGCTTTAATCCTAGATGTTTTGTTTAAGAAAGATAATTATATGCTTGCACTTATCTTTTGAAAAGTAATTAAGGCTTAAGAGGAACTTATGTTTCAATTTTAGTCCTTTTTGAATAATGTTGAAATCAATGTTTTGCCTGTTTTGGACTAATGTGCAAATTACCCAAGTTGAGGGGTTAACTTGCAAATGTTACATGATAAATGTTCCTCAAGTGTTGAAGAATCATAAGAATGATAATGATGCAGATTTATGGCTTGTGGTAGTCTGAGCACCAAGAAAGAGCTTATTAAGCAATGTTTGTTCATTAAAACCTAGTTTTGGTGTAATGTGCAATTTACTCAAAACCTAGGGTTCAATATGCAAAATACCACTTCTAGAGAGTACCTAATGTTTCTTGGCATCAATTAGAGACAAGAAAATCAGAGGGGCGTCTCATTTGAATCTCTTTGGAGGAGAGCGAATCTTGATATTAAAATAATCAAGATTTAAGCATAATTGAAACCCTAATTCAATTTAATGCAAAACTAAATATATTAATGGAAGTTCTCTTCAACCAAAAGTATGATGGTTGAATTTGTATAAGTGTGGATGTCCTTGTGCCTTGCAAAGGCAACGAAATATCTAAAGTGAGTGGAGAGTCCACTCACATTAGTTAAAGAAAAAGTAATATCCACTCAATTTTGGATATTATTATTATATTGATTAAGGTGCTTAATTTGTTTTCTTTAATTCATGGATAATGAAGAGGAATTACAAGGTGGGGGATATGGCTTCGTATTCAAGGGATTGAGGAGAGTATGTGGCACCAACTTTGGGAGTTGAAGGAATTATTTATCACTTTCTCTCTCATGAAATTCCGTTACATATATCCCATTTTTCACCCACATGAAAGACTCTTTTCGACCCTTCTTTCTTTCCTTGCTTTGGCCGTGCACAAGGGATCTTAGGAGCAACAGGAGGAATTGCCCCAACCTGTAGGTAAGCTCCATAGTCATCTTCAACCTTGATTTCATGGTGGAAATCGAAATTCAATTCTTATTTTCTTCTTTTCTCCATTCAATCTTCAACCTTAGCCATTCTTTTCACTCAAAGACTTGAGGACAGACCTTGCATGGTTGAGAAATCTTCATTCACCATTGAGGACGTGAAGCTTGAAGCTTGGATTCAGCTTTGAAGGTGGGTTATATAACTTGAACCCTTAAATGTTATTATTACAATCAATTTTTCATCACTTGTTGATCATTTTGTTCTTCTTGAAATTCCTTTGATCAAAGTGATAAAATTACCATAAGAATGGAAGTAGATTTTGAAGGATCTAAGCTTGATGATGATGACATCATCTTAAGTACACACCTCAATGAATATCTTGAGCAAATGGTTTCATCCCTTGAGACCAAACGGTCTCAAGACTGTTTGAGGTCAGGTGATGTCATAAGTTGGATGATGATCCAATGGTCACAATTTGATCTAATTCCAATGGTTTCAATGTTGGAGGGTCCATTGATTGCAATCCTAGACCCAATAGATTGATTCAGTTTCAAATCAATGGTTGATAATTCAGTTTCAAGACCAAATGGATGATTCAGTTTCAAGACCGAATGGATGATTTGGTTTCAAGACCGAATGGATGGATTTTGGTTTCAAGACCGAATGGGTTGATTCGGTTTCAAGACCGAATGGGTTGATTCAGTTTCATAATCAATTGATGAGGATTCAGTTTCAAAACCGAATGGGTTGATTTGATTTACAATTGGTCATGACTGTTTGAAAGGTTGATTAAGACCGTTTGGAGGTCAAGAGCTGTGATGGATGATTGGAGATCTAAGGGCTATAATTTGATGTACTTATAATGATTCAATTGATGTAGGATTCAATAAATAAAACCCTAAAACCATTTGATTGGTTAGAGGAAACCCTAATTGGTCCATTCGGTTTCAAGGTGGTTTGGACCAAACAGTCTTGAGACCGTTTGAGTCGAAACAGTCTTGAGATTGTTTGGGATCAAACGGTCCTCAGGCCATTTGGAGGGAAAATGGTCTCAACCTATTTGATGTTCATTCGGTTTCAATGATGGGTTGTTCATTCAATTTCAATGATAAATTGAGCAAACAGTTTCAAAACCGTTTGAAGGTCAAGGAGGTCAAAACCGTTTGAAGGTTTAAAAGTTTCAAAACCGTTTGAAGACCTAATGGGATGAAAGATCAATTAACCTTATGATTGTTAATGATTTTATCAAAGATAAATGTAAGGGTTGTACCTTTATGGTACTAGAGTGATTAGTACCCTTTGAGGGGTTAATACCTCAACACTCTCAACATGAATAGAACATGTACTTAGGGTATGATCCTTGATAAAGAGATCATGAAACCCTAATCGAGAAGGTTGATGTGCCCTAATCCCTAATTTAGGGCAATGATAGGTGAAACCCTAATCTAGGGTAATGGTATAACCCTAATCTAGGGTGATGATATGAGAAATCCCAATTCAAGGTAATATAATGAAAAACCCTAATTTAAGAAAGTGCTTATGTGAAACCCTAAGCTAGGGTGAAGCCATGTGAAACCCTAATTAAGGGTGATGCCATGTGAAACCCTAATATAGAGTGATGTCATGTGAAATCCCAACATAGGGTGATGTGATGTAGAACCCTAGTTGATAAAGAGGAGAAACCCTATTCCCAATGATGGAATAATGAATAATATATTGGCAGGTGAAACACCTAAAAGTGGTTGATAATGGATAATCTTATATCAATAATACCTTAATCCGAGATGAGTCCACATTATTGACAATGGTTGAATAAATCAAATGAGTGACTTCTGACCCATACATTACATGATATGTGATGAACTGTTGCATAAAGTATTAGGATGGGAAATACCCTAATATAAGATAAGTTGATGAACTTAAGTAAGATAAAAGTGATGAACAAAGTGATACATCAAGACATGACAGATATCATATTCATCATCTCAAGGTTGATATACCTTAATGTACCTTAAATCCAATATACTTGGATGAATAACACATGAAATGTGTTAAGTCAATTGTCACATTGAGATGTAATGCACTTTGATAAGTGTGGGCTAACATAATTTAATAAAAAGGTTAATCAAGTCAATAAAGTATGGTGTAATCATAATCTGGTAAAGATGAGAGAGAAACTCATGTCTTGTGCTGATAATTCATTTAATGGTAAATGATGAGAATAAATAGGTATGATTGAATACTTATGATATTAATGTATGCTCCTAGATGTGTGGAGCAATGAATTAGGGTTTGGATTGATAATATGAACTTGAAACCCTATTTGGTTATAGAGAGAAACCCTAACCCTAATAGTTGTTTCCTAGTGAAAGGTGACAAGATGTTTAATGGGCCTTGAGAGCCATGTGAATAGTGGTCCGCTAGTGAAAGGTTACAAGATGTTTAATGGGCCGTGTGAGCCATGTGAATAGTTGTTTGCTAGTAAGAGGTAACAAGATGTTTATAAAAGTTTCATGGAAGCAATGACAATGTTGAAATAAACTAGGAAATGGAAACTTAGTAACATAATAATAATAATAAATGGATGCAATAATAATAACGAAATCTTAATCATGCATGCTTTATGCTTATAGCCAAATAAGGGCTATAGTGTTTTTAATAGGACTAAAGGAGATAAGAGGAATACTTGAATTACATAAAGTATGTGAATAAGTATGAATGCTTGGCCAAGGTTTAATACCTAGTAAAGGTAATGTGGTATTCAGTGATGATGCACAGGATTGACATAGTTCAATACCTGGAATAATATCACAGGATTGGTCATAACCCAATACCTGGAATAATTGCACAGGATTGGTAATAACCCAATACCTGGAATAATATCATAGGATTGGTCATAACCCAATACCTAGAATAATTGCACATGATTGGTAATAACCCAATACCTGGAATAATTGCACAAGATTGGTAATAACCTAATACCTGGAATAAAATCACAGGATTGGTCATAACCCAATACCTAGAATAATTGCACAGGATTGGTAATAACCCAATACTTGGAATAATGTCACAAGATTGGTAATAATCCAATGCCTGGAATGGTTGCACAAGATTGGTAATAATCCAATGCTTGAAAATGTTGCACAAGATTGGTAATAATCCAATGCTTGGAATGTTTGCATAGAATTGGCATAGTCCGATGCCTGGGCAGAACATGATGATGTATACTCACATGACTGGAACAATTCAATATCTGGCTAATAGATTGGCTAAGGTCAACAGATAGAAATGAGAATGATTCATGGATGACATACCATGATAATGAGTATCTTAGGATAAGCTTAAAATGTTGATATAGTAAGATGGATAAGTGATATAAATGTTCTTCATGTTCCTTATAAAATGAATAAATGAATTACTGCTCTATCATAGATAGTTGCAATGCTTTAAGATATGAGAATGTTCTAAACTGCTTATCCTCTGATCAGTTTTATTCTATTAAACTGTAATAATAATGTTTCTGGAAGAGAGTTATATCTCTCACTGGGACAATTTCAATTGTCTCACCCCGTAGGATCCAACGTTTTTAAGTGGATGAGGATGAGGAGGTATGAGCCATACTACAGGGGAAGGACAACAACATCAAGGACAACAATAACATCTCAGGTGGAGATACTGACTATCGTGTCTAGTAGATAAGAGTCCTATGTGTCGTCTCTACACTCTTAGGTCCTTGGAGTCAGTACTTAGTGTTTTCATAATTGATTTGAGATTTTGGCTTGAATGCCTCGAGGTTGTGTGTTGCTCATGTATAGACTTAAGAGAGCAAATGATGTATGTAATCCTCGAGAAGAGATGGTACATGGTATGTAGTTGTGGACCAGAATGAATATGTAATACTTTGGTTCTTATTGTTAAGAGTTTCCTGGAACTGGATCTCTTTGAAAAAGGTTTTAATTTTTAGCGATTTTCAAAAATCCACTGTTAATGATCGCTTCCACTTAGTTAATGATGTTTTATTCAAACGGTGTGCCACATTGGTACTATTTTTAGAGATAATATTGTTGGACTTTTATAGATAATTATGATAGTGTTTTAAACGAAAATTATGATTTGAAAAGATGAGGTAACGAAACATGAGACCACTTCTACCCGTTTGGTTAAGTAGTTGATGGAAACTAATATGAAGCAATAGTTTTTGCATGCCTTTGAATAAATCTTTCAAATCATATTTAATCCAAATGGTGTGGATGTCCAAGGAATAGCTATGGTGTATAAGTCAATTGGAGGTGCGGATATAACCAACATGTAGTTCGAAGATGTAGCACTTGCAAATATATTGTGTTCAATTCAACTCCATCTTATTCCACTAGTATTCTAGGAGCCGTACATGATTGGCAAGGTGACACCTCCGACATGACTATTGTTAGGTTTTGTTGAGGTGGCAAGCATAGTGGAAACAAAAACAAAATCTCCATGTATCCTACTAGAAGATCTCGTCAATAATGACATATTCTGAAGGAGGGTGTGAGAGGTATACCTTGTCATGGAGCAAGTTCGGAAACATCCCCTTTGCGTGGTGGTGTGTGTTGTTCCTCACATGCATGGATGGTCCTCGTCGATGTCCTCCAAACAAGGCATTCAGTGTTTGCATCTCTATGTTGTCCAAACATATGGATTGGAATTCCTCATTCTAGTGCATGAGTCGGCGGGAAGGAGCAACCTTTCACTTGATATCATGCTAGCATAACAGTCACTCTCCTTTTGACTCTCTCTCACACTCTCTTAGGGATGACAAAATCTAGGGTTCACATACAAGAGCATGTCTAGAAAATCCAACTATCATGGCCCTATAAATATGAGAGGAAAGGAAGTAGGATTTATCAAAACCCCTGGAAAATAAAAGGTTGTGGTTGTGTGTAAAATGGGCCGCTCATGGAGTGTCAAAAAGACAATTTGAATATTCTAGGATCAATTAATTAATTAACCAATTAATCATATTAATTGATTAACTAATTTTCTATCTTCCAACACTAGTTAATCGATCAGAATTACTTAGTAGAATTAACAATTTAAATCCAATTAATTGTCTTAAACATTTTAACAAACTAACTTATATTATATTCCAATATTATTCTAGTAGATTATCTAAATGTTTAGTAATCAATTTGACTGGAACATTTCCAATCATGTGCATAATTATACTCATATTCCTATACATCCTATGCATATGATCATGTAGGATCCAACTTACATTGGTAGTGAAATTCATAATCAAATTATGATTTCACAAGCAATGATTGGTACCTAGAAAGACTTCAATTCTACCCAAGTAATTGAAGAAGCTGGAGAACAACTTAACCTAGTATTTTGACCAGTGTTACAATGATTGTATAATGCCTTTGTCTCTAGTAAAAATATTGAATCTAAGGCATGAAAACGTCATCATCTTAATGTTCAATCTTTGTTCCTTGATATAGAGTAGACTATTGAGATATACATGAGCTCAATATCATATATTGACTCACATGAGTATGACCATGTAATTCATAGCCTCACTCATCAAGTGGCCCAAATATCACTCTAATGGGAGGGACAAATTCCATCTACGTCACTCACATTAATCCACATGTGTCACAATGCACCTAAGAACTACCTCAACCCTTTTCAAGGTCATGTTGAGTAATGTTAAAGTACATTGAACAACATGCAAGGATTGAAGTGACTTCAGGTCTAAGACCCACAATCACACTGAGATGTCATTCTGACCACCATTATTGTATTCCATGTATCACACTCAAGGTGAGTCTATCCAGTACACTTGTTCATAACAAGTACATGTATGTTTGATTTGATATCCATTAATATGACTAATGAGACATAGTCATCAATCAATACACATACTATTTTTAATGTATTATTTTTTTCCTAATATCCATAATAATATATGACTAGGGACTAATACAAGAATGGATTCTCTTAACATACACATGATCTCATGTTCAGGTCCTCATCCTGAACTCATGTGTCATTGAGTCATACATTCTAAGGACATTATTATATTTATTCATTATCCCATATTGAAACAAGCATAATACCATGAATTTCCTTTATTAGTAATCAAATCAATTACATGATATGCCATTACAATCATTATAAGATTGGATCTTTGGGCATATCAACAACAGTTTCCCATTTGCACTATTCACTCATGAATCTCATTCCAATAGATCTAACATGATCATCATGCTTTTGCCGTGAAAGTGATTTTGTTAGAGGGTCAGCAACATTGCTTTCGGTTGGTACTCTAAAATCATGACATCTCCTCATTGTACGATCTCTTGTATGAGATGGTAGCGCCGTTGTATGTGTTTGGAATGCTAATGTGATCTAAGATCCTTAGCTTGTGGAATAGGTCCATTGTTATCACAATATAGCTCTACTGCATATATAATGGATGGAACTACTCCTAGTTCTCCAATGAACTTCTTGATCCATACAACTTCCTTCACTTCATTGGAGAAAGTAATGTACTCGTCCTCTGTTATAGAATCACCCACTGTCACTTGTTTGAAACATTTTTAGTTTACATCTCTATCATTGAGGCAACACACAATACCTAACTGTGATTAAAATCATCCTTGTCAATTTGGAAGCTCACATCAGTGTAACCCTTTATCACCAACTCCTCCTCACCACTGTAAATAAGAAATTATTCCTTAGTTATTCTCAAGTACTTAAGGATATTCTTTATGGTAGTCCAATGACCTTCACTGGGATCTGACTGGTACCTACTCATCATGCTTAAAGCATATGAAACACCATGACGTGTACATAACATTGCATACATGATAGATCCAATTGCGGATACATATGGAATCTTACTTGTATTTACCTTCACCTTGGAAGATCTTGGACATTGAGCCCTATATAGACTTATTCCATGCGACATGTGTAAGTTTCCTCTCTTAGACTCTTGCATGCAGAACCTTTTCAATACTTTGTTAATGTATGTACTTTGAATTAGACCAAGAAGCCTTTTAGAGATATCTCTATCAATCTTGATTCCAAAAATATATGATGCTTCTCCCAAGTCCTTCATATAGAAGGTGTTTCTCAATCATATTTACCAACTATAGAGTAGGGATTTCATTCCCCATTAAAAGTATGTCATATACACACAATATGAGGAATACACTTATGCTCCCATTGTCATATACACACCATATGAGGAATACACTTATGCTCCCACTAACATTCTTCTAAGCACAAGGTTCATCTTCATTTTGACTAAATCCAAACTCTTTGGCAGCCTCTTCAAATGGAGGATTCCAACTCTGAGATGCTTGCTTCAATATTGACCGTTGTAGATTACATACCTTTCTAGCTTCATTAGGAGTGGTAAAACCTTTTAGTTGTGTCATGTACATATCATCAAGCAAAATCCCATTAAGGAATGTGAAACGTCCATTTTCCAAATTTCATATTCATGATAAGATGCAATGGCAAGCATGATCTTGATGGATTTAATCATGGAAACTACTGAAAAAGTTTTGCTATATTCAACACCTTAAACTTGCTTAAAACCTTTAGCAACCAATCGCCAATTCTAGTTTTATATATTACCATCCATGTTAGTTTTAATTTTTAAGACCCACTTGCACTCTGTGGGTTTTACCCCTTTAAATGGATCTACCAAGGATCATACCTTGTTGAGATACATGGAGTCCATGTTAGATCCCATAGATTCAAGCAACTTCTTAGTATCTAATCCCTTAATAGCTTATGTGTAAGTTGTTGGCTCATCGTCATTTATGACCAACTCGTCATCTTGTTGAGTCACAACATATCCAAATCTCTCTGGTTCAAGGCATGTTCTACTGGCCTTCAAGTTTCTTGTATTACAGGAGGAACTTGCGATTCAATAACTGTTTGTGATTCCTCTTGTTCCTTGTCTACTTCCATTGTTTCATTTTTTTCTTGTTGGTCTCAAACTTCTTCGAGTTCTATTTTCCTCACACTGGTTCCTTAAGATATAAATTCCTTTTCAAGGGATACAACAGTTCTAGAAACAAACACTTTATTGTCAGACGCAATATAAAAGTAGCATCCCTTAGTTTCCTTAAGATATCCAAAAAATTACAGTTATCAGATTTGGGCCCAAGTAGAGATGGTAAATCTTGACCTGACAGACCCGATGCAATATAATTTTTGACCCTACTCGAAATGACCCAAAATTATTTTTTCATAGTTTCCATCATAATATTTAATTTCATGATTTTCTAAACATTAAACCCACAATCGACCCGCAAATGACCCGAAAACCTGAGTTGTCACCCCTAGGTCCAGGCTTTTCAGGAAACATTTTTCTCACATATTCTTCACATCCCCAAATCATTATAATAGACACATTGGGACATTTTCCAGTCCATATCTCATATGGTGTCTTTTGAACTGATTTAGAAGGTACACAATTAAGTGTAAACATTGTTGTTTCTAAAGCATATCCCCAGAAGGAAGTCGCAAGACTAGAAGAATCCATGATTGACCACACCATATCTAGTAATGTGATGTTCCTTCTTTTTGACACACCATTATGATGGTATCCTTGGTGGATTCCATTATGATACAAGACCACAGTCTCACAGAAGGTCGTCAAACTCTTGGCTTTAAGTATTCTCCACCTCGATCAAAATGAAATGCTTTAATACTTTTACCAAGTTGGTTTTATACTTCATTCAGGAAATCCTTGAACTTTCAAAGGGTTTCTAATTTATGTTTCATCAAGTACACATGTGCAGACCTATTGAAGTCATCAATAAAGGCAATTATGTATTGGTAACCTCCTCTAGCATTTTTATAAAAGGGCCACATATATCAATATGTATTATTCCTAATATATCACTTGCTCTCCCACTGTTACCAGTGAAAGGAGCTTTTTTCATTCTACCCAACAAACAAGATTCAAATGTCTCTATAGATTCAAGGTCGAAAAGAGTCTAGATAACCATCTATATGGAGTCTAGAAATGTGGTTTTCATTTATGTGCCCTAGAAGACAATGCCAAAGGTATATTTTGTGTGAGTCATCGAGTTTCAGTCGTTTAGTATTTATGTTATAAATACTTGTATCAAGATCTAATAAGTAAATATTATAAGACATAGGGGCACTACCATAATAAATCTCATCTTTAGAAATAGAACATTAACCATTATTAATATGAACTTCAAATCCATTCTTGTCCAAACAAGAAACAAAAATAATGTTCCTATATATAACAGGTACGAAGCAACAGTTCTCTAACTCAATTACAAGCCCACTTGGCATAGATAAATAGTATGTGCCTACGACATTAGCAACAACTCTTGCTCCATTTGCAACACGTATATCCACCTTTTCTTTCTTCAAGGGCCTACTTCTTTTAGATGCTGCATATTTGAACATATATGATATCCACATCCAGTATCTAGTACCCAAGATGATAAATAGATAAATTTATCTCAATAACATAAATAAGTAAAGTGGAGATTTCTATCACCTTCTTCACATTCTTCAACTCCTCTAAGTAAAGAGGACAATTCCTTTTCCAATGTCTAGGCTAGTGATAGTGGTGACAAGTGTCTTCTTTACACATTCCTCCTTTTTCTTTAAGTGTGGAAGATTTATACTTTTGGCCATCTTTAGAACTTCTGTTTGGTTTACCTTTGCCCTTAGGTTTCCCCTTTCCTTTGGTGATGATCAACACAGACTTGAGCTTGTGTTTCTTCATTTATCCCTCAGTAGTTCTCAACATGCTAAACAACTCTATCAACAGCTTGTCAAAGTTGTTCCTGTTATAGTTCATGAAAAATTGGCTATATGATTCTGGCAACAACTGCAATATCACATCCATGACAAACTTATGGCCTAAAGGAAATACCAGTATTTCTAGGCTTTGTGTATACCCAATTAATTTGAGGATATGGGGCCCGATTGGTTAACCTATTCCATGTTGTGCTTAAACAATGCCTTGGAGACATCATACTTCTCATGCCTTGCTTGAGAGTGATACATGTTATGGAAATGTGGAACCATCTCTATAACACCCTTGTTCTCATGTTGCTTCTAGAGATCATGGTTCATGGAAAACAACATGAGGAATTGGGTTGCCACTTGATCTACAAGAAAAAATTTGTATGAGTCAATATATTGATTTGATTTGAAAAGATTTGATGATATTAATTAGGCCTTTAATAAATTACCGCTTCAACTATTTTTTTGAAATTAATATTCTTCACTATTAATTCACAAAGATTGCAGTGTAGGATCTTCTAGTGGGTCAAGATCCATATTTCATCAAATCATGATTCAACTTTGGTTGATCACCCATAACCTGATTGTTTAGGTAGGAAACATTTGACAATTGCATCATATGAAACTCTTGATGGATGGTATCCACAACTCATTTTCATATTCCATCTATATGATTGTAGGCACTCAATCCTATTAAGGTCACCTAGTTAAGCCTGACCCAAAAAGTCAGCACAATAGAATATGCACCCTACTCTCACTCCGAAAGACCCACATATCTATTCTCACACTTCTATGAGATAAACATTGCACCACACTTTAGCATACCCATGCATTGTCGATCGAGATTTTCATATTTGCTTCTTTTGGAAAGCATACACAACTTATTATTTATTTGAGGGTTTATATATATATATATATATATATATATATATATACATATCCAAAAACCACATACTTATAATACAATCATATACACATTATATCCACAATTACAATCCACAACCACACAAACACTGGTTATGTCTATACTAATGTAATCCCTTGAATCCATATAGGATTACGTCCACCTATGGTCTTTTGCATCTTATGCAGCATCAACCTGTGAATTTCCAGATGAACGTGCATTTCATTATCATCACGGTGAACAACTTCATGGATGCTCCTTGGTATTAGATCTTCAAGTTGCTTATCTATGGACACTCCATTGAGTTGGATCTTCAAGTACCCTTACCATGGATTCTCCATGGAGTTGATCTTTAAGTTGCCTCTCCATGGACGCTCATTGGAGTTGGATCTTCAAGTTTCATCTTCAAAGCAAGTCTTTCAAAACTAAACCTATTTCTATCCAATATGACATCATATGTAAAAATGAGCACCTAAAATTACATTTGAGGGGAGTTTAGAGGGAGTAGAATTAACTACACTTTAAAATAAAAGATGAGGCTTGACATACAAGACAAAAACTTATATAAAAGGATCCATGCACAACATTCACAAAAGGGGTCCTAGGCCATAACCAAGCATGCATATAAAACATATTTCAAGGGCAACATGTATGATTTTATTGGTATATCTATCATATATATATGCACACACATATATACATATATATATCATATATCATATATATATATATAATTGCAATCATTTAATATGAAACATTTGTAATTAAATATTTTTTGACTCCTACGTAGGTGCAGTACAAAGGGGCAACACCCTTGAAAGGTCTACAAAATTTCACTTCCATGCACTAGGAGAAGTCAATATTTTCCATGGACAACCCTATTCGATAGGTCAAAAACAATAGATCAGTGGTGTATGTAGAATTAGGTCAGATATGTGCATTAAAAGTTTTAAGTTTGCATAGCATAGAACCATAAAAAACAATATACAGAAATCCAATCATATTGATATAAATCAAAATACATAGTAGATCGACGTGGCTTTGATACCACTATTAGATTTTATGGAGGCGGCAAGCGTAGCAGAAGCAACAGAAAAGAAAATCTCCAAGTATCCTACTAGAAGATCTCGATGATAATGATGTATTTTGAAGGAATGTGCATGAGGTATACCATGTTGCAAAGCAAGTATGGCAATGTCCCCTTTGCGAGGTGGTGCACATCGTTCCTAGCATGCACGAACAATCCTCATTGATGTCCTCCGAACGCAGGCGCTCAACGTCTATGCCTCTACATAGTCCACACAGATGGACTGACACTCCTTGTCATGCTGCCTGAGTTGGCAGGAAGGAGCAAGCTTTTTCTTGATGATGTGTTGGCCTAGTGGTCTCTCTACTTCTCTCTCTCTCTCTCTCTCTCTCTCTCTCCCTCCATCTCTCTCTCGGGGACAATGAAGGCTAGGGTTCACATACAAGAGTATGTCTAAAAAATGTAGTCATCATGCCCCTATAAAATAGGAGAGAAAGGGAAGCAAAGTTTTCTAAAAACACTGGGAAACAAAAGGCTATCACAAGTTTAAAATGGGCCGCTCGTGGACCATCAAAAGACAATTGGAATATTTTAAAATTAATTATTCATATTAGCTTATCAACTAATTTCCTATCATCCAGCTCTAGAGTCAATCGCTCGGGATTACCCGATTGCCTTAGCAATTTAAATCCAATTAAATGTCTTAAACATTTTAGTCATTTAATATAGATTATATTTCAATATTATTCTAGTAGATTATGTAAACATTTTAGTAATCAATTTGACTCAGAACATTTTCAAGCACGTCCACAATGATACTCCTATTCTAATATATCCTATGTTTATGACCTTGTAGGCTCCAAATTATGTTGGAAGTGATATTCATAATCAAATTATGATTTCACAAGAAATGATAGATATCTAGAAAGACTCCATCGCTATCGAAGAATTGAATAAGTTGAAGAACAACTTAACCGAGTAGTGTGACCAATTTTGCAATAATTGTACAATCCCTTTGTCTCTAAAATTCAGATTGAATCCAAGGCATAGAAATGCCATCCTCTTAATGTTCAATATTTGTTCCTTGATCTAGAGTAGACTATTGATATGCAATCAACTCAATATCATATATTGACTCAAATGAGTATGGACATACATTTCATATCCTCACTCATCAAGTGGGTAGGATATCACTTGAATGAGAGGGACAAATTCCATATACATCACTTATAATGCACCTAAGCACTACTATATAGAAACCCATTTCAATGTCATTTTGAGTAGTGTTAGATCACATTGAACAACATGCAATGATTTTAGGGACTTCAAGTCTAAGGACAACAATCACCAAAGTCACATTGAGATGTGATTCTGACCGCAATTATTGGCTTCCATGTATCACACTCAAGGTGGGTCTGTCCAGTACACTTTTTGTAATAGGTACCTATTTATTTAATTTGATATCTAGTATCATAACTAGTGAGATTTAATCATCAACAAACACACATACTAGTCATGATGTATTATTTTTGTTATATGATATCTGACTAGGGACTAAAACCAGAATGAATACTCTTAACATACACATGATCTCATATTCAGGTCCTCAACATGTGCTCACATGTCATTGAGTCATACATTCTAAGACACTATCATATTTATTCATTATTCCATATTGAAATAAGCATAATAACCGGAATTGTATTTATTAATAACCAAATCAATTATAATATGCGCCATTACAATAATAATATGTTGGCTCTCAGGACATATCACCAACAAGTACCATTAATACCTTCATGAACTTTAAACAAGATATCCCTGACTTCTATCAGTTTGAGGCAATGTAGGAGTGCCTGGTTGGTAGAGTGAAGATATAACATGTTGGTTCCTGAGACATAATTGGTCACTAGGCATTTGACTGAATGTTGGTCATGTTTGGGGCTCATTCAAGGAGGGGTTTTCTTCAAGGAATCAATGGATGTGGTAGAACCATTGTTCATTATTGGCGGATGGGGACATTTTTTATTTGCATGGGGTAGGTCGATGAAGGTTGTGTCTTGCCAACGACTAAAAAGTTTTCTATATCTTAGATGTTGAACCAAGATTTCAATGTTTTTGGTGCATCAATATAGACACTCTTATGTCTCATGTACTCGATGATTTTAATCTCATCAAATTCTCAGACCTTCTATGAGAGGAACTCTTGGTATGAAAAAAAATATCTTACTTTTTCTTACACTCATGGTTGACTTGTGATACAATGAGCATAGAGTTTCTAAGGACATAAGCTTTTGGATACCCATCTTATTGGGTTATTGTACACTTATGATGCATGGTTTATATTTGGTGATATTGTTGCTCACATCAAGCTATTATTTTTGGGCAAGAGGTATATACTCGTACTACTTTGATGAGAACTACCCCCAATTGTGTTTTTTCAAGGCACCATCAAAGAACATGGTCCATGTATCATCTGGATTGAATGTGGTATCTTTTGTGCCATTAATCATGCCGATGTAAATGCCAAGAAAATCAAATTCCTCATATGTTGGAGGGATGTGGTATTCTATCTTGTTATTTTGGTAATGCATGGGCTTTGAATTCCTTCATGGGGTTATCCATGATGTCAAATTCATATGCCATTTGGCACATCCAATCAAGTGGGAGATCACATAGATAGAATATTAGGTGATGATCCTACTATCAAAAGGATTGGACAGACATTATGTAATTCCTTATCTTTTTCATAGCGTGAACAAATGTGAGGCAATATTTCACGACTGGAGTGTATCGGCCCCCCTACTTTATGAGACATGTGATAGGTGATGTGTTCATTATTTTCAACCTTATGCGTAAGGATGTAAGGAAATATGGAACTAGAGTAGATAATAGAAACAAAAATTTAACTCTATATTCCCCTTATTACAATAAATCTCATCAAAAACTATATAATGGAAAGGATGGTTTCGAGGATATACCTAGTCTTGGAGCAAGTCCAGTGATAATCTCCTCGTCGTCTTGTGTGCCTTTCTTCAATTCACACTCGAACATCATCTGCAAAGGCTCCTGGTGGATCACCATGGGAAACAGTCTGACATTGTCCTCCTAGCAGGAAAAACTCCTCGCCTTTAGAGTAGCCCACACAGACCACCAGGAACTCCCATCTTTCTAGAAGAACAAACATGAAGGAGCTATCCCTCTAATTTGTATACTAGTACCAAATTTCTCTCTCACAATTATTCTCCCTTACTATCCCTCCCTTTATCAGGTAGGACTTGCTTGGGTTTTCTTGGTTACCACAACCAGAGAAGACAACAATTGTTAGAGGTAATTGAGTTGTGTCTCTAGGAATCCCCCAGTATCCCTTGATTTTTATGAGGGTCAGGGTCTGGGTTCCCAGTCTATGTGGGAGTGGAAAGGACCAAAATTTCACAAAATGATCGGCTCGTGGGTGAACCAAACGGTTGGCATGCGAGCCAATCGATTCAACCCTTGAACCAATCATTTTGATATGTTTCCCAATCATAATTGTATTAGAATTTCTAATCCAACTAATGCACAACATGACGTCAATACTTATCCTTGATGCAATCAAATTAATCAATGAATCGGGCATCTCATCCCATGTGACAGTCGTTTCACGACCCTTCGTCGATCGGTTCACTTAGTGAACCAGTCGGTTTGTGCCCTGGCTCTTCTAAAATTCAGCTAATGTAATTTCCAATCAACCTAACACTCCAACCGATCGGTTCAGAGACCACTCAGTCAATTGTTGTTTAAATCAAATGCCTAAACACTTTCGTAATCAATTTAAATATCATTCATGAATAAAATCCTTTTCTAGGTGCATCCTATGTGTGTGACCCTATAAGTTCCAATTTATGTTTGCAGCAAATGCCCATAACTAGATAAAGACATCATAAGCAAAGAGAGGTATCTAGAAACACATCATTGCTACCTGTCACTGGTGTTATAGTATTTGGATAGTTCCTTTGTAATTGATATCTAGATTTAATTTGAGGCATGTAATCATTATCCTCTTCAATATTCAATCTCTATTCTTTGAACTATAGTAGACTGTGTGAGATATATGTAAGCTCAATATCACATATTGACTCACATGAGCATGGCCATATATTTCTCAGTTTCACTTATCAAGTGACCATGATATCATACTAATGTAGGAGGGACAAATCCCATCTACATCACTCACATTCATCCCCATGATGTCACTATGCACTTGAGCATCACCTTTATAGTATCCCTTATTCAAGGTCACGTTGGATGACGTCCATGTACACTAAATGACATGTGATGAGTGCAGTGACTTTAGGTCTAAGAACTGCAATCATCACCATCACCATAAGATATGATTCTTACTACTAATTATGGTTTCCATGTATCACTCCTATGGTGTGTCTATCTGATATATTGTTCTCTAATAAGTATCTATGTGTTTGGTTTGATATCATATATCATGACTGATGAGATTCTGTCATCAAACAACACACACTCTAGTCTTATGTGTTATTGTTATTTATCTTCCTTCCACAATAACATCTGACTAAGGACACAACAAGAATATAATACTCTTAACATTCATATGATCTCAGTGTTCAGGTCCTCAAACCAAAGACATACATCATTGAGTAATACTATTCTTTAGACATATAATATGTTACATCACTATTTCATAACTGAATAAAATAGAATAAATTGGAAGATTACTTTTTTTATTAATAAAATCATTTACAAATTATATCATTACAATCATCATATGATTGGCTCTTTGGGCATACATTCCAACACAGGACTCCACATATCCTTATGTGACAAAGATCTTAAAGTCTTAGTCATTTTGATTGGCATTTATCACTATTTTACTCGTTCAACAAATGAATCGAGTGGACTAAAAATTGAAGTGTCAACATGTAGTTGCTCACTACCCCTCTAACTGCTAGTGATTACTCTCTACCATGATGGTTTGGAGAGTGTATAAAAGAACAAGGAATAGGTGGGAAAAAGGTGGTAACAATCATTTGAGCTCTCACCACCATTAAATCAAGAAAGGTAAGAAAATAAAGATTAAGGGCAATTCGCAAACGAGGTCTTGGTTGATTCGGATACAAAAGGAATAAATGTGAAAGTTGCAAAGAAAGATGCTTTTACGCTACAACACAAGAGTGCAAAGTACGGAAGTGTTATGCTCAGTCTCTATAAATTTAACCTTGTGAATCTCAGTCATAGTTCAAGATATATATCTATATCTTATTTATAATAGAACAACATAATGTTTAGCCGAATTACTGTATTAGATGGGTATAATTCTTTATAATAGTCAATTTTCGTCCATAAAATTCAACAGAAGAAAGGGAAAACAAGAATCCTATTAGTGAAAATGGAAATCAAAAGAACATTTGTATGCATTAGATCGACGTGGATCACTCGACTTTGTCTAATCCACTAGCAGACAACATGAGAAAGGGATTGAGCCTGCTTTGAAAGCAATTCCCATCTTAATCATAAATTTTTTAACGTTGAAGGCTGGAAGAACTAACTGGATATATACGCATCCAACCATTATATAGAAAACGACTTTCATACTCCCGTCTAGGTTTGGGGTAACACAAGGGCACTATGTTGTGCTGCTTCCTTTACGATGAAGCAGAAACAATGGTTCCTACAAAGAAGCCAATAAGGGGAACGTCAAAGAGGGTAACGGATAGCCATTCACATTAGAGGGTCGATATAGTGGTCACACAATTGACATCCAAACAGAAACAAGGGTCGATATAGTGGTCACACAATTGACATCCAAACAGAAACAAGTCCCATCATTTACGTGACAACCACCAACAGAATTTGACGAGAGAGAGAAAGAGATGACCCGAGTGAAACGAATTACGCGAGTTCACGAAACACGGTTCCAACAAGGGAGATAAACATTAGATATAATAGGGGGAGCTAGGAAGAATACAATATTCAGTCACTTAGTCCGAGACACATGCATCCAAGACGTGGGATTATGAGTTGGGTCAATGAAATATGGTTCGGAAAGGCCTTCCTCTAGCTTCCTTGCAGGAAGGGCGAACAGGGTCCATCCACATCCCATGAGCCCAAGCATGCCCGTTCTTGCTTATTTCCCCTCTTTCAGAAAACATGTAATATAATCTAATGTTGTCGGTGCCCATTCGTTCACCCTCTTTAGTTATCGGATAAGTGTCATGTGCGGAAGCTTGAACGGTTGAGTAGATTATTTTTTCGGCTGGGTGTAGCGTTTTTAGTGGCAGGTGTCGCCACTGACACGACAGTTCAACCATAAATAACCAATGTATTAGTCAGATGCGCACAATATTATTATCGTAGTTAATGGGCAAGCATGAAACGTGTTTGCTTTCAAAACTTCCTTGAGGAGACAGCATAGCCATTAGCATCACCAACTTCGGTAGTTAATCCAATACTGATTTGGTTCGCATATTTTACTCCCAAATATTTCATTTGACTGTCCAAAGCTTTTTTCTTATATGTATACACGGATTCAAAACTGTGTTACGATTGCAATTCCGCCATAAAGTAAGGGAGTTGGTTGATGAGTTCAGTGTCACTCTTGGTTATATAATGTTGAGAAATATATGGACCTTCTGTTGTTCCCCGCCAGCCAAACCAAGGATATGTATCACCCCCTTATTGATAAAATAGAAGACAACTTTGTCAACGAAAAATGTGGATGGAACGGAGTCTTAAACAATGACAAATGTATCTACAAAGTAGCATCCCAGCAAATATAACTGAATTCATAGAGCAGAGGAGCTTATAAGTGAATATGTTTTGCAAATAAAGAGCGGCTCCCGAGATTTTGATCACTTGCAAGGCGTAGTACAAACAACGGTCTAATTTAGGGCTGTTAAAATAATTCCAAACTCAAACAGGTCCTAACTCGATCTGAAATTTCAATAAAAAGTTAAGTTAATCTGAATTTTGAAAAGTTATATCAACTTGCTTATCTCAGTCTATAGTGATTTCAATCTGAATTTTGACCCGGACCTAACCAAGCTTATTAAATTTTTTATTTGACCTAATTCTGATATGGAGCACATAAATTTGTAATGTATTTTATGAAAATGCATAAAATTGACTCATTCTAAAATATAACTAGGTTCTTTATATATCTCTCTATCTAATAAAGTAATTCACATTAAAATATAAATCATATATGTGACAAGAATTTTTATTTTGACCCAAATTTCTAACTTGAATTTCAACCCAAACCGAACCCAAACCAGAATTTTGACATCCCTAGTCCATTTGTTTTTATAGAATATTGTCAACAAAAACATAAGTATACACAACAATAGAGAACTAATGTAGGCTGCACCAAAACACTGAATCCAATTAGTTAACAAGAGAAAAAGAAGATGAAAGTATTCTATATCATTGTCGATCGTTTGGAAAGTACATAATACAACCTTTTGTATAGAAGGCTGGTCTTTAGCGCCCAAGATGGTCATTTCTCCTTATTATAAAGTGTTAGCGATATTTATGGTAGTCATCCTTTTCTTGTATAGGATTCTCAAAACTAATAAGTCCATCTATTCATTTTTTTTAATTCACTAAGCTCCACATGATGTTAATGAACTGTAACGACAATATGTTGTATATATATCAATGAGTCACCACAGATCATCAATGCGTCATTCCCAAATCTCTCTGACATGCTTTCCCTCCTTCTCATTTTCAAGTGTGGTTTATGAGTATCTTGAGGCAATTTAGGTTTCAAGAGTCAGATATTTAATCTAGGATTCTTCTTTTTTATCTTCATCACACAAATATCTTCTTCCTCCTCACTCCATTTCCGATGGTGATTGTCTACCATAGCCCAATATCATCAAAAGTGGTTTTCACAGATTTTGTCACAATCATCAATGATTTTATCACACTTTCTTCTCTGTGTGGGGATCTACATCATGTTTCTCATCATTAAGAGAAGAGAATGATTGACCATCATCATCTTTTATTTGATCTATATTAGCATCCTTATCATCTATCTCACCTGGAATCATCTTCATTTGTTATTCCATCATTGACAACTCCACTACTCTCACCTTATTTATACCCGGTTGGACTCAATGTCCCCAACATCCTCTCTCTAAAACTAAACCTAGCCAATTTCCTCCTCTAGGAATCTCAAGTTGTACTCTTGTTGAGTCATGTAACTTGTAAGCATTTCTCGACAAAATAGAATCCACACCTCCCTTCTCATCCCTAAAGAGAAGGATACTAGATGTGAATCCTCATTAAAAGGTTTGGACAAGTCCCAATCTCTTGTACAGATCATGGATATATGTCTCTCTCTCTCACTGAAGTAGTGATGTGAGAGATCACCTCTTCTTATTTCATGATAATCCTCAACAAGAAGTCATGGAATCATCACAATTAAGAGAATTCGAACTGAATCACAATTGTGTGATTATTAAAACGTAATGAATCTCTATCTGAATATCTTCACAATTTCAATATTATTTGTAATCAATTAATTGTCATATGTTATATAGTTCTTGATAAAAGATGTATTCATCATTCTAAATGGTCTTCATGGTAATGAGTATGAAGGTTTTGTTGTTTAAATGCCTAGTTCTCATGACCCCTTCTTATAATGAATTGGTTTATCTACTATATGATTTTGAAAGAAGGAAAACTAGATGACATAGTGTGCACAATTCTCCTATTGTTCTCTATATTAATATAATAGGCTTTATGCCAAAATAAGTCAAGTCACTGAGAACTTCCATCAGTTCTATAATCACAATACTCATGGTGCAATAGGTAGGTCATGTAATAGAGGAAGAGGAGAAGGCTACAATGTACCCCAATTTATATTACATTGTGAGAGGTTTTACTCATGCAACTCAACCATTTAGTGGTGATGTGAGTGACTCTCAAGAGTACAACAACAGAAACTCTATATTATCACCTTTGTGGAAAAGGGGCATGATGCCCTTGGATGTTGGCATCAATATGATAATGCATATAAGGATACTATTGCTCTCAAATATGTGACCCACATCCTATAACAACTCTTGAAACATTAAGATTGAATGAAGATGACTTAACAGAGTGAAATGTGGCATCTAGAGAAACGAATCATGTTGCCCAAACCTCGTGTAGTCTCTATGATCTTCATATTCTACGAAGGAGTATACTCAATTATTGTGGGAATTGGGATCTTCTTACCAATTATACATACATGCAATGGGTGCCTAAATGATATTGTGTGTATGCCCCTTGAACAAATCATGGTTGTACCTCGAGTTAAGAAGAATCTATTGTCTATTTCTAGACTAACAACTATATTTCCTATCTATGTTGTTTTTACAGATGATAAGGTTTATATAAAGGACACAAGGACTCATACACAGTTTCCAAAGGGAAGTGAATGGAAGTCTTCTATCTGTTGACTACAATAAAACAAAAGATCTTATTTTCTAACGTATTCAACAAAGTGTCGGGACAATTGTGCCATAAGCACCTTGGACATCCAAATATGGAAGTGATTCTTCACTTAGATTGTTATAGAGTCATTTTAGGTATTTTTATTTCAAAGAAATATGTAATATATGTGAGATTCATAAGAGAAAAAAAACTCCAAGTTTTGCATAAACACGTAAGGTCTACTCCACCATTCTATAAAGTACATTGTGATGCCTGGGGAATGGCTCTTTTTCCTTCACTCAATAATTTTTTTTACTATGTAATGGTTACAAATGATTTCACTCGTTATAGTTAGTGTTTTCCCATGAAAAATAAGAGTAATTTTTTATATCTTTATATCTTCCTATAAAATGATACTAGTTTAATTTGATCCAAATATGCAAATCGTGGAAAATGTTGGGGTTGGTGAATTTGTAAACTACCAATTAAAGCTGTTTCTAGACATTATATGTATTATTCATCATCTTTCATATCCACATGATCCTTCTCAAAATGGAATAGTAGGAAGAAAACATAGGTGTATAGTCAAATTAGGGGTTTCCATTGTTTTTGGCATCATACTACCAAAATACTCGTATACAGAACACAATTCACTTAGAAATGTATTATGAATCAGTTGCCTACACTAACATTTGATATGGATATCCACTTTAAATTATGTATCAAAATAAGCCAAGTAACAATAATTTGAGAGTGTTTGGCACACTATGTTATCAACATTTAAGAGACTAACCCAAGCTAAACTAGATCCACGATCATGACCTAGTGTCCTCATTGGATATAGTGCCTAACGTAAAGGATATAAATGTTTTCATGTCTCTCCAAAAATACTATATGTCATGTTCCATATTGTATTCAATGAAAATATATTTCATTTTCATGATAAAGAAAATGCTATGACATTCAATTAGGATATCTTGTGTCTATATTTTTTAGAAATTAAATGAAGATTCTATCTCAATTGGCAGTGACAAGCATCTGGGTAGTTCTAAAGAATTAACGTCTACACAAGCAAGAAGGAAAATTTCATAGATCAAGTATTTTATTATGAATAATACATTTTCAGAGCTTCTAAACATAAAAGTGCTAGTCATTTTTATAGGTCTTCTAATGAAACATCTAATTAACAAATACCAATAACTGATATTATTCATATGTTTGTATCATAAAATGAAACACAAATTTTCTTTGTGAACATTCCATATGGTATTGTGACAGTGATCAACACTCTAAAGATGAAATACCTTATACTAAAATTAACATCACTATTGTTGAAGACACAAGAATGAACAACTCTTATATTCAAAAAAGTCAATTCCCTTAGTCAGTGGTGGTGGAGATCACAACAAGCCATATACTAGCATACATGTCATGGCAACTAGAGGGAAAGTTCATATATTAAAACCAAATAACAAGTATTTCCTAGCATTATGTCCTATCCATCAACTAAAAATATATTGGAATGCAACATACTAGATGGAAAACATGCTATGAAAGAAGAAATAAATTCTCTAGATAAAAACAACACTTGGTCTCTAGTTGCAAAGGATCATAAATACAATTTCTTAGGATATAAGTGGGTCTTTAAGTCAAAACCAAGCAAGATGGATTCTTGAATGGATCACAAGCCAGATTAGTGGCCAAAGGGATTCATCAAGAAATGGGAGTTGACTGCATGGAGACATTCAAGCATGTTATCAAGTATACTATAAAAGTTATTCTTACAATTTCTATATCACATAAATGGATAGTAAAATAACTTGATGTGCATAATTGTTTCTTCAATGGTGTTTTTTAAGGGGAGGTACACATGGAACAACCTCAGATAATTACTAACCTCAACACCCTACACATGCATGTAAGTTTACCACTTAGCTTTCTGTGGGATCAACTAGGCTCCTCGAGTTTGTTATAACATATCAATAACACCCTTCTTGACCTTAGATTTGTGTTTAGTGTATCTAAATCTTCTATATTTCTATTTTTTTAAACTGATTATTTTCTACATATTTTCTATGTGGATCATATACTTGTAACACATAAACATGATTGTACCATGGACAAAATTATTCAATAGTTCGAATCTGAATTCTCTCTTAGAAATCTTGGAAACGTGCATTACTTATTGCAAATTGAAGATGATGCCAACTTTGTAAGTACATTTCTACATCAATTCAAATACACATATGATCTACTTTAAATAGAGGAAATGACTGATAGAAAACCTATTAGTACTCTTGTAAGCCCTTATTTCCTTAGATATTATATCACTATGACATGCACACCCTTGAGCCATCCAACTGAATATAGAAGAATATTTGGTCCATTGCTATATATGACTCTTGCAAGACAAGTTATCACCTATGGATCCATCTAGCTTGTCAATTTTGAAATTGTCCAATTGAATGCCATATCTCTCTATCTAAATGACTAATAATATATGTGAAAGGATCTATGGGTCATGGCTTACAAATTATGCTTATCAAAGCCTCCAAATCACTGGCTATTTTGATGTAGACTGGGAATGTAAAGAGTGTGAGATCGCCTCCTTACTAGAATATGGTAAACAAAATGCATTTGGAAAGCAGCGGAATAGAAATTTTCTAACTATATTCAATTTCATAAAAGATTGTACAAGAATACCTCAAATTCTCCCACTAGGGTTTACATTAAGATACACAAATAGGATCTATATATACGGAAGTCTAGACTACTACACTTTTCTCTCCAAGCAATATTTCCATCATCTAAGTCCAAGTCAAAGCTAAGCCTTCATGTCATCCATCACCTTGCTCATCGCCTGGGTGGTTCGGAAGGCACCCAACAAGAGGGAAAGGGAAAAACAAGTATGTGCCACAAAGCTATTCTAATGTAACAAGATGAGAAAAACATATAAAATAGGCTAGGGAATCATCAAAAGATGAGACATCAAGAGTATGAGGCTTTAATTAAGGAAACTTGCCATTAACAAAAGTAAATAAAGATTTTGCATGTAAATTAATATGTCTACCTAACTAAGTAGGGTTGAGGAACCTACCAGAACTCTAACCTTAGGTGAGGAGAGAATAAGACATTCCCAATCACCTATAATATTATGAGGAGAATTATAAACATTCCCCTAGGGCAATTATATACATGCTCTCTGTGGGTGGTTGTACATAAGTATCACTACTTTAAAATTAAATAGAACATATAACTACATACTAGCAAAAGAGTTATGGAAAGATTAATCAAAAGATTTATACAACATGGTAGTGGGGTATAAAAACCCAAACAAGATAATACTACAACTGATTTTGAGGCATAAACAAATTAGGTTTCAAGAATAATGGATTAGGTCAAATTAAGCCTCATTAGGGAACATAGGTAAAGGTATAATAAAATTTTCCAACTGAAGGTGTAGTTTCACATACCTTATTCTTTATAATCCTAGAATTACTTTTCATAACTTTTACACGAGGTCAGATTCATTTTCCCTAATATCATCATTAGATCCATGCATTAATACTATGTTTAATTATTAAAGATTCAATACCTAAAACTATGAACTTTTTCCAGAAATGATCGAATTAGACTTTGAAAACCTCACTATTGTCTTATTTACGTTCTTCTGATCAAAATAACATATAGGTTTGTATATTTTCGAGATACTGACTTTTTAGGCTATTTTCCATATTTTTAAGTAATTTAAATCATCCTTAAAAACACATATTTGAAAACATCAGAATCAGGCATCGAAAATATTTTTATTAGAAAGCTCATCTTTTTCTAATTCCAGAACATATTTTACTTTAATTTTTAGACAAGCGAGTCAAAAGTTATGGATTTTATAAATTCGGCCAATTAGAAAATCAAAAATTGCCAAATAATCTAGAGACTGCGAGAGAGATGAAAAGATGACCCACACAGCTGGCTTGGTCCAATAGTAGGCATCCAACTCGCCGGTCAACAGCTAGCATGTCCTCGTCCGCAACAAAGAAAATGACCAGCAAAAAGACATATATGCCCTCGTCCGCTAAAACGAACAAAACAGAAAATTAGAGAGGCATAAAAGGTAAATCACGATGGTTCATCTACCCTTCCTTGCTCGCGTGCCATGGCTGCACAACAGCAGGGCCGAAGCTAGGGAGATTTTGGGCAAATCTACATATGTTGATGATTCAAAAAACTAAGAACATAGAACTGTAGAGGAAGGTCGGGGTAACTTACTGCTAGGAGGAATTCACCAGAGGAGACGAGGAAAAAGAGAGCAAGCCGCCACAAGGTCAAGCTCCAATCAAGGTTCCTGACGTCCAAACACAAGAGCAACAGAGAAATTGACTTGAGAAAAAGGTTTGTTATGATGAGGCGAAACCCTAGATGGAGATTTATATATATACGATTGGGTGCTATGGTGTATGGAGTCAGAGCACCGAAATAGACTTGGGAAAAAGATTGGGCATTTCACGAATACTCGATTAAAACGTGAGATCTTGTGCTAGTTGGACGCGGAATTGAATTTTCAATCCAATGCAACTTGTTTTGTGAAGTTTCGTTAAGAAACGAGGGAGATATGGCTAAATAATCAAACTTTTTTTGTCTACGTTTACTGTTCACGTGGGTGTCTCCTTATCAGGTAGGAGATAACTCAGAAGCCATCCGATGTGCATCGGAGGGTCGACGCTGATCCGCAAGGAAAACATTTAATACAACCTTCCAGCTTAGGTCTTTTGATGCATTAAATGTATAAATCTTTCTACAATTATTTGAGGGTACAAACAAAGTCTAAATAAATTCAAATTTGGTAGGTTAACTGATTTTGGGGTGAAAAATCCGAATATAAAATTAGATTTGTCTTTGCATAAAGTGAGATTAGTTAATTAAGTCAATTACTATTTTCTCTTTCCTCTCTCATTAGAGACTATTAAATTCTCTGAAATTAATAAAACTTTACCCATAAATCATATTAAGTATGTTGGATACAAATTTATCATTATTTCAATTTTTTGGTGTTGTTTATTATTTTAATTAATGATTTTAATATTTTATATACTTTCTCTCTTCTAAATTCACCTTCTTATCAAATATTTTCCAAATTGAGTCAAAATTCATCCAAAGATATATTTTAACATGTAGAACACGAATTTGATATTATTTTATTTTTTTAAGACTTTTATTATTTTATTTAATTCATTTAAATTTTATCACTTATTTATCCTTTTAATTTATTAGAGGCATCTCGAAACTTTCTAAAAAAGTAAAACCTGGCCTATAAGCAATAATAAATGTGTGGAATACGATTTCGACATTAATTAATTTTTTCATCATATATTTAATATTTTTGGTCTTTATGTCATTTTCTCTTTCTTGAATAAAATAAAATATTAAACATTGGCCAAATTAAATAAAAATTCTCACATAGACTAATTTTGATATATAGATTACGAATTTGGAGTTATTTTTCCAATTTGAGGATATTAGATATTTTATTTCACCTGATTGGCTTATTTCCCATTATCCTATAATAAAGGCTTATATATATTTATTTATTATCCAAATTAGATGATACTTGGCCATTAAGTATCTTTTAAGTCAAGAAAATGAATTTTTTTAATCAAATTATCTCGTGGCTTTCTATTTATGATTTTTTTTAAACAACATATTCCTCATTATCCTCTTTTATCCAATATATTCCATATTATCTCCAATTATTACATTTATCATCTCCTTTATATATATTTTGGGATTTATTTTCTTTTTAATATTCTAAAAAGCAGTAGAAAGTTCTAGGACGAAATTATTTATTCTTTTTATCACTTGATTGGACATTTTGCATATTAAAACCATTACTAAGCTTTCACTGAGGTATTAGTGCATAAAACCCAAATATTGAGAAAAAAGATGAACAAATGCTCATTAGGCATTTATATTATCCACAAATTAAATAGAACGGCCAAAGCGGATAGAAATGAAAGGAAAAGATGAAAAAGATGACCAAAAAGGCAAAAAGTCTAAAATTCAGTATGTTACAGGGAAGGATTCTCTTTCACCAGGAGGAGCATTTCTAGCTTTTTTATTTTTCTAAGGAAAATGTGTATCTACTAGTCATCAGAAAAATGATCAACAATTTTCAAATCAAGCACAAAACCATAATATAGATCATTATCCATGATTCTTGTTGAACTCACTTGGTTCTTTCATCTACTTAGAGATCCACATATTTAGATGGACCAATGTGCTACATTATTCTATAATAATCTAAGAGCTATTCACCTAACTATGAATCTGGTCCTCCATCCAAGGACTAAACACATTGAGCGTGACTACCGATACATTAAAAAGAAGGTGGTACTAGGGCATATCATCACCTAGTTTGTTAACTCAAAAGGTCAACTGGATGACCTCTTCAATAGTCTCTAGAAAAAGAAGAATTTCATAATCTTCCACTCAAGTTGGATGTTAAGTTATCTAGCACCTTGTAGGAGGTATTAGACTATATGAACTATTTGTCTATTTCTCTATTTTTAGTTTATCACTCTCTCTATGTTAATAAGCCTTCATACTCAATTTATTAGAATTCACTCACATTTTTCTCATGTAAATGGAGTATAAAGATGATCTTCCATATATATCAATGAGTCACCTTACAACATCAACTATTGATTCCCAAATATCTTCATATATTGTCCCTCCTCATCTTCAGATAATTATTACAACCATATTTCTAGTCTTTGTAGCCTCTTCATTGGAGTCAACTGACACTTGAAGTGTTGCCAATTAAAACAAGGGATCATTGCAATATTATGCGATGTAACATGCCTTTATTGATAATGGTTGTGTCAGTTTATAATGACATAATAACATATTCTTATGAATCTAAAGAAAGATGTTTGAAAATAGTGTCAATACAACAACGAGGTTAATTAATTATTCTTTAATTCTCACATGTTAAAAGTGTAGACCTAATTTAGAGTATTATTTATTTTTATTATTACATAACCCACAATAAATTTTCATACTCTTTCCAACCCACACACTACCCACTTATTCCTCCCTATGTGCCCTAAAACTTCACTATCATCTTTTCACCATTGTAATGATAGATATACCTGAATAATGTTCTAATTTGGACAGCCTTCTTCTTCAAATAGGATGTAGGAGGAGCTACTTACTGGTGGTCTTAATAAGGAAATTAATTTTCTCATGCTAGTTCCTCATTGCAATTACTTGATCGATCAATTCCTCGTCTCTTATTCGCTCCTTCTACTTCATTATCTATCTCTAGGTTATCCAACAATCTAGTGAAGAAACAAACACTAATGAGATGGATACTTTTGTCATGTAGTTTAATTGAATGATAGGAGCTCATAGAGATGACAATATGTAATTACTTTCTCTCCTTTGTACTTTACTTATGTTCTTCCTTTAAACTTTAATATGTTCCAGATCTTCTTCTTTCACTCAAAGCAACGAGGAAACTCCAATTGTCAATCTAATATCTAGAATTCCTATTGTGATAGATCATTTTATAGAATCAACATATGCATGGTGTCAATTTATCAACTTCTCATGGAAATTTATGAGTGCTATTGACGTCCCATACATCCATTATTTAAAAGGTTAATTGCTCTTACAATGAGATAGAAGACCAATTTATAGAATCAACAAGGTTAACTAATCTTGATTCTTCATATAATCTTGCATGTATAACAAGTTTTTCTCCTATCATCTTGGTGGAGATGGCTTATCTGCTTGCATGTTTAAGGATAATTCTCATAGATAATTGTAGAATCATATACTCATAAACTATTTGCAAAATTTCCATGGTGAATATGTTGGGTTTTAGGGGAGGCAGAGAAGGAAGCAGAAACAAAACAAATTTCTTCTCCCTGAACCCAGTATAAAGGAATTGCGTCAACGTCTATACAGTAGGAAGGATGGTTTGTAGAGGCGTACCTTGTCCCGAGGCTTTCTCGGTGACATTACCTCACAACTAGTGCGATCTTCACCTCCGGTCTTGGACGGTGTCTGTGCAGCTCCTGGTCTCACTGGGACTGTCGGGATTGACAACTGTCCTTTGAGTGGCAGAAGTCTCTCACCTCTGTAGTAGTCCATACAGACTACTTGGAACTCCGATTGCCTTGTTACACAAGGCACCGGAAGGAGTCGTACCCTCCTGTCGGCGTACTAGTCACTGACACACTCTCCTATCACCAGTCACCTTTCTGCAGTTGTCTTTCCCTTGTTGTGCCTCCCTTATTGGGTAGCACTTGCCCGAGCTCTCCTGGTTACTACAACAAGAGAGAATGACAACTTTGTAGAGCAACTGGTATTCTGAGTTGTACTTGAGAAGCCCCCAATACCCCTATATATAGGAGGGTCATGGGACAGGGTTCTCTACCCCAGGAAATGCGGGATTAAAACACGAGTAGAAGGGTTTGAGATTTTCTACAAAACAACCAACTGTGCCAGTTGAACCGATCGTTTCAAGCATGAACCGATCGGTTGGGGACCTGAGCCGATCGGTTCACACCTAAACCGATCAGTTGGGGCAGTTGAGTTGATCAATTCAAGTTTGAACCGGTTGGTTCACTCCCCAGATCAGTTCCCGATTGACTTTTGCTCTTTTGTTTTGAATTGATCCAAACACCAATCCTTGTTCCAATCAAATTGGATAAGTGAAACGAAGAGAAATTTCTTGCCAACCTGACTTTCCCAACTCGCTCGTTTGGACCAGTTGAGACGATCAGTTCAACCCTTGAACCGGTCATATCAACCTGTCCTGAGCCGTTCAGTTCATCACATGAGCCGATCAGTTCACCAACCTGAGCTAATCGGTTCATCACATGAGCCAATCGGTTGGGAGTGCAGACTATGCAAAATCAGTCAATTACAGTTTCAATCAATTCGATACTCTAATCAATCGGTCCAACACCTTGAACACTATGATACTGAGCTATCAATTGATTGAGTGTTTAATTGAACTACTAAACTCCTTTAGTAATCAATCTTCACATCATTTGTGGATAAACTCCTCTTCCAAGTTAAATCCTATGTGTGTGACCCTGCATGTCCATTTCACGTTGGCAGTGAAAGTCCATAACACTAATGACTTCACAAGCAAAGAGCGGTGCCTAGTCGCACATCAGTGCTACCCAAGTAAAAAGGAAAGTTGGAGAACTATTTTTTATCCTACAATCCGTGAATGGTGTTACAGTGAATGTATAATTCCTTTGTCACTGATATCCCAAATGAACTCAGGCATGGAACAGTCATCCTATCAACGTTCATTCACTTTCTTGATCTCAGAGTACATTGGAGGAGATATGTATGACATCAATATCACATACTGATTCACACATGTGTGCACACGCCTATATCAATCCTACTGATCAAGTGTCCATGGATATCAAACTCCCTTAGGAGGGACAAATCCCATATCTATCACTCACCCCTCAAAAGCCGCATGTGTCAAAGCCACCCAATCATCACCATTATAACAACCCATGTTTCAGGATTGCGTTTGATGATGTCAAAGTGTACCCAACGACATGTGTTGAGTGTAGTGATTTTAGGTCAAAGAATCACACTCACCACCATCAAAGTGAGAACTGACTATGACTACCATGTCATGGTTCCATGTGTCAAACTCACGGTGGGTATGTCAGGTACACTTGTTCTCTAACAAGTACCTATGTGTTTGGTTTGATAACTCCATATCATGACTAATGCAATTCTATCATCAACCAACACCACAATCTAGTCTTATGTGTCATTGTTGTCTATCTACCTTCCACAATGCCATCTGACTAGGGACATAATAAGAATGTACAAACTCTTAGCATCCCTATGATCTCATCGTTCATGTCCTCAACCTAAAAGCATACGTCATTGAGTACTGTCATTCTCTAGACATTCAATCTGTTCTATCATTATATCATATGACTGAACAAGAAAGAATTGGAAGCTTGCATTTGATGTTTATCAAATCAATCTTAATGTATCCCACCAATCATCCCATGATTGTCTCTCAGGGCATACATACCAACAGACTCCCACTTGCATTGCGAGCCAATCACCCTTGAATCATATTGATAGTGATCTTAAAACATGTCCAACATGTTACTGTACTCTAGTGCTAACGTAGTGAGTTATGGAAACACCTTGCCAAAGTCAGTATTAACTGCATGTCTCTCATCTCTTCACTGTACGTCACACGTATGAGATGGAGTTGCCTTAATATGTGATCTAGTGTTCCTTTGCTAACCTTTAGCCACATTGTATGACCAAGCACTCCTTATTTGTCATCAATGACCAGAATATGTATAGGTTCATCTCATGAACTTCTAGATCCATATAGTATTCACTAATGTTCTCTAACACACGGATATTCAGCTTTTCCTTTTAAACAGATTTATTGGAATGTTTCCATTTATCAACAAACATTCATTTTTATATATCTCATATATATTTTGAAATTAATTTTCTATCCTTTTCAGAAGTTTGCATTAGTGTAACTCTTTACAGTGAACCCTTCATTATTTCCATAGAACTAGTACTTCTCAAGTACTTATCAAGTTCTTATGGTATTCCAGTAACCCTTACTTGAACTAGACAGACATCCACTTGTCATGTCCCACATACGTGTTATCAGGATGAGCACATCATATTGTCATGTCCTACATACAAGATGATGAATGCATTTTATTCTTTCTATGTCCTATACATGCAAGATAATGAGATAATTACATACATGATAGATTCATATCTATTCTTAGTGTTCCCATTCTTCATAATAATTGGACACTTGGCCTTGGGATATTAACTCCATGTAACACGGACAAGTTTTTTCCCACTGAATCTACGCACACTGAACCCTTCAGTATAGATTGCCAATCTATGCTCTCTCTTTTCAGGTCAAGAGGTTTTCGAGAACTGTCTCTATGGATCTCTATTCCTATCACATAGGAAACGTCTCTATCTTCCTTAAAGATAATTTCCACAAAGAATTCCATTCTTAGAACATCTCATTTCACATCAACATGTGGAATGCAAATACTCTCCCACTAAATCACAGATCCTTTCTTTATCTTTGTCATATCAGTCAAACCCTTTGACTATATTATCAAAGTAAAGATCCCATCTCTGAGTTGCTTGTACTCAATCAATCACATTGATTAGTCCGTTGTAACTTATAGACTTTATTTGCATTAAATGGATTCATAGACCTTATAGGTTGTGTCACGTACACATCCTTGTTTTATTCCTCATAGGAATGCAGTTTTAGTATCCGTATGCCAAATCTCTTAGTCATTAAGTTGAAATCCATAAGCATCATCCTTCTCAAAATTTTATCCATGTGTCTTAACGCTTAAGACTCATTCGCACTTATGGATTTCATCCCAATGGGTGCTACCATCAAGGTCATACCTTGTGGTTCACATGAAAGTCATTTAGGATGTAATGGTTATAAACCATAACTCAAAATCCGGTTCCTCAATATCATCTAGATTGTTGACTCATCATATGACCAACTCATCATATAGACATTTGAGGTGTATCTGTTAAGGAATTTGAGAATTCACAACACTTTGTGATTCTTAATATCCTTTATTAGTGTAGGGTATTCTTTATTTAAGAAGAACTTAGTTATTTGATAATCATCCTCTAACTCCTTAGAGTATGACTCCTTTTGATTTAGACATCACCAAGCCTTAATCATGAGTTTACTATGATACACTATCATAATCACTCACAAGGTTATCAAACATTTAGTCCAAGTATTTCATTCATTGATCTCATCAAGAATTAACACTTTACCAAATTCATACTTCATCTATGACATTCTTGAACACTTCAAGGTATTCATATTAGTATTTCTCTAAACACCGTTTGAAGTATTATCATTTGATCCAATAGGTATGTAAATACATCACATGTATTATACCTAATAGGATAATCATTGTCCCACTACCACTAGTGAAGATCGATTTATCATGTTCAAGAGATTCGTGTCTCTTATTGGTTCTCTAACCGAAAGAGTCTAGATTTATCCATCATATGGAAACTAGAAATGAATTTCTCATGATGATGCTAATTCGTTGTTTGAGTTATTAATAAATTTTAGATATCATTTTATCTTATGCATACCAAGTACCACAAGATAGACAAGGCATTGCCACAAATATCATATCTTTGAAATTGAAACATCAACTTTATTGAGAGCTATCCTTGTCACAACAAAATGCAACAATAAAGTGTTTCTATTTATTGGCAAATATGAAATAGCAATTCTCAACTCTATTTCATGCCCTTTAGGATGAAATAAACCGAAAGGTACTCCTATCTATGGCAGCAACACTTGCTCCAATGATGAGTACTTCTTTCTTGGTCCTTTCACAAAGGCCATCACTTCTTTGCGGATCTTGTATATCATATATAACAGATCCATATCTTGGTATCATATACCTCAGATAAAGAAGTGTTTATTTCATGATACCTACAGTGGAGATCTCTATCCCCTCCTTTCGTCTTCTTTTTTTATTCCAGATATAGAGGGCATTTCCCTCATTCACCCTCCCATGTGCCTTGAGGCTGAAGACAACTTGGGCTACTGGCTAGCATTAGAACCTTTCTTAGCTTTGCCCTTGCCCTTGCCCTTGGACATGCCTTTCTTTCTGTTGATCAACATCACATACTTAGGCTTGTCATTCTTCATCTTTTCCTCTACTATCCTCAACATGTCCAACAACTCTCTCAACGCTTGTCAAAGTTGTTCATGTTGTAGTTCATCATGAGTTGTATGATTCTCACAACATTTGCAGTATCATACCAATAGCCAACTCTTGGCTCAGAGGGAATCCTTCTTAGTCAGGTTTTTCTACATACCCAATCACATTGAGTGTGTGAATACCTTACTGGATCTCCTTCTGTTATGACATACTAGGACAGTGTCTTGGAGAAATCATATGTCTCATGTTGTCTCTGCAACTCATAGTTCAGAGAGCACAACATTAAGCACTCCACATCAATGGCATCCTCGGTATGCTTCCATAAGCATACTTTCAGCCATTGGTGTGGTGGGATCGAGTTCATCTGGTTCTGGTATAACTAGGACTTAGAGCTTTCAGTCTTCGATTGAGAACACTTCTCAATGTACTAATCAGTCATGGAAATTATTCCCATTAGTTTGTTGGTCTCAAGGACCGATCGCAAATAAAGTGATTATTGTTGATTAACCATTTATTGTACAAAAAGGAAATATATGCAATTTAGTCCAAAACTCCTTTTGACTTTGATTGATTTAAAAAGTTTTACGATATAATTAGGACTTTAATTAATTATCGCTCCCACTATTTTTGTTCAAATTGATAGCCCTCACCATCAATTCAGAAGATTGCAGCGTACAACCTTCTAGTGAGCAAGATTCGTATTTCATCAAGTCATGAGTCAGCTTTGGCTGATCGCCCACAACTTGACTATTTAGGTAGGCCATCATGCCAATTTCATCATATGCAACTCTTGAATAGATGACATGTGCAACTCCTTGCCATTCATTCTGTGCCTCTGGGTTTAGATGCTCTAAGAATCACCAGTTAAGTGTAACCCAAAAGCCGACACGGTAAACATGCATCCTACTTTGACAGATCCTACATGTCTACCCTTCACACTTTCGCAAGATGGACAACGCACCACGCTTTGGCGTAACCTACGCTTGGTTGATCGAGTTTTTCATGTGTGTCGCTAATGGAAGGCGTACAAGACTTAATATTCAGATGAGGGATTTGGTTTTATAGGTACATATACATATCCAATCAACACAATATATAGTATGTATCATATACATGCTATATCCCACAGAAAACATGTGAAACGATAAAAGCGATGATTATGGCCATCCTAATGTGATTCCTCGAGCCAAGAGGAATCACATCCATCTAGGTCTACATCACATGCAACATGTATAAGATGAACTATGTGATTTGCCTTTAATGGGTTTGATCAACTCATATCCATGATTGATCGGCTCGCCATCAGGCCGGTCAGTTTGGTGCCACCAACCGATCGATCGGCTCTCCCAACCGATCGGTTCGTCTGGTCTTCGTGCATCTCCTCATGGCCACCACCCTCTCATCTCACTCCGCGAACTGGTCGTCTAGAATGCCAACTGATTGATTCACGCCTTGAATCGATCATATCAGTTTTCGTCAGGTTGTCCGCCGTTCTTTGACATAACAGGAAATAAAAGTTGTATCCTATTTATATTTTATTTGAGAAACCCCGAGTTACATTTGGGGGGAACAAAGGTAGGAAAGAAATCTCGAGTTATCTCGAGTTATATCAAGAATATGAGATAGACAATCAGTGCGCAGACCGAGATGCAAGCAACCACATTCAACCATACACATACATATGGTTTATTGGCCATAACCATGCTATACATACTCCACAAAACTCGTTGAAGGGTGACACGTATCGAGTGCATTCATATTACATATCATATATGTATATTAGGATTTGTGAATTTAGGATTGGACATGCACAAAGCCAATTTTATTCACATCGTATGCAATAAATAAAGGTGACAAATCAAAATCGATCACATCGATAAACCTAAAGTATAGAGCAGTTGACATGGCTCTGATACCACTATTGGGTTTTAGGGGAGGCAGAGAAGGAAGCGGAAAAAAAATTTCTTCTCCCCGAACCTAGTATAAAGGAATCACGTCAACGTCTATATAGTAGGAAGGATGGTTTGTAGAGGCTTACCTTATCCCGAGGCTTTCTTGGTGACATTACCTTGCAGCTAGTGTAGTCTTCACCTCCGGTCTTGGACGGTGTCTATGCAGCTCCTGGTCTCACCGGGATTGTCGGGATTGACAGTTGTCCTCCGAGCGGTAGAAGTCTCCCGCCTCTGCAGTAGTCCACATGGACCACTTGGAACTCCAATTTCCGTGTCACACAAGGCACCAGAAGGAGTCGTACCCTCCTGTGAGTGTACTAGTCACCTACACACTCTCCTACTACCAGTCGCCTTTCTGCAGTTGTCTTTCCCTTGTTGTGCCTCCCTTATCGGGTAGCACTTGCTCAGGCTCTCTTGGTTACCACAACCAGAGATAACGATAAATTTGCAGAGCAAATGGTGTTCTGAGTTGTACTTGGAGTCATGGGATAGGGTTCTCTACCCCAGGCAATGCGGGATTAAAGCAGGAGTAGAAGGGTTTGAGATTTTCTATAAAACAACCAACTGTGCCAGCTGAACCGATCGTTTCAAGCATGAACCGATCGGTTGGGGACCTGAGCCGATCGGTTCACACCTAAACTGGTCGGTTGGGGCATTTGAGCCGATCAGTTCAAGTCTGAACCAGTCAGTTCACTCCCCAGATCAGTTCTCGATTGACTTTTCCTCTTTTGTTTTGAATTGATCCAAACACCAATCCTTGTTCCAATCAAATTGGATAAGTGAAACGAAGAGAAATTTCTTGCCAACCTGACTTTCCCAACTCGCTCGTTTGGACCAGTTGAGCTGATCGGTTCAACCCTTAAACTGGTCGTCTCAACCTATCTTGAACCGATCGGTTGTTAGTGCAAACTGCGCAGAATCAGTCAATTATAGGCTCAATCAATCTGATACTCTAATTAATTGGTCCAACACCTTGAACACTATGATACTGAGCTGTCAATTGATTGATTGTTTAATTGAACTACTAAATTCCTTTAGTAATCATTCCAAACATCATTTGCGGATAAAATCCTCTTCCAGGTTAAATCCTATGTGTGTGACCTTGCAGGCCCATTTCACATTGGTAGTGAAAGTCCATAACACTTATGACTTCACAAGCAAAGAGCGGTGCCTAGTCCCACATTAGTGCTACGCAAGTGAAAAGGAAAGTTGGAGAAAAACTTTCAATCCTACAATTCGTGAATGGTATTACAGTCAATGTATAATTCCTTTGTCACTGATATCTTGAATGAACGCAAGGCATGGAACAATCATCCTGTCAACGTTCATTCACTTTCTTGATCTCAGAGTAGATTGGAGGAGATATGTATGACATCAATATCACATACTAATTCACACATGCATGCGCACGCCTATCTAAATACTACTCATCAAGTGGCCATGGATATCAAACTCCCTCAAGAGGGACAAATCCCATATCTATCACTCACCCCTCAAAAGCCCCATGTGTCAAAGCCATCCAATCATCACCTTTATAACAACCCATGTTTCAGGACTGCATTTGATGATGTCAAAGTGTACCCAACGACATGTGTTGAGTGTAGTGATTTCAGGTCAAAGAATCACACTCACCACCATCACTGTGAGAACTGACTGTGACTACCATGTCATGGTTCCATGTGTCAAACTCACGGTGGGTCTGTCTGGTATACTTGTTCTCTAACAAGTACCTATGTGTTTGGTTTGATATCTCCATATCATGACTAACGAGATTCTTTCATCAACCAACACCACAATCTAGTCTTGCGTGTCATTGTTGTCTATCTACCTTCCACAATGACATCTGACTAGGGACATAATAAGAATGTACAAACTCTTAGCATCTGTATGATCTCATCGTTCAGGTCCTCAACCTGAAAGCATAGATCATTGAGTACTATCATTCTCTAGACATTCAATCTGTTCTATCATTATCTCATATGACTGAACCAGAAAGAATTGGAAGCTTGCCTTTGATGTTTATCGAATCAATACTAATGTATCCCACCAATCATCCCATGATTGGCTCTCAGGGCATACATACCAACAGAATATATTGTTATTATTTACCATCATAAAATGCATTTTTAGATAAGGTTTATTGAAGTTTTTGGGTTGTACAACTGTACCACTATAAATTAGTATGTCATATTGCTACTAGTGTAGTTTCTATATATCTAAACAAAATTTTGTCTAATAATTAGATATTAAGTGAATAATATTTATCTTGTGCTTTTGATAGACTAGTAAACACATATATGTCATGCACATTAACATTATTCATTTGTTTTCTTCTAGTTAATATTTTTATGAAATACAAGGATATTACATTTATAACAGTTGTAATAAGTTCCCATTTGTTGATAAACTTTCAAAAACAGAGGATATATGATTGCCTTAAATCACATGTCCAAAAATTAGTTTATATAGAGTAACCATACTTTATGTCTATAACTTGATACTTAGACACCCAACAATAACAACGTGGCCTTGTGTAGTAAATGAGGTTAATATTAGGGATAAGGGTGGTAAGTTCCAAGAATGTAAATCCTTGGCTCAGTTACGTCTAACTAGAAACAAGATAGGTGTTCCTTACAGAACGATGGTATCCAATCAACAAAGTACGAAATATAAAGAAGTAAGAATTATAAGAATAGACAAAATTGAACAAGAACTTTTAAGTGTGTTTATGAATGTATGGATGGAAACTTGGATTGGGTTTAATCATGACCTTGCACTAACATGCAATACCCACACCCATTGTATACCCTTGAGAATTTTTCAAGAAATCATCATAAGTATCTGTTCCCTCCTTTCTCAAGCTTAAGATAGATTTAGATCATAAGTTTGTCTCTCTCTTGAGATGGAAAATACCCAATCATCATAAAACCATATGATCATTAGATTTAGCATTCCAACATTCTCATGCACTCATACTACTCCATAATTCTTAGATATAGGTTAACTACAGAAATGGATTATAACGTCACTTTTACAGGCATCGGTTGTATAAATATACCGACACCTAAACTATACAACGTCGGTTGACTACATAAACTGACATCCAATCTATGAAGGGCGACCAGACACGTGTACCACTTTTATTCAGTGTCGGTTACTTAATAAAAAACCGACGCCTAAAATTAACCGCCAAATCCAAAATTTCTATCGAAAAAATTACCTCCAAAATTTGACATATTGCGTCGGTTGATAAATAATAAACCGACGACTAAAGTTCAGAAATTGGGCACATTTTGGTCGTCAGTTTTACTACAATTACCTACGCTTATGAGTTTTCCCGCGCTGTCCGCGGGGATTTTTTCAATCCCCTTCAGCGTCGGTTTTAAGCATAAACTGACGACTATGGTCATTAATCGAAAACAATTTTTTTAATAGGCATATGTATATAGATGTCGGTTGTTTTATAGTTAAAACCGACGACTATAATTAAGTATTGGTGTCGGTTGTTGTGCAGAACCGACACTGTTAGCTTTAGGTGTCGGTGGTTTTGAAGAACCGATGCCTATGGTACAGTTAATAGCCCCGCGAAACAAAACTTTTCCCCATTGTCTCTGTTTCATTGCGACTCTGCGCTAGATCTGGCGATTGCTCCCCACCGTCGTCATTGCCAGTTGGCTCCCCCATGCCGCCGTTCTTCTCCTTGCGCACCGCTTGTCTCCTCGCTGCCGTCGCCGCTGGTTGGCTGCTCTCCTCTCCTTGCCGCCCTCGCCGCCGCTCCACCGAGAAAAATCGTCAGGTGCCCTCCAGCTGCCAGCTTCTCCTCTCCTCGCCTCCTGCGCCGACTGCCAGCTTCACCTCCAGATGCTCTCCTCTGCTCCGGCCGTGCCTTCTTCCTCTGCCCTGAAGGTACGCCGCCTTCTTCCTCCTTCCTTCCTCCGCCTAGGCTAGGTCAAGCCCTGTAGGTGCCCTAGAGCAAAATCGTCAGGTGCCCTGCTGGGCATTTTTTATTTTTTTAAGTTATTTACTTATTGGTAACTTGATAAGTGTTGAAACAGTCAATAACCATATTTTGTTACCTGATTTATGATTGTATACGTGTGCTAGCTAGCAACAGACTGACCTGGTCTTGAGGATCTAAGCCTATCTAAGCGGAACAGTATTCTGCAATGCTTGTAACACTCACTATACTGTAAACTGTGTAATCTTACATTCTATAAATACAAATATAACACAACATTGCTGTGTGTGCTTGACAGCCCAAATTACTTCTCGTTATTCTTCTTTTAATAAGTAACTCATATCCATTGATGTTGAAGTAAGTTAGGAAGCCAGTTTGTTGACAGTGATATCTGATTATCCATCTTATTTGTTGAAGACATCAATAATCACCCTAACTTGAAGAACTAGGATTGTAGGTATAAGAATGACAGCACATGTATTTGTTGGCCTAGAAACCCGCCCAAGATTTACTCATGGATAGTCCCCGGTTTGGGACTGTTCTTGAACACCTAATCTCACTTAGGATGTAAGTGTATAATGTGTATTGGGTTTTCGATAAAATTTTGGTAGCATTTCCCCGTTTGTTCTCTAAGTACATATGTACTTGGAGAACAGTGGGGAAATGCTACCGAAATTTTTTGGAAAACCCAATACACATTATACACTTACTAGTGAGATTAGGTGTTCAAGAATGGGATAGGTGGTACACATTTATTATATATAAGAATGACATCACATGTATATTTGATTGTAATATATACTTATTTTCTCTTTGATCATAGAATGGATAGATCATGGATGTCCATTCGCAATCGCTGCACCCCAGAGTTTATTTCTGGTCTTGACCAATTTATTAGATTTGCCGAGGAACATAGGAAACAACCTGGAGATAGGTTCTACTATCCATGTAGGCATTGCGGTAACAACTTGAAATTCAGCACTGGTGACGAAATCAAAAGTCATGTCATGTGCAACGGTATTACACAAGGCTATACAGAATGGCACTAGCATGGAGAGATTTCAAACCCGAAACCAGTGGATGTCGATAGCAGTGTTTGTGTGGAAGAAGAAATTGCCTACGATGACGTAGATGTGAATGAACCAGTTCCAGTAGACATCATTGATGCGATGATGGATAGTTGTGGGGTAGAGCACACCGATCCACCTCCCATGTTTAGAAACATTGTGCATGATGCTGAGATACCGTTATACACAAATTGTAAGTTTACAAAGCTTAGCGTTGTGTTGAGATTGTATAAGCTGAAAGCTAACAATAGATGGAGCGACAAAAGCTTCACGTCATTGTTGTCTTTGTTGAAAGAAATGCTTCCTCAAGGAAAGGAGCTGCCAATCTCAACATACAAGGTAAAGAAATTGTTGTGCCCAATGGGAATGGATGCCAAGAACATACACGCATGCCCGAATGATTGTGTATTATTTCAAAAGGACTCTGTGGATTTGAAAGATTGTCCAAAATGTGGTGCATCACGATATAAATTGATGACTTCGGGGGAGTCCAAAACTGGTTCTCCTGCCAAGGTGATGTGGTATCTACCTATAATATCACGGTTTCAACGCTTGTTTGCCAATCCGATAGATGCGAAGAATTTGAGGTGGCATGCAGATGTTAAGAAAAATAATGATGGGATCCTACGACATGCGTCTGATTCCCCACAGTGGAAGAAGATTGATCTATTGTACCCTGAATTTGGTGAATAAGTCAGGAATCTAAGACTTGGGCTTTGTACAGATGGGATGAATCCGTACGGGACATTGAGCAGCCAACATAGCACTTGGCCAGTCATGCTTGTTATATACAATCTTCCTCCCTGGCTGTGTATGAAAAATAAGTACGTAATGTTGTCGTTGTTGATATCGGGCCCTAAACAACCTGGAAATGACATCGATGTTTATCTTGAACCTCTAATTGATGACTTAAAGAAACTCTAGGGTGAAGGTGTGATGACCTATGATGCTTCACGAAGAGAGACATTTCGTTTGCATGCTATGTTGTTTTGCACTATTAATGACTTTCCAGCATATGGGAATTTGTCTGGATATAGTGTCAAAGGAGATAAAGCGTGTCCTATATGTGAAGAGAACACTGATTCAACAAGACTAAAACATGGCGGTAAGACTGTATATCTCGGTCATCGAAGGTTTCTTCCAAATTTCCATCCGTATCGTAGGAAGTGCAAAGCATTCAATGGATTGAATGAGGAACGGAGTGCACCTAAACCTATACCAGGGGAGGTTGTTTATGAAAGAGTAAAAGACTTTGTCAATGAATTTGGTAAGAGATCACAATGTACTATAGCCACACGGAGTGACAAATCTTTATTCAAGAAGAAGTTAATATTTTGGGATCTTCCTTATTGGAGTTCTTTGACAGTCAGGCATTGTATCGATGTCATGCACGTTGAGAAAAATTTTTGTGATAGTGTCATTGGTACTTTGTTGAATATACCAGGTAAGAGTAAAGATGGGATAAAATCCAGACTGGACCTACGTGAAATGAGAATAAGGTCAGAATTAACAGAATTTCATGAAATGGGTAATCAGAGAACATACTTACCTCCGACTTGTTACACATTGTCTAGAAAGGAGAAGAAATCTTTTTGTGAATGTTTGGTAAATGTTAAGGTGCCACATGGTTAATCATCCAACATCCGTAGATTGGTATCAATGAAAGATCTGAAGTTGATAGGTCTTAAATCTCATGATTGTCACACTCTAATGCAACAAGTATTTCTTGTGGCAATTAGATCTATATTGCAGAAGCATGTAAGGTTTGCAATCACCAGACTTTGTTGCTTTTTCAACAGTCTGTGCAGCAAAGTTATTGACACTGATACTCTCGATAAATTGCAAAGAGAAGTGGTTGTTACCCTATGTCAGCTTGAGATGTATTTTCCTCTGTCGTTCTTTGATATCATGGTACAGCTTGTTGTCCACTTGACTAGGGAAGTGAAAATGTTGGGACCATTTTTTTTTGCATTGGATGTATCCCTTTGAACGATACATGAGCATTTTTAAAAGTGATGTTCGAAACCGTTATCGGCCTAAAGGGAGTATTATCGAGGGTTATGTGGCGAGAGAGGTTATGGATTTTTGCAATGACTTTCTCAGTGGTAATGACACTCCTGATAATGACAAGAATATTGACGAGAAATTTGGCAAAGGAATTTTGGGATCACGTGTGAAAGTAATCAGTCGTGAGCAGTTGGAACAAGGTCACTTGTATATTTTACACAACATGGATGAAGTGAACGTTTATATCGAGGAACATACCAATTTCACCAAGAGATAATATCCTCGAGCCAATACAATGTGGCTTGCTAGAGAGCATAACAAGACATTTATTAAGTGGTTTGAAAATAAAGTCTTACATCAACTATCTCAAACACCAGATGATATTACTAAAACTATCAAATGCCTCGCCTTTAAACCAAAATTGACTATTATGTCTTATGAAGGGTATGACATTAATGGATTCACATATTACACAAAGCGCCAAGATGATAAGAGTGTCATCCAAAACAGTGGGGTCACCCTTCAAGCATCGACTATGTTTTTTGCAAGTGCAAAGGATAAAAGTCCACGTGAAGCTAAAATGTCATATTACGGTGTCATTGAAGACATATGGGAGTTTGACTACATATATTTCAGAATTCCATTCTTCAAATGTAATTGGGTTGATAACACCAAAGGAGTTATAGTGGATGAATTGGGTTTCACTTTAGTGAACTTTGAAAAGATTGGTGAGAAGGATGAACCATTCATATTGGCATCACATGCAAAACAAGTATTTTATATCGATGATCCTGCAAATGATAAATGGTCGGTTGTTCTTCATGGTAAAAGACAGTTCATTGAAGATCCTATAGATGAAGAACAATACTATGATAAGTATGATGACTCCAGTCCATTCTCAGTTGGGTTGCCAACACCAGCAAATATTGAAGCTAATGATGACTTGTATGTGCGCGGAGATCACAATGAAGGATTGTTAATTGATAAAAAATCGCAATATTAGAGGCATGTTTATATTTTTTTATATGTTTTATTTTTCTGAATATGAACTTTACAATGTGAATGTAAACTTTACAATGTGAATTTTACAATGTGAATTACTTTATAATGTGAACTTTACAATGTGAATTACTTTACAATGTGAATGTGAACTTTACAATGTGAGCTTTACAATTTGAATTACTTTACAATGTGAACTTTACAATGTGAATGTGAATTTTTAGATGGCTGAGCATTCTCCTGATGACCGTGCTGATGATTACCGTGAGGGTGAGGACATCAATGCGCCACCTCACAATGTAAGTTTTAAAAATATATCATATATTTATATCTATATGTCCATTTATAGTTATATCTTGTAAATGTGTTTATTTTGTCAAATTTTAGGTTGATGATGCACATGTACCATCTGAAGCACTTGAGGCACTTGAACAACAACACCAAAAAGTTGACAAGAGAAGGGGCATTACTATGATGAAGAAGTTAATAGCGCAAAAGGGCATTGGACCTAAGCTTGTTGTGGATTTTGATAATGCAGGAAATGCATCTGGTGTGAATCGCAATTCATTTGTTTCATATCTTGGGTATGTTACTCGTAGCCATTGCGGTTGTAAGATAGATTCTTGGCATAAAGTTTTTAAGGAGAAGAAAGACATAATATGGAAGGATTTATACATGAGTTATTATTAATTTGCAATTATATTTTGTAGATTACTAATTTTTTGGATACTCTAGTTAATAGCAATTCTATTTTGCAGAGTATATTTGAATTGGATGAAAAGCTGCATCGTAAATGTGTGATGCAACGCTGTGGGAGAGTCCTAAGAAACTATAGGACAAATCTCACCCGAGAATACATAAAAGAAGCTGACAAGAGGAAGAAGACAGCCACTGAACAGTGGAACTTCCTGGACAAAGAAGAATGGGACGTGTTTGTTGCTTCAAGACAAACTGATGAATTCAAGGTATTAGGCGTCAGTCCCAATCTCATTAATATATGTTGCATTCACTTATTCAAGATTAACATTTACTGTTACTAACCAAATCATTAATGTGCATACTAACTAGGCCCTCAGTGAGGCACAAAGATCAAGGCGTGCGGTGAATGTGCATGACCACACAATGGGTCCAAAGGGGTATGCAGGCATTCACCAAAGACTACAGTCTGAGGCTACTGCTCAGTCTGCTGCTACTCAGGAGTCCTCCACTATAGGTAGCACACCTCTGCCTCGCCATGATGTCTAGATAGATGGGAGGAAAAATAAGAAGGGAGAAATAAGGAAGCCCGCAACTGCTGAGGCGGCTGCAAAAATGGTAAAATACAACTCTTACAACAATCGTTCGAATATTGATTATTTGTGGTGTTTACTTAATTACAAATTTTTGTTTTGGCAATTAGCGGGAGCTGCACGAGCTGAGGAAACAAGGCAAGTTCATCCCTGAGGGCACAAGGGATGAATTGACAGTTGCTCTGGGTAACCCAGAGCATCCTGGACGTGTTAGGGCTGCAGGCGCTGGTGTGGGCATCAAAGCTTTTTTTGGGCCATCCCAGCGCAAACATGTCCCAAAAGTGGGACTTTCACAAGAAGAGGTAACATATTTTTTCCTTGTAGATGTTACTGTAAAAGAGAATTCAATAATTAGTATTTGATGTTTCTTTTATCCATGTATAGGTAGATAAGCTATTTGATAGGAAACTCGAAGAAGCAATGAAAAAGTAGCAAGCATCTCAGACTGCCACTTACCAGACAGTACCTATCGTGTCTCCTACTGCAGGCTCTACTCCTACTGCAGAGGTTGGGAGTAATCCTGTAGACCCACCACCTAGAAAATCCGTTGTAAGTATTTTTATGACATAGTAACTAGTTTTGTAATTCAAGATAATATGTTTTCAATATGATATGTATATATGTATATAACATTCTTTACACAAAAATTTGTAGGGGTTGAAGCCATGCCGTCTAAAAGTTAATGAATATGTCATTGCAGAGGCGTCGACTTACCCATCCCTACCAGGGGAAATGTGTCACGGGTCTCCATTACCAGCTGGTTGGATTCGTGTGAGACTGGTACATATATTGCCCAAGTGGATGGATCTTCCATTGCCATATGCCCACCCAGATTGTGAAACGCTTGGTGAGGCAGAAGGCGGAGTGATATTGTGGCTAAAAGCGGATGTAATATTTACTGAAATTGTATGGTAAATTTACATTACGTTAAATTGTTAGTGTGTGTATATGATGTCAGTTGATCTGAAATTATTATATATATACAGGTTAAAAAGAAGACACCCACAACATCTAGGCCTCCACTTCCACCTCCTACATTACCCAGTTGGGTTCCACAGGACCTAACTGTCCCGTTAAGTCCTAACTGTAGGGGTATGGAAATATGGTTAGGTGAACATGATATAAATTTCCCTATAACTGTTTCTATAGATTCAGATGTTGCAGGTCAATCATACAAAAGCAAAATATTTATACAAAATATTTTGGAGTTGTTTCGATATGATTGGCTAAATACATCTGTGATAGAGCTATGGATAAGGTGAAATCTTCTTTATACATCCATATACCTTGTGTAGGATCTGGTGATCTGGTTTCTTATTTATTAATGCATGCGTAATTAATACATATTTTGCAGCTACTTAGACAAGATATGTGCATATTTTGCATTCGAACATGTAGGATTTTTGATTCCATCTTTGATTAGTCTAGTAGCTAAAGACCCTCTGTTAGTTCAACAACACTGCTGTGAGGCTTTTTCAATTTTTTCTCAAAATAAGAAAACGATGATAATGGTTCCATTCAATGTAGAGTAAGTTTACTTTGCTTATTATAATTTGGACTTAAGAAAATTACATTTTTATTGTGGATTTTGAGTTATTAATTTTTAACTTTTTTTACCTCTAGTGGTATGCATTGGGAGTTACTGGTTATTGTCCCCGAGACATTCACTGTCTATTATCTAGATCCTAAGGGGAGTAAATTGAATACAAAATATGGACACATAATGAAAATGGCATTATTCCGGTGAGAAATATTTCATTTTCATATCCGTTAACATATGTTATTACATTACTATTTAATTATGCAATGTATTGTGTTACATTAACATGTAGGGGTTTTGATGAGTTCAAAAAGGCTGGAGGAAAGGTCCCCATGAAAAAGAACCAGCCAATAATTTGGAAGAACGTGAAAGTAAGTTCCTGACTGCAATATATGTATATATTATTTATGTGAACAGTGCTTAATTAGTTGTATTTTTTAATATTTTGTATGTTTGAATTTATAGTGTGCTACACAAGACAACGGATGGGCATGTGGATACTATGTGATGCGATTTATGCACATGATTATCAAATATGCCGCAATGGACATCGATTGTTTTGTTGAAGTATTATATAGTCTCATTAGATAATATGAAATGTATCAATCTTATTTATAGCTCATTAATTATATATATACATCATTCTCTTTACAGGTGTTTAAAACTAACCACACTACAGGAACGGCCTTACCAGATGTACATGCTCCCTATACGATGGGAGAATTAAATGAAGTAAGAGAAGAATGGGCAACAGCCATACAAGTAGTGGGGGATTTAAGATATAATTGGGATGTTGATAACGAATAATGACTAAAGAATGATATTTTGTAAATGAATTTCTGAATTATAATATATGTGTGAATGTTTCTACATGTCTGGATGTTTCTACATGTGTCTGAGTGAAAATGAATGAAATTGTTGGTTGCTATATGAATGTTTCTATATGTGTGAATGTGAAAATGAATGGAACTACAGATTGCTAGCTACATGAATGTTTCTAAATGTGTGAAAATCAAATGGAACTACAGGTTGCATTGCTAAATGGGTGAATATTTTTGTTGTTAATTTTGCAGGTTTGTGGCCTGTTGTTGGCTGATATCAATGGATGTCGTAAAACTTGCAGTTCATAACTGAACTGCAGGTTTCTCATCCTGCGACTAGCCATACAGCAGGTCTGCAGACTGACAGAAAAAAAAACAAAAAATAGGCGTCGGTTATTTGTATAAAACCGACACCACATAGTTACAGTGTCAGTTTCTACTCGTAACCGACGTCTATTTCCTTAACACCACGGCCATGCTGGGAGTGATATGGTGTCTGTTACAGTGTCAGTTTCTACTCGTAACCGATGTCCATTTCCTTAACACCACGGTCGTGCTGGCCAGCACGACCGTGGCAGCGGACCAGACACCACGGCTGTGCTGGCCAGCACGGCCATGTTGGTAATGCTATGACGTCGGTTTATTATCTAATAACCGACACTGATAGTGCCCAATATGGTGCCCTTTCTATGGAGCGAAGGTATATGGCATTGGTTTCGTATCTAATAACCGACGCCTATAGTGCCCAAGATGGCGTCATTTCTGTGGCGTGAAGGTATATGGCGTCAGTTTTTGATCTAATAACTGACGCCTATAGTCCCCTGCTGGCACGTTTTCGGTGGCACGCGAAGGGTTTTGGCGTCGGTTTTTGAACCGACACGTAACGTCTGGGCTTTTAGCGTCGCACACATAGGTGTCGCTTTGAAACCGACACTAAAGGCCTTAAATAACCGACACTAAATGTCAGTTATGTACTAGTGTATAATACTACACTCTTAAGGAATTAAAAATAAAAAACAAAAGATTGTAGGGAATCATGCATGTGAAGCATTAATTACAAGAGTATGTAGATAAATATTTCCAACACTATATACATCAATGGATAAAAGTATTTACATGTTGGGAGAGCCTTAGTGGCTATTCACAACCCAAGAAAGCATACTAGTCACCCATGGTGGAAGTGACATTGCAGATTTACAAGCTGACAAATTCATGGATGATATATGAAGAAAACTCAAATAGAGTAAACACAAAAAGGGCACTAAAGCTTGGGGAAGGCCTCCTTCTTAGCTCCTACATTGATGAAGGGTTGGTGAATTATGGGAAACAACTCACGTCTTCCTTCTTCTTTCAAAGAATGTCTTTATAACTAGTTGAGGAAGGCGAAGGTCTGTTGAACCTTGGTCTCTCATCCTTGGTTTTTGCTAACCGATGGAAGGAAGCTCATATTCTTATCTAAGGGTCGATGGTGAGTGGAGAAGTAGCAAAACTTCATCCTCAAGAATGAGTGATGAGCGAACCCTAGTCTCAAAGAATGGGTTTTTTGTTTATACCCTCTGGTCTGGTGCTCGAGGAGCTCATGGACTAGCTTTGTGCCCCAAGTACCTTTAAATGTGCCTTAGGCCATGAGCTCGACTAACATGGCAGTGACCATATATGTATCTACCTTCAGTTGACATGCCCTACTGAGCCATCAGTAGATGGATGACCTATTGAGCCATTGGTAGATGGATGCCCTACCGAGCCATCGCAAGATGGACATCTTACTGAGCCATCAGTAAATGGATGTTGTACAAAGCCATTGGTAGATGGACAAACTAGGTATCCTTCAATTGCAGTCTAGAGATCTTTGGGTGTCAGTTCTCAGTGGAGCCATTGGAAGGTGATCTTTAGTTGTGTCTCCTTTGGTGGAGAGTCTTCAATTCGTAAGGCTTTCTGCCATTGGTAGAGAGGACCTTCATGTGGTCCACCTTCAGGTAATGAGTACATGGTGCCATCGAGATGTGGGTTAAGTATGGACAACGACTATGAAAACTAGTGGAGGGCATGCAGCGAAGTAGGTCCTTTTGTTGTAGTCTGGTCAAGGCCATCAATAGAGAAATATGACCATCAGTCGATGGTTTTCCTATGCAAAGGAAGCAATTACTACCTAATTATGTAATATACAGGTAAAGTACAAAGAACTAAAGGAAAGTTAGGATAAGCGTATACTAAGGAGAGAAATTAAGGACAAAGATAGGAATGGAACATCCACAAAATTTGATGTTATCAATATCAATTTGTAATTTGAGTATCAATTAGGATTTATACAACTATAATGTTAATATATAGTATAAATGTTTATTCATGCCTTTACATAGAGCTATTTGTAAACATTCTTCCCATGAATGGATTATAAAGACACATTATAAATATATAATGATGATATACATCATTGATACTTAAAAAATAGTTGGCAAACATGTGTCATACAAGGAGGCGGCGGTGGCCACATCTATATCTAAAAAAGACTTGGCTAACATGTTTCATACAAGGAGGCGGCGGTGGCTAAATCTATATGCCATTTATAGGTTTGTAGATGTAAATACATAGATATAAAAATGACATATTACCATAAGTCAAATAGAAGGAATATTATTCTTTGAAATAAGGAAATCCATCATATTCAATATAGTGAAGCCATGGAGATATTCTATATTTGTGAATGTGTTGATGAAAGAACTACACTTCATGACCATACAAGACATGACCAGATAAACATCAACACTAATTGGAAACTTTTACTGGTTTATTTAGAAAATTTATACATCATTGTATATCAATTTATGGATGATGAATATATTAATATGCTTATAGGGACCTGTTGAACATTGGTAGGATCATGGCTAGGTGTGTAACCTTGAGAACCTCACTTTAGTCCATGGGATGAGAACCATTGAAACATTGTGACTAGGTAAGGATACCTAAATTTTGTATTTATGTACAAAAGGTGGTTCCTTAAAGAGGTGGGAGATTACATTGGGTCAAGTATAAGAGTCGGCATTAGTATAGGTATAAAGGGTAGGGGGAAGTTTCTAGAACATAGGATAGACTTTACACAAGCAAGCTTGTTATCCCAAAAATATCATACAAGGTGAAGCATTCAAACTAAAGTATGAAAACATCTCGTACATCTGTATGCACATGGGATATATTCGACATAAAGAAGAGACATAATTTGAATAAGAATAATGTTAATAAGGAATTATTAAGAAATATCAAGAGCCAATGCAAATGATTGGAATGAAAGGAACAATTTAGCATATTATACAAAGCCATGCACATGTGGACATTCCAATGGAATCAAAGGTAGAATGCAAATTCAATAACCAGACAAAAACAGAGACAATGAATGAATTTCAAGGGATGAATCTTTATGATGGGAAGGGAGAGAGTATAATTGCCATTAGGTGGTGGAAGTACATGAAATAATAGAGACAAAGGAAAGAAAATAACAAAAAGAAAGTCAACAAGAAAAAATAGGGTCATTTTAGACAACCACTTTGGAATGCAAAGCTTATTAGATACAACAAGACAACACAAGGAAGGGAAACACATCATCATTGATGAAGGAGAACAAACACTCAAAAATGATAGTACTCGATGCATGACAAAACTATTATAGTTCCTAGAAACAAGGATACCATAATGCCAAGGAAAACAATTTGTTTTGGAAATTTCTCTAATAACATAACTAGTACAGATAGAGTAGGACCATCACAATTCTTGAAAACAACTCTAGAATTCTTCTACAGACAGTAAAATGATTTTCTTAGTTGAGTACACCAAACATGTCTCAAGGAGAACAAGGTAGCAAACAATAGTCAAATATTTAGAAAAGAAAGGAAGGGGTGAGGAAAGACCGTACACATGCACCCCCAACATTTTATGATATGTGTATCCTAGTATATACATGAAATATGCAAATAAGAGGCATGACACATAATGAATGCCTATATACTTTGCTAAAAACTTGAAACTCTCACAATTTCCAACAAAGGGACAGTGGTTGCAATGCAAAATGAATCATTAAAAGACCAGGGCATCACACATAGATAATGCATTCATGGGTGGATTATGAGTAATGTGGAAGATGCATTTGGTATAGGTGGAAATTCTTTCCAATGAAAAAAAAATTATCCATTGTATACTTAATAGATAACAACTAATTACACTTGTATACTCAAGGAAAAAATGAAGCGTCTTATATTATGTAACTATCTCACTACATTTGTTAAAGCTAGCACACTACCTTGGACAGTCATATGGGACTTTATACATGATACTAATAGAAGTTGAGAAGACTAGTACTACCATTTTGACCATGAATACATGCCACAACTTTTCATCAGGATTGGTGGTCTAAGGTCTTCAAGATATTAATTCCTCAAATCTGAAGATGAATTTTGAAGTAGGATAAGTACAAATGGATTGACCATGCAACAATTTCCCATCACATCATGATAGGTGTTTCTGAGATTCCAACCTAGACATACCTTGGTTTTAGTTGGAATAGGAAAGCCAAAACATAAGTATAATTTCTATTTTAAAACTAATGTGTCTTTGTTGAGTACTTATTCCACAATATATAGGATACAAATTTTAACTTTGACATAAAGATATTAAGGTTCATGGACAAAACCAACAAGTGAGATAAGGAAGAAGGAAGACAGAAATGAAGAGGAAGAACAAAATTCACTAAAGAATTTAGCAATAAACAAAGAGAGATCTAAAAATCATTCTGGAAGGAGTTAGATGATCAAATCATATACTACAAAATGAATATGTAGAAATCCTATATATACAAGAAGAGAAGTTGTAACAAAAAGCATATTGTGATTTATTGGAGCGTATCAATATCAATGTAAAATTCTTCAAACCATTGGTATATAAAAGAGAAGGATGAATATCATAACTAAATTGAGAAATGAGGAAGGAGGGTGGATGGAGAATAAGGAAGGCATCGAGAATATGATACATATCTTCTTTAATGCTAGTAACTCAAAGAAGATATGTCCAACAACACACAAACAATTGTTTTTCACTAAAGAACACACAATACTTAAGGTATGGGTGTGTAGAGATATAAAATGACATTCGAGGAGTGTTGAGAAAAATTAGTGAGAAAAATGAACATGAGATCGATAGTGTTCTAAAAGACAATTGGATCCTTATTAAACAATCTCTTTGTCAAATATTTTAATAGTATTTTTCAGGTATTCCAATCAACCATGCTATTGTAAAATCCATGCTAGTGCTAATTTTGAAGTCTAACATGCATAAAGTTGCATTCATATGGCCCAATAGCATTAAATAATACCAACCTAAAGCTAACATCCAAAGTCATCATTAATTGCATTATGTCTTTCGTACCTTATTTGATTTCATTTATGTAGAATAGTTTTGGGCATGTATTGATAGGGTTACATGAATTTATTCATATGATGAGGATGAAGAATATAAGACAAAAGAGCTTTTCTATGAACCTAGACTTTTCAAAATGACATAATAGGATGAATTGGATCCTTATTAAACAATCTCTTTGTCAAATATTTTAGTAGTATGTTTTAGGTATTCCTATCAATCATGTCATGGTAAAATCCATGCTAGTATTTTGAAGTCTAACATGCATAGAGTTGCATTCATATGACCCAATAGCAGTAAGTAATACCAACCTCAAGATAACATCCAAAGACATCATTAATTGCATCATGTCTTTCTTACCTAATTTGACTTCACCTATGTAGAATAGTTTTGGGCGTGTATTGATAGGGATACATGAATCTATTCTTATAATGAGGATGAAGAATATAGGACAAAAGATCTTGTTTATGAGGCTAGACTTTTCAAAATGATATAATAGGTTGAATTGGGCCTTCTTCCATTACTCAATTAAAAGCACAACAACATCTCAATTTTGGACATCTCAGTTGCATGGAATGGAGATATGATCCCACCCTCCAAGGTGACAACAAAGGTGAGACAGGGTGACTCACTATCACCTAATATCTTCAAGTTATTCCTAGATTGCCTAACATAAGATATTTCAATGTAGATGATAGAATGAAGATGGATATTGGTCCAAACTATTATGTATGCTAAGTTTGTCTATATTCATGTAGATTGGGATTAGTTCCACATTGTGTAATGGGTATTGCAAGCCACCCATAGTTCAATATAAAAGCCAAATTACTATTTATAATGCACATAATATATTCTCTGCATTTCTATCTGGTAACATGGTACTAGAGAATCTTAATCCTCTCTCAGAAAGAAGAAGATGAGTTCTCTAGTCATCGATATCATCCTCTCAGTCATCCACACCAATTACTTCTTTTACATTGTGGAAGTAACCTCCACAAACCCTTCATTCACAAATTATTTATCTTCGTGGAACCATGTCTATGGTGGAAGTCATCTCCATATCTGTGAACGTCATCTCCATAAAAGTATGTTTCCCTTTCTACTCATGTACCGTCTATGCACAAACATCTCTCCAGATCTAGAAACAACTCTAATGGATGCATATATGTAGAAACCCACCGTGTTAGTTCCCCAACATGTCGTTTTAGTGCTAGAGTTAAACCCGATAGCAACAGACACACAGAGGCATGCCTTGTCAGATTGTTGACACATTGTGTTGCAGTTTGTCTGCACAACATAGAACACGAGAAACCTCCATAACCTATACCTCTTACATCAACAACTCTTCTTGTCTTGATCATTATCATCACCATGACAAACTAAATGGATTAAACTTTAGTCAATGGAGTTTCAATATCATCATCTAGTTCAAAGGTTAGGGGATAGAAAATCATTTAATAGATGGACCTCCTACCTATGATTCTTTTCTAAAATGGGAATGAAGTTATACTAGTCTCCTCTTCATTCTATGTAGCTCAATGGAGTGTCATGTGGTTGACATCATTGATTACCTGTCTTAATGCAAGCCATTTTGGGATAATCTCCAACTAGGTTACTCTAATAACATCTCATGGATGTATGACATGACAATTGCAATGTACAATATTGATCAAGAGAAGAAGAGTTTGTATTAATACATTGGAGAGTTCACTCCCATCATAACAGATCTAAATAGTCTCCTCCCAACTCCAGTGACATTATCAATCTCTAGAAGCAATAGTCTAGATAGCTATCATCAGGTTGTTTTATTGCTATTGTCGGGAATAAGAGAGAGTTCGAACCTAGATTTTGTCAAGAACAAAGCTTCCCTACTTGGTAGAAGCATATAAGTATTTCTATAGATCATTCATCTATCATCAGGTTGTTTTATTGCCTTTTCAAGGAATACGACATAGTTTGAACCTAGATTTTGTCATGAACAAAGCTTCCCTCCTTGGTAGAAGCATATAAGTATTTCTATAGATCCTTCCTCAAAAAAAACTTTCTACACAATCCTATCAAAGAGTCCTCTTCCATTTAGATCAAAATGAGTGATGAAGAATATAATAAACTCCTTCAAATTGGGCATCTCAGCAAGCATATACATTTGTTGCTTCATATATTTAGATTCAAGGCACATAAAATCCTTCTACATACTGCATATCTTGATCCACTAATATAGGTTCATCATCTTGGATCCTTGATCCTGGTGTTACTAATCATATTGTTGGTATACTAGCCTTATCTCCAATATATCCATCATAAAATCTAGCATCCCTAAGATAATTGTGAATGGATCTTTACTTTTCATTTAAGGCACTGGGAACATCTTTCCCCTTCCTTATATCAAACTATCATTCTCACTTTTTATTCTTTCCTTTCCATGTAATTTGGTTTCTATTAGTAAACTAACTTGTACTCTTTGTGCCTCCATCATTTTTTTATTCCAATTTGTGTTTAATATAGGTCCTTTAGTCAAAGGTAACGATTGGTAGCACACATGTGGAAGTTGGTGTCTACTATTCAAATAGTGATCTGAGAGCTTGAATGTTTGCATCTCCTGTAGACATCCATAGTCAACTTGGTCTCTTTCCTCTTGAGAAGATTCACATTTTGCATCCTCAATTATCTTGTTTAGATAAACTTGACTATGAAACTTGTCATCTAGGGAAGCACAATAGATCTAGTTTTGAATCTATAAATGTTATTGTGTGCATACTCTATTTTCCATATTACTCATTCAGACGTTTGGGGGCCAGGTAGGGTCTCATCCAAAATTGGGTTTTTTTTATTGCTGAGTTTAGAACTACATAATTGTATATCATGAAACATTCTTCTGAGATTTTCTCTATCGTGCAAAATATTTTTCTTGAAATTGAAATACATTCTTAGAAAGTATACATGTATTTTGTGCCTAAAACAAAAAAGAGTAGTTTAGTCATGCATTCACCTCATTTCTTTCCAACAAGGGCATTATTCATCAATCTTCATGTCCTCATTCTACTCAACAAATTCGTAGAGCAAAACAAATAAAAAGGCACATTATCAAAAATTTGAGAACTCTTCGTCACCATATTAATGTTCCTGACATGGTTTGGGGAGACACTCTTCACACTAATAACATGCCTTCCTCAGTGTACATTTTAGAATTTTATATCCAAACTTCCCTCTATATATTGTTCCTCCAAAAATCTTTGGGTGTGTTAGTTTTGTCCATGTATTTCGTAATGGTTACGATAAGCTCATTCTTTGTGCATTCTCTTTAAAGGATATTCCAAAACTAAAAAAGGGAATCATTATTATAATCCAACTACACAATTTTTTTGGTATCCATTGACATATATTTTTAAGATAATCCTTTCTTTGAAAAAATCCATAGAATCCTATCAAATCTCTCTACAAACTAAAGACTTCCCATATTCGGTGGTTGTCTTCCAACCTACACCGAATCCATCACCTAGAGTTAGTAACCCATACATAGGCACATGAAACAATCATGAGACTTTTATGGATAAAATTGGATAGGTACAAGATGAAGGGGAATCTCTCAAACTTTCTCCAATGATTTCTACCTTTGGGGTTCCATGATTCAACCAGATCATGATGATTTACCTATTTCCCTAAGAAAAGGAAAGTGTTCATGCACTAACCAATGTAGAATTAAATTTTACATCTCATTCTTGTCTATCCCCTCCACACAATGTGTTTATTTCCAATCTATGTATTGTCCCAATACCTCTTAGTATCTTTGTTGCACTAAATAACCCAGGTTGGAAACAATATATGGATGATAAGATGACTTCTTTATCTACAAATGGCACATGGAGTCTTGTGATGGATACTCTAGATTAAGTAGTAATTGGTTGTAGATGGATCTTCTCCTTTAACGTTAGTCCATATGGGATAATTCTTTTACTCAAATCAATACTTTTTCCAAAAGGCTACACACGAGTCTATCGAGAATATTGCATGTAATCTATGTTTCATGTGGTTAAAATGATATTTGTTTACCTTTTCTTCTCATTATTTTCTCACTTATCATGGTCGTTGCATCAAATGGACATCAAGAATTCCTTCCTTCTTGGTGAACTCTTTAATGAGATATATGTGGTAAGCCTCTTGGGGTTTTTACTCAGGGGAGTCCCATATTGTCTGTAATCTTCATAAATCAATGTATGGTTAGAAGCAGTCACCCCAAGTGTAGTTGAGGATGTCTAGCCAATTTCTCAAGCCCTTGGCCTAACGTAGTCCAATATAGATGAATCTATCTTTTACCAACATGGATCCTCTAGTTATATTCATTTATTCATCTATGTTGACTAAATTGTGACTACAATTGATGGTCCACAATAAATTACACATCTGAGATAGTTTCTTGAAGGCAAATTTAAGACTATAGATCTTGGACTTCTTAAATACTTCCTTGGTATTGAAGTGGAAAGGTCCAAAGAAGAAGTTTTCATCTATTAGCACAAAAATGTACTAGATCTCCATGAAGAAACTAGTATGTTAGGATCAAAACCTGTACAATCTGACCCTAAATTTAAACTGTATAAAGATCATGGGGAACCTTTTTTAGGTCATGAACAATATAGACACCTAGTTGGGAAGGTGAATTATCTTAGAGTTTGTTGGTCAAACATCACATTTTCTACATATGTGGTTAGTTATTTCATACACAAAACACACACTAGCTACTAGGATGTCATTATTCACATCCTATACAATCTCAAAACAACCCATGAAAGATCTCCTCTATACTAGTCATGAGCCTAAAGGTACATGACCTTTATGTCATAGGCTAGGAATGGTTTATCATTGATCGATGATCTACGACTGAATATTTGTGTCTTTGTAGAGGGGTAACATGGTCTCCTAGAAGATAAATAAGTAGACTATCATCACCCGCTAAAGAACTAAATATGAGTATCAGGATTAACTCTCATCACTAGTTAATCTCTATGGGTCATGAACTTTATGGAAGAGTTGTGATTTCCACAATCTAAAGACAAGTAATTGTTGTGTGAGAATCAAGCTAAAATTCACTTTTTTTCTTATCTCATATTTCATGAACATATAGAGAACATCAAATTCGAATATCGCTACGAGACAAGTTGATTAAACACTCACCAACCTAATCAAAAGATTAGCTTATACATCTAATCACTAAATCCTCAGATACATGTCAGGTTAAAATATTATGTAACAAATCAGGTGTTATGATATCTAGGAGTGTTAAGTATGTAAATTCTATCCGTAATCCTATATATTGGAATTAATCCCACATAGTGTAAATCAGAATTGGAAACCATTATTGTCCTATATAGATGCTAAACCTCCTATCTATAATACACAAAAGATACTCCCCTCCCTTCTATGTGGTAACACAAACTTCCAAATGTGGGTATAGGTTTTCATGTATCTTTGTCCATGATGATAGAATATTTTTATGATAGTCCACAAAGAAACAACTTAGGATAAAAATTTGCTACTTAAAATACTTTGTCAATGCATTAGGATAAATATTGTCTGTGGATAAATTTTTGATATTATTCTCCAAAAATATCAATAATCTCTTATGATGAAAAATGTGTCGATAGTCTTAAAATAAACCAATAACTTGGTGAAGCACCTCAGAGTTCCATTACATAACAACTAAGAAACTAAAACAACTTGTTTGGATAATACAACAATATTCATTCAAGAATCTCATCATAGGCAAATAGAACCCTTTCCTTTGTTACAGTAGAGGCAATGGTTAAACTCATGCTGAAATCAACATATATTTACATGATGCATACAACACATCTTCCTATTCCCATCATATACAGATTGATCATATCATTTGTGCAATTTGTTGTGGAGTGAAAATGGAGAACATGGATGTATACAACGATCTCATTGAATAAGACTGCCACTAATAAAGATGATGGAGGCCTAGAAATCAGATCTACCAAAATCAAAATTGGATCTCTACTTCAAAAATCTTGTTGTGAATATGTCTCTAACACACCTTCACAGTGGAGATGGGATGTGAAGGCTATTTATGATCATTGGATAGATGAAAGGATGCTATCTTGATCACACATTTTGAAACTCACATGAAATTATGTAGAATGTAGGGAGAGTAATTCTAAATGGGAGGATATATTGTTTTGGAAATATAAATGAGCATGAAAACAAGTTGTTTGTTTTCAAAGAGACTATAGGATGCTAGCTAGTGAGATAAAAGACCTATGGGTAACATCTATGATAATTCTAGAGAATGATTGGATGATGAGCTTATCTGATATTGGTTTAATGATCAAACTAAAAAGGATATCATGAGCATGTTCACATAAGACTCTACAGTAGGGAAGGATGAGTGGATCTTCAACTACACTAAGAAAAGTTTATTCACCCAAAGCTACATGTGATAAAATGCTATGACAGACATGCACCAAAACCAAAGGATGTTGTTTGAAGTTTTGGAAACTACTTATCAATAAATGCAAAAAGTTATTTTAATGGAAAGTAATGCACAAAGGACAAATGAAAAAATGGTAATAGAGAATGAAGAGGGTTCACACAAGCTCGTATGTGACCTTGATGCAAAGAACTATAAGAAATTTGCACACACATGTTCTAAGACCGTAAACCAGTAACACCAATCTAGTACATAGTCTAAAAATCCAACAACATGGAAAGGATTTAGGGGAATAAATTATCACAGTGGTTCCTGAAAAAAATCAAAACCTATAAAAGGAATTTAAAGTGGATGGCATGGTTTAGAATCACACGATGGAAGATTTTGGTTTATCATAAAAAAATTACTTGATTAAAAGTTTTCAAGAAATGATCAAGAAAGGTTTTAACTGGGAGAACAACAGGTACAAAACCAACATAGGTAAAGAAGCAAGAAAAACTAATGCACCAAACTAGTGTAGGCCACATAATAGAAAATATGAAGGAAATCTTGATTGATGCAATACTTGCAACCAAGTAGGAGAAAGAAGCTAGAGATTTGTCATTGGAAATGAGCCATGCCTAGTCACATGTATTTTTTTATTAAAAGTGAATAGTTAAATCCTAACTCTAAGAAGACCCTGAACATCATTGATAGATCATACAATCCAATGGTCAAGCAGACTCCTAACAACCTTTTTAGAACCTATCCTATTAAATGTCCAACTCTAGGTTTCTAGCCTAATACACCCTTACAGTATGTATTGTTATTAATGTTGTCCCTAATATCCTTTTTCCTAAATTGGAGTATGCTAGGATATTTATGTATTTGGAAACATAGTATCTTGGCTAATAATCATCCTTTTCAGGCTTAAGTTTGTGTAAATTAGGATAATGTTAAAATTATGGGTTAGTCCTACAATTTATTACTACAATATATATATATATATATATATATATATATATATATATATATATATAATAGTGAAGTCAGGAGGCTCTCTTATTCATGATTCCCTCCCCATATATATATATATATATATATATATATATATGTATATATATGTATATATATATGTATATATATATATATATATATATATATATATATATATATATATATATATATATTAGTGAAGTCAGAAGGCTCTCTTATTCATGATGCCCTCCCCTAACAAGCTAAATAAAAAAAGGTTACAACCACTAATCAAGCATTGAAATGGAAAAATGGTAGTACTACTACCATTACCTAGATCTTTACCTAAGAGATCTCTAAACTGAGGTGGAAAGTCATCATATCTAAATCTTCTAGGGTTTTTGAAGTGATGCTTTGCTAAATTATCATGTACCATATTGGTGTATCTACTAGTGTAGGAAACCTTCCTATTTTTCTTCCTTAAGCTCTGAATCCTCCAAATCAGCTTCACATATCGATGATATCCATGCATAGGTTGATGTATCATTTGCATGGCAACATATGAGTCAAAATCTATCAAAACAACATACGGGCTGTTGCATTCTGTGGCCTCCATAATAAGACAAATCCCCATCAATTCAACTTCTACCACATCCTCAATTTCCATGCTCACTGCAACTCTCCCCATCCATCTTCCAAGGGAGTCCCTTACAACAATTTCACAACTAGCCTGCTTAAGCATGACCACAACATCTAGGTTTATCTTGAATTCTCTATCATTTTACCACCTCTATAGGTTCTTGATGGTAGTTCAGGAATCTTGATGGCTTTTTGCAAAGGCCTATAGTTTTAGCCTAATCTCCTTCATGATGGTGTGGGCTTGTTGAAGAGTGTGGGGGTTCTTATTCTCGAACATATGTTTATTTCTATTCACTCAAATATGCCAACAATTTACATGGAACATAACGTAGAACTCATCATCTAGTTTTAGATGCTCATAGCACCATTCCTTAATATCCAAGAATTATAAAAATGGTTAGATTCCCTACCTGTTAACAATTTATCCTAGATATTCTTGGCATATCAACAATCTCTGATTGCATGGATAGTAGATTCAGTCTCAGGGTGACATCGGTGGAAAATACTATAGGTTGTCATGTTGTGCCGAACTCATCTTTGGTTTTCAAAATTGCTTCGTGCAGTAGAAGCCTGAAGAATACTTTAACGTGCACTACTATCTTAAATTTCTAGATGTTGGACCAACGTCCCCATAACTCTGGTTCTCTTACCTTTCCTCATCCTGATGTATGCAGATTTAGTTAAGTATAGACCATTTTTAATATGTTCCCACACTCTAACATCCTATCCATTGGATTCAAAAGGGATATCGAAGACCTTATTATGCTTCGCAAGCTCTTCCCTATAAGAGAAATGTTGTCTAGCCTGGTGTACTTATAGCTTTTCTCTGGCTGTCCCTTCTCATACAGATCTCTCATACCAAAGCACCATAAAGAATCTTGCTTGTTGTTGAGGTCCCAGGTGTGTTTGTACACGAGTGCCTAGTTCCACTCTCACATAGTTCTCCCCCCAGATGTCCATTACTTTTATGGCAAGTCACTTTATCCCAGGAAACTAGGGACATTGGGTTGGTCTTGTGTGAGGCTCCCCAGATGAATAATCTAATAATTCCATCGATTATATCATATATTTGGAGAGGTAATGTTGCATACTACCTTACATATGTGGGCATAGCAAATAGTGTGACCTTAGCTAGACATATTGTCCCTACTAGTGACAGGATTCTGGCATCCCAAGCATTCACCCTTCCATTTACTTTGTCCAAAACACCCCAATAAGAAGTTTTACTCATGCGATAGTGGATGATGGGTACCCCAAGATACTTACCTAGATCCATAGCAGTTTGGAATATTTTTCCCCTACTGAAGCTTTGCTTCAATGATTGATCCATTCTTTCTGAGAAGAACACTCTAGATTTAGATAATGAAACTGATTGCTCTGAGATAGTCTCAAATTTGCTAAAACATTCCTTAATGACTCTCATTTGTGTAGTGTTAGCTTGACCAAATAGGATGAGATCGTCTACAAAGTAGACGTGAAGAATTGTTGGACCTTTACTCCACTTCTTCATAGGTTTCTAGAGACCTTGGTTGACCTTTTCCTTAATAAGTTGTCTCATCCTTTCTAAGTAGAGAAAGAATAGATATGGTGACAGTGATCTCCATGTCAGATGCCCCTACTAGCCCTAAACGGCTTAGTAGTCTTCCCATTCCACACAATTATAGTATCTCCTTTGGTAATTGAAGCCATAATATAAGATACATTGTTGTGTGGATGGCCAACTTTCTCTACGATGTCCGTGATAGAATTCCATGACGTTTGATAGTAGACCTTAGTAAGGTCAATTTTGATTGCCATAGTTTTTCCCCCCTTCCTCCATTTCATGGTATGGATTAGTTTATGAACAAGGGATATATTATCTATGATACGAAGACCCGGGACAAAGTTGCTATAGACTTGCAACACCTACTTACACATGAAAAGCTTTAACCATTCCACCACCAGCTTGGAGATGACCTTCAACACAATGTTGTTGACATATATAGGTCTTAGGTTTTTGAAGTGTTCCCGTACTGCATCTTTGGGGATGAGGATTAATGTTGAGTTACATTCATCATCTAGGATGGTTCCAGTGACGATCATGACGTGGTATTTTTGAACGCACTAACCAACTCACTCGGGGTTGAAATCCCTGAGCTTTTACCAAAACCAAAGTGTAATAATACAACCCGCAAGCGGACGAGTCTTATCGCAGTATAGTTTAGGATCGAACCCAAAGGACAACATTTTTAAGAATCTTTGTCAGTCGAATCTAGCTCAAGTAAAACTAATATTTAGAATGATTGATTGATTTGAGGTTACTTAAACTAATTGCAAGAAAGTAAAAGCTGAATAAAAGTTGGGTTTAGATCAATGATATGGAATCGCTGGGATGGTACCGGGTTTCACCACCGCTACACGCGCAAACACATTCAATCGCAAACAAGCCAGGCAAAATATATCAATCCAAATAGAGCTGCTGCAGAACCCCCCGTGAGGGCGTTAGGTTCGCGTAAGCATCACCTTAGGCATCAGATGTCTCGTCACCATCCGGATCACTTACTTACGGCTCTAAAGAAATCCCATCCTATTTCTAGTTTGGGAGTCAGCCGCATTAATCGATAAGTGACCAGGAAATTAATATACGAGCAAACATCGACGATTAACAAGAAGATACAAAATCCAACTAAGGTTGTGAACCCCCTGTAAAGGTGTTAGGCACACAGAAGCGTCACCGAAGGATAGATGGCTCGTCCCCTCACGGATCATACACTTACGACCTCAAGGAATCTTTTCAGAAGTTCTCATCAAGGAGTCAACTTGTTAAACGACATTCTATCCTACATATAGATGTTCTCACAATATAGGTAGAACAGAGATGAAAGCAAGCAATTAATCAAACTACAAGCATAACGGTTAACCACGAGATGAAGAGTTATATACATTGCCATGGAAAGTTTAACAAAAGAACATAGTTTGCATGGGCAGCGGGGCTAGTCCCCACACACCAGCGAAAAGGTACTACTCGCTCATGATGCAGGAAACAAGAAGAATGAGAAAGAGAGAGAAATCCACCATGAACTCGGTGTAGAAGGTAGTCACAGCTCGATGAAGAAGATACAACCTCCTACGTCGTGTCGGAGCAGATCTGGACGCGAACGGGAGTTGCCAAGACAGACCGGATAGTCTCCCTCGCTCCGTCTTCCTTCTCTCCTCAGCCTCCTTGGTTGCAGCACGGGCAGTAGGTGAAATGGAACTGGCGTAAACTGGACTGGAATTGGATCAGAACTGTGTTCGGCAGCCTAGCGGCGTCCGGATCCGATGCTAAAATGAGGACCCTTGGGGTCCTATTTATAGGAACATATCTGTCCCTCATACTTTTAGTGTGAGTCCAAACGATCTTGGTCTTGGTTGCTAAATATCTCATGCAAACGGTTTGTTCCGTGCATCTTTAGCAAACAGTTTCATTCACCATTTGGTCTTAACGTTGGCAGTAGCGAACGGTTTGGAAACCATTTAATATCAAACGATTTTGATTGTGTGAGTGGTTTAAACGGTCTTGCATGCTATTCACAGGAGCTTGTCCAAACGATCAGTGTGTAATCGCACTCCATTCGGTTTGCATGTGAACGAGTGACCAATTGTTCTTCACAAATAAGTACTCACACGATTTGTTGCTTGTTCGGTTCTACTACTGCTCATTCTATCCATTCGATTTGCAAGCTGATTCCAAAACGGTCCTCACATTGGTTGGTCTATGTGTGCATGCGATCTGCATGCATTCAGCTGCTCATTCTTCACATGGACAAATAAATTGGTTTTCATTTGCTACATCCACTCGGTCTTTGCATGGACCACTCATACGATTTTACTCATTTGTTGCTTGGTCTTCACGTGATGCTCATACAATTTTGATTTGTCTTGAAGTTTAAACAGTCTTCAAATGCAGCAACTCATCCAGTCTTCACTAGCAGCAAACGGTCTTGCGCATGTATTATGCAAACGATCTCATAGCTTTGTACTTACTTTTTCATGTGGTTTACATGCATTGCTGATTGGTCATTCGGTCTGTGTTTGCTTACTTTTGCAAATGGTCTTGGCTTTGTCCATTCGGTCTTGGTTGCCGCGAATACTCCAAACGGTCTTCACATGCTCAAACGGTCTTTGCTAAGGAAAAGCAAACGGTTTTGCTGCAGTTGTTCACGTGGATAGAATGATCAGCAAATGGTCTGTACGTAGCCAGCCATTCGGTCTTCATGTACTTGCTCATTCGATCCCTAGCACCATTCGGTTTTGATGCAGCAAACGGTCTGCTGCCTTGTTGCCTTGGCAAACAGTTTTGCAACTGAGAACTCTATACGGTCTGCACACCCAACCTCCATTCGGTCTTGAATACCGGTACTGTCCAAACGGTCTGGCAGATCGAGTCTCTTCAAACGGTGTTGAGACCGCATGGGCTCAAACGGTCTTGAGACCGCATGGGCTCAAACGGTCTTAAGACCGCATGGGCTCAAACGATCTTGAGACCGAATGCGCTCAAACGGTCTTGAGACCGCATGGGCTCAAACGGTCTTGAGACCGAATGCGCTCAAATGGTCTTGAGACCGAATGCGCTCAAACGGTCTTGAGACCACATGGGCTCAAACGGTCTTGAGACCGAATGCGCTCAAACGGTCTTGAGACCGAATGCGCTCAAATGGTCTTGAGACCGCATGGGCTCAAACGGTCTTGAGACCGAATGTGCTCAAACGGTCTTGAGATCGAATGCGCTCAAATGGTCTTGTTCAACTTTGTCAAAACCTGCATTAAATGAATAATATTTAGTTAAAACCTTGATAATCGAATCAGCTAAGTAGTTTTGCACATTATGATTCATATTGAGTGAAAAAGTATGTATAGAGTTGAATTGGTCCCGAAGTGATAATTGAATTTCATGATGAATATGCATTCATCAAAACACCCCGAACTTAAACGTTGCTCGTCCTCGAGTAACACAAAATCTGAAACAGTCACCAAATGAATACTTTCAATTCATGTGATTGCTTCATCTTCACATCACGAATGTTGTCTTTCTATTCAATATGACTCAGTATCTCAACCTCCTGAGACCACTAAACTCATCTTACCATATCTTCGTTCCCGAGTTCATTTTCCAATATCACTTCCTCCTCACTTTTTCCAACAACAAGCATGTCAAAGAGCTTTGTAAGAGTCCATAGATACCCGTAGAACAACAAGTGTGCATCCGATTTGACACTGGTGTTTTTCAGGATAGTGGGGGCATGCATTGTGTCATTAGGTAGAAAATGGAGTGAAAGGTTGTATGGAAGGAAGAAGTAAATCTCTCCTCTATTCGACTCGAGATTTTTATTTGCTATGCAATTTCATTGCATTTTTTTTGTGCGAATCTCTCCTCTATTCGACTCGAGATCACATTTCTTTTTGTGTGCACTTTGGCATCTTTTGTTTCCAAATATCTCCTCTATTCGACTCGAGATTGCATTTTTGGTGGTACGCCCCTATTTATTTGCAAGGGGTATGGGAGAAGCGGATAAAAAGGGAAGTGGCGTGCCACCCCGAACTTAGGGTTTGGCACCACATTCGGCTATTTTGTTTCTTTTTTATGGATGGAGGGGTATGAAGATGATAGAAAAAGTGTAGAAGAGAGTTCAGGTCAGAATGCAACTTGATTTACAATTCAGTGCACCGGGTCGTTCTCTTTATCATACTCTACTCAAATAATGACTTGATGAGGATCCAGTGGAGATTCCATGTTATTGTTCCACTAGTCAGTTAGGAAGCACGACGTATTTGATCCCAATCAGTTCAACAAACACTTGTCATTTTTGCATAGTGTCATGATGTTAGGAATCGTGAGCTACACAAGATGATTTCAATCAGAAGGCTTGTTTCAAAAAGTGGTCCTTTTGAGGATTTACTACGATTAGGGAGGATATAATGATTGAAAATGCATAGCAAGTTAGAGAGTGACTTTTAATGAAAAAGGAAGCGTCAAAAATTCATCAAGTATCTGTTCAATTTCTTTGAAAAACAATAAAGAATTTTGAAAATTTTGAATTTTTTTATCAAGAATGTGATAGTGAAAACTTAAGTATGAAAAAGTTGGGTGTAGGTGGAAAGTAAGGTACGTACCACCCACCCTCCACCCCGAACATAGAGATTTTCTCGTCCCGATCAAACCCTAAATCCAAGATGGAGGGGAAAATTTGTGCCAGGTTGACCACCAGATGTGGTTGCGTTCCAATCAGCGTTCATCCTCTTATCTGAAAATCTCAAAGTTAAAGAGCAATTAGATCTTAAAATAGCATCTTGCGATGCTAATTTTATTGAATGAAAAATTAACTAGAAGGTAAAAACAAAATTGAAGAAACATTCTAATTTGAAAAGGGAAGTAAAACAATTTTTTTTTATCGGGTTGCCTCCCGACAAGCGCCTTTGTTTTATGTCGATGGCTCGACTGGATCCTTCATCTTCACGGTAGATCCTTTGGATTGGTGAGTTCCAGCATTGCTTTAGTGCCTATGTCAGTTGAGGTGAAATATCTCTTTAAGCGGTGACCATTTGTTACGAATTCACCTGACTTTTTGCGCCATAATGAGAAGGCTCCATGTGGAGAGATGCTCTTGACGATGTATGGTCCAGACCAACGTGAGCGGAGTTTTCCTAGAAATAACTTCAATCTTGAGTTGAATAGAAGAACTTGGTCTCCCACTTGTATGTCTTTTCTTTTCATATGTCCATCGTGCCAAAGTTTTGTACGTTCTTTGTAGATTCGTGCATTCTCATAAGCTGTCATCCTGAGTTCATCCAGCTCTTGGAGTTGCAGAATCCTGGCTTGGCCTGCTTCTTTCATATTAAAGTTCAGTTGTTTAATTGCCCACCATGCCTTGTGTTCCAATTTGACTGGCAGGTGGCAAGCTTTTCCATATATTAATCGAAAAGGTGTAGTCCCAATGGGAGTTTTATAAGCAGTACGATAGGCCCATAAGGCGTCGTTGATTTTTGTTGCCCAATCCTTTCGATTGCGTCCTACAGTTTTTTCCAGAATTGCCTTTAGTTGACGGTTAGAGACCTCTACCTGTCCACTTGTTTGTGGATGGTAAGGCGAGGCTACCTTATGTGTTACACCGTATTTTCTCAGTAAAGCTTCAAAGCTTCTTTCAAGGAAGTGAGACCGTCTGTCAGATATCACGGTTCATGGCACTCCAAAACGTTGGAAGATAATATCTTTGAATAATTTGATGACGGGTTTGGAATCACTAGTGACCGTTGGTATAGCTTCAACCCATTTTGAGACGTAGTCTACCGCCACTAGGATGTATGAAAATCCATGAGAAGATGGGAATGGACCCATGTAGTCCACCCCCCAAACATCGAATATCTCTACGTCTTGCCATAGATTCAGTGACATATCATCTCTCTTTGTTATATTACCTGTTCTTTGACATTTGTCGCATGATAGGACAAAATCATAGGAATCTTTGGATATGGTTGGCCAAAAGAATCCACATTGCAAAACCTTTGAAGCAGTCTTTTTAGAGCTCATATGTCCTCCCACTGGTCCTGAGTGACATTGTTCCAAAATAAATTAAGCTTCTTCTTCGGCGATACATCGTCTATACAGACCATCAGCACATAGTTTAAAAAGATATGGTTCATCCCAGTGATATTGCTTCATATCATGCATGAACTTCTTCAGTGCATGCATGAACTTCTTTAGTGCATTCCTGGTGCATTGGGGATGGATAACCCCAGCAGCAAGGTAGTTCACGAAATCTGAGTACCACGGTATAACTTCTGAGACCTTCATTTGTTGATCATCCAGAAGAGAATCGTTAATCAGAATTTTCTCTGTATCCTGAGTGTGGATGCGACTGAGGTGGTCTGCTACAACATTCTCTGTGCCTTTTTTGTCTCTTATCTCTAAATCAAATTCTTGTAATAGGAGGATCCATCTAATCAACCTGGGTTTCACATCTTTCTTTTCCAGAAGGTAACGAATGGCAGCGTGGTCTGTGTAGACAATGACCTTCGAACCAATTAGGTAGGATCTGAACTTGTCAAAGGTATACACGACTGCTAAAAGTTCTTTCTCAGTAGTTTCATAATTCCTCTGAGCTTCATTGAGAGTTTTTGATGCATAATAGATCACATAGTGTTTCTTCTCTATATATTGCCCTAAAATAGAGCCCACAACATAATCACTAGAATCACACATAATTTCAAAAGGATGGTCCTAGTCGGGAGCTCTAATGATGGGAGTGGTTGTAAGGGCTTGCTTTAGTGTGTTGAAGCTTTTGACACATTCTTCATTGAAATTGAAATCAGTATCTTTTAGTAATAGGTTCGTCATTGGCCTCGTTATCTTAGGAAAATCCTTTATGAATCTTCTATAAAATCCAGCATGACCAAGGAAAGCACGAACTTCTTTTACATTTGTGGGAATAGCCAATTTAGAAATCACTTTGATCTTGGCTTTATCTACTTCAATTCCTCTATTGCTGACCCTATGGCCCAGGACAATGCCTTCTTTTACCATAAAATGGCATTTTTCCCAATTTAGCACGAGATGTGCTTCTTCACAACGTTTGAGGACCATGGAGAGGTGCTTTAGACATGAATCGAATGAATCTCCGTAAATAGAAAAATCATCCATGAAAACCTCCATAATTGTTTCAGTAAGACCAACGAATATGGCGGCCATGCAGCGTTGGAAAGTTGTGGGTGCATTACAGAGACCAAACGACATTCTTTTAAACGCATACGTTCCGAATGGGCTGGTAAAGGTTGTTTTCTCTTGGTCATCTGGATGTATGGGTATTTGATAGAATCCAGAGTAACCATCAAGATAACAAAAATATTCTTGATGAGCCAATCTCTCTAAGACTTGATCAAGGAAGGGCATTGGAAAATGATCTTTTCGAGTTGCCTTATTCAATTTTCTATAATCTATGCACATCCTCCACCCTGTGACTGTTCGAGTGGGGATGAGTTCATTGTTTTCATTCCGTATAATAGTTGTTCCACCTTTCTTTGGGACTACATGCATTGGGCTCACCCATGGCGAATCGGATATCAGATAGATTATTCCAGCTGTTAGCAATTTAATGACTTCTCTACGGACCACTTCCTTCATATTTAGGTTCAATTTCCGTTGATGCTCAATAGTAGGTTTGTGATCTTCCATCATAGGGATCTTGTACATACACATCGCTTGACTGACCCCAGTGAGGTCACTCGTTTTATAACCGATGGCTTTCTTTCTTTCCCTCAATTCCTTCAGAAGTTTCTCTTCTTATTCAGTTGTTAGATCAGAATTTATAATTACTGGGCAAACCTTGTTATCGTCTAAAAACACGTAGTTCAATCCTTCAGGTAGAGGCTTCATTTCGGGAGCCTTTGGTTTTTCTCTTGTTTCTTCTGTAGTTTCCATAGCCTTGAGTTCTTCATTATTGGCTCCAACATCTTCTTTAGCAGAGTCGAGGGATTGGATGCAATCCTTTACTTGTTCGTCGATTGGTTCATCCACTGATGGGTTTGTTAGAGCAATTTCCAAGGGATCGTTTGATTCATGATGCTCTTGAGTCAGAAGTGACATTTGTTCAATGCAGTCAATCAGATAGACTTCTTCCTGCATACTTGGTCTTCTCATACTTTCAAAAACTTTAAATTCGAGAGTTTCTTTGCCTAATCTGAGTAGTAAGGTACCAGCTTCAACATCAATCAGGGCTCTTGCTGTGGCGAGGAAAGGACGACCAAAGAAGAGAGGATATCTGGCGTCTTCCTTTACATCCATAATGACGAAGTCACATGGAACATATGTGTCTTTGCCTACCTTGACCGGGACATCTTCAAGAATTCCTAACGGACGTTTTATCGAATTGTCTGCAAGTTGTATAGTCATACCAGTAGGAAGCAATTCTGCAAACCCTAGTCTTTTGCATAGGCTAAGTGGAATAATAGTGATGCTTGCATCGAGATCTGCCAATCCTTTCTTGCATGATGAGTCGCTAATGTGACATGAAATTCCAAAGGATCCCGGGTCTTTTTGTTTCTTTGGCATCTTGCTCAATATGATATCAGATGTGGTTGTAGCCAGTTTTACGGTCTCATATTCTTCAGTTATATACTTCCTAGTGAGGAGTGACTTTAGTTACTTAGTCCAGGCTGGTATCTCAGCCAGAGCATCCAAAAAGGGTATATCCACATGAAGTTTCTTCATAGCTTCTTTAAACTTATTGAATCTAGTATCAAGCTTGGTTTGCCTTAGACGGGCTGGGAAGGGTATACAAGGCTTATATACAGGAATATCAGGTTCTGGTGTTTCAGCTTCTTCATCAGTAGGTTTATTAGGACTTCCCTTATCTGTCTTACCGTCTTTTGATTGAGACTCTAGAGTTTTTGAGTTTTGGACAATCACAGGTTCATCTTCGTTTGTAATAACCACATGTGTCTTTACTGGGGGATCCGAATAATCTTTTACTGACCTGGTGATGACTGCCTACAACTATTCAGGATGCTTAGGATTGTTCTCGGGTTGGCCAGCAAAGACTCCAGCAGGTGGCTTTATGCTAGCTGCAAGTTGAGCTAATTGAGATTCAATAGCCTTCTGCTGAGCTTGTTTGTTAGCTATCATGGTTTGCTGAGTTTGCAACATCTTTTCAATGGATGATAGCTTGTCATCAGAAGATACAGGTCATGCTTGCTGTCCTTGTTGTTGATTAAGATTCTGATACTGAGAGTTGTTTTGATAATTATTGTAGTTCCTATTCTGAAAGTTCCCCTTGAAATTTCCTTGATTCCCAAAATTCTGTTGTTGATTATACTGGAATCCTGGTGGGCCTCTTGATTGATTGTTTGAACCAAATTGGTGCGAGTTTACTGCTCCAGAGGGGTTTCCATATTGAAAACCTGGGTGATTCCTATTCTGATTCAGATTGTAATAACTTTGCCCAGGAATAGTGTTGATAGCATTAAGATTTTCCATCTGACCATTATCTCCTTGTCCAAATACATTGCTCAGCACAACGTCATAGAGAACATTGCATGATAAAGTGGAATGATCGGTGCTCTTACATGCTTCACAAAATAGGGAAGTGGACTTGACCTGTTCTGGTTGTCGAGTGGGTGAACGTCCTCTTCCAATAGCAGCTAAAGATGATTCAATATGGTCTTCCTTGGCAACTAAGACTTTCAAGGTTTTAGCGATAAACTTGTACTCTGGAATAGCTTCGGCCATAGCTACCTTAAAGACTGCTTTACCTACAGATCTACCCCAATTGGCTTGATTTTCTGCTTCCAGGGTGACAACTCTCCATGCGCTATCATAACTTTGACGCATGAAGTTTCCTCCAGATGAGGAATCTAGAAATCTCTTAATATCATTATCCACACCCCTATAGAATATCTCAATGAATTGATTCTTTGGAATTCCATGGTGTGGACATTTGCGTAGAAGCTCTTTGTATCTATCCCAAGCTTCAGCAAGAGTTTCTCCAGGGACTTGAGTGAAATTTGTTATCCGGCCTCTAATTTCATATGTGAGAGATGGAGGATAGAATTTTTCCAAAAACACATTTTGGAGTTGTTCCCAGGTGGTGATGGGTATTTCACTTTGCAATGAATTGTACCAACTTATGGCTCTATCAGTAAGGGAATACTTGAAGAGACAGAGTCGAATGGCATCATCAGTGACTCCGTTTTGCTTTGTCATAGCACATAGATCGATGAATCTCAGAAGATTTCCTTGGATGTCCTCTACTTGTTTGCCATAGAAAGGGTTTTTTTGAAGTAACGTGATCCAATGTGCCCTAATCTCAAAATTGGCAGCATTGATGGGAGGAGGATGTACTTGATGATGAACATTCGCAGCTTTCGGGATTGAGAACTCTCTGAGATCCTTTTGTAGTTCGGCTGCTTGCGTTGCTAGGATTTCCTGTTGAACTGCAGCCCTAGCTTCTTGCATGAGCCTCTCTCTTTGTGCATTGATGGCTTGAGCCACCCTTTGGGCTACCTCTTCTTCTTGAGCCATCCTTGCTTGATTCTCTCTGATCTGACGATGGAAAGTTCTGTCTATTTCGGGATCAAAGCTCGCTGTGAGTCCGGGGTCGTCCGAACGGTCCATACACTATGCCTTGGGTTGTACCTGAAAATAGAAAGATTTTGAAAGTGAGATCCACAAAGTAGAGTCAAATTCAAGTAGATGATCGATTGTTTCAAAAGAAAAAGCAAAATCCTAGATTAGTCTTAAAAGAACTAGATTTGACTGACTGATTCCGTTGTCCCCGACAACGGCGCCAGAATTTGACGTGGTATATTTTAACGCACTAACAAACTCACTCGGGGTTGAAATCCCCGAGATTTTACCAAAACCAAAGTGCAATAATACCACCCGCAAGCGGACGAGTCTTATTGTAGTATAGTTTAGGATCGAACCCTAAGGAGAGCGTTTTTAAGAATCTTTGTCAGTCGAATCTAGCTCAAGTAAAACTAATATTTAGAATGATTGATTGATTTGAGGTTACTTAAACTAATTGCAAGAAAGTAAAAGCTGAATAAAAGTTGGGTTTAGATCAATGATATGGAATCGCTGGGATGGTACCAGGTTTCACCACCGCTACACGCGCAAACACATTCAATCGAAAACAAGCCAGGCAAGATATATCAATCCAAATAGAGCTGCTGCAGAATCCCCCGTGAGGGTGTTAGGTTCGTGTATGCATCACCTTAGGCATCAGATGTCTCGTCACCATCCAGATCACTTACTTTTGGCTCTGAAGAAATCCCATCCTATTTCTAGTTTGGGAGTCAGCCGCATTAATCGATAAGCGAGCAGGAAATTAATATACGAGCAAACATCGACGATTAACAAGAAAATACAAAATCCAACTAAGGTTGTGAACCCCCTGTTAAGGCGTTAGGCACACAGAAGCGTCACCGAAGGCTAGATGGCTCGTCCCCTCGCAGATCATACACTTACGACCTCAAGGAATCTTTTCAGAAGTTCTCGTCAAGGAGTCAACTTGTTAAACGACATTCTATCCTACATATAGATGTTCTCGCAATATAGGTAGAACAGAGATGAAAGCAAGCAATTAATCAAACTACAAGCATAACGGTTAACCACGAGATGAAGAGTTATATACATTGCCATGGAAAGTTTAACAAAAGAACATGGTTTACATGGGCAGCGGGGCTAGTCCCCGCACCCCAGTGAAAAGGTACTACTCGCTCATGATGCGGGAAACAAGAAGAATGAGAAAGAGAGAGAAATCCACCATGAACTCAGTGCAGAAGGTAGTCGCAGCTCGGTGAAGAAGATATGGCCTCCGACGTCATTTAGGAGCAGAGCTGGACACGAACGGGAGTTGCCAAGACAGACCGGACAGTCTCCCTCACTCCATCTTCCTTCTCTCCTCAGCCTCCTTGGTTGCAGCACGGGCAGTAGGTGAAATGGAACTGGCGTAAATTGGACTGGAATTGGATCGGAACTGTGTTCGGGCAGCCTGGAGGCGTCTGGATCCGATGCTAAAATGAGGACCCTTGGGGTCCTATTTATAGGCCCTTATCTGTCCCTCATACTTTTAGTGTGAGTCCAAACGGTCTTGGTCTTAGTTGCTAAATATCTCATGCAAACAATTTTTTCCGTGCATCTTTAGCAAACGGTTTCATTCACCATTCGGTCTTAACATTGGCAGTAGCGAACGGTTTGGAAACTATTTAATATCAAACGGTTTTGATCACGTGAGTGGTTTAAATGGTCTTGCATGCTATTCGCAGCAGCTTGTCCAAACGATCAGTGTGGTAATCGCACTCCATTCAGTTTGCATGTGAACGAGTGACCAATCGTTCTTCACTAATAAGTACTCACACGATTTGTTGCTTGTTCGGTTCTACTGCTGCTCATTCTATCCATTTGATTTGCAAGATGATTCCAAAATGGTCCTCACGTTGGTTGGTCTACGTATGCATGCGATCTGCATGCATTCAGCTGCTCGTTCTTCACATGGATAAATAAATTGGTTTTCGTTTGCAACATCCACTCGGTCTTCGCATGGACCACTCATACGATTTTACTCATTTTCTGCTTGGTCTTCACGTGATGCTCATACGGTTTTGATTTGTTTTAAAGCAACAAACGATCTTGAAGTTTAAACAGTCTTCCAATGCAGCAGCTCATCCGGTCGTCGCTAGCAGCAAACGGTCTTGCGCATGTATTATGCAAACGGTCTCATAGCTTTGTACTTACTTTTTCATGCGGTTTACATGCATTGCCGATTGGTCATTCGGTCTGTGTTTTCTTACTTTTGCAAATGGTCTTGGCTTTGTCCATTCGGTCTTGGTTGCCGCAAATACTCCAAATGATCTTCACATGCTCAAACAGTCTTTGCTAAGGAAAAGCAAATGGTTTTGCTACTGCTATTCACGTGGATAGAATGATCGGCAAATGGTCTGTACGTAGCCAGCCATTCGGTCTTCATGTACTTGCTCATTCGATCCCTAGCATCATTCAGTTTTGACGCAGCAAACGGTCTGTTGCCTTGTTGCCTTGGCAAACGGTTTTGCAACTGAGAACTCTATACGGTCTGCACACCCAGCCTCCATTCGGTCTTGAATACCGATACTGTCCAAATGGTCTGGCAGACCGAGTCTCTTCAAACGGTTTTGAGACCGCATGGGCTCAAACGGTCAGCTTCCTCGACCTTGAGAATGTTGTCTGACTCAGTATGTAGGTCTGAGCATAGGCGATCGGATATTTCATTATACTACTCTATGAGCTTGGTTTGTAGCCTATTTATATTGTTGATGATGCACTCCTTTTTTTTCCTTCCCTTTCTTATTCGATTTCTATCCCAGATCTAAATAGTCCCCTGTGCAACCTTCAACGTGTCATTGAAGCTGAGGGTGTTATTGCGGTAGTTGCTTAGCATTACGAAGAACCCTTCTATGGTATGCAATCTGGTGATGAAATGACTAGGTGGAGGTCCTGTGCTATGGAATCTAATCAATAGTGGGCATGGTTTGATCCAAAATGAGGAAGAGGCTCCATTATGGCATTAAGATACTTAGATATTAAGGATCTATTTGTAATGGCTCTATCGAAATTCTCTTGCAACAAGAAATGGCAATAAGTAAATTTCATACTAGAGAAGGCCAAATCAGATAAGTCAGCCTCCATCAAGGTATTCTGGAACACTACTATCGCCGTGAAGTTGTATATGTTACTATAGCTCATTCCTATAGGATCAATAATGGTATTGAAGTCGCCCAGGGCAATCTAAGGGGACTTGAAGCAACTTCCCATCTGAGATACATCTTTCCACAGAAAGTGTCTGGTGTTGATATGAGGACTCACATAAAAAGCATAATAGCATTCCTTTTTACCATGCAAGAAACAAATTGTCTATGGATGCAAAATTACCTCAAATGTACATTGTTCTCCATTCCAGCAGAGCCAAATTCCCCCAGTAAAACTTTGAGCTTCTACTCGGTACGAATGAGAAAAGTCGAGATACTTGATTATTTTGGATGTTATTACCCCATATATTCTTAGTTTAAGAATTGCAACTACTTTGTGTTTGTAGGTTGCAATGATCTCTTTAAGGGAACAACATCTATTGTTGGTGTTGATCCCTTGTGTGTTCCAACAAATGAAATCAATCATCTAGATGTATGATGCAACATCCCTGACCTGGGTTATGCCAAAAACCTAGAAGTTTTACTTAAGTAAGTTATTTATAAACTTGTTTTAATGTTTTGAATAGTAATTAACACTCAAGCAGAGTTTAATTTTCAAGTTTGATCTCATTTGCAAATTGTTTGTGCATTATATGATAGTTTGGGTGTAAATTGAAATTTACCCAAATTGAGGGGTTATATTGCAATATGTCACATGTTGAACGTGAATCAAGTGCTTTAGCATCATAAGAGAGAGAATTATGTGAAGGGGTGCTTGTGGAAAGCCTAAGTTCCAAGTTGGAGCTTGTTTGAATAATGCCTGTGCCTAGTGTACCAATTTTGGTGCAAATTGCAATTTACACAAAATGTATGGTTGATATGCAAATTACCACCTCTAGAGTGTCCCTACTATCTCTTAGCATCATCTAGAGGAGATAGAAAGAAATAGGCACCACGTTTGAATCATATTTGAGTGATGATATTCTTGGTGATGAAAAGACCAAGAAGAGTTGTATAGTTGAAACACTAAAATGAATTGTATTGAGTTGTAGTGCTTATATGGGAGTGTCTACCAGCCAAGAAGCCATAGAGGATGTCCCATATCGTTTTTTCAACTCTTGGAAAAGGCCATGATGAGTTAATCACCTCAAGAAGGTAATCAATATCGGTTTACAACTTTCCTTGGAAAAATTGTATCGATTTGCGAATAAAGTGATGTTGGGTTGAAATATCTTGTTCAATAAGATAACTAACGACCAAAACTTATTCCCTAGATTATCCTCAAGAATTTTTCATGTCAATATAAATATGTGTGCATGCATGGACACATATCAACCCATGCATGGACATGTGTCACCTAGTAGTATAAGGTGATGACACCTCTTATACACTCTCTCTCATGAGCCTCAATTATATATACCACTCCTTACACCTACTAGTGAAACTTTTTGAATCCTACAACTCTCTTTTTTCTAGATATCATGCATAGTAGTTTAGGATCAAGGAGGATCTCGAGCCTTAAGCTTAAGGTGAAGCCATGGTCATCTTCAAAAATCCCCTATGGGCGGTTACAGTCTGTGTCCCATAGGGACTCTAGACGATGAGTCGGGTTGGTTGGATCAAGATCCAACGGCCATCATCGTCTGTGCTCAAACAGAAAAAGAAAAGATTTCCAAATATTCAAATTATCTTCCCAATTTAAAGATAACTTGGAAAAACCATAACTCCCAATTCTTAACTCCGTTTTTATTCAAATTTTAAGGGAAACTCTTTTATGTTTTTATCTTTCATCTTGCAAAAATTGGGATCATTATATCAATTAAACAGTTCCTTTTCTTTAGTTGCAAGAAAACACCTTTTTATTCACATTTTCCAGAAGTAGCACACACCTCTTGCCCGATATCGTGGAAGCACCTCAAAACCAATATGGAGGTAAGAACCTCAAATCCGATATACATGATGAAGTAACACATGAAGTGTGTTATGTCAAATGATACATTAAGATGTAAAGAGTTTAATACATTTTGATAAGTGTAGGCCAACACACCTTGAGAAAAGGGTTGGGCCAACTTAATAAAGTATGATGTAATCAATATCCTAGTGAGGACGAGAGAGAAACTCATATTTTGTGTGATAATCATTTAATGATAAATAATGAGAATAAACAAGTATGATTGAATACTTATGATATCAATGTATGCTCCTAATATGTGTGGAGCTATAAATTAGGGTTTTAATTCATGATAATATGAACTTGAAACCCTAATCGGCTAAAAAGGGAAACCCTAACCCTAGTAATGGGAAGGTTGTATTTCTCTTGTATTGCATGGGAATGATATGTACTTGATATTGTTTTCATCATGAAATTCTAACCATGCATGTATCATGAGATGATGAGCATAGCCAGGTATGAGCTATGATGTTTCATATGATACATATTAAATGGGCCTTGTGAGCCATGTGAAATACTTGTGCAATAAGTATAATGTATACCTGGGTCTGATGACCTAGAGGTAATAGTTACCTGATAAGAGGTAACAATGTTCAGTGATAAACTAAGGGTTTGAATACCCAGATCTAGCAATCACGATGATGATAATGTTAAGGGATGATAATCCCTAGTAATGTGATAAGGGACTGAGATCATGAGTGTTATGCATTCGATGTGTTCCAAAGATTATGAAGTACTTGATAAATGTATTACACGTTTCTTTGTAGCATCTGTTATAATTCATGCTTGTAACTTAGTTGATGCTGAAAGATACTGTTATGCACCTAATTAATCAAGCGGGACTTTATCATGTAGTTTCCCTGGCCATAGATCCATTCAGTGTCAGAATTTTTTGAATGGTGAAACGAGTTTAACTCGGAGTGCATATTTTTGAATATATGGGGGTAATGGGCGAAAATATTCTTACATCCTAATGGGGATTATTGTGTGATCTTCCTCATCATCATAGAGTATGGCTATATGCCATGACTCAATATTAATATACCGGGGTTGCTGTGTGATCTCCCTAAAGAGAGTCCATGTTGCGGCTGTAACTCTATAGTGAAGATGCCACTATACCCTGGCAAGCTAATTGTAGTTTTTTGACATGTGATGTCACTACCAGTGGTCTCATACTGACCGAGTCATGTGAGGTCTTGGAAGCCGGCTCTTCCTTTGACCTTGTATGGTACCGATGCTTTATGTAGTCATGGTCGGTTGGAGCATGAGTGGTATACCTCATCTCCTCAGGGCATAAGTGTGATTGTAAATATGTAATCAACCATGTAGCGTATTTGATTAAGGATTGAATACGGAAACATTGGTTGATGTTAAACTACTTTTATACATCTTAAATGGATAGATGTTATATGTGTTCTTTGTATTCCTTATAAAGTGAATATATGATTTATTGCTCTATCATAGATATATGCATTTCTTTAAAAAAATGATATTGTTATGTACTTCTTATAAACATTGATTAATCTTGATTATTAATATAAAAGATCCTCTGCTCAGTTTTATATTGTTGACCTGTGATAATAATATTGTGGGCTAAGAGTTATATCTCTCCCTGGGACTTTTTGTCTCACCCCGTTAGTCCCAACATTTTTTTAGGTGGACACAGATGAGGAGGTAGAGACCATACTGCAGAGGGAGGACAACAAAAACAGGGGCAACATTAACAACTATGCTTGAGTGTACTGTCTGTCGTGTCTTGTAGATAGAAGTCATATGTGTCGTCTCTGTACTCTCAGGTCCTTGGGAGTTATTACGTAATGGTTTTATAAATGATTTGAGATTTTAGCTTGTATGCCTCAAGGTTTTTTGTTGCTTATGTATATGTTTGGGCAAAGCAACTGGTATATGATATCCTCAAGATGAGATGGTACAATGTATGTACAATGTGAACCATGATGTATATATTGCTTTGGTTCTTTCCTTAAGATTTTCCTGGCAATGGATCTCTTTGCAAAATGGTTTTAATTTTTAGTGATTTTTGTTAATCTGCTGCTAATGGTTATTCCGCGTAATTACTTTGACAATTTGGCTATCGGTATGATAGTGGTCATCACAAGTTTTTGGTATCAGAGGCTAAGGTTCCTTGAGTCTACAGAGACATATGATTAAGGTTGTTGAGTCTATTCTAGTGTCATCCAGTTTATCGTATAGTGACTTCTGCTCATAGATGAGAAGAAGTAAAGCTGAATGATGGCTGGAGCACACAAAGAACATGATGTTGAAGTAGTATAGCTGCACTAGGAGGTGTAAGGGAACAGCTAGAGAGGAATCAGTGCCTGAGAATCCCCATTTTGATGAAGCCATGCTAGAAAACCCAGCCTTTCATGCTCTTTTTGGGCAGTTCATGACCACAAAAATGCATATGGCAGATCGGATGCCAGCACCAGCACCTAGGGCACCATTCACCAATGAGGGACATGGGTCTGGTAAGACCTTTGAGCGGTTATGTTGGGTAGGAGCCACCAACTATGCTGATACAACTGACCCAACAGATGCAGATTTACGGCTGACTGAGATAGAAAAAGCCTTTAGAAACCTTAACATCCCAGAAATTTATAAAGTTAGGCATGATGTGTATCTTTTTAAAGGAAGCGTTGTCCATTGGTGGGACATTGAAGAAGAGAAAAGCCTGGGTGTTGAGGTCTTATGGGAGGAGTTTCGACGTGAGTTTGTCAATAGATACTTTCCCAGGACTTATCTGGATGAGAAAATATCACAGTTTGAGCGTATTAAACTAGGACCGATGAAGATTAGTGAGTATGAAGCTAAGTTCATGGAGCTTCTGTGGTATAGTCCACACATGGCTACTATAGGGGAGGAGAGGATTTGACATTTTGAGAAGGGTCTGTACGCTGAGTTATCCACAACTATAGCTGCTTTAGAGAATAGAGAAAGCTTTGCCACCTTTGTGGAGTCAGATAGGAGGGTAGAGAGGTCTGTGACTGAGAAAAATGAGGCTAACAGTAGGAAAGGACCTACCCATTTCTAGGGATAGAGGCCTGGAAGTTTCAAGAAACTAAGGTTTCATGTACCATTAGCACCACAGAGGTTCAATGCACAAACGCAGTGGACGTCAAGAAAGGATAGAGGCCATAGTTTTCTGCCAAGTGGGGCCCATAATACAACATCAATGTCAGTAACAAGACCATCTAGACTACAGTAGGATAGAAACTACTTCAAGTGTGGGTAGACATGGCATATGATAACAGATTGTCTAGTTAGAGACATGGAGGTAACCCAACCACTGAGGCAGAGTCAACAAGGCTCTCATAGGAAATAGTTTAGTAGTGGCACATGAGGACGTGGACAAGAATCCCAAGTAGGTTCATCTGTACCAAACAATAGAGCACAGAGTCGACAATAGGCAACAACAAGATTCTATGCTATGAATCAGTTGGAGGTAGTAGTCAATCCACGAGTCATGACAGGTCAGATGGAATTGTTTCATTCTGATATGTCTTCATCCTGCTTTGTATCAGTTTTGATTGATCTGAGTGCTACACATTCTTTTATCACTCGAGAAGTGATTCATGAATGCAATATGACTGTCAGTCGTAGACCAGATAATCAATTATTAGAAACCCCTTTAGTCAGATCTGCAGTGTTGCGGGAGGTATGTTCTCCCTATGTTCTTTCTTTTTTAGAACATATCATTTAGGTGGATCTTATACCACTTGAGATGCATGGGTTTGATGTAAGTCTTTTGATGGATACCTTAGAAAAGTATAAGGTTGTCTTGGATTGTGGTTCCAAGCAAGCTATGTTTGCAGACAATGATGAGACATGGGCCTTTCAGGGGGACAAAAAGATTCTTCCAACCTATCTAGTATCATCAATGGTAGCTGAGAGACTGATGCAACAAGGATGTGAAGCATTCTTGGCACATGTGGTAGATACCAAAGTAGAAAGTCATAGTCTTTCTGAAGTTCATGTTGTCAGGGAATTCAAGGATGTATTTCCTGAAGAATTTCCAGATATTCCTCCACCTCGAGAGGTTGATTTTAAGATTAATCTAATTTCGGGTACGCAACCCATAGCCAAAACACCTTATAGGATGGTTCCTACTTAGATGAAAGAACTCAAGAAGCAATTACAAGAGTTGCTTGAGAAAGGTTTCATTCGACCAAGTACTTCACCATGGGGTGCTCCAGTTCTTTTTGTCAAAAATAAGGATGGGTCTATGAGGTTATGCATAGACTATAGACAGCTTAACAAGGTGACTATAAAGAACAAATATCCTCTGCCAAGGATAGACGATCTGTTTGACTAGTTGCGTGGTGCAACAATTTTCTCTAAGATAGATCTAAGGTCAGGATATCACCAGTTACATATCAAAGAGAGTGACATACCTAAGTCAACATTTAGGACAAGGTACGGTCATTATGAGTTTGTAGTTATGTCGTTTGGACTAACTAATGCACTAGCTACATTCATGGAGCTGATGAATAGAATCTTCACTATTCCTTGATCATTTCATAATGGTCTTCATAGATGACATCTTGATATATAGTAGAGATGGTCAACAACATGAACAACACCTTCGTCAAGCCGTGACTTTGTTGAGACATCACAAGCTATATGCTAAGTTTAGCAAGTGCGAGTTCTGGTTGTCAGAAGTGTCTTTCCTAGGACACATCATATCTTCTTCAGGAATTCGTGTTGATCCACAAAAAGTGGAGTATGTTGTAGAGTGGGAACAACCCAAGACACCAACTGAGATTTGTAGTTTCCTAGGTCTGGAAGGTTACTACAAAAGTTTTATTAAAGACTTCAGTTCTGTAGCATTACCCCTAACTAGGTTGACCAGGAAGGTGGTTCCTTTTGTCTGGAATGACAAGTGTCAACGTTCTTTCTAGTTGTTAAAAGAAAGTTTGACTAGTGGACCTGTGTTGGTTTTACCTGAGCAGGGAAAGGGATAAATTGTTTTCTGTGGTGCCTCTAAGAATGGTCTAGGATGTGTGCTGATGCAGAGTGATCATGTAGTTTCTTTTGCTTCCCGATAGCTTCAGAAACACAAGGAGAATTATCCAATGCATGATCTAGAGTTAGCTGTAGTGGTCCACGCATTGAAGATTTGGAGGCATTATCTTTATGGAAAAATGTGTCAGATTTTCACAGACCATAAAAACTTAAAGTGCACCTTCTCACATCATGCATTGAACATGAGACAATGCCACTGGATGGAATTAATCAAGGACTATGATTGTACAATTTATGATCATCCAAGAAAAGCTAATGTAGTGGTATATGCACTAAGTAGAAAATCTTCATCTCCACCCATAGATAAAGCACAGTTGAATTCTTTAATGTTCTTTAAATGGGACATGTTTGTCTCTTTAAGACAAATAAATGTACAGTTAAAAGTATCTATTTTAACCATATTGTTTGCCGAGATGCATGTGAAACCTACTCCGAGACAACAGATTAAAGAGGCACAACAGGTTGATATTGTGATTCAGCAGATCAGGTCAGAGTATGGTAGTGAGAAATGGGACAGTTTCCATGAGTCAGAGGATGAGGTAGTCTATTACCATGGTGGGATGGTAGTACCTAATTCCAATGACTTAAGAAAGATAGTTATGAAGGAAGCTCATTCATCCATGTATGCAATACATCCAGGAAGTACTAAAATGTATCATAACTTAAAAGATATGTGTTTGTGGCCTGGTTTGAAGAAGGATGTAGCTGAGTTTGTTAAGCGGTGTCCAACATGTCAGCAACTTAAAGCATAACACTAGAAGCCTACAGGAACATTGCAACCCTTACCTATACTGCAATGGAAATGGGATCACATGACAATGGACTTTGTGGCTGGTCTACCTAGAATAGCCAAAAGTCATGATTCCATTTGGGTGAAAGTTGATACGTTGACTAAGTCAGTCCATTTTCTTCATGTTAAAACAACGTGTACTGTTGAAAACATGCACATATCTACATAGATGAGAGAGTTCGGTTACACGGAGTTCCAGCTACAATTGTGTCTGATAGAGGTCCCCAATTTACAAGTCATTTTTGGGAACAACTACATAAAGCCTTGGGTACGCAGTTAAAGTTTAGCACATCTTTTCACCCTCAGACAGATGGATAGTTTGAAAGGACTATACATACTTTGGAGGACTTGCTTAGGGCATGTGTTCTTTGGTTTGTAGGAAGCTGGGCCTTACACTTGAGCTTAAGAGAGTTTGCCTACAACAATAGTTATCAGACTAGTATTGATATGACACCATATGAAGCCTTATATGGTAGACTTTGTAGATCTATGTTATGCTGGTATGAGACAAGAGAGTACCAACTTCTGGGTCCTAAATTAGTGAAACAGACAACTGAAAAGATTAAAGTAATACAACAATAGTTGAAGGCTGCACATGATAGACATAAGTCATATGCTGATAAACGCCATAGACCTTTAGAATTCCAAGTTGGAGACATGGTGTATCTCAAGGTCTCTCCTTGGAAAGGTGTTCTAAGATTTGGGAAAAAAGGTAAGTTAGTTCCTAGATTTATGAAACCTTACCCAGTGACAACACGAATTGGAAAGGTAGCCTATAGGTTGGAGTTGCCACCTGAGCTACATAGACTACATCCAGTGTTTCATATATCTATCCTGAGAAAGTGTCATCATGATACAGAGTTGGTGTTGCAGCCTGTAGAGGTAGAACTGAATGAAGATATATCCTATGTGGATGATTCTTGACAGAAGAATCAAGATGTTGAAAAAGAAAGACATCGTTCTTGTGAAATTTCTCTGGAATCACTATGGCATTGAATAAGCCACATGGGAACTGGAGGAAGAAATGAGGAGGAAGTACCCTTCTCTTTTCTCTTGAGATTTGAGGGACGAAATCCCTATTAGGGGTGGATAATTGTAACAACCCTTACCTGGGTTATGCCATAAACCTAGAATTTTTTCTTAAGTAAGTTATTTATAAACTTATTTTAATCTTTTTAAAATTAATTAAGACTCAAGGAAAGTTTAATTTTCAAGTTTGATCTTATTTGCAAACTGTTTGTGCATTATATGATAGTTTGGGTGTAAATTGCAATTTACCCAAGATGAGGGGTTATATTGCAATATGTCACATGTTGAACGTGCCTAAAGTTCTTTTGTATCATAATAGAGAGAATTATGCTAAGGGGTGGCTTGTGGAAAGCCTAAGTTCCAAGTTGGAGCTTGTTTGAATAATGCTTGTGCCTTGTGTACCAATTTTGGTGCAAATTGTAATTTACCCAAAATGTAGGGTTGATATGCAAATTACCACCTCTAGATTGTCCCTACTCTCTCTTAGAATTATCTAGAGGAGAGAGAAATAAAGAGTCATCATGTTTGAATCATATTTGAATGATGGTATTCTTGGTTATGAAAAGACCAAGAAGAGTTGTATAGTTGAAACCCTAAAATGAGTTGTGTTGAGTTATATTGAGTCATATTGAGTTATAGAGATTGTATGGGAGTGTCGATCGGCCAAGAAGCCATATAGGATGTCTCATATCGTTTTTTCAACTCTTGGAAAAGTCCATGATGATTTAAGCACCTCAAGAAGGTAACAGATACTGGTTTACAATTTTCCTTAGAAAAGTTGTATCAGTTTGTGAATAAAGTGATGTTGGGTTGAAATATCTTGTTCAACAAGATAGCTAATGGCGAAAATCTTATCCCTAGATTATCCCCAAGAGTTTTCATGTCAAGATAAATATGTGTGCATGCATGGACATGTGTCAACCCATGCATGGACATGTGTCACCAGGTAGTATAAGGCGATGACACCTCTTATACACTCACTCTCATGAGCCTCAATTATATATACCACTCCTTTCACCTACTAGTGAAACTTTTCGAATCCTACAACTCTCTTTTTCTTAGATATCAGTCATAGTAGTTGAGGAGCAAGGAGGATCTCGAGCCTTAATCTTAAGGTGAAACCATGGTCATCTTGGTTGAAGCATGAATCTCGGGTTGTGATTCTTCCTTTCTTTTCTTCTTCACCAAGTTCTTATCTATGGTGATTCTTTGCATATAGAGGACTTGTGAACAAGTCTTGGATATTTGATAAGTTCATCTTCAACCTTGTAAACATGAAGCTTTGGAGCTTGGCGCTTTGAAGTTGTTCTTGAGGCGGGTTATATAACTTGAACCCAATCATGTTATTATTCATCTTCAATCTTGCTATACTTGTTGATCTACTTTCAATTTTGATTTTTCTTGAATGATCTAATAGTTGCATAGGAATTTTGTCCATGAACTAGAATAGTAAGGGACGAAAGTCTAGATCTTGATAATGATTACATCATCATGGCACAAACCGATATCGAGTTGAAGCACCTCCAACCCGATATGGTAATGAAACCCAATATGGTGATATGAAACATGTTATACCTTAGAACCCCGCACCCATATCATTTTGTACATTTGGATTGACTGAAAAAGGACTAACCAGTTGTCTAGGTTGTTACTCAATACATGGTAGGTTGATACTTTGAAGGTTTGAAAAGGTACGAGCATAATGGTCTAACCTAATATGCAAAACCCTACACTTGAGTAACCCGATATAAGTGACACACACACACACACACCTCTTGGATGATATGGTGATAAACAGACACCTCTTGGATGATACAGTGATTTGCACACACCTCTTGGATGATATGGTGATAAGTACACACCTCTTAGACAATATGGTGATAAGCACACAGCTCTTGGACGATATGGTGATAAGCACACAACTCGTGGTTGATATGGTGGTAAGAACACACCTCTTGGATGATATGGTGGTAAGCACACACCTCTTGGATGATATGGTGGTAAGCACACAACTTTTTCCTGTTATGATGGAAGCACCTCAAAACCAATATGGAGGTAAGCACCTCAAATCCAATATACTTGATTAAGTAACACATGAAGTGTGTTATGTCAAATGATACATTAAGATGTAAAGAGATTAATGCATTTTGATAAGTGCAAGCCAATGTACCTTGAGAAAAGGGTTGAGCCAACTTAATAAAGTATGATGTAATCAATATCCTAGTGAGGATGAGAGGGAAACTCATACTTTGCGTGATAATCATTTAATGATAAATAATGAGAATAAACAAGTATGATTGAATATTTATGATATCAATGTATGCTCCTATTATGTGTGGAGCTATGAATTAGGGTTTTGATTCTTGATAATATGAACTTGAAACCCTAATCGGCTAAAAAGGGAAACCCTAACACTTATAATGGGAAGGTTGTATTTCTCTTGTATTGCATGGTGATGATATGTACTTGATATTGTTTTTATCATGAAATACTAACCATTCAGGTATCATGAGATGATGAGCATAGCCAGGTATGAGCTATGATGTTTCATATGATGCAGATTAAATGGGCCTTGTGAGCCATGTGAAATACTTGTGAAACAAGTATAATGTATACCTAGGTCTGAGGACCTAGAGGTAATAGTTACCTGATAAGAGGTAACAATGTTCAGTGATAAACTAAGGGTTTTAATACCCAGGTCTAGAAATCATGATGATGATAATGTTAAGGGATGAGAATCTTCAATAATGTGATAAGGGACTGAGATACTGAGTGTTATGCATTCAATGTGTTCCAAATACAATGAAAGTACTTGATAAATGTATTACACCTTTCTTTGTAGCATCTGTTATAATTCATGCTTATAACTTAGTTGATGCTCAAAGATATTGGAATACACCTAATTAATCAAGTGGAACCTTATCATGTAGTTTCCCTAACCATAGATCCATTCAGTGTTAGAATTTGCTAAATGGTGAAATGAGTCTAACTTAGAGAGCATCGTTTTGAATATGTGGGGGTAATGGGAGAAGATATCCTTACGTCCAAATGGGGATTGTTGTGTGATCTTCCTCATCATCATAAGAGTATGTATATATGCAATGACTCAATATTAATATACCAGGGTTTCTATGTGATCTCCCTAAAGAGAGTACATGCTACACCTATAACTCTATAGCAAAGATTCCACTAAACCCTGGCAAGCTAATTGCAGTTTGACACGTGATGTCACTGCCAGTCATCTCGTGCTGACTGAGATAGGTGAGGTCTTGGAAGCTGACTCTTCCTTTGACCTTGTATGGTACCGATGCTTTACGTATCTGTGGTTGGTTGGAGCATGAGCGGTATACCTCATCTCCTTAGGGCATAAGTATGATTGTAAATATGTAATTAGCCGTGTAGTGTATTTGATTAAGGATTGAATATGGAAACATTGGTCGATGTTACACTACTTTTATACGTCTTAAATAGATAAATGTTATATGTGTTCTTCATATTACTTATACAGTGATTAGATGATTTATTGCTCTATCATAGATAGCTGCATTGCTTTAAAAAAATAATATTTCTCTATTCTACTTATAAACAATGATTAATCTTGATTATTAATATAAAATATCCTCTACTCAGTTTTATATTGTTTACCTATGATAATAATGTTGTTGGCATAGAGTTATATCTCTTTCTGGGACTTTTGTCTCACCACGTTGGTCCCAACATTTTTTTAGGTGGATGTGAACGAGGAGGTAGAGACTGTAGTGCAGAGGGAGGACAACAACAACAGTGACAATAGTAAGAACTCTGGTTGAGTGTGCTGTCTGTCGTGTCTTGTAGATAGAAGTCCTATGTGTCATCTCTGTACTCTTAGGTCCTTGGGAGTTAGTACGTAATGGTTTTATAAATGATCTAAGATTTTGACTTGTATGCCTCGAGGTTTTATGTTGCTTATGTATATTTTTGGGAAAAGCAACTAGTATATGATATCCTTGAGATGAGATGGTACAATGTATGTATAGTTTGAACCATGGTGTATATATTGCTTTGGTTCTTTCCTTAAAAGTTTCTTGGAAATGGATCTCTTTGCAAAATGGTTTTAATTTTTAGTGATTTTTGTTAATCCGCTGCTAATGGCTATTCCATATAATTATTGTGATGATTTGGTTGTCAGTTTGATAGCGGTCGTCATATATGCAAGGTAGAATTGTGGGTACCCAAGCATTTTATGCACTTTTCCCTATGTTTACAACCTCCGGTTCCCTACTTCCATTATCAATTTTCTGCTTGGCTTCATCTTCTCCTGACCTTGCCATCAATCTTGGGCTCTTACTCCTATGTTCATAGGGAGGAATAGTTGTGACTGTCTTCATTCTAGCACTGCTACCCTTGATTTTTCTACCCGGGGGTAGATGGTTAGGTATGATGGTGTTTCCCTCTACAACATCTATGGATTCTCTTCGATCATCTTTGTCCCTGGTGTCTTCATACTCATCCATGATTAGATGGTTAATATCTTTCCCCCCTTCCTTAGTGTTGTTGTCCTTCTCTGATGGGCCCCCTCATTTTGTCTTGTGTTTTCATTAGAAATTTTAGCTACATCATCTTCCTTAATCAAGATAACTTTGTCAGTTTTATCCTCCTCCATCTCATAGATCACTTCATCGCTTCCAGGTGGACCACCATAGGATGTTCCTCTTTTTTGTTAGATTTTGAGGTAGTTTTATTTACCACTGTCTTCCCGTGGGTGTTGTTAATGATATCCTTTAGGACCTCCCTTTTCTTATTTATTGTGTTGATAACCTTTTTTGGTATCGAGAACTTTGCAGTCTTCTAAAAAATCTTCTCCTCCACTACGCTGGGTTGCTCAAATTCTTCTGTGTCATTAGCTTCACTCACTTGTTGGTCTTCACCAACATGTTTTTTATATCTTTTTCTTATACTTGGTGTGTTTGGTGGTCTGTTAGTTTGTGCTTTGTACTTGGATTTGTGTCTAGATATGTAGTTTTTCCCTTTTTGATGTTGCTAGTTCTCTTTGTGTGCTTCTTCATCACCATTTGGGCCAGAGTTCTTTGTTTCGTCTACCGATCTGGTGTAGGTTTCCTATTTAGATCTACAGAACTAGTCCTTATGCCCGATCATTCCATAAAGAGATCATGTATCGGGTGTCACCTCATACTCCAAAAGTTATTATATAACATTAATGAATATAGAAGGGCATAGATTTTTTGAATTATCCACTTCTGTAGGTAGCCTAGCAAACTTGATCCTTGTTTTGAATGTTGTGTAGTTGTCCACTTCAATTATCTTGCCAAGGCAAAGCCAATATATCCAAATAGAGTATGTATGTACAATTATAGTAGCAGATCCAATATATCAACCCATGTAACAACATATCTAGCCATATCTTCTATAAGCTTGAAGATAGGGACCTAGTCCCACACTACTATACATCATTCGAACAACTTCTATGGTCCTCCCACCATAGCTGTCTCACAATCCTATCTACATGATAGTTGCACTAGACAATGCCCCATATCGAGCTCATACATTTTATATTTTCCCTTGCGGTTCCATAGAAATTTTATCCTATCCCTAATAGTCATGAATCCAACATCTGCTCCTAGTAGTGTAATGACCACTGCATACATCCAAGGTCTTTCTAGGTTGTCTCTCACTATCGGGTCTACAGAGATTGCCAGACTCCCCTCCACTTGTGTCAATTCTAAAACTTTATCATTAAGTCAATTCTCATACAGTCTATCTAGGAAAAAACTTCATGTTCTTCTTTTCCATTTCCTTGATCAGTAGAACCTCCAAAAACCACAATTAAGGACTCCTTGAGTCCCACTTGACCTTCTACCATTTGGTTAGTACTCCCAACTTCTATGTGAATCTTTGTCTCAAGGTATTTATGATGTGTAGACTGAACATTTCCTTCGGTGTCCAAAATGATCACTTTTGAGACCAGATGTTATCCACTGGACGACTCCCTCATACTCAGGAATTGAAAGTCAATGCCCACCATCGGCACCAAAACCCTAACTCTGGCACTATGACCATCTCTAGACGCTTTTTAAGGGTCCTTTCATCTGCCTCCCTCTCGATCTAAATCCCCCCACCTCCCTTAGAGGATCGACTTTCTTCTTCTTATCCATGACCCCTTACGCTAGCTCCATCACCTCTCCCCCCTCGATTCCCTCTCGCCACCATCCCATAATATATTTTATTTTAAATTTTGTTTTCTAAAATTTTCCTATAACCACATGAGAAAGGAAGAGTCAAAAATGAAAATTGGGGACAAAATTACTAAAGGAATATATAAACATAATTAAATATTACATCATCTTCATGTAATGGTTTTATATATGTCACTTGCCAAAACTAGAGATTTGATTAACTATATATTAAATATGGATACATGTTTGAAGGAAAAAGTAAAAAAACTATGCCAAAACAATCATAATTTCCAAATATAGTAACTGAATAACAAATGTATTAATGTTTATTTAAATTATACTAAAAATTCTTAGTAAGATAGATTTCTTGATTTATGATCTCAAAATAAAAACACATGTTCAGATTCTACACATCATAACTTGGGTACATGTCAAATTTCACTACAATTGGATAATGCTAGTTGCCTTCAATTAATTATAAACAAATACCAAGACAATGCTAAATGATCTTATTTTATTAGAAAAAATTCATAAAAGTTACAATTAATATGAATATAGGACTCTACATTCTCTGATTAGCCTATGTTTGCAATTTCATCACAACTAGAGATTGGTAGTTAGCCTAAATAAAATAGGAATGAAAACATAATAATATAGGCCTAAAATGATAAATGGTGTGATTTATTGTAATTGATTTCATAAATTTTTGTTTTATAGACCAGATACACACACACACACACACACACACACACACATATATATATATATATATATATATATATATATATATATATATATATATATATATATGGTACATTTTATATTCCCTTTTCTTTCCATGTTTATCCTCCTGATACGAAGGTCATCTTACGTTCCTCAAAGTTTTTTCTACTCCTGGGTTTATGAAACATATGTCCCTTTTCTTTCCACCCGTGTTTCCATTCTTCTTTGTGTAATAAGAACTAATTCCTTCCCCAATATGTTCTCTCTCTAGTGAACCAAACCCATCAATTTCTTATCACTTATATTGAAAATAACCTCCCAATCATTTATATCAAAAAAAATTTGAGATTCTATCTTTGCATCACCCTAAACAAACCCATAGGCGAACACTTACGATATCTCGATCCCAATTGAGAATGCTTGAACTACATCATGTCAAGCTCCTATATAGCTATCTCAAATGCTCTACCTTTCCCTTTTTCCTATTTTACAATGCAAGTTTGGTCCAGCCTATTCCATACTTGTCTATCCAACCTGGAATGTGTAACACCCCTCCCTAGGGTTACATACATAACCAGCGGAAGCAGAGCCTAATCCCCAACATTATCCATAATGTGGGGTACTTGGCATTTCAGGGAGGGATTATCACAATCATGATATACATTGCAAAAATATAGTTTTGAAAATGGTCTTTCGAGAGGAATCTGAATATGTGGTTTTCAGAGTCTGATTTTGAATTGCCAAACCTTAATTTTTGTAGAAGTGAATCTAGGGTTTAGTATTATGAATAATATATATATTTGATGTGACATATCTTATGAACAGGGAAATTAGGGTTCTTTAGACCCAGAGAGAGGTTAAGACTCACTCAACCTTGGAAGAGAGAGAATTCACTCTCCAAGTGAAAAAGTAAGTGGTCCATGCAATTAAACATATAATTATCTTGTTTTGAATTATAATGCATGTATGAATTTCAATGAATGCCATGTTTATGTTACTTACTATTTCTAATTGTTAAAGTCAGCAAGATTAATATATTTTGAGTTGCTTACAATGTATGATATCACCTTCATGAACTATAATGATAATTGCTACCAATAAAGTTTAAAGTAGAGATAAGAGTATTAAGAGAAAGAGAATGATAAAAATGAAACTTATATAAGTTCCTCATAAGAGAAGAGGCACTTCGGTGCATAAGAGAAGAGGCACCTCGATGCAACCTAAGAGGTACTTCGGTGCATAAGAGAAGAGGCACATTTGTGCAAACCCAAGGACACTTATATAGGTTAAGATAAACGAAATTGATCTAAAAGAAAATGCAAGTCTTTTAAATGTTCAAATATATGTTTATTTTAGTTTCAAGTTTTATTAATGTTATAATATGTTCAATCCACTTACCATTTGTTTGATGCATGGCTGGGGGCGTGATGCCCGTAGGTTGGAAGCTATCTAAGGAGGGAAGTCTATCTAAGGTGGAAACCCTACCTCAAGGACCTGCAAGGAGAAGAGCTTTGGTGGGGTGCCAACCATACCCAGTTTATAGACCTTTTTCATTTTACCATGATTATGTACATGTAACCTTTGTTAAGATTTGAGAATGAGAAATTGAAATCTTGATCCTGTGATGGTTTATGTAAAGTATATTTTTGCAATGTATATCATGATTGTGACAATCCCTCCCTAAAATGCCAAGTACCCCACATTATGGATAATGTTGGGGATTAGGCTCTACTTCTACTGGTTATGTATGTAACCTTAGGGAGGGGTGTTATAGAATGTCTCCTTCAGCTACCTCAAGATCAATCGTGGCTTCTAGAGTTTGGTATGACCTACAAAGAAGTTGAAGGACTTTGGGTGGCCATCATGAAGATCTCTACAATTTTTCTCTTGTGATGAGGTATATGAAAATCCCTCTTTGTACCACAAATTAAGTTTTAGAAGCCGGGGACCTCCTTTTGTCAAATGATGATATAAAATAACTCCATTATGGTGCGGAGGGTCATTCTTACACCATGGATTTTCTTCAGTATAGGTTTTCCCAATTCTCTCTATCGAGGTCTTTTGTAGGAAACATCATGTAATAGGAAACTATGTTCTCCTTTCTAGAAGTTTGAAATTTTAAACCCTTAGTATAATGAAAAAAGCATAATAGGAAGTATAGGTATGGTATGGTGGTATATTCTAGGTTTAGTCCTTATTTTAAAGTTTTGGGTCTATTTTTTCCATTTCAATTGCAAAGTTCTCATGATTAAAGTGATAGTATACTATATGCAAAAATAGTTTTCTTATGAATTTTGTCAATGTTTTCACAAATCAAGTCACCACCATACGAATTTCAAGTAGTAGTAATCCCCATATAGAATCACTCACTGACTGGTTAGATAAAAGCCAAAAACCCTAGACCTAGTGTGGAGAAATGGTGAGTAAGGTATTTTGGGATATATTTGTGCATTGGTTGACTTAACACATGCTACATCTTTGAATAGTTAATTAGGTTATAGATCAGTCCTTGCAACAAGTGGAGTTTCATTACATTTAGTTTCAAGTGTTGTACCTAAACTATAAGGATGCATAAACTTAATAATGAATTTTCTAACTAAATCTTAAGTAATTTATCCAATTGATGTAAAAAATAATACAACTATAATCAAAATCTTGGAAATCCTAATAAGTAGCACAATGTTGAGAGAACCCTAGATTTAAGTTCAATTCTCCTAACTCAATTTTTTTTTTGAGAAAAAAAAATGTGTATCCATGATGCTAAGACTGACACAGTTACATCTTAACTAATAATTTTGGATGGACACTAGCTTATAGTTAGTTTGATTTTGGAGAGAAAATCCTCGTTAAGAGGTGGTGTTGTAACATACCCAATTATAGGTATCCAACCTATTTCTCCCATACCTTATATCTTCTTAATAATGTTAGCCTTAATACCCTTTTTCTAGACATGGATTGAACTAGGATATTTAGGAGTTTAAAAACATAGCAGTCTAATTAATAGTATTCCTATATGAGGCTTAACTGCAAGTAATTAGATAATACTATAATTAGGGATTATTCATATAGAAAACAATAATATATTTTTGTTTGAGATTGGTTCTCTAGAAATTTTTTGTAACTAAATGAGAAAGGAAGAGTCAAAAATGAAAAATTGGGACTAAATGACTAAAGGAATAGATAGATGAAATGAAACATTACCACTCCTTCGAGTAATATTTTTATATATTTAAGAATTTTTATAGTTGAATATTAAATAAATATCAATAAAATATGTATATATGTGTTAAGGAGAATTTTGAATGGATAAATGATTGCAAAACAATCATAATTACCAAAATATTGCAGCCAACTAACAATTATATTGATGCTATTGAAATTATACCAAAATTCATAGTAAGCTAAATGCATTGATGTATGATCTCCAAATAGGAAACATATTTAACTTATGAACCTACACATGATAATTACCCTACTCGTTAAAAGTCACTTTAATTGTAAAATGTGTTTTGGTGAAGTCAAGAGGACGGTTATTCTTCTGACTCTAATCTTACAAGAAAATAAAATATTTTATTATAAACTAGTTTCATCGAAGATAGTAAAAGTGGTCGTATGATTACTATTACATGAGGACTCGGAATAAATATACTAATTAAGGTATTAGGTAGTCACACATAGCTTTAAGAGTTCAACATGTTGTTTAAATGGCATTTTTCTAATGCAATTTCCAATTTGTTTCCATTTTGAGGTTTGAAATTGAATATGAAATCATTAAAGCATCCAGATGATGAACTTTTGCGGTATAATTTGCTTAGGTCATATGAGAAATCCATTTACAGTTGACTATGTTTGTTGAGTGGTTGTTAATATTGATGATCACCTTCTTTGCTCCTATCTTTGTACCTATAAGAGTGTCTGGTTCCATACCCATCAACTCATATTTGAGAAATGATCTGGTCTTCATCTTTCTTCCTTCTATAGTGATCCATTCCTTCTGTATTTCCTACAATCATGGATACCATAGTTATCTTTTTGAGGGCAATAATGTTGTCATTCATCTTTGTCCTTCTTTGTGGACACTTTAGCGAACAAATATTACTTGTCATTGTGGGGCACATCTTCTTCATCTTATAGGCTTTTCAAATAGCTCGAGTCTCACTAGAAATATACTATAGTTTGTGTATTGTTGGTTTATTAACCCCCTCAAACAAATTTGTGTTTCTATAGACCCATATATAATAATAGGTGATGATTAAGGTGCACGAGGAGTCCTTGTTTTTTAGGTTTTTGACTATGCCTATGTGGATAATATGATTGGAGAAGCTTTTTACATAGCTATAAGCATGCGTCTCTATCCAAACTTCCTTCAGAAAGAATGCATCGTGTTCTTATTATCATAAACATATCTAGAAAAACTATTATCTTGAGTCATTTTTCTCACATAGATCATATTGTTTATTAATATTTCTTCATGGAAGGCATGCATAGAAAATCTTGAACTTTTTGAGCCATTAGTCTTCCAATGAATTGGACCTTTGATGAATTGTAAGAGAAAATTATAAGATAATGCTAAAGTATCCTTATGTAACAACCCTGCCTCCCGGTAACCCCCAATTAAGGGAGACCAAGAGGTCAGAGTCGTTATCCCAATTTCCAGATCAAAGGTTTGGCAAATAATCAATAATAATTATCAAATTCTACCAGACTATACTGCAAAGTTGTACTAAAATAAAATTTTGCATACCTTTTGAAGAACTTGGATATCTAATATTCTATCAACATATGGAAACTATTCTAATTAATCCTCCTTGCACTTTAATTGATGAATTCACAATATGCCAGTTTACTGTTGGTCCTTTTCAATGTTGTACCTAAAACACCGACAAACAAAAGGTTGGTCAGCATAAATGAATATGCTGGTATGTGGGGGAAACAATAATCGTGCAATTAACTGTAACAACATATTGTAGTCAATTATGATTTAACAAACAACTTTACATTTTAAGCATAAATGCTCAATCCATCCATACCCTAACCTCTGTGATGTCCCTGCAGTGGACCTGGATGCTACCTTCCTTATGGTAGATCCCCATTAAACCCCTCATGATCCTACCTAACAGGTGAATCAATTTCTTAGGTTGAGTCGCATGGCACTACCCATAGGTAGCCCACCCCCTAAATCATGGTATGCTACAGAGTCTCATGGCACTACACGTGGGTAGCCTAATTTCTAACTCATGATAACCTGATGTCCTACTTAACATGTAGGCCATGTATGACGTTATCCTTTTCATCATTAGCAAAGCCACAGAGGAGGACTAGGATATGAACTAGTCATGTATACACATTTAAGGTGATAATCATAGTCACTTTATAGTTGCGTGAAAAAAAAGTCATCCAAGAAGTTATTTTCAGGCATCCGATAAAACATCTGAGAATCACAATGAAACTAAAGTGATTAACCATAAGCGTAACCACATACCTATTACGCTGATTTGAGACAGAATTAATCCAATCAATACAAGAAATCCAATAGGCAAGCAAGCACACAAAGAGATCGTAAAATATGCATATAATTTCCTATCATTGATCATGCCATCAAGATCTATTAAATCTAGCTCGCTTACTAGGGTTTCTAGTCCACTTTTAGGGTTTCCATTGCAATTAGGGTTTCACCTCATTTTTACTATTTTAAACCCTAATTTTATACAATTACTCTTCAAACCCTAATTATCTCATCTACTCTTCATGAAAGATATTAAGGTTACCTTTTAACAACATATAACCTTAATTTCATATTAAAGGCATAATTAAATGTCCATTAAGTCTATTATGCCTCTTTTACATTAAAACTACCATTTTTATCCTTTTAAGTCCTGACACTATCATTAGGCCTAATTATCATCTTTGGTTCCTTCCAGATTAACAACTCATAGTTCATTGTGGTCTAATTCACATATGAACTCTATTTATCATTGATCCACCTTTATCCATTAGAAAACCCTAATTACCATATTAAGGGTATTTATCCATAATTAGGAACGTGGATACTCAAAATAGCTTAGAACCATCATATCTCAACTTTATTCATGAATTTGAACAATTAAAGCCATTAAGAGTCACAATTACTAACATTAGGGTTTCAAGGCCCATTCAATCTCATTTATGCACATGGAACCCTAAATTAATCAAACTATGCATAAAGATTATCCTTTTGGATCTATTCTGTCCTTTTTATAATCAACATGTTCATATGAACTTTAAACATCCTTATAACCCTTCCCAAATCATCAATCATCATAGATTAGGGTTTCTTAATCATTAATGCATTAAAGTTGATTACTTCAACTACTTTTAGAATTGCAAGAGGAATTAGGATCTAAATCTATTTTTAATGAATTCCTCACTTTTTTTTTAGAAAAATTCATATATTATATGCATCAATCTGAGCTACCAATAAATAGATACAAATTTTGGAAGAATTCACTTACTTGGACCAATGGAATACTGGCACGTCAGCAATCACATGCAACACACAACTCAGCCAATTTGGAAACATAACAAAATTATGTTATTGCCCTCTCTTAAGTATTCTATCCTATACAGCACAGAGGGGCAATTTTGTCCAATTGACCTTGTCCGTCACCTACCTCGTGGAACCCTCCACTTCCGCCAGCAGAGTTGACCACAGGGGGGGGGGGGTTATCTCCCCCTCCCTGGATCCATTGGTCACTCGAGCTGATTCCTCTTCCTTCTTCACCCTCCATCGCACCTAGAAAGACATCCAGTCGTGGTCGAAGCGACTGGTCTCTGGAGCATCTGTTCCACGAACCGCATCCCTCTTGCAGACGAGGTGCATGTGACCAGGGCAATGATCTCTCTCGAATTGGAAACCGTGTTTCTGTCTGGCCTTGAAGGGGCATCTGGACTTCCTTAGAACTCCTTCAATGGTCCAGCGTTGCCCCTGGGATCACTCCATCCCTCGTCGTTGTGGGTAGAAAGGATATGGGGTTGGAAGGGGGCACATGGCGCCTGTGAACATCCTGGATGCAAGGTCTCAGGTCCCAAATCTTATATAGCCAAATGTTTAATGGTTCAACGCACTCACAAGTCTGCTTATCAACGAACAAAAGAGTCATATTGCCCATACAACTACCATACTTCGTTGGCATGTAGGTGGTTCTTTAATTACATCATTGCCAAAAGAATGTTTCTTGGTTAGTAAGGAATCTTATTTTTCTATCTCTCTCTCAATTATGGCAACCCGTCTATATTAAAGGGTTTTGTGTAATTGTCCATCAATGAGACATTGGTTATTTATCCTTTTAACTCAGTTTTTTTATCCATTGGTCATGAGGGAACACTTCCTAATTTCCAATAGCAAAAGTATTTCTTTTTTATAATACCAAAGAGTTATTAACCATATAACACATTATCCTCATATTAATACTTCTGTATTATTTGCATTTTCTCTTTCCTCTTCTCCAATGGGACTCCTTAGACCCCAAGAAATCCTAAGAATTCGAAATCCTTTATGAAGGATGCTTATTATCCTTTTAGACGCATCTATATCTATTATTTCTCATTATCTTGCATATTCTTTTATTAAAAGATTTATTTTCATGGATTTCTCTTTATCTTTTATTTCCTTTTTATCTTTTCCTATTTCTTTTATTAGAAATCACATATAAACAAAATTTACTCAATTGTTGCCATTAATGCCACTTTCTAGAGATTTCCAAATATTTTTCATAAATATTTTTCTTAATATCCATTATTGGATTAATATAATAATAGGAACCATGAAATTCCTAATGTAAGGGATATTTGCAAAGAAATCCCTTCTTTGAAGAAAAGTGTACAACCTTTTTAGTTAAGTCCAAATTCACAAAATCGTTATATTTCTATTATGAAAACTCTCGGGGACTTTTTATCCTCTATATCAATACACTGGATTATTGGTGTTCATCCTTCACCTCCTGGCTTGCATGGTGACAAGCGGCATGCAACTTCATCTTAAGCATCCAAAGTACTACTGTCACTTACTATCTTCGTAGTACCATGGTGTATGGAAATCTTAAAATAATGATCTCCTATATATCATGATTCACCAAGATTGATTCCTCGGAAACCCTAAACAACTCTAATTGAGGTTTCATCACCTTCTTTTCTAGAAAAGTGCATCTGAGGTTCTACCACCATCCTTTTATTGCATCAAGGCCTAGGCTGGCTAACCTAACAACCACTAACTTAATCAACAGATCTTGTTACATCTGAGTGTTAGCCAAACTCATCTATTTTTCAAACTTAGGGATAACCCAACAACCTCTTCTAGCCTCTAGCTAAACTAGGCAGCTGCATCTCAACCAGAGCATCCATTACCACCTCACACCCTTATGTGTATGGTAATGTTGAAGACATACACCTCCATGTATTCCACTTATCATCTCATCTCAGACTTTAGGTATATCTTGAATGATAAAACTTTGGTTATCGAACTCAACCTTGTATATCACATAGCTCATGATAAAAACATCCTCACAAGATGACTACCTTAGTTCTCTTAGTGTTTGTAAACCATCCCTACATCATTCACTCCACAAGGGTATGTTATAATCTCTGTCCTCATACCTCATGGCAATGTTCCAACTCACATCATCTTTATCCTTGGTGTATGTCATGTGTACTGTCCTATCTCTCACTCCCATAACAAGAGGAAGTAAGCATTTGGCTGCAGTCCAAATATAGAGTTCTTCCCATTCCAAGAGAGAGATGGTACATCCTACCTTGCCTTTACACCTTGAAATCTAAGTTGAAACATGCAACATATGTCATCACAATCATCTCGATGTCAAAGTTACTTCCATGGAAAATTGGTCTCGAACCTACTTGGGTCCACACAGAATCCTGGGTCACCTCCTCTAGGTCGGTAGGGTGCCGACACTTTTGGGGTCATCCCTCTTCCTTTATGCATCCAGAGAGTGCCCTCCTCATATGGCCTTTGGGTCCTATGAGTTCATGAAGGTGATCAATCTCCTAACCCATAGCCCTCACACAATAATAGTTGTTACCTCCCGACCCTATGGTCATGTGCAACTAGGTAATTAGGCAACTCCTGCTTCCATCGGGCTTATCCCTATGTGACCCTAGGATAGACTTAGGATTCTAATATAGTACATGTCCAACTCATAACCTTACCCAAGTCTCCATCATCACTCTCTACATTCAAGGGTTGACTTTCATCCTTTCATAGGGGTCATGGTGACCTTCCTACCTTGGTCAGGCCCCATACCGGTTACCTCCATGGTAACACATCCACATGCACTTAGAGATGGTTATCTATGGGTCTACAGGTTCATTCTCTTACCATGTACTCTTCACTTAGCTTCTCAAGATCCTATGAGACCTCCTTAGGTTTCCTCAAAACCAACAAAAACTAGTATACACCCTACAAAAGGGTCCCTCTCCCAGGATGGGAGGAAACTATCTCTTGATAGCAACAAAGGCCACAAACATTCTTATGTCTAGGGTTTACATCCACATGAGCGTGATTAGCCCTAGCAAGCTACTAAGGCACAAGAAGACCACCTACTAAACCATGCTAGGTCGTACTTGTTCTCATTCCTCAACGTTGGATTAAGATCATACCTTCCCATGTCACCAACTTAGATGTGAGGGGTTCATCAAACATACCTTAGACTTAAGGGGTTTCCCTTTCCTCTCAACATGAGGAGTGTCATGCTCGAATCTATAGAAACTCAAATCTCATCATGAGGATTAGGTACACCTCTTCCCCTCTTAGGCCTAGGAACCCTAGGTTTGCTTTCTAGATGTCCCACTACATGCTCAACCTTTCTAACCATGAACCAAGCATGCACAAGGTATGACATGCACTTCCCATGATCCTTCTTTTTGAACAACACTTCAGAGTGGAGTCCTCCTCAAGGACAACCAACTAGGTAAAAGGCCTCACAACTTTCTACTAAACCTCTTCATGGTCTTAAGGAACTCTTCTTCTTAACCCTAGAAGGTAAACACCTATACCATAGGCACAGAGGTATAAGCAATCTCATCTTCTCTCTAGGGTTTGGTTCCTTTAAAGGCAACCAAGATACCATCAGCCTCCAGGGATCATGCATGAGGCAACCGCTACCATCCACTTAGGTCGCATCATCCTCAACTCCCCATTGTTCCTCATATCTTAGTGTCTAAGCTTCCAACCTTCCTTCTTGGGTCTTGCTCTCTCTCTCTCTCTAGAGCTACCCCTACAAACAACCTTACTACTAGATGTTTTCTCTCCCTAAAGGATCAAGATCACAAGCATACCCCTACATGGGTGAATCCTATGTTCAAACTTATGTTTTCTCAAGATTATCCATAGCCCTTTGTGCTTATCTCATAAGCTAGCCAACATACTCTCCTGGCTAGGGTTTCAACCTATTGCCCACACTACTGACGTACTCTAGGTGCATACTAAGCCATGCTCCTATAATCCCATATGGTTTCTATAGGTTCTTCACTAACCTCATCATTGAAGGAGATATCCTTCACTCTAACATGCACGACCCTTTCCAGGGTTAGGTCACCAAAGGCACTAGGTCATCCAACCTCACATGGCTCATATCGTCATGGGTATCCAAACCAAAAGCATGTCCACCCACACACATGGTCGTCCATGACATCTAACTCATCATGCCATCTCTCTCTAACCACCACTTAGGGTTAGGGTTAGGGTTAGCATCATCCTCAGAGGATGTACCAAGTCTCTACGTTTAATGGAGATCTCTACCTCCAAAGACAACTCTCTACTCGTCCTCCTGACCAGAGGGTCTAACCTCAGGTCTCTCATGACAACACATGTCATACGACCTAAGCATGAAACTATTCTTTAGTGTATGCTTAAACTATTAAGCTTATATCCATGACATCTCATTTACATGCTTTTTATTAATTTTGGTGGAGGATTCCTTAACCTTATCATGCATACCCTATCCTCAAGAGGGTGAGGAAGAGAGAGAAAAACCCTAAACCTTAGAATCTTAACAGAATTAGGGTTGAGAAGGGACAAAAATAGATGTGAGAGTCCTAAAGGTATCTTATTTCGAGTCAGATCCTAAGACATTGGCTAGGCAGTCACACATATCTGGGAGTCCTTGTATTTCGACTAGCGGTGCGGAGGAAAATATTGCCAGCCCCCGAATGTGATCCTTTTCTAGACACCTCTATCTTTTGAAAAATCCTCTAATAACTCCCTCGATTCTATGGAATTTGTAAATTTAATAATTACTAAAGATTAAATGAGGAACCAATGCTCTAATACCAAATGTAATGACCCTGCCTCTCAGTAACCCCCAATTAAGGGAGACCAAGAGGTCAGAGCCGTTATCCCATATTCCGGATCAAAGGTTCGACAAATAATCAATAATAATTATCAAATTCTACCTGACTACACTGAAAGTTGTAATAAAATAAAATTTGCATACTTTTGAAGAACTTGGATATCTAATCTTCTATCCACATACAGAAACTATTCTAACTAATCTTCCTTGCACTTTAATTCATGAATTCACAATATGCCAATTTACTATTGGTCCTTTTCAATGTTGCACCTAAAATGCCAACAAACAAAAGGTCGGTCATCTAAATGAATATGCCGCCATGTGGGGGAAACAATAATCGTGTAACTAACTGTAACAACATATTACAGTCAATTATGATTTAACAAACAACTTTACATTTTAAGCATAACTGTTCAATCCATCCATACCCTAACCTCTACGTTGTCCCTGTAGTGAACCTGGATGCTACCTTCCTTATGGTAGATCCCCATTAAACCCCTCATGATCCTACCTAACAGGTGAATCAATTTCTAGGGTTGAGTCGCATGGCACTACCCATAGGTAGCCCACTCCCTAACTCATGGTGTGCTACAAAGTCTCATGACACTACATGTCGGTAGCCCAATTTCTAAATCATGATAACATGATGTCCTACTTAACAAGTAGGCCCTATACTAGGTTACCATTTTCATCATTAGCAAAGCCACAGAGGAGGACTAGGATCTGAGCTAGTCATGTATACACATTTAAGGTGATAATCATAGTCACTTTATAGTTGCATGAAATAAAAGTCATCCAAGAAGTTATTTTCAGGAAACTAATAAAACATCTGAGAATCGTCGTGAAACTAAAGCGATTAACCATAAGCGTAACCACATACCTGTCTGGCTAATTTGAGACAGAATTAATCCAATCAATGCAAGAAATCTAATAGGCAAGCAAGCACACAAAGAGATCCTGAAATATGCATATAATTTCCTATCATTGATCATGCCATCAAGATCTATTAAATCTAGCTCGCTTCCTAGGGTTTTAAGTCCACTTTTAGGGTTTCCATTACAATTAGGGTTTCACCTCATTTTTACTATTTTAAACCCTAATTTTATAAAATTACTCTTCAAATCCTAATTATCTCATCTAGTCTGCATGAAAGATATTAAGGTTACCTTTTCACAACATATAACCTTAATTTTGGATTAAAGGCACAATTAAATGTCCATTAAGTCTATTATGCCTCTTTTACATTAAAACTACCATTTTTATCCTTTTAAGTCCTGACATGATCATTAGCCCCAATTATCATCTTTGGTTCTTCTGGATTAACAACTCCTAGTTCATTGTGGTCTAATTCACATATGAACTCTATTTATCATTAATCCGCCTTTATCCATTAGAAAACCCTAATTACCATATTAAGGGTATTTATCCACAATTAGGAACGATTATACTTGAAATAGCTTAGAACCATCATATCTCAACTTTATTTATGAATTTGAACAATTAAAGCCATTACGAGTCACAATTACTAACATTAGAGTTTCAAGGCCCATTAAAGCTCATTTATGCACATGGAACCCTAAATTAATCAAACTATGTATAAAGATTATCCTTTTGGATCTATTATGTCCTTTTTATAATCAACAAGTTAATATGAACTTTAAATATCCTTATAACTCTTCCCAAATCATTAATCATCATAGATTAGGGTTTCTTAATCATTAATGCATTAAAGTTGATAACTTCAACTACTTTTCTAATTGCAAGAGGAATTAGGATCTAAATCTATTTTTAATGGATTCCTCACATTTTTTTAGAAAAATTCATATATTATATGCATCAATCCAAGATACAAATAAATAGATACAAAATTTGCAAGAATTCACATACTTGGACCAACGGGATGCTGACACGTCAGCAATCCCATGCAACACACAACTCTACCACTTTGGAAACATAACACAATTACGCTATTGCCCTCGCTTAAGCATTCGGTCCTGTACAGCACAGAGGGGTAATTTCGTCCAATTGACCTTATCCGCCACCTACCTTGCGGAACCCTCGCCAGTAGAGCCAACCGCGGGGGGGGGGTATCTCCCCCTCCCAGGGTCCATTGGTCAGCCAAGCTGATTCCTCTTCCTTCTTCACCCTCCGTTCCACCTGGAAAGACCTCCAGTCACGGTCAAAGTGACTGGTCTCTGGAGCATCTGGTCCACGAACCACAGCCGTCTTGCAGATGAGGTGCAGGTGACCAGGGCGAGGATCTCTCTTGAACTAGAAATCATGTTTCTGTCCAGCCTTGAAGGGGCATCTGGACTTCCTTAGAACTCCTTCCATGGTCCAGCGTTGCCCCTAGGATCGTTCCATCCCTCGTGGTTGTGGGCAGAAAGGATATGGGGTTGGAAGGAGGCGCACAACGCCTGCGAACATCCTGGATGCGAGGTCTTAGGTCCTAACTCTTATATATCCAAAGGTTTAAGGGTTCAGTGCACTCACAAGTCTGCTTATCAACGAATAAAAGAGTCCTATTGCCCATACAACTACCATGCTTCCTTGGCGTGTAGTTGGTTCTTTGATTACATCTTTTCCAAAAGAATGTTTCTTGGTTAGTAAGGAATCTTTTTTTTTCTATCTCTCTCTCGATTAAGGCAACCCATCTATATTAAAGGGTTTTGTATAATTGTCCATCAGCGAGTCATTGGTTATTTTTCCTTTTAACTCGATTTTTTATCCATTGGTCATGAGGGAACACTTCCTAATTTTCAATAGCAAAAGTATTTCTTTTTTATAATATCAAAGAGTCATCAACCATATAACACATTATCCTCATATTAATACTTTCGTATTATTTGCATTTTCTCTTTCCTCTTCTCCATTGGGACTCCTTGGACCCCAAGAAATCCTAAGATTTCGAAATCCTTTATGAAGGATGTTTATTATCCTTCTAGACGCATCTATACCCATTATTTCTCATTATCTTTCTTATTCTTTTATTAAAAGATTTCTTTTCAAGGATTTATCTTTATCTTTTATTTCATTTTCTTCTTTTCCTATTTCTTTTATTAGAAATCACATATAAACAAAATTTACTCAACTGTGGCCATTAATGCCACTTTCTAGAGATTTTCAAATATTTTTCATAAATATTTTTCTTAATATCCATTATTGGATTAATATAATAATAGGAACCACGAAATTCCTAATGTAAGGGAGATTTGCAAAGAAATCCCTTCTTTGAAGCAAATTGTACAACCTTTACAGTTAATTCCAAATTCACAAAATCATTATATTTAAATTATGAAAACACATGCAAAATTGTGGTTGTAACACCTTATCTATTAAATAACATTCCAAAAGTGAAAATAGACATTAAAATTTTACTCTACATGATTTAAATAGACTATGTGTGAATTTCATCTTAACTATATATTGGCAGTAAATTGAAATGAATGAAAGGCAAAATATAATAATAAAGGCCTAAATGACAAATGAATTTATTTATTGGTGTTGAGTTCCTAATGTTTTAGTTTTATAACCTAGATAGATATATAACAAGATATATTTCCTATTGATTCCATGTTGAATCTACAAATTTCATGATAATCATTTGTTCCCCAATCATTTTTCTACTCCTAGGTATATCTACCATCTAGCCCTGATTCCATTCTTCTACTTGCAATTTGAAGTGATTCCTTCTCCAATCTCATACTCTCTCTGATGAATCAAACCCAAATGTTTCTTCTCCTTATCTTTGTAGTAACCTCATGTGATCTGAAACTTTCCTATTTTCCATCATTGCATAACCATTTACAAATTCATTTTCAAGCCCCAATATAATTGTCTCAGAACCTCTGGCTTGACCCTTTTTCTTATTTTGCAACACTACTTTAGTCCAATCTCTTTAACCTAGTATGTCTCCTATCGAGAACTCAATGTCGATGGTGGCTCCTAGTATTCGGTGTGTCTTGTAAAGCAGCCAAGTGACTTTGTGTGACCATCACAAACATCCCTACATTATCAATTTTGTCTACTACTGAGGTAACTACCAATCCTCCTTCTATAGCAGATTGCTCCTAGTTTTTGTTCATGTGTAATTTTGAGATCAAAACCCCGAATCCCTCTTTTTCCCATTACTGCCATTGTGGTAACTTCCCAAACAAGTTTAGGACCTTGGTTGTTATTCCCATCATTCAATTTTCTGGATCCAAGGAACCCTTCACCATATCAATAATAGCGGAAGAGGACTTTGATGGCATGTTTATCCAATATCTTGTTTCTTAGGATCATTATAATCATAAGGATCTAACTAATCCTTAGTTAGAACATTAGTTAGTTTTCTTTTCTTTTGATTTGTTGGATCCTAATAACCATTCACCATAGTAATGGAGGAAGAGGACTTTGATTCCATGTTTACCCCATATCATGTTTCTTGGGCTTGTTTGATCATGAGGAGCTAAGGAATCCCTTGGGTTCTACTTAAAGAAATTATGAGTGTTGATTTTCAAGGACAGTCTTCGACTTGGGAACCACAATGACCCAGTTCATAAAGTGATTTTAGAAGAATGGTTACTTGTGTGATCACTCCATTTTACCCTCACCAACTCTAGATTCAATCATGAGCTCTTGGTAATTTCTCCGACTTTAATCTGTGTTTATCACACAAGTTCCTACTTTGTTTTACCAGTTTTCTCTTGTCACATGATGTGCTCATTATTTGGCATGCGGGGTGTATTAGTCTTTTAAATTGGTTTTATTATAGGTAATTCAATAAACATATGAATCTTATTTATTGGTAAGTCCCAAAATTGAATAAAAAAGTTTTGGAATAAAAAAATTTGATCGTCATTAGGTCTAGTTTTCTAAACCTAGTTCATGTAGGTTCAAAACTCAAATTTTAGGGATTTTAATATAGATGAAATATAAGTTAAATTATAATGATGTTATTAGTTGTTTATAATCATGACTTGTAGTAGGGTTTGACCCTATACTCTTTTAGGTCTAGATATAATGTATGTGCATCCACTTTATTTCTTTTAGGAATATTATAAATGAAACTATAAATCTCATGTGATAAATATCATTTAAATCAATCTATATGATGATTTACTCAATTGATCTCAAGGAACTTAACATGAGACTCACACTCTCTCTCTTTGATTGGTTACTGAAAAATAGAGATATCGTGATTGATGGTCATATTAGCTAAATCTATTATACATGGATGTTTAAATCCCTTTCTATTTTGATATATACAAAGACTATTTAAATGTAATTATCCCGCCAGCCCAATCTTGCACGCATGACATGACTAATAGTGTCTAGAAGTAGGTACACTACATTTTAGGTACTAAGATTCTAGTCTTCCTTCTATGCAAGTTGTTTTCGTGCTTCTAATAAACCTATACTTATTCGGCACAAAGGTTTTAGTCCTCTTTCCCTTTCTAAAGAATATACAGGTTCTACCTACTTTTTAGATTATACTAGTCTTTATTGTAAATCGACATGAACTGTTACTAATTAAGATTGTAGAAATAAATTTTTGTAAACAACATATCTTATTTATTGATCATCATTCATGATATTAGATGTCTCATCTTTTAACTAGGATAATATCTTGATTAAGCTTTGTAACATCCCAAGCTTTGGGGCCCCATATAAAATGATCTTAAAAGTAATGGTTAGACTACCTCTATCACCAAGGTGCAACTCCTTTTCAGGGAGCCCAACACTAAATAACTCTATGGTTAAGCATGCTAAGCCCAAAGTAGTATTACATTATCTGACCAGTCGAGAAGTTGATCTCAGTGTGTGCATGAGTGATGACAAAGCGTGTAGACTCTACTAGAGCTTTTGGTAGTGGGCCCAACCTTTACAAAATGGTATCAGAGCCTACTCCCCTCCAGTAGGTGGAGCTCACATGGGCATCTACATTCTAGTCTATGAGTTGTGCAGTCCAGGCATGTTGGAAAGGGATATCCAAGTTGATGGAGCCACCCTTGTGCTGGAAGTATCCATGTATGTTGGAAAGGGGATATCTGAGTTGATGGATCTATCCTTGCATGGATATCCATGAATGGGAGTTGGGTGTACATGACCATTCTAGGTCTACACTGACATGGGGAAGTGATTATGAGTTCATTGAATTGAGCCTCTATGAGTACATCAAGAGTCCAAGTGGGGGAGATTATAACATTCCAAGATTTGAGGCCTCACATAAAGTGATCTTAAAATGAATGAGGACTATCCATATCACCAAGGTGCACCTCCTTTTTAAGGACCCCATCACTAAAGAACTCTACGGTTAAGCATCCTCAGCCCAGAGTAGTATTAGGATGGGTGACCAGTCAGAATGTTGAACCCGAGTTGTGTGTGAGTGAGGACAAAGAGTACAATTAAGGCCCAATGGTGGTCTATGTGGCCAATCATCATTCCTAAAACTTTGCTAGAGCTTTGGGCAGTGGGCCTAGACTTTACAAGATTTCTCTTGCACTATATATATTTATTGAACCCCATTTATTGGGATCTTTCTACTTGTGATACCTTCTTCTATTAAATGCCCAAATGTTCTAGTTTGCACATGCTCAGTTTATACTAACACATATTTACTTTTGTTTCCTCTTTTTGGGTGTTGTTTCATCCCACCCAGACAAGGATGAGTTAGAGGAAGATGGCTCAAGTTTGATATGTACAAAAAGTATAACTTCAAGAATAGCTTGAGATGTTTAGTTTATCCTCTACAAGTAGTCCTTTAGTATAAGTTAAGTTGGTACCTTATCATGTATCTCATGCAGCCCTTTATTGATCAAGACTATTGTGAATATATTATTCCTGAAATAACATACTGATCTAATTCTTATAGGTGACATTTGTCCATGTTGTTTGTATATCATTTTTTTGAGAAGTAATAAATTCACATATTCTATCATACTTGTTTATGTGTGTGACATCCCCAGATTTTCAAATCCTCAACCAATTGTGTGACGTCCAAATTGAAACCCTCACCTCATCGAGAATCCCAATTCAAAAATTGCACACTAGGCCAAGAAGAAGAAAATCATGGGAGTCAGAGGGAAACAACAATAGGACATGCAAATGAACAATAAACAAACACCAGAACAACACAAACTCGCCATTCAACATATAATTACAAAATGAATTATCATTACTAATTTATATTACACATTGAATATTAAACTTCACATATGCACATATTACCATCTACAATAGGATCTTTAAACAATAGGTCCACCTATACATTTGATCACCAGACAACCCTCAACTATCCTAGTTCTTCAAGAGCATATGTCTTTAACCAACACAAAATATTGCATGTGGTATACGTCAAGACAATATTCTAAAATATTGTACTGAGTACGCCTACATGTTTTCTTACATACCTCTCATTACTATGACATGGTGGTGTGTTTGGACTAGATAGATCTATTCTTCAGTTGCTTGAGGAGTGGATCTCTTATCGGGTACCACTCCTTACATATCAACTTGAGGAAAAGACATCCCCAAGACCTAAGCACTAAAACAATTCTCTTCAACCATGAAAGCAATAGAAAAATCTCGAAGGTTAGGGATATATGACTTAACACATATCTTATTGTGTGAAGAAAGAATGAAAAGGGTCCGCCTTCATCTCTGAATTTTTTTAATCAAGGTAGATCAGGTCTAGACATAACATAGACTCTTTTCCACCTGTGTGATGATATGAGAACCTAAGACTGATGATCTATTGCATATTAATGATATGGTAACAACTTATTACACAATTAACATGCATATGTTATTTCTATTATGTTTTATCTATTTAGCCTAAGTTCACAAGCAAAAAAAAACTTGTATTTACCTCATTAGGATCATATTTTCCAAGTTTGGATGTCATTGGATGTATAACACCTTCTCATGTGTAACACAATGCCTTACCCTGATCTTTGGTTTGCGTATAATACCTTATCCACCAATTTTTTGAACCTACTTGATGGTTTTAATAATTGTTATTAAAAACAATAGCTGACACTATTTTCAAATCATCCACCATTTTGGCTTTTGAAATCTAGTGAAACCATACTAGGAAAGATTTTTAACCTATTGACAGAAAATAAGATATATCTAATTTGATGCATACTATCATTTGTAAATTCAAAAGTGTGACCACATGGGATGAAAGAACAATATTTTATAACCTTCATTAATGAATCAAGTCTATACTATTATGTTTGCTTACTTATAAGGAAGGATGAAGCATTATAAATGTTTCATATTAATAATAATGAAGTAGAAATGATAATTTGCAATGTACTTAACTGATGTAAATCTGATAGGGGTAAAGATATTTCATATGATCTTTTTCTAGAATACTACCAAAGTTGTGGTATTATACATGAGGAAAATGCTCCATACTTGCAACGATCAAATGGAATATAAGAATGAAGAATATGAGCGACTCTCAAGTCATCAAAATGAGGGTTCAAAGATGGATTTTTTCTAGTAGGCATCACAGTGGGGTTTTTCTCTACACGAGCATTGTAACTCCCTCACATTCCCTCTATCTCTGTAGATGAGGGCAGGCCAACTCAGTCTGACCTAATTGGTATCTAGATACTTTCACGTGGAATACAATGATGTATTCCTTTTCACATGACTTCATGTGCTAATATATCCTCATTGTGGACAACACTCAGAAGACAAATCTCAAGGTCGACCATGCATGCATAGATAGATTGACGTGTTCCACTCTCTAACATTATATTGGGAAAATCTTTTGATATGACTTGACATATTCTAAATAGAGTATCCTCATAGTAATAAAGATAATAGTCTACTTGAACATGTTGAGGTAGAAAGACATGTCTCAAATCTCAAAGTGTGTGTTTTTCATTCACATGTACTTATACCCAAACAAAAGAGAAAGATATTGGGTCCTAAATAGTTGAATCCATATCCATGGGTAGTGTGGAATAAGCTTCACATATATATTTTTATCACTAGATTAAAAAATTTAGCATGGATATCAACATAATATTTCAACTTCATGATGAAACAATGTTTTAGGATGTATTTTCTATGAAAACCAATGTACCCCCAAATTTGATTCTAATTATGTCCCAACCTTACATGTTCCATACTAAACAAGTAGAAAGGATTGCTAAGGTTGGGGTTGTAACATGCTATCTCATTTCTAGATAAGAAAATTAACAGGGTGAATACATGAAACGACACTCAAGAAATTTGGAAGTGACTTTATCACTTAAATTTTTTGGATGTTTTCTTCTACCAACAAGATATGGAATCTTTATAAGTCATGGTGTCGAAGGAAGTTGTTGATGATGAAAATTTATCAATTTTTTCAAGTGGAACATGGTATTTGGTGGGTTTTACTTATGGTTTCAATATGATTAAATGTATATCGTTATTAAAAAAGAATAAAAATATGATGGTCAAATAAAAAGTACAAATCCATAATATTTTTTGAGTTATATTCACAAAATGAATTAATATATTGTTTCGATATATGTTCTTGTATTTCTCATATGACAAAAAATTCTATTTCTCATTGTGAATATACTATGACCTTAGTCTCCCACAACAGATGTGAATACTACATTCTTGCATGGTGATCTTTAATAAGAAATTTATATGGATTTGATTGAAGGATTTTTGGCAAGTGGGAATAAATCCAAAGCATTCAAGATTGTTAAACGATCATATGGTTTGAAAAATCCCCTGAACAATGACATGACATTTTTGATAATATTATAGCATCCTTCAACTTCATTTCAAATATTTTAATAATTTTATCTAGTAAAAAGGTTAATTTTGGGTTAATCATTCTTTTTTATATGTCTATAATATTCTCCTGTCTGGTTTTCACAAGATGAGAATTATCAATTAGACTAAACATTTCTTGTGTTGTAAGTTTGATATGGAGGATATGAGAGTCTCGAGTATGATTTTTGGGCTTGATATGATAACTCATACATATGATATAGAAGTCACTAAATCTCACTATGTTTAGAAGGTACTTGTAAGATTTGACTATACATGTTCCAAACCTTTCAGAACTCCATATGCCAAATTCAATGTTCCATTCAAGAATGAAATTGTTAATTATGAGTCTCAATTAACATATTATGATATTATTAGAAGTTTAATGTATTTTATGAACTCTACAATAGTATACATTGCATTTGTTATATGCAAGTTAAGTAGAAATTTAAGTTGTCAAAATAGTATTGCCAAGATGTAGACAAGGTACTTACATATATAAAGGGAACCTCTTTTTAGAGATTCCATTATGTAAAATTTCATCCTATTCATAAAGGATTTAGTGATGAAAACGTGAGATATAAGAACTCTAGGAGTAATGGGTTATATAATAAGTGTTTTATGTTGGTGGTATAATTACCTAAAACTCAAAAAACCAAACCATCTTGTCTAAGTAAACTTTAAGCCTGAGTTGTGTGACTCAAATGAAACTAGGATGGATTGTAAATGTCTAAAGGGATTTATTCCCTTTTTAATTATGGCAAAATAGCCACTTAACAATTCACTATGATAGAAAGACAAAAATTTCCAAATTAAGGAGTTCTATGTATAGTCCGAAATAAAGACACGAGACAACAATTGCCAAAATAAAGGACTTTTATGTATATTCAAAAATAAAACATATGCATCTAAGTCAAATAAAGGTTAGTAAGGGTGTTTATGTCTAATGGGGTTGTGGTTGTTGCTTACACTAGTACCTAACACATTACAAAATATCCTTTCACTAGGAGACTTTTTTCAACCCTAGTTGATAAATCCCTATTATGGATAGGACTAAATTCCATGACTTGTTCACAGATGGTATCAACCTAGCCTAATTGAGTTTAGTGGATAACCCCAAAAATGGGTTTAATGTGGTGATAAAAATATATTAGGTAAAATAATGTTCTTAAAATTTAAAACTAATTATGGAGAATTTCACATGCCCTAGGGAAACATTAAATTGTGAAAGAATTCTAGTAAGTAAGAGAATTATCCTCTAAATGAGATCTGGTATTATTAATGGATTCTAGTATTATATTGTCTAGATAAGTGATTAATGGTGTGAGGTTGCAATAGGAGAATTCAAAAATTTCCTAGAATCAAACATGATACATGATAAGGATGCATGACAATTATTTTGTTAACCATGTAGATCACTGGCATTGAATTTATTATCTCATTACAAATAGAAATGTTCACAACAAAAGTTCAAATTCAAGTCATATGTTCAACTGGTTCCTGTGAGTGTAATATTCAATATTTTACATAGTGGTTAATATCAAAATTAGAATAACTACATAAAATAATTTGTATTGTGTTAGTGAGCAATTTATGATTGACTTTCCATAGCACTGTTTGATGTGGTCCATATAAATTGAACAATAGAATCCATAGTATAATGTGAGGGGTGTATTGAGTGTTCAGGGGACTCTTTATCCCCACTTTACTAATATTAGAGTTTGGAGCAACATTTGTGAGCATGTGCATGCAAACTATTCCAAACCTGGGATGATGTGTTTTTCTTCTTTTTACAATATAAAGAAAATATTTATCTACAGTAACTAGAATTATATAAAATGTGTATTCCAACATTGAAACTATATTTCAGTCATGTATATAACATGTTGAAACTATATTTGAGAGTCTTGTATTTGGTGACTTGACACTATATTAGATTCCTATATTTTACTAAGTGAAACTTTATTCAAGTCATATATATATATGGTAAAATACAAACCAAGTAAAAGATACAATAGTTCATCGATCATTAATGTGTGATTGTGTGAGAAATAGATACAATTTGTCGGTACTTCTTAAGTAAGCTTCCACATTGATTAGGAAAAGCACTTTTTAGCCCTTTGATTGTGCAATGGGGAATGAGATATGAGCGATCTTTTTTATCCATTGTTTTACTACGAGTTTAACGTTCAACATGTGAAACATGCTATTAGGTATAGGTCTTGCACAGTTCCAAACCACTTGTCACTATAAGAACCACCTCCCCAACTACGAACTACCCACATTCATTCACCCCAGCTCTCAACATACCACAAGTTCCTCTCCACCTGTCATTGTGTTGTACTTGTTGTACCTTCTCAGCTGAAACTCGTGCCCTTCCATCCATTAGTTTTTCTTCCTTTTTATGCCTCCATTTATGGGAGAGAGAAAAAATGTAGGACGAGGGAAGTGACAGTTAGTAGGGATGTGAGGAAGAAAGTAAATAAGTAATGAAGGGAGAGGAGGAAAATAATTGGAAGAGTGGGAGAGGAGGGAAGTAATGAGGGACGAAGAGGGAAGTAATGGTTGGAGGGAAGTGATGAACAAAGAGGAGGGAATTAATGAGGAAAGAGAAGAGAAATAATAAGGATAAAGGAGAAAAGTAATGAGCAATGAGGGAAGTAATGAAGAAAAAGGATGGAAGTAATGAGGAATGAGGATGGAAGTAGTGGGAGTGATGAGGACATGGGATCATTTTTTGCACTAGATTTGGAAATTTTGTGCCCACTTTTGGTCTTTCTAGGCCTAGTTTTTGTCATTTGAGCCCAATATTGGTCACTTAAGCCCAATTTTGGTCTTCTGACCCTTACCTTTGGTCTTTCTGCACCCATTTTTTGTCAATTTCTGTTTATGTAGTGACTCAATCTTTATGATCAAGTATTTGCAAAATTGTATCAAAGGTATAGAAAAATATTATTACAATCATGCTTTACATAAAAGTCATGAAATCGTTACATAAGATTACAAAATTTAAGCGTAGGCATTGATTCCTATCTTGTCTTCAACAGGGGACAACTCCTGTACATCTCTTCTAGTTCTTCTTCTTATACCTACCCATGAGTTCCCATAGGGACCGAAACCACACATTTACCTCAAAAAGACAAAATATAGGTCAACATGGCTGGTACTAAATTCAATTACTGAGCTATTTAAAAAAATAAAGATTTACATAATAATATATAGTCAAGTTTTCTTGGAGAACTATGGTATAGAAAAGAGTATAGTCTAGCTACCATGCTAGTTTCAAAAGGATACAATAATTCAAATGATAAATAGAACAAAAAACAGGTTGAAGTAGTTCACCAAAGTGTTCCTCCACCCTGTAAGTGTAGGGCAACAATTTCTAGATTGGAACCCATAGAAGGGGAATTTTTGTGAGCGCTCAACACCAATATCAATATTTAAAAACGAAATGATTTTTCTTAGAACTAGTATCAATATATCAAATTATCCTAAATGTAACAATTATCCCCCACGAAAAGTAAGAAAATCCACGTATTTTGACCAATTTTAAGGTAAAAAATGTATCCATTGGTACAGTCAATCTAAAATTTCATGTTCGTCAGTGGATATGTGCCTAGTGTTATCCCCCCTATCAGAGAACAACACTTACTCACATGAAGGTAACTAGTACTGAAAGACCTCTAATTGTCCATTATCCACTATGTAGGGTTGGACGGATATGACCATTAAATCTAGTGATCTCAATCTCTTTGCCAATATTTTGAGTGTTTATGCAATATCAGAATCAACCTATTTTTTCAATTGTTCAACAATGTTCAACATCCAATTTAGTCTTTGTGACCTTTAACAAGAGGGAGATACTAACAAAAAAATTAGTTCACCTCCTCTACAAAATCATGTAGATGAAACTCAAGAGGGAAATATGTAGTTAAATAATATAATTGAGAATTTAGTACTTCAATTTGTCTAATACCTCATAGATTACACAATCACCAAGAAGGACTCCAAGAGAAAGAAATCTACAAAGTGTGATAAAATTTGGTTCTCATTTGGCTTGGGATTAAGTGTTGTTTAATTTGACTTATTCGGGATTAGGTTTATCCCATATAACTTATTAGTCCATAGCTTCCCATCATATACCTTTCGGGGGATTCTAGTTCAATTACACCTATAATTGATTTTACCTATTCATTTATATTATTCTATAGATAACCACCACGTATGTTACGAATGGTTTTTTCTTCTTATTCTCTCTTTAATATTGAGTTTTACTGAAATAAATCCATATTCTATTTCTAATAATTACACATATCAATATGAGTATTAGTATGTCTACTTATCTAAATATCCAAGGAATAAGATGTATTTTCTAATCTAGATCTTATTATTAGAAGTATTTAAATTTAGTCAAATAAAGCCAAAAGTATGTATTACTCTATAAAGTTTTACATGTGATTCTAAGTGAAATTTTATACAAGTTCATGCTTCACATTATAAAGTGACCAACAATATTATTCCTCTTAAGTAAGATATTCCTTTCTAGACTTCTACCTTGATTAGGGTATGCCTATTTATATTTAAGTGACACATTGAGCTATTGGTTGGCCCAATGTGTCTTTTTTTGTCCAAATCTCTCAATAAATCATTCCACACCCAAATGTTTCGTTCTAAGATATGAAATATAGTACACTGCTAAGTTTTATTATTTAATTAAGTTATACATTAACATGTACATATTACGAAATAATATGTATATGTTACTAAATCGAATAAGTGTTCTAGGTGATTGTTTGAGTAGGATTTATGGTACCAGATCAACTTAGTTATCATGTAAGGGTTTATGCATTCTATTAGTAATAATTTATACTAATGACTGATTTCTAATTTCTACTTTTTGTATATTACTATACACACACAGATATATATATATATATATTTATTTATTTATTTTTATATATATGTGTGTGTGTGTGTAAACACCAACAACTATGTATATATATATATATATATATATATATATAGAGAGAGAGAGAGAGAGAGAGTAAGTATGAGCTTACTTATTTGAGATAGGACTAAATTGTGCATTTCTCACATTAAGATTTTACATAATCCCTTAAATAGTATATCATCTTCTTAAACTATGTTATCGAATTCCATATATTTATAAGCATGACCAAAATTATAACTTACCTTCCTTAGTTTGACGGATCTATGGTGGATTTTTGTAAAATTGTAGATATGTAACCTCATAGTTGCAACTACTGAATAGCGATCTTTTCATTTATGTTTGATGATTGGTTTATAAGGGAAAACACAGGTCTAGGAGACGGTCTAAATCCTCATCAAGAAGAGTCCTAGACTTCATCAGAGACGCAACCATGCTCAAAGTGACAACGTCAAGACACAACAAGGGAGGGGGCTCCTTGTTGGTTTTATGCTAAAACAATGTGGGGCATTGGGATTGAGGAGGCTCTTTCTATGAAGAACTAATAATGCTTGACACCTTGGTTCAATGGTGGGGTGTGGCTTGGCAGCATGCGACTCGAGATTGTCAAAGGGGTGGTGTTTGTAGACTGTTTCCATTGTGGAGGTTGCTGACTGTAGTAGCTTACAACCCTACTTCCGGTGAGGTGAGGTCGGCGATGTCATATCTATACCTGGTGATGAAGTCCAGAGTTCTGTGGTAATTATGCTAGTGGGGTTGGAAGCAAAGGTGAAGCAGGTGGCATTGGTCCATCACAGGTCAAAAGGGGTGGAGGTCAGGAGGAAGGTGATGAGAGTCGTGATTGTTGATTGACAAGGTTATACGCTTTCAAGGTTCCTCAGTGATTTTCATAGTCACGCACTACATCAGAAGCCACTGCGAAAATAGGAGGGCCAAGCAGGAGGTTCTTGTTCATCAGATAGAAATTGGAATAGAGTTGTCATTGCACGTAAGTGGAGGGCATTATAGGTACTAGATGGTTGTAGGTGTTGGTATGTATGCCCATAGGGCCAACCATATGATGATTGTAATGGGGCATCATATACTTGATTTGATAATCATAAAGGTAATTCCGTATATTGCATTTGTCTCAATCATGAGATGATGACAAAAATATAATAGATGTCTAAAGAATGATGTTACTTGATGACATATGTCTTCAGGTTGAGGACCTAAATGATGAGATCATATTTATGATAAGATTATATACATTCTTATTATGTTCCTAGTCAGATTTATTGTGGAAGCAAAATAGACAATAGTAATACATAAGACTAGAGTGTGTGTTGACTGATGATAAAGTTTCACTAGTCATGATATGTGATATCAAGTCAAGCACACTTGTATATGTTAGAGAATAATTATCAAACAAACCCATCTTGAGAGTTATACATGGATACCATGGAATAGCAGTCAAAATCAGATCTCATAGTGATAGTGGTTCTTAGACCTGAAGTCACTACACTCATCACATGTTGTTCAATGTATTTAGACATCATTCAACATGACCTTGAGTAAGGGTTTATATAAAAGGGATGCTCATGTGCATTGTGCCACATGGGTATTGAGTGTGAGTGATGTAGATGGTATTTGTCCCTCCTATAGGAGATTGATATCTAGGACACTTTATAAGAGAGACTGAGAAACTTATGGCCATACTCATGTGATTCAATATGTGATATGTGAGTTCATATGCATATCAGAAAGTCTACTCTAGTTCAAGGAACATGGATTTAACATTGAAGATGATGACGATTCCATGCCTCGAGTTCAATCCAAATATCAAAGACAAAGGAACTATATGATCACGGTAGGTTGGAGTTGTTCTCCAACTTTCTAAAATATTTGGGTAGCAATGAGGTGTTGCTAGATACCACTCATTGCTTGTGATGTCATAAATTGGTTATGGATATTTATCTCCAATGTAATTTGGAAGCTATAGGGTCACACACATATGATGCACCTATTATAGGAGTTTATTCATGAATAATTTTTAATTTGATTACCTAAGTGTTTAGATATTCAATTTAAACAATAGTGGTTGAATATTAGTAAATGGACTATGAACCAATCGATTCAAGTGTTGAACCGATCAATTCAAGTGTCAAGTCAATTGGAACCAATTGTGCTTGAACTAGGTTCACTCAATGAACCAATCAGGACAAGGTCTGAAATGACCGGTTCAATGATCAATATGACTGGATCATGGATTGATGCTGACGTAATGATGTGCATTTATCGTGCATTGAAAACCAATTTTATTGTGAATAGGAAACATTGTGAAACAACCAATTTAAGTGTTGAACCAATTGATTTAAATGTGAACCGACCGATTCAAAAGAGAACCAATCGTTCACCATTCGTAGCTTCTAAAAAATCATGAAGTTTCATGTTACAACATCAATTTTTGGGTTCTTTTGGTGAGAAATATAATTTCTCCTATTAAAGATATTTGAACAAATAATGATATAATTTGTTTTGAATAAATGGATTTCGTTTACAATATCCTTGTTGGTTATTTTGTGGGCTTGATTGGCTATTGGCCCAAATAACAAGGAAATTCGATTAGTAAATGAATAATTGAGAATTGGAAAAAAAGAAAGATGTAGAAACCTCTAGAAGGCAAAAGAATATAATCCAAAGTTGGATTTCGTGCCTCTTAGGTTGCTTGGGTTCCATGGAGTCCAAAGTTGTAAAGATAATGTAACAAGAAAAGAAAAGATCAATTAAGTATTTCTTTATTAAGAAAGAAATTGAAAACAATGATCAAATGTGGAAAATAAGTGGAAAGAGGTATAATTGAGTTATCTTTGATGGATTTTCATATCCATGAGGTTTATAATGTTAAAAGGAATTCCAATAAGGAAAATGAAAAGAGATATAAAGAGAAATCCTTAAAAAGAGATATTTTAATAAAGAAATGAGTACGATAATGAGAAATAATGGATATAGATACATCTAGAAGGATAATTAGTATCCATTAGAAAGGATTTCAAAATATTAGAGTTTCTTGGGGTCCAAGGAACCCCAATGGAGAGAAAGGAAGAGAAAAGGCAAATAATAACAAAATAAGAAGATAATGTGATACATCATTAATGATTTTTTGATAATATCAAAAGAGATGTTATTTGCTTTAAATAGAATTTCATTGCCAATAGACTAAAAGTCAAGGCTAGAGATAATTTTCATATTTCTAATTATCCATGAAATAAATAATATCAAAGAGATAATGAAGAGAGAGAAGGTTGCTTCTTAACTAAGGAAAATATGTTTCCTATTAGGAAAAGAACTCTTTGACTCGTGGAAGACCACCTTAGGGTGAGGATACCCTCCCCTATATAAAGGGTAGAGATTGTTGGTACCTATGTGCCTAGGGTATAGGTGATTACCTGCTGAGATGAGACAAAGAGTGCCTTAGACCCTGAGGAGGTTTAAGTAACCAGTTGTGAGACTTTATACCTAGTTGGTTGTCCTTGAGGAGGATTCAACGCTGAGGTGTTTCTCGAATAAAAGGATCATGGGAGTGCATGACATACTTGTGCATGTCTAATTTGTGGTTAAGAGGTTGAGCATGCAGTTGGACACCCAAAAAAAAAAGTGAACCTTGGGTTCCTAGAAGGGAAGTGGTGTACCTAATGCTCATGACGAGATTTGAGTTTCTATAGATTCAAGTATGGTACTCCTCATTTTTAGAGGAAAGGGAAACCCCTTAAGTTTAAGGTATGTCAAATGAATCCCTTACAGCCAAGGTATTGACATGAGAAGGTTTGATCTGGATCCAATGTAGAGGATGAGAACAAGTGTGACCTAGCATGGTTTAGTAGGAGGTCTGTTGGTGCCTTAGTAGCTTTCTAGGGTTAAGAATGCTCATGTGGATGTAAACCCTAGACATAAGGATGTTTGTGACCTTTGTTATCAATATGTAGTTTCCTCCCATCTTGGGAGAGGGACCCTTTTGGTAGGGTGTATACCAGTTTTGTTGACTTTGAGGTAACCTAATAAGGTCTCATAGGATCTTGAGAAGCTAAGTGAAGAGTACATGGTAAGAGGATGAACATGTAGACCCATAGATAACCATGTCCAAGTGCATGTGGATGTGTTACCATGGAGGTAATTGATATGGGGCATGACCAAGGTAGGCAGGTCGCCATGACCCCAGTGAAAGGATGAAAGTCAGCCCATGTATACAGAGAGAGATGATGGAGACTTGGATAAGGTTCTATGTTGGATGTGTACTATGTGAGAATCCTAAGTCTATCCTAGGGTCAGGAAGGGATATGACCAATGGATGTAGGAGTTGCCTAATTCCCTAGTTGCACATGACCATAGGGTCACGAGGTAACAACAATCATTGTTTGAGGGCCATGGGTTAGGAGATTGATCACCTTCATGAACTCATGGGACCCAAAGGGCAGATGAGGAGGGCACTCTTTGGATGCATAAGGGAAGAGGAATGACCCCAAAAGTGTCGGTACCCTATAGACCTAAAGGAGATGACCAAGGATTGTGTGGTAACCCAAGTAGATTCAAGATCAATTTTCCATGGAAGTAACTTTGATACCGAGATGATTGTGATGTAGAGACATTAGTCGCACGTTTCAACTTAGATTTGAAGGTGTACTGACAATGTGGGATGTACCATCTCTACTCTTGGAATAGGAAGAACTTTTTCTTTGGACGGCCGCCAAATGCTTATTTCCTCTTTTTATGGGAGTGAGAGATAGGACAGTACGCATGCCATACACCAAGGATAAAGATGATGTGAGTTGGAACGTTGCGATGAGGACAAAGACGATAACATACCCTTGTGGAGTGAACAATATGTGGATGGTTTACAAACACTAAGAGTATTAAGGTAATCATCTAGTGAGGATGTTTTATCATGAGCTATGTAGATTGGCAAGTGATACAAGGTTGAGTTTGATCACCATGAGGATGAGCTCAGAGTATTCTCGATGAAGATAGACTTAGAGTTTAAGCTGGGATGATAAGTGGAATGCATGGAGGTGCATGTCTTCAACATTACCTTTACACATAAGGATGCAAAGTGGTTGAGATGCAGCTGCCTAGTTTAGCTAGAGGGTAAAAGAAGTTGTTGGGCTAACCCTAAGTTTGAAAAAGGAGATGTGTTTGTCTAACACTCATATGTAACAAGATTTGTTGAACAAGTTAGTAGTTGTTTGGTTAACCAACCCAGGCCTTGATGTATTAAGAGGATGGTTATAGAACCTCATATGTACTTCTCTGGAAAAGAAGGTGATGAAACCCCGACTAGAGTGGTATAGGGTTTCTGAGGAATCAATCTTGAGGAATCATGACATACGGGAGATCATGATCACCATATACTGTGGTACTACAAGGATAGTAAGTGACAGTAGTACTTTGGATGCCTAAGATGAATTTGCATGTGGTATGTTGCTATGCATGTCAGGAGGTGAAGGACGAACACCAGTAACCTAGTGTATTGATATTGAGGATAAAGAATCCCTGAGAGGGAATGGGAGTTCATCACTATGGATGTTGTGGTAAGTTTCCCCTGACCAAGGAAGGTCAAGATCCGATATGGGTTATGGTAGATCGCCTTACCTAGATGGCATGAGAAAGAAAGGAGTATTGTCAAGAGACAGATCCGGTTGAACTACTTGTAAGAGAGAGATGGTTCAACTACACCATGATGTGAGTTCAAAGGTTCTTGAGTATAATATAAAGATTCTCTTCCATGGAAGTAGATACATGAAGAACTCGATATTAGTACAGTTTATCACCCCTAACTAATGGCTAGTATGATCTAGACTAGAGGTCTGATGAGAGAATGTGTGCTCATTCAGGGTGATACATAGAGATAGTTCTTGTCCTTTGTAAGATGTGATCATAACCACCATAACCAATATCGGGATGTAAAGAAGCTCTGTGAAGGAGGTTGTGTCAGTCACCACTTCATTGAGATGTTGTTGGTGAAGAGGGCCTTGCAAAGGTCAGAAAAAGAACCAAAGTGTGTGCAGATGAAGTCACTTTGATCATGCAATGGTTGAAAGAGAGCCCATGGGCGACATGAGTTGTGAGCTGATGCAAAGCAGACTGACACACAGTTCACTGTGGGAGAGTATGTGATGTGAAAATTTGACCCCTCTAAGCTATAGTTGAGAAAGCTGAGTCCCCGATATATGGGTCCATTTGAGATGGATTGGTGGAGATGGTTGTGTTTAGCCATACCCCTCAGGATAACATGATGTATAATGTGTTCCATGAGTCTGATCTAGAGCACTATGTGAGGTACCCAAGCCATGAGTTGATCCCTGAACCTATTCAGCATTTTGAGAGGCTAAAAAATCCTGAGTCACCTATGAGGGAACAATATACCAAGGTAAGAAAGAACTCAGATGGAAGAATAGAAGATGATAAATGTTCTTGGGAAGCACCATGGAAAGGGTGAGGCCACAAGGTAGCCATGATATATATAAGAAAGGCTTATCCTATTTGTTTGTGTGGCTGGAGGAATTTTGAGGGCAAAATTCCTATAAGAGGGGAAGGATGTTACAACCTCAATTTTTGGGTTCTTTTGGTGAGAAATATAATTTCTCCTATTAAAGATATTTGAACAAATAATGATATAATTTGTTGTGAATAAATGGATTTCGTTTACAATAGCCTTGTTGGTTTTTTTGATGGCTTGATTGGCTATTGGGCCCAATAACAAGGAAATTTGATTAGTAAATGAATAATTGAGAATTGGAGAAAAGAAAGATGTAGAAACCTCTAGAAGGCAAAAGAATATAATCTAACATTGGATTTCATGCCTCTTGGGTTCCTTGGGTTCCAAGGAGTCCAAAGTTGCAAAGATAATGCAACAAGAAAAGAAAAGATCAATTAATTATTTCTATATTAAGAAAGAAATTGAAAACAATGATAAAATGTGGAAAATAAGTGGAAAGAGGTATAATTGAGTTATCTTTGATAGATTTTCGTATCCATGAGGTTTCTAATGTTAAAAGGAATTCCAATAAGGAAAATGAAAAGAGAGATAAAGAGAAATCTTTAAAAGGAGATATTTCAATAAAGAAACGAGTAAGATAATGAGAAATAATGGATATAGATACATCTAGAAGGATAATGAGTATACATTAAAAATGATTTCGAAATATTAGAGCTTCTTGGGGTCCAAGGAACCCCAATGGAGAAAATGGAAGAGAAAAGGCAAATAATTACAAACTAAGAAGATAATGTGATACAACATTAATGACTTTTTGATAATATAAAAAAAGATGTTATTTGCTTTAAATAGAATTTCGTGGCCAATAGACTAAAAGTCAAGGCTAGAGATAATGAAAGAGATAATTTTCATATTTCTAATTATCCATGAAATAAAGAATATCAACGAGATAATGAAGAGAGAGAAGGTTGCTTCTTAACTAAGGAAAATATGTTTCCTATTAGAAAAAGAACTCTTTGACTCATGGAAGACCACCTTAGGGTGAGGATACCCTCCCCTATATAAAGGGTAGAGCCTTTGGTCTAGCCCAAGGAGATTCCACATGTTTCTCTCTCTCCTCCTCCTTCTTCTTCTTTTCGTGAAAACCCTAACAACAAGGAGTTGAGCGACCCCTAGAATGTCCGAAGGAGTTTGAAGGGATTCCTGACATCCCCTTCAAAGTTAGATATCTACGAAGTCGCTAACTCGAGGGAATCCTCGCCCTGGTCGTCTGTAGCTCATCTGCAGGGGCTGAGGTTAGCAGACCCGAAGCTCTGGTTCTTAGCCGACTCGGTCATGGCTGGAGGCTGATCCAAGGATGGCGGAGGACGGCAGAGGTCGAGGGACCTCTGAGGACATTCATGTGACCGTGGGAGGGGGGGATAAACCCCCCGCAGATCGACCTACTGCAGCGGAAGCAGAGAGCTTCGTGAGGTAGAAGATGAATCGGGCATTTGAAGATTCTGCCCCTATGCATGCTGAAGGGATGGTCACTTAAGCGAGGGCTTACTCATCATTTCGTTATGTTTTCCAAACCAGTGGGTCATGTTGCATGCAAAGGGACACTTGGCGCCCTATGATTGGCTCAAGTAAGTAAGTTCTTACAAAATTCATAACTAATTAACGGTAGCTCGTATGGATGCGCATAATATATGAATTTTTCTCAGAAGAACACGAGGAATGCAATAAAAATATAATTGAAACCTTTTTCTGATTGAAATTTGAAAAGTAATGGAAGTTATCAACTTTAATATTTTAATGATTAAGAAACCCTATTCTGAGATGATTAATGAACTAGTAGGGTTTAATGGATGATTAAAGTTGGTATTAACATGTTAATCATAAAAAGATACACTAAGATAAAAAAGGATGAACTTTGCACGTAATTGGTTTAATTTAGAAGTTCATGTACATAAATATGCTTTAATGGGCCTTGAAACCCTAATGTTAGTAATTGTGAATATTAATAGCTTTAATTGTTCAAATTCATGATTAAAGTTGAGATATGATGGTTCTAAACTATTTCAAGTGTAAAAGTTCCTAATTGTGGATAAATACCCTTAATATGGTAATTAGGGTTTTCTAATGGATAAAGATGGAATTAATGACAAATAGAGTTCATATGTGAATTAGATCATAATGAAAGATAAAGGAACCAAATATGATAATTAGGTCTAATGATCTTGTCATGAATTAAAAGGATAAAACTGGTAGTTTTAATGTACAGAGCATAATAGACTTAATTGATGGTTAATTGTGCCTTTTATTCAAAATTAAGGTTAGATGTTGTAAAAAGGTAACCTTAATATCTTTCGTGAAAAATAGATGAGATAATTAGGGTTTGTGAGCAAGTGTATAAAATTAGGGTTAAAATAGTATAAATGAGGTGAAACCCTAATTGCAATGGAAACCCTAAAAGTGGACTAGAAGCTCAAGGAAGGGAGCTAGGTTTAATATATCTTAATTGCATGATCAATGATAGGAAATTGTATGCATATTTCAGGATCTCATTGTGTGCTTGCTTGCCTATTTGGATTTCATGATTGATTGGATTAATTCTATCTCAAATCAGCCTGAAAGGTATGTCATTAATTATGGTTAATCGTATTAGTTTTCTGAAGAGTTTCCTGGATGATTCACCACATTGAATGCAACTTAATAGATTAGATGTTCATACTTGCAAATCATAAAGTCATTATGATTATCACAATAATAATAGAAGTGTGTATTCTCACACCTACAAGCCACCCTGATAAATGATGCAAAAGGTCAAGCACAAGAAGGAAGACCTATGGGCACCATAAGTGGTGACCCCAGGCACCAAGATCGGGATTGAGAAAGTGGCCTATGATATTGTGACACCCCGCCATCACACAGACAATAAGGTGACACGTGAAAGCGTGTCGAACCACATATTACTGAAAATACGGGTTAATTAAAACCAATCACAAAAAGCAGATAAACAAAGAAACTATTACTTCCAGATCCTGCAAAGAAACATGTTATATAAATATTACAAGCCTGATATATGTCCACAGCTTAGGGAAACCAGCTGTCCTACCAGCAAATGAGTTCATCACCTGTTCATACATAACGGGCCACATCAGGCCAGCAACAGGATATACAAAGCTACATCAGGTAAACATCATCAAACATCGTCAAAACACCTCTGAGGACCTGCGAGTATAGGGATGACACTAGGACTCTACTACAAAACCACCAAATAACATCATGTCCATCTCTTGCCTTCTACCGCTCTTCTTCTTGCTGCTCGACTGCAACCTTACGACCGCCACCACATCTAGAACGACCACCTAAAAAGGTTGTAAACCAATGAGGTGAGACACACAGTCTCAGCAAGAAACATAACTCCCTGCCGAAAGTATAAAACCTCAGAAGGCTAAAGAAGGTAAAACAAATAACTAATATAAACAGATTATATGAGCAGCATACTGAACAAGACTAATATTACCATCAATCTTACCAAGATATCTGGGAGGCATATAACCTAATTTTCTTTATGGAACATGATTGACAAGATAAGATTTATAAGATCTTACCACATAACATAAGGAACGTATAAATAACTGCAAGGTATAGCAAGATCAACTACACAAGAAAATGCCTCAACCAATGTTTCATGTTTTGCCTTAAGCAATAAGTACTATTCAGTTGGATTACATATTATTATTCCTTGAGGAAGTGAGATGTGCCGCTCAAATCCAACCTTCGGTTGTGAAACCCAAGCCGGTTCCATAAAAGGTCAATGGAGGATCTGAACTCCACGACCTCACCACCTTGTGGTCAGTGCAGGAGTGAAAAACAAGCAGGACTGCAGTCTCATGCTTAAGTGGCCTCAGCCATAGGGTCAATCTACCCTCTGCCTAGCCCACCTCGATATAGGCATCAACGCTAGTAAAACTGAGCCACGAGCATGATCATCGTGCTCTGATCCATGAACACAATCATGCTCTCTTATCACACATCCTGAGCCATGGGCCTGTTCACCATGCTCTAACATATTGAGCCACGGGCCTGAAACCACGCTCTGGAGTCTACAACCAAAGTTGCACTCTAATCCTCCTATTTTTGTCTAGGAGAAACCACACATATTCAACAATATGAGCTTCTAGGTTAGCCCACAGGAAAACCTGTTTCACCATCACCAGCTACTGATGATGATGGATCTATGGCCAGGGCAAACTACAAGATATGTTCCAATATAAGTTAATATATTTTAAGTGAATTGTTGAGGCAACCAAGTTGTAAAACATAAATGGCATTGAATTGCATTAATGTTGTCATTATCACATTATCATGGGATCTCAATCCCTCATCACAGAAAGCCACAACCTTTCAAGGCATCATCATTTCACATCATCACCTGGGATAACAATCCATCATCTCATCATCAAGAGGATAACACCTCACTGGGCACTCAGCCCTCATCAGGTCCTCAGACCTATCTCATCATACTGGTGATGCATGTTAACTCATCAACAAGAATTATCATCATGCAGCGTTATTCAAACACATATACCTCATAGCTCTTACCTGGCTATGAATTCACCTGATACACCTACATAGTTAGTATGCACAGCAAGAGAGATAACTTGAAATCACCAGGCATAGATCTTACTGATTATTATGTCATCAGGGTTGTAGATGTGCATGCCATGATTATAATCATATGAGGCATATAGATGTATCATTTACATTATGTTTATCGAATCATAAGCATCCACTTATGCCATTTATCTTATAAACATAAACAAGTATCTTGTTATCTAATCTAGCATTATCTTTAAGCATCAAGCATAGCACTGGTTCACAACCCATCATCCATATAACATCAACAACATAGGTGCAATTACAAGAAAACACATCACTAGATAGGGTTTCCAGGTTAAGCATAACCCTCACTAAAGGTACTATCTACCCTTGCTAAAAGAGTGACGGGTAGCACGCCCCTTACCACAGGTGGTATCGGGTAGGGTAAGAACCCTCACTAAAGGCCTATCGGCCAAGGCACTTAGCCACACTATCGATCAACACAAGAACAAGAGCACATCGGGAAACCAGATCTAAGGTGTGTCATCCAACTAGAGAGCAAAGATTGTGTCAAGCAACTCATGTTGTACAACCATGGAAGCATGAGTGTATCGTGCAGCTGGGTCCAAAGGACATATCGTGCACCCAAGCTAGATGTGTATCGGCATCTACTGGATCGGCTAAGACCCTACCGGCTAGCTAGGGTTAGGTTGCATCAGGCAACCATCTCACCACTACAACGGCCAAGATCGTGGCACCCAAGACAACGCTATAACGCCACCATGAACACATCACCAAATGATACTAGGGAACCACAAGGAAGCCTATCATCCAACAAGATCAAGCACACCATAACGACCACCACTAAGGCAAGCACTAGGGTTTCACCACTCAACACATATCGGGCAGCAACCTACCAACCTGAGTCACCCAAGGCACAAAACAAAGGCACTTATAGAGATAACAACTAAGCACCATATCGACCAAGGGGACAACACCTACTAGGAGAAAGGGTCATCTCAGTCAAGGCATAATGCCCAAGGTCACCAACAAGATCAAGATGGTCATATCGGGCACAAAGCCAACCAAACTCAACATGACCATATTGGGCAAAGCTAAACCCAAGATGAGGGGTGTCGAGCAACATCACCACAAAGGTGTATCGTGAAAGGCACAAAGGTTCATCTCATCTTGGTCATCACTAACCTCAAGATCACCATCATAAAACCCTAATAGATCAAGAGAGTTGGCTGACCGCTAAACAAATAAGAGAGAGGGGTTTTGCGCAACCTCCATCACATATCTTGGGCAAAATGATAGATCATTTCCATATCGGCTAGGCTCCCAACCTCTACTAGGTGAAAATCCAACCAAGGCTCACCTCTCTAATCCATGGTGAGAGAAGAGTGTTGCTCAAGCAACTAGAGTATAGACTCACCTCTCAACAACCAAGTGAGAAGAGTGTTGCATATACCACTAGAGCCGAACTCACTTCTCAAGACCAAATGGAGAGAAAGGAGTTTTTCCCAAGAAACTCTATCTGTATGGTTCGGCCACCAACGTCAAGAACACACCAACTACATGAACATATATCCACAAGATCAAAGATACCAACTAGGGCAAGAAAACATATCTAACAAGAAGCATATCCAACAAGATACATGGCTGATCAAGGTGAAACATGACATGCAACAAAAAAAGGAAGTGGTATAGCTAGGGTTAGGAGTTATGTAACCTGCCTTAAGCAAGCTCCAAGCTCCTAGAACCAAGCTCCCAAGCTCAAGCACCACCTTCAGCCACCACAAGAAGAGAAACAAGACTTGTAACCACCATGGCCAAAGAGCAAGCAAGAAAGAGAACAAGAAGAAGGTGCTAAGGAAAGAGGGGAGATGCTCACCACAAGAAAAAGAACAAGGCACTCTAGGGCTCGACCACAACTAGAGGAAGAAGAAGACTCCAAGAAGAAGGAGGAGGATCGGCCACCAACTTGCAAAGGAGATGTGTCGCCTACCAAGTAAGGAAAGGAAGAAACACCAACTAAAAGGGATCCTAAGTAAGAGAAAGGAGATGCATATATAGAAGAGGGTGAAGGAGAAAACAAGGCAAGGTGTTACCCACCTAGGGACACTTGTCCATGGGCAATGTCACATCCTTATCTCACCCCATACACATGTCCAAGGTAACTGCCACATGCAAGCATCATGCACCAAGTGTCCACATGGGTGGTGACACAAACGATGCCAAAGGTGAAGGATGGTCAAAGGCCGACACACCCCATGGGCAATACACTCTCTTGCCCGATGCATCCTCATAGCCGACACAACCATGGATGACACAAGGTTCCCAAACACACCCTTGCCTGATACAAGGTCCATCAAGGCAAGGCAAGGCCCAAAAAAGGCAAAATAAGGCCCAACAAGGCTCAACCAAGCCCAAGGCAACTCAAGCAATGAGCCCAACACTTCCTTTCAACTCTAGAGGAAGCAAGGAGAGAGAGAAACACCTCTCAAGGTGAAAAACTTGTTCATCGACCCTAGACTTGGGTTATTTGCAAGTGGCACCTCCAACTCGCAACAAAGCACAAGCAACCTTAATCACCACTAGAGGTGATTAGCAAGCAACTAAACACAAGGTTTAGGCAAAGCAAATAGGATAGCCCAAAATGGAGGTCAGGGTCCTTACAAGCCATAAACCTCTATAAAGGGATTTTGTCTTTAAAATCCGAAGAGAAAAGCGAGGGGTACTTCCTCCTCATGTCTTCCTCAAGCTCCCACATGGCTTCCTTAACGCCACGATGATGCCAAAGAATTGTCACAAGAACCAGATCCTTCCTCTTCAGCTTCTTTACTCTTTTGTCAAGGATCATCACTGGACCTTCCTCGTAGGTCACATCTTCATCGAGCTCAACCTCAACTGGCTGTATCACTGTCCCTGTGTTTGGATGACTTTTCTTCAGCATGCTGACATGGAACACCGGATGTAACATGTGCAACTCTGGAGGCATCTCTAACTTATAAGCTACCTTGCCAACACATGTTATTACCAGGTATGGCCCCATATACATGCATTCCAGTTTGCCTTTCCGGCCAAACCTCAACACACCTTTCCAAGGTGAGACTTTGAGATACACTTTGTCTCCCACCTGGAACTCTAAAGATCGTCGGTGATTATCGGTGTACGACTTTTGTCTGTCCTGTGCCGCTTTCAACTTTTGTTGTATCACTCTGATCTTCTCTGTTGTCTGCTGCACTAACTCAGGACCCAACAGCTGATAATCACCAAACTCATACCAACATAGAGGATATTTGCACTTCCTGCCATATAGAGCCTCATAAGGAGCCATGTTGATGCTTTGCTGGTAACTATTGTTGTAGGCGAACTCTATCAAGCTGAGATACATGCTCCAACTGCCTAGGAACTGCAAAACACAAGCTCAGAGAAGATCCTCCAAAGTCTAAATAGTCCTTTCAGACTGTCCATCTATTTGTGGGTGGAAAGCAGTACTGAACCTCAACTACGTTCCCAACGCTTTATGTAATTGTTCCCAGAAATGACTCATGAACTGGGGACCTCTGTCAGAGATTATCATTTTGGGTACACCGTGCAAATGCACTATCTCATCTACATACACCTGAGCAAGCTTCTCTGTTGTATACATTGTCTTTACAGGTATGAAATGGGCAGACTTCATCAATCTGTCCACTATCACCCAAATGGAATCATGATTCTTAGTTGTCCTTGGCAGACCAACCACGAAATCCATGCTTATATGATCCCATTTCCACTCCGGTATCGGCATGGGTTGCAACGTACCTGCTGACTTCTGATGCTCATCCTTAACTTGTTGGCATACCGCACACCTAGCCACAAACTCGGCCACATCTCTCTTCAAGCTAGGCCACCAACACAGGTCCTTCAGATTATGATACATCTTGGTGACTCCTGGATGCATAGCATACATCGATGTGTGTGCTTCCTCGAGAACTAGCTTTCTAAGATTATCAACATCGGGGACCACCATCCTACCATGATAACAAACCAGTCCATCTTTGGACTCATTGAACCATCACGCTTCTCGTTGCCAAACTCTGATCTAATCGACTGAACTGAAGCATTTGTCTGTTGTGCGTCTTTGATCTACTGTCTCAATGTAGGCTTTACTTGCATCTGTGCTAACATTCCTGCCAACAAGGAGACTTCCATCTGTACATTCATCTACCACAAAGAGACAAGCATATCCCGTCTATGGCATACCAAGGAACTCAACTGTGCCTTCTCCATAGAGCGAGAAGAAGACTTATTGCTAAGCGCATCAGCTACCACGTTCGCCTTACCAAGATGATACTCAATGGTGCAATCATAATCATTGATCAACTCCATCCAGCAACGATGTCGCATGTTCATCTCACTCTGCGAGAAAATGTACTTCAAGTTCTTATGATCTGTAATGATTTGACACACTTCCCCATAAAGATAGTGTCTCCAAATCTTTAATGCATGGACCACCGCTACCAGTTCCAGATCATGTGTCGAATAGTTCTCCTCATGTTTCTTAAGTTGTCGCATAACAAAAGAAACCACATGATCCTACTACATTAGCTCACATCCTAATCCTTTCTTGGAAGCATCGCAAAAAAGAACATAGTGTTTCCCAGGCTCTGGCAGCACCAACACCAGAGCACTAGTCAGCTTCTCCTTCAAGCTTTGGAATTCTTGCTGACAACAATCATCACAAACAAAGGATACACCCTTCCTAGTCAACTTTGTTAACACTAATGTGATTATGTTGAAGTTCCTTATAAACCTCTGGTAGTATCCTGCTAAACCCAGAAAACTACAAACTTCTGTTGGTGTCTTCGGTTGCTCCCAATCTGCAACTGACTCCACCTTCTTAGGGTCCACTTTGACTCCTTCTACAGATATCACATGACCCAAGAAAGTCATTTCTTTCAACCAGAACTTGCACTTACTAAACTTGTCATACAACTGATGTTGGCGAAGAAGAGTCAGTGCTTGTTGAATATGTTGTTCATGTGCTTGATTGTCCTGACTATAGATCAATATGTCATCTATAAAAACTACCACAAACTGATCTAGAAACGGACGGAACACTCTATTCATCAGATTTATGAAAGCAACAGGTGCATTGGTTAGTCCAAATGGCATAACCACGAACTCAAAGTGACCATACCTCGTCCTAAACACTGACTTTAGTATGTCCTCATCCTTAATCCTCAACTGATGATATCCATACCATAGATCTATCTTTGAGAACATTGTAGCACCACGTAACTGATCAAACAGATCATCTATCCTCAGCAATGGGTACTTGTACTTGATTGTAACTTTGTTCAACTGTCGGTAATCTATGCACAACCGCATCAACCCGTCCCTCTTCTTTATGAATAAGACTGGAGCACCCCACAGCGATGTGCTCAGTCTGCTGAAACCTTTATCTAACAACTCATGTAACTGCTTCTTCAGTTCTGCCATCTCGGCTAGAGCCATCCTATACGGTGTCTTCACAACTAGATGTGTTCCTAGCACCAAATTGATCTCAAAATCAATCTCTTGAGGTGGGGGAACACCGGGGAACTCATCTAGAAACACGTCCACAAACTCTTAGAAAACAAGCACCTCCAAAAGTTTAGGACCCTTCACCTTGGTATCTACAACATGAGCTAAGAATGCCTTACACCCTTGCCGCAGCAACTTCTCTGCCACCATAGCGAACACTAAACATGTCAGAAGAATCTTCCTATCACCTTGGAAGATCCATCTTTCACCATTTCCATCAAACACTGCTTGCTTGGAACCACAGTCCAATACAACCTTATACTTCTCTAAGGTATCCATCCCAAGGATCACATCGAATCCATGCATCTCAAGTGGTATAAGATCCACTTGTATACTGTGTCCCGAAAAAGATAGAGCACAAGATGGGCACTCCTCTCGAAGCATGAAGGAACCATCAAGAGGGGTTTCTAACAACATACTATCTCTCTTACAGCTAATAGGTAAAAGATAGTTTTCAAGCATAGTTTGTTCGATAAAAGAGTGTGTAGCACCCGGGTCAACCAGAACAGTTACAAAGCAAGAAGAAGACAAATCAGGATGAAATAACTCCATCTGACCTGCCATAACTCGCGGGTTGACTATCGCCTCTGGCTGACTCACAGCGTAGAATCGAGCCGTTGCTTGTTGTCCATGTCCTCTGCTTCCTTGGGCAGACGATCCTGCTTGTGACGCTTGACCGCATCCTCACCCTCTGCTACCACTAGGTTGTTGTCTATCTAACCCTTTCTGATTCTATCTCGGCTGTTGTGTCACTTCAACATCTTTCCTTGGGCAGTTTGACCTCCAATGCCTAATCTGACCATAAAGATGTCATGACTGGTCTCGTTGTTGTGGCCTAGACGGTCTGGTCACTGCCACTGAAGATGTACTATGTGCACTTGATGACAAAGAACCATATCCTCTTCCCTTACTCAGGGACCATTGTGATGGTGCACTGGAACCTCTTAATCCAGAAGGTGCTGAAAACCTTGGCTTCTTAAAGCTACCAGACCTCTACCCTAGAGACTGAGCAGACCTCTTCTTAGTCATGGATTCTCTCTTCTCCCTGACTGGCCATTCAATCCTACGGACGAACTCCACAAACGTGGAAAACCTCTCTCGGTTCTCCAAAGCAGTAGCAGGCGTGGTCAACTCAGCGCTCAAACATTTCTCAAACCGTCTGATTCGATCATCGTCTGTCATCGCCATGTGAGGACAAAACCTCAGCAAGTCCATAAACTTGGCTTCATACTCGGTGATTCTCATCGTTCCTTGGCGCAGGCGCTCAAACTGGTTGATCTTATCATCTAGATACGTCTTTGGGAAGTATCTACTGACGAACTCTCACCGGAAAACCTCCCAACCGATCACCTCACCGGGTCGCTTCTACTCCTTGAAGGCCCACCAGTTGCCAGCACTGCCTTTTAGAAGGTAGAAAACATGCTTGACTTTGTCTACTTCAAGGATGTTGAGGATCCTGAAGGCCTTCTCTAGACCTGTCATCCACAGATCTGCATCCGCTGGGTCAGTCGTTCCAACATAATATGAAGCTCCAACTCGGCGAAGCCACTCAAAAGTCTTCCCAATACCTGAAGATTCACCATGGGGAGCCTGTACTCTTGGCAGAGGCACTGGCAATCTTTCCACCATGTGATTCATCGTAGCCATCAACTGCCCCATAAGGTGCTGACAGGCAGGGTTTTCGAGAATGGCTGGGTCAAGTTGGCAGACCTCAGGCACCCGATCTTCATGTGCCTGCACTCTTGCTCCATCAACTGATGTAGCATCACTTCTCTCGACAACATGTTCTTCATGGTTTCCAGACATCTTTAAGCTTTTTCTTCCGCTGAGGGCAGAAGATTATTGTAAGAAAATCTAGAAAACACATAAGAACAGACACAAACCTAATCCTAGATCCATATAGACTCAGCGAACCTAGAGCTCTAATACCAAACTAACTGTGACACCCCACCATCATACAGACAGTAAGGTAACATGTGAAAACGTGCGGAACCACATATTACTGATAACACGGGTTAATTAAAATTGATCGTGGAAAATAGATAAACAAAGAAACTATTACATCGAGATCCTGCAAAGAAACATGTTATATAAATATTACAAGCCTGATATATGTCCACAGCTTAGGGAAACCAGTTGTGCTGCCAGCACATGAGTTCATCACCTGTTCATACATAACGGGCCACATCAGGCCAACAATAGGATATACAAAGCTACATCAGGTAAACATCATAAAACATCGTCAAAACACCTCCGAGGACCTAAGAGTACAGGGATGACACTAGGACTCTACTACAAAACCACCAAACAGCAGCATGTCCATCTCTTTCCTTCTACTTCTCTTCTTCTTACTGCTCAGTCGCAACCTCACGACCGCCACCACGTATAGAGCGACCACCTAAAAAGGTTGTAAGCCAACGAGGTGAGACACACAGTCCCAACAAGAAACATAACTCCCCGCCAATACTATAAAACCTCAGAAGGCTAAAGCAGGTAAAATAGATAACTAATATAAGCAGATTATATGAGCAGCATACTAAACAAGACTAATATTACCATCAATCTTACCAAGATATCTGGGAGGCATATAACCTGATTTTCTTTATGGAACATGATTGAAAAGATAAGATTTATAAGATCTTACCACATAACATAAGGAATGTATAAGTAAATGTAAGGTATAGCAAGATCAACTAAACAAGCTAGGCCTCAACCAATGTTCCGTGTTTTGCCTTAAGCAATAAGTACTATTTGGCTGGATTACGTATTCTTATGCCCTGAGGAAGTGAGCCGTACCGCTCAAATCCAACCTTCAGTTGTGAAACCCAAGCTGGTGCCATAAAAGGTCAATGGAAGAGCCAGACTCCATGACCTCACCACCTCGTGGTCAGTGCATGAGTACAAAACAAGCAGGACCACAATCTCATGCTTAAGTGGCCTCAGCCACAGGGTCAGACTACCCTCTACCAAGCCCACCTTGGTAAAGGTATCGGTGATAATGAAATTGAGCCACATACATGATCACCGCGCTCTGAGCCATGAACACAATCATGCTCTCTTATCACACATCCTGAGCCATGGGCCTGTTCACCATGCTCTAACATATTGAGCCATGGGCCTGAAACCGTGCTATGGAGTCTACAACCAAAGTTGCACTCTAATCCTCCTAATGTCGTCTAGGAGAAACCACACATATTCAACAATATGTGCTTCCAGGTTAGCCCACAGGAAAACCTATTTCACCATCACCAGCTACTGACGATGATGGATCTATGGCCAGGGAAAACTATAGGATATGTTCCACTATAATTAATTAGTATATTTTAAGTGAATTGTTGAGGCAACCAAGTTGTAAAACATAAATGACATTGAATTACATTAATGTTGTCATTATCAAATTATCATGGGATTTCAATCCCTCATCACAGAAAACCACGGCCTCTCAAGGCATCATCATTTCACATCATCACCTAGGATAACAATCGCTCATCTCATCATCAAGAGGATAACATCTCACTGGGCACTCAGCCCTCATCAGGTCCTCAGACCTATCTCATCATACTGGTGATGCATGTTATCTCATCAACAAGAATTATAATCATTCAACGTTATTCAAACACATATACCTCATAGCTCTTACCTGGCTATGAATTCACCTGATACACCTGCATAGTTAGTAAGCACATCAAGAGAGATAACTTGAAATGACCAGGCATATATCTTACTGATTATTATGTCATTAGGATTGCAGATTTGCATGCCATGATTATAATCATATGAGGCATACAGTTGTATCATTTACATTATGGTTATCGAATCATAAGCATCAACTTATGCCATTTATCTTATAAACATAAACAAGTATCTTGTTATCTGATCTAACATTATCTTTAAGCATCAAGCATAACACTGGTTCACAACCCATCATCCATATAACATCAACAACATAGGTGCGATTACAAGACAACACATCACTATCTAGGGTTTCTAGGTTAAGCATAACCCTCACTAAAGGTACTAGCTACCCTTGCTAAAAGAGTGACGGGTAGCGCGCCCCTTACCACAGGTGGTGTCGGGTAGGGTAACAACCCTCACTAAAGGCTTGTCAGCCAAGGCACTTAGCCACACTATCGATCAACCCAAGAACAAGAGCACATCGAGCAACCAGATCTCTGGTGTGTCATTCAACTAGAGAGAAAAGATTGTGTCAAGCAACTCATGTCGTGCAACCATGGAAGCATGAGTGTATCATGAAGCTGGGTCTAAAGGACATATTCTGCACCCAAGCTAGATGTGTATCGGGCATCTACTGGATCGGCTAAGACCCTACCGGCTAGCTAGGGTTATGGTTGCATCGGGAAACCGTCTCACCACTACAACGGCCAAGATCGTGGTACCCAAGCCAACACTATAACACCCACCATGAACACATCACCAAACGATACAAGGGCACCACAAGGAAGCCTATCGTCTAACAAGATCAAGCACACCATAATGACCACCACTAAGGCAAGCACTAGGGTTTCACCACTCAACACATATCGGGCAGCAACCTACCAACCTGAGTCGCCCAAGGCACAAAACAAAGGAACCTACAGAGATAACAACTAAGCACCATATCGGCCAAGGGGACAACACCTACTAGGAGAAAGGGTCATCTCGGTCAAGGCATAACACCCAAGGTCACCAACAAGATCAAGATGGTCATATCGGGCATAAAGCCAACCAAACTCAACATGACCATATCGGGCAAAGCTAAACCCAATATGAGGGGTGTCGGGCAACATCACCACAAAGGTGTATCGTGCAAGGCACAAAGGTTCATCTCAGCTTGGTCATCACTAACCTCAAGATCACCATCATAAAACCCTAATAGATCAAGAGAGTTGTCTGACCTCTCAACAAACAAGAGAGAGGGGTTTTGCACAACCTCCATCACATATCTTTGGCAAAATGATAGATCATTTCAATATTGGCTAGGCTCCCAACCTCTACTAGGTCAACATCCAACCAAGGCTCACCTCTCTAATCCATGGTGAGAGAAGAGTGTTTCCCAAGAAACTAGAGTATAAACTCACCTCTCAACAACCAAGTGAGAAGAGTGTTGCCTATACCACTAGAGCTGAACTCACTTCTCAAGACCAAATGGAGAGAAAGGAGTTTTGCCCAAGAAACTCTATATGTATGGTTCGGCCACCAAGGTCAAGAACACACCAACTACATGAACATATATCCAGAAGATCAAATATACCAACTAGAGCAGGAAAACATATCTAACAAGAAGCATATCCAATAATATACATGACCGATCAAGGTGAAACATAACATGTAACAAAAAAGGAAGTAGTATAGCTAGGGTTAGGAATTATGTAACCCTCCTTAAGAACACTCCAAGCTCCTAGTACCAAGCTCCCAAGCTCAAGCACCACCTTCGGCCACCACAAGAAGAGAAACAAAACTTGTAACCACCATGGCCGAAGTGCAAGCAAGAAAGAGAAGAAGAAGAAGGTGCTAAGGAAAGAGGGGAGATGCACACCACAAGAAAAAGAACCAGGCACTCTAGGGCTCGGCCACCACTACAGGAAGAAGAAGACTCCAAGAAGAACGAGGAGGATCAACCACCAACTTGAAAAGGAGATGTGTCACCCACCAAGGAAGGAAAGGAAGAAACACCAACTAAAAGGGATCCTAAGCAAGAGAATGGATAGGTATATATAGATGAGGGTGAAGGATAAAACAAGGCAAGGTGTCACCCACCTAGGGACACTTGTCCATGGGCAATTCCACCTCCTTATCTCACCCCATACACATGTCCAAGGCAACTGCCACATGCAAGCATCATGAACCAATTGTCCACAAGGGTGGTGACACAAATGATGCCAAAGGTCAAGGATGGTCAAAGGCCGACACACCCCATGGGCGATACACTCTCTTGCCCAAAAAAGCCTCATGGCTGACACAACCATGTCTTACACAAGGTTCCCAAACACACCCTTGTCTGATACAAGGTCCATCAAGGAAAGGCAAGGCCCAAACAAGGCAAAACAAGGCCCAACAAGGCTCAACCAAGCCCAAGGCAACTCAAGCAATGAGCCCAACCCTTCCTCTCAACTCTAGAGGAAGCAAGGAGAGAGAGAAACACCTCTCAAGGTGACAAACTTTCTCATCAACCCTAGACTTGGGTTATTTGCAAGTGGCACCTCCAGCTCGTAACAAAGCACAAGGAACCTTAATTACCACTAGAGGTGATTAGCAAGCAACTAAACACACGGTTTAGGAAAAGAGAATAGGATAAGCCCAAAATGGAGGTCAGGGTCCTTACAGATATTGCATGACTAAAGGGCACCATGAAGGGTGACCCCAGGCACCAAGCTCGGGAATGAGAAGGTGGCCTTAAGTCAATGGAAAAAGAGAAACCCGAAAGGGGGTATGCCAGGGTTAGGGCAAAAGCGGTGGAGAATGTCACATTGAAAGTGTAAATTTGGCTTGTTAATTAACTTGACTGTGATATTTAGATTGTTAGCCATATTTGCAAAATTTTGGTTGTCCCCACATACTAGCATATTCGTTTATGCTGACAGACACTTTGTTTGTCGGTGTTTTAGGTACAAGATTGAAAAGGACAAACAGTAAAGTGGCATATGTGGAATTAAATAAGAATTAAAGTACAAAGGAGGATTAGTTAGAATAGACTTCGTATGTGAATAGAAGTAGATATCCAAGTTTTGAAAAAGGTATGCAAAATTTTTAATTTTTTTACAACCTATCAGTATAGTTTGGTAGGATTTGATAATTGTTATTGATTATTCGTCGAACCTTTGATCCAGAAAATTGGGATAATGGCTCTGAACTCTTGGTCTCCCTTAATTGGGGGTTACCAGGAGGCAGGGTCGTTACATTTCATCTCTTTGACTCCCAAGTCAACTGGGAACCTTGACCTTGGCCTTCATATAAATAGAGGGGTATAGGGGGCTCCCAAACATAACAATAAGATCTAACAATTGTTGTCCTCTTTGGTTTTGGTAACCAATAGAGCCCGAGCAAGTCCTACTCGTAAATGGGAGGGATAGCAAGGGAGAGACAATTGAGAGAGCAAGTCAGCACTAGCACACTGATGTTCGAAGGGACAACTCCTTTGTGTTGGCTATGGTAGTGCTACTTGGAGTTATTGGTGGTCCACATTGACTACTCTATAGGCTAGGAGGCCTTTTCCCCATTAGGAGGATGCAGTCAGCTGTCGTCCATGGTGATAAACCTGGAGGTTGTTGTTGATAGTTGCCCAAGTGTGACTTGAGAAAGAAGCACATTGCCGCAAGAGTTGTCGTTGGACTTTCTCTAAGACTAGGTACATCGCTTGCAACCCTCTTTGCTAGATACATCATTGTTGATGCAATCTGCTGGTTTGGAAATCAGACATTAATTTTTTTAATTTGCCTTATCTATTGTCCCAATTTCCCAATAATGGTACTAGAGTCATGTGATTTACAGTGTATATGGATTTAAATCGATGTGATCATATTTATTTTATTGCTAACAATGTGAATATTAAAATGATTAATGTGTGTATGTGATTAAATACCACATATGATCCCACAAATATAAATATATATATGATATGCTATATATACAATTTACACACGCAACCCTAAAATTGAGTGGAAACCATGTGGAACATCTAGAGAGACTTAGAATTGCACATACCGTCGAAGTTAGAATTGCACATACCATCTATCAAAGAGTTGCATGAGATGCAATTGGAAAAAGTTGCCTACCTAAATAGTCAAGTTGTTAGCGATCAGCTAAAGCTGACTCATGATTTGAATGAAATATGGATGTTGGCTCCCTAGAAGATTGTACACTACAATATTCTAAATTGGTAGTGAGGGCTATCAATTTGGAAAAAATAGTGGGAGCGATAATTAATTATAGGCCTAATTAATATCGTCAAACTTATTGAATGAAATCAAATCAAAAGTGTTTTGACTAAAGTTGTAAATTTCTTTTGTAGAAACAAATGGAAAAAAATTCATCATTGCAGTCAGTTCTTAAGAAGGAAAAACTAAATAGGAAAAACTTCCATGATTGGTTCTGGACTTTGAGAAGGGTTCTCAATGATGAGCATAAGCTCTATGCCCTGAATACACTAGTACCAGAGGAACCAGCTCCTGATGTGCCTAGGGATGAGATGGATGCTTATTGGAAGCATGCCAAAAATAGCTTAGACATTAAAAACCATATTCTAAGTTGTATGAACTATGAGTTACATAAACACAATGAAAACATGGAAATTCTCGAGATTCTAACACATCTTAAGAATCATGTAAAGAAACAAAGGTATAATGTCTCTAAACCGTTATTTGAGTGGAAACTAACAGAGGGAGACCGAGTGGAGTCCCATGTGCTAAATATGATTGGGCGTGTGGAACATCTAGAGAGACTACGATTTCCTTTAGGTCAAGAGTTGGCCACAGACATGATCCTACAATCATTGCCTGAATCATATAGCCAATTTATCGAGTGTTACTACTTGAGTAACTTAGACCAAACTACTATCAGAATTACTTGGCATGTTGATAAATGTCAAAGAAAGAATGAAGAAGGACAAAGAGGTTATGATGATCAATAGAGAGAGGTCCAAAGACTAAGACAAGGCCAATAAGAGTTCTAAGGCTAAGCTGAAGTCCAAGTCTTCTGCACTTAAAATGAGGAGAAGAGTAAGTGCAAAAGGAATTTGTCCTTTTCACTTAAAGAAACTAAGGAAGAAGAAGGAGATAGATATTTCCACTTCAGGGATCAAGAAGAAGTAAGCTAGACATGTGCGAAGCAAGGGTTGATGCCACTACAATTGGAATCTATCATTCATCCCAATGGGCATGTAACAAAAATAGTGAATTCTATCATGTACCTGCCATTTATGAAAACATTATGTATCTTGTATGGACAAGAATATTATGAATAAATTGATGTTTCATTTTAAAAGATGAGATCTTATAAGGAAATGCCCTATGTATCATATGATTTCTTTCAAATCATTTTGACGGTACATTGTTTAGTTTAAAGCATGTGCCCAAAAAGGAAATTGGAAGGTCAGCTAGATTTTATTGATAATAACACCATGACTAATAGGCCGCGATCACCTCTTTCTTATACATCATTATTTTTCAGGTGGAGTTCATTATGATATGTTAGCATGGTCTCTTATGAGGTCCTCAAACTCTTGGTTTAAATTATTACAACATCGATCATATCGAAGTTTCCTAATACTTTTACTAATCCAGTTACGTACTTCATTCATGCCCTTCTTTAACACTTCAAGATATTTATACTTATATTTCATTAAATACAATCTACCATTATCTATTGAATCATCAATAAATATAATGAGGTACTATTAACCACCTCTAGCATTTATTCTGAAAGGTCTATATACATCAATATGTATGAGCCCTAATAGAATAGTATCTCTCTCACTACATTTAGTGAAGATATTTTTCTCATATTTTTTGATAAATAAGGCTTCCTTATTTCTATTGATTCAATAACCAAAACAATCTAGATAGCCATCATTATGGATTCTAGAAATGCATTTCTCATTTTCGGCGCCCTAGATGACAATGTTATATGTATTCATTATTTGAGTAATCAAGTCATTCAGTCATACACACTTGTCTCTATGACAATCAAGTATAGATTATGATACATAGGGCATTTCCTTATAAGATCTCATCTTTTAAAATGAAACATCAATTTATTCATAATATTCTTGTCCATACAAGATACATAATGTTTTCATAAATGGCAGGTACATGATAGAATTCACTATTTTTGTTACATGCCCATTGGGATGAATGATAGATTCCAATTGTAGTGGCATCAACCCTTGCTTCGCACATGTCTAGCTTACTTCTTCTTGAGCCCTGAAGTGGAAATATCTATCTCCTTCTTCTTCCTTAGTTTCTTTAAGTGAAAAGGACAAATTCCTTTTGCACTTACTCTTCTCCTGATTTTAAGTGCAGAAGACTTGGACTTCAGCTTAGCCTTAGAACTCTTCTTGGCCTTGTCTTAGTCATTGGACCTCGCTCTATTGATCATCATAACCACTTTGTCCTTCTTCATTCTTTCTTTGACATTTATCAACATGCCAAGTAATTCTGATAGTAGTTTGGTCTAAGTTACTCAAGTAGTAACACTCGATAAATTGGCTATATGATTCAGGCAATGATTGTAGGATCATGTCTGTGGCCAACTCTTGACCTAAAGGAAATCGTAGTCTCTCTAGATGTTCAACATGCCCAATCATATTTAGCACATGGGACTCCACTAGGTCTCCGTCTGTTATTTTCCACTCAAATAACGGTTTAGAGACATTATACCTTTATTTTTTTACATGATTCTTAAGATGTGTTAGAATCTCGAGAATTTCCATGTTTTCATTGTGTTTATGTAACTCATAGTTCATACAACTTAGAATATGGTTCTTAATGTCTAAGCTATTTTTGGCATGCTTCCAATAAGCATCCATCTCATCCCTAGGCACATCAGGAGCTGGTTCCTCTGGTACTAGTGTATTCTGGGCATAGAGCTTATGCTCATCATTGAGAACCCTTCTCAAAGTCCAGAACCAATCATGGAAGTTTTTCCTATTTAGTTTTTCCTTCTTAAGAACTGACTGCAATGATGAATTTTTTTCCATTTGTTTCTACAAAAGAAATTTACAACTTTAGTCAAAACACTTTTGATTTGATTTCATTTAATAAGTTTGACGATATTAATTAGGCCTATAATTAATTATCGCTCCCACTATTTTTTCCAAATTGATAGCCCTCACTACCAATTTAGAATATTGTAGTGTACAATCTTCTAGGGAGCCAACATCCATATTTCATTCAAATCATGAGTCAGCTTTGGCTGATCGCTAACAACTTGACTATTTAGGTATGCAACTTTTTCCAATTGCATCTCATGCAACTCTTTGATAGATGGTATGTGCAATTCTAAGTTCATACCCTAAAATATATATATCATATATATATTTATATTTCCAATTACACACGCAACTTGACTATAATGTCTCTAAACCGTTATTTGAGTGGAAACTAACAGAGGGAGACCGAGTGGAGTCCCATGTGCTAAATATGATTGGGCATGTGGAACATCTAGAGAGACTACGATTTCCTTTAGGTCAAGAGTTGGCCACAGACATGATCCTACAATCATTGCCTGAATCATATAGCCAATTTATCGAGTGTTACTACTTGAGTAACTTAGACTAAACTACTGTCAGAATTACTTGGCATGTTGATAAATGTCAAAGAAAGAATGAAGAAGGACAAAGTGGTTATGATGATCAATAGAGCGAGGTCCAATGACTAATACAAGGCCAAGAAGAGTTCTAAGGCTAAGGTGAAGTCCAAGTCTTCTGCACTTAAAATGAGGAGAAGAGTAAGTCCAAAAGGAATTTGTCCTTTTCACTTAAAGAAACTAAGGAAGAAGAAGGAGATAGATATTTCCACTTCAGGGCTCAAGAAGAAGTAAGCTAGACATGTGCGAAGCAAGGGTTGATGCCACTACAATTGGAATCTATCATTCATCCCAATGGGCATGTAACAAAAATAGTGAATTCTATCATGTACCTGCCATTTATGAAAACATTATGTATCTTGTATGGACAAGAATATTATGAATAAATTGATGTTTCATTTTAAAAGATGAGATCTTATAAGGAAATGCCCTATGTATCATAATCTATACTTGATTGTCATAGAGACAAGTGTGTATGACTCAATGACTTGATTACTCAAATAATGAATACATATAGCATTGTCATCTAGGGCACCGAAAATGAGAAATGCATTTCTAGAATCCATAATGATGGTTATCTAGATTGTTTTGGTTATTGAATCAATAGAAACAAGGAAGCCTTATTTATCAAAAAATATGAGAAAAATATCTTCACTAAATGTAGTGAGAGAGATACTATTCTATTAGGGCTCATACATATTGATGTATATAGACCTTTCAGAATAAATGCTAGAGGTGGTTAATAGTACCTCATTATATTTATTGATGATTCAATAGATAATGGTAGATTGTATTTAATGAAATATATGTATAAATATCTTGAAGTGTTAAAGAAGAGCATGAATGAAGTACGTAACTGGATTAGTAAAAGTATTAGGAAACTTCGATATGATCGATGTTGTAATAATTTAAACCAAGAGTTTGAGGACCTCATAAGAGACCATGCTAACATATCATAATGAACTCCACCTAAAAAATAATGATGTATAAGAAAGAGGTGATCGCAGCCTATTCGTCATGGTGTTATTATCAATAAAATCTAGCTGACCTTCCAATTTCCTTTTTGGGCACATGCTTTAAACTAAACAATGTACCGTCAAAATGATTTGAAAGAAATCATATGATACATGGCATTAGAGGTGTCCTGATATATTTTTAATAAGGATTAGGATTTAAAGCTTGTGTAAGAAAATAATTTGTTGAAAAGATTTGTCCACAAATCACATAAATGTTATTTTGTTGAATATTGCTTTTATATTCCGATCTGACAACAAAATATTTGATGCCAGGATGGTTGTACTCCAGAAGGAATTTAATTCCATGGGAATTAGTGGGAGAAAAATAGAACTCGAAAAATTTGAGACGAAAAAGAAACATTGAACCTAAAGAGGTACAATATGAACAAGGAGAATCACAAATTGTTGTGGACTCTCAAGTTCCTTATATAACACCAATCCTCATAAATCTAGTAGAACACACTTTGAGTTTGAAAGTTTAGGATATCGTATAACTGAAGAAGGCGGTGGGTTGGTCATAAATGATAAGACGACAACCTACCTAGAAGCTATTGAGGGACCAGAGTTTGATAAATGGCTTGAGGCCATGAGATCCATAACGGAGTTCATGTAAACCAACAAGGTAAAACCTTGTTGAATCAACCTATAGGGGTTAGACCCATAGGGTGCATTCAGATCTTTGAGAAAAGATCAACATGGATGGTAGTTTACAAACCTATAAGATCATATTGGTTGTGAAGATTTCAAACAAGTTCAAGATGTTAAACATGATGAGATCATTACTACTATCCATGGTTAAGTTCATCGGGACCAGGCTTGCTATTGTAACTTATTACGACTAGGGATTTGGCATATGGATGTTAAAACTACATTCCATATTAGGAATAAATACGATGATGTGTGTGTGACACAACCTGAAGGTTTTATAAATCCATTGATGTAAATAATATCTATAAGCTACAAAGGTCAATTTGTGGATCAGAATAGGAATCTTCAATTTTACAAGATAGTCAAAGAGTTTGTCTTTAGTCAAAATGAAGATGAAATCTATGATTACAAAAGATTTAGTGGAAGCATATTTTTATTCCACATAATGATGGGGAATAACATACTTATACTAAAAATGTAAAACCTGGCAATTAAAGTACCTTCTCATGAAGGATTTAGGTGAAGCATCATAAATGATAGGAATCAAGAAAGCTTCTTGACATAGTGTAGAAAACATACATTGAAAAGATGCAAAAGGGGTTTAGTGTGAAAAAATCAATGAGAGAGAACTTGTCCATGTTCCATGGAGTTAGTCTCTCAGGAGCCCAATATCCCAGTTCTTGTGAAGAATAGGAAAACATGAATAAGATGTCATATGCATTCACATGCAATGTTATGTACTCATCTTGTTGCCTCATATGTATTGGACATGACACTATTAGTTAGATCCTAGTGAGAGTTACTGGATTACCATAAAGAGCATCCTTAAGTACTTGAGAAGCACTAAAAGGATTGGTTCCTTGGTTATGGTAATGAGGAAGAGTTGGAAGTAAAGGGTTATAACGATGTGAGCTTCTAAAAAGACAAAAAAAAATAATAATCACAATCTAAATTTGTGTTTGACCTTACTATTGAACTATAAGCTAGAAGAGTTCCGAGTAAGAGTCAGTTGATAAATCTATAATAGAAGATGAGTATCTTGGTGTTATCAGATCAACAGAAGATATTGCATGGATCTAAAAGTACATATAGATGAACTTATGGGAGGTTCCAACCATTGATAAAGTAGTAGAAATACTATGACAAAATGGAGCTAATTATTAGGCAAAGAATCTCAAATAGAATACTAAGGAAATTCCATCTCATATGAGAAGTCACACAGTGAGGAGATGTGAAACTGCGTAAAATACTGACTAGAAGTAAACATTGCTAGCCTGCTATAAAAGCACTTGTGCATTAGAAACATGATGGACATCTCGAACATAACTTCGAATAAAATTCATAAGTGATTGGCTCTCAGTGCATGTGAGAGTCTATTGGTATGTATACCCAGAGAGCCAATCATATGATGATTGTAATGGGGAAACATAGAGTTGCTTTTATAATCATAAAGGTAATTTCATTAAATTTTTTGTCCCAATCATGAGATGATGAAACAAACATATTAGATGTCTAAATAATGGTGTTACTCAATGACATATGTCTTTAGGTTGAGGACCTAAACAATGAGATCATATGTATGATAAGAGTATATACATTCTTGTTATGTCCCTAGTCATACATTACTATGGAAGAAAAATAGTCAATAGTAATACATAAGACTAGAGTGTGTTTTGATTGATGAAAGAGTCTCATTAGTCATGATATGTCATATCAAGTCAAGCACACAGGTACATGTCAGATAACATTGTATTGGACAGACACACCTTGAGAGTGATACATGGATACCATGGACTGGTAGTCAGAATCAACTCTCATAGTGATAGTGGTAATTGTGGTTCTTAGAGTTGAAGTCACTACACTCATCATATGTTGTTCAATGTATTTAGACACCATCCAATTTGACTTTGAATAACGGTTCCCATAGAGATGATGCTTAGGTGCATTGTGACACGTTGGGATTGGGTATGAGTGATGTAGATAGGATTTGTCCCTCCTACATGAGATTGATATCCAGGCCACTTGATAAGCAAGACTAAAGAATGTATGGCCATACTCATGGTATTCAATATGTGATATGTGAATGCACATGCATCTCATACAGTCTACTCTAGTTCAAGGAACATGGATTGAACGTTGAAGAGGATGATGATTCCATGCCTCAAGTTCAATCTGGGTATCATAGCCAAAGGAACTATACAATCACTGTAACATTGATCATAGATTATGCGTTGAAGTTGTTCTATAGCTTTGCAAATTACTTTGGAAGTAATGATTTGTTTCTAGATACCACTCATTGCTTGTCATGTCATAAATTGGTCATGGACATTTGTTGCCAATGTAATTTGGGACATACAGTCACACACATAGGATGCCCCTAGAATAGGAGTTTATTCATGAATGATGTTTAATTTGATTACTAAAGTGTTTAGGTATTCAATCTAAAAAACACTAGTTGAAAATTGATTGACTCGACTGTGAACTAACTGACTCAACTGTTATACCTATGGATTCAAGTGTCAGGTCAATTGGAAATGACATTGGCTGAACTGTGCTTATACCAGGGCATGAACCGACTAGTTCACTTAGTGAACCGATCGGTTCAATGTCTAAAATGACCGGTTCACTTTGTGAATTGCCTGGTTCAATGATCAATACAATTGGATCAAGGATTGATGTTGACTTCATGCTGTGCATTAATCATGCATTGAAAGACAATTTGTTTGTCAATAGGAAATGTTGTAAAACAACTAGTTAAAGTGTTGAACTGATCAGGTCACATGTGAACTGACAGGCTCAATAGTGAACCGATCGGTTCACCATTTGTAGCTTCCAGAAATTTCATGAAATTATGTCTCTTCGACTCCCATATTAGCTGGAACCCTAACCCTAGCCCTCCTATAAATATAGGGGTATTGGGGGCTTCCCATACACAATAATAAGCTTTGAAAATTGTTTTTTTTCTAGTTGTGGTAACCAAGACAGTCCGAGCAAGTCCTACCCATAGAAGGGAGGGACGGTAATGGAGAGACAATTAGGAGAGAAAGTCAGTGCTAGAATGCTGATTTTTGAAGGCACAACTCCTTCGTGTTGGTTTTGGTAGCACATAATGGTGTTCCTGATGGTCCATGTGGAATACTCTAGAGGCAAGGAGGCATTTTCCTCGCTAGGGGGACGCAGTCAATTATCATCGATGGTTATCAACCAAGAGGTTGCTTCCAATAGTTTTGCAAGTGTGACTTGAGAAAGAAGCACGCTGCAGCAAGAGTTGTCATTGGACTTGCTCCATGACTAGGTATATCTCTTACAACCCTCTTTCCTAGATACATTGTTCTTGACGCGAACTATTGGTTTGAGAATCAAGAATTCAAAATTTTATTTCTAATACCTTATATGTTGCCCCTATTTCCGAAAATTCGGTCATCAAGGTGGTCTACAACTGTTGAGGTCTTGGTATTTGTAGGTTTGCCAACACAGTAACTTCCAGGCCAGGGTTAAAATAGTGTTTGGGGAAAAGGTCCTTATGGTTTGGGGGCAGTGTGTCTATTGCAGAGAAGGGGTAGAGAGACTTGTCATTTCCGTTGTGTAAAGGTAGAAAAGCAGTCGTGGTTGATAGGGTTGTGGGGGTTTAGGGATGGGTCAAATATACTTTCAACAGGTAATTGAATCGAATATTGATTTTATGTTTTCTCTTTAATTTCTTTAACTTCAGGCATTATAACTCATAAGTTCGAAATCCTTTTGACCCAAAATTTAACCAAACTCTTAATTTTCATTAATCTAAATTTTACAAATACTACCTCCCATATTCATAATTATGAGGTTTCTAACAACTTTACTCTCTTAATTAATACAATTATAATTATTTAGTTGCATATGTGATTTGATGCCGATAGTCCATAATTCAGTTCAATTATTCAATTGTGGGTTCCAAGTGGGATGACTGCGTCAAAATTAGGGATAATTGTAGTTTGTTTCTCAAATTTCAAGAGGATGTAATGAAATGTGAATATGAATGGAAATTTAGCAAAGAAAAGGTTTCAAAGTTGACAGGATCATGTTTAATAGCCCAAAATTAAATTTCGTACCAAATTTGGTAGGTCACAATTTACACTTGGACATTTTTATGCCCAACTATGTTTTCTTGTGCCCAATTTTGGTCTTCTAGTGCCCAAATTTTTTCGATTGTACCAAGTACATATTTGGAATCCTTTTCCCACTTTTAATCAATTTACACCCATTTTTGGTCTTCTGGAACCCACTTTTGGTTATTTTGAGCAAATTTTTTATCACGTTGTTTCTAATATTTTGTTCAATACTTTATACCCAAATTTTGTCTTTTGGCACTCACATTTGGTCTTTTGACAACCATTTTTGGTCTTTCGACACCCCCATTTTTGTCACTTTACTTACGTTCAGTCATTTTGGACCCAATTGTGCTCACTTGTGCCCAATTTTGACCTTTCAATGCCTAATGTTTCCTAGAACATGTTTTGGAGACTTTTATCCTACTTTGATCAATTTGCACCAACTTTTATCTTTCAACACCCACTTTTGGTCACATTGCACCTAAAATTTTTTAAAACACTTTGCACCGACTATGCCCATTTGATGCCACTTTTGGTCTTTTGATACCCGATTAGGATCTTTTAACGCCCAATTTTGACCTTTTGGTGTCCATTTTTTTTCACTTTGTGCCATGTATTTGTTTTGGACACTTTGTGTTCATTTTTTTTATCAATTTGTACACAATCTTAGTCATTTTATACCCATTCTTGGTGACCCCATATTTGGTTACTACACATTCCTCTATTAATTATTTTCATTACTTCATCAATCCCCTCCCTCTTTCCACATTACTTCCATCCTCACTTCCCTCCTCTTTTCCCATTACTTCCTCCTAATTTATGTTTTCTCTCCCCTTACATCCCTCCTTTCCTACACTCCCCTTCTCAATAGAGCTAGTTCCCGGGACAAACTCAATTTCCTAGGCACCTTACATGATGGCTTCATCGAGTTGATTGAGTTGAAGAAGAAACTTCAAGAATTGTTGGACAAGGGCTTCATCCTACCCAACACATCCACATGGGGATCAACGATCCTCTTTTTAAAGAAGAAGGACAAATCACTCCAAATGTCCATAGACTACATAATGATATACCAGGCTACCAATAAGAACAAGTACCCTCTATCCCACATAGATGACATGTTTAACCAACTCAAAACTGCTCGAGTCTTCTCAAAGATTGGCCTGAGATCCAATTACCACTAGTCACGAGTTAAGAGTGAGGATATCCCAATGACCGTAATACAGACCCGCTATGTCCACTATGAGTGTTTGGTTATTCCTTTTAGGTTGTCTATGCTCTAAGTGTGTTCATGAACCTCATGATTATTCTGTTCCAGTCCTTCCTTAATACCTTTCTTATAGTGACATCTTGGTTTACTCTGATGACTTAGAACAACACCGTGAGAACCTAGCTAAGGTCCTTGATATCTTGAGAAAGCAAAATCAGTAGAAAACATCTCACTTGTGTATCTAGTTTGGTTAAGTAGTGGAAGAGACTGGATGACGTTTCTCGATAGATCTATAGCCTTTGGTAGATAGAATTCATGTTGCCAATATCCAGATCAAGACTAACATGTTGACTGAGCTTGTAGCATCCTAGTTAGCAAGCCCAGAGTTAGGAAAGATGAAGGGTTTGATGAAAAAGCCTCAAACACACCTCTCGGTGGGAGTGGATGGCTGAATCCAATATAAATAAGCCCATAGGTCTAAGTATAAAGTACACACAGGGTACCTGGAAAATGTTTACAGGCCTGTAGTGATACTTTTGGAGGTCAGGAATGAAGAGGGAGATAACAACATATGTGACTAGTTATCTCACATGCCAGATGGTGAAGGCTGAACACCAATGACCCAGTGGATTACTGCAATCAATTCATATTCCTGAATGGTAATGGGACCAGATACACCATGTATTTTTTGGTGTGTTCTACCAAGACAAAGAAAGGTCATGATGCAATATGGGTTGTGGTTGACTGCCTAACCAACTCAGCACACTTCCTTTCCTTAAAGATTACTTCCAAGGGGACAGACCTAGCTGAACTATATGTTAGAGAAATAGTTTGTGTCCATGGTGCTTTGAGTTTAATTATTTCTACTCATGACCCTAAGTTTAGCTCAAATTTATGGAAACAAGTACATGAAGAATTCAATACAAGGCTGAAATTCAACATAGCTTATCACCCTTAGACTGATGGACAAATAGAAAGGATGAGTCAGGCCTTAGAGGATCTGTTAAGAGAATGTGTGCTCGATTGGGGTGGATCATGGGAACAATACCCATGCTTAGCTGAGTTTGCCTATAATAATAGTTATCAAGCCAATATTTTGATGCCTTTGTATGAAGTTCCGCATGGGAGGTGGTGTCGATCATCGCTTCATTGGGATGATGTTAGTGAGAGGATCTTGTTGAGGTAATAAGAACTACAATTGTATGCTAAAAAAGTCAATTTGATCAAGAAGGGGCTAAAGAGAGCCCAGGATCAATAGAATTCATATGATCATGCAAAGAAGATAGATTTGCACTTTACTATAGGAGATCATGTGTTTGTGAAAATGCAACCCCTCCACGCTATAGCTAAGAACAAATGAAAATTAAGTCCCCGATACGTGGGTCCATTTGAGATTTTAAAACGTATTGGTGAGGCTGTTTATTGTCTTGTTATACAACCAAAATATCATATGATGCATGACATGTTCCATGTGTCCTATCTGAAACTCTATGTGAAAGATCTCACTCACATGCTGAATATTGAACCTATTGAACTCCAAGGGAGGATGAGATACCCTGAGTCACCCGTGAGGATATTGGATACGTAGGTGAAAGAACTCAGGAATAAAAAAATCAAGATGGTGAAGGTTCCTTAGCAGCGTCATGGAGAGAATGAAGCCACTGGGAGTTAAAGACGAACATGGAAAAGTCACATCCTGATTTTTTGTATAACTAGTCAAATTTTGAGGATAAAATTCTTATAAGAGGGAAATGATGTTATAACATGGTTTTTCACATGTATTTACATAATTGAAATGCAATTATCTGAATAATAAGAATATATTGGAAACTTTGTGTGCTTTGTTTTAAAAGTATGATTTTCTTTTGCAAATTTCCCTCCTCTATGAATTTTCTTTGTTCTTAATATTTACAATAAACTAATAATGAATACGGGGAAAAAGGAAGAAAGAAAATCCAATATTAACTAAAATGTAAAAGATAATGTATAATTAATAATGTACATTTGGAATTATGTGGAATTATCTCGAAAAATGTGTGGAATTCCACTAATGGTTTTTTTCCACATGGTTTCTGAGGAGAAAAGTAACTAAAAAAGAGATATGGGAAGTTGGAAAGAGAAAAGAATTAAATTGATGCCTTAAATACATGTAATAAGAAGGAGACTTGGAGATAAAGAAAAACCCATTGAAGTTAAGAATCTTAGTCTCAAATCTCGCCCACATTTAGATATGACTGCTAGAAACTTCCCTGTAAAATTTGGGACAAAAAGGATAAAGGGTGGGAGATATGCATTTTATTATATTTCCTAAGTGTAGAGGATTAGGGATTAAGAAATAAATGTAATGATTTAATCCAAGAAATCAGAGGCTCATCCTTGATATTTTGTGTGAGATGGTGCCCATTGGATCACAATCCAACACTTCACAGATTGTCCCCTCCCCATGATAGATCGGGAAAGGAACTCATGTACACATAAGGAAACAACAACTTGCATATCCCTCTCTGATCAACCTCAGCACAAACTAATCGCACCCTTGAGTTTGTATCAAGAATTGGAAGTGAAAACATGTTAAGTTCATGCAAGGTTATGACATGTGGACCAAATGAGGACCCTCATTGATAATCCCTTCTCAACTGGGATTCAAAAACCCTAGAACTCACCACAACACGTATAAATAGCCTCCCCCCGACTTTGCCAAGAACACAGGAGCTCAAATGGAAACGTGCTACCCTAGAAATCTCTCTCCCTCTCTCAATTCAATCTTTTCCAATGAGCTCCTCCACTGTAGTGCCATCCCATGCAAGGCCAAAAGGTAAAAAAGAGGGGCAAGCGTTGGGATGTTGGATCGGGGTCCATCGTGTACCAATGAGTTCATCTGACGATCGGGTCTTCATCTCGGCTTAGATAAGGGTTAGCAGATAGATCTAATCCTCTCTGCATGATCTGTGCTTCACTCAGTCATGACTAGTGATCCAACGGCCCAAGTTTTTACTTATTAAGGTAATTCTCTCCTCTCTAATACAAAAAATCTAGGAAATTGTTGAATCTTATGAAATGATAAAAAAATCCATATTTTTGCCAAAAAATACAAACAAGTAATGCCTTCTGATCAGAAAAACGGTGCAAATTTCAATAAAAATAGTTTCAAGACCTTGATCTGCTTTGAATTCTAAATGTGCTTACAACTTGTTAACTTTAATGTGTTAAATATGAAAAAACCCTAATTTCTAGGTTTTGATGATCTTAATATGTCTAATCGATCTTAATGTTCAAAGAATAATCTTTTTTTATAAAAGGGTATCTTGGATCTAAGTTGACATTAATAGTTCATAAATTGATGAATTAGGGTTTTCTTGAAGATAAGGTACATATGATAGTAAAATTAGGATTTCTTGAATTAAAAGGTTTTTAAAACATGGTGATTATGGTTTTAGTAAGCCAAAACCCTAATGAAACCCTAAGTTGACCCCAAATCCCTAACTTGTAACCCAAGTCAGTCTTAATGGTAAATTTTGGATAATTAGTATTACTCAGGTTTTATATGCTAATTCCAGGGTGGTTGCTTGCTTGTTCTCAACTTCTTATATCTTGGACTTTGGGTCACTTCTAAGAAAGGTATGTGGTTACACCTATGACTAATTAACTCTACCGACTTCCGTGATATCTCAGAGTTTTTCTTGAATTAATTTCATATAAATACATGCTTGTTTATTTGTTTCCTATAATCTATAAAGTCACTATGGTTATCACATTATATGAATGTAACTTGCTCGAACCTCATGCTACATATGGATGTATGGAAATTCAAGAAAGTTGTTGAGATAAGTATGATCAAGTCCCTCGACCCCTGGAGGGGAAGTTGATATGGCACCAAGCTCTAGGAGGGAAGGTGGCCTAAGTTCACTATGGGGATAAATCCTAGAGGGTATCCCAGAGGCTGAGTAGAGAAGGGTTGAGGAGTTATGATGAGAATGTAAACTTTGATTCTATAATAATAATTGGTTGCATATGTTATTACACTTAGATGGAAATATTTTGTTTCCTCCAAATACCAATAAAAATTGTTATTATGACAGTGTTTTTGTTTCACTGTGTTTTAGGTTAAACTTCTAGTAACCTTCAATCAATGATGAAAGATGGACATCCAGAGAAAAAGGCACCAAAAGAAAAGATTTAATGTAATTTTGGAAGATATAGATAGATGTTTTTATTTCCAGTTGCAAACAATAATTTTCCATGTATTATAACTCCTTATTAGAGAGTTTATCATTTATGTTATTCTAAACTCTTGTTTAATTTAGTGAAATTTTATAATTATTTATGGTTATTTGATAAAATTCAATCCTATAAATATGGTAATGGCCCTTGCCGTCTCAGCTCTTCTAAATAATGAATAATAGGGAGATGGAATCATTATAAATGGCATTAGAGGCATAACCCCTTCAATAGGTGAGACCCACATGGGCATGTGGCACGCCAGTGTTGAGCTATGCGGCCTAGGCTTGATAGATAGGGTTTTCCTTGGTGATGTAGCCACCCTTACATTGGTATTCTGTGATCGGGAGTTGGGTTCCCAAGGGCCATCATGGGTCTTCACTGAAATGGAGAAATATTGTGAGGTCATATAGTTGAGCCTTGATGAGGATGTCAAGAGTATAGGTGGGGGAGATTATAATGTTTCAGGATCTGAGGCCTCAGATAAAATGATCTTAAAAGGAATGAATCGACTACCCATTTCACCAAGGTGCACCTCCTTTTAAGGGAGTCCATCACTAAGAACTCCATAGTTAAATGTGCTTAACTTGGAGTAGAACTAGGATGGGTGACCGATCGGGAAGTTGATTCTGGCTTGCGCATGAGTGAGGACAAAAGCACATAATTAAGGCTAGTGGTAGTCTATGGGGCCAGTCATCATTCCTAAAACTATAGTAGAGCCTTGGGCAGTGGGCCCAAGCATTACAGTTCCCCAATTCACTCAGACACGTTCCATAGGGAACATGCTAACTAACATGGATCCAGCCATACTTAGTATGACCTTCGGTAGGAATCCAACTCTGTGAAGCCATCAGTTTAGGCAGCCTGCCAAGCCTTCAACTGATGTGTCTGTAGAGCCTTCAGAATGTGGACTCATTAGAGACATTGATACATGGTCACTCAAACCTTTAGTTTGTGATCACACCGCTAAGCCATAGGTAGGTGAGCCTGTGGTTTGTAGGCTGACTAATGTTATTTTTTGGAAAGTCTACAGCTAGTGATCCTTCGGCTGATGATGTGTGGTCGCATTGGGCCATTAGAAGATAGGTGCCCAAATGTACCATCGATAAGTGAGGCCGGTTGGGATCCAATAGTAATAAGTCTCTATAGTGTTGGTCTTGCGGATATCGATATAGGAGATCTCGACTTTCCCTTCAGTTGGTGGAGTTTCTAGCACCTTCAGAAGGTGGGATAGGTGCATCCATTGATTATGACAACTGATGAAAAGCCAATTGTAAGTGGACTCTTTGGACGAGGCCATCAATAGATGTGATGGGGCATTGTTTTATGGTTTTCCTCCACAAAGGAAGTAGTTAATGCATATTTAATGCTCAAATCACAAAAATAAAAAAAGGCAAGAAAAGTAAGGCAAGTATGTGCTATAAAAGAAAATTGGGGGCAAAATTAGGAGCAATACATCCAAAAATTGGATTTTATCAAGCACTCAACTTTGTAAACTTATTACAACATAAGTATAATAGTCTCTCAGCATAATGCATAATGTTTCTAAATAAGGAAGTTGGATCAGTAGTATTTATCCCACAACTGTCTAGCATCACATCAACCATGTCTATCAGAATAGGTTATTTCACATCATCAAAAATTTCTTCTTCAAAGGAGGCGTTGTTATCAACATCTACCAATCTCATATGAGGAATCTCTCCATGCCATTACCATTTTGTAAAGCCATATACAATCTCATTGCATATGACGTGACTTCTAATTTCATCAATAGTGTCGATTTTCAAGTTGTAACTGCATTTCCTACATGAAAAGTAGAACCTATATCCGAGTCATTTCCTACATTCCTTTGTAAATTTTATAAACTGATCAAGACCAGTAATAAACTCTGTAGTGTAGTGATTTGATATGGAAATTAATGATCAATCCATTCTATGATAATAGAGAAAATGAGTATTGAATCAAGTATTTAGAGATTAGGATTTATAGATCAGGGTTCATCATTTATGGTTTGGGGTTTATAGATTAGGTTTTATGGTTCAAGGTTTAAAATTTAAGATTTGGGGTTTATTATGAATGTATACCACCTATCCCATTCTTGAACACCTAAACTTGCTAGTAAGTTTATAATGTCTATTCAGTTTTCAAAAATATTTTGGAAGCATTTCCTTGTTGTTCTTCAAGTACTACTATGCGGATGGAAAATACCCACTCACATATTTACTTATAGAAGAAACATGAAAGTGCTAATGAAAAATCTTGAAAACTAAATATACTTTATATACATACAGTCTAAGTGAGATAAAGTGTTCAACAACTGTCCCAAACTAGGGACTACACATCTATATTAGTATTTACGATTTTGAATTTAGGTGAATACAAAAAATTCAAATATTTTTTAGCTATTTTAGGTAACACATATAAATTTAGTATAATTAATTCTTAGGTGAGATTATATACAAAAACATTCAAATTAGACAATGCACCAAATTATATAAGCAGATATACATGAATTCCAATATACAAGTATGACCTCTCTAATTTCTAAATTAAAACCCAAGTACAATTCATATAAATTTAGATGAATTCATATCAATGTATAAATTGTATCTAATTAATTGAAAATTTATACAAGACTACATTGCAAAACAATTATAATATAAATAACTCAACAGATAATTATAATTACATAATAAGGAGAAGAAGGAAAAGAAGGACCTTCATGTTAGGGGACGATGGCTCATAGAAGGAAGTACCAAGGGCAGAGGATGGTGGAAGGTAGTTGTAGTTGGCGGCTGCACTAGCTGTGACAACAATTACAGTTGGTGATAGGTGCGACTGGCGGCTGCAACAACAACAATGACTGAGGTGCTGAGGAGCGGCGACAGAGAGCAATGGCAGCGACAACGATGACAACACTTGTAGCAGTAACAACTATAGAGGAATGGAGGAGCAGTGGTAGTGGCAACAGAGAGTGCGACCTAATTTTAAGAGCACAAGCAAACCAAGGTATGAAATAGAGAATGGCAGAAAGAAATTTTTGTGGGTGATGTTAAGTGGAATTTAGTCATGGGTTGTTATGAAAAATCAATGACTAAGACTTTAGTCATTAGTTTTGATAAAAACTGATGCCATAGTTCAATCTCTATTTTCAGTTTTTCACCAACAAACTGACACCACATGTACTTATCTCTATTAGAAAACACCAACCTCACCAAGAACTGTGTCGTTGGTTGTCAAGAAAAACCAATGACATGGTTTAATCTTTCTCGTCGGTTATTTGGAGACATACTAACACCATATGCATCTATCCCTATTAAAAAACTCCATCCTCACTAAGACCTATATCTTCAGTTTCTAGCACAAACTGACTACATAACCCAATTTGGGAGGAATTATTTTTTGTAGGACACAAGGAAGAAACCCATTATTGTTGGTTCTTTTATAAAAATTGACACCGTAGGTTTTCAGGAGGTATAAATTCCATGGTGGGTGTGACCTACAACGTTAGTTTTTATGTAGTGTTAACCAACGAGAGATTATTTATTGAGGAAAAATTGATTTCACAAAAAGAGATTTACCATCGACTATTATGCAGCCAATGCAATAGGCCAATATCAAAAAATTTTGCTAAAAAATGAATTTACCTGGCTATCTATGACGTCAAATATGTGTAAAGGAACTTATGCTATAATCAAAGTGGTGCCCATGTTTTTCTTAGTCAGCAAGACTTGACTAGCAGTTACGTTTGTGCTTTACCAACCAACTCTATAGGCATGTAATGTCGATTTCCTGTAGAAATTGACCCTAAGAAAAGTGACACCAGAGGTCAAAAATGACTAGTGTATGTTGGTTCCTTTGAATTTTTCAACAGCAGTGTAAGACTCTCTACAACTAGTTGATGTGATTCTGATAATAGATTGTGATTGTTGGAGGTATTTAAATATTTTATCAACAAGATGGTATCTATTATCTAGATCTGATAGAGTATTATTTGTAAGATAAGGTAAACCTTCATACTATATTTCCAATTTTGTACCCACATATAGATGCAAAAAGTTTCCATGTATTGTTAAACACACACACACATATATACATTACCCACTATAATTTTTTCTTGTTCATGTAGATAATATTTGAATATCATCTATTATTTCTAGAAATGAAAGTTAATGCTTCTTAAATTCAAGGGAAGATATTATATTTTCTATATTTTCATCCTCATGAGGACTTGGAAATTGTCTATGAACACTCATTCACATATATGTGTGTGAAGAACTTATGTATTTCTTAGTCTATTTATTAGTGTACTTTCCCTCTACAGGAAAATATCTCTTTTTTAACTTTCATGGATTCAAATAACCTTATTCAAGGTTCATGTTATTTTAAGAAAAAAACTTAAAGAATTTATGATGTTTAAATGCTATGTTTGACCGATTACATGGAAATCATGAAAAAAAGGGTATCAAATAATGCCAATATTCTATGATGATGTATACAATGCACACAACATGGTACTTGACTTTAATTTATCTTATTCTGTTGATGGAGAACAAGACATACATGACATCAAAATCTTTAGGAGCTTAGCTCAATCTCTAGGGAGAAGTATCAACTTTTCTAACACAAATAAAAATAGTGAACACCTAGTTTTGTATATATAAGAATGTAATTTTCCTTAAGGTTTTAATATTTGGTGTCAATCTTCCATTCATGCAAGTTGCAAAATAAGGGAAATGGGTTTCTCTCCATTGTAAATCTATATATTCTTTGTGAATGAATGAATATGGTTGAACACTAATGTTATTGATATCTATAGAGAATCATTTTTAATATAATAGAAACTAATGATTCTTGTGGGTCATTCCATTAGTAGGTAGTATCTTGTTGAACTTCACACTAAAAGATTATGGGATTCGACATTGGAGTTTCAAAAGTCTTATATGTTAGAAGGCCACATGAGTCTATATAAGAAGGCAGTGGGCTTCTATATCAAAGGCCCATTTGCCATTAGTTTGATCCTTTTTTTAATTTGAAGGTCACAAATTTTCCAAAACATTTGTTAAGGGTTTCCCCTGAGTATTACCACTTCTCACCAAGCCCTTACTTGGAAAGCTCTTCATGTGGAGATTATTGCACTAAAAATTAACCAGCGATATCAATCCTTGATTTGTACCAAAACAAACATGCAATAATACCATCTACAAGAGGACATGTCTTATCGTAGATTGAATCCCAAGGGACAACCTTTTTAAGAATCCAACTAATTTGTATCCAACTTAAACTAAATTGATATATAGAACCAATATATGATTGGATTGAGTTAAACTAATTGCAAGAAAGTAAAATCTTTAAACAATTGGGTCTAGATTAATGATGGAAGAGACCGGGGTGGAATTGGGTTTCACTGCAACTACCCTATTCTCTGCTTTCATTGAAAACCAATTGTATGAGCATCTAATTGGATCTATGCATACTTCCCCTTATGGCATTAGAAACTCATATGAGTGGATATCACCATAATTTTTATGTCTTGATCCCTACAAATTTCGTAACTACTACTCCGGAAACTCCCCAGTAGAAGTTATCATTACTACATAAACCAAAGCTAATCAATATTCAAATCCGAACTGTTGAAATTCTTGCATCCTAAATAATATAACTAATCACATAGACTAGTGAGTGATCCACAAAATATGTGTTAAGAGACTAGAAATGAAGTAAATGAGTTCATACAAGACCTAGAATAAGAATGAAATTGTAAGAAACAAGTAGTGGGGCTAGTCCCCAAACCCCTATGGAAAGACTACTAGCTCCTAATAGTGATATTTTTACAACAAGCTGAAGTAGAGAGGGCAGTCTTAGAGATCATTGAAGGTAGGTAGGAATAGGTCTAGTTAATTGTGAAGGTCAATCAACCTAATGGGATGGAGGTCGACCGTTTTCAGTCGATGAAGGTGTATGGATAGCAGTTCGACCGAGAGGTCAATTGATTAAGAGGTTGATCATCCTTGACTTGCAGAGGTCGATATAAATAGAGATCGATCACCTAGAGTTTGATCACTACATTTGTTGATGAACTACTAGAGGTCAATTTCCTCATTGATGAGATGGTCAATTTCTCCTAGCAAGTAGGTAGATCGGTCACTTAAGAACCTCGATAAGTGGATAGAACTTGCTAGAGAGGTGGACCGCTCTCATCAATTGTAGTCCAAAAACTCATCCTCTCATGTAGAAACAAGTGAAACTTGACTAGTACGAGGTCTTAGAGACATCCTTTGTGGTTGTTTGATGGGTATTTGTAGTCCTTTGCACTTGGGTATCAATATGTAGATTTTTTCACATGGATGATCAAGATAATTGCTTGGTGGAGAAGGAACATGGGTGAGGTTGAAAGGTTAATGCACTACTACAGAAAATGCTTTTTACAACAGTTCCTTTTCTCAATTTACAACAGGTGTTAACCGTTGTATTAGATCGTGTGGTCTTATGGGGGGTGCTTTACACAACATGTGATCGCATGTTGTAATAGATGTATTTTATACAACAGTTGAAACAAGTTGTCTTTTAACGAATGGCATGTTGTAATATGGGTATTTTACACAACATGTGGTTCACCTATTGTAACATATATTATACAACAGTTGAACGACGTTGTCTTTCGCTAAACACACCCGTTGTAATAGGGGTATTTTTTACAACATGCGGTTCACCCATTGTAATATATATTATACAACAGTCGAAGCATGTTGTCTTTCACTAAACACACCCGTTGTAATAGGTAGGTCTATTACAACATGCAATGCACCTGTTGTAATATACGTGTTTATACAACGGTTGGAGTATGTTGTCTTTCCATACATTTAACCGTTGTAATAAGATTGTTTAGACAACATGGTGTGTGTCTGTTGTAATATACACAATTTATACAATAGGTTATGCATGTTGTAGTTCACTAGAAGCACCTGTTGTAATAGGTGTATTTTTTCCTGAAAACCTTGTTGTAATAGGTTTGGATAACACAACATGTGTTGTTTTTTGTAGAATCATACATTTTACAACATATTATTAACTGTTGTCTTTGATTAGAGTTTGACAGGTCATATATCAAACCAATTGTATTGATAAAATTAACCATATTATTAATAAATTATAATAAATATGCAATTATACTTTTTCATTTCACAAACAAACACATAGTTGAACAAAATTTCCATCAAACCTTAAAAGAAACACGTACTAAATTTAATTAATATTAAATCATCCATACAACGATTCAATAATACAAAGTACTGAGTATCCACTCTAGAATCAAACTGAAAACTAACTTAAAAAGTTTCACACATTGATCTATGGTAAAGAACAAATGTCTCCCCCACATGTCACATAATCTTATGTGTGCTCAAGAACACATGTCGCCCACTCGTTTCAGACCTCATCGATTTCCTCTTGGTTGAAGCAACGACCAATATACTTCGAATAATACTGCAATCATATGACAAATATATCAACATATTGTGATTTTTTCAATTTATTTAGAAATTTGAACAAACTAAAAGAATATAATGTTAAGTATCTTACACATTCAGGAATATTTCTATTTCTCGCATCAAAGATGTCTTTCATATACTTCAGCACATATACCCGCAATTTGTATTGTTCGGCTGCTTTGGATACTATACAAAATAAATATTAATTTGTTATCCAAATAATTGTGAGAACTTGTTAGGTAAACAGAATAAAAAATATTCAAATCTTTGTGCAAACAGAATCAAAAATGCTATTCCTGGAACATTTGCAAAGATTCAAACCCATGAAGAAGTCAAGCTTACAGCAATTCCAACAGCGACTGAAACATGGCAGGTACTGAGTTGCCAATATTTTTGATACAAGATTTATCATATAGAAAATATTCAAATCTGAAGTCAATTATCAGTTTACCAACAAAAAACATGACATAGGAGGATGAGGTATTTCCTCCTATTGGCGGCATGTGTATGCTATTAGTAGTGGATCTTGATTAATAAAACCACATTGGTTAGATATATTTAAGATTCTAGAGGTTTGTCTTACTCAATTAGATAGTGGTTATATGATTAATGTAATAGATTGATTATATGCTTTGAAATCTCATGTTAGTGTCTATTTCCAGATATCAACATTTAAAGAATAAAAAATGCCTAAAGTACAAAAAGTTGTCTAAACTGTACGGTCTCACATTTCTTGATATGACAGGTATGCTATTACCATGTCTCACATCCACTCAAGCATCAGGCAAACAGAAGAATATCCACAAAAAACTCTTCGTTATCCCAACAGCCAAAGGATCAAAGTAGCCAAAGAAGGGTCCAAAAGTGAGAAAGCCACCATATCTGCATATAAGCACTGCCAGCAGAAATAGGAAAGGGGACATAGCAAATCGCAGCAGCCTTGGATATTTCACAGCTACCCACACTCGCAACAACCTTTCTAGTTTTCACTTTCCATTTACTATGACATGCATAGTTCAGTCTTTGCATTCTCTTTCTGATTCTCTAGTAATCTTGTAGGATCTTGGAATCAATTGCATAGAGTTGATGCCATGCCAGGAATTTAACGAACTAGAGTATTTCAGCTCTGGTGGGAATAGGTAATCACTTTTTCTTACAAGCTGATCTAGTGCTTCTCTAGAGTATAGGTATATTCATATATAATACCTAGGTCATCAAAGGAATGAGTTATACAATAGTGGTTTCATTTTTTTTCTACCATCAGGGATCATAAGATATAGTGCATCTATCTATCAGTTTACCTTCCTAACATATACATATATATTGATATATGCTTGCATCAAGAACTGACACCATCATTTTGAGTACCTACTAAACTTATTCTCCTAACCTCTAGTTGTCAATATCCTAAAAGTCATCCAAGTTAGACGTAGTGTTGGTTTCAGGCTTTAATGGGAGTGCAATGAGCTCGTACTATAATTCCACAGAATTCCATAAAAAATTGCCTGATTGTTAGGGCTTCTATTTCATTGCAGAATGAATTTCTGGGGATACTCAACTGTCAGTTACTTCTCACCAATGATGAGGTAATTAGCTTCTGGAATGAAAATTTGTGGACGTGATGCACTAAATGAAGTTAAGCTTTTAGTCAGAGAGGCACACAAGCGAGGCATAGAGGTCTTGGCCACTCATGTTCATCAGTGTTCGATTGCTTATGAATTGTGTTAATTAATGGGTTGTACACATCTCACATCATCAAAGAACTTTTCCAGGTTATATTGGATGTTGTTTTCAATCATACTGTTGAAGGAAATGAAAAGGGTCCTATAATATCATTTAGGGGTATTGACAACAGTGTTTATTATATCCTTGCACCTACGGTATGTACATCTAGATGTTCTTAGGTAAAATGTTCTATTTACTGATGCAATGATGATAAGAAGCATGTTGGGCTTTCATTTTCATGACTTCCATTATTTAAATGCCCACCCTTAATTTCTGTTAAGCACATTCACTTGCAAAAAAAAGTTCTAAGATTCTGCTCTTACAGGGCGAGTTTTACAACTATTCAGATTGTGGAAACACCTTTAATTGTAGTCACCCTATTGTTCGACAATTCATAGTTGATTCTCTAAGGTAAATCCAAGTTCCGAAAAATATGTCATTTTTTGATCTACTTCTGCAAAAAGTCATGTTTGCCTTTGACAATTTATTTATGGACCAGAGTGTCTGTGACCTGTGTCATAATGAATTTTGTCATCCTCTCTCCCCTTCAGTTCTGAAGTTATGTCACTGCCATTGTTATGTACTGGCATACCTGTAGTTGATGGTATGTCCATTTTCATCTTGATGAAGGTACTGGGTTACAGAGTTGCATGTTGATGGCTTTCTCTTTGATCTTGCTTCCATCATGATGAGGGCATCCATGTAAACTTCTATGTCACTTGATGACACCCTTTTTCTTATGGATTTTCGCCTTATTCTCTTCCAAATCTCAAAGAGTGATGATGCTTTTCCCCTACCATCTTTTGTTGCAGTCTATGGGATGCAGCTAATGCATATGGAAATAAAGCAGATGCTGATATTACAACTACTGGGACTCCTCTTACTAATCCACCTCTGGTAGACATGATCAGTAATGATCCTATCCTGTGGAATGTTAAGGTGTTGCACAACCCATTTTAGCAGTAGAGAAGGATTCTTTATTTCACCTATAAAACATTTCTGAATCCAATTTTCTGATGTTTTTTAAACAGTTGATTGTTGAAGCCTGGGATGTCGGGGCCCTCTATCAAGTTGGAAAATTCCCCCATTGGGGTGTTTATTCTGAATGGAATGGGCAGGTTAATTGATATTAATGTTTATAAGGAATATCAAAGCTGAGAAGTATTTGAATTTGAATTTAGGAAGATTCTAGTTAATAGTGGCTAATGGAACAAATGGATGCCATACATGATCTCTTAGCCTATCTTTCAACTTGAATTTTGATGTCTTCTAGCTATGTAATGAACAAACTGAAATGTTTGCCCACCTCCCCTCCCACCACTTATTACTGTATCATTTTACCTCTCCCCCAGCCCACGATTTTGTATGCAACAGCCATTGGCTGCATCTCAGGCTCACATTTAGTATGTCTTAGAGAATAAAAAGATGGGTACATGTTGTATTAGATAAGAGAAACCCTACTCCTATATATAGGAGGACAGGGAAGTGTACGGACATAAGACTAACCCTAATGGGCCAAGACACTTGGGCCCATATAACAAAGACACTAATAACAATAATAAACAGACTCTCTAACAGTATGCAAGCAATTCCGTGAGAGTTCATAAGCATCTAGGTATCACAGACACTTCTAAGAAGTAGTTGTGTCCAAAATCTTTTTAACCTGAAAAAAAAACTTTGAGACACTTGGAACATGGTCACTGTATTCCTAGGAGGCTAGGGCACAGCCAGGATATGCCTGGAACACATCCTGGTCTATCTACGCCATAGTTGCTTTTGAGGTGCTGCTCCTTTCTTTTGAGGTACCGTATAACAAAAGGTGATGGTCCTACTTCAGCAGCAACTGGTATTAGTTCTACTATGGTGTTTGCTTGCAAGATAATTTTAATTACTTAGTAGTCGGTCCAAACATGGTTGGGATTGAGGCTTAGATGATGATGATGCATTTTTTCTTCTATTGTTGACATACTCTAAACATGGAATTCTGTAGGTCGTATCACATGTTTTTTCCTCAAGAATTTGGATTTTTCTATCCATAAATGTCATACCTTTTGTAAACTTTGTATTTACTGAAGCATATTGTCTTGCATTATTAAAAAGTAACACAATGGAGGAATACTACAACCCATGTCGAGTCTTATTCTTTATATTATCATCATCAAACATATCTTACTAGTTACTATATAATTCTGAACATTGAATACCTTTTCAAGACTAGTACTCTTTTCTCTTTCAAATATCATCATCAAGCATCAAGATATGATATATATGCATGTATGCTTTGAGTTCTTTTTATATTCGTATTCCATCTCATTTTAGAGTCATATCCATAGTTATGTAGGCATTTGTCTCGGCGCTGGGCAAAAACTTGGTGCCCATGCCCTTAGGTGATCTCAGTGGGGGTTTTAGGCCTGATTTAAGCCACTTAGAGGTTAAATTAGCATGAATTACGTATGGATTTAATAAAGTCAGATCAACCTGAGTCATTTTAGGCCTGAAATAGGTCTGATTTAGGCTAAATCAGATCTGATTTGACCTAAATCAGACATTTAACCCATAAAATGGTCCAGGTTGATCTGATTTAGCCAAATTAATACCTAATTCATGCCAATTTGGCTTCTAATTTGCTTGAATTGAGCCTAAAACGCCATAGGTTCCCACTCATGTCACCTAAAATTAAGGGAAGTTGAGAGTGATACGTCATATGATCACGCTATGCCATATAAGGTCTGATTCAAGCAAAATTAGGGCAAGTTAGGTCATATTTAGGCCAAATCTGGTCTAACATAGAGCAAGTCAAGTCAAATTACTCCAGTTGAGTCTAATTTAGGTAATGTTAGGTGTATTTTAGGCCAAACTATGATTCATTAAGCGTATATAAACCAAAATGAGTGAGAGTGTGTGTGTGTGTGTGTCATGTCCTCTCACAGGCCTAAACAAACTGGGTACAAGACAACTAGAATTATAAAGAAGAGCGACATGCTTACTGCTATTAAATACAAATTCGATTGAAAGTAAATGACCTAAAATAGGTGGAGGAGTGCTATAGTAAACTACCTTCACATAATTTTTTAAATGCTACTTAGCTAAACCATCAACTAGCTTATTAGACTTTCTGCTGATGTGAGAGCTCTCAACCTCCCACTGTCAGTCTATAGCTTCTACGGTCTTTGCTTTTCAACTTGCCAGTAAAGAAAAATTCAATGTTGCATGAAAGTAACTCCTTTGCCACAATAAAATCTCTCAATTATCACCTTTCTCTCTTTTGCAATTTTAATCACTAAGAGTAACCCTTATCTCTGCTTTGGTGACACTGGTAGCCATGATCCTATCCCCAATATCAAGTATCTAATCCCATTAGCGTCTCTTCCCACAACAACAATGGCCTCCTGGTTCTAGTTTACTGATGCATCAACATTGATCTTCAACCAATCACTTGCAGGAGCCCTCCATTCAACTGCATCATAAGTTATTGGTATGCTGCCATTAGTTTTCTATACCCATACTTTCTCTACTTGGCCCGCTTACTTCTTTGTGAACTTTACCTGGTTTTCCTTTGTGGAGCTGTTTTGTTAAAATACAAACTTGTTTCCACTTGGCTCACTTTCTTCTTTATGAGTTGCACCTCTTATTTTTCGTATATATGTTGTGAATGGAATTGGGTCAAAGTGATACATGGCTAGAGCGGGTTCTCCTTTATTATATAGACTGAGAACATTTACATACTAGACCCAACATGAAAAGGAAATAGTAAAGAGATACATAAATAAAGAAACTATTTTCTAACACCCCTCAAGCTAGAGCATACACATCATGCATGCCCAACTTGGAATTCATCCCCCTTACTCTAAACAGGGTTGCTAAAGAAAGGAGTAGACTCATGAAAGGTAACGTCAGCCGACTCAAAAATTGTTTGGTTCCTAAAGAACCAAATATGATAAATTAGTATATCTTCTTGGCATGTAGGTACCTCAGGAACTGACCAACAAGCTTCCCTCCATATATTTTTTGCGATATTGCAGGTCCAGTGGATGTGTGAGATGTCTTCTATGTCCTGGTTGCATAGGTAGCATTTTGACGCAAGGTATTTGCCTCTTTTCTTAAGCATGCATTCAGTGACTTGTTTCCCATGCAGCATTTTCCACCCATGGATCATGAATCATTGAGGAGACTTTATATTCCATAATCAAAGAGCCTAGCCATCCTTCGGATAAGGGGAATGACAGATGTTCCATGCTCCTTTAAGAGTGAATTTCTGTAGCCCATCAAAATAGCAAACATCTTATTTACCATTCAGTTGTATTTGAGAGCAGACATTTCTGAGAAGATCAGTACCCCTGCTAGAAGGAAGAGCCCACACATTATCCTTGATAATCCTACTGAGTCGCTGACTATCATCTAGCCCATTACAATACTTCAGGCTAGTGCCAATATTAACAGAAATCATATATTACAGAAATCCAACTGAACTACTTGATTATAGGTAAGACTCTGCGATGATTTTTGCTAGAGTATTGAGCCATGACATGAGTATTAACCCCTCCCATTTCTGTCATATAGGGAACATATCAATTTGTTTCATCTACTACTAATTAATTCACACATCATTCCTCTGACAATTAGATATGCAGATGTGTCTATTTGAACTAAGTTCATATCATTTTGACCAAGTTGAGGGAGTATACACAAGTGGTAATCAGTAGTATAGAAATGAAGACTTCTTGTTATGAGATCATAATATTTTTTTATCCTGACTAACACCAAATAGGTGTTATTTTCAGAAGATATACAATTGTAAAATGTGACTTATAGTTATCTTTTTTTGTGGGAAAGTGTTGTATTAGGATTTATTTTCAGTCATACAAAAATTATCCATCTGAAGTACATTCCAGAGTTTATTTCATAAAGTGACTCCAATGTATGTTTTGATAACAGTATGTACTGGTTTTGTTGATAACATATTTTTAATCTCAACATAGTTATACAATGTATGAAGTACCTCTTTCAATATATTGATATTAAGATTTTTTTGTGTTGTTCTTGAACAATAAAAATTAGAGACAAAAGGTGAATTTATCCTCAACATATGATGCTAGGTGAAAAAATAACATAGAAATCATACAAACACATTGATCACTAATTTGGTTAATTACATATGTATCAAAATTAATTTCTACTATAAAATTATGAACCAGATGAACATACTTACAGAAGTATATAAATGACCAAAGAACACTAGAAATGCATCCTTTAAAAGAAAATAAATATGGCATAAACATTTAGATATATCATGTAAATAATAAATGATAAAATTATGGAATATGACATAAACATTTAGATATATCATGTAAATAACAAATGATAAAATTATTATATACCACTATGTGACAATAAGTACATACTCTCATATATGTCCATAACAGCTGTAATAAATCAAATGCTTTCAAAACATCACATTTATGTCTTTGAAAGTAAAATGTCCCATTGAAAAAAGTTATTGTAGCAACAAATATAAATTCCAAGGTATATTTTGTCAAAGTCATATACAAACCAAATATGTGAATATTCTTAGTTATCAATGTAAACTTTATATAAAAATAGTACAACGACGCAATATTAGTGCAATCAGTTCAATCAATGTGTTTAATTTATGTATTAAGATCAGTCGGATGCACTACCACACTTTTGGACCCAAGTGTAGGAATAATCCTGCATCAATAGGGCTTTGGACAGTAATGTATTAACACACGTTACCGCATTTAAGCTGAATTTGTTGTTATTAATTTGTGATTGCCATAACTACTGCTTGGAATCTGGAAATTTCTTGTCTTTGAAGATATTATGACCTATACATTACTGAAATCAACTGCGATCACTTGATTATCTGTTATATATATCACTGACTCGTATATCCTATATTACAGAAATCCAATTGAACTTACAAACTGTGTAGTCATATTATAGTGTGGAATTTTGGTTTGAATTTTGAAATGCAACAAGAATGTGCATCACCATCTTTTATGTGAGTATTAGTTTTGGTTCATGTACTATCTAAGTTTGGGGAAGATGGGCAATGGGGAATTATTACCTTAAAAGCCAAAATTCAATAATACCCCTAATTATTTAAAAATTGTGACCAATCACTTAATTGGTAACCATATGATATAATAAATCTTGGAACTTACAAACAAGTTCCTGAAGTTACATCTAGGTCTTAAAGCTGAAATTATATCATATACAATATGGTTTTTGAAATTTTGATTTCTCTGTTGTGCACTTAGACACCATTTTGGATTCTCCAGGCTGAAGGGTGTCTGCACATGGGAGTGAGTCGTAGGAAAAAGAGCACTTGGGTGACATGCCTTAGTTCGAGATGAAAAGGTATAGAAATTAACAATTGCCCTTGGATGCCCTTGATGATATTGACCCAAAGAAAATCTAATCGATATATGTAAAAATAAGAGCATTTGTAAAAATAACACCATATCAAATCAAGTAGCAGAATATGAAGAAACTAGAACAACACTTCTATTGGTGAATCAGAAAGCAGTATTTTTCTGGATTAAAATGGTAAATTACCTTGATAATTTCCCATTTCAAATTCTTCCTATATTGCACATCTCTCTTTTGATAAACTTTATGAGTCCTATTCAAATTCATATCAAGAATTCTATGCATTAGTAACTATATATGGAACTTTCAATACATGTATTATGTAATTGAAATTGTTTTATGAATTACTTACAACTCCATGAGTTTTTCCACGTTCCCACGTAATTTTCCTCGTAACGGATCAAGATAGTGGCACTTACCCCACATAGGGTCGAAGACGCAAAGTATCCAATGTCCCCTACGCATACATGAGTATTACATTTTAAGATTAATGTATTTTTAAGTAACATTTAAAGTAAACAAATAACAGACAACTGACAAAACGTATGCGTACCACACATTATAAGGTATAAAGAACAATTCTAATCTTTGTTTCTTCCCTCTAATGAACTGATCTGCTATGTACTGTGCCCGAGTCTCCACTTTATCATTGTATAGCGGATCTATAAAATGTGGACATATAAATCCAAATATATTAAATATATTTCCCGAGGTCACTTTGTTGAACAAATGCCTACAAAAAAACACATATTTAGTCTTTGTACTTGTATAGAAACACATAATTAGTGTTTGTACTTGTATAGAAACACATATTACTCGTATAGAAACTTACTTTATGTACACTGATATGTGCGAGGCTTCTAGTTGGTCTTTATCATGGCATATTTTAACCAATTCCAGTGTGATAATTAGCTCATGTGTGTAACCTACTACATCTTCAGACACTTGAAGAGAGATGTTATGATTCTCATCATCTTCCACATACACCATCAACAGTTTTAGCTTCGTTGGAGGCTTTTTGCATGTTGGCTTGATAGGACTTGAGACTTCATCACAATTTTATCTAGTTTTTGAATTTCCTATTTGTGTGCTTATTGATTCCCTCACTTTTCTTTGAGACAATGAGTCTTGGGATTCCTTGCATATGATTATAAAAATAAAAAATATAGTTTATTAATTTACATGATTCATTTCAATAAATTAATAAAAACACTGTCAAGTTATCGCATATACCTTCATATTTATTTTGATCAATTCTACAGGCCAAGGAAGGTAGGTGCCTCTGCCTTGACAAACTTGATAAACTTAAGTCATATCTAAAGGCATTGGAAGACTTTCTTCAGGCATCAACGGGGTATCAATTATCACTTTTTTGTGTTTTGGATCCAATGCCACATTGTGAAGGATAATTGGCTCATTTGTATGAGATATATACACCCTTCCATCATCTACTGAATGTAATGGATTATCCAACATCAAAATGCACTTGTGATAGCCCTACAAAAATCAAATATAGATATTGTCAACATGAGAAATCACTATCTCTAACATTTACTACATAACAGACTTGTTGATTACCTCAGGTAGATGTGAGAATTGTGCAAGTGGACAATTAGATTTGGAAGTAGGGTATTGGTCTGTATCCCCAACATTATTGAGATCCTTGCTCGTATTCTTCCCTTCAAGATACTTGATCTTCATGGCCAAAGCTTTAATGGTCTGTTACATTTGTAACAGCATATGGGATGGTTGATCATCTGTTCGAGCCACACTTTGACAATATTTTGTAATTGTTATTTCTGGTCCGGTTGCTCTCGCATGTCCTGGGTGATCCTTTTTTCCCAATGCCATTGTTAACACATCATTACATCCCTTCTCACTAATGAGTCCCTCAGAAACTTCTTGAGATAGAGCATCCTTGCAAAATATAAAACATGCATACGTAAAAATAATAAAAACTATATATTGTGATGAAAAATCAATGAGATAAAAAATTAAACTTACAATCTTGTACACCACTTCCTTGACCTTGTCACTAGTAACAATACTAGTTTTGTCCATTCTAGCTCTTTTCCATAATTCTACTCTAGAAATCTTTGAAATAACTGGATCTAAACTATTCTCACTGATCTGTTTATAATATGATAAAACCATAATACTTTTATACCTCTATATGAAATTTCAAAAATTTCTTTAAAACGAATCAAATCTTACAATTTCTTTCTCTAAGTCAACATATCCCTTACGAGAAATTCTAGGCCGATACTCATTCTTTGATGATAATTCTCTTCCAGCCTTACTTCTTCTCTGGTTATTTTTACGAACAATAAATATGAAAATATATTTAAATGTCTTACAAGCAAAACAACAAAAGTACACTAGTTTATATTATCACCTTAAATTCTTCGGTCAATCGACTCATGACAAAATCCTCCCATTGATCTGCAGATATAAAATCATATTCTTTTGGTGGGTGTTTGCATATGTTTCCATCTTCGTCCCTCATGAATTTTCTTGATAACCGAGATTTGAATTCCCTCCTTCTATCATTGGCTCTTTGTAATACCCACTGCTTTCTGACAGATCCATTCGAAAAAATACCCTACAAATAACAAAATCACATACACATAAATATAATATAATATTTTTATACAAAAAAATATTAATGTCTACATACTCACCTCAATCTCTTCCAAAATAAGGTCCTTGAGACCTTCTCCCACATCACTCCAAGTATCGATGTTGATTGGAACTCGCTCTCGGGATGCGACTCCAATATAGCTGCTGAAAATGTTTCGGGTTTTCCCAATTGGTTGTCCTTCTGAATTCCATTCCAATTGATTTTTTTGTCCTTTACGTCTCTTTCTCGAAACTTTAGGCATTGTGGTACGGCCCCTACTAATCATTGTGGTCATTGAGTCGTCTTCATTGGAAGACATCTACAACAAAATTTGGTACAACAAAATATTAGCAAACTGCATATAAAACAACATAATAAAATCTTACAAAATTTAAGACATATTTACATTCATTATAGAAAGATATTAGTACACATCAAGAAAATGCTAATACTTACTCTCACTTATGCGTACATTGTTTTTTATTTTTATGCACACTGACATCATCAACAAATGTCCCGTCATTATGATCTTCTCAAGCACATATCTCTTCTTCTTCAACAACAAGATCATCATTTACAGGCATAGATGGAATGATTGAAGACAAAGAAGTTTCTTCTTCTAAAACAATGTCATCGTCATCATCATCTCCTTCATGGGGCCTTCTTCTGTGAGATAAGACTACAAACCAGCCCTTGTTAGCTGTGTCTATCACATAGAAAACTTGTTTTGCCTGTAATGCCATTATAAATGGATCGTGTTTACATCCCTCCCTATCTAGGTTCACTAAGATCAATCCATCTTCTGTGCGTACACCCTTATCATTTTCAGCCCACTTGCAACAAAAAATAGGAATCTGAAACGTGAAATAGTCCAACTCATATATATCTTGGATCACACCATAATAGGACATGTCACACCAGACTGGATTTTTATCTTTAGCACTAGCAATGTGCAAAGCTTCAGATACCAAAGACACCCCACTGTTTTGCATCGTGCTTTTATCATCTTGACATTTTGTATAGAAAGTGTATCCATTTATAAAATAACTAGCAAATGACAACACGGTTGATTTAGGCCCCACAGATAACCATTTCAAGATCTTTGAAATAGAATTTGGTGAATGATCAATCTGTTCACTAATACGATTCTTTAACCATTCGGCGAAACAATGGATGTGTAAGTTCATTATATCCTTCTCATTCTTATATCGGTAACGAGTTTGTAAATAATCAATTTGTTCTTTAACATATCGTTCAACCTCGGTTGTATTACGAAGGACATACACATGCGCTGTGTGTAATTCATCAGTTGAAAGTCGTACAAACTTGCATCCTGTACTGCCTTGTCCATCAATTTTTCTGACATGCCGTGATTTAGGAAGACCAATGGCTTCAACATTGGATAAATGTTGGACACAAAATTCAATATCCTCTTCTACTATGTAGCTTTCCACCATACAACCCTCGGGTCGATATCTATTCTTCACATACCCCTTTAATAGCTTCATATATCGCTCGAACAGATACATCCAACGTAAAAATATCAGACCACATAGTTTGACCTCTCTAACCAAGTGCACAATCAAATGAACCATTACATCAAAGAATGAAGGAGGGAAGTACATCTCAAGCTGACACAAAGTGATGATGATATGATTTTGCAATGAGTCCAATGTCTCGGGGTCAATGACTTTTGAGCATAAAGCATTGAAGAACATACAAAGTTTAGTGATTGTATTTCTAACATGCTTAGGAAAAATGGAACGGATAGCCAACGGAAAAAACTATTGCATTAAGATGTGGCAATCATGTGATTTCAAGCCCAACATTTTCAAATCTTTCATATCCACAAATCTACTCATGTTTGAAGAATATCCCTCTGGAACCTTAACTCCTTTTAGGAACCCGCAAAATACAGCTTTCTCAGACTTTGAAAGTGTGTAACATGCTGGGGGCAAGTAGGTCCGAATTCCCCTCATTTGTGGATCCAATCTATCTCGAATACCCATGTCAACCATGTCCAATCTTGCCTTGAGGCCATCTTTTGTCTTCCATGAGATATTAAGTAATGTTCCAATCAGACTATCACATATGTTCTTCTCTATGTGCATCACATCTAAATAATGCCTCACATATAAAGACTTCCAATAAAGAAGATCAAAGAATATAGACCTCTTCTTGTAGAGACCTTTGATAATTGGAGATTTATTCTTTTTTCCGAATTTTACTTTCAATTGTTTCACCTTAGTGAAGATTTCTTGACCAGTTAATGGTTGTGGAGCTCTTCGTAGTTCTACTTTTTCGTTAAAAGCTTTCTTCACTCTACGATAATGATGATCCTTAGGCAAGAACCTGCGATGGCTGAGATAAACAGTTTTCTTCCCATGTTTCAGTTGGCAGAAAGAGGTCTCATCTTCACAGATAGAGAAACCAAGATGTCCTTTGATATTGTACCCAGATAGATTTCCATATGCCGGGTAATCATTTATCATACAAAATAGCATCGTCCTCATATTAAAATTCTCTTTGTGGTATGCATCATACAACTCAACACCCTTGTCCCACAGAATCTTTAAATCTTCAACAAGTGGAGCCAAGTAAACGTCAATATCATTTCCAGGCTGCTTTGGTCCTGAAATCAGCAAAGTCAAAAGCATATACTTGCGTTTCATGCATACATATGGATCAAGATTATATATAACCAAAATTACAGGCCATGTACTATGACTTCCGGAATTATGGGGATTCATTCCATCTGCAGAAAGTGCCAGTCTTAAGTTTCTAGGATTACCACCAAATTTTGGAAATATATTATCGATTGTCATCCATTGTGGAGAATCTGCAGGGTGTCTAAGAAAACCATCTCTTTTTCTATCCTCATCATGCCAAACCAACTTCGTTGCATCATCATCATTATTGAACAAGTGCCTAATTCTTGGTATTATTGGTAAATACCACAACACCTTACTAGGGCTTCCATCCTTCTTGTATCGTGGTTCTGTACAGACTGGACAACTGTCCTTCAAAGCATGATCATTTCGATACAAAATGCAATCATTGGAGCATGAATGTATCTTTTCATAATCAAGGCTCATGGATGAAAGCACTTTCTTTGCCTCGTAAGTGCGATGAGGAAGCACATTATCCTCGGGAAGCATATCTTTCCAGAGATGTAGCAAGGTCGTAAAACTTTTATCAGACCAACCATTGCTCGCCTTCAGGTGATATAACTTCAAAACAGCAGATAATTTGGTGAACTTGACACAGCCATTGTATAATGGTGTTTCAGAGTCAGTCATTAACCTTTCAAACATTTTAGGTCAGTCTCGTATCTTTTCTTCTACATTGTAAGCCATGTCCTGCAATGTGTCTCCTTCGCCTCCCTCAAATTGTTCACTCTGATCCACAATATGAAAATCTTCCCTCTCGCCATGATGTATCCATCGCGTGTAAGTCATATCAATGCCGTCTCGAAATAAGTGATGACACAATGCATCTTTGTTAATCCGCTTACCGAAATCACACTTTGTGCAAGGACAAAGAAGTCTAGTATCATTTCCTGCATGTTCAATTGCACACCTTACAAATTCATCCACTCCTTTTTCATACTCTTCAGATAAGCGATTTGAAGACATCCACTTTTGATCCATTGTTGCACAACGATAAAAGGGGTGAGTACAAATATGTGGATAGTTCTTGTAGGGAAGGCATAGTTGCAAGCAAGACGCATGGACTGATATTCAGATCTGTGTTATGGCGCATGGGGAAAAATTTCAAGAAGGCATAGTTGATATTCTGGTTCTTAACCTTGTGCTATTTCAAGTTTCTAATCATCCCCTTAAGTTTTTAGTCTTCCCTTCAAATTATTACTTTCCGACCAAATTTTCAAGTTCTATAATGATAACATTCAATATATCAATTTGCATTCCAATTTTGGGTTCCTTGCTTGCTCATTGTCACTGAATAAATGTTCTTGGGAGATGATGTGTTTTTGACTTGAAGATCTATTCTCCTTGGTGATTTTTGTTGTATCACACCATAGTTCAAATACGACATGACACATACTTGTATAGTTTTTCTTGTTACTACCCTTTTCTTCATTACTCAATTTGGGTAATTAAATGCATTGTATTACTCACTGTTTTCCAAAAAATGAAAAAATAGCCCCAGAGTTTAGCTGAAACAAATATACATTCAAATAGGTGATTCAAAATAGAAGAAGAAACAAAGTCAACACAATAAGTTCTTTCATTACATCCCAAAATATATCACAATAGTGGACAATGACATCAATTGCATGCAGATTATTTAGTGGAATAAGACCACCTAGAAGTAGGGTCAGAACACTACCATATTTAAAGGTTAGGAAGGAGGAAACACACCTCAATTATGTGTATAAAGTGTAGGTAAATAGGTGAGAGCACTTGGGGCTTGGTGGAAGAACTATTACCGATATATAAATAGTTGTCCACAAAGTCCAAATCCTAGAATGCACTACATATAGATAATAATAAATAAAAGTGATGTGAGTTTTATATAATGAGAAGATCAAGGGTATTCTAAATCAGATAAAAAAGATAAAATTAGGGTTCAACATTGCAATGAGCCAAAATAAGAAATTAGACAATAAGGGTGCAAATTGAAATAATACAAAAAAGTCACAACAAGTAGGTCTCAATTTTCATATCCATAGATAATAAGAAATTCAAATGCAATTCTAGATCATGAGACTCATATTATGGAAAGAATATATTTGAAGAAAATTTCAAGATATTTAGTGTAATTTTAGATAATTAATATTAAGAGAAAGAGAGATTATACATAAATTTCCAAACAAGATTTGAAAGATATGCAATATACATGATTAGATACTTAGTAACTTCCATCAGTCCCAGTTCCACCATTTAAGGTTCAATTTCACCTTTTAACAATTTTAGGTAATTCAGCGTTAGTTCCTATTCAATATATAAAACCCCCACAACCATTTAAAATCTTGGAACCATATTTTGTTTTGAGCTATTATATGTAATTCTCCAAATTTGAAAATTACTATTTCACAATTTCCATTTATTTTTGAACTTTACTAAATTATCTTGGACTTTGGGAACAAAAGTGAAATTATGCCTCATATTTATCAATTCATCCCATTTGAGACCCACATATGAACTGTTGACCATAATTATCAATTATTAACATTCAAAGCACATCAAGATACATTTTTTCTTAGTAGTTATTAATATTTGAATTACCTTGGAGACTAAACTTACAATCCACCTATGAATCATAATAGGGGAGTTAGTGTTTTCAAAATTAGTTTAATATAAATAAAGAAACATAAGGATAATAGACCAGTAACTTGGGAGATATGAATTCTTGCATTAAATGTGATTTACTAAGCTAAAATGAAAAAAGACAAATAACCACCTGGTTATATAGGCATTGACTATCCCTAACCCATACACACAACAAGGTCATCTTTTCCACATGCACGACGGTATTTACTAGGATAACATAGAGCGTTTTCCCCATCCCCTCTTCTATTTGTACTTGTTTTTTAATAAGGTTAGCTTTACAAGCCCTTATTCTTCCTCAATAGCCATATTTCAACCTTAATTACTGCCCTGCTATCTAATGCCATGTATATCAATGACCTAGTCTTGCTAACATTCGATGATATCTCATTGGGCGCACATTGTCGAAGGACAAATAGGAAATGCATAAGGAACCAAAACAACTTAAAAAAGCTAAAACCTAACTTAGATATCAATATATAAATCTTCAATCCTCTTAATGATGAGATCCATCTCGACATGCCTAATTAAGACAACTCCCCTCTAACTAGTCCTTCATGCAACTAGATGACCATCCCAATAGCTTTTCCTTCCTCCACAAACTTTTTCACACTTATTCTTGACAATGAAGTGACCTATGGTAGCATGCCTCAAGTTGCTCACTTTCTCCAGTAACTACACTCTTCGATGAGCTCAGAGCCCTATCACAATGGGCTAGCAGTGCTAATGTGTTTCTACACACCTGACCACCTAGACACATCCAAAGGTTCTTCCACACAAGACCCAAACTCACAACTTTCCTCCACTTCTGGCATTAAAGTCCAACTTGTGTTATTCCCAAAACTCCAAGCTTGAAGTAGATATTTCCTGCTATTATTAGCAAGGAGGGAAACGATCACTTATGTTAGTATTGATCCCAGATGAACATGAATCCTCATGGTGACCCAAAAACATAAACTATGGACTCCCAGATTCTCAGAATCAACCGCGGACGTATAGAGGTATATCCATCAAACTTCTTTGTCTACTTGGTTCCTTTTTCCATCCAATAACCACATCGTAATCCCAGTCACAAGAATTAGATATCAAATAAACAACTAAATTAACAAACTCTAGTCAGTGATGCAAGCCAAGGGTATCTTAACTAGAAAAATAGAGTGATCTGTTAACTAGGAGGTCATGGGTTCAAATCCCTCAGGGGACAAATCTTAGGAAACATTCTCCTACTGAAACATCACCTAGGGGCTAACCTTGTGAAAAAAATTCATGCTACTAGGTGTGGCATAGGGTTGACTTTCCACCACATGTTTGGTCCCACAATTTACCTTGCTGGGTGGGTTTAATGTGGCCATGCCTAGGAGGAATTCCTCAACATTAAAAAAAATTGTAGTCAGATATGCATATCGTGAAGTGAGGTCTGCATCAACCTAATTCACATTAGCCCGATCTAATATATAGGTGTATGTGCATGACCCTGGGTTATTGATATTTAGTATTAAAATGCATAGGACCTAAAGAAAAGTCTAGGAAATTCTAAACTAATTTAATTCATTTTCAAAGAATATACTCCTTGATACTTGACCTTTAAATTGAAGAATTTCCTTATTGATCCATATAATAAAGTGAGACACCTGATTCAGGAAGAATGAATGTGAATAGGTATATTAAAAGATGAACATGGTAATGATGAGATGAATGAGACATAATCCCATTCTTATAGTATTATTTTGTATCCATACATATATGACAAATATGCTCTAATATACTAATACCCTCTTCATAACACAAGTATATATGATTATAGCCTATGTATATGTATAAACATGTGTGACATATATTAGTATGTGAAATAATGTTGATACTAATATATTTAGTATCATATGATTTATAAATACAATGACTTGATATGAGCCAACCAATCACCATGGAGTAATCACAGAACCCAAGATATGAATAAATATAACATGGATGAACCTGAACCAAATCACACATAATAAAGAGATATTCAAGGCAATAATCATATCAGAGTACCTTATGTTGCTATTGACACTTTGGGTCTCTATGAAACTTGATTGTGAACTACACTAGAATCTTGTTTGGATCAAAAGTACCATATATAAATTCCATTATTCAGTTACTTTATCCCTCTTAAGTTGTATTCATATAATCATGTCAAGTGGTGAACCCAATTTATTTCTTATCCTGATATTTCCTCTTGAAAATTTCTACAACAATTTCAAATCTTGAATATTGTTAAATGTTGAATAGTTTTGATATTTACATTGCCTAGAGTTACGTCTCCTTGTCTTGGCTGGTCATGTCCAACCCCAACCATGCGTAGCAGATAATAGACATAGAGGCCCCCTAGGATCAATCACTCTCAAAGAAAAAATTTTGTGTTCTTTCAGAAAGGGGAGAACACTATGCAGCAAGCCCTATGAATACAAACTATGAGATAGAATGTGCCAATTAAAAAAATCATTAAGCTTTCAATACATTGATATCTTGATGTTTGTTTCACTGAACCTCTTTATTGTTTCTAGTTACTACCTTAAAGTGGTGTAACTGTTTTAAACTAGTATGGTAACTAGATAAGTTTCTTGTTATACACAAAGTCCATCAAGCAAATTTACTTACATTCTAATGCATCAAAATCTTTATTTCAAAATAGCTCAATAACTGAAGTAGTACCAACATTGTTGACCCAAAAACTTTCTTTTTAGTCCATGTGTCATTATTCCTTAGGGATGTCATAGTCAGATGGATCACCCTACATGGAACATTCTTCTATTGTTATTGATGGCTAAATGTCAAAGGATTGAAAGCTAATGTTCCCTTTGTGTTCCTATCTTTTCTTAGTTCATTTAGCATTATAGTCCTTTATGGGCCAAACACTTTATCTTATGATTGTGTCAAGAGAACAATTTTTGGTTTTCATTTTTGTATGTCTAAACTACTTTGTCATAATACATGGATACATGATTTGAAAACTACATAGTCACATGAAATGGTATTAAGGAATCAATAATATGTATCTATCTTTACTCCAAAGTAGGGTTTTTTTCTATTATACCTTATTAATACTTAGGTTTTCTCATTATTTGTGAGAGATAACCTATTTGTCTCTAAGAAATTGGAGTATAAGATGCCAAGGTTAGAAAATGGGTCATCATCATCTCATAGGAGGTATCAGACTACCTTTCCAACCTTCTTGAAAGAGAGAAGGTAGTATTTTACACCCTCCCCACCCCACTCAGAGGATAAGAGAAGCCATCATAATCCCTTGGAAGAAAGAACAAGGTACCACATACCATCTTCTTGTAACTCATAGGAAAGAGGCAGTACCACATGCCCTTACCAAGGAGATATTGCACCCCTTTCCTAACTCACCGTGAGGGACCCCCTTCACCCTAAAGGGATGATGCAACTACCCAGTTGAAAAAACTCCAAGTAATCTTAGGGTTAGACATGGAGTGATTCATTCAAAAAAGAATTGGACCCAAGGAACCTACCCTAGTCGACTTCCTAATGATGACGCCTTCTGATTTCAAAGGAAAAAGCAAACATGACATAGTGGAGAAAGTTGAAGATTGGATTCTGGCCACTCTAGATATATTCAAAAGTATGAGTTGACCCTTACACCTATGGGTCAAGTATCTTTCCTTCATCTTGAAAGAGGCGTCAAAGGTATGTTGGTAGAACTTGCCTAGTACCCATACTAGAGGTGCTACATATTTGAAATGGAAGACATTCCTAGAGCATTTCCATTGATATATGCCCCTCAATCTGTGCACATTAAAAGAAATAAATGGAATTCAACTCTATTTCCCAAGGGAGAAACTTTTATATGAATTCCTTCAACTTCATCAATTTGGAAATTATGTGGCTAGTATTGAGTAATCAAAGATCCAAGTTTTTACTCAAGGACTCAACGAAAGTCATAGCAATAGTGTGGCCCCTCATTTTCTTTTGACATTTGATCAACTAATGGCTAAAGCACAATACACTGAGATGCATTAGTAGAACTCAGTGGAATCTTTACCCCAAGGAAGAATAATAATAAAAATAATCATGGAGGCAATCAACATCACAATAATAATAACCATGGAAGGAATCATCACCCTAGAAACAAAAACTAAGGAAGTGAATGGAAAGATGAAGAGATTGGAGATTTTGGTCAGGGCTATGAGTCCTTTCCGTGTAAGCAAAGGTTACCTTGGATTGAAGGGAGCTCAAAGTCGAGGTGGGTGTGAAACGCAGAGGGCAGCGGCGCTTTCTGGAGAAGTAGTATGGTGAAGGCAGTCGTCGTCTAGCGGTGAGCTCTGCGGCACTCTGGGATGCGGGGGGGGGGGTCGTCGTCCGCCTGGCGAAGAGCAGAGGGCAACGGTGCTTTCTGGAGAAGTAGTACGGTGAAGGCAGTGAGCTCTGCGGTCTCTAGCGGCGGTGAGCTCTGCGGAGCTCTGGGATGCGAGGGGGGAGTTTGCGGGCGGTGAAACTGTTGATCGCAGGGAGCTCTAGTCAATTTTGGGGGAAACGGCGCGTGGAGGAAAAGAGGAAGCACGGGGAAATTTTTTTCCGTGACACCTATTTATTAATTAGATCTATACATGTGTATAATACATGTACATGTACATATATATATGCAATGTATATGATTCATGTAGGTTAATAATTATTCTGCAATAATATCACATAAGGGTGTTAAATAATTGTTAGTTCTGGGTAAAAAAATGAATCGGCCCAGTCAATCTCGGACCTAATCTAAAATTGAATTTTTTTTAGCAAAATAATTCAAAGGCTATTTTGTATGTAAAATAGTAGACACATATGTATAACATGTAAATATAGAGGTTGATTAGTTACTCTGTTATAATATCACACAGGGTGTTAAAAATGGTTTTGAGTCAGTCAATTTCGGGACAAAACATGGCCCAGTTAGAGAGAGTGCTTGTTCTGGTTTTGGAGGCGGGACTTTGGCATCGTTCTATTTCCGGAGCGGGAGTGAGAGTGAGAGTGAAGGTTTGGCGCCGTTGTTTTGTTTTCGGAGCGGTAGATATAGAACGGAAGGGAGGCATGTATTGGAAAGTAATCCACCGTCTAAATGAATTAGGATTCAACAAGTTACAAAAAAGGAAACTGCAATTGTTGTTTAAAATCAACGACTGATCCATTTAAACAATTATGATTATCTAAAAAGAAAAGGATAAATGTCCACAATCAAATGGATCCTCTTCACAGAAGTAAAAGAGATAATGGTTGGTTTAATATAGTTAATATTGGTTAGGAAAAATGTTAATGAGGGTCAGGAGCAATCCTTGGGTAAATTAAATAATAGTCTGGGATACATTTCCATAAGGTCAGGGATAAGCCTTTGGGAAAATTTAATATACTCATCAAGGACAGCATCACAAGGGTCAAGGATAAGCCTTCGGAAAAATTAATATACTTGTCAGGGATTATGTCCTTGAGGAAAAATCCTTCGGCCTTGTTGAGTTTTGTAGTAGTGATTGAGGGGAAATAGTCTTTAGAAAATATTAAAACATAAAACAATGCTAAGTGAGTATTTTTTTTAAATAATTCGGAAATAAATTGTTTTGTTTGGGATAATATGTGAAAATGCATAAATGATGAATAAAACACGAATAATTTGTAAAATTCGGGGGAAATACATGTTTAATACGAAATTCGGGTGTACCATACATCTAATAAAAAATTTGCATATTATTCGCGAATAATTGAAAAATTCAAAGAATTATGTGAATATGATGTGTTGTTTAACTATGGTTTTTTTACAATATGTAGCTATTACAACAGGTGATATCATGTTGTGTAATTATAGTATATTACAATGATTTAGTTTACGTTGTGTAATGGAGGTCTATTACAATGATGTTTTATGTGTGGATATTACAACAGGTTACAACATGTTGTGTAATTATAATATATAACAACAGGTTGGAGTCTGTTGTCTCATGTTGGGATATAACAACGAGTTTTAATATGTTGTATTATGGTGGTCTATTACAACATGTACCAAATACAACATGTAAAGGCTTGTTGTATAATTAATACATACTACAACGGGTGAGTCTGCATTGTGTAATGATGGTCTATTACAACATGTGACTATTACAACGGGTCAAAATATGTTGTGTAAATAACATCTTTTACAACGGTTTTGAATATGTTGTGATACTACAACCTATTACAACACTTTAGCAGTTGTTGTAGTATCCTCCTATACTACAACAGGTTTGACATGTTGTAAATGACTTGTGTTGTATAAATATACAATATACAACACAAAATGGGCTTGTTGTGATAAGTATGCTAACTACAACACAATCATCAGAACTGGTGTCTATCTCCCGTTGTAAAAAGCATTTTCTGTAGTAGTGATGGTTAATTGATTGTTGCTGGAGTTGAAGGGTGATTGGCACAGTTCGATCGACAAAAGTCCATTGAATGGACATTGAGCCCTGGTAGTCGACCTGGAGGTCTATTGATGGAAGGTCAACCAAAAGAGGTCAATTGGTCTGGAGCTCGATCATTGAGGTAGATAGGATGCTCGATGAAGATTGGCTGACCTTCTTTGTGAGATTCCATAGTTCTAATGACTTGGAGCTCAATTGGTCTTAGTTGTTTAGAAGGACCGAGCACTACAACTTGAAAGATGTAGGCATTTGAAAGTTTATCAATATGATGATGGTAGGTCGATTATGGCCTTAGACACAAAAAATGTTTATTGATTGGTAGGGACCCCCTAGGCTGCGTTAGATTGGCTAGTATGAATAGATAAAACTCTATATCTACATGAAGAGTTGAGATAAGTATCAAAATTCTATCAAGTTAACATAAAATATAAATAGAATGAAAGGAGGCTATTCCTAATGAAAACTAAGAGATCTAAGTGTAAAATTGGGAAAAACAACCACTACAACTAGGATGAATATGCATTTCTTTGTCCTGCTCAGAGATTGCCTTTGATCGATAGTTAGGCAACCCTAAACCATAAGAACTTTTTTTGTACTAAATGTATATAGAATGGGAAAATAAGTAGCAAAGTATCACACCAAGTCACATTAACTAGTGTTATTGTCTCTCTTCTTGACAAGGGCAGTATGTAGTCAAGTGTGTTGGTAAATATACACAGTAGGGATATACATAGATCCACCTTCCCTGTATCATCCAAAACGATTTTACACAATGTGTAGCATAGAGGTTATAAGAAATACTTTCTTTTCATCATCTTTTACATTCATCACTTTATATCTATGATGAGATCCTTAATTCATTTGCAATTTTCAATCCTTCTACATGATGTATATTGAGTACAATTGACCACATTCTCTTTGCTATAGTGATGTCATCAAGGATTTAGGATGGAAGATCATCATCTAGAATGGGGGCACTTTCTCATTTAATTTCATCAACAAGTTTCTAGCCTCTCATTAAAAGTCAAGCTACATTGATTCATGTAATCTTCTATAAGATTTACAAGAAGATGTGGACTTAGAATCATAAGACATGCTCCTACAGTCTCATATTTTGCAATCCAGTTTGGTTAGTAGTGAATTGATCCACACATATTTAATGCACTCGAGCACAACTACCATTATAGTATGGAACAATGAAAACTGATACTACCACTACACTGAAATTTATGAATGTGTGGCCTACACTAACTGTCCTCAACTCATATATGATAGTTACAATATATGATTCAATTAATTTATAGTAAATATCTTATAGATATGAGGCATTATCTACTACAAAATCGAGCACGATGATAAATTATCTTCCATATATGATTATAAAACTATTTTTTTTCTTCTGAAACGTAATCATATTTTTAGATTATTCTATCATAATCCATTGAAATTGTAGTTTCCCACTAAATATAATATAATCGGTCTGAATATCCCTGGAAAATTTTCAAGAAGAAATTTGTGTGTGTTAGTCAACTCAGACCAATTTCTATCCAAATTTCTTTTTGTTCATTATTTTTCCTACACACAAAATTAGAATATAACAGGAGCTGATATTTGATAGTAAAAGCGGAAGTGATGAGAATTTGTGACATTTCAAATAATCAACAATAAATATGTAGGGTTTGTGAAATTGATGAAACTTTAATACATTTATTATGTTCATTCATCTAAAGTCGTTTGACTTATTTTTGTCATTAGTAGAATTTGATGAAGCAATGGCTAGTCATGTTGGATATCTATTGTATACGCAACATGAAAATGTATGATTCATAAAAGAAGATTTCTACTTAGATTCTAGGTTGATTTCAATAATGTGATAAACTTATACATCAATATATTTTCCAAAGTTCCATCTTTTTAGTGTAACTTCTATAATATTAGCTCTTTATGCTATCATTTTTGTCATTGTATAGTTTTTGTTGTTCAATATACATGTAAAAGTGAAGGATTCTTTTCCTAGATGAGATTGATTCTATTCTTTCGAAAATATACCTACTTATTTCTTTGTACTTGGTGATTTTTTTTATTTCCCCATGGATACAATTTATGATTTCTTAGCATGATTTCCTTTCTTGACAAGAAACTTTCCACACTTTTGTAGCAAACTTATTAAATATATGAATATTTTAGGTATACATGATTCCATTGAAAAAAAAGTTTGAGCCATAGTTAGTCTCATTCTATAGTTATAAAAATGGATCAAAACTTTTGTGAAGTTGGGAAAGCTTCATTAGTTTAGTTGATGTTGGGCCTGCCAAAGTTTGTTTGGGCCTAGACCAGCACTATTGAATCTCCTTTTGTTAAATTTTCTTACATGGAGTTCCTTATGTTGTATTTCAATAATAGTGGCCTTCACATATCCCATACATCTGAAACTTGAAGCATAGAAGATTGTAAAGTCTCTCAAATAGCATTGGACTCTTGAGATCTACTTATCTAAATTATGTCATTTTTCTTTGAACTCTAGAGTCTCCCTCTACAGTTTGCTAAATTAATAGGAAAAGTAGATACAAAATTAATGGTGTACACCATGGTTATAGTCCCTATCATTACAATGTCAATTTCCTTGGTTAATTCATAAAAATTCCTTTTGAGTTGGGTACATATAGATGACCAGTAAATTAGAAAAATATTTCTTATACATGTCTCAATATATATATTATTATTGAAAGATTCTTTATTAGAAGTATTTCAAATTCTATACTTGGAATTCCTATATGCTTATGTATAATAGTGTTGGGTTTGGTGGAGGTGACAGGCGGAACAGAAGCAATGAAAGAAATTATTCACTCATACCTTGTTCGAGGATCTCATAGATAATAGCATATTCAGAAGGAGGGGTAGGGATATACCTCGTCCCGAAGCAAATATGACGATGTCCCTTGTTACGGTGACATGCGTCACTCCTATAATGCACACATGGTCCTCATCCACCCTCCAAATGCAGGAAACTCAATATCTACGTCTCTACTTCATCCACACATATGGAATGGAACTCCACGTCCCGATTCCTTAAGCCAGTAGGAAGGAGCATCCTTCTACTTGATGACATGCTAGTTTCAGTTGCTCTCCTTCTCTCTCTCTCTTGGGGATGATGACGGCTAGGGTTCACATACAAGAATATAATCTCATCGTGAGCATATTAGCTCATTAACCAAAAGCTGGCCGTGATGCTCTTATTAATAGTAGAGAAAGGAAGCAGGGTTTCCCGAAACCCTTGGATAAACAAAAGGTTGTGAATACATTTAAAATGAGCTGCTCCTGGACCAATAAAAGAATATTCTATAATCCATTAATTCACCAATTAATTATATTAATTGATTAACTATTTCCGTTATCGATCTCTAGTTAATCTCTCTAGATCAACCAGCCGCCTTAACAATAAAGTCTAATTAATTAGCTTAAATACTTTAACCAATAAACTCACATTATATTCCAATATTATTATAGTAGATTACCTAAACATTTTAGTAATCAATTTGATTCAGAACGTTTCCAGTCATGTCCATAATTATAATCCTATTCTAATAACATCCTATGTGTGTGACCCAGCAGGCTCTACAATATGTTGGTATTGATATACATAATCATATTATCATTTTACAAGTAATGATTGGTATCTAGCAAGACTTCATCGCTACCCAAGTAATTGGAGAAGTTGGAGAACAACTTAACCTCTCATCTATGACTGGTGTTACAATGAATGTATAGTTCCTTTATCTCTAATATCCAGATGAAACTCGAGGCATGGAATCGTCATCTTCTTCAATATTCAATCCATGTTTCTTTAACTAGAGGAATCTGTCTGAGATATGTATACTCACAATATCATATATTGACTAACATCAACATGGCCATGCATTTCTCAGCCTCAGTTATCAAGTGGCTAGTTTATTAAAATCGTGTAGGAGAGGCAAATCCCATCTACATCACTCACAGTCATCCCCATGTGTCACAGTGCACCCAAGCACCACCTTTATAGTAACCCTTATTCAGGATCACAGTGGATGATGTCAAAGCACACCGAACGACATCTGATGAGTGTAGTGACTTCAGGTCTAAGAACTACAATCACCACCATCACTATGAGAGATGATTCTAACTATCATTCATGGTGTGTCAGTCTCAAGGTGGATCTGTCCGATATACTATTCTCTAACAAGTATCTATGTGCTTGGTTTTATATCATATATCATGACAAATGAGATTCTGTCATCAACCAACACATACTCTAGTCTTAAGTATTATTGTTGTCTATCGGTCTTCTACTATAACATCCGACTAGGGACATAACAAGAATGCATATACTCTTGACATTCGTATGATCTCATCATTTAGGTCCTAAACTCAAAGACATACGTCATTGAGTAATATCATTATTTAGACATTTATTATGCTATATAATTATCACATAACTGAATAAAGATAACAAATTGGAAGTTTTCCTTTATTTTTAATCAAATAGTTTACAAGATATGTCGTTACATTCATCATATGATTGGCTCTCTGGGAATACATGTCAACAAATAGTTTCTCAAAAGATAGAAAACTAAGAATGCAAAATCTAATTATGATTTTTTGACACTGTTTGATTGTCATTATCTGATATTTTTTGCGGTATTGATTATAACACAGTTAGTTTAGTTGAATCACTCTATGGAACAACATTAGTAGTAGTATCCTGAAAGGTGGTCCTACATAATCTTACATATGTTCTTTTTATTGTCAATTGTCGGTCTCCATAGTATATTAATAGAGGTTTCTTCCCTAAAGACTATTTTTTTTGGGTTGTAGTGGTTAAAATGCAAACATTGAAGATTGACTACCCAACACAAACATGCCCAAATGTGAAAAGGAAAAAGAAAAACTTGTATATAATGTTGTTCCACAAGGCTTAGTGGACCTAGGTGGTTACATATTGACTAAAATGCATAATACCTTTAGATCGTTATGAAGATTGCATCTACTAAATATGTGTTACTTATTAATCTTGTTCAAGGAACTTGATGTCTCCCATGTAAGGTGGGGAATTTATAGGCTTCCATGATCCATAAGTGTGTGTACTTGTTGACTTTTTCTTTCTACAGTATGGATGGAATCAATCCCACATTTAACTACTAATCCTTGCTCATGCCCATGTCTAGAAATGCCTTGATGTCTCATCTTCTTGCTTCTTCTAAGTTGGAAACACAAAGAGGACCTTGATGTGAGGCTTTTTGTATAGAAGAAGGGTATTGAGTCAAAAAGATCTTGATCCTGAGGTGCTCAAATCTTCCATCATCTAGTAAAACTTCCTTATGAGTTTTGAGCATCCTATTCAACCTCCCTCATAATCAAAATGGTCAAATTAAAAAGAATGGTCATTTCTTTCTACTTTTTATTACACATTTCCCATTTTTTCATATGACCTACATGGGTTAGTTCATCTCGTTTCCCTCAAGTCTGAAATACTTATATTAAAAAGAATATGTTGACATGATGATGCCTAATGAATCCCTTACCATCTATCCATCATGATAACCTTCCCAATATGTAAAATTGTACATAATGAGAAAAATTATACTGACTAATGGTGTCTTCTAAAAAAAGGATGTTTGTATACCATATCTAATATACATATGTGTCTCTGGGATGTTAATAGTGTTCACTAGCTATCATGCTATTATTTGTGGTATCGCCGCTGAATTGATAGTCTTGTCTTATGCATGCGTGGAAGATGTCTTGACGCCTTGCACATTTATGATGTTGATAACATGTTTTAATGTTATGATGTCGCATGGAAGCTTACTCTTGTATGTGATATACTCTAATTTTGGAAGGTGATCCGTCTAATAGAGTTCTAAGAAATCCTACTTTGTTTTCTTTCGTTATTATTTCCATGATCTAATTTTCATTCTATATGGCTGAAATGTCGCTTCTCAAGGGTCTTTTTGTAAAACAACACCATAAGATGATCTATACACATATAAATATTTCAGATCAACATTACATAATTTTTCACATAATGTGTTAATCTTAGTGACTATAGTGGTCTAATAGAGAGAGTTGAGAAAGAAAATAAAAAACTTGTGTGCTTATGGGTTGGGTTGTTAGAAGTATGAAAATTTATTAATTAGACGATGTACTTTGTACACTCTTTGTCAATAAATGACAAATAGTCATACATCACGGGGGATATTTAAGTTTAACTATGTGCTTTTCCTTTTACAACTAGCAAAAGACACGTGCTTCACATTTGATTAAATCAAACAAATTTATTATTAAATGAATATAATGTATTATTTTGGTACATATATTAAAACAAACACCTATTATATATAATTATTATATATATTTTTATAGAACAATTTGATATAAACTCACAATATTTACCTACAATCATAAAAGTGTAAAACTTGACTAACAAATTGTCATTTGATTTCCTTGAGAATTTAATGTGTTACTATCAAAATACACGTCATGTTTTTTGGTCATGCTCATTTTACGATATATAGATCATACTCATAATAATTTATATACGACCCATTAAAGGAATACAATCTCGATTAACTATCAGTTGACTCCTCTAATTTTTATAATGGCTGCATTTTTTTATAATAGCATCTTTTTAGTCATGTCATATTGTATATAATTAGTACTCGCAAGAATCCACTTATAATTGTTAAAAAAGAACTCAGTAACTTTCGACTGAATCCTTCCAACATCATGATCATAAAAAATACATCTACTAAAAATGTTCAAATAATTAATAATCACAATAATATGCATGCAACTCACTAAAGGGAAACAACTCGATTAATTGTTAGTTGACTTTCTTCAACATGTAGCATGTCATTCCAGACATCCATACTCCTTTTGGGGCATGTTGTTGTGATTAATATTAAATAATTTATGGTTAGTAATTTGCATATAACCCGTTACAAAAGAACTATTTGATTAAGATCAAAGAGAGCCAACCAAAATGTGTAAAACCCGATGAAAATTATGTGCTATCCCAAAGCATATTAACAACTTTCGTAGGTGTAATGTTAATGTGATTTTAGATATAGTTTACTTGGACACACATACACCTTGCTGGTATGTGGCAATATGAGTTGACAAATAAATTTCCCTTGGCTAAGAAAAAAGGTAGTTACACACATTAAAAAAACCACCTATTATATATATATATATATATATATATATATAATTTGATATAAACTCACAATATTTACTTACAATCATAAAAGAGTGCAACTTGACTAACATAATTGTCGTTTGAATTTGCTTGAGAATTTAATATGTCACTATCAAAATAAATGTGTCATCTTTTTTGGTCATGCCCATTTTACGGTATATAAATCATACTGATAATAATTTATATACGACCAATTAAAGGAGTACACTCTCGATTAATTGTCAATTGACTCCTCCAATTTTTATAATGGCTACAAAAAATTTGTAATGACATCTTTTTGGTCATGTCCTGTTGTATATAATTAGTACTCACAATAATTTACATATAATCATTAAAAATAACAATTCAGTAAATTCTCGACTGAATCCTTCCAACATTAGTATGATCACAAAAAATACATATGCTAAAAAAGTTCAAATAATTAATAATCACAATAATATACATGCAACTCACTAAAAGGGAACAACTCGATTAATTGTTAATTGACTTTCTTCAACATGTAGCATGTAATTCCAGACATCCAACTCCTTTTTTGGGTGTGTTGCTGTGATTAATATTATATAATTTGTAGTCAAATAATTTACATATAACCCCCTACAAAAGAACAATTTGATTAAGATCAAAGAAAGCCAATCAAAATGTGTAAAACCCAATGAAAAGCTTGTGCTCTGACCAGCGATGGATGCGACCGCATAACATGCTATCAGGTGTGGCGTGGGGATGAGTGACCACCACACGTCTGACCCCGGCGTTTAACCTGTTAGGGGGAGTCCATTAGTGGCTCTTCTAGGGGGTGTTCCTCATCATAAAAAAAAGACATATGTTTCAGTTGACAAAGCAATGTTGACTGTTTCGGAAGCCATGGACAACCACAGGCAGTGGCTCGATCGCTACCAAACACTGCAATAATAGAGGAATTAGCTAGGAGAAGTAGACTACTGAAAAAAATCTGAGTATTAGCACACACAAATGCATCTGAAACAGGCAGGCTGGGTGGAAGATGCACGCTGAAATATGAGCATAAGCACACACAAAGGCAAGTGAAATAGGAAGGCTGGGTGGAAGATGATAGACACACACGCTGGTCGACTCACTCTTACATCATCATCATTATCATCTAATCCTCAGTCCCAACCATGTTGGGTCGGCTACATGGATCCTTCGTTTCCATTTAGCTCTATCATGATTTATATTCTGATCGAGATGTAAAGGTTCAAAATCTCTCTTTATAAGCTCTCCCCATATTAATTTAGGTCTTCCTCTTCCTCTATGAACTGGGCTTGACTATTTGACTGATTTTCAATTCTGAAGTAATTGGCTGGTCTTTAATCCTGGAATGGCTCAATTTTTTACCGAAGTGAAACACAGTGGTGTATTAGATTTTGTATTGTTAATCGAATAGAAGGCAGTCAGCTTTGTTGTACACTGTTAATTTCTCTGTACATTGACTTTTCACGTGTCGCTGTCACAACTGATTAGATTATTGCATTGCTGTTAGGTACGTGTACAAATGTTGTGAGAATCGGCCCAAAGAACAAACTGAAATAGCAAGCCACGAGATCAAAATTCTTTGTACATTGACTTTTCACGTGTCGCTGTCACAACTTATTAGATTATTCCATTGCTTACAAATGCAGTGAGAATCGGCCCAAAGAACAACCTGAAATAGCAAGCCACGAGATAAAAAATAAGACGCTCTGAAAATAGCAAGTCTAGCTACTTGGAAAGCACACAAGCACACAGTTGGAATAGCACACCGGTCACATGTGCTTCTTGGGTAGTAAGATACAATATGTACATTTTGTGAATCATTACTTTCTCCACATTATAATAGGGGTGGGCGTGGTCTAATCAAGTTTGGTCTGATCCTATAATCATAGATCAGACCACATATAGAGCTTAATCAACACCCACTGATACATGAAGTGACGCCCAATTAATAGATAAATGCTCCTAAACATGAGTACTTGATGTCCCAAACAAGTTAACGGTGCCTTTGCACCCATTGTTGATTTTTTGGTGCCGGTTTTAGTTATTTTGACGTCAAATTTTTCCATTCTGATGTGTGATCTTTGTTCTCTTTTTCTCTTACTTTCCTCCTCTCTCTTCTCACTTTCCTCCTCTTTTCTTTTTCTCTCTCTAAAAAAAAGAAAAAAATATAATAGGCGGGTAGGTGGTGGGACATGTGGGGGTAGGTGGACATGGATGATAGGGATGAGAGATGAGACCGATGGTAGGGATGAGAGGGGAGACTAGTGGCAGAGACGAAAGGTGGGGGATAGGCGATTTTGCTGGGTGATTTAGTGTGTGTAACTGTACATGAGGGAGCGTGAGCGTCCCCAAATTTTAATCCTGAACTAACATGTGCACTAGATGAATTATACCGACATTGACAGTGAAGGTCTGGAGCCTTAGGTTGTGTTTGTTATATGGTGAATCATAGTGATAGGGAATGATGGTTAAATAAAAATGTTGTTTGTTTGCCATGGTGATAGAAAATCATGGTGAATTCATGGTGAATCCGTAGTGAATTTTGATATATTTTTGTCCCCATAAAAAAAGTATGGTGAATCGTGGTGAATCATGGTGAAAGAAGAGTTTTTCAAGACTAAAAGACAAATGTGAAAAAAAAATTCCTGTTAAATATGATTCTTACTTGTGTAGGATGTTTTTTATTAAAAAAATTCCCTCCCCATCACTATAACCATGTAACAAACAACATTTTTTAAGTTTTTCACCAGCATCATCCCTATCACTATGCACATGTTACCAAACAACACATTTTAATAATTTCCCTATCACTATCACCGTCCCTATGACCATCACCGTCCCCATGACCATCACCGTCCCCATGACCGTCACCATCAATTTTATCACCATGTACCAAACACATCGTTAGTAAACACTCCATGACAAAGAATTTATGACGCAGCCTAGGGATATAGTGAGGCTTAGAGTCAGAAGACAACATCATGAGCAGAGCTTTGTCCTTCTTCTATAACAAACTGGTTGGACATGAATGGACGTGATCGCAACCAAAGTGTTGTGTTACATCATCTCGTTCATTCCAGACCATAATAACCAACAATGAAACAAACATTCCATATTTTATTTGGTTATTTCCCTTTTTGGAATTAAAAGTAGTACCAATGATGCCTTGCCGTATTTGCCAACTATGTGTGACGTCGACCACTTTTAATCTACCGCCGTTCTTTTGCTCCTCCGCCCCAATATATCAGAAACCTATTGGTAAATTTGATGTCTAAGCGTCATGGCCTCTTCAGAATTTAGTCTTCTAATTGTCCATCGACATCGCTCTAGGTCTGGGCAGGCCTACGGAGAAGCTCAGACACCTCAATTGTACCGCCTTCACAATTTGATTCTTCTGCTCACTAGAGTTTGTACCACCTTCAGATTCAGATTCACGACTGCCAACGTTCGGAAACGTCCATAACCTAGACTTTACCCAAAACAAGGATATCAGAATGTACGAGCACAACTTTGCGGGAGGAGGATCTGTGAAAACAAAAGTCTGTGTTTCTCATGTAATGGGGAGGATAGAGACGATTGTTCATGTTTAGTATGGAAAACAGATTTCAAGGAGGCAGGTAGTGAGAGTTGGCTTTGTTCTAAATTATTTGTTGGTTTCTAATTTAGAATGTGTGTTAATTTTTCATATAAATTAACTCTCATTGAGAGGACACATGTAAACAGACACTTTCCATGTCGGACACATGTGTGTGTTCAGTTAAGTTGGAATTCGACATAGACGTGTTAGTTTCGACAGGTTTTGTACTAATGTGGCTTAACAAAGTCAAAAGGGGGAAGGACCATTATTTTCTACTGCACGCAATTATATTGGCCCACTAGATAGTACATATAGGAGGCTTCCTATAACAAAGGTTTCAATAGTCGAAGCCCCGATAATTGTCAACGAGTATTAAAGACAATGGGGCCGTGACGTGTCGTTTGGTTAATGTGAAATTCTTTGGACATATTCTATTCATGTCCTCCTTTATCGTAATCAACTTTAGGAAAGCACTGCCCATACATGTAACCGTGCATCATACTCTTTATTTTAAGGGAAAAAAAACCAATTTAGCACACTTTTATAAAAATATTTACCCACATAGTACACTTTGTAAAATATTTTCCAAAATAGCACATTTTGTGTGGAACCCGCCACCTTTTGTGGCGTTTTTATATGCGAGATTGAACAGCGCCACAATAATTGACGTGTCTATTTTTAAATAAAAAAATTTGAAAAAAAAAATGAAAAACGGAATGTGCCATTTTTCATTTTTTTTAAATTATTTTTTTTATTTAAAAGTAGACACACCAATTATTATGATGTTTTTCAGTTCTGGTTAAAAAAAACTCCACACAAAGTGACGTTTTCAGACTTTAGTGTACTACTTTGAGAAATATTTTACAAAGTGTGTTATGTTGGTAAATATTTTTGCAAAAGTGTGCTAAATTGGTTTTTTTTCCTTATTTTATTTTCAAAATGTCAACTGAGACGAACACACTTTCGCAGCAAATAACAACTTTTGGTCGTAATCATAACGCAGGAGCAAAGAACCACACACTTCCGTCGGTCTTTCAGCTAATTCTTAAATTTGTATTATGTAGCTTCCTCTCACGTTCAAGTGAATAACCATATATGAAATTACAACGCCAGGCCTTGAGCAAGGATGACGATGACGTCCCCGTCACTTGCTGCATATATTCACTATCTTGTACCATCCCGCCGCCAAGGGCCCCACCATATTTTCCGTTGAAAGGTTGAGAACCTTTTCTTCCTTTTTTCCTGACAAAGACCCGGAAGCAGTACAATACAGACTCTGAAACGCGCTTTGTTTTCGAAGTTGTGCAATCAAAAGCTCGATATTACACACACGCCTCGGGTCAACCGTCAACGGCGTCCCAAGTCTGTTTTCTACCGTGCCTCCATCATCGGATTGGTCAACGCCTCGGATCATCACAAGTTAGTTTGACAAAAAAGAATGACGTTTTCTACTAATACCTGGGGTCAACGGTTATTCTGTCACCGTGTCTTATTGTTTGTATCGCCCTCATTAAAATTAGGCTGTGTTTGTTTTATGGTAAACCATGGATGAAAATCGTTGAGAAATAAAAAATATCATTTGTATGTCATGGTGATGGTCCATGAAAAACATTCTGTGGAAAGTTTATAGAATACTTTATCTGCTTTTATCTATTTGGATAAGCATGATGAATCATAAGGAAAAAATGTTTTTTAAGGCTCCACAACTTATTTGGGTACATACACAAAAAGAACATTTAAATGAATAACATTCATATTTATGTATTGTATCACCATATACGTGTAACATATATTAATTTTTCAAGTAGGTCTGCGTCCTTATATTTTTCCTTATACACAGATTACCAAACGAAACATCTTAACAGTTTTTCCTTCCTCGTTTACTTTCCCTTCCTCTTCTTCTTTCCTTTCCTGTCCCCTTCTCATTCCCGTGGATTTTTTTATTACGTACCAAACATCAATATTTGATAAATTTGTCTACCTCCAGCTAGACCAGAAACAATCATAGTGGTAGCCGCCTATGTGGCCAAAGTGCAATTAACTGCTATACATCTTCTTCTGGATTGCTGTAGTAATGCGGCACACATGAGGAGGTGTAGAAGCGTGGTTTGTGAATCCAAGATAATGGTAACACATGATGATGTGCTTCTATATAATAATGGACCGATTTAAAAGTACAGGATGTTGTTTCAGGCAATCACAACCATTCATTTATTCCAAAATCCATCCTTAAAATAATCAATGTGGTATTTTACGGTAAGGATCAATCGAAACACTGCCAAAACAGGAACTATGAAATAGTGAATCCGAAAGAAAAAGTGTATACAACAATATGTATGAGAGGTTTTAGCTGCGCGGCTTCTTTTCTGTTGTAAAACCTGATTCGTCACATATAGTCACATGACAAACAGTGAATTTACAATGTATTATTACACAGCAGACTCGCAGCTTGCAGTCGAATATTACATCCAACCAAGTAGGCGATTGAAGGTTGATGCATTCTAACCGTTGAACCCGAAGGTTTATTTTTTTTTCTCTGGATATTTCTTATAGAATTTCTTCCTCAACTCAATAGAATGGGTTCTTTAATTTTCTGACTATGGAAATAGACACACCACTTGTTTTCTTCCGATGGAGGTAGATCACATCGAGTGTTTCTGTCAATTGCTTAATTTTTCCATAACAAGAAGAAATATAGAATCATTTATGCCGCATATCTACTAAATATAAAAATCCAATCACCTGTTTCATATGCCTCAACGGTCAATAGTACACTAGTCACTATTGCAATAACATCCTTGCCATGACACCTCAACAAGTTAATACTATGTATTTAAGTACTCAAGATTGACGTACAATTGATTCAATCCCAAACGGCCAATAGCAAATCCAGACGAAAAGAGTGGCATCAATTTTATTTTTCAAAAAAAACATATTACAATAAGATAGAAGGCAAGTTTTCAAAAAAAAAAAAAGATAGAAGGCAAACGGGCGACAAGCTTCGCGATGTCGCGACCCGTCAGTTCAAGATCATCTTCAAAAGAATAAATGATTGAAAAAGAAAGATATAAAAGTGTTACAAAAAGCATGTAGGACTATGTTTCTTTGTGGCCCATGTAACATTTCTTATTTGTCTCATTGCAAATTGATTCAAATATGATGGTTGTTGAAATGTTGTAAGTTATAGATAAAGATGTGTGAGATCGTCCACCCCTTTTCTATTTAGTAATAGATATATACTCACATTCTCCAATAAAGGTAGTTAGCCTTTAGTCTTTGGGCGAAGATACATCGTATGGTGCTTTCTCTCAATGCTTTGGCGAAGAAACACTTACGCTGTGTTTGGTACGTGGTGATAAAATTGATAGGGAAATTATTAAAATGTGTTGTTTGGTAACATGTGCATGGTGATAGGGATGATGCTGGTGAAAAACTTAAAAAAATATTATTTGTTACATGGCTATAGTGATGGGGAGGGAATTTTTTTAATAAAAAACACCCTACACAAGTAAGAATCATATCTATTAGAATATTTTTTTCACATTTGTCTAAATAAGTAGTTTAGTCTTGAAAAACTCTTCTTTTACCATGATCCACCATGATTCACCATGTTTTTATGGGGACAAAAATAGATCAAAATTCACCACAGATTCACCATGGATTCACCATGATTCTTTATCAACATGGAAAACAAACAACATTTTTGTTTAACCATCATTCCCTATCACTATGATTCACCACATAACAAACACAACCTTAGGTTGCATTTGTTACATGGTGAATCATGAGGAGGGGAATGATGGTGAAATAAAAAGTTTTTTTTATCATGGTGATAGGAAATCATGGTGAATCCATGTTACAATTTAGTCTGTTTCTATCCCCTTAGAAAAGCATTTCTTTCAAGGCTCAACTACTTATTTATACACATATGCAAAAAGAATGTTCCAACAAACATTATTCTTACTTGTGTTGGGTTTTTTTATAAATAATTTTTCCCTCTCTGTCCCTATAACCATGTAACAAACAACATTTTATAAACTTGTCTCCATCCATATCCCTATCACCATAAACATATTACCAAACAACACATTTTAACGATTTATCCATTCCCATCACCGCATCCTTTCCCATCAATGTCCTCATCCACATCACCGTCGATTTTCTCACCATGTACCAAACACAACCTTAAGGTAGTTAGTCTCTAACCTTTAAGCAAAGAAATACATAGGATAATTACTAATTATCCTTTAACTCTAAAGATAGTTGCCTCTAATCAGGGGTGGAGCCGGTCTTATCTCGATGGGGGTACAATTATAAATAAAATTAGCCATTAACTTAAATTTATGCAAAGATTGACTAACAGTAGTAGTTGTTAATTAATATTTAAAACACACTCAAACTATAATATTTTGATATACTAATACATTCCATTATAAAAAAATAATTTCCTTTCATAGAATTTATATTGAGTTTTCATTCTGAGGAATTATCCCACTATAACTTTATTGCCAATGATGTCTAATATATCATTTTAATATAGGCAAACATTAAATCATTGAGTCACTTATTACTAATCTGGTTGCATTAAAATTTGTTAATAATATTCATGATAGAGAATAATATTTCCACTTTTGATGTTGCCACTAGTAATATCAACTCTAATCTTTCAATTGATATACATAAGAATCAACTATGTTCTTTCATTCAGAACTCCAGACTCACCATGACAACACAATATTATTAATAGATTACACTAATTATATTTTGATATTTCTTATTCTAATAGGCCTTGAAAGATATGTTAGATCCTTCGAGATCATAATCATGGCACCCCACAATAGAAAAATGAGAATACTCAAAACAAAATATTGACCAACAACATTAACCACATATAAATTGAATCATAATATAAAGTTCCAACAACATATTAACAATGTGCACATAAAAGGCACATTACTTCCAAAAATTAACAAGAAAATATACATGATATCATTTAGAGAATAAATGACAAATGTGCCAAATTCGATTAAGGTCGACATCTGTATACATGGAATGCAAGCCAAAAATAAAATTTTTGATACATATCAATATAAAACAACTTCGTCAAAACCCAAGTGTACATGGATGACTCAAAGACACCATCAAAAACCATCATCAACCTCTATTAGCTTTAAGTTCATCCAAAGGAGGCTCTCACTAATAAAATCCTAGGTACAAAGTTGACCACCTACAAATGTGAATAACCACATGGGTGAGACACATGTCTTAATGATATGATATAGAAACCATTATAGGTTTTTTACTTACAATTATTATTATTAGAATGATAAAGATATATGAAGAATGAGCATGGTCTCCTAAAGATAATAAACAATAGTAGACAAAACAAGAGATAGGAAGAGTGACAATATTTGAACAATATATAAGAGAAATAAAAGCTTAACAATGTTAATTTCCAACGGATAAATAGATTCAAATCTTAATTACTCATCTTATTATTAAATTTTGGACAGATCAAGGTTTACCACTCAAACAACTAGCTACTGATTATGATATCCACTAGGTCACCCTATAAATAGGTTTACTAGCCACAATAGGATCTTGTGGTTCCTCGATAAACATGAGTATAACAAGTAGGTGCATATTATCTAGAAATATACTAGTAGGGGCCTAACCAATAACCTACAACATCAGATCTATTCTAGGTAATCAGACCATGACACCTCGTCACATGGGTATAAGGAGTCATATATCATAAGATCACACATTTCATTCACATTGCCACATATCACTAGAGATATGGGATCGACCACACTCTTACATATATCCATCATTTGAGTATCAAGGAAGCCAACCACTGATTACCATAGTATACACAAAATTATACAACTCTGAAATTATCACAATTTACCAATGCTACAAGGTTACAATTTCATTCTCCAACCTGTCTAAACACATGCATAGTTCCTGATATTGCATGGAACTACATGATTAGGATTTTACTTAGTTAATTTGGCCCATTACACATTTATAATAAGTAAAGAAAGGGGGTAAGGAAAGCCTATTTATGTAATGCAACATTATTCAAGTATAGCAAAAGGAAAGCTTATTTATGTAATGCAACATTATTCAAGTATAGCAAACCCTAGGACTATAGAAAGTTGCAAATCATGCATAAAAGTACCCATACTTAATAAAATTAATCATTATCAGCCATAACAATGACACAACATTGTAACAGTTCAATCATTACTTCCAAGGATGCATTTCTATTCACATATATTCAAAAAACACCATGCACAATTTCATATTTAAACTCCTTAGTGTGAGGATGATATAACCTAAGAAAACACATGAATAAATGCATTGCTTTTAGGTATAAAGTGTGATCTTTAAGTACAAAACCTATTTACCACAAAACTATAGAATTATAATAGTTGGTAATACAAGTTAGTTCCACCTTAGATGATCATACAAACAACAAGCAATATTATATATCAATTTTACTCAGCATGACATAAAATAGCCCATAAAACTTATTTATGGCAAAAAGGTGCCTACTTCAAAATTTTGACCCTATGATTTCAAAAGAGATAATAATTATCCATTTATATCATAATTAGTTGAAAGGATATATTAGAAAAAATTGTATTAACCACTGCACTATTGAACATTCCATATCAATCACCTTTTTAAGTATAAAAAGCATGTATTTAGCAGGATTAGGGTTTGCATATAAAGAATGTAGGCAAAAAAGGATCAAACTCACCATATCTTTATCCTCAATATTAAGAAAATGATCTCCTAGAAAGAACACCATGATCCAAGCACCACAACACTAAACATACCTTCAAAATCTCTACCAAAGCTCCTTTAGCAAGATGTATGTTGAACTAGGTCAAAGAAAGAGAAAAGGAGGGAGCTTTAACCATAACAAGCACTATCGACCATGGTTCTTCAAGGATCTAAATAAAAAGAGAGAATATATGTTAATAATATTGAAAAGAGAAGAAAGAAGTAAGATCTAATATGATCTATGGAAAAAATGAAGCTATCTTGTAATATATCCACTAAAGGAAGCTTACTCGCCTTCTTCCTACAATACACAATCTCCAATCTTTTCCCTTGACCTCCAAGAAGATTCCACTCAACCTAGTTGGGCTCTCACCATGTTTATAATCTCTTACGGATGAGAATGGTCCACATGATTGAGGAATATGGGGTATACATATGCCAGGGTAGTTGAAAAGACAAAACAACCCACTATCTAGCGAACCCATTGACCCCCATTTTAATATACAGACTCGTCGAAAACTTAGAGTCTAACTACCAATCAAAAGGTTCAACCCATATAGGTCTTCTACAACTTGACCAATTGACTTACACAACACCAAACCCATAAAGGTCCAAAACACCTCACCCATCGAGGTCTCTAAAACTTAAATCATCCAAGTCCTCAACACCTTACATGTTGAGATCCTCATCACCTAACCAATCAAGTTCAACCTCTATAGACCCAATGACGGATCCACCCTCTTACCCACTTTTTTAGGCCATCAAACCTTGGTCAGAGAGAAACACATCCATCATCAAGGGTTAGACATCATCCACCAACCTTCAACCCATAGACCTTCAAGTCACCAACCTTCAACTCATCAACCTCCATGCCACAAACCTTAAACCTATTGACCTCCAAAACTGAGGTCGGGAGGTTCGATGAGCCATATAACCTCCAAGGGTGAGGTCATTGATCTCCAATGAACCGCCACCAAAGCCTAGGTTAGAGTTAGGGTAGGAGTTAAAGGGTGAAACAAGGTGAAACCAAGGAATCTAAACATCAAATCATCTCCATATAAAGCACAAACAATGAGCTAAGCATGTAGTTATATATTTTTAATATAATTGATATTAGGTCCTCATTGATTCAATTAATCATGCCAGCCATGAAAATTTGGGCAAAGATGGTGCATTTAGGTAAAAAAAGTATTTTCCCTTAATCAACCAATTCAAATTCTTAATAATTAATTTAGTTATGATAGAAAACAACAATAGGGTTAATTTAGGTCATGGACCTTAAAAGCCTAACCCCTAGAATAAGATGTAGGCCCTAAAATCCTATAACAAAGATCAGTACGTCCTTCTCATCTCATCCTCTAACTCTAACATGGATGTATAGTGTGTTCACTAGTAGATTAACACTTTCTTAGCATCTAATTATGGATAACATTTTGGAAATAGTTTTCCTCTAGTAGTAGGTACAACCTTTAGGGTATGTTTCTAGCACATTCAATAAATTGATAGGGCCCCATAAACCTAATAAATAATTTGTCCTTCTTCTCAAATGTCCAAAAATCATCTAGGGAAAGACATTAAAATACATAACATGTTCATCCTTGAATTCAAGTGGCCTTGTGTAATTGTCCGAATAAGAGTTTTTCATCTTTTATCAAAGAGGAAATTTACAATGTCTCCTGTGAAAATCTATATCTTTGTGTAAATGTTGTTTTAGAAAAAATCTATCAAATATATATGAACTACAATGGAATTAAAGAATTGTTCTCTCAATAGATTATCAAAAAATTGTATCATCCACATTTGTTGACTATACGTATGCGGGTGAAAAGCTATGTTGAAGACTAAATGAGTCCTTAGAACTCCATGTCGAGGATCTGAAAACATACTCATGAACCGAGGCCCTCTATAAGAAACTATAGTTTCTGGTACACCTTACAAATGATCTGCCTGCATTTCAAAAGTGAAGGTCACCTTGATCTATATATATAGTGCACTAACTTTGTCAAAGATGGACATCATACCCCATGGATTTCATAGGTAGAAAAACTAAGAAAGCCATGGTAATATGATCCCATTTACACTCAGGAATCGACAAAGGTTGAATCAAACTTGTATGATTCTATTTCTTTACCATGACCTGATGCGAAATTATACACTTATCTAAACATGTGACATATCAGTCTCCATCCCTAGGCACCAGTACAAATCATTTAGATTATGTAATATCATGGCACTTTCAAGATGCATAGCATACATTGAGGATTGTGCTTCTTCAAGCACCATATTTATCAAACTGTATACATTAGGAACTACCATCCTATTATGGATGCAAATTGTCTTATCCTAGTCATATGGATTTTATCACACTCATCATTCTACATCCTTGATCTGATGTACTAAGATCAACTTTATCTATAAATGTGCCAAAAAAACCTCCAAATAAAGAAAACTTCATCTCCATGTTCATCTACCAAAACACACCAACATGTCCCTCTTTTATTCAACCATGGAATACAACTATACCTTAATTTTGAAAGATGACTAATATGATTGTATGCTCAATGCAGAATCCATATATTCCACTATACCCTGGTGATAATTTGTCATATAGTTATATTCCCTAATAAACTCTAGCCATCTCCCCAACTTTATTTCAGCTCCTATTCTGTAAAGGTGTTCTTATGTTTCTAGTGATCTATGGGGTTAGTTCTCGTATTAAAAGTAGTGCCTCCACACCTTAAAATCTAGGTACTACAAAATAACTTCAAATCATGTGTTCAGTAGTTCTCCTCATGCTTCATATGTTTCTTAGAAGCAACAGAGATCACATGCTTGCCCTTCAAAAATGCACAAATTAGCCCATTTCTTTAAGCATCATAGAACACGATGTGGCCCATCCTAGGATCTTGAAAGTAAAAAATAATTATTTTGGTCAATTTCTATTTCAATAATCACAAACTACACTAACACTCCTTATTGGATCAGCCTTGATAATGACAAAGATATAGTGATAAAGTATATGATGAAGCTTCAATAATAACCTACTAAACCAAGAACACTTCAAATCTCTATAGACATCTCTGGATTCTCAGTCTCTAACACTGAATATACCTTCTTGAAATATATAAAAATTCCCTTCCCAAAAATGACATGACCAAGAAAAGAAACCTCACTCAAAAACCATGAACTTACTGAACTTTGCATACAAAAAATGCTTCCTCAATGATTCCTGAGACATATGATGATGACGTTCATCATGATGTCAGTCCTTGTTGTATATGATGATGTCATATGTGAACAACACCACAAACTAATCTAGACACTATTTGAATCTGACTCCACAAAAGAGAGGTAAACTTTGGGTCATGATCCGATACTATCACTTTAGGAACTCCATGCAGACAAATGATCCAATCAACATACAACTGAGCAATCTCATCAACCTTGTAAGTGGACTTGAATGGGAAAATGTGGGTAGGCTTTGTAATTCAATTAATCACTACCCACACTACATCATAACCTTTCCTTTTCTTAGGGAAACCAGTGACAAAGTCCATAGTAATCTTCTCCCATTTCCATTTTGGAATCTCAAGCAGGTGCAGAAGAGCACCATGTCATTAATGCTCTATCTTGACTTCTTGGCAAGTCAAACACTTTGCAACAAACAAAGCGAGATCCTTCTTCATGTTATTCCACCAAAAACTTCATTGCAGGTACTTTTACATCTTTGTAGTACTAGGGTGTAGAGTGTAATTACACCCATGGGCTTCTCTTAAAACCTTTTGTCACACATCCCCAACTTCAGGTATCCACAACCTTTGTCAGATTCGAACAACACCATCCACTCCGACTGAAATTTTAGATTATGGATTTTCAGCTAAGGCCTTCATCTCATCAAGCATAGAACTTTGTAGATGTACTGAAACAACTTCTAAGATCCAATATGGTGTAGTGGACAAACAATCCATATGAACATACAACTTCTTGGCATCTTCTTCTTCATCAGGCTGTGGTTGCCAACAGGAAACATACTCCAGATTAATAGCAGCACAAATTGTATCCTTCTTTCAACTCAAAGCATCAACAACTATGTTTGCTTTACCACGATGATAAGTGATGGTAAAGTCATAGTCCTTAAGGTATTCCATCCATCTTTTCTACCTCAAGTTCAATTGCTTCTGTGTCAAAAGATAACTCAAGCTTTTATGATTTGAGAAGACTTCAAACTCCTTTCGAGCTGTGCGTCACCCTATCAAACTTCTGAACATAGTGTCGCCAGATTTTTAAATCATGCACAATAGCAGCTAGCTCTAAATCATGTGTAGGAAAATTCTCTTCATAAGGTTTCAATTGCCGCAAAACATAGGCGATCACCTGATCTTCTTGCATCAAGACACACCCTAACCCTTGCTTAGAAGCATCAGTGAAAATGGTATTGGGTTTTCCTTCAGCAGGTAACGCAAGAACAAGAGCACATGGAAAACATCCTTTCCACTTATGAAAATTGTCCTCACATTCTAGTGCCTACACAAACTTGACTTATTTTCATGTCAACTTTGTCAGAGGGAGAGCTAACTCAGAGAAACTCTTGATAAACATCTGATAGTAACCTGCTAATCCAATGAAACTATGGATCTCAGACGGTGTCGTTAGACCTTTCCACTTGGTCACAACTTCTACCTTTGCAGGATCAACAACAATATGTCTAGCAGAAATCACATGACCCAAAAACATCACTTCCTTTATCTTGAACTCACACTTTGAGAATTTCACATATAGTTGATTTTCTCTCAATGTGTTCAACATGATTCACATATGTTCACAATGTTTCTCTTCAGACTCAGAGTAGACCAAGACATCATCGATGACACCACAACAAATTGATCGAGTTAAGGATGAAACACTCGATTAGTCAAGTCTATGAAAGCAACAGGGGCATTAGTCAAGCCGAAAGGCATGACTAGAAACTCATGATGTCCATAATGTGTTCTAAAATCTATCTTTAAGACATCTTCGTCTTTCACACACAATTGGAAGTAGCCACTTTGCAGATCCATCTTTGAGAACACAGTGGCTAAGTTCAGGTGGTCGAACATGTCATCAATGAGGGGTATAGGATAACGGTTCTTTATCATCACTTGATTAAGCATACGGTAATCCATACACATACAAAATGAATCATCCTTCTTATTCACAAACAAGATAGGGGCTTCCCAAGATGAAACAATAGGATGTACAAAACCCATGTCGAGAAGCTCCTGAAGCTACTTTTTAAGCTCGACGAGTTCAATAGGGTCCAAGCGATAAGTCAGCTTCGAGATAGGCAAAGTTCCTGATGCGAGCTCGATGGAAAACTCCACCTCACGAGTTGGGGGCAACCCAGGAAACTCTTTAGTAAAGACATTAGTGAAGTCCTTCACCACTTCTATATGATCGAGAGTAGGAGGTGTGGCATCAAAGATGATAGAGGCTAAATATGCTCGACACCCTTACCAGACAAGCTTTTCAGCTTTGATAGCAGAGATGAGAAACTATCGATCCTCTCGCTTCCTACCCTTGACACACATCCTTCCCTCATTAGTATGTAACAAACTAACCTTTGATTCTTCAAAGAATAAAACTTCCTTATACTTCTTCAACCAATCCATCCCCAAGATAACATCAAAAGGGGTCATGTCAAGTAAGATGAAATCTGAGGGAAATATCCTCCCAGAGATACAAAGGTCTAACATTGGGAGTTTGAGATAAGAAGAGCAAATCCTACCACTAGGAGTTTTAACAACTAGCACATGATCCATTTATTCTGATTCTATCTCTAACATAGGAGCAAGCTGAGTTGATATGAAGGTATTTGACAAACCAAAATTGAAGAATGCTTTAATAGGATGCATATTAATATGTAAAGTACCTTCAATGACTTCATTATCTTCTCCAACTTCTTTAGCATTCAGAGAAAACACCCTACCATTCCGGTTTTCCACAGATGGTTGATGGCTTTGTCAGTTCTAGTTGTTGTTGTTCCTTGAAGGTAGATTCTGTCGTTGTTATGGCTGTTGAGTAGGGTGATGAGTATACTATCGAGCTGGGGCTTGCCCACACTAAAGCTTCAGATAGTTAGGTCAGATGTGTCCATCTTGGTTGCACTCATGGCAGATGGGTGCATGTTGATCATATCTATGGGGTTGGGCATTGCCAACATGGAAACTTCCTGGCGGGTGAGAATGGGAGCAACGGTTGCACTTGTCATGCCCTTGGTTTCTACCTGCATTCTTCTTTTTGTTGTTGTTGTTGTTGTGCCCAGAAGACTGAATCTCAGGGTAAGACTCTATCACCAATGACTTGTCTACCATTTTTTGAAACGTCAGAGGTAGCTGCGGAACAAGGTTACACCCAACACTATAGCTTAAACCCTTTAGGAAAAGAGTTGATCTTCTTTCAACTCCAAGGTCCACAATGTAGCACTCTAGAAGGAGGAAACATTACATGCACTTGGAGATGCTCATGCTTTCTTGTCGCAGACGACAGAGCTATGCTTTCTTCCTCTTCATATATGTGGGGTAGAAGTACTTCTCCAGAGCAGTTTGAGGAACTACTCTCAGATCACACTTGAAGTATCACGAGTACGATTTATACCCATACTGGCCCATCAAACACATATGTTTCAAACCAAACCATATGATGAGGAGGACATGACATGCCCTCAAAAGTACGCTCCAAGGCTAATACCCAGTCATCTGCCTTATCCACCATGTTTGGCTCACTCTCATCCTTGACATACGGTCGTTGCATCTTTATGAAGTCTGTAAGGGTGAACTACTTCGACATAACTACAACAACTACAACATTGGAGAGTTGTCCCACTAGGGTGGTTGAGAGAAGCTGTAGCAACATGGTCAGCTCTTGTCAGGGGTCAGAAGAGGTGTGCCTATAGTAGTAGTACAAGTTTTTTTGGTGGTTGAGGGAGTCACCAGGGTGTCCTGGTTGTTGGTGTTGCTAGAGGAGGCTCCCAAAGAGGAGTTGTTCAAGTTCCCAAACAAATCTCCCTTCTTGAAAGATAAGGGTATAGCATAAGATAACGAGGAGTAGACAACAAAGATATCTAAGGCTAGTATTGCCTCTACACATACTATTTCAGACACTCAATATCAGCTACGGCCAGGCAAGTATCATATGGATCTGGGAGTCCTCATAAACCAAGCTAGTGGCATGGTGGAAAATCTTACCATCTGCAAACCTTGATCCTTTCTAGACACCCTTACTAACTTATGCCCTAGTAGTTGCCTAACAGGCTCTGATACCATGTTGTAAAGAGGCGAGATCACCTCCTTGCTAAAATTTAAAAGAAATACAAAACATGTACCTTTTTCCAAGAATAATAGACATTGTGGGGTGCATGTATAATAATGTAAGGAAATAAGCATGATTTAGTTACATGTAAATGTCAATAGTAGCGAAAAGGAAACTAAGATATTACATTGCTTTTTGAACTCAGCTCACTACACGAGTTTCTTGAAAGGAAAAACTAAAAAGAAAATTATGCTATTTAGCAAATAGAAACCTATACATCCTTTATAGCAAAACTGGTATCTACTCCTAAACTTGATCTCCTTGGTCTTGTTCAACACCTTGATCAAACTCCGAGTGCATAGGAAAGCACCCAACCAAAGAAAGGAACAAGGTATGTGTAAAAATATTGAACAAGCACTACTACATTTTTGGAAAATAATGCCGTTGCCGAAAGCATCACTTATATTAGAAAAACTGACCTAATAAGCTAAAATTGAAGCAACAAGTCATTAGGAAAAAATTTGGATATCGGTTGAGGTACAAGGTCGGTTATATTAAAGATAATTGATGCTACAAAAGACCTGTGAAATTAAAATTTTGCTAACGCATAAACATAGCATCAGTGTTATTAGAAAAATGACCAAACACGTTTCCCGCGGTGAAAATTGGCTCCATTTTATCTTCGTGCATATGTGAGTACAACTTCTTGGGTCGGTTTTCTGCCCAAAACTGACCTAGCAGCTTGCAACCTCTAGGGTTAGTTTTCTTAAATAACCGTCCTTGCAGCTAAAATGTAGGCCCTGGTTTGGCTACTGGGTCAGTTTTCCCTCTATAACCGACTATACAGGTCGACACTTAATAGCTAGGGCGTCGTCCCATTGGTGAGGTCGCCAATACAACTCCCGGTAGCTACTGCTACCAAGCCCGCATTGCTGCTATCTGAACGCCCACTGCCCCGCCCGAGCTCGAGCCTGAGGAAGAGGCAAACCTTCATTCTGTCCAAGAGAAGGGTCACTGTCGTGTCTGAGAGAAGGGTCACCATCGTGTCTGAGAGAAGGGTCGTCATCGTGTCTGAGAGAAGATCGTCGTCACGGCGTGCCCCCCGAAGAAGCTCGAACATCGTCATCGAAGGGTTGCTCTCGATTCTTGGCCTAGAAGGTAGGATTTTTTCTTTTAGTGTTTGCCTTAAAATTGTCTTGGGTGTGAGCAAGCGCTGCTACCAAGCAGCTATTTCCATCTAGCATGTATGCGGCGGTGGCACCCTTGGGCGTGGTTGTTCCCGTAGTCGGGGCAACGATAGTTGTGTCAGGTGACTGGGTAGGTAGGGTGGCGTTGTCAGCTGGGGGTGGGGACTGGGTGGGGGCAGCCGTAAATGGGGTGGGGAGAGGCGGCGGTGGGTGGGGTGGGAGTAGTGAGAATGAGCTTGAGGACCTTATACACTCATATGTTGTAACTACGTTTTGGATGACCTGAATCTGAACCTTATGAGTATTCTTCAAGTAATTAGGTTGTATATTGAGATATGTGCTTCACTCTATCTAATTTTGGGCATTAAACTGACTAAAATGTTCCCATAATGAGGTAATTGATGTTGTTCATTGGTCTTCTGAGTAGGAAGATAATTGGCTAGGAATTAGGATTGAAAAACTTCACTGCTCCATCTCACCTAGTTCTCACAAGCTCTAGTTTTTGTGATAAGATTATTTCTCTATTCATGGCTACTCTTTGGCACAACCTTCAGTTAATATTTTTCAAGAACACCTAATTGATTCTTCAATTCAGTACATATAATACATGTTTATCTATGTAAGTACTCTTGTCTTGCCCATATTATTGACGACAGTCATCCTTTTACTCGCAGAAGCTCCGGCGCTCGGCGATCATCCTCTTTCTCTTTGCCACTTGTGCGCCTTCCACTACCCACAATCTTCTCTCATTTTCATCTCGGTGGCTCAGGTCAGTTATATTGTTTTTCCATTTTATATGACTAGTAACCCAACCAATAATAAAAACATGTATTTTTTCATATCTACATTTTATTATCAGTCACATATGTAATCATTGTATATATTCTAGAAATATAAGATTAGACATGTGTAGTCTCAGATAAACACTGTAGGGTTTATAGATGAGATCATTGATGCATGATGTTTAACTTAATATAAAAATATGAAAATAATATATTTATATATTAACTTAGAAACTTGTTCAAAATTTACTCATTAGGAGTAAATTTTGGATAGTTCCCGGTCTGGGATTGTTTTTGGATATTTAATCTCGTCTAGGATGTAAGTGTATTTGTATGTTTAGTTTGAAGAAAAATTTAGTAGGATTACCTCATTTGTTCTCTGGGTACATATGTGAGTGGTTATTTTCCATTTACATTGGTGTATTTGGAGAACTTAGGGAAAATGCTGCTGAAATTTTCTTCAAAACTAAACATACATTATACAGTTACTAGTGAGATTAAATATTCAAAAATTGGATAGGTGGTACACTTTAGTATAAAAGTAATTAACTTACTATCAATTAAAACTTATAGTATCAATATTAAATGCTCAGTTTTATAATTAATTTTAATGTGATCTAGAAAATGGATCGAAGTTGGATGTCTATCAAGTATCGTTGCAGTTCAGAGTTTGCCAAAGGTCTTCATGAGTTTATCAGATTTGTTGAGGAACATAGGAAACTACGTACATATGGTTCTATTTTCCATGTAGATTTTTTGGTAACAATTTGAAAATTGATATTGTTGAGGAAATTAAGAATCATGTCATATGCAATGGGATCATAAAAGGTTATAATGAATGGTATTGGCATGGAGAGAAATTTAATTATGGATCCGAAAATGTCGATACTAATAGTTGTGTCATAGAAGATATAGATAATGATGATAATGTCAATGATGAACCGATTCAGGATGACCCGATTCAGGATGATATGATTGATGAGATGCTACGTAGTTTTCGGGACAATGTCATTGATCCACCTTCTTTATTTGCAAACATTATCCATGATGTTGAAAGACCATTATATAAGAGTTGTACTAAGTTCATGAGGTTGAGTATTGTGATGCGATTATATACTCTTAAAGCTCAAAACTGGTAGAGCGATATGAGTTTCACTTCACCATTATCTTTGTTAAAGGAAATTCTTGATATCAGGGCCCAAGCAACCTGGAAATGATATTGACGATTACCTTCAACCACTAATTGATGACCTAATGAAACTATGGGAAGAAGGTGTTATGACATATGATGCTTCACGTGAAGAGATCTTTACTTTGTGTGCTATGTTGTTTTACATGATTAATGACTTTCCAGCTTATGGAAATTTGTTTTGATATAGCATAAAAGGATACAAAACATGTCCTATTTGTGAGGAAAATACTAATTCAATTCAACTAAAACATGGTGGTAAAATTGTATATCTTGGTCATCGAAGATTTCTCCCACAAGTGCATCCTTATCGAAGGCAATGCAAACCATTTAATGGATCAACTGAGGAATGAAGTGCTCCTAAATCTATACCAGGAAATGTTGTATATGACATGGTGAAAGATATTTTTAATGAATTTGGAAAGAGTTCAAGTAGCTGTACTCTCACATGCGATAAATATCTATACAAGTAGAGGTCAATATTCTGGTATCTTCCTTATTGGAGATTCTTGTCAATTAGACACTGCATTGATGTCATGCATGTTGGAAAAGATGTTTGTGATAGCATCATTGGTATGCTATTGAATATACCAGGAAAGACTAAAGATGACATCAAATCTAGAAAAGATTTAGAATTAATGGGTATAAGAAAATAATTATTTGTGGAGATCAGGGGTCTCCGCACATATTTACCACCAGCTTGTTACACTTTGTCAAAGCAGGTGAAAAAGACTTTCTGTGAGTGCTTGTATAATATTAAGGTTCTACAAAGATACTCTTCTAATATTTGTATATTGGCATCAAAGAAGGATCTAAAGTTGATAGGTCTCAAATCTCAAGATTGTGACAGCATAATGCAACAAATTTTACATGTGTCTATTCAATCTATATTGTCAAAGTATGTAAGGTTTGCAATCATAAGACTTTGTTTCTTCTTCAATGAAATATGCAACAAAGTGATACATCCTGATACTCTTGATAAATTACAAAAAGATGTAATTGTTACCATGTGTCATCTTGAAATGTAATTTCCTCCTTCATTTTTTGATAATATGGTTCATCTTGTAGTACATATGACAAGGGAGGTGAAGATGTTGGGTCCAATTTTCTTACACTGGATGTATCCATTTGAATGCTACATGAGTGTTTTTAAAGGTGATTATTCGGAATCATTATCGTCCTGAAGGGAGTATTATTGATGGTTATGTGGCTAGGGAAGTTATGGACTTTTGCAATAATTTTTTGAATTGCAATGAAACTTCTAACGATCTAAAAAATTCCCATCACACTGAATCTTATTGTGGCAAAGGAACTCTAGGAGCACGAGTGAAAGGAATTAGTCATGAGTTGTGGGAACAAGCACATTTATATATTTTACACAACATCGATGAAGTTAGTAGCTACATCACATAATACAATGATCTTATCAAGAGAAATCATCCGCGATCCAGTTCAATGTGGCTTGCAAGAGAGCATAATCGAACATTTATTAGGTGGTTTGAAGAGAAAGTCTTTAATCAACTATCTAAATCACTGAATAATGTTGCTGAGAACATAAAATGGCTCACCTTTAAGCCAAAAATGGATGTCATGTCATGTGAAGGATATGATATAAACATATTTTCATACTACACAAAGCGTCTAGATAAAAGTAGTGTAGTCCAAAATAGGAGGGTCACTGTTCAAGCTTGTTCGTTGTATTTTGCTAGTGCCAAAGATAAAAGACCATGTGAAGCGGAGATGTCGTATTATAGCGTCATTGAGGACATACGAGAATTGGGCTATAAAAATTTCAGAGTTCCTATCTTTAGATGTAATTGGGTTGATAACAACAAAGGAGTTTTAGTGGATGAGTTGGGTTTCACATTGGTGAATTTTGAAAAGATTGGTGAGAAAGATGAGCCATTCATCATGGAAGACCAAGAAAAACAAGTATTCTATATTAATGACCCGGAAAATAAAAATTGGTCTGTCATTCTTCATGGAAAAAGACAGTTTACTGTAGATCCTATAAATGAAGAAAAATACTACAAAAAGTATGATGATTACGGCCCATTCTCAGTTAGTTTGCCAAGTGTAAATGTTGAAGTTAGCACCGATGAATACGATAAACATACGTCAAGACCATGTTGAAGGAATTTTACTTGACTAACAACTCAACTAATACTAGAGGCATGTATTCTTTGAATTATACATTTTATTATTATTCAAGCATGTAATCTTTTAAATATACATCATATCACCACTTGTTCTTTTATTATCACTTATGTTTCTTTTATCATGTATACTTGTAGGTTGTTGTAAAAAGGCAAGTGAAGATGAACCATTTAAGCATGAGCACCATGAGGATGGTAGTGATAATGCTAAGAAATGTAGAGGTCCCACACTGATGCGTAGGCTGTAGGAGCTCAGGGCCAAAGGGGAGAAATTTCCAATCCAGTTTGATGTCACAGGAGCACCTATTGGGGAACATGCTAGTGCTTTCAAGCATTACATAGGGGCGATCACGCGTAGTAAGGTAGCAATAGATATATAAAATTGGCATGATGTTTCTATTGCTTTAAAAGACCTCCTATGGAAAGAAATATTTGTGAGTTGAAGTGATATTATTTTAATATTTTTTTGTTTATTGATTCTAATTTAGTTTGCTTGGAAAGACATATCCTTTTTGAAATAACATTATTGCTTCTTTTGTATGTATAGGTGTTTTTCATATAAATGAAAAATATCACAAGA